>JAIUNF010000001.1:0-2400000 GCA_022414665.1 Arthrinium puccinioides | reverse complement strand
GTGTGTGCTCGTAGTAGGTACCCAGGTGGTTGAGATCCGCATCGTCAAACTCCCGACAACCGGTAACCACCACACGGCTTTTCAGAACTGCCCGACATCATGGAGTCCATATTCACAGAAGAGACGCCGGCTCAGATCAGAGAGCCAGTGAGCGCCTCGCCCACCAAACGCGTCAAGTTTGGAACTCTAACACGCGACAGGGCTTGCACCTCCTGACGGAAAACACGCCTAATGCCAGGAAGGTACAGATCCTCTTCGAAGAATTGCACCGCGCCTATGGCACGTCCTTGAAATGGCGGGTCCACCTGATCGACCTGGACACTGAGGAGCAGAGCAAAGACTGGTTCAAGAAGCTGAATCCGCGAGGTCAGTATCCCCCCCAAGCGTCGACTTCACTCAGTACCGGGTACCGGTGACCGGCCAGCTTGTAGGGAAGATCTGACGAGAGCCATGACAGGAAGCATCCCTGTCCTTCAGGACAACACCCAGTCGCGACCAGTATCAGTCATGGAAAGCTCCGCCATTTTGGTGCATCTCCAGCAGTTCCACGACCCCGAGCAGCGTTTCGGGTTCGCTAACGGGGCCGAGCAGAGCCAGGTGCTGCAGTGGCTCTTCTTCGGACAAGCGGCAACCCCATCTCACTCGCAACTGAGGTTCTTGCAAAAGCAGGTGAAGGGGACAGTATCAGGTGAGCAGTGAAGACCCTAAACCATCGGCACTCTTTCCTCTTGCGAGCTAGTCGAGAGTGCAATTCTAACATCAATATGTAAGACGAGGTACTTGACCGGCCGCGATCGTCAATGCTAAAGGCGTACGAGACGCTCGAAGATCATCTGAGCGGCAAGTATAGCGGATCGGCCCGAGACTATCTGGCGGGATTCAGTGCTGGAAAGTTCAGCATCGCCGACATGGGGATTTGGCCGCATGTAAGCGCGTACGCATTTCTGGGGTTTACTGCCGAGAACATGAAGCTGTTTCCGAATCTTCTGAAATGGGTCGATGCAATTGCTCAGAGAGAGGGCGTCAAGGCCGGCATCAGTGACAAGTACGACAGCGAGGAGACCCCGGAACTGATCTTACGATCACTGTAGGCGGGCTGGAGGGTATCGGTCGGGTCGTGCTGGGATTGTAGGATCTGGGACTTGACTGGAAAGTGAGTTCTGGGGTGAACAGTGTTCCGAAAGACTCTGGAATCTAACCTGGCATATGTAGTTAGCGAGGTGTCTGAAACTCCCGGTCTTTCATTGACTCGTCTATGCTGGTCGTCTAGGGAATGGTCTAAACTCTGTGTTAGCTTCCAAGTTGCGCCTGGGACACCGACTGTACCCTCTCCCCATGCCTTCCTTGAGCGCCTCTGCCTAATCTAGCAAACTGATCCTCGTTTATTGAATACTCCAATCCTTGAACCTTCAAGACAAACCGGCATTCGCTACCGGCGACAAATGAAAGGCTGCTGGTCGACCATCGTGTAACATCTGCAACATTGCTCGTAATCCTGCTTCGGGGGACCCGAGGAAAATGCTTTCAGCCGATAGACTTTGCGAAAGCCTCGCGCAACTGCTTCTGTTCAGTCTCAGTCAAGGGAATCGCGCTTCCGCGGCGGCGACTCCAGCTTGACTTGAGCTCCTTTAGAGACGCTTCCGGGTCCTGGTACTCGGGATCTGCGAAGTGGTAGGAGCGGTACTCTGTGTTCTCCCAGCCGGTGCCTACACCATCTCGTGAGTGAACGGCTTAAAGGGGGGTCGAACCTGATATGTTTCGTCTAGAGAGTTCGTGACATACCTCGCCCTTGTTTGACATCGTCAAACTCCTGGGTCAAGAAGTGCAGGATACCTCCATGCGTGACGAGAACCACCTGAGCGTCCTCGCCAGCTCCTTTGACGAGATCTCTCAGCCACAGCCTCACCTCGCGAGCCCGTGCCTCCAGTTTCTGGGCATCGGGCGCATACTTGGTGTCAGGCGTCTTGACGTTCCAACCTTTGGGGACCCCTTGCAGATCCACCAGATCTCCAAACTCGGCCTTGAGCTTCTCGGGCTCCGAGCCGTGATCACAAGGTTGGAGCGACACCTCCTGGGCTTCGGGTAGGGCGACAATCTTCTTGCCGGCAGCTACGACTGGTGCGAAGGAGAGCTTGCAGGTGTAGATGGTACGACGCATGGGCGAGGCGACGAGATGGGTGATCTTGTCGTGGCTTGGAAAGATGCGGCAGAGCTCTGCACACTGCTCTTCGCCAAACGGTGTCAAATCGGGATCATGTATTTGCTCGTTCTCAGGTTTGAGGTTGTGGTACCCCTGTGCGTGTCGCACAAGGTGGACGATGGGAGCCATGTTGCGATGTCTAGGACGATGTCTACTGTGAATTTAGTAGTTGACAGAAGAAGAAAAGACAAGATTTAGACCGAAGTGATGTCTATAATAAGGCAAGCTCTTGATGGCCAGAGTGCATCGCATCGTGCGTGAGAAGTAAAAGTTGGTGACTTCGGGGTGGAGTTTTGCAGTGGGACTCAGCGGGCCGTCTGCCCCACCAAGTACACTCCAGCACGGGAATGCATGCTGAGATGGTTGGATGTGGTTGCCAACGATAGGCACAAACGGTGCCATCTCAAACCCCCGTGGGTTCCAGGCGCGATGCGTTGCCGGTGATCGGTACCACCAACGAGACCTCGGACTGTATCCGTACCGCCTAGCGATACTGCCTAACGTGAGCGATTGCATGATAAGCGGCCGAGTGTCGGCCGAAGAGTCATATTTGAGACGGCACCTCTGACAACGTGAACCGTGTCGGAGCTCAGGGGTCCGGCCAGTCATCATCTCATGAGTAAGGGGCACTGTAGATAGGTCACCGTAGGTGGTGTTGGCGGCTCCAAGCTGGACTCTGTCGAGACAGATAGGCTTGTTTAAAAGTCAAGTCAGGGATTGTCTACTCCGTGTCTACCGAGTGTGTGGAAACTACTGTGTACTGACAAGAGTTTCACGAGCAAACAAACAAAGACGGATGCGTTCATCCATACTCCGTAAGCCTGCACTGGCAAAGGTCTGGTGATGTCTTGGCGAATAACTAACCGTTGCCTCCGGCCAGATCGATAACCCCAAAAACCAAGTAACCAGGCACCTTGGCATTGGCTGGTCTAGACGCTGCAGACGCACGAGACTCGTGGTTCTTATCGCTAGCAGCCACTAGAGATGCCGTCATTTCGTAGTGCAGCCGCTCCTACAAAGGACGTATCCGTAGTAGATAGAGACAGATAACTAGGCTGGTGATTGATCCGCCGTCATCTCGCAACCAAGCGACTCAAGGACGGCAGGGACATGTGGCGACGTTTGGGTGGTGCTGGTAAGATGGTCCCATCCCCATAGCTTTCCATGCCTGACTTGTTGATCCTTGAGGTTTCGGAGGAATCTTATGCACTCATGCATCTTGACGCACCTTGATGCAAGCGGCAGCGAAGTCAGTTTGCGAATCGCGATGGGATGACAGCCAATAAAACCGGTAGAGCAGGGGCCAGGACCAAGCGCTGCGCTAGGCCATTAGTGCCGCCAGTGAGGCCCAGTTGCTGCTGCTCTGCTGCTACTACGTACTCCGTACTACGTGGTTAGTGAACTTTACTGCTACGGAGAAACTACTGCTGCCACTACTGCAGCTGCCGCTGCTGGCCTGCACCCTGCTTTTCCCCAATCTCGGAAGCCCCACAATCACTTAGTTGACCCCAGACGCCCGACGCGACCTTCAAGCTGCTTGAATTCAAGAAACTTGACCACCTCGACATACTTATTTCTCGATAGACTGCAGTTCGTTTCTTCATTCGAAGAGATCGTCCTCATCACATCCAACCCAAAGTCATTCCTCAAAACCACATCATGCCTGGCATCCGTAAGTACTCGCACTCGTCGCCATCGTCCATCGGGTATTGCGTATGCTGATAAGGGTCGCTTTAGCCTTTACCGCCCTTGATAACCTCAGGGGGAAGTTCAAGGAAATCTTCAAGAAGGTAACCAACCGTTCATGCTCGCGCTCACGATTCGGCGTCGCTGACTTCCCTGCAGAAGGAACCCAAGAAGGAGGAGGCCAAGCCTTCTGATGCGACCAAGGTATCTGCCACCGAGCCGACCAAGACTGATGTAGCTGCTCCTGCTACTGCGGAGGCCGCCCCTACTGAGTCGAAGCCTGTTGGAACCACCGCTGCAGGTAAGTGACCAGATCCCAACTCTTTCCAGTCGCTGGAAGCAACTCAACTGACTATTGTCGCTTCGCAGTCTCGACTAGCACTGAGGACCCCAAACCTATTGCCCCCGTCCCCGCCCCCGAGCCCCTTCCGGCTGCCTCGACTGCTCCCGCTGCTGAGGCCCCCGCTGCTGCTGCTACTCCCGCTACCGAAGCTCCCGCTGCTGCTGCTCCTGCTGCTGAGGCTCCCGCGGCTTCTGCCCCCGCTGCCGAGGCCCCTGCTGCTGTTACTCCTGCTCCTGCTCCTGCTGCTGAGGCTCCCGCTGCCGAGGCTCCTGCTGCTGAGGCGCCTGCTGCTAAGGCCCCCGCCGCTGTCGAGCCCACCAAGACTGCTTAGGTGCTCCTCGACGCGTCCTCTAGCATCCCTACATTGTACACCAGGGTCGCCCAGGAAACCTATTGGATCAGTTGGGATCAGGATCATCTTGAGTCATGGAGTTATTAGTCACAGACATGGTACCGGGCATAGCCTGGATTTTCTGACTTTTTCGCGTATACCCAATGGATCTGGTTGTCAGGTCTTTTGAGATCTCGACATGTCGGGCCTGCTTTTCGTGGTGGGATGCCACGGCAATATGACAATTCTGCTGTCAGGTCAATCCGATTGCACCACCACTCGTTACTTTGTCTTGTTTGTGCATCGCGATTTTCTCCATGTGTTTCGCTCCATTGTTTCTCTCAGCCTTATCCGGCGGAGAGTCCGCGAAAGGCCAGCACTCACTAGCCAACCAGCAGCCCACCCCCCCCTTCAGTGAAGCAAGCACCTTCTTTCTCGTCCAGCCAAGGCTCGTCGGATTGAGCCCATGGTCCCAGTCTTTGTCTCGTAGACGGCCAGAACCCCGACTTCTAGCATATGCCGAGATGGATGCATGTGTCGAAAAGCCCCCGAGTGCCTGGTACTGTTCGGCACGTGGAAAGAGGGAGTGTCGGTCGAGAAATAGACAGGATAGGAGCCTCCCTTTATAAACCACCTAGCTGAGACAAGCTTCTCAGGAATGACGTCATTGCAGCGATTTTGCGTGCCGATATCCGTGAAATCGAGCTGTGATGGGGCGACGTGAGCGAGCACCATGACATTGCAATGACCGTGCGAGTCTGAACGTTGGTACCACAGGATAACCCTGCTACACAGCATGGACCAGTAGCTACTGTGCAACTAACTGGCTGATGGAGCGCTGAGTGTCATTTCGGGGACGAGCTGTGGCCGTGGCGATGGCTCAATGCTCACATGGGTATTTGGTAATGCCGCAATCGTGAATGGACCAGAGCTCCAGGGGGTTCTTGAAAGGGAGGAACGTGAAATCGGCGGCTCAACGGGTGTTTTGGCGGGTCCTCTACTGTCTAGAGGTCTCACCTTCTGGCCGAAAGCCTGATTCAAGATCCGCCCTGCGCCTTCTGTGCCGTGAGCGATAAGTCCGTGGAATCCTAGCAAGACTGCTCCTGCAATTTTCGATTTAGCGTAGTTACTGAGACCTCATTCCGAGCGTTGGGTGTCCCCCGCCTTGGTGAGGTGTGCGTTGGAAGTAACGCCCAAGCGTCCAATGTGGCGTGGCCTTATCTGTAACTTCGGGGTCGGGCCGCAAGTGAGTGAGTGGGCTGAGAGAGAGTACAGGATTTCAAGTCTCTGGTTGTGTGATGAAGAGAAGCATGTTTTATTTCATCACTAAATTGGGAGGAGAAAGTGACATAGTCATGACTACTCATCAGTAGCTAGACCTGAAGACCGGAGGGTTTCCCTCGAGGTGAATTGACCGACCAAGCAGGTCTGGTGAAAGTGGCGTGGTGTTGTGGTGGTGTGGTGGCGTAGGGTTTCTAGAAAAGCGTTCGGGGAAGGAGAGGATGAGAAAGGGGCGTGAAGATAGCGTGATTCGCTAGAGGCCAGGAACGATCGAGGGGCTGAACCGCCATCAGGGTATTCAAGCGGCAACCCAAACGTGGCATGGGACAAATACATCAAGTAACATGTAGAAGAGTTGCAAGCGACGAGTCCGGGCCTTTGCTCCAAAGCGCTGGTACTTCTACTGGGTCAAATGTGTCAGACTCGCCTCATCCTATACCGGTACTCGTCATCTACTTATCAGCAGTAACATGTTTTTTTGTTTTTTTTGGCCACGTTACGTTACGTGACGTGACGTGATGTAACGGTACAGGCCGGTAAATGAATTGGAAGCCCGTGGAATCTACCCAGAAGCCATCTTGTCTATCTAGGCGGAAAGGTGGTGAGTGGCAAGCATAGATCGTCGTGTAACCCAAGTATTCATAATATTGTTCTCCATCGTCTGAGACAGAATAGGCAAGTAGAAGAATAACCACCTGAGACCCCCACCCCCTGAAGCGGAAGCATGAAAGCCAACTTTTCCCCTTTTCCCCTTTTCCCCCTCTCCCCTTTTCCCCTGACGACCCTTTCCAGCCTGTAGAGTGATGGCAGTGCGTCAATACCACCAGCACGCCTTGTACCTCCATCGAGGAGCTATATGCACCCTTCAAGGTCGGAACCCGCCAGTCCTGTACCTGAAGAGGCCCTGCGGATCATATTTGGCGGCCACGTCGATGGCAAACTGGGCATTCTCCGGCTTGAGCCTGCCGAAGTAGTCCTGGCGGTAGAAACCGTAGTTCATAAAGACGGGCAGATACATCTCGGGCAGCTTCCCGGCCGCCTGCCACTCCAGGACGCGGTCACGGACGCCCGTGTAGGTGGACTCGATGACGTCGGCCATCTTGTCGTACTCGGTCCCGAGGACGAAGCTGTAGTTGATCTCGATGATGAGGCGGTCAAAGTCGGGATCGGCGTCGATGAGATCGGGGCCCAGCTCCCGGGCGGCCTGCGCGATGCGCCGGGGGAAGGGCTGGTACGCGATCGAGGCCACGATGCCGGGCTGCAGCTGGGTGGTGCCCGAGACGTTGCGCCAGTGGTCGTGGAGCGCCTGCATAAAGTCGCCGTCGCCGTCGCCGTTGGCGGCCGGGGGCAGCGGCACGGTCTCGGTGGAGATGTCGACGACCGAGGCCTTGACGATGACCCAGTTGCTGCCGGCGATGAGCTCGGCGTAGGTCTGGACCTTGAGCGTGCTCAGGGTCGGTCCCGCGTCGGTGAAGTTCTTGAAGATGTCCTGGGGCACGTCGACGCCGTCGTAAAAGAGGAAGAGGATCCAGGAGTCGACGACGCTGGCCGTGGAGCGCTCCGCCGTGACGATGACGGCGGCCCTATCATCGTCGTTATACTCGGTGAAGTCGCGGACGGCCCTCAGGAGCTTGGCGTCGACCTCGGGGGTGCGGAGGAAGACCAAGTTCCCGCCGTAGATGTTGCCCTGGCGGTAGGTCTGGAGCACGTACGTCGTCACGATGCCGAACAGGTTGCCTCCGCCCTTGAGGGCCCTGAACAAGTCTGCGTTCTCGGCCGCGGACGCGGTCGCGACGGTGCCGTTGGCGAGGACGATCTCGTATTCCAAGACCGACGACGCCGCCCATCCGTGCTGCGCAGACAGGTAGGACAGGCCGCCGCCGAGCATCAGGCCCCCCACGCCCGTGTTGCCGATGCGGCCACCGACAAATGTCCAGCCGGTCCCTTGCAGCTGCGTGGCGATCCCGTCCAGGCGGATCCCGGGCCCGACTCTCGCGACGCCAGTCTCGGGATCCAGGAGGACCTGATCCATGCGCTGGGTAGATATCAGCGGACCCCCTGCGACGGACGAGAAGTAGTTGTTGGGGTTGTGCCCGCCGGACTTGACCGCGAAAGTCTCGGCATTGGCCTCCAGGATCCTGACGACGACGGCCACTTCTTCAGCCGACGTGGGGAAGATGATGCAGCTGGGGCTGAGGGCGGCACAGGAGGTGGACCAATAGTCGCTCTGCTCGGTGATGTAGGCCAGTGAAAGGGGATACTGGACTTCAATGGAAGATATCGAGCGGACGTCGGAGCAGGTATCTCCATAGGCCAAGCCTATAAGAAGATGACTGGCTAGAACTGGCGGTGTGTTGAACAGCTTCATCTTGGCACTGGTTGAAGGCTGAAGCGAGCGGGAAGATGTTCACAAGGGGGACAATCATTGACTGTGCTTAAACACCAGATATTGTCACACCGTTTGCACGATCTAGACAGGCGGCTCTAGTACTCCTATATACCTCCTCCGCTGTCACACTTCATAGATTCTGCCCAGATTGCCCTGCTGACCGAATCACAATAAACGTAACAGTAGCCTCCAACATCGCTTGAACAGAACAGCACGTCCACGTCACCACCGGTGTGCCCAGGCTGTAGACATAAGCCGCCAAGCTGCGAACAATCAATATTCAGCCACGGTAGGACGATAGATGTCATCTGCCACGTGTGTATCGTCATCTCCAGATCAACAACAGGGGCCGGGGAAGCTAAAGTACAAAATGTGCCGTTGCAGATGCTGGGGGCTGACAATCACTTTATTATTTAGCCTATACGGGACGCCATGCATATATTGGTAGCAAACAGGTAGAAATATGGGATCCGCTCATGTCCGTACTTACCCAGGGTACTGCTTTTAGCGCCTGGGAAGTCATTACCTGAGTGATCACTCGCGCGCGCTGCCTAAGCTGTTGTCTCTTAATTTACATATATTATTGACCTGTATCGTACAGACAGTACACCGAAACAGCATATACGGTGGAGGTATTATGCCACGAAAACCTAATAAATTCAACCCTTTATATACTAGTTACTCCCATTTCTGGCTTATACGCAAAAGTCTTCGGTTAGAAACTGATGTTAATTATAGGATAACGAGTAGAACCTCGAGTACGACCCTGACTATAGATACGAACGACTCTGAATGTAATTACGACCACGAGTAATATAGGGCCGAAGAAAAAAATCTCTATTTACAAAAGGGTTGCTTCTAATACTAGAGAGAGCTAGGCTAAATAGATATTAAACAATTATAGCGGTTATCAAAACTCATAGAAAGTTACACGAACAGATAACCAGTATACGATTTCTTTTTCATGTGCCGCCGCCGCTACCATCGGTCCTATATAACCTAACCTCCTTCACACCAGTCGCACCGCTGTTACAATAGCTAGAGGGATTCGAAGGATATATCTTAGATACCTAGGGCGGTACTTTCATCCTGAGGGACGTGCCGATAGAGGTAAACCAGGAGACATGGACTGCAGCTAGGTATAAAGTAGACATCTGGCGATAGGCGGGGTTTTCATTCGGAAAATTAAAGTATAGAAGCCTTGAAAGACAGAACCCATAGAAAACATTGGGAGCTGCTAGCTGCTACGATACCAGAGATAATTGAAGGGGCGTCACAGTCTCATATCGCTAAAGAGGACAGACAGTCTGGATGACAACTTAAAGAGGCGATTCCACTGGTCACGAGTAGGCGACAAATTAGGTATTGCATAGATCTCGTTGTTAGATTTGCCCGTGTCTGCGTCCCATAATCCGCCTGCCTGCCTGTTCGTAGGTCTCTGTTTCACTGCAACACAACCTTGGTCACACTCACAGACAACAAAGCCACCAGAGATAAAGCAGCCGACCCCAAGAACGGCAGTCCGGCCCAGTATGGACCGAGCTGCATTCCCCAGCCAAACAAGAAGGCCAGGAAAGGCCCGCCGACGAGGGCACCACCGTACGCCGCGACCGATATGCCCGTATAGATAACGCCGAGGTCATCTTGCGGTGCCAGGCTCGTGACGACGCTCCGGGCAGTCACACCGAAGGTGATGCCCAGAGTCGCGGCGCCCTGTGACAGGATCATCAGGGTAGGCGTGGTGGACAGGAAGGTCATCACCGCCCCCGCCACTAGGCAGGCACCGCTCAATTGAGTCAGGAGAATGTCACGGTGGATGACGCTGCTTGTCCGAAATAACGTCAGGTCACAGGCCTTGGACGCCATAGGTATGAGGAGGTTGAGGACCACGAGGTGTAATGCTGCGCGGAAGGAGATAATATAAGAAGCCTACGATGCCAGTGGGTGAGTAAAACGATGCAGACCAAGAAAGCTCTGTGCAAGCTACTACGCAACCAGAGAACATAAGACTTACGTTCTGTATTGACCATCCAAACTTCTTAGATGTGTATTGAAGGAGGAGACTGGGTCCGTACGTCCCCATATGAACGAAGAAGTATGATGAGAGCACCAGAACAACACTGGCGTGCCTGTGGATCCATGAGCTTCTCTCGAGCAGAGCGCCAATAGCTTTGTGAGCGCGCCTGAAAATGGTAGTCCTTTGTGGTGGAGATGGAAATACTTTGAGAACCGGAACGAAGTCGACGTCTTCGACCTTTGCCTTCAGGAGCGAGGTTTCCGGCAGAAGGACATATGCCAGCAAAGTGACGAGCAAATTGATAATGCAGGACTGGAGAAACGGGGTCCACGAGTTTCTGCCCATGAGGCGCGCGCCGAGGAAGACACATGTCATTTCCGAGATGATCATCGCAGATTGTATGCGGGCAAATGCCGTTGTTCTTGTGAACCACCACTGTCATTAGTAACTTTCTCCTCTCAAAGGACTAGGAGGCTTGAACGCATACCGACTGTTCTGTGGGCACGTATCGGCCACGGCGACGAAGAGGATCGAGTTCAGTGTCGTGGCGCCTCCACCGATGAGCTGCCACAAGCCAGAGAGCCAGACGGCTCGAATGTTGAACAGATCAGGAAACCAACCTAGACACTACCTGGAGTTTTAGCTAGAGATCTTACGCAGGATAGGCACGTCGACTCACAAATAACTCTCACATAGACATCCCCGAGAGCAAGTCCCAGAAGAGAGAGTACAATGACATTCTTGCGGCCGATACGATCAGCTACTCTGCCATAGGGGATGGCAAGCAGCAAGCCTTTTTGACTATTTCGTTAGTTTGTTGCCCGCGATAGGGATGATTGCAACGCACCTGGTATCAATTCAAACGTGTCTTTCCAGCCCAAGACAAATGAAAGCTCTGTCTGGACAGCGTCTGACTTGCAGATGGATTCGTTCATAGCGGAGGATGACTTCTGGACATACTTTCGGCAGATTATGTCCTCAAATATGGCCGTCTGGGGTGCCATGGCGATGAAGTTGCCTAGCTGCGAGATGAGTAATATGAGACATATCGTGATGAGAACCCGATGCGATGCCGGCGTAATCGGCTCCGTTGATGACAGGCTTTCCCCAAGTAGAGGCGTTTTGCATGTGTCTTGTTGTATAATTGAAGCAGAGCCAGTCTCGCCCTCGGGGGGTCCTGCTCCTGTGATGGTCGCATGTCTGTCTGTACAGCCTACAGGGGTGAAGCCTAAGGGCGAAAATGTTGAGAACCAAGAGCACTTAAGAGAGTGGGTAGTATAGACCCTGAAGGTCCAAGACGCCAGAAGTTTGGCACGATAAAAGAGACAACTATTGCCCAGCCAAGTACTCCGTATCCGTAAATACCCTTGAGATGTTGTCCAAATATTGTAGGCGAGTGCTCACACGATCTGAAGGGACCTTCCAAAATAAAGGCTAGCAGCTCCTGTGAAAACTCCACTTGGCTGCTTGAAAGCAGTGTCAGCCAGAATTCTGGACCCCTGCGGCTAATCGCAGATCTGGTTCACTCCGGGGTATCAAGTACAATAGGGTAACTAAGTACTCCGTATCCGGTATCCGTCACTTATAACTATGGGGAACCGGAAGCAGCCCCGGCGTAGCTCCAAGGATTAATCACACCGACCCCTGCTCTACAAGATAAGTATTGTACGCCCTAAAGTACCCTACTGTGTACGGAGTACATCATATGCACTTGTAACCCGTTTCTGGATAATTTTCAAAGTTCCCCTTGCCTGTTTAGGATCTACCCTGACATATTTCGTACTGATTTAGCTGCTCGTGACTTATAATGCCTTGCGTCTGGGAAAGAGCTGAAGCCTTGGGCTGACGAGGGCTGGAGCTTCCAGATCAATAGCAACGGTACCGACACCACCACTCAGTGCGTGATGCTGGAGTAAAATCTAGTTAGAGCTAAGAGTGGACTAACTTGCAACTGCTACGATTGCTGGTTCTTCTGATCTGGCCTCTTAACTATGTCTTCAGTGCGCTATGGGAGGAGGATGGCGGATGGATGCTGCGGGTTGAATACTTGACAAGGGAAGAGAGCTAGAAATTCCAGCAAAAATAACCTGTTAGACCCTGACCAATACACTTTCCCAGGCGTCGTACTCGTTGCGTCTCCTATACAGTTTACTGACTATGTCGGCAATATGTGTTTGACCTGGGATGATTGATTGGCCTAGTTAATAGTAAACATTCAATCTCGTGCTGATGCTGCTGCCATAGCAGATATAAAGTCTGCGCCTTGCAATACTTTGAATATTAAGAATTGTATGTAGGTCAACCGTCAAGGCCAAACGAGACTAACACCGCATATCTCCCTATAAAGCCTGCTCAGGCGTTTTGTATACTGAGGTAGTTCTAGCGTTTATCGGCGTTTATGGGGAATTATTACACCCTAGACTAGTAGCTCGTCTTATTAGTATGGATACTAGGGTGCGAGCTTGAGGGAGTACTTAGTATACATGGATGCTTCAGAGGAACCCCTGCTTATTATATCCAGAGGCAGGTAGCCGCCAGTTAGCCGCCAGTTAGCCGCCAGTTGCAGCTGCAGCGTAGTATTACTGGGCGGATCTGGTGGGTACGTGCCGCTTAATCAACACTGACCAATCTAACCGACGAGTTATCGGGACGTACCGAATATCCCGTATCCCCGACTAGCTTGCCTTTGTTTACCTTACCCTTCCTCATCTCCAAATGGCTGGCTATTCTAGTTTGTTGAGCCGCAGTAGAGACCACACGGTCTTATTGTGAAATCAACATTCATATATCAATGTACTTGCTTGGTATACACTCTCCAGGGCCTTGTCAAGGTACAACTGAAGTTTGAACCCTTAACCCTTGGTCGTCATGGCGTCCCGCCAGGATTGTCCGTTGGGCGCGGACAACGTATTTGGCCCTCTGGTCAATCCCCAATGCCGCCCATTCGATTTCACGCTGCTTTTTGAAGACTTCTTCTTCACGCTGGTCCCTACAGCAGTCTTTCTCGCCATTTTGCTTTTGCGCCTTGCCAGTCTGCACCAAGCACCTCGAAAATTGGCTTCTCGACGCTTGGCAATCTGGAAGTTACTTCCTTTGGCCATACTCTTCGCAACGCAGCTGTTGTTCGCCGTTTTCCAATCCCGGGAGCCGGTTTTGGGCACCCGAGCTTCACGACCTGCCACGATCCTCAGCGTCGTGCTTGTTGCTATAGCTGCACTGTATTCGGCTTTGGCTGATCAGCGATCCGCCCGACCGTCTGACACGCTGGTTCTGATATTCTCTGCGAACGCCTTGCTAGCCATCCCCCGTCTTCGCACCCTCTGGAACATTGGTGTCGCCGCTGCTGGACCATTCCCACCGCTTTGGACCGCCATTTTCGCTGCCTCTCTCCTCGTTGTCGCCGCCGAGTCAGCTGGCAAAGCCAAGAAATTGCGCGAGCCTTATCGCCATGACATGACAAAGGAGGCAACAGTGTGCCATGCGAGGAGACACATCCGCTACCGCTATGATACATTCGAACGATGGTCACACGGAGCTACAGCCATTGTCGGGCCAAACAACAACCCAGGACTTGCTTGTGGCTTTCGAAGTTTGCAGTGTATCATGGGGTCCACAGGCAGCTCCTTCACTGCTTCATGTCGACCTTCAGATATTTCGTGGGATTACCATGGTGATCCGGCCCGTGGGATCGGGCAAATCCACGTTGCTCGAGACACTGCTGGGTGAGACGACTGTGGCTAGCGGCTCTCTACGCAATTCACTGAGCCGCATCGGCTACTGTGGTCAAGTCCCGTGGATTGTAGACGACTGCATCCGTTCAATCATTACCGGGGAGCGGTAGTTGACGATGACTGGTTCAGCCAAGTGATCCAGGCTTGCGGTCTAGAAGATGACTTGCGTATGCTTCCCGGTGGCTGTCTTTACAGAGCTGGCAGCAAGGGTGCCGGTCTCAGTGGAGGCCAAAAGCAGCGCATAGCACTTGCCCGTGCTGTCTATGCCCGGGTGCCTGTTCTTGTCCTGGACGATGTCTTTAGCGGCGTTGCAAGGAAAGCGCCTGTAATCATCGCCGAGCGAATTTTTGCGCCTGGTAGGCTTCTCCGGCGGTCAGAAACATCCGTCATGCTAGCTACACACGACGCAAGTCTGCTCAAGTTTGCCGATTGCATTGTCAAGATGGATAGTGGACAGGTTGTTGGGTCCGGTCGGAGCAGAGATTTGTTCCCGATCGCCCCAATTACACCGTCTGAAATGACCGAGGAGGAGAGTCAGGAGACTGTTGCTACTGTCGCAGTCTCTGCTGTTACGAAATCGTCTACGGGAGCGAGCCAACCCCCCGCGCGAGGAGCCGGAACTGTCTGAGAGCCCCAGGCTCAACGCTGGGAGCTGGACCGTTTACAGTTACTACCTGCGAGGAGCAGGGTGGCTGACTGTTTGCACCTTTGCTCTGTTCAACATTCTCGGGGCTTTGAGCATCAATGGGGGCACGCTATGGTTGGAGAAGTGGGTATCGGACGTCGAGGAACAACGGCGGCCAAGCCAGGAACTCGGCATGTACCTAGGCGTGTATGCTGCGATGACTTCTTTGGCGTTGGTATCGGTATTGGTGGCTTGTTGGCTCCTAATCATCAAAATCATCAACAGGTCGGCACTGAAACTACACTCGGACCTGCTCAAGACAACCCTCAGCGCCCCCTTTTACTTCTTTACCCAGACGGACACTGGTTCATTGGTCAACCGATTCAGTCAGGATATGAACCTTGTCGACATGGATCTGCCCCTCGAAGCCATTCAATTCGTCACAGGTATTTGCGGCTGCCTCGTTAAACTCGTTTTACTGTGTGTGCTGGGGGCGTTATCTGGCTGCCGTCGTCGCGACTGACAGTTCAGCTTCTATTTCCGCTGGATCCACCGGCGTCGCGCTGGTTCTGATCCTGACTTTCCACCAGGAACTCACTGCGACGATTAATGCGTATACCAAGATGGAGACGTCTGTTGGTGCTGTTGCCCGCATCTACCAGTACACGCACGAGACACCGGCTGAAGACGATGACACCCGGCTGGGAGCTGGCGTCCCACCAAGTCATGTCTGGCCGACGAACGGGAACTTGACATTGGCTAACGTAGAGGCGGCATATTCGTAAGTGACAATTCTGGTCGAAGAGCAGTATTGCAAGACATTGATTGCTTTCCGGTGTTTCCTTTCTTCTCTCCGAGTCTACCATTGGTGTTTGTCTAGAATACTGCTAACCCAAGAACTGCAACAGACCCGACAGCGTTCCAGTGTTGCGTAACCTCTCACTTCAGATACCTGCCGGGTCCAAGTTGGTTATATGTGGGCATTCCGGAAGCGGGAAGACGTCCCTGGCCCTCGTTATCCTCCAGATGCTCCGAGTCACTCGTGGTCAGATCATCCTGGACGGCTACGATCTGAATAGACTGCCGGCTGGCGAGATCCGCAAACGCTCCAACGTCATTCCACAGGATCCATTCTTCTTACCGGGAACCCTACGAGCCTCTCTCGACCCCGACGGCCTCGTCCATGACGATGAAATAGGCAAGGCTTTGCAGCTTGCAGGCTTGTGGGAGAGAGTTGAGCACCTGGGCGGTCTGGGCGCAATGATGAATCCTGAGGTCTGGTCGGCCGGGCAGCGTCAGCTTTTGGCTTTTTGGTACGGGCTTTGGTGCACAAAGGCGGCCGTCCTGTTCTTATTGTTGATGAGTTTGCCAGCAGGTAAGGTTTTCCCCACTCGCCTCGTTGCCACAGCCCAAGCTGCTCCTTGGCCCTTTGTGTTTCAAGGTTTGCTGACGAAAGTGGAAGCGTCGACGCCGAGACGGAAGAACGGATGCATAGCATTATCGCGACCGAGTTTGCGGACAAAACGGTGGTTGCCATTGCACACCGGCTGGAAAACGTTCGTTTCTTTGACAAAGTACTCATGTTCCAGGCGGGTCGCGTCTTGGAGTACGGCTCACCCGAGGAGCTGCTAGGGAGAGACTCGGAATTTGCTCGATTCTTCGCAACTAGCAAGAAGTAACGCACAGAAAAAGGCACCTGATATCTGGCTATTGAGTTTCTTATACTAGGTTCGAGTAATACAGGTATTCAAGCAATGTATGTTCCGCTTCGAATTACTGTTTGAACAATACTGATCTTCTCTGCCATTTGTGAGATGGTACGTTTCCCGTCGTGTGGCCGTGAGTATCGGAAGCGGACGCCGGCCAGGTCGTACATGCTTTGAAACGGGGACTGTTCCTGCACGCTGCGGACCTGTGGTAACCTCACGCTCACGGTATAGAGCAAACTATCTAGTGTTTTGCCTCTCGAGCTCTTCGATCTGGAGCTCCTTCTTCTCGTCCGTCGCTGGTGGGAGATTGCCCCCTCCCTCGGAGAGGACGGGACGGCCTCTCATCTGGGCCCAGACGACTTTGAACGTCGACTTGGAGAAGAGCTCGTCCATTTGCTCCAGGGAGATGCCTGTGGAGAGAGCGGTTAGTAGGAAAAAGCAGTAGTAGTAGGTAGGTAGGTAGGTAGGTAGGTAGGTAGGTAGGTGGCAAGGTAGATGATTGGCAGGCATAAAGAGCGCAGGCATACCTTTGGTCTCGGGCACAAAGAGGAAGGCCCAGATGCCCATGCAGACGAGGATGGCGCTGAAGAAGAAGTAGGCGCCGTAGCCCAGGTCGGAGATCATGTAGGGGGTGGAGCGGGCGATGATGAAGGAGCCGAGCCAGGTGTCGGCGGTGGTGAGGGCGACGCAGAGCATGCGGATGTCGAGGGGGGAAGATCTCGGAGGCGTAGGTCCAGGTGATGCCCTGCCAGGTGGCGCAGATGATGAAGCCGTTGACGTAGACGCACACCATGGCGAGGTAGCCCCAGGCGTCGCGGTTGACCATGCCGGCGGCCGAGGCGGCGGCGGGATCGGCGCGCATCACGTACCCGCCGATGTACCACATGGGCAGGCAGCCCAGGGCGGCGCCCCAGACGAGGCCCTTGCGGCGGCCGACCTTTTCGACGACGACAAAGGTGAAGGCGACCATGCCGAGGGTCTTGGCGATGCCGTAGAAGCCGGTGGAGAAGAGCTTGGTCGAGGTGCCGACGACGCCGAGGGTCTCGAAGATGCGCGGCGAGTAGTACGTGATGATGTTGACGCCGGTGAAGCTCTGGAGGAACATGAGGGCCAGGCCGATGCCCATGCGGTTGCGCACGCCGGGCTGGAACAGCTTGCGGAACTGCTGCGCGCGGCTCATGTGCAGGGTGCTCCGCTCCTCGACCTGGGTGCGGATCTCGTGCATCTCGTGCTGCAGGTAGGCGTGGTCGCTGGGCAGGCCGCGGAGGCGGCAGAGGATCTTCTCGGCGCCCTCGAAGTCGTCGCCGCGCGCGAGCCAGCGCGGCGACTCGGGGCAGAAGAACAGCATGCCGAAGAAGAGGCACACGCCGGGCACGAGCTGGAGCCCGAGCGGGACGATCCATTGGGACTGCCGGTCCTTGCTGATCGTCCGGTCCGTCGCGTAGTTGATCCAGAAGCCGAGCATGCCGCCGCCCTGCGAGGCGATCTCGAAGATGCCCACGAGGCGACCGCGGATGGACGGCGGGGCCGTCTCGGCGATGTAGACGGGCACGACCAGAGAGGAAGAGCCGATGCCGAGGCCGGCGATGGCTCGGCCGACATAGATCATGTTCAGGGAGCCGTGAGAGGCCGTCATCAGGGTGCCGCCGACGAGGAAGACCAGGGCGGCCAGCATGATGGCCTTGCGCCGACCCCATCTCTCGGCGATGGGGAACGAGCACAAAGCACCAAAGAAGCAGCCGGCCTGGGTGGTAGGTAACACGTTAGTCGATGGGGGATGAACGGCCTAAAGGGGGCCGCAAAACATGACTGACCTGAAAGGTTGAGACAATGTTGCCCTGGATGGTGTCTCGCGAGGACGTCGCGACATTCAGCAGGCCAAAGTCACGGATGAAGGACTCGAGCGCCATCGTGCCCCCAATCACGGCCGTGTCGTAGCCCACTGACGACGGTCATCAGGACAAGCTCGGCAGGGAGGAATGCATGGTGCTGGCTGGACAAGATGGGTAGGTAGGTAGGTACTCACTAGCAAGTGCCGACATGGACGCCACGAGAGCAACCAGATGGATATGGTTATTCCTCACCTCGGGGGGATCACGCGTCCCCGACGCATGGGTACTGAACCAGCCCATTCTGTCCTATAAACGTCTATGCGGATAGTCGGGGGGAGCCGAGTTCGTGATGGCTGGAAGGAAGGAAGGAAAGCAAAAAGAGTCCTTGCCTGGCACAATGACCACGGAGCGCAAACGGAACAAGGTGAAGCCTGAGGTCGAGACACAGTGGAAAGCCGGTCCTGCACGAGTGTATTTATCTTGATCCCCAAGTCTCGGAAGTTTCCCGAGTCCTCGCACCAAGACATCCGACGTGGTCTGTCGACCGTCTACCAAGCACGCGTACGTGATCGACGCATCGTACCCCGCCACCGTCGTCAGGGTACGTGTCTCCGGTCATGGTCATGACTGTCCGGGGAAGATCTGGAGATAACCTGGGGAAGGTGATCACGGGTGGTGAGCGGCGGGGTGGAAGAAGAGATGAGTGGTTGGCCGTTCTCGTCTCGCTTGGCGCCCAGGCACTATGTCCAAATCTCAGCACGTAACAAACATGACCACTTCACCTTGGGTCCTTGGCCCTCTTGGCCAGCGAAGAAGAATCCGACGGCAGATCTCGACGGGTGCTTGGTTGTGCGTGGCCCGGTCGCAAGGCCCAGAGTCCAGACGCCGCCCCCGTTGCTTGACAGGTCGGTCGACCGTCGACCGTCGCAGAGCCGCACAGTTTAGACTTTAGGCAAAAGGGGTCGACCATGGATGTGGAGGCGTATTTGTAGCTGTGGTTACTCCAACACAACCGAGTGGGTGTGGCTTTCTCGGAAGGGGGATATGTTTGGTTTGTGTGTCGTCCCAATAGCGACTACCGTTAAGGACTTATAGTCGACCGGCCGGGGCTGCATGGCCTAGAATCTAGACGCCCGCAATCCACCGAATGAACACTCGGATGCTGGATGATGGACCCGTAGACGGTAGACCGTCACTACCCCGCGTCCTGCACGAGAGAACCTGGGGAAGGCATCCGGGTGGATTCGGCTCCATCGTGGTTCGAGATCGTCGCCAGCGTTGTCTTGGAGTCTTGGTCTCTTACACAGTACTGTGTCGACAGTGTCGTAGTCGGCCTCGGGGGAAATAGTACTGCCGAAGTTGAAACCCCGCCGAGTGGACGGGGGACCCGGGAGCCTGGGGAGGAGTACGGAGTACACTGTATGGATACTGGCACAAGTTACTGCTGCTGGGGTTGATCACGGATGAATGAATCATGATGGCTTGGCTGGATGGCGCTCTCATTATGGTTCACTCATTCATGGTTCACTAGAGTCTAGACGGATGCATGTGTACTGTGTATGCATGTCTCGAGGGCAGAGATGCTTGTCTGTGAGTCCGAGTCTGTGAGTCTGTGAGTCTGTGAGTCTGTGAGTCTGTGAGTCTGTCCGGACATGACAAAGATCGTGGCCCAAGCAGTGATTGGACGAGAGTCTCACCTCCACAGGACGACCGATCGAGTGAGTTCCCGGCAGGCTCGGCACCCCTATCTATCGGACTCTATCCCCCCCTCTTATCAACGCCATCGAAAGGTGTACCAAGACGCAATGCAGGCCCGACCCCGCATGACTGTCGACACAGAGGAAGGGAACATACAACGTTACCCCTATTCCGAAAAAAAAAAAAAAAAACAAAAACAATCTTCTTCGTGACTCGATTCGCAGCCTGACCTCGACGAGTCGGAATCAAACAGAAAACAAGCAGCGTCTATAGACTACACCGCTTCCAGCATGGCAATGCCAGCGACAAGCACGCCTTGGCAGACTGTCGCCGCCGCCAAGAGAGACTCGATTCTGGAGAGCATCCCCGGGAAATGGCGTCTCGACAGCATCCCCTCGCCCGAGGAGCAGCGCGACGTGACGGGCGCGTACGCGCACCAGTTCCTCAGCCCCAAGGAGGTTGAAATCACCGAGACGGACGCCGTCGGCATCGTCGAGAAGACGTGCTCGGGGTCGTGGACGGCCGTGGAGGTAGCCGAGGCCTTTTGCCACCGGGCGTCCGTCGGACACCAACTGGTCGGCTGCCTGCACGAGACCTTCTTCGACGCCGCCGTCGCGGACGCGAGGGAGCTCGACGCCTATCTGGCCGAGCACGGGAAGCCCAAGGGCCCGCTGCACGGCCTGCCCGTCAGCCTGAAGGACCAGTTCCACGTCCGCGGCGTCGAGACGACCATGGGCTACGTCGGCTGGGTCGACACCTTCCAGGGCCGCCGGGACGACGAGCGCAAGGGCCGGTTCGAGAGCGAGATGGTGCGCGCGCTGCGCCGCCTGGGCGCCGTGCTGTACTGCAAGACCAGCGTCCCGCACACCCTCATGTCGGGCGAGACGGTCAACAACATCGTCGGCTACACGTGGAACCCGCGGAACCGCCACCTGGGCTCCGGCGGCAGCTCCGGCGGCGAGGGCGCGCTCATCGGCTTCCGCGGCTCGCCGGGGGGTTTCGGCACTGATATCGGCGGCTCCATCCGCATACCCGCCGCGTCCTGCGGCCTGTTCGGCCTGCGCCCGACCGTCGGCCGGATGCCGTACCAGGGCATGGCCAACTCGTTCGACGGCCAGAACAGCGTGCTCAGCGTCGTCGGCCCGCTCGCCACCTCGGCCCGCGCCGTGAAGCTGCTGACCAGGGCCGTCCTCGCCGCCGAGCCGTGGCTGTACGACCCGCTCGTCGTCGAGATGCCCTACCGCGAGGACCTGGAGGCGCAGACCGAGAAGCTGATCGGCTCGCGCCAGCTCTGCCTGGGCCTCCTCGTCGACGACGGCGCCGTCCAGCCCCATCCCCCCGTCCGGCGCGCGCTGCGCATCCTCGAGACGATCCTGGCCCAGGCCGGCCAGGAGGTCCTCGCGTGGACGCCGCCCAGCCACCAGGCCGTCAACGATCTGGTCGGCCAGACGTGGGTCTACGACGGCGGGGCCGACGCCCGCAAGGACTTTGCCCTCTCGGGCGAGCCGTGGGCCTCGCAGATCGACGCCGTCATGGAGGAACGCCCGCAGGCGGACGCCTCGGCCATCGCCGCGGTCAACCGCGGACTGCGCGAGAGCCGCAAGGCCTACCTGGACTACTGGAACAGCACCGCCGGCCTGACCGCGAGCGGCCGTCCGGCGGACGCCTTCATCATGCCCGTCGCGCCCTTTACGGCCGCTCGCCCGGGCAGGTTCGCCTACTACGGCTTCACCACCGTGATCAACGGGCTGGATCTGCCCAGCGTCGTGGTGCCCGTCGCCACTGTCGATGGCAAGACTGACGTGGTCGATCCGTCATTCCGACCGCTGAGCGACTTGGACAAGAAGATACAGGAAGACTGTGAGTGTCCGCGGTGATGCCCGCACTTTGTACGCGCTGTAGACATTGGGGGAGGGCGAAAATTACTGACGAGCAAGCTACCTACCAGACGACCCCGAGCTCTACCACGGGGCACCGATTTCTTTGCAGATCGTCGGTCGACGGTTCCAGGAAGAGAAGCTGCTGGCTATTGCCGAGTGGCTCGAGGCCGAGATCAAGAAGCTTGCATAAGTATCATGTAGTACCTACCGTATCCTGCGAGTTGATGCCCCCCCGATGAAGAGCGATTGGAAAGCGTATGACCTCGCGACAAGATTGGATGTCGGGCTCGGACGAGGCTTAAACAGACGGAGCGTCGGGGAACAGCGACAGAAAACGTCGACGATTGCACTTTGTAAAAAGACATGCAGTACTCCATCTTCATATCTAACTGTTCTCTTACACTATGGGACTACTGCGGATATCGCTAGACCCCAAGGGCGCAGTTCACGTGAGCCCAACCACACGACGAGCTCACGTAGATGTACCAGGGTTGATTGATGCTGACATGCGTCCAAGTGACGCAATATGTCACTCCATCTCAGAGCACTGCATTCGCAATCCCTCCTGGCCCCAGGCTCTCGCCGAGCTCAGAGCTCAGAGCTCAATAGGGACACCCACAGCGTTGCATTGCTCCTACATCACACGTCAGCCACTGGACACTCGGCAGACGAAACTGGCATGTCGGAACTTACCTGGGCGTAGGACAGAGTGGCGAGCCTGGATTTGCGGTACCGCGGTTAGCTACTTAACGAGCGCCTGTCCCTCGACTACGGAAGAAGACGGATTGGCCGGTTCACTCACTGGTCCAGGGCGTCGGGGCAACCGCCGGCTCCGGTGACACAGGCGACGACGGCCTGGTTGTAGGCAGCGGAGCTATCGAGAGAGTCAGCGTGCTCGGCGTGGGACATGGGGCGTGGGACGTGTTGCATTGGGGGTCTTGGGAAAAAGGGGCTGGGCGCGGCTGGGTCAGTCGTCACGTACCCGCAGAGACAGGCGATCTCGGTGCGGCTAGCACATCCGCTGACGGGGACGTTGGAGTCGAAGCAGGGCTCGGCGCAGGCCGGGAGAGTGGACTGGCGCTGGAGGAGCGTAGGCGTGGCCGCGGCGACGGCGGCAAAGAGGGCGACGACGGTGGAGGTGAACTGCATCTTGACGAGATTTCGGGCTTGGTGTGTGTGTGTGTGTGAAGTTGTGTGTGTGTGTGTGTGTGTGTGTTGCGGCGGTTGTAATGACTTGAAGTGATGGCGTGCTCGAGTTGGATGCGGAATGGGAGAATCAAACGCAATCCCTATATATATATATACACACGCCGTCCCAGGGTAGGACGTCAGACCCACCCGCCACTTCATCACCTCTACTGCCCACCGGCTGACAGGGAGTTTTCACATGTAAGCCGAGAATACGACGTCTTTCCGCCATGACGGACTGCCCGTTCAGGACGAAAGGCGGGGAATGCATGCAATGATCGTGTCAAACAAACACTCTGGGGCAATGAGATCAGGGCGGGTAGCCGCCCGATGCAACCTGGTGTCATGAACTCGGGCTCCTTCAGGGGATATGCAGCGCAGTATCCGGTCCGGATCTCACCCGTGATGGTCAAGCGGGAAGCCAGGTACACGCCCGTGGCCCATGTGTAGAGGAAAAGCATCAGACTGGGGTGTCAACTTTCACGTGCCTCGTATAGCTGAGCGGCTTGTCCGGAAGCTGGTCGGGGTTCACCACGGGACCTCTCCAGAACCTGATACTCTGCTGTTTCGAAGCCGCAGTGACCGAAGCCAGTCCACCTTCCATCTCTGTGAGCTCCGTCTTGCGAGCGAAACCATGACGGGGATCAAGTCCGAACACGGCGCTCACTGCTCAGGACCGCAGGTCGTCATGGCGCCGCCGCGTGGCCAGAGAACAAGGCCATGTCCTCAAACACGGACAATCTCCGCCATCCCACGTAGGAGACCTGTATTGCCGCCCTGTATGACTTCCACGCTCACTCGCCGGGCGCACTCATTCGCGCCGCCATGTTTATACATGATACATCGGTAGTCGTGCTCGATCCTACCCCTGTCTCCGTACCCCGTCCCGGCGGTGGTGGAGCTCGACCAGGGGGGGAGCCTGGAGGGATCATACTTGGCTTCGGGTATAAAGCAGCGATCATGGGGAAAACGCGGGGTCTGACACCTGATCGATCTTGGTGGAGATGGCAGGCATGACGGGAGAGAGCGGAGATTGAAGGGAGTCCTGCTGCCTTGCAGCTGTGTCAGAGTGTACGGAGTACAGAGAGAGTACTTCGTAGTAAGTCGAGACTCGAGACTGTCGAGTATGGCTTCAACCCTGGTATAGCGAATACTAAGTCGGTAGACCGTAGCGTATAGCGTGAAAGTCTGATTCCGTGGTAGTCGTGGTGCCTGACACGGACAGCATAGAGCCGTGTCGTGCCCGTTGCCGATTGCATGTCAGCCCAACCAGAGCAGGCGAGGAGTAGCCTTCGCTACTGTGACAGTATACACGCTCGGCTGGTGAGGCCAAGCGGAGAGGAAGCGAGCGACGAGCGTCATTTGTTGGTGTCGATCTCTCGGGAGACGCTGCAATGCAATTTCGAACACCAATCAGGGTGCGAAAGAGGGAAGACCCCCGGAAGCCTCGGCGCTTGTCAGACGAGCTTCTGAAGGAAGTCAACTAGTTAGACACGTGCAAGAGGGGGGGGGTTCATGACCATCAAGCGTCATTGTCATTGATGATGGTGGTGATAGTCTGCCAAAACGGCACGCTGCAACATTTTCCCTCTCTGATTTTCCCACAGCCTGGCCCTCCTACGTTTTGCACTGCCACCCACCGAGATGAACTAGTGTTCCGATTCTCTCCCAGCTTGTTCCAGGATGGTTACTGGTTTTTTATGCCTTCACACATTCGCCAATCGTACCGTTCAACTGCACGGGCACGTGTATGAAGATAAAGAAGAGAAAGACTGGGCCAAACGTTCGCTCGGGTTGTCACCCACATAGTGAGACTACGGCCTAAAAGCTCCTCTGCGAAAGGGAGATGATTCATTCAAAGATGCGCGTACTCGTCGCAGACCTCGGTCAGCTTCTTCTGCGTGCCGGGCTCCGTCGCACTGTGTCCTGCATCGGCAATAAAGTATAGCTTGGACTCGGGCAGCACCTTGTGCAGGTCCGACGCCGCCAAGGGCGGGCACAGCAAGTCGAGGCGTCCCTGGACGATGGTGGTCGGAATGTGCCGGATCTTGGCCGCGTTCTCGGGCTTCACGAGCTGGCGGTCCTCCAGGAAGCAGTGATTGACAAAGTAATGCGTCTCGAGGGCGGCGTGCGACATGAGCCAGTCCTCGTCGTCGAGCTTCGCCAGGTCCGCGGCGCCGAGGTTGACGGAACTCATGCGAACCTCACGCGTGTTCCACGCCCTGGCAGCGGCAAGGCGCGTGTCCTTGTCCTCGGATGTGATGAGCTTGTAGTAGGCCTCGTCGGGCGTTGCGCGGTCCTCGGCAGGGAGAAAGTTGATAAAGTCCTCCTGCAGCTCGGGGAAGAAGGCCGCGGCCGCGCCCTCGAACCACTCACCCTCGCCGCGACTACCGAGGAAGATTCCGCGCAGCACCAGCGAGCCGACCTTTTCGGGGTGTGTCTGCGCGTAGGCCAGTGCCAGAGTCGACCCCCAGCTGCCGCCAAACACCATGTGCCACTTGGAGATGCCGAGCTTCTCGCGGAGCGTCTCGACATCGCCGATCAGATGCTGCGTGGTGTTGTCCTGCAGGTTGGCGATCGGCCTTGACTTGCCTGCACCTCGCTGGTCGAGCAGAACCACTCGATAGACGGCGGGGTCAAAGAAGACGGTGTTGGCCTTGGACGTCCCGCCGCCGGGTCCGCCGTGCAAGAAGATGACTATGGCCATGTGTCAGCTGCTGTGCACACTGCAGAGTCCAGAGTCCAGACTGCAGACTGCAGACTGCAGACCGCAGACAGCAGACAGCAAACTCGGCCGTCGTGACTGCGTACCTGGCTTCCCTTGTCTGTCTCCATACTGCTCATAATGCAGGACGTGAATGTCGCCGACGTTGAGCTTCCCCGTGTCAAAAGCATCCTGGTGCTCGTACTTATTGACGGACATGACGGCGGGCTGGTGCTGACAACAAGGGTCAGAAAGTTGAGACTACTAGAACAGAAGAAGGCTTCACGGATTGAATGTGAGGATGTTGAATGTTGTAGGCTGTAGTTAGCGGGGAGGATGGGGGTTGAAAGGAGGGAGACACGGACTTTGAAGCTTGCCGGTACAAGGTCAGCGTCCAGACTGGCGATGAGGAGTCTATTCAACTCGGCAAGCCCGCGTGTAAGCGCTCAACCTCAACAAGCAGAGTCCGTAACAGAGCGAAACCCCCGCCCTATTGTCTATCATCTATCATGCAACGCTCCGAGTTGTTTGGACATTGGACTCGTAGTAGTCGTCGACTCGTCGTGCGCAGAGTGCTCGACTGCTGTTTGAATAAAAGCGACTATAGGCGAGATGGGCATATGGTTAGTTATCCATCTCTCTAACTTACAACGAAGCAGCACTTTGCAGGTTCACCGTTCACCGTTCACCGTGCAACCTGCAGCCCTGCAGCCCTGCAGCCTGCAGGAGCTGGTTCGCAACATTCCTTCGTTGCCCTGACTACGAGATGATAGATCCACAACAGACGGAGCAACACCAAGTAAGAGTTGTGTGTTACGTACCGGTACGTGTGTGCGCCAATGACATTCCCAACACGATTGCATCACAGTTCCAACCACTTGGGTCTCTTCACTGTGAACCCCGTGGTGACTCGGTCTCTAGGCTAGTTACTAGTTAGTTGACTGTTGCCTATTGCGGAAATCTGGCTGTCGCTATACCGTTACCGGGTAACTAGGCAGGTCACAGACCCCTATTCGCTTGCTAGGTAACGGCAGCACCGAGAGCACAACCGAGCCAAAGACGTGACGCGAAACTGGAGAATCCGATCGGCACCTTGGCTGCTAACTTAGCACATCTCACCGTCCACCGTCCATAGGTGACAGACAGCCCGTTCGTTATCGTCTCAAGATGCAAGCACCCCTGCTCATGTCGCCATGTTCTGAAGACACTATCGTGCTATCGCTCTTGTTGCACTGCAGCGGTCCAGTGGAGACGCTGAGATCGAATCGCAATGCCCAACACCCATTGCGTGCTTCTTGGCATCCGCTCGCATAGGAAGGTCGACCGGGTCCCAAGATTCTCCAAGGGCACCTAAGAACGCCCAAGATGTCGAGATTGACACTGGCCAAGTCCACAGAAACGGACCGAGTGAGTGTCCCAGACTCCCACAATAGCTTTGAATTTGCCGATGGCGCGATAAGACGGCAGATTTCACCATGTCGGAGGCCCAAGCAGACGAGGCGGCCAGCAGTAGGTATTTTTTATTTTTTTTTTTTGGGGGGAGGGGTAGACTCGTAGCATATAAGATCATCATGCTTCAAGGTCTGACCTGGTTCATTCGATGTACGTATCTGAGATTTCTCACGGTGGCGCCCATGAAAAGCCGCTGTGACTTGTGTGCTTGCAAGTTGTCCCCGTCGCTATAAGACGCCCACCCTTTCTAGTCCCGAGTCTCGACTCCCGACTCCTATAAGCAAAATGCCGTTCTGGTCCAAGTCGACGGCCGCCGTGGCCGAGACCGATAACGCCGATGCCTATGCTTCCGGCTCCGAGGAATCCGTACTTCACGACGGAAACCTGGCGTACACCAAGGTCAGAGGCGGCAATGGTTCCGGCACCACGTACCAAGAGGCCGTAGGTGCGCCTGTTGAGTCGAGGTCGCCGCTGGGTTATCATGTGGGCTGGGTCACGGTCATATTCCTCAACGTCAACCAGATGATTGGGACCGGAATCTTCTCTACCCGTAAGCCGAGACATGTCCAAGTTCCAACAGATAGGTAGACGACTCTTGTGTTGACGACTCACCCAGCTGGCACCATCCTCAACAACACCGGTTCTATCGGCCTCGCCTTGGTCTACTGGGTCATTGGCTTCCTCATGGCGGCCGCCGGCCTCGCGGTGTACCTCGAGCTCGCCAGTTTCTTCCCGAACCGCAGCGGCGGCGAGGTGGTGTATCTCGAACAGGCCTACTCGCGGCCAAAGTACTTCTTCCCCGTCGCCTTTGCGGTCCAGTCCGTCATCCTGTCCTTCAGCAGCAGCAACGCGCTCGTGCTGTCCAACTACCTGTGGCGGATCGCCGGCCGCACGCCGACCAGCTGGGAGTCCAAGGGCGTCGCGGTGGCCGCCTACACGCTGGCCGTCATCTGCGTCGTGGCCAACAACAAGTGGTCGCTCTACGCCACCAACGTCTTCGGCGGCCTGAAGATCCTCACCCTGCTGTTCATCACCGTCACCGGCTGGGTCGTCCTGGGCGGAAACGTCGCCACCGTCGCCGATCCCCATGCCAACTTCCGGACGGGCTTCCAGGGCACGACGAACAACGGCAACGATCTGGCCAACGCCCTGGTCAACATCTCCTTTGCGTACTCGGGCTACGCCTGCGCCTTCAACGTCGTCAACGAGATCAAGAACCCGATCCCGACGTTGAAGAGACACGGCACCATCTCGCTCGTGGTGGTGGGTTTTTTGTACTTTTTCTGCAACATTGCATACTTTGCGGCCGGTCGGTGCCCCTTGATCCATCCCCCCCCTTTTGTAGACACGCGAGACTGACCTTGATGCCCCAGTCCCGAAAGAAGAATTTCGCCAAGCAAAGGAAATCGCCGCTGCCGTATTCTTCACCAAGGTCTTTGGCAACGGCCCCGCGGAGAACGTCCTCAACTTCCTCGTGCTCCTCAGCGCGTTTGGCAATCTCCTCGCCGTGCTCATCAGCCAGTCGAGAACGATCCGCGAGATCGGACGGTAGGCTTGAGCTCCCCCCCTCCCTTCGCAAAGCCCCCTCGTTGGCCCATGCTGACGACCGCGATTCTAGACAAGGTGTTCTTCCCTGGACCGAATTCTGGGTGTCCACCAAGCCGTTCGGGACCCCTATCGGGCCCTACTTCCTGAAATGGATCATGACCGTCATCATGATCATTGCGCCGCCCGCCGGCGACGCTTTCCAGTTCGTCGTGACCTTGAAGAGCTATCCCGACGGTCTCTTTTATCTCGCCATGGCGATAGGCGTCTACATCATCCGTCGTAACCACAAGCGCATCGGTCACGACCGGACCGAGTTTCGGGCGTGGCACGTCGCTGTCGTCTTCTTCATCCTGATCCAGGTGGTAAGCGAACCGAAACCCCCCGTATCCCACCCACACAAGATTTGTCGCTGACATGCCGTCTCCGATCTCGCAGTATATCCTCGTGATGCCCTGGTTTCCTCCGGCAAAGGGTATCTACGGCGGAAACGTCAGCTTCTTCTACGCCACGTATTGTTTGGTGGGTATCGCAGTGTACGTCTCCCCATCATGCCCTCCTTTCCCTTCGCAGTTTGCTCCCGCTAATCAAAAAATAAACCCCTCAAACAGCATCGTCCTCTGCTTCATCTACTACTACGCCTGGATCTCCGTGTTCGCCAGGTGGTTCGGCTACCGGATCCGTCCCGAGACCATCGAGGTCGACGACAACGGAGCCACCTCGACCCAGCTGCTCAGGATTCCGGTGGGCCAGCTTGCCGAATGGGACGCGACGCATGACGAGTCCGGACGCGTACGCAGGAGGGCCGTCCCCGTTGGAGAGAAGGCTTCGGACGGCGGCAGCAAGGATCGTGCCAGCCAGGAGGTCTGACGGTCTTGCCTAATGCGAAAACGACGGCGTACCTAGGACTCGTTCTTCCTTGGGTTGGTTCCCTCGCAGGAGCCCCGTGGCTCTCATAGCTGAGCGTGTCTATGAACCTATATTGACCGTATTCCATCGTAGGATTACACTGCAACTAATCATTATTCCCGCAAAGTGATAGATGTCAAACGTGTCAAGGCCAGAGAAGAACTCGGCGTGACGAAAAGATCACTGGCTGCGATACAAAACGATGAAAACCACCGCGTACCAGTTCCAGCCTCCCCATGCATGTGTGCAGGATGGACGTGGCATTGCTCCAACTCACGACACTTTCAACACGGTGTTTCTTGGTAACTGCCCCTGAATAGAGATGTCCTCCACTTGCCAACAAACTACGTACATGGAAGGGGCCACGCCAAGAACACCCCAGGGTCACAATAGCGAGAGACCAATCAACGCAAGTGTACTTATCAAAAGGTACGGTTGCACTGCGTAGTAGGATCCGGGGGCTACTTCCTTGGATTCGGCTCTTTACCTGCGTTTTCCATATAACCCGCAGTGAACGTGAACCAGCAACGTGACGATCTGTGTAGATCGTGGCACCCGAATAAGTGCAAAATCCCGATCTGTAACGGCGTTGAAGGGTGCTAAAAGAGCACTATGCCATACGTATTGTTGATTGGCCAAGCGTTTCCCTACGCTGGTGTCGGCTGCAGGTGTTTATCTGTCAGAGCACGTCTTAGATCTCGTCACATCCGGCCCTTGTTGGTGTACCGCTGTCGTGTTTTGACCAAGCGTTCGCTTCAGGATGTTACCGTGGCTATGACAGGACATCATTCTCGTTTTTTGCCGCTCTCGGCCGGCCAGGGGGCCGCGACCACGACCTCTACAGGAAAGAAGAGCCAACCATGGCAAAAATGCATGGCCACATGATCACTTTCCTGAAACTATACGTAAAGAGTGTTCGGGTTTCATTCCACTGGATTATTTAAATCGTAGTCGTGGAATGACTAGCTGGGCTCTCGCTGGCGAGTTCTCCGGCGACCAAGACCTCGAGCGGAATGATGCCATGAACGGCAAAGCATCTCGGAATGATCACTGGCATGGCACGGGATCCTCAGACGGATAACCAATAGGTTGAACGAATGTAATTTGAATATTCAACTGTCCTTTGTCATACCTAACCACTAGGCCTATCACTTGACTTCGCCCAAGGCGCACCAGTTGCCGGCATCCATGCCCTGGCCGAGGCAGATTGTGCCTGGTTTGGCCTGCTCGAAGTTTGACTGGCCCCGATATTTCTGGTGGAAGGGGCTCCTGGTGGCGGCATACTTGATGCTTGTGCCCATGGAGCGGCTGTCCCTACCGCTGCGCCAGGGGCTGGCATTGTCCCGCCTATCGTATTCGGCTGGTTTACCATGTGAACGGACTGCTGGGGCTCTGGCGCATGCGGATCCTGGTCCCACGAGAACAGCGAGCCAAATGGGAAATGCTGAACAACTGGGTATTTCGAGAGGACTTCGGCGTTGAACATCTTGATCATGCCCTGTTACGTGTGAGCAAGGCTTGATGAGGCCGAGGGCCCGCACATAGTAGAGAGTAGACTTGCCTTGTTGATTTTGCCCCAACCATCCTTGACGCCTGATATGTCGAACAGGATCGGGCTGTGTTCCCAAAACGGCCCCTTTTTCACGTCGTTGATGAAGCCGACGGCTGAAAAGTACATGTTTCTGTTTCGTTCCTGATCAACGATGTCGGCTTTGACTATCTGAGCGGGTTTTGGAGCTCGAGGCAAAGACCCTTCCAGAGGCATGGGATCTTGGTCGGTGATAGGACGTGTGAGCTGCGCAGAGCCGTATATGTAGGGCTGGAACGAGTGGTCGTCCAGACCCCACACGCCGTGAGATCCGGCAGGCTCCAGCGTGTAAGTAAGAATGAGCCGTCGGATTACTCTGAGATATGGTTCGAAGACGGCCAGCACGAGACTGCGCTCAATATCCCCTCCTTGTCTTGCATCCTTGAATGCCCCGAGTTTCCACAAGCAGCCGAGGAAAGCGAGGAAGCTCAACTCGTGACCAGTGCCATAGTCCAGCCGCTGTGCGCTCCCGAATGAGCCTAGAAGATAGGTAGTGAGCTCGTCGGCAGCAGACACGGTATCGCCGCTCGCGCTGCTGCCGAAATCAAGGACTGCCGCCGAGATGTGTTCTCGAAGCAAAGCCGGTACTCGCTCTTCCAAGATCTGGTGCCACTTCCGAAAGCTCACATTGCCAAAACGTCTTGGGCCTGGATCAGGCGGGGCCTCGTCAATGAAGGAATTCAGTCGTGAGAGCAACTCCTGGATCTTTCTGACGGGTTCTGCCGGCTTCGTCTCGTACTCGGAGCCGATCTGGAATGTGACTATCTTCTCTTTGCCGGTGTCGTCTATGATCTTCCTCGGGCACATGGCTCGATTGAGCTGCATCACAAATATGCCAATATCGCGATATGCGTTGGATGTTAAAAAGCTGTTGACGTCTGGGCCATCGTTGATGCGTTTGCAAGGTTGTAGGAAGGTGTGAGATGCAGGATCGACAGTCTCTAGGACGGGGAACCGCTGTGTCTCCAGACTCTTCTCCATGGCGACCCGCGAGATGTGCGTACAAAATCCTGCAGCTTCCAGGTGTACCGTGTGTGGTGTGTGTAGGCTGTTTTCACTCTCAGGGCGTGAAGTTTGTCCAAACATGTGATAAGGATGCCGTGTCCAGGGTCATGCAAGAGACGTCCAGTTGATACATAAATGCGTCAGTAGGGTGGGTAACGTTAGTTGGTGAGTGTACGTCACAATAGTGCTTAACGTGATACGGATGCTCTACGGAGTACTCCGTACGGAGTAACTACTAACTACGGGTGCCAAAGGAAGTACAGAATACGGAGTAACTACCCGCTTATCTAACCCAATAGAAACAGCCCCACTCCATTCCCAAGAAGACGAGTAACTACCCAAGTATCGCAACGTAGAGGCAGTAGATATGGGTGAAGTAAGTGAGCTTACTATCTAGCTTCTAGCTACGGAACACATAGGAGAGGAGTACTGAAGACCTCTAAACAGGGTCAGAGGGATCGAGCTGCCAGGAAGCTGGACCAGGTTCGGTATGCGCCACAGATAGCTGCGCCGCAATGTGGCTGAATCACCAATAGGTGAATATCCCCTGCGACACCAAGCTTGCGTGTTTCCGGATCTCACTTGCTGATGTCAGTCCACCGTCCAGGAGAGATAATCACTGCGCTCACCACCACTGACCCGGGCTTCCGCCGCCGCTTATGGCGCCTGGAAGTGCGACATGTCACCCCCGAAGACGCGGAGCAGCACCCGGCTAGCGTTACGGAGCAGCGCCCGGTTAGCGACCCGAACGCAGCCCAACACCCGCCAGAAGCGAAGGTATAGCTCGGAGAGTGGCGGCGATGATGAAGTGATTCCTGCTCGCGTTCGACCGTCGCCAGGGAAGAATGTCCTTGGCAGCTTATACGGTCGAAGTCTACGACCCGCCCGAAACCTGCCGTCTTCAAGGCGCATTGTGCGAAAAGATGTCCACGTTCCCTACTTACATTCAAGCCCACAGGATAGGCGGAAGGGCAAAAATGTCTCGAAGAACATCAGCCTCGGATCTGAAAGCGCCTCATTCCAGGACGGCTCAGGTCTTGGAGGTATTGCGACCAGTGTTACCACTGACGATGCAGCCAATAAAATCCTCAACCTTCTTAACCAGAACTTGATGCAACCTAGCCCCGAGTTGCTTCGCGAATCGTCGTCCGACCGGTTACGAGAAGAAGCAGAGCATGAGAGAAATACGCACGCGATGGAGTTTGAGCATGATCTGGCAACGCACGCCTCTCCCTCGGTCCGGGAAGAATTAGGGGAGAGCCTAGAAGCTAGCGACCTAGAGCTGCCAGACGTGGATTTGGGTACCGATCCTGCCTCAGAGGCCTATCAAGGTGCGAAAGCATCATTATTATCGGCAAACGACGCCATCATGGCCGATTATGACGCAGAGATGGATGAAGAAGAGCCGTTGGCGGAACAAAGCCCATTCGATTGGCCAGACAGCGAAGTCGAGGCGATGAATGATGTCAATATTTCTCACATGTCGTCTAGGAGTGCAACGACGCCAAATTCAAGGGCGCCTGGACTCCCGACAACTGTGCTTCAAAATAACGGGGCCAGCTCATGGAGCCCAAAATCTCATTTGCTATCCCAAGCCGATATACCCATACCGCTGCAAGCTGAATTTGAGCACATGCACCCAATTCATAACTCGCATGTCGACCTCAGCCCAGTGCCACCGCACCCAGCGCAGAGACGAGCAGTCTCTGCTATTGCCCAAGCCCCGACTCCTGCTTCGGCTCCGGCTCCCGGTCCAGATCATGGCTCTGGTGTGGAAGCAGAGGGGGTGAATGCAGAGGATGCGAATGCAGAAGATGCGAATGCAGAAGATGCGAATGCAGAAGATGCGAATGCAGAAGATGCGAATGCAGAAGATGCGAATGCAAAAGATGCGAATGCAGAAGATGCGAATGCAGAAGATGCGAATGCAGAAGATGCGAATGCAGAGGAGATCGATTCCGATGTGGACTTTGAGGTTCTATCGGAAATCGGGAACCTCCCAGACGACGACCTGAGTCTGAGAGAATGTTTCACCAGAGACGTTGATAACTTTCGAAACCTACAAAGATATTTTGAGGAAGATTCCGTGTATTTTGATGCTCCCGCTGCGGAAGCATCAATCTCCATAGCATTAGATCCGAAGCCGCTCCTCAGGGTGCATCGTCTCATGGCGCGACAAGGTTGGACCGGCATGAAGCGAGACTGGGACCAGAAACTATTTGCGATCGACCCTGACACTACGGTGGGAAAGATTTTGGCGCATTACGTTGCGAAAATCGAGCGACTATGTATGTTAACACCTCGTGCCATACCAGAGCAGAATACCTTTTTGCACGAGCATATGGATCTCCTGGCATACTGGTTCCATCAGGTCGACGCATCTATTGTGTTCATTTGCGATAAACGACTTGCGTTGGAGCCTCAGTCGGCGCCATTGGGTAACGACGAGGCAAAACGCGAGGAGATTGTGCAAGACTTGGTTCGCCATCTCATCCCACGTCTTGTCTCTTTGATGAAAAGAGCCTGGGATATTGGCGGTGGCGACGAACTCGACAGTGCATTCACCAGTTCTACTGTGCAGCTATTAGCAATAGCCATGGGATGGATCCGAAAGTTGTACGGCCAATTGCATCGCGAGCTGCAACAGAAAGGTCATACCAAGCATAAGAAGCCTATGGAAAAGCTTGGGCTGTACTTGACTACCCTACAAGAGTTGCTGGCGCAAGCACCTGATGATCTTTGGCAAGAAGAACTGAAACAAAGGCGAGAAAAGGCACAGCGAAGATTGGAGAGAGAACTGCGGAAGGAGCGTGCAAAGCAGATGGAACTGGACGAGGAGAAGAGAAGAGAGGCCCGGCGCATCCAGAACCGCAACTTTGCCAGGTCTGCTCGAAACCTGGGCCCAATTCCGGGACCTGTCGGCGCAGCCTTATCCGCGCCACCCTTCTCACCAGTACCGACGGGCCGACCTGATCCGTCAAGTTGGCTCGAAGCTGAGGAACTTCTCCTGATCAAAGAGCTCCAGATGGCCTTCAGCAGAGAACCCCCCGTACTTCCAGACTTCCTCCAAACGTCGACTCGAGTAGGCCATAGTCTGGGTGACACTAGGGACAGAGCACGGGTGCTGCTTGGAATAATGTTAGAACAGGGTCGACCAGATCTGAATGAGCAGGAGGTCGAAGCCCAAGTAGAGGAGTTGATGGGCCAGTGGGCCTGAGGGCAAGCTGGGAGGAGCGAGAAACCCGGGCATCTTATTTATTGCTGGCGACGATGACCCCTGTCTGCCCGAGCTTCCCCTTGACCGAAAGCTACGATGGCACGAACTGGCCAATCCTCCGGCCCGCCAGCAGACGTCTACCAGAGACCGGAGCAATCGATGCAGTCAGTGTGGATCATAACCAATAACCCTAACCTCAACCTGACAATCGTAAGCTCTGATTTTGTTCAAGTCATGATCCCTGCAGCGTTTCGTTCCCCCACAGTCATGAGAGACAGCTTTCTGGTTCATACATGCGGTAGCGGAGATTGCAAGAAGTGTTCCAGTAAGCTAACTTGCATATGTACAATGTAAGTGACATGGTAGCGCGTGCAGGTGAGACATGATTATCTCGATGCTCGATTTAAAGGTGGTCGGTCCTTGCCTCAGGTACGAAGTACGGATACGTCAAGTACGGATACACTGTACGTAGTAGTTACGCCGTAACGTTAGTACGCAGTAGCTACGGACAATGGGTACATGGAGGAGCGGGGTTCTATTGGAGCTCCAATCGACCCGATCAGCCGGCCCGTGGCACAGCGATGACACCAGACGTCAATGCATGGCATCCAAATTGGTGGCGTCTTTGAACACGTACCCAACTTTCTTTCTGTTCCAGAGATATTGCGAGAGATGGCCGTTTCAGCTTCGAAACGTCCGACAAGAGCAGAAGCAATGGCTCTCAAAGTGCAGGTTTATGTGAGCTGTCAAAGTATCGACCAAGTCCAGTACGGAGTAGGTAGGTAGGTAGGCAGATAGGAGCTCGAGGCAATTCCCGCCTGAGATTACATGTACACCATACATACGCGCCACGTCTGCGACCCCATCCCACTTGAACAAGCTGTAACCCCTGTTCGCAAGGGCCTCGTAGCGCATAAGTCCCTGGCTCCAGTCCCCTGTTAGGCTATTCGAGGTTAGCGCTGCCCCGTGCTCGTCCTGTCAGCGTGCGCTATCGCCCCGGCCGCCCGCCTGAGCCAGCCCGATTGGAAACAATTTATTTTCCTGTTGCATCAGCGCAACCGCTAGAGCGTAGGTAGTACAACCTCCTTTCCACTTGCCAACTCACCTGACAACCGCCAAACTGCGCGCAATTCGTTGCAGAAGGACCCAAGAACAAGAGGACAAGAGGACCTTTGTCTGTTTCCACCTGCCGTCTACCATCGTCACAGCCCACGGCCACTTGGTTCAGGGCACTTTCTCGGATCGACTCGTTCGAGTGAAGAGACTACGGCGCACCCCTTTCAGTCATCTTGGTAAGTGATCCCGACCGCAAGCAACAGCCAATGCCTACCTAGCCTTTGGGCGCGATCGAACCGACCTCTAGACGGGTGACGAAGGCAACCTGTGCTTCCTGGAAAGCACCACGGCCATGAGGGGATCCGCGCGACAGCTCTCCTAACCCCGGTGGCATCATAGCCTGGGCATTCGTAGCCAATCGTCGCTGTTCCCTTCCTCTGACCACGGCTCAGAACTTTGAACTACACATCCCAGCTCCCAAGCCCGCATCGATATTAACCCGTCATATTCTAGCTGGAGCCTATGCGCCCTCAGTCCTGTACAGCTGTACTATACATCCGTTGACGGTTGCACCCCTGAGCAAACATGTCGGAATCCGAGGGCTTCGAGGTCGTTCAGCACGACGAATCCATCCTTTCCGGCGAAGAGACGGCCGGCACGGCAGGTACCGGAGCCAGCGGCTCGCCCGTGGCGAAGAAGATAACCAATGGGACTAAAACCGAGGGCGCGGCGGGCCTGAAGCGCCCGGCGGCGGCGACAGCCACGACTGGAGTCCGTCGACCCGGAGCCGCGACCGGTACCACGGCATCCTCCCGAACCACTGCAGCTTCCGCCACCAAGACGACCAGCGGACTCACCAAGCCCCCCACGCGCCCTCCCGCGGGGACAACTGTCGGCAGGACAGCTGCTCCTTCGACGACTGGGCACAAATCGCAACCCTCAGTCTCGGGTGATGATCGCAAAAAGCCGACCATGACTGGCACAGCCGCGCGCCGCACGTCGACTGTGCCAGGCTCTTCAGTGACGTCGCCTTCCAAGACGAGACCTACCGCTGCTTCCTCCAGCATCGCGGCAGCCCGAAAACCAGCGGCACCTACAACTACGTCCGTTTCGAGGAGCAGCACGACCGCCAGGCCCTCAATGCCGTCGGCCACCAGCACCAGCACCAGCACCAGCACCAGCACCGGACCCGCGACCAGACCGGTATCTTCTTCCGTGCGTCCCGCAGCTACTGGCGCTGTTGCTGATGCCAAGAAGCGCCTATCATCCGCAGCTGGAAGCAGCGCTACCGCTACCAGACACGCTGTGAGACCATCCACTGCCTCATCCGCGGCCTCCGATTCTGCCAAGGTTGTGGAGGATCTCAAGTCTCAGCTCGCCGAGAAAGAGACAGAGATTGAGTCGCTCAAGGCCCAGATGACGTCCTCCGAGGGAAAGATTGCCGAACTTGAGGAGAAGATCAAGGCGGGGGCTGATGGTCTGCAGGGCGTCGAAGATGTCGATGGTCAGGGTCATGCTGAATTATTGGAATCACTGAAGATCACCCACGCCTCTGAGAAGGAGGCTCTGAGCAAGGAAAAGGAGGCTCTGAGCAGCGAGAAAGATGCATTGAGTCACGAGATGGCCCAGGCCCTGGAAAGACTCAAGATTGCTGAGGAGCAGCTCGAGGCGCAAAAGGCGCAGCTTGCCGAAGTCTCCCGCTCAACTGAGAGTGAAGACTCGGCCGCGGTCTCCAGAATATCTGCTCTGGAGGCTGAGCTTGGTGAGCTCAAATCGGCGCTCTCCAAGACCTCTGCCTTGGAAGCTGAGCTGGCTGAGCTCAAGGATGCACTCGCTATGTCTCAAGCTGAGGCTGCAGAACTGAAGGCGAAGCTCTCAGAAGCGACAGAAATGTTGGAGACGATCAAGAAGGAGCACGCTGCTGCGATGGCCAGCCACGAAGACAAGCTTGCTGAGACTACTGCGCTTGCTGAGTCGATCAAGAAGGAGCACGAGAGCGCGGTCAACAACCACAAGGCGCAGCTCAAGACCATTTCCGAGGACTACGAGACTGAAATCGAGAGCCTGAAAGGAGAAGCTCACTTCAAACGAAAGTTCCACGATCTTGAGAGCACCCACGACAGTCTCAAGAAGCAGCATGACGAGCTGACTAACAACCACTCCACTCTGTTGACTCAACACGAAGACCTGTCCACCCGACACAAGGACCTTGTCGTTCCCCATGACGCGCTGGTCATTCAACACGGAGAGCTGGGTTCTCGGCTGGACAAGCTGACAGGCACACACTCGGAACTAGTATCAAAGTATGATGAGCTTACTGGCACCCACTCTGAAGCAATCAAGGGTCATGCTGGGGCACTAGAGGCTGTAAAAGCTGAACATGCCGCCGCTGTCATTGCCGCTTTGGCCGACAAGGAAGCGCAGCATCAAAAGGCACTTGATGCCCTGCAGGCTAGCCATGCCATGGATCTGGAGGGTGCAAAGAGCAGCACTTCCGCTGACGAGGCCTCTCACCTGGCCCAGCTGGAGGAGCTCAAGGCCAGTCACGCCAAGGCCATTGAGATAACCAAGACCGAGAGTGAGGCTGCGCTCGCCAAAGAGATTGAAACTTTGAAAGCCGCCCATGCCGAAGCGCTAGAAGCCCACAACCGGGATCTAGAATCGCAAATCGCAGAGCTGAAGGCTAGTCACGCATCCGAATTGGCCGCCAAGGATGCCAATGGCAGTCATTCTGCCCAAGAGTTGGCTACGCTGAAAGAAGCTCTCGACAAGGCCCATGAAGAACTCAAGTCACTCAACGCATCTCATGCAGATGTCCTGGCCATTCACAAGAAAGATCTCGAGGCTCGTGTTGCCGAACTCGAAGCCCGTCATGCAGCCGAGTTGTCTGCAAAGGACGACGCTAGCAGTGTCTCTACTCAAGAACTAGCAGCTCTCAAGGAGACCTTGGTCACTTCCCAGGCCAAGATTGAGGCTCTCTACTCTGCGAAGGATGCTGATAGCAGCACTCACGCTCAAGAGTTATCGACTCTGAAGGAATCACTCCAGAAAGCCTTGTCCGAGTTGGAAGATGCCAGAACCAGCCACGCAGCCGCGTTGGAAGCCGCCACTGCCAACCACGCAGCAGAACTTTCTGCCAGCGGCGCTTCAACCCAGGAGGTAGCCGTGCTCAAGGAGACCATTGAGAAGGCAAAGGCCGAGTTGGAGGCTATTAAGACCAGCCACGAGGCTGCCTTGGTGAGCTTCAAGAAGCAGATTGACGATTCCCACTCGACCGAAGTGGAACAACTGATCAGCATGCAGTCTGAAGCGATAAATGCGGCGTTGAAGGACGCCTCTGGCGCGCACAAGGCCCAAACCGAGGCTCTGCAGGCCCAGCAAGCCCAGGCCATCGAAAACCTCGTCCGCGAGCACGAAGGCAAGCTGAGTGTCGCTACTGCTGATTTGGAGAAACACCTGTCCGCTGCTTCTGGACACCAGTCCGCTTTAGCAGCTGCCGAGGATGCCCTTGCCCAAGCACAGAAACAGGCCGAAGCACTGCTGTCAGAGTTGACCTCGGCCAAGCAGGGATCCGCTAGCGACCTGGCAAAGGCCCAGCAAGAAGCGGACGAGCTTAGGGGGCAACTCGCTGAAGCTAAGATGCAGAATGTGGAGATTGCCGTCCAACTCGATGCCATGTCCAATCACAAGCCGGATACGTCGGTTGTCAACGCCCTGAAAGCTGATTTGGAGGCCATGAAACAACGCCACAACGAGGATCTCGAGCATCTACAGGCCGCCATGAGGAAATCGGCAGATGGCACAGAAAGGCTGGCCGAGGATCTGGAGGCCAAACAGGCCGAAATTGCCGCCCTCAAACAGCAGCTAAACGAATCCAAGGGAGATGTGTCCATAGCTCAAAAGGAATACGAGCTCCATAGGAACGAGACGGAAGCCAAGCTTAAGAATCACGAGGCCGACTACAAGGATATGTACGACAGCATGACGGCCATGGTCGAGGATGAGCAAAAGAAGAGGGCGGCCGTTGAGAAGGAGGCCAACGACATCAAGTCGAGATTCGCGGAAATGGAGGCACAATTGAAGGTCAAGGACGCCGAGATCGCCGAGGCAAAGGTCCGTCCTCCCCAACCTGCGCATCATCGCCCCCTCGACAACGGTGTAGACACTATCATGCCCTAGACAGGAACAAGAGAGTTGACGTTTGCATTCTGAACAGGCACTCGCGGCGTCCACCGCGCCCAAACCCAAGGGTGGCCTAGCGGGCAGCAGATTTGCTGACGATGACACGAACAACACGCCAGTCTCCCCCACGGTGGAAGGTGAGGAGCCGGATTCTATGTCAGCAGCTATGGCATCGGTGCGCAGGACCCCTTGACCTCCTGTATCCACGTTCAGCACCTTCGTGTACACCTGCTCACCTCTACTCCGCCTTCCTTTCTCCGCCATTTCTCTCCACTTTGAGTTGGATTTAGTTAGATGGTGAAGCCGTTGCTAACCTGAATCTCAGTTGGCGCAGTGTAACATGAGTTTGAGACAGATGCAAGAGGTTGATGTCGAGATGCGAGAGAGGAACCTACGGTATGATGGACTCTTGTGAGTTTGGAGTGACTCTAGCTGACGCGCAAGAAGCATGCTCAAGTCTATGACGGACTTGACACAGAGCTCCTAGACCGAGCTCTGCCAAGATTTTACGAGCATAGGGGCCTCGATGTCAGCCCTCGAGTGGCTCGCCCCCTAGAGCGGGGATGGCTTGTTGGCTCGGCTACTTCGGTATCCTGGCACCTTTTTGGGTGGTGTTCTCTTTTGACCAGGCGGGTCTTTTGTTGCATTTTCAATTACATACCCCCTATCTTTCGTGTGCAACAGTAACATTACTTGCTCCTTTTGTTTAGTTACGCACTGCAGCTGAGTTGGGGACATGGTCGTGTGGGGGTCGATGTGCGGCTGGATCATGAGATAGCATGAACACAGTCGGGCAAGGTGGTTTGCGGCTTGTAGGAATTGACGATACCCCCCCCTCTTTCTCTTTCTTTATCTCTGGTTGTTGATGATCAAAGTCTCCCCTGTGATGAAGCCTGTGTGTTTGTCGGCTCGTGTATGTGCGGACAATCAGCGCTGCGAGGCGGGATACTCGTCAACTAAACACAATGTGGACAACCCATGGGACTCGACACTCGAGAAGTCCTACCTTGTCTTGATGAACGCTGATGAATAGGTACCATGTAGTGGGGACGACAGGGCACTTGGTCTAGCTTGTTCATTCCTGTGGTGTTCTCGCAGTGTACCAAACTTGTATCGGTGGTATGACTATCAGGACGTCTTACTCGTCTGCGTCATACCATATCAAGGGAGTGGTTTGGCCACAGAGTTATTTATTCATAAGGAGCGTTTTGCCATAACTACTAGTCCAAATGGAGCAAAGACACGTACTTGTGCGCCATAAATCCGATGACATTGTGCTGTTGACAGTCATTATCTATTTGTTTTTTTCTACTTTATTTGGGTTTTACACGTTTCCTGACATATCGATGCGGCCCCCGTTCCCAGCCCCTATGTACGAACATGGTGTGATGGTGACGGGTGATGGTAACGGAAAAAATACTCGTAGGTATGCGCCTCATTACCTCTACTGAGCAAGTATGGCTACCCACCCAACGCTTGCAATCACGCCTGCGCGGCAGCCTTCTCGTTGTCGTCTCCCTCCGGCCTGGTGATGTCTCTGCGCTCAAACATGGCCTGGAAGTTATGCTGCTTGACGAACCAGGCGTTGACGAGCTTCCACTCCTCGTTGGGATCCTTGAAACGAATCTGCGGCGGAGGTTAGCAGCGATCGAAAGTCTCTTCGCCCGGGACTTACCTCGAATCTCCGCAGCAAGCTCGGCACCACCTTGTAGATCTCCAGCAGGCTAATGTTCTTGCCGATGCACGTCCGGCTGCCCATGCCGAACTGGAACATGTGCCCGTTCATCGCCTTGATCTTCTTCTCCTCGTCGTCGCGCGCGGCGCCCGTCAGGCCCTCGGCGACCAGCCACCGCTCCGGCCGGAACGCGTCGACGTCCGCGCCCCAGATCTCGGGGCGCCGGTGGATGATCCAGGCCGAGCAGCCGACGATGGTGCCGCCCTTGACAAAGTGCCCGGCGATCTCGGCACCCTGCGGCGGCACGATGCGCTCGAGCGGCAGCCCGGCGGCCGGGTGGAGGCGGAAGGCCTCCTTGACGCAGGCGTCGAGGTAGGGCAGCTTCTGGGACTCGGCCCACGTGACGAGACCGGTCTCGTAGTCGCTGAACTCGCCCCTGCGGGCAAAGTCGTCGAGCTCGGCCCGCAGCCTCTCCAACGTAGCCGGGTTGCGCAGGAGGTAGTAGAAGACGCTGCCCAGCGAGATGGCCGTCGTTTCGGAGCCGGCAAAGGCCATGGACACGGCCATGGTCTGGACCAAGGTATCGGACATGATCTCGGGGCGGGACTCGCGAGCGGCGATGAACTTGGAGAGAAGATCGGTCGACTTGACCTCGACCTTCTCGTCGGTGACGGGGAGGATGGGCCCTGTGGGCTTGTCGGGTAGCGGTGACCCGAGACGCTCGGCCATGCGCTTGCGCGCAAACTTGGCGACGGGGAACGTGGAGTCGATGAAGCCCCATTGCGAGAGCTTCAGGTAGATGGGGTTCTTCAGAAAGACGAGGTCGAGCCAAGGCATCTGGCCGATCTGAGCGGGACGGTCGTTAGTTAGGCTTCTGCTAGAGTAGGACGCTGCGATTGCGATATTCACGACTTACGGGGGCGACGTAGAGGAACAGGTTGCTCAGGTAGTGGATGATGCCGTCGATGTCCTCGTTCTTCTCGATGAATCCATGGCGCTTGCTATACGTAATCTCGCCAATGACATCAAAGGCGTAGAACTGCAGCCATTGCGTAAAGTCACAACCGTCTATGTTGTTAGCAAAGAGCCGTTCCGTCTGCTCCAGGAAGAGCTTTGTCGTGTTATCGACAAAGGGCTCGTATTGCACGAGCGCCGACATGCTGAATGCCGAGTTGACACACCGCCGGAACTGCGAGTGGAAGTCGTTGTCCGTGGTGCTGAAGAGAGACGCCAGTGAGTGTCCCTTGACTACGGACTGTTGAACCACGTAGAAGTCGGACTGTTTCCGGGGTTAGCCATCGGGTTACAGGTCGGACAGCTGCCCTGCATGCGTCTGTAGATATGTATATGTATACACACACACACACATATATATATATATATATAAATATATATATTGGATGCCGTACCTTGACGAATCCGTTGTTTAGGCCGTATATGGCCTTCAACGCCTTGGGGTCGGCAAAGGACAGCGTGTTGGGGCCGAGGCGGACGACGTCGCCGTACTTCGCATGTAGCTTCTGATGCGTGACTTCTGGCCGTTGGCCGTATACGTCCCAGAATCTCCACCAGTCTGTGAGCGATGCCAGGAACGGGCCGGGGTACTTGTTCAGTCCATTGTTGAACCTATTCCGGACAAGCCACGAAGCAGATACGGCGACGAGGATAGGAAGCCAGTACTGGGCAACGAGGCTCAGCAGCACCGAGTTGCCGATCTCGCTCTTGATTGGTTGGTCGACGGAGCCCATGGTCTATTCACGACTAGGTAGTCGCTGGGCCAATATGGGGTGAATGGGGCGGGTTGTTGAAACCCTGCTACGGTCGAGAGTGTTGGACGGACGAGTGACGATGAACGGAAGGATAGGAGGCAACCGAAGCAACCGAAGCAACCGAGAGGCGTGACCGTGTGACTTGTATTATGTCTGTGGGCGAGGGACACTATGGGAACAAAAGGCAGATAGATACGAGGGACAGTATGACAAGTGCGGATAAAAGGCACATGTGCAGAGACGCGAACTCGATATAAGTACTGCTAGGCAGTCCTTGCCGGCCTGGTCCGGCATGATCGGTACTGCATTGCATTGCTGGTCCGGGACTCACGTAACCACTCACGTAACCTAACCTGGTAAGTTGGGTACCGTAGATAAAGGGCGCCAGGATCCAGAGGGATGCAACGGCATCATGGTGGTGTCCACGGACCACAAGGTTCATCTGAGGCTCTTGGACGTCTCGAGTCTCGACCAGAGCAAGCTGGCTGTCCAATGCCGGGGAGCGCCTCCAGATCTTGGGTCTCCCCCACAGCCCACAGCCCACAGCCCACAGGCCACAGCCGCTTGGGTCCACGATATACTGTGTATCTACTGTCTACACAGTATCTCCACGTCATGCGCGGGAGTCGGGGGTATGGAGGGGTGGGCTTGGCGGTTGTTACCCGGAGTTGATTCGGGATGCCTGCACAGTCGTGCTCATAACGGAAAGGTGCTTTCGGCACATGCTGTGTACCAAGTACTGCCCACGCGGTTCAATAACCGAGGGCTCCGGTGGGGCGGCAGCGGTAGTTCGGAACGGGCATTCAGGCGTGGACAGAGCCGTTGGGGGAACATCAATGTCCCCAGCGCGCTAAATGCCAGGCGGCCAGGGGTGGGGGGTTGCGCTGCGTATTTAGTACGGATAGTTACCACAGTACTTCGTAGAAGAATGCCGCGGCTTGTTAGGGGAAAAGATGGGGAGACGCGCTAACTCGAAGGGTCCGAGCTGTGTAGATGGTCCACCTTTGGCATAACTACTGCGGTACTACGAAGTAGTAGGTGGGTCGAAACCCCGCGTTGACAAATGTAGTTAGTGCAGCAAGCATGGAGCAGTTCCTACGGGAATGACCAACAGCTCAATCCTCAAGCCTCAAACCTCGAGCCTGACGACCCCGACAACTTCTCACCATCAGCGTGTCCACTGTCCAAGGAGTGCAGCCGGGAGAGCATGGCGACGCATACGTGCCGTGCCGATTGACACCAGCCGGTGACAATCTTGCAATGCTAGACTTCTTCGCTTCTTGCCGGGGGCTTGGACTTGCAAAGATTGCCTCCACGGTCCACCACCAGGGCCTGAGCAGGAACTGCTGGAAAGCTGGAACTTGGAAGCCTCACTACAGTCTATGGCAAGTGACGCCCTGACGTGGACGTACTGTGTATGGAGCGTTTGGGACGAGGAACACCAGGCGAAGGGGACGGAGACAGACGGCTTCGTCGATTTTCTGTACACCCGTCCTTGATAGCGGCTTGGCAGACGTCTGGGCTCCTCATCTCCCAACATACAATACGCATGTACACAACGTTACGCCCTTGGACGAGCGTACAGAGTTTGCTACCGGGTGCCAGGGCCAACTTCGATCATCCTCTCGACGAGGCCGAACTCGATGGTACTCGGATCTTTGTGCCCTCTTGAAGGACGCGGGACTAGTGTCCAGTGTCGGCATTCCACGGTCTGTCCTAGTCCAGATTCCCCTGTAGAAGCCTCCGGTACGTCTCGAAACAGAGCTCGGGCATGGCTTCCGCGGTCTCTTGTCACGAACGTCATATCATACATACACTTGGTTCCATGGTCATTATAAGTTGGCAGCATGAGATGAGGTGGCGATAGCTGACTGGACAATAGCGGGTAACTATGGTGTAGAAAGCTAGGAGTTGATTGATCTGTTCAATCTCTATCGGTTACTGCGTCTGAACTGGTCATACTTATAGTCCTCCGCCACACCTCCAGAACCACAGGTTAGGTCACATGTGATACTCCGTAATCCCTACCATTAGACGATCGGACCCATGTTCGATACAGTGTAACGATGTGATTGGAGATCCGGATTCTATATAAACTAGATATAGTACCTCATCTTGTGAATACGAGGAGATCGACAGGACGCTGTCCGAAGCTGCCGTAGTTATACTTTTTACGTCAATATCTGGCAGCTATACGGCTGCACGTGAGTTCCGCAGAAAACCCAAGTCTAACGCTAGATGTATGGTGTCCACTGTCGACACGAAGACGAGTTGCAACGAGTGCCTAAGGAGCCGGGAAGAGAGGCATCCCAAAGACCAAATCCCCGAGAACCATCGCGAACAGAAGCCCATGGCGCTATAGCCTGCTGGTATATGGTGACTTGGGAGGCAAGGCTCAGACTCTGGGCTCCCCAAGCCCTAGATGAATGAACACCGCGGCCCACCCCAAACAGCCACCCTCACAAGGTCGCGAGCGTCTACTGCCGACGTCCACGATGACAGTACATCCTCAAAAGACCTATAAAGTTCGGAAGCCTGGGGATGGTTCCGGCGGGAGATGGACGACGTCAAGCAAGACATCGAGCCAGTACTCCCTCCGTCCGTATGTACGAGTCACCAATGCAATGCGTGCACATTTGGGCTTGGTCTTCCTTGTCGAGCAATACCAAGAAGGTCCAAGGGCGGACGTCTGTCCAGTACAGACATTCTATCTAGTATCGCGTATGGGACAGCACACAGGCCTACCACCAGGAAGATGTTCATGCGGCAGATACTCGTGGAGAGCCGTTTCCCTGAGCACGGCATGTGATTGCTGGTTCCGTTTTCCCAAGGCGATTCCCCATCGACTGGCCAGAGTAGGTATGGTATAGGTAGGCACGCACATGTCTGTAGGTACGACTACTTCACTATTCACATGCTGCGAGTGACGCTGCAAGTTGCAAACCGCGGGGAACCCAAATCACGCACCAAGGCCGGCATGGGGAAGTTGGGACACACCGAGCCCATCACAAGCCAGCGTCGAGGATCGAGCAACATGCATCGCATAGGCCTGAATCTCCGCGTCGATCGGACGCTGTTCCAGATCTATCCCCCGGATGCCAAGCCAGAGTCCAGACCTCCCCTCCCACGGTCTACCCCGAAGGCTGCCGTAGCTCATCTGGCATTACGTTGCATGTCTAAGATGAGTGCCCGCAGATTGAGTTTAAGCGAGAGTTGATGCCCGGGGGAGGGGGCGAATGCTACGGACGGACTGTCTGCTGGAGTAGGGCCCTATGCGTGACGACGGCGCAACCATCTCCGCATTCCGAATCGGGGTTGACACCCGCTGTTGACTTTACAACGAGCGTCGACGGGAAAGGTAAAGGGGAAAGGGAAGAGGGAAAACGTGTATATATTCGTGAGTACCTCGAGATGGAGTGCTCGGTTTCGGTCACTGTTAGGCGCTGCTTGCTTCTGCCATTGTCAATATGCTGTCCGCCGTCTCGCCTCTCCTCGCCCTTTCTCTCCTGGCCGGCAGGGCCGTGGCCTCGGAGCCCCCTGCCGGCTTTGTCACGGTCAACGGCACCAAGTTCTCGCTCGACGGGGATGACTTTTACTTTGCCGGGTCCAATGCCTACTATTTCCCCTATAACAACGTACGTCTCCCTCGGTCGAAAGACACGACACCAGAGGAAAGAGGGGGGACCACGCCGCTGACACTCGGGAAATGTAGAACCAAGCCGACGTGGAACTCGGCCTCACGGCAGCCAAGGAGGCCGGCCTCAAGGTCTTTCGCACCTGGGGCTTCAACGACAAGAATGTGACGTACGACCCCGAAGGCTTGCCGCAGTACGGCGGCGAGGGCGCGGGAGGTACCGAGGTCATCTTTCAGAAGTGGGATAACGGGGCGCCTACCATCGACATCAGCGCTTTCGACAAGGTCGTCGACGCGGCTACCAATGTCGGCATCAAGCTCATCGTTGCCTTTACCAACAACTGGGTGAGTGTGTAGTAGTGTGTAGTGTGTACACGTCCTTTGCGGCACACAGTCTTTCCCGGGGTTGGGGGCTGTTGTTTACCTGGCTAACCCCAAGCACAGGCTGACTATGGCGGCATGGACGTCTACACCGTCAACCTGGGCGGCAAGTATCACGACGATGTAAGTATATGCTCGGGGTGTGACTACTCCCCCTCATCCCAACCATCTTTCATCTCCCCGTGATCCAGGCACACCACATTTCTAACCACCACCGCGCAAAAAAAAAAGTTCTACACGGTCCCCGCCATCAAGGAGGCCTACAAGAACTACGTCCGGACCTTTGTCGAGCGCTACAAAGACTCGCCGGCCATCATGGCGTGGGAGCTCGCCAACGAGCCGCGCTGCGGTGCCGACGGGGTGCGCAACCTGCCCCGGAGCGCCGCGTCCTGCACGCCCGAGACGCTGCTCGCGTGGACCGACGAGATGAGCACCTTTGTCAAGTCGCTCGACCCCTGGCACCTGGTGACGTGGGGCGGCGAGGGCGAGTTCAACCGCGTCTCGGCCGACTGGGCCTACAGCGGCGCCAACGGCGGCGATTTCGACGCCGAGCTCGCCCTGCCAAACGTCGACTTTGGCGTCTTCCACAGCTATCCCGACTGGTGGTCCAAGACGGTCGCCTGGACCGACCAGTGGATCCGCGACCACGCTGCGTCGCAGCGCGCCGTCGGGAAGCCCGTCGTGCACGAGGAGTACGGCTGGCTGACCGACGAGGCGCGCCTCGAGAACCTGGGCCTTGTCGCCGAGGAGAAGCGCATCGATGTCGTTGGTGGCTGGCAGAACATCACCGTCGAGGAGAAGCTGGCCGGCGACATGTTCTGGCAGTTTGGCTTCTCCGGGTACTCGTATGGCCGCAACCACAACGATGGCTTCACCATCTACTTGGACGACGAGGAGGCCGATACGTTGGTGTACGAGCATGCCGCCGACATGCAGGCTCTCAATTCGTAACTCGGTGTACCTGAGCCTGCGCGTACATGATGCCAAGTAGCAAGCCAATAAATGACATGCTCCCATCTCCATGAGAGGCTCTGCGCGGTGTGTGCAGTGTGCACTATTCACCCATGACAAGGGAGAGTAGTAGAGGCCTACAATCTCACCAAACTGACATCCACGATACCCTCGAGAGTTTTCAAATCCTCAATCACCTCTTTCCCCACAATCCCGTCGATACCCAAGATCATCAACGCCTCATCGCCTCCCCCGTTCCCGTTCCCGTTCCCGTTCCCGCTCCCGTTCTTGACGCTGCTCTCTACACCTGCCACAGCCGAGTCGACTCTCTCCAACGGGGCCATCTCCGCCTCCTTCCCCTTTTCCAAGCCCGCCACCTGCATGAACTTGACGTTGATGCCATGCTTCCCCAGCACCGTACCGACACCCCCGATCTTGCCTGGCTCGTCAAAATTATGCAGCACGAGTAGCGTGCCCTCGGGCGTGAAGCTCGCCGTGAACCGATCCAGTTTCGAGATGTAGATGGTGCCCCTAGACACGTATCCCTCAATGACCTGTTCGCCGTCCTTTCCGCCATTCGTTGAGCGTAGAGTGACGAGTGAGGCGTAGGTCTGATTATCACCCGTATCGCGGGTGTGCAACTCGTTGATGACGAGACCCTTTTCCTTGGCGATTAGCGTCGCGTTGACAATGTTGACGTCTCTACCGCCAGATTCCGAAATGACCGAGACCAACCCTTTCACAAGGGCCGCGAAGAGCGGGCGCGTATTGTTGATGGACGCCAGATCGCCATGATACACAAGCTCGAACGTGCGACCGCCCAGCATGCCGCCTTTCCCGCCGACGTAGTGCTGCGTGTACAGGCCACCCATTTTCTCTACCAGCCGGACAAAGGGCTGCAACTTCCTGTACTCCTCCGGCAGGATCAACGGTGCGTTCACTGCGCTGGTGGGTAGGCCACCCCGAAGTATCAGCAGAACCTGGCTGCAAACGTCCATGCTGACATTTTCCTGAGCCTCTACAGTACTCGCACCTAGATGCGGAGTCGAGACAACCTTCTCGTGCCGAGCCAGCTGCGCGGCTACGCTGCCCTCCTCCGGCGGCTCTGTGGTGAAGACGTCAAGACCGGCTCCCGCAATCCATCCCTCGTCCAGGGCCTTGAGCAGCGCCGCCTCGTTGTAGACGCCACCGCGGGCGACGTTGAGCACGCGTGCCGTCTTCTTCATCGTTTGAAACTCCTCCTCGCCCAGCAAATCCAACGTGCTCGCTAGCAGAGGTGTATGAATGGTCAAGAAATCGACCAGGGGCAGGAGATCACCAAGTGAAGCAATCAAGTCCACGCCGGCCTGCTGCGCCAAGTCGGCACTCGCATAGGGGTCGACAGCAATCACCTTCATGCCGAGCCCTACGCACATCCGCGCGACTTTCATCCCGACTTTGCCTAGTCCGATGATGCCGAGCGTCTTGCGGCCAACTTCGACACCGACAAGCTTGCTGCGTTCCCACTTTCCTCCCTTGAAGCTCTTGTCTGCACGGCCAATATTCCGCGCGGTGGCGAGCAAGAGTGCCACGGTGTGTTCAGCCGCCGCAACGATGTTTCCTGAAGGTGAGTTGACTACGATGATGCCCTGCGCCGTGGCGGCATCAACGTCGATATTGTCAACGCCGACGCCGGCGCGGGCCACCACCCTCAGGCTCGTGCCGGCTGCGAGTACTTGAGCTGTGACTTTTGTCTCGGAGCGGACGATGAGGCCATGGTAGGAAGGAATGAGATCGAGAAGCTCCTGCGCCGAGAGACCAGACCGCAGATCGACCTCAAAGTCAGACGCCAGCAAGGCCAGGCCGTCTGGCGAGACTTTCTCGGGAATCAGGATTCGGGGCTTCGCGGAAGGAGTGCTTGAAATCCGTTCGTTGTCGAGGGCTGTAGAAGACATGATGAGTAGACTCTGGCGATATGCTTGAGCTGGGATGAGTAGAGCTATCGTTTCTTGTTAGGGGTCCGTAGGAAGTGTAGAACCGAGGAACATTGATGATTAGGAATGTCTCTTTGGAGAGAATGACGCTTGTATTCCAGTAATCAGCGTCCCGTCACGTCACCTCCGCACTCGCAGAAAGTACAATATGCCACAAAGGGAATCGAGTAGCATGCAAGGAAGTGCGTCAGCCAACCGAATCGTCTAGCCGAGGAGAGCGAGCCCCTGAGCGTGGTCAGCGGCATGACTGTGTCACCCCCAAGCTACCACGTAGCCACGCAAAGAGCGAGTTCGCTCGATACTCTCGTGCTCGCCGTGGTATGTCATTGTGTTCTCTAATGGCAAGATAGTTCACCGGTCGCTTGACCAATGGCTGGCCGCTGACGATGCTGCATGCAAGCCATTAGAGTTGCGCAAGGGACTGACTACCCCGCAAAGAAGACGTCCTGATGATCCCGTGGAAGATGTCGGAGGCCAGCGCCATGCTCCAAGCCTCCCTCCCCCACGACGTGCTCTGGGCTCTTGTCAGCCGCGAGTAGTGAGACGAGAAACCGCCAGAAGTTCGTGGCGATGCTGTGCAGCGGGCTCACTTTGGGACAGGCTAGCCGCTACAGCCTACAGCATCGTGTATGATATTTCGGACAGGTCAAGCCCGCCCCCAGTTTGAGTCTCTGGGTTTCGAAATCACAAAGAGTCAAAGGTGATTGAAGATGAACTGGGATGCAAGAACGGAAATGGATATGACTAGCCACCTGAAAAGCTGAAAAGGGTCGTACTGTGTACTGTGTAGTTAGTCGATATGCGGGGAAAGTTTCAAGCTCCAATCAATAATTATCCAAGCCTCAAGTACAAAGTACTCGAGTACTCAAGTACTCCGTACTCAAGCTTCAAGCTTCAAGCTTCAAGCCCCAGCACAGAGGATCCGTATCCGTAAATGGGCGGCGGATAGGACCCATCGAGGTAAAAAGGCAAGCTCAAACAACACAACCTCATCCCGTCGCCGAGAACCCGGCTGCCAAATACCACACACAATTCACAATGGCCTCAAGTCTAAACGGCAAGTTGTTCCAGCTGCCCTCTGCTTGACCCGTACCGTGCCCCTTTTGATCCCCCACCCCCGCTTCCTTCTCCGAACCCCCTAACTAGTTATCTGGTCTACAAAACCCCCAACGGCCAACCCACTAACTCGACCTCGCAGTCTTCAAACAACCCCTCAAGCACTTCTCCTCCTCGCCACCCACGGGTTTCTTCCGCGACGGGTATTGCCGCACCACAACCATCCTTCCGGGGGGGCAACTCCGTCGGCGTGGACCCGGGGAATCACGCCGTGGCCGCCATTGTGACGGACGAGTTCCTCGACTACAGTGCGTCGCGGGGCAACGACCTGCGGTCCGCCGGCCTGACGGGCGGCTGCAAGTGGTGCCTGTGCACGGCGCGGTGGCTGGAGGCCTTCAAGGTGAGCAAAAGCTCGGAAGCCAAACGCATGTTCACCAGCGTAGCTAATCGAGGGGCCAGGCGTACAAGGCGGGACGGATTACGGTCCTCGGGGTGCCGCGCGTGGACTTGGATGCTACCGAGGAGAGCGCGCTGAGTATGGTTGACATGGACAAATTTCGCCAGTTCTCTGCCAAAATCGAGCACAACAGCGGCTGAGGTAGTAGATACAGAGAAGAGGGTTTGGACATGGAATTTCGACCACATTCACAGCCCAGTTAAGTACATGTGCACAGTGTATGTATAGTTGTACTGCAGAAACTACCCGCCAGTACCCCAAAAGAAACTTCAACGACGGCCATTGCGGTTGACTAGTTATACGCACCAAAATGATAGGCCTTAGAAGTTGGACTGTCCACTGTGCTTCTCGTTTTGCACGACCTCGACCCAGTAATTGTCAGGGTCCAAGACGAAAGCGACATTCTTCATGCGCCCATCCGTCAGCCGTTTCTTCCAGTTGACCTTCATGGTCTCAAAGCGCTCGCACGCAGCATCAATATTGTCTACAGAAACACCTACGCGACCGGATTAACTTCTCGCCAGCCGATTTGGCAAACCCCCGGGATGGCGAACTTACAGATGTGGCCAAAGCCCTGTGGTTGTGAGTTTCCGTCGTGGTACTTGAAGCTCTCGTCCTTCTCGGTGCCGTAGTTCCATGTAAGTTCCAGGAGACCCTCGTACTCGGCTGTGAAACCGCTCTCCGGAATGCCCTTCTCGCCAGGGTAGCCAAGGAAGTACAGGTTGAAGCCAGCCTCCTTCTGCTCCACCGTTCGGAGTAGGGACATGCCCATGGTCTCTTGGTAGAACTTTAGTGACTTTTCGGCATCTTTGACCCGGATCATGGTGTGGTTCTGTCGGTGGTGTCAGTCCATCTCGCACCCTATAGCATGAACCGAACATCGAGCTTCAGGGCAGACAAACCATGCGGTAGGTACTGGGATCAGTCTCCTTAGGGTCCGAAGGCTCGTCCGGGTCATCAGCACCCTTGGTGCCCAGCTTCTGACTGACAATCTCAACCCAGTAGCCATCGGGGTCGAGCGCGAACGCAATATTTTTCATGCGGCCATCTGTCAACTTCTTCTGGAACTTGTAGCCAGCTTGCTCGATGCGGTTGCAAGCTGCCTGTATCTTGTCGACGCTGATGCAGAGGTGACCGAAACCTCGGTGCGGTTCTTTGTTCCCGTTGTTGGTGACGTAGTTGGGGTCGTCTTCAGTGCCGTGGTTGTGTGTCCTTTGGCAAATTAAGTCGCATAAGCCGTTGCCCGCAATTACGCATTCATCTTATGCCGCTCGAGTGATGGGCAAAGGGGTATCGTAGGTAGCTACTCACAACTCGACAACACCCTCCCGATCAAACGTCGTGTTACCGGAGGAGAGGGCTTTTGGTGAATTGTAGGCGAGGAAATAGAGGTCGAACTTGTTGTCGGGAAACTCGAGCTTCTTGATTAAGCTCATGCCCAGGAACTCGTAAAACTTGACTGAAAGCGAATGCGTCAGTTATAGTCCACCGACATCAATTGAGGACCTTGACGGGCATTACCAACGTACCGGAAGCTTTGGGGTCCTTCACCCGAAGCCTGTCGCGCGCATCCATCCACTTTAGCCAACGTCTTCTATGCCTAGAAATTATGCCTTTTCGATGCCAGGACACTTACATCGTGTGGTTGAACTTGTATTTATTGGTATCCGTGGTGGTCGCCATGGCTGCAAATCCTCGAAACACTGCGCTCGCTGTGAACACTGGAGGTTAGACATGAAGACGCTCTCTTCTTGGAAGTTGGAACGGTGCTTACCGATGGTTTGGGGAGCGTTGGTAAGTAGTCGGGCTTGAAGTTGGACCCGTGTAAGCGCACGGAGAGTTGACATAACAGTGTGGCGGTTGAACTTGAGAATTGTTGACTATCGTCTGCCGAGGCTGCTTCCCTTCCTACGTCAACTTGAATGCGGGTCACAAAGCTCTTCCGATGACGCAAGTACTTAACTACTTACCCCTCCATGAAGCTGTCGAAAAGGTGAAACATTGTCACAATAGCATAAAAACTCATTGGTTCATAATCCGGTAAAGAAGTATGTCCGCATTGCACATCTACTTCGTATTTGCGCAAAACCACGACGACGTTGCCTTGGAATGTCAATTACGCGGTGAGCGGCTATCCATTTTACTCTTAGACCCATTCCCCCTCCGATCAGCCTACTCTCTAGGCCTTAATCTCCTCCGACATATTATAGTCGCAGCGGAAAACACGACCAAATTCAGCGCGTGCGTCTCCTGAGATGTTGTACAGTAATGAAACATGGGGCGTGGTGGCGGCGACAAGGCCACGCATTTTGCGCCAAGCATTGGTTGCGAGGCAAATCTTCGACCAGTGCTTTGAAAAACCTTTGACACAAGGCCAACTGGCGAAATCGATGATAACGTAAAATCCAAGGGGAGTCCAACTAGGCAGAAAGTCACGTTGACAGTCGACAACGTGGCAACGTCTTTCTCGACAGTAAAGAAATCCTAGAAGTTGTTCATGTTGTCCAAGGCGTCGCTGGGTGCAACGAAGAACGCAACCGCAATAATGATATAGAGCGATGTCAACTGGAAATAGTCAGTAAACTTTCAACACATACCAGTTTGGAGGTGTTGACTTACCATGGCACCCTCGAGGTAGTTGGATTTGCCATCTTGGACAGTATAGATGACCACCAAGACAGAGAGGACGAAAGAGACCGTCTCGACTACAGATTGCGGTTAGTTTACAAGCATCGGCTCAAGAGGCGGATAAACATACAAGTCTCGAATCGCATATTCATTTCTTTACCCATAACCCAACCAAGAACGACCAAGAAGGGGGTAACGAAGAGGGCAATTTGGATGCTGGATCCAATAGCAACCCCCATAGCCTATCGTCAAGTTAGTCACCAGAGTCTATCTCCTGAAGGTTCCGATACGCACCAAGTCCATCTTGTTCTTTACGGCCACTACCACAGCGGTAACGTGCTCAGCAGCATTGCCCACAATAGGAATCAGGATTAAACCGATAAAGTTACGGCTGATGTTAGCCCTCTCGACCAGCGTTCCAATGTTATCGACCAGGTAATCGGCGCACTTGGAGACCAGAATAGTTGTGACGATCAGGACACCGGCAGCGGCCCAGGGGCTCATATGTGTCTCCTCGTGCTCTTCCTCCTCCTCGTCTGCGGTTCCCTCGCCGGATTCGGGGTTAAAGAGGTTGTGGTGGGTCTTGAGTTGGAACCAGAGGTAGAGGATATAGAGCAGGAGCAGAAGTACGGCGGTTCCACGGGAGAGGTTAAGGATCGTTCGGTTGCGAATCGCTTCGTCGTCGTGCCCCGAGTTTGCCATTACCATTGACAGCTGTAAGTCATCAGGTTAGCCAAATAAAGTTGTGAGTAAGCGCTGAGCAGCATCGGTTGAACCTACTGCACTAGGGATAACGATGGAGGCTGCGGAGAGAGTCAACAGCGAGCAGGTCGTCTGCGCCGTGATGCTTTGAAAGCTCTGCTCCACTCCCTCGCCACTAGCATCTGTTCCGTTGACAATGCCGCCAAAGAAGAAGCTCATGCCCATAACAAGCAGTAGATTAGAAAGAATAGAACCGATCATAGACGACTTGACAATCGCGAACTCCCCATTTCGAAGCGCAATAATGCTGACCTGGCGGAGTTAGTTTATTAGCAGGTGGATAGTCGGTTCGAAATAAGAATCTTGCATACAATAAGTTCGACCGCATTTCCAAAGGTAGCATTCAGCAAGCCGCCCAGAGACTCGCCCAGCTTAACAGAAATTTCCTCGGTAGCAAAAGACAGGACCGAGGCCAGGGGAATAATGGCCATGAAGTTGAGGACAAATACGGCGACGGGGTCCCAGTGTGTAGCACCGGCAACCAGTCCTATCGGGACGAAGAACAGGAGTACGTTGACATAGTCTGGTCCTGTGTAAATACGTTGTCGCAGACGGTCATTGGGCACTGGTGGTGCACTTACTGCTCAACAAGGTCGCCTTGGTGACGTGCCAGACGTTGGCCGGCCCCTTGACCCAAATCTTCTGGCTGTCCGCGCCGGGCGTGTACTGGGAGTCCAGAAAGAAATCATAGACCTCTCTGCGTGTTGATTCGTGGTTGTTGTTGTTGTTGTTGTTCGTCAGGTCGGCACCCAATAGATGGGAACTCTCATTGGGCTCGCCACCGTTCTGCCTTGTCGCATTGTGCTTCGGCATGCTGAAAGTCTTGCGCAGCTGCTGGTGAAAACTAGGCAGAGCTGAGTCGCCACGTGGATCCCGTTAGCAATGGAAGCGCATTGACGTATGATCAAGTCTGGGTTGATATTCGTTCACGGTGTATACCCTCATCTGCAGGCGCAATCCCGTTTGATAACAAAGAGGCAGCAGCCTGATTGGGCTAGACCAAATGGTGATGTCGAAATGGAGGCCGGATCGGGTAGTTGCGCGGTTGTTACAGGATGGAAAGGTAGACAAAAAGAGCTCTCAAGATAAAAGAGACTTACACAGGACCATGGTAAAAGGTTCGAGATTGTAGAAGGGGAGACCTGGGGGGGGGAGGAACGGGATCCTAATTTCTTTGATGAATGCCGGTATGGTCTCCCAAGACTGCGGCGTGTGATTAGACGAGTCAAGTGTGGCCCAGGGGATGCGACGACGCCCGACAGAAACCAAGAGGTCTGATATGCCGATATTCAAGGTGCACTAGGCGCGAAAAGAAAGAGGCCTTACCTTCTCTGGTAATGGAGCTAGTACTTCCTGTACGGCCAGCGGTGAATCACTCCGTATGTAGGTAACAACTGTCGGAGCACGTGGGTAGGTGAGGAACAGCAGTCCACGGAGGCGGCGGCTTCCCGAGTGCGCTGTCCTTGCAGCAATACCTACCAAGATATGTGCGGGTTGGGCGGGGATTGAGATATGATCTTGGCAATGGGGCGAGCTTACTCGGCAAGGCGAGTGTTTGTGTGACCTGCTTTGGGGATGCCGATGTCGTGTGGTTGGAGTTCAAGGCGGATTTGTTGTGTCTGCGAGGAGAAATTGGTGTGGAAATCTGTCGTCATGCCAATGACCAGGTTCGCAAGCGTCACTCCAGGAACTACATAACTTGCAGGGTGCATGTACTCCGTAACTAGTTACTCTGGACCCATGAGCGCCCCGCCCTGCTGCTGTAGCCGGGGAATTGAACTGCAGAAGCTAACGAAACGTTGCTGTAGCAGCAGCAGGGGTTAGCTTAAGCTTAAGCCGTGCTAGTTAAGTAAGTACTTGACTTGCTGCTATTTTCTAAGCCTACGGAGTACATCGAAATAGTTACCGGCGTCGTTATGCGATTCGAGGAAAGTGTTCGTATTGTTGTTGATATCGGCGTTCTTTCACCGTTTGGACTCGTCTCCAAAAACAGCTCGTTTGGAAATACAGTCCCGCAAAATCAATCACACAAGCGGCGTCTGGGACGCGCGGTGAAGCAAACCCCTTGCCAAGACACACTTAGATGCTGTAGTGATCTTGAGCCACTCTCTCGGAGCTCCTGTCTACGCGGCGACATGGGATCCGATCCCGATGCGCGGTTCGCAACCCGCCCCGATGGTTTTAGCCGGTTGCTCAATTGGATGATCACTTCGATGACGGCTTCGATGATGGCTCGGATGATGGATTGGATGCTTTCTATTTCGTTTGCGACTTTGCGAAAGTGTCCAATGATATATACGCCAAGAAATTGGTGACCATGCGATGCCAGCGATTGAGAGCACTGCCAAGCGTGGCTGTGTGGTGGTACGTCTGCCCGCTGTCTGCAGCCAAGCCTGGTAGTCAAAACACCCGCGGGTCGTGGGAGAGCAACCCAAGCTCTGCTTCAGGTCTAAAACATTCGGAGGCCTCCCCCTCTGAGCAGTACGTACCTGCTGCAGGCCGAGAGCACGTGTTGGTCACCTGCCCTGCAGCTCTCATGACAGCCATTTTTGTGTCCCAAGTGTTCCTTACTATCCCTTTTTAAAATTCTTCAGTCTCCTGTAATTCCATTGAACTCTTCAGTTTCATCCTGGCCGTGATCACCGACTTCAATCAGTCACTCGAGTGAGTCGTGCAACCATATCCTTGGCATATTATCCAGCGAGCAAGGATGGGCATCTTCTTGTTTAGGGTAGTTCCTTGAGCTCTGTTGATAAAGCTTGTCTGTGTGAGACTTGACAGGGATCGAATACATGTGCCGTGCACTGTGAAAGGCCGTCATCGTCATCGCTTCTGTAAGCTAGTGATTTAGTCGCTCGTAAGTATGTTTTACAGTTTTATGACGATGGTCAATCAGGCTGTTGACGATGTCATTCTCAAAGCCGAGGCTTCCTGTGCGAAATGTGAAAATTATGCGCATCTCAGACTTACAGCGTACAGGGCATTCCGGTACAGCAGTACGAATATTCGCATGCGACTTCACTCTACGACGTACGTGCAGTAATTAGACTCGTCACAAGTTGTTGACCGTTTGCGCTACATGAATTTCTGTTCTGACTACGAAGTGTTGCCAGAACGTCCGTAAACTATACCAACAGCTCAAAATACAAGTAGACTGTTGACTGTGCCATCATCCTCACCCTCACCACCTTTGTCGCTACGGCCGACCGGAGTAACCGATTACGTTTACCCGTGGTCTAACTACCAAATGATTCAGCGTGTCTCGCACGTACGGATACTACTCACCCTAGTATACCGGTAGACGATGAGGGTTCATAGGGGAACTAAACAACCGTTGCTGGTCGCCCATAGACTAGATTCATCAAAAGCTCATCACAGAGGCAAAGTTAACTAATCAGCAAGATTGTTCGTGTTTTCACACTCAACAATTGTTCGCTCAGTCGACACAGCCGTAGGTCCACATGATTGTGTACTTGGGCAGACACAAGAACAGGGTGTTGCAAGCCACGGCTGAGTAACTACAGTCTACGGAGTAACTACTAGATACATTGATGCTGATCTAGGTTCTGTCACTCGGGGTGGGCTGCTTGACCCCCCCCCCACCATTATGACCCTTTAACACACTCTATCTTCATAGGAATACTGTCTCACATCATGACATGAATGCTGTTGCCAAGGTCAGTTACACATGATGCGACTGCGGGGGTATATGTCTCACCGGCTGTATATGCCTGGTACCAGGTCAAGGAAGCACCGCCATCGAGCCAAGATGGATCAAAATTCCTGGCCGTAAAGAATGCCCACGCCGTTTTCGGATCAATCGTTGCCAGGTTGCCATAGATGATACCTTTCCATCCGCCTTTGATCTTGTCGGCACGTCCTTTGCTGAAATACGATTCCCACTCCTGTTGCACGAATCTGGGTGGTCTGGCAAGTTTCGTACTCGGCAGCAACGGGAGCATATGGATACCTTGAACGTACTCGGTGTTGCCGCCAAAGTAGGTTGTGTGATCACACTTGTTCTCGAAAAGGATCCCAGCAACTCGATTTCCGACGAAATTCGCTGGCTGCACGTCGTTGTCAGACGTATAGAGGTAATATCGACTGAGCGACCTAGTCATGACAGCGAGCGTCAAATTGCCCCTGGCCTCCATCGCGGCATTCTTGGTGACGTGGCCCCACATCTTGATGGCATAGGCATGCATCGAGTCTTCCGAGCTCGACTCTTGGTCCTGATTCGACGTCAGCCGAAAGGGTAAAAGGGACAGACGCGACGAGCGCGGGTCGTCTCGCTGCTGTTACACTGATATTCCCTTAGAGTCACAGTCAAACGTGTGCACTAACCTTGCCATCGAGCGACTCGTATAGGCCGTGAGCCCAACTATGACCATGATACCAGTCGAAATTGCGGAAGACTGGAAAGTGTTTATCCGAGCTGCTTGGATTGGCAATATCTCGAACTAGTGTGTTGATGTAGTCGACGTTGGCGGCATTCTTGAGCCACTCTGGGTCAAGATATCCAACAATGGCGGCAGCCAGGATGAAGTAGCCATAGTGGAAATGGTGGTCGTTGTAGTAAGTGTTCCCAAAATCAGCCCCGTTGTTGCCGGTCGCGTATGTTGCCGAGGATACGAGACCACCCCAGGCAGTCTCGTAGTAGAGTGGAAATTGTTGCTTGTTTTCGATGAATCGACTGAAGGCAGTCTTGAGGCTCGCCAGTCCGGTCTGAGCCAGGTTCGGGTTCTTCAGTAAGTCATGTACGGCATAGCAAATGTGGGCAAACTTTGCGAGTGCCTTGCCGCTGAAGTACATGGAGTTTTGGTTGGACTGTTGGTCGACATTCTGAGAAATCTCTTCGAGAGCTACGGGCCCGATTGCGTTGATCAATGCAGCGTTCAAAGTCGTCTTGCCTCCGTGTACTGGGTCCCAGGGTGCGAAGTCCATGGAGGTGGGCATATTAGGCTCGACCATGGTCCACGAGTTGGCGACAACGGCTGTTGCCACACCCTTGGTTGTTGTTTGCAGCTTGATATTTGTGGCGGCATTGTGGGTGGCGGTGTCGAACGATTCGACGTGATGAGGCAAGGCATACATCATCAGCGTGGTATTGGGGGCACCGGCCGTGTTGTATATGAACTTGTAGGTTCCAATGTTGCCACATGTTGTCCCGTGGAGTGTAACGCCGGTGGCATAGGCTCCAGCTGAGGCATCGATGAGACGCTCAGCACCGTTGCCCGGATCCTTCACGACCTGGACAATACCATTGTAGGGCGTTGTGGCTTTTGCATACGCATTGTTGACAACTTGCAAATCGAACGCGTCTCCTTTCGCTGAGTAGGCATAAACATGCCAGACCTTGCCGTCTTCGAGGTAGATGGTGTATTTGGTCAGACCGTACTTTGGGCCCTTGGTCGATTTCGTGACTGTCTTGAAGAACAGACCTGTGTTGATGACCGGAGTGCAGTTGTGGTAGATTGCTGTGACGAAGGCCATTCCTTGGACAAGTGGGAAAGTGATTAGGGTCTTGCCCCCGGCGCCGGCTTTGTCCACCAGGTTGATGTTGACGGACTGCGCCGCCATCTTGTCAAGAGTCAAGGCTGTGTTGGAGTTGAGATCAACGGCGGAGAGACAAAGCGACTGGACTCCGACTGGGTTCAGGAAGTACTTTGCAGCGCCCGTCTCGGGTGCAATCTGGCCGTAGACCCTCTGGCTCGCCTCGATATGTGATACCGATAGACCCCAGCTGGACGAGGCCCCCTGGCCCTTCGCCCACGCAACAGAGTAAGGGTGTAGGTACGTCGGCGCATTCTGATTGCCGAGAAAGAAGTTTGCGTAGAATTTGTTGGTGGAGTGTGGCCCCGAGCCGTTGATACCGTGTCGAGGGACAGGATGGTCCTTTCGGACTTTGAAGACAGCTGCCGGTGCGTTCAGAGCAATGGGAGCACCGAATATGTCGGATGACGCGACCATGGTTCAACCGTTCAAGACGGAAACGATTGTATATATATATTGGCTAACGTGCTGATATCTGACTTAACGTAACAAGGATGAGAGGATGAAAGCAAGGAAGTGCCTTAGGAGGGCCGGGTGGACCGTGGACGAGCGTGGATGATGGACAGTCAGATACTGTATCATGTATGTGTTTTGGTCGATGTGCTGAAGCTCAGGTCGACATCATGCTCAATAGTACAGGATTGCACCTTCTAAGTTCCCGCGGGGAGACAGTGGGGCCATGCTCGCTCGACCGAGATGTCGTCTGTTAAGGTAACTAGTTAGCAGTCGGTGGGGAAATCGGTCGAACGATTACGAGTCGACCATGTGATTGATGGTTATGCCAGACGGCGAAAGCCAGATTTCATGACCGATTGACGGAAAAGTTGCGAGGTAGTTATGGGGGTGTCTTGGAAGCACTAGACTGTGGCAACGAGGAACAAGACCCTGGCGTATAATGTTACAAGGTGAGATGACAATCACGGGCTATATATATATATATATATCTCCATAGTGTCCCGTCCTAGTCCTCCCACTCAGGGAAGACCAGTCCTCAAGGCGGGGGGTCATTCGCGAGACAATCAAAAGACACCAAAGGTCCAAAACCTTCTAGCAATCCGCCCCAGTCCCAGGGTAACTATCCTACTGTTCCTCCGAAAGCGTAGTGACCGTGCTCAGTTTTGACGGACGGTAGCGTTCGTTGGTTCTAACGTCCATCGCACTAGAACCATCACGAACACGTTGCTTCGCCTTCGCCCTGTCCTTGTCCAGCCGTTCTTCTGCCCGGTGATTGGTATGCCTCCTTTGCTTCTGCTCGACCTGGTCCCTCTTGTTATCCTTCTCCAGGCGCCGCACAACCTTCTTGTCCAGGATCCACGGGGCGGCGAGTACATCGGCCTTGAAGTTCCTGCTCTTGTTCCAGAACTGGACCTCAAGGTCGGTAGATCGAATATGCTGCATCTTCAGTATCTTGATCTGCTTCTGGCCCCGGAAGAGCCCGAGGCTGCCTTGGACCTGTACGACTAGGCCGACATCGATCTCCGAATAGGGCCCTGCGTTTCGGTTTTCTGCGCCGGTCTTGGCAGTGTCATCCGTTGGGGCGGTGATAGCCACGAGGCATTCGATGCATGCGCCACTGCTGTCGTCGACTGTGTAGATGCGACGGCCAGCAAACTCGTCCAAGGCGACAACCACGCCAATGATGCGCACCCAGCTGATCGGGTGGTTCAGGTGGAAGAAGATCTCGCTTTGGCCTGGGCTGGATCAGCTGGTTTGCGAAACACTGTTCGACTGGGAACCTGTCGACTCACCCTTGAACTCCTCACTCCGATATTCCCGGTGCGCCGTCAGGGCGTGGATGTCCTTTACCTGAAGAGGACACCACCGATTAATGGTCGGCGACAGATGGTTACAGTAAACTCCATAGTAAACGAATTCGCTTGACGCAACACTGGTCATCGCATGTTTATACGCATCGGGGAATATGCTAGTGGTGTCCGTAAAGCGACGTGGGATTTTAGGCTCGAGTCTCGGTTGGCTTGAAAGCTAAGAGCTTGCATGAGGCTAATCGGTTAACAGCGCGATAACGTTAATAAGACGCGTCGCATTTGCGTGCCCCGCGTCATTTGTTGCCCGGGTGACAACGTCCCATGCCCATGCGTGGGAAGCAAGACCTCGGATGGAACCGGTGCTCAATTGACACAACCAAGTCATCGCTTCTTTGGATGATTATATAGGGCGCTTAATAATCAGTCATTGGCGTAACCACCTACCTAATGACTGCTGCAGAGCGAACCATCTGCTGCTCATGTCATGTCCAAATCACCGCAATGCAAAACTCCGAATTGCCTGCCAATCATACCGTGTGACCCCGAGAACTCCAAATACGCCATTCGTAATACCGATCTTAACCTTACTTTCGTGCTCTCTTGGCTCGAATTCCTTTACTGCCTGAAGAGCTCTCTCCGGCGTTGCCCTTCTTCAGCTTGGAGGCAGCAGCTTGGAACGCCTCCTCCGAGGGCATGTCATCAGCAGCCCGCTTCTTGCCTTTCTTGCCGCTGCTAGACGGTGCGCCGCCGTACTTGGCAGCGAGATTGTCGAGAAAGCTGCTGCGACCATCCTGGTTCTTGCGGATCAAGGCAGCCAGGTCGGCTTCAGACGACTCCTTCTTGTCCTTCTTCGTTTTCTTGTCGCCAAAGAGCTTGTCATGAACACCTATCTCCTTTGCATACTCTTCGGCCTCGGCAGCTTCGCCACGGGCTGCCTTGAGGCGCGCCTGCTTGGACTTCTTGGTCTCTTTGGTGTAGGACTTGAAGGCGGGCACGTCCTCGCTCGCGATAGCCTCATCAATCATGGCGCGGAATCGTTCGTCGTCTTCTGTCACGTCGCTTAGCATAACGCTCTCGTAGACCATGTTCATGTTGCCCTTGTACTGCTTGTAGGCAGCCAGAATGTCGTCCTTCTCCTCGTCAGAAAACCGGTACTTGTCGGCGAACTTCCTAATTTCATCGCTTGAGACGGCGTCGCGGTACTGCTCTCGGTAGAAGTCGGACCAGCTGAAGCCATCCGAGTCGACGATGGCGTCCGAGGTCGAGCCCGTATCATCGTAGCGCTTGCGGCGGGTGGGATCGGAGAGAATGGCGTAAGCGAACGCGATCTCTTGAAACTTGGCCGTAGCCTCGTCCATTTCGGCAGCGGAAGCCTTGTCTGTAGGAGTCAGATGTCAGCCGCCCTAGTCCTGCCCAATGTTGCGCATCGGGATGTCGCCGGGATTTTCCCACCTGGGTGGTGTTTTAGCGCAAGCTTTCGGTAGGCCGTCTTGATTTGATCAGCAGTCGCTGATGGGTCAAGAATGAGAACCTCGTACGGATTGACCGTGGGAGGTCCGTCTTGCGTGACATCATCATTCCCGCTATCGCTGTCAGACATCTTGGGTGGGCAGATGGGGATTACAGATGTAAAGAATGTCAAGGCTTGCAAGCTGGAGTGACGGCCAAGGTGCAAACAGGTGCGTGCATGCTAACGTTAAGTAACTAGTTAACTTACTAGCGCGACGGGCCAGGACGCGTTGACATGGTTGGGACAGCTCTTATTGTGTACTGTCTAGAAATGGACATTAGTGGGCCTTTTGGTCTCTGCAGCTACGTCAGTGGCTAGCTATCTAGCAAACTACCACTTCGTACACAGTATTCCAGCGCTCGACTTTGTAACCTAACTTGTTACATAGTTAGTGGACAATAAGAGCTTCACTTTGTTACGTAGCAAATTGGTAAACCGCCGTGATTGCTTATCGGACTTTGTTATCGCACTTACAGGGGATTAAAGTGCATATGGCGGGGCATTCAATCTATCTTCAACATCATACTACGTAATAAGACTGCTCGAAAGCCTGAGACACATTGAACCGTTGCGATCTATTTACTTACTCCATTGCAAACATGTCACAACCTGCATCATCGTCAAGCCCAGTAATCGAGGCCGACCAACACGCGGCATATCTCAAATACGCCCTCTCATTGGCAAAAGAATCACCTCCAAAGCCCACCAATTACCGTGTCGGAGCTGTCCTGGTCGATGTTGCTTCCAACCAGATTCTTTCTACCGGGTACACATTGGAACTTCCGGGCAACACACATGCGGAGCAGTGCTGCTTCGAGAAGCTGGCCGCGAAGCACGGCAAAACAACGAACCAGCTGTCTGATGTTCTGCCTGCCGAGGTCGCACTCTACACTACGATGGAGCCTTGCAGCTTTCGCCTCAGCGGGAATCTGCCGTGTGCTGATCGAGTACTGGCTATCGGCAACAAAATCAGAACAGTGTACGTTGGTGTTCATGAGCCAGAGACGTTTGTAAGCAACAACTCAGCCAAGGCGAAACTGGAAGGCGCCGGCATTTCCTTCGTACATATAGAAGGACTGGAGAGGGAGATATTAGAGGTTGCGACGGCAGGCCATGAGAAGTCGAGCACTTTAGAAGTTAGAGATGAGAAATAGATGCAAAGATACAAAAAGCATGCAGCAACTGACCAATGTGGAAAAGGTTACGAGTGGCATGCTCCATTCAGTGTCGAGGGATGATACCACGGCAGGATATCATAGTAACCGTGACATGCAAAAGTTTAATCGCTTGACCTCTAACGAGGTACACCAGGAATTGAGCCCGATGCGGGGGTCGAACTTTATCTGAAGTTAGTTATGATATTGATATGGGGGATGTTCAGAATGGGAACTAACCCCGCAGCCTTGAGATTAAGAGTCTCACGCTCTACCGATTGAGCTAACCGGGCGATGGAACGTTTGAGGTTTATTTAGTACTGCATTTTGTTTCTCAGGGCGAAGAGTCGGCTACGTTGCCCAACAATCTGTCGCGGTCTGTCCAGTGCTCCGTAGGCGCGTGTGTCCGTATACTTTCGACAACTAACTAATAATAACAGTTCAAAATGAAGCTCGTGTTCCTATCCTCGGCAGACGTCATGCGCAGTTGCAAGGCACCCAACCACACGGAGACATGGTGCCTGGTCTTGTCTGATTGGTTCGCTCAAACCGAATGGCGGTACGGATACGGATATTGGTCCCCTGATGACTTCTGATCCGCCAGTCTGTCCGCGCTGTCCTACGTGTGGCTATCGCACGAGGCATACTGTTAAATACCCAATGGTCGGCCTCCGACGCTGAACCTGCCTTTCGTAATCCGTACACAGTACGGCGTGTGCTTGGAGTGTTAGGTACGGAGTAGCGGGGGGGGCAAATCCGTATCATCCAGCTGCAACCTGACGCAAGGCAGTGCTATAAAAGCACCGTTAGATTGCAACAAGCCTGTCATAAAGAGGCTCTCGTCACATATTACTTAGGCAGAAGGAGCAGTCTGCCTTGTGCCTGGCCAATCTGTAGAAACTATTGGTGGTAGTGGCATCACATGAGCTATCTATGTCCCTCGCCTGCGCGCCTGCCTAATGAAACCCAGTCAGGTGTTGGTTGCCTTGCATGCTACACCGCGTTCTTGGAGGAGCAACTTAAACACGCATAACTACTCCGCACATCGCCAACAATAAAAGTTCAGCAGTATCCTTGCTAGGATACTTTCCATAACTAACCAACTAGTTAGTACACAAACTGTGGGACGTCCACCTCCACGTTGTTGTGGAGTCTAACTTTACACAGTAACTCAAGTGTTTCGAATTAGCCTCGTAGTTCTTCTTCCGTCCAACCCGATACCATCCCCAACAACTACATCACTCACTGTTATCACGGTAACAACCTTGGCGGCGGCGACGGTAGTATCTTCAACGTCACGTCACGGTGTCCGTCTTGTCTCATCGCAACATTGTTTCTCATCGTTGCTTTTTGTTTGTCCGCCGTAAACAAAACTCGCGCCCTTGCGTCAAACTCAACCCTCGTGTAAGTGGGAAGTTCAAGTCATGCTGCAACTACTTCTTAGGCTCACCCTCTTAGGTTAAAGGCTGTGCTTTGCAACCTACGACCAGGTCAGTGATTATCCTTCTTCGCCTCTAGCCGCTCTGCAACGCCACTGGCCCCTGAAGCATATACTATATCTGCATGTGCTCAGTCTCGCATCTACCAAGGGCACGTCAAACGAGCCCAACCTAACGAAACCGGTGCCGCATGTTTGGGTGGCAGCGTCAGGTCATGTTTTCATTTGAGCTTGTTGGTCGCGTTTGGGAAACGACTCACCGCTGAACATTGTCCGTGACAATGAAATCAGCTTGTCAAGTCGTATCGACAGTTCGCGGTACACCGTAACTGCTAAGGAGGGGTGAATTCCACCTCGCAAGTACGCCAGCAAACCTCCGCATCATGATTCAGAAATGCCATTTGTTCATCTAGAAGCAGAAATGCCGGGTCCGGCGACGTGCATACATACACAACATACCGCCCTGCAGTGCAGATGTGGTATCTGACAACCAATCGGCAGCTTGCTGGCAAACGCAGTCTCATTTCCTACATTTAATTCACAGCCATCTAATTTGATACTCGCAGATCCCAGTTTCTTATCACTCATACCATCGTTGTTCATTTGCTTTACCTCTCAGTCAGACTTTGCCCCCACTGGGCGTGCCATTTACAACCCTTCACAGCTTTAGCTTCAACAGTTCCTTCCCACTTCAGTGGCTGTTTCTCAGTATGGCTGATCGTGGAGGAAGAGGTCAGTTTCAAAGAGGGGGTCGTGGTGACCGAGGTGGTGGTCGTGGTGACCGAGGCGGCGGTCGGGGCGGTTCTGGCGATGGCGGCCGAGGTGGACGTGGTGGATACGGCGATGGCGGTGGTCGGGGAGGTTATGGCGATGGCGGCCGAGGTGGACGCGGTGGACATGGCGACGGCGATGGTGGTAACTTCCGTGGTGGTGGCCGAGGAGGTCCCCGCGGTGCTCTCCGCGGTGCTCCCCGCGGTGGTCGCCCCAGGCTTGAAGATGAAAGGCCCTTCACCTTCAGGTAAGTTGCCCCTGGCTTGATGCACGTGATATCGTTCACGTCTAACTCACATGGATCCGAACAGCGAGAACCAGGTGCCGGCTCCTGATGCCAATGTCACCGCCCTTGAGGACAAGATTCTCAAGAGCCTGGCCCCATCTGTCAACGCCTTGGCCGGCCAGATGGGCAAAATGGCCATTTCCAAGACAGCGGCACCCACGTCCGAGTTCTTCCCTGTCCGCCCCGCGTTTGGCACCAAAGGCGTTCCTGTCGTGTTGTGGGCTAACTACTTCAACATGCGGGTCAAGGCCCAAAACCTTGCCAAATACTCGCTGGTGGTCGCAAAGGTCCCTCGGGACGAGAAGGACAAAGGCGTGAAGCTCCCTGAGGCCAAAGGCCGGAAGCTTCACCGCATTGTCGAGCTCGCCATGGAGAAGTTTGGAGACGACATCCCCTATGTGACCGAATTCAAGAGCACCGTGGTCTCGCTCAAGCCCCTGGTCTTCCCCAGCGAGTTTGAGAATCAGATCGTGCTTGTCGATTACAACGACGAAGGCCGCGACAACAAGTACACCGTCACTTTCAATGGTCCTACCGAGATCAGACTTGACGATCTCCTAGCATATCTTGCTTCAATGAACTCACCCAATACCACGTTCCCCGTGTTTGAGGACGTTGTTGCTGCCATTGGAGTTGTGATAGGACACACTCCTCATGCCAGTAGCACAGTCGCGGCGTTGGGTAGAAGCCGGCATTTCCCTCTCAACATCCCTGGCCAGTCCAGCCCACTGGGGTTCCCCGACCACAACGTCCTGGTTCGTGGTTACTTTCAGAGCGTGCGTCCTGCCACCGGGCGGCTGTTGCTGAACGCGAATGTCTCACACGGAGTCTTTCGTTTCTCTGGCCCCATCACCGACCTCATGGACAAGTACAACCTTGCTCCTGGCGGTCAACTCATGCACTTGAACAAGGCCATAGGTCGACTACAAGCAAGGGTGACCTTCTTGTTTGACAAGAAGGATGCTGTGCCCCAGACTGGGAAAAGGCGAAGGCTCCCGGCCCCTCCAAGTCATCCGGGTCAGCTCGTGTGGCTGAAAAATGCATATCTGGCCTGGCTACTACACACGACGGTGGGCCTGGCTCAACATACCAAATTACACGCAATGGTGCTCGTCCGAAAGACGTCACATTCACCCTGAATGAGCCCATTCCGGTGGGTTTCACCGCAAACAAGCGATACTCCGTCGCCGACTACTTCATGCAACGTAGGCCCCCCCTTCCAACAGTCAACTGAGCACACGCTGACATGCACCTCGTAGGATACGGCCACAAGACTCGAGACTATCCGGTGGTCAACGTCGGCACTAGGCAGAGACCTATTTACATGCCTGCAGAGCTGGTCGAGGTCATTCCGGGCCAGGCTGTGCGTCGCAAGACCACGCCGGACGAAACCCGTGAGATGATTGAGTTTGCCTGCCGTTCGCCGGTGGCCAATGCAACCTCCATCACAACGCTCGGCCGAAGTTGCCTTGGTCTTGATGGAAATAAGCTGCTGGTATAATTCTACGTGCTGTGGCGACGTCTCTCCATGGGCTAACGACTCTTTGCAGGACAAGTTTGGCATCACTGTCGACAAGAGCCTACTGACAGTCAAGGGCCGCGAGCTGCCACCCCCATCCATTTCATACAGCGGCACCCAGAGGACTACTCCCAGAGAAGGTTCCTGGAACATGCGTGACGTTAGGGTGTACAAGTCGGGATACCAAATTCTGCGATGGAAATGGGTCATCATTGATCAAGGCCGTCCTATAGACTACACTACGATGAAGGAAGCTATCCTAGAATGGGTCAGATTCATGCAAAACATGGGCATCAAGATCAATCCAAACGATATGTCCGATGCAATCCGCGTTCGCGTCGGTCAGGGATCATCAACCGAGAAGGATGTTGTGGATGGGTTCAGGCAAATTCCTCCTGGCGCCCAGTTTGTCTTTGTTGTGCTGCCGGGCAAGGGCGCTGACATCTACAACGCCATCAAACTTGCTGGCGACACCATCTATGGCTTCCACACCGTCTGCGTGGTGGGCGACAACATCAAGAGGAAGAATCCGCAGTACTACGCCAACGTGGCTTTAAAGGTCAACCTCAAGGCTGGCGGTGCCAACCACAAGCTGAGCAACGATGTCCCCATATTCAAGGATGGCAAGACTTTGGGGATTGGCTACGATGTAACCCATCCGACCAACATGTCCGGCAATGCCGATCTGCCCAGTCTTGTCGGCATGGTCTCTAGCGTTGACAAGGATCTCGCCCAGTGGCTTCCGGCCGCCTGGTCCCAGCAAGGGCGTGTGGAGATGCTCGACGAGAAGCTTGAGGCGGTCTTTGTCGAGAGGATCCGGCTGTGGCAGAAGAGGAACGGTGGACAGTTGCCGGAGAACATCATGATCTTCCGTGATGGGGTTTCCGAGGGTCAATTCCAGCAGGTTCTTGACTTGGAGCTGCCCTACATCCGTAAAGCCTGCGAGCAAGTCTATACGGGTGGTAGAAAGCCCAGGCTAACTCTCATTGTCTCTGTCAAGCGCCACCAGACCCGTTTCTTCCCATCGGATCCCCAGCACATCACGAAGTCAAGAAACATCAAGAACGGCACCGTGGTCGACCGCGGCGTCACTCTGACCAAGTCCTGGGACTTCTTCTTGACCGCCCACACTGCCCTTCAAGGTATTTATCTTCTCCCTTGCGCCATTTTCTCGGCACATCACTGACGCCATCTAGGTACGGCACGACCGGCCCATTATACTGTGCTTTTGGACGAGATCTTCCGGGCTCGAGCTGGCTCGGAGGCGGCCAACGAGCTTGAGAAGGTTGTGCACGAGATGTGTTACTTGTTTGGTCGCGCCACAAAGGCCGTCAGCATTTGCCCCCCCCGCATACTATGCCGATATTCTCTGCACAAGACACCGCTGCTACATGTCGGACGTGTTCGACGCGTCGGATGCCGCCTCGGCGCCGGACGACGCCAGAGCTGGCCGAATCCAGACGGCCTCGGGCCGTGGAATCCACCCCAATCTGAAGGACACCATGTACTACATCTGAGCATGTTGGCGCGGGTTTGCAACGGTCATGGCGAGACGGGTGCGGCAGACCATACATGGCACACCGCATTCCACCTCGAAGTCTCCATGCCGGCGCCAGCGTTATGCCATATACCATGCATGATATGTACGACCCTCGAACACCATCGCAATGTCCAACAGCAGTTGTGTCCATGATTGGTAGCAACGGCATGGAAACCGTCCTTCTTTCACGTCTCGCAAGCAAGCAAGCGATGCCCAGTATCACCATGCTCTTAGGATAAAAAAGCGATTTGTTTACCCACCTACATCACCAGTTGTTTACCAGGATCAGCGATTGTTCTTCGCCTTCACCATACACACCAAACACGGTGGGAATGTAGTTTCATGTATGGTCTACAGGTAGCTTCAATGAGGAATGAAAATTATGACGAGAAGTATTGCCAGTCGCGTAGAAGCTGTAAATAACCCCCTCCAACGCACGTGACAGGCTCCTTGGTTTTCGGCCCAAGTCCATCCAACGTACCAGTAGGTAGGTACTGCACGCGACCTGTAAAGTTCATTCAGTTCGCTGGCACTTGCATCGACTTGCTCACAACTAGCAACGTTGGCGTTCTCAATGATTCATCATGCGTCGTCACGACGTGCCGCGCCCCCTCATCACTACGGACAATCGGAGTGCTCTCTCCCCCTCCTGAGAGACCGGGATATCATGACTTCGGTAACGAACGCCCACGTGGTGTTGGGCCGCTCTGAGCATCTAATCGACTGTTGGCATGATCCTTGGCACTGCCGCGGCACAGAAGAAGAAGAAGAGGGACTTTGGGGTTCTTGGCATGTCGGAGGAAGCTTTTGTTCAGATATCTCGGCCCAGGACGGGCATGTTAATTGCATGCTGCAGAAAAGATCAGATGGAAGACGGGGTCAAGGTAGGAAGCGTCTTGTTCCTGCCGTGAATCACCATCGCTCTGCCAGTCGGTCGGTGGGTTTGGCTGGCTGTTGACGGTGTAGTCTGTAAATAGATGACAGCTCGGACGACCGACTTGCGCAAGGGCATAGCTGACTACCGAAGAGGTCCGGACTCTGGGATTGCGTAGGCGCAAGTGGGAAAAGAGGATTGCGGAACATGCATATCATGGTTTATCCCGTCGTTCTATCCCGTTATCGCAACGGCGGAGTGGGATAGGATCAGTCTTCGTCTCATATCGTCACCCATCATGAGAAGCTTCTGTTGCGATCGCAGAGTTTAACCATCCGGCCAATGCCGCATATGCAGAGAGGCCGGCAACAGAAAGGCTGTGGCAGTTTTCCACCATCCGAAGCAGAATAAACGCATCGAATGCATTTTTCGGGGCCAAGAGCCTATCTCCCTCCTCCCCCCCCTCCTCTCTCTCTGTCTCTCTCTTTCTCCAATCCTCCCACAAGACGTGTCAAACCTCGCCACACAGAATCTTGGGGCCACCCACACTAGTACATATCAGACGCAATGTTTTTCACGGCCAAAGATAAAAAGATATTGGAGGGCGAATTATACTTGGTCCAGCCAGAGTTATACAGGACACCGACGGAACTCGAGGCGTCAACTTCTAGGATTCTATCGCCCAAGATCGGCGACGACGAGAGTGACGAATTCAAATACCCCCACGGCCTTAAGCTCTGGATCATAGTCCTCTCCCTGAGTCTGTGTACGTTTCTCGTGGCCCTGGACCAGACCATCATCGCGCCAGCCCTCGGCTCCATCACTTCCGAATATGGCTCCGTCAAGGACATTGGTTGGTACGGCTCCGCCTACCTCCTGACCTCGACGGCGCTCCAGCCCCTGTACGGAACTCTTTATCGCCTGTTCAACATCAAGGTCACCTACCTGATGGCAGTAGCCCTGTTCGAGCTCGGCAGCCTGCTGTGCGGCGTTGCCCCCACGTCCACGGCCTTCATCATCGGCCGTGCCGTCGCCGGTCTGGGCACCGCCGGCCTGTTCTCCGGCGCCATCGTCATCCTGAGCTACACGCTCCCGCTGAGAAAGCGGCCGCTGTCCTTTGGGCTGTTCGGCGCCATGTTCGGCATCGCCTCGGTCGCCGGCCCCCTTCTCGGCGGCGCCTTTGCCGAGCATATGACGTGGCGCTGGTGTTTCTACGTCAACCTTCCCATCGGCGTGGCCGCCATGCTCGTGGTCTTCTTCTTCCTCGAGATCACGCGGGTCAACAACCCCAACGGCAAATCGTTCCTGTCGAGGATCTGGCAGCTCGACCTGATTGGAGCCGCCGTCCTGATCCCGTCCATCATCATGCTGCTTCTGGCTCTGGAGTGGGGGGGGCACCGAGTATGCCTGGAAAGACGCCAGGATCATCGGTCTCTTCGCGGGCGCCGTCATCACGGCCGTCATATTTGTACGCGTCGAGATCTGGATGGGTGACAGGGCGCTTCTGCCCCCTCTGGTCTTCCAGAACCGCGACTGCATCTGCGCTTTCGTCTTCAACTTCATGTTCGGGTCTTGCTTCTTCCCCATGATATACTACCTCTGTAAGCCCCCCTACTTACCTCCCCGCCACGGGGCAAGAAGGAATGGTAAAAAGCCCGGCTTTGCTGACTCCCCACAGCTCTCTATTTCCAGGCCGTCCAGGGCGAAACCGCCGTCCAGGCCGGTATTAAGCTGCTGCCCATGCTGATTTCGACCGTCGTCAGCTCGATGCTCAGCGGCGCCCTCGTCACGGCCACTGGTCTGTACAACCCCATCATCCTGGTGGAGGCGGCCATGCTGGCCGTCGGCGCCGGCTTGCTCAGCACCTTCTGGCTCGACACGCCCTTCGCCCATTGGTTCGGCTACCAGGTCATGTTCGGCCTCGGGACGGGCATCTGCTTCTCGACCGGCGTCATCGTGGTGCAGAACGTCCTGCCGCTGGAGCTCATCGCCCAGGCCACGGCGTGCTCTCAGTTCTTCAGCAGCCTAGGCGGTGCCATCTTCATCGCGGTGGCGCAGACGGTCTTCCAGAACGGGCTGATTGACAACATCGCCATCAGAGCCCCGGGGCTGGACCCGCTCATCTTCCTCAACATCGGCGCCTCGCAGATCCAGCAGGCCCTGAGGGACATGGGCCGAGAGGATATGACGGAGGCCGTGCTGGGCGCATACACGCTCGGGCTGAGACATACCTTTTACATCAGCGTAGCCGGGGGTTGCGGCGCATTTGTCGCCGCGCTTGGTCTGAGCTGGAAGAGGATACACAAGCAGAAACCTCGCAAGGCGCCAAAGAAGCAACTGCATGCTTACGCTTCCGAGTCGGACATGACTAGGCACGCGAAAATATTAGTATAAGGGAGAGCAGCCGGTATACCCACGGCGAGATTGGGAGAGCGATACCTACACACAGTCACCACTCTGCTCGTACCCACAACAGAAACCTGGTAGACTGTGCTATTCGTCCACAAAGGCTTTACGACCATTCCTGCCCCCTGGAAAGCTGCTGCGAAGGAAGGAAACTACCGACATTGACTGGCATCATCAAGCGCACGTCGTTGGTACCTAGCGCCTTCGAGAACGCTGTATCGAGCCCAGGGATTGATTTATCTGAACCATGACATGCGTTGACAACTGTCTGAACTCGATGATCTTACTATCATCATGTCAACAAACACAGAAACTCGACTCGTTTACGGCGTTACGCTACCTGTCACTGTTTGAATCTGGGCCTTGTTAGGGGAGGGGGGAAGGAGAGAGCCAACACACCACACACACCATCCACGAACTGCGTGGCCAGGACTATGCCAACGAACGAGAGGTCTGACAAGCACCAGCCAGCAGTACCACCCTTACTCTATTGACGAGGAAAAGTATAATATTTCCAGCATTCTGCCGTGCATCGACACGAGTCACGCCGCGAAAGACTTGACCGGACGACGATCCATCCAGACCTGCAGAGATGCTAAGAAGACGCCGCGTCCAGTACCCAGATCCTGATGGACTTTGCAGTGCCGCAGTTCGATTTCTGTTATAGCCTTCGTTGCGTCAGACCCGCTGCATCAGACCCGCTGCATCATGAGTAGCAAAGGCATGAGGTGGTGTGGTTGTTTTCATGTGGAAAGGGGGTAGCGTCTCGCAAGCGGATAGCTAATACAAGCTAGTCTCTACTCCGTACAGTAGGCAGAAACCCAGCTGCATGTGAGGTTAGTTTTTTTTTTTTTGCCATAATTAGAATAGTATACCAGCCGCCCCTTTTAGGCTTTTCAGGGTGTTATGCAAAACACGAGCACCGTCTCCTTTGCTCTACCGTCGACGAGTGGTGGTGGAATTGAGTTCTCCCAGCGGCACAGTAGTCAACTAGCTCGCCCCGCCCTCTTGACCGGTTCGGGCTTCATTGTCAATAGTCAAGAAACAAGCTCGGCAGGGCGTAAGCACGAGACTAGGAGCACCCAGCGGCTCCTACTCAGACGTCACGGCTGAAAAAGAAGAACCCCAAGTGGTCTGCAACAGTACTAGCTCCAGACTGCATAGTTCAGCTGCCCTTCCCCATGATGCGCATGGGTGGCTGCAAGCCACGAAATGGGCCAAGCTGTCTCTGGGTTCGGGGTCTAGACGTAGGAGCTGAAATGCGGGATGACTCTCCTCGGAAGAATAAGCAAATATAGGGCCAGCCTGGGCGCGCTGCTGGTGGGCACAAAAAGGGCCAAGATCCCAGGCTTCATCCAGCGTCCGGCACAGGCAGATACAACAAACAAACGCACAGCTTGTCCACTGTAGACTTCTGAGCAGCGTACCTCTCGACCCAAACCTTCTTCCATCATCATCAAAACTTCTTTCCACAGGCATCATGCGCTTCCCGTCGCTTCTTTTACTCGTCTCGGCGGCCGGCTCCCTCGCCCAGCACCACCTCCAGGTTGCCCGCCAAAATCTGGGCGCCATGCCACGACTGCTGCCCCGAGACGACCTCGACATCGCCGCGGAGGGTACCTGCGACTCTGGGCAGGCAGTCTGCGATGGTCTCTGTATGACCGCAGGCAATGTCTGCTGCAACGAAGGCACTGGGCAGTCCTGTGCAGCTGGCCTCACCTGCACCCCCCACCCAGTGTTGTCCGACCGGAAACTATGACTGTGGCGGTGGGTGTGCACCGGTCTCGAGCGTCTGCTGCGCTGCCGAGGGATACTACTGCCCTTCTGGCGCCACCTGTGCCGGCAACGGCAAGTGCTCGTCCACCTCGGCAGGATCGCACCTCGCGGCTGATTGGGAACTGGTGGCGGGTCTCGCTGCGGCTGCTGCCATTTTTGTTTGAGGGGGTCGTTGCGACCGTTGACGGCGAGAATGCTATGCTGGCATGATGCGGGTGTTTGTTTAGTGCCCATGATGGTTATGTTTCGTCTCGCCTGTGAATGGCACCGTGTCACTTGAAGCGATTGGTTGGGTATGTAAGAAGAAAGGTATAACCGTAGGAGGTAACCTTACAGGGTTCAAACTCCGTAACGTGGTTAGTTCGTCGAGGAATCTAGGAGTTCGGGGTAATCGGAATTGGGACGAATTCATATCCAACATTCAACACAGTTAAGCTAGTTGTTACACAGTGGTCACGTCGACGCAAGCAGTAACTACTTTGTAACGTTGAGTTACGAAGTAGTCCTGTGGGGAAGGGCTCGAAGCTCCCGGAGCTTAACCCCGCCAAAGAGCTCAACCCCTGTCTTGACGTCACACTTCACAGTACGTACGAACAGCTAGTTACCTCATTATGACCACAGACGAGCACAAGTTCCCCAGTGCATGGTTTTTTCGCCTGCAACCAAACCAATCCGTTGTGATTTGACACGATCAACCCATGAGAAACAGCTTCCCGTCGTCCACACATAAACCACCACCAAATAAACCACCACAATGCCTTTCACATCGCCCCTCGTCCGTACCGCTCTGCGCGCCAGCTCTCGCCTGCCGTCCCTAAGCACTCGTTCGCTGCACAAATCTACCGCCCTTGGCCTGCCCTACAAAGACGACATGGACCGCGAGTCGGTGAAGCCCAAGGCGCACGAGTACTCGGGGTCGGGCACAGACGACGGGGCGGCCGCGCAGCAGGACGCCGCCTTTAACCCGGACAACACGTCGCCCGAGGCGTCCAAGGCCAAGGCCGGCGAGGGCAAGGACGAGCGCAACCCTCTCGAGTTCAGCCCGGCCAACCAGTCCATGTCGGGCACCACGGACAGCAAGCCGCAGCAGGGGACCAAGAAGAAGCAAAGTGGCGGCGGCAGTGCTCCCAAAGGAGGTTCGGCAAATCAGTAGAGGAATGAATGGATGATCGAGGGGGTCAAAGCATGATGAAACTGTGCGGGATTGACGAGAGAGTATTGGGCTTTGTTGAAGGTTTGGGAGTCGAATCGAACGGGATAATCATAGCATCATGAGCGGTTTGCATTGATGCTCGAAGGCCGGCCGGCTCTCATGAGAAGTACCACAAACACACAATCGCGTATCTAATGGTTTAGAGTGTTGCGAGGATCTTGCCTCCCATTAATGCAGCACATTCAGCATGTATGGGTATCTCCGGTGCTCCCTTTCCCCTTGCGCGACTGCCATCATACCCATTCGTTTTCGGACTAGGCACTCAGCCATATAATCCATCCATGTCATCTTCTTCCTCGTCGTCGTCCACCTTGATCGGCTCCTTCTTCGCCGTTAGATCCTTTCGGCACATGGGGCAGTTGCCCTTGCTCAACAGCCACGGCCCCACGCACTCCAGGTCGAAGCGATGCGACCCGTGGCAGGGCAGTTCGACGACGAGCGGGTACGGGTCGTCGAGGTGCTTCTCTGCGCAGATGGGACACGAATCGTCGGCCTTGAGGGCCTTCTTGGGAACGCGGTCGAGCCCGTCCAGGAACTCCTGGCGGACGCCCTGGATGCGCGTGGGCGGGTCGTGGATGTCGGCGTCGATCATGGAGGACAGCGACTCGAGGAACGCGCGGTTGGCATCCGAGGGTGCCGACATGGCGAGCGTGGCCATCTGGTCCTGCAGCAGCCGGAACAGCGCGGCGACGTCGACGGGCGTCGGGGCCGCGGCCAACGGGTCCGGGGCGATCTGGTGGAGGTGCGAGGTGAAGGAGGACATGTCGGGGCGGCGAGCGTGCGGCTGGGTCGTCGGGGGTTTGATATTGTGCTCGACTGCAGATTGATTGTTAGTCTGTCGTGTGTTCAAGTCCATTTGTTGATGACGGCCGTGGCGACGGTGGCGATGGCGGCGTACCTTCATAGGGATTCGTCGCCATGCTGGGCGGTTTGGGCAGGTGCCGGGCCCTATCTTGCTTTCTGGAGGATTGGTGCTGGTGCTAGTGCTGGTGGGTGTTTACTTGGCTTGCGACAAGAAGGATGCGCTTCAGTAACCCGAAGTTGAGGTTGGTTCGTTGCTATTCCGACTCCCGGGCTTTTGCTTGACGGTGGAATTGGAGAAATGCCCCGCAGGCAACGGCGGTGATGGCGCGGATTGGCTTCCGTATGCGTGGCAGCCTTGTTAGCTTAACCGCTAGTTATCAGATCAGGGATTGGTCGCCTGTCGCCCCACGTAAGCTCTTTGGAAGCTGAACGAACGGTTTGGGCACGCGGCCGAGTAATTCGATTCCGCAGAGGTGCGCATAATCAAACTCGTGGAATGTCAGTGGGAGTTTTTACATAGTCGTTTGACCGGATAACTAATCACACCTATGTCGATGCTTCCAAGACGATGGATTCTAGTCATTCGAACAGGACAAACGGGATGGGTTACTCGCGGTGGTGACGTTGGTGGGCGGCATCATTCGTCGTGACGCCCTGTGGAAACAATCAGGCAGGGTACGTATCCGTAATACGACGTACTCCGTAAGCACTTGGAAGTTAGCTAAGTTAGTTACTTCGGTTCGTCTTGATAAGTAGCAAGTTCCGCTCCGCAAGTCCGCACTCTTTGCCTCTGAAGATTCAAAAACGGATATATATATTTACTAGTTGACCGCCCGAGGTCTGTCGCTTGTTCCTACAACTAAGCGATAACGTAAAGAAGCTCGCAAGTTTAGCGTCTCGTCCACCCCAGGAATTACAGCGAACCTCCAACCAAAGCAACCATCATCATGACCACCGCAGCAGTCATCGGCTCTACCGGCCTCACCGGGTCGTACATACTCACCACCCTCTTGGGCATCGAAGCCGTCAAGACAGTCCACACCATCTCGCGCCGCGCGCCCAAGGCAGAAGGCGGCCCCAAGCTTGCCGCGCACGTCGAGGCCGACACGGCAAAGTGGTCCTCGACCCTGTCCAGCATTGCGCCTCCCCCAGACGTGGTCCTGTCGGCGCTCGGGACGACGCGCGCACAAGCCGGCGGCCTTGCGAACCAGTGGAAGATTGACCATGACCGTAAGCCCTCCCAGAACAGCTGTCGCGCGTGGCAACGGCGCAACTACACTTCGAACCGGTCTAACCACGCCCCCTTTCCCCTCGCACAGTAAACGTTGAACTCGCCAAAGCTGCCCACGCAAGCGGCGTCAAGACCTACGTCTTCATCTCCTCAGGCGGCACACGAAGTATCATCAGCGCGCACGCGCCGTACTCCAAGATGAAGAACGGCGTCGAGGACACCATCAAGGACCTCGGCTTTGAGCAGGCCATCATCCTCAAGCCCGGCATGATCCTCGGCAACCGCGAGGTAGGGCGCGCCGGCGAGTCCATTTTCCAGGGCGCGTTCCGCAGCCTGGGCTATGTTCACACGGGGCTGAAGAACATGTTGTGCCAGGAGGCTGACGTGATTGGCCGCGCTGCCGTCAAGGCCATGCTCCTGGCCAAGGAGGGCAAGGCCCCGAGCAAATACTGGATCATTGAGGGCGCCGAGATTGTGACCATGGGAGCCGCCGAGGCCAAGGCGTGAGCGGCATGGCATGTAGGTAGGAGTAGGATTGATTTACAGGTGTTTGGAGTTTGCGATACCAATTGGAGCGGGTTTTCTTCATGGACGCTGAGAATGTCTCGTGGTGTCGGTGGCAATCACGCCACTTTTTCTTCCTTTTCTTCCGAAAGGGTCAGTCATGTAGGGGATATCCTATATTCCCATATTTAGGACCAACCACGTCGACTACAGTCGAAGTTCAACAGACGATTTCGCGCTTGGAATCACGACATGGAAAACGGGTTGGTGTGAAGTTTGCTGGTGGTCATTTCGATCTCCCAGAAAATCGAGCTATAGTGCTCGTGCATTTCCCTACTACCAACGATACAGCCTTCATATGATCCGAAGGTGCGTCCATAGTCATCCGCCAACCACAGCCTATCGGTTCCACGCACGAAACTGCATCAACAGCAAGTATACGGATACATGGCAGTACTCGATCCGCTCGGCCGTCGGTCTCACCACCCCACAATCCAACATACCGCTACCCGTGACAGAAAGTTCTTACAAGGCAAAAGACGAGATTGCTGGCTCGCTCATTTTCATCTGGAATATGTCCAGATCTTCGATACTATCGTGGACAAGATGGTCCTAGCAGGCTGTTCTGAGGGCCTGGTAAGCAGTCCGCGTGGACAAGGGCTCTGCTTTCGCAATCCTATATTTGGGCCACGGTTCTCGACATCTTGAAGATCTATAGGGATTTCATTGGTTGCTGACAGAAAGGATAAGAGCACTAGCAATAGTATAGAAATATCCAAGTGAATATTTATTACCGTAGTAGCTGCCTTCTATTTCTGGACTGGTATGTATGCAAAGTCCTACTCGTGGATCATATGCGCGACTTGAGGCTGTTTTGGCTGTTATCGCAACGTAGAGGCAGTGGAGATCGGTGAAGTAAGTGAGCTTACTATCTAGGTTCTAGCTACATAGGAAAGGAGGACTGAAGACCTCGAAGTAGGGTCAGAAGGATCGAGGCTCGAGCTGCGAAGGAGGTGAGCCGAGCTCGATGTGCGCCACAGGTGGCTGCGCCGCTAATAGGTCAATATCTCCTGCGACACGATCCCATGCCAATCAGTGATCACTCCTTAGCACTCAGCAGAAATGCCAGGCCGACCTCCTGTGCTATCGATTGGCCAGGCCCTTACTAGTACACGCGGCATCCGATACACTATCGTGCAGAAGGTGCAAGATACGGTGTGGTTTGCCAAGGCCCATACTGCCCGGTATGTGGTACGTCAAAGGTTAACCGTTAACCGTTATACTAGTTCGCTGCTGACTGCAAAAGCAGAAATGAAACAGTCGTGGTTAAAAGCGTGGTGAAGCACCCTCGTGTTCGGAACGAGCGAGATGTTTTGAACCTATTCCAGGCCCGGACACCCTACATCAGACCGCTGATTGACGAGATACACAACCCACCCACACCCCTGGCCATTGTCTTAAGGCATTTAGACAGCGACCTCTGGCACGCATCGAAACAAAAACACCTCAATCGAAAGGAGCTCAAGTATGTTTCCCGCAGTGTGTTGGAGGCACTCCACATTATGCACAACGATGGATACGTCCATACCGGTAAGCAGAAACCTTTAGCCTTCACCTAAAAGCCAGATGACTAACTTTGCAGATGTCAAACCTCAAAATGTCCTAGTCAACTTCGGTTCTCATGATGTTGGAAACCGCTTTGTAACCGTACAGCTCGCAGATCTTGGTAGTTCCTACCCAGAAAACCACGTGTACGCAACGAGTGGCATCCCTGTTGGGGCTACTATCTGGCGCAGCCCGGAGGTAATCCTTAGGCAACCTTGGGATACCAAGATGGATATTTGGGGTTTTGGCTCTCTGGTTAGATTACCCTGATACGAAGTCCCCTGGCTATACTAATAAGGTGTAGGTCATTAGCATGATATATGGTGACGGCTTCTGCCTCTTCTCTCCACCACAAACCCCGTTTAAAGGCCCTAGGTACGAATTAGAGGTTCTGAAACGACAGATACAGTTCTTCGGACCGGCTCCATACGAGATTGTGGAGATTTGGAACGAAGAAACAATCGAGATAATATATAGGCTTCATACCGAGTTGGCTCAGAAACGGTTACCTTTTAGCCGTATAAAGGAATCGGAAGTATGCAAGAAGGACAGGGAATTTATTTGCTGGATAATGAAGCTCGATCCAAGAGCTCGCCCCTCTGCACGGCAAATTATGGACCATGCATGGTGGAAAGACGAGGAATGAGAATAGTGATTACTCTTTGGCAGGGCTATCGAGAATCTTTAAGCGCTGAAATGTGGTTATTCGACTCTGAACTCTGGTTCCCTGCATGCTGTCCCCTTTACCTTTCCTCGCTCTCGACCTTCCAAGACATGAAATTTCAGGCCCACCAGGATCGAGGTGCGTTGACGCGTTTTACCACATCTGTACCCTAGAGAATTTCAAAGCTTTTTCTCCCGAGGAACTCAGGTTTTACCATACGTGTCTCGGAAACGCGTTCATGTAAGGGGTTTCGTGCAAACGATAGCTCGTGCCAGTGGACGGTGCCTGGAACATGACGGGAGTTGCGACAAGAAGCATGTTTATATAGTATCTGGTATTGAAAAGGGGCGACCTGTATCTCGGAGAGTCATCCAGACGAGCAGTCCTACATGAACACTGTGCTCATGCGAAACAAACACTAGACTGGGCCCGGCAAAGAAAGACTCGACACTAGTCATTCTGCCAATTTTGCCCTCCTGAACGACAGAGGAATGTCCATGATCCAGGCACGTTGTGTTGCAACTTGCGTGTATCGCATCTCCTCTTTTCTTCATGTGTCCTGTCGTTAGTTACTTCTTATATCCAAGCTCAAGAAGCGAGCGAGGTATATCACGATATGTCTTGGCGTCGGATGCGTACCGAGTCAAGCTGTCCAAGACTCGCGCTACTCTGCCCATGATTCCCAGGACCATTGCAGTACTACGTATCTCCATGCAGAGTCCCATGCAGAGTCCACTACGGATACATCGCCAACTTGGGCGTGGTTGGTTAACTAAATCGGGTGGACGTCGAACCATCTCATGATGATCTCTACTACGTGTAGCAGACCCACAGCGGCTAGCGAACCCTCCCCCCCGTAAAAGACGGGATGACGCGACAAAAGTCTCCCAGATAAGCGCTAGTTGACCCCTCGGTGATGACTCTACGAGTTGGAAAAGAAGGGGTCAACCCCCACCATCCCAGCTATCTACCCGGGCGATTACCAAGACAAGACACATGGTTTTAGTTACCCCGTAACCACTCTGTCCGATCCGATCCGCCCATTTTCCGGCTCTCGTCGTTCTCGCCCTTTTGAGATTATAATAGACTGCCGATCGTGTCTGTTTCTGTCCCCTCCCAAGAGAGCCCCTTTGCAACGGTAGACTAGTTAGTACGGATAGAGACTGCACGAGAAGAACCCAAGAGCCACCATCCCGACCGAGAGAAAAACACCGCAAATATGTCAGCAGCACCGGCGCCCGCCCCGCGGCCGCAGATCGTCTACACCGAGAGCGGCCCCGAGCCGCCGTATCCTCTGCGCATGGAAGGGCTGGTGATCAAGGGGTTCGGTCGGGGGTCGAAAGAAGTATGCATGAACCCCTTCCTCCCCCCCGTCTTCTTCCGTCATCCATCCCGGTCCGCAACGAACCACGAAAGAGAAAGCCAGGCTGACAGTAGACATCGCCGCGCACCAGCTCGGCATCCCCACGGCCAACCTCCCCGTCGACGACAAGACGACGCCTTGGATCGCCTCGATAACGTCGGGCGTGTACTTTGGCTACGCCTCCCTCGCGCTGCCCCCCTCTCACCCCGACGCTCCCGCGTCGTCGTCGACCTATCATATCTTCCCCATGGTCATGTCCATCGGCTACAACCCCTTCTACAAGAACGACGTGCGCAGCGCCGAGGTACATGTGCTACACAAGTTCGCGCAGGACTTTTACGGCGTGCCCATGCGCCTGCTGATCCTCGGCTTCATCCGCAAGGAGCTCGACTACAACGGCCTCGAGGCCCTGATTGCCGACATCAACCTCGATTGCGACGTCGCGCGCAACAGTCTGGACAGGGAGGCCTGGAGGCCGAGGGAGGGGGTTGTGGGCGGAGGTCGGGGGACGCTGGATGGCGCGTGGCTGGTCAGGGAGGAGGAGGCAAAGGCGTGAGGGAGCGAAGCCGTGGCGTCACAACGAATAATTTTGGTGCGAAGAGACTGGGATACTGCACGTCATCAAAGACCCCGAAGAAGAAAAAGGGTCGGATTAGAATGCGAGAACGAATGGCCCGGCGACAACAGCCACACGACGATCCCAATTGGGAGGGCATCTGGGCGCGTAGCTGAATACTCCTAGACGACACGATTCGCGAGATTATGAAGACACGACCGATGAACAAACAAGTCTTTGGAAATGCAAATGTTCGGACATGCGTCCGTGCGAGACTGGGTATAGTCCACGTTCAACGCCCGTTCGGAGCAAACAAAGGCAAGAAAGCACAGAAACAATGGCAATGACCAGCTCCCCATCGCAGGGGAGAAGGGCTCTAAACCCGCGAGCCCCATCCAAAACGCCGCCCAGCCATGCATTGATGCCCCAGATGGATCCTAGACGTCTATAGAGTTCAGCGAGAAATGAGAAACGGAAAAAGAGAAAACCCCGAGTTGCCTCTGCCGGATCCGAGTGGAGAGGCCAGTCTGCGTCGTTACACAGCGAGCTGGTCCTGATTGCGCGAGTAGCATGGCATGAACTGCAAACACGGTCAGTACAGATAGGCAACGGCACGGCACAGCACGGCACGGCACGGTGGGGGGTAGCGAGTAGACTTGCGTTGATGACAATCAGCATGGGGATGTCAAACATGTCACGCTTGATGGTCCAGCAATATGTGCAGTCCATCTTGCCATCCCTCTCAATCTTGGAAATACCGTGCTCGCCATCGATCCGAGTCACTCGGTTGCTGAGTATGCTGCCCCGCGGGTCCTTCTGGGGAGACATGACCTGACGCAGACTCTCCGTGGTCTGCTCTTCGGTTCGGTACTTGAGGAGTCGACACTTGCGTGTAACGTGCCCTCGACTGTCGCCAAAGGCGAGCTGCGCGAAATCTTCGTAGAATTGAATGACGCTGTCATCGTCCATCAGTTCAGCGAGGAAGGCATTGTGGGTTCTGGCCTCTGTCGACGATTGCCCATCAGGCTGCATGGCTCTAATCTGGGGCGTGGCCTGCCCGGCCTTGCCGGTGCCGGTGGTGCTGGGGGGCTGCTCTCCCGTGTTCACGTTCAGATTGGGCTCCTTGCCCAGAAGCACTTCCTTCGTCCACCCCGTCAGCGCAATGAACTCCTTGTTCACCGCGGCGACCTCGCCCGTTCTTCGACAGACGATGGTGGGAGCCGGGCAATGGCCCATGAAGTCTTCGTACTCGAACAACGTACGCTGTAAACACTTTTCCATGAATATCAAGTCCTGCCGGTTCAAATGTCTCGTGCACGCTATGAACGAAGGGCGAATACTGGCCAGAGACTTGGCAATTCGCAGAGTCTTGGTGTTGGAGAAGCGTCGCTTCACGAAGGCGATCAGGTTGTGGAAGCCGGTGAGGTACTGGTACGGTTCCTTGACCGACTCGTAGATGGCTGACGGGTCACGCTGCCGCTTGCCGAGGATGGACTGGGGACCAAACTTCGGAGCATTTGATGGCTTGGTCTTTGGCCGTGCCATCAATTGCGGGTTCGGTGTGTAGTTTCCAGCCGTAGGGGACTCGAACCCCATGGTACCCGGTTGTGGGCTAGCAGTATTGTCCGTGCCAGGACTCGCCAGACTCGTCGGCGTTGGGCCAGCGGCGGCAATGGCATAAGCATGAGGCAAGCCGTGTTGCAGATTGCCCTGTGAGTATGCGCCGTTCATCTGCTGATCTGGGCTCATGAAGTTGTCGATCATGTTGCTTTCGTATATCTGGTTGTATTGGCTTAGACCGTTCTGGTACAAGCCACCGGCACCAAAGCTCACATCACCCGCCGGTGGCTGTGTCATGGAACCATCCCGCGGCGGTGTTTCGGCGTTGCCGGATGCCATCTGTCCCAAGATACCAAACTCCATAGCACCGTAGTGACTGCCAAAGTTCAAGCCCTCCAGATCGAAGTTGAAGATGGCAGGGTTGCTCGGGTCAAACAGCCCCTGGGTGAAGCCATTGAGGTCGCCGCCCGGCGTTGATACCGGCATGCTCCCCATCTGAGGCTGACGAGCATTCTGTTGGAAGGACACTGTCGCAGGGGAGGGCTGGCCGGCGTAAGACATGTTCTCCGCTATGGTCGACACCTGGGGTTGACCACCCGCGAAGACGGGATATGACGGCCCGTTGGTTGTCGGCGAGAAGAACGACGCGGCGTCCGTGGAGACAGTCGAGGCATGCCTGCCGTTCGTGGGTTTCGTTATTACGTTGTGGTTAAAGGTTGGGCCGAGGACCGGCCGCAAGGCTTCAGCAGGGGCGTCGTGCAAGTACTTTGCCTTCTTGCGTAAGCCATCCTGACAGGCATCGGCAAGACCGCGCTTGATACATCTCTGGCAGGGTCGCTCATCACCTACACATTTCTTAGTTGCGCTCATCCTCGAGTGCCCTGGTTAGGGTAGGGGGCGGGGGGGCATCTGTCTGGGGGTCGCCACGTCCGCGGACTGGCCAAATATCTACACTGCGAATGGCAATTATCAGGGGCAACTTACCGCATGTAAGATGAGCTCTTTGGCAAGCAAAACAAGCACGTCTGGCCTTTTTTCGCCTGGGGCGATCGGGGTCCTTGGGGTCGTATTTCTTCTTCACCTCGCCAGATCCCTCAGCACCTGGTTCGGGAGAAATGGTCTGTTCGGCCATCTTGTCGTTCTCGTCCTTTATCGTATGATCCGCGTCGTCGTACTCATTCTCGTTCTCAGACATGGCATCTGAGACTTCTGCCCCATTTCCTTCAACGTCGGCCGGCATCTTGTCTTAGTTTTATATATACGTCGTCCCAGCTCTCATATGGTCCTCGATCAGCACAACGATGCAGACCCCAGCTCGCGCGCTCTTGGCACAACAACGTCGCCCCGAAAAGAATAGCTTGCGAACAGGTCCGGGTGTTACCGGTGCGGGCAGGGGGGTGTGTAGCCCCTTGAACTCCCGCTCCTGCTTGTACTGGGGTGGTGTGCACGCTCTACAACAGTGTCGTCGTTGCTGACGGCCTGGTATGGCTCAGCACTCTCTTGAGTGGTTTCCCCACCGCCTCTCGCTTCAGTGCAGGCTAGCAGGCCGGTACGAAGTGTGGACCGGTAATAGCACCAAGCTGGACGTATGCAAGCCAATAAGGTTGGCACACAGGTTCGTGGGTGTAACGTAACGTAACCGGTTACCAGACACAGCTCTCCCAACCTGGCGCAAAATAGAAACAGCACAGCTCGCAAGACTAGACCGGCAAGGCACGGTACAGTATGCGCAATGGATGGCGCTGTGTGCTCCCGCGGTACGACGGGCGAACCTAAACCCTGTCTATCTTGACGGCTTTGGGATGTGGTATGATATGCGTGTTCCAGAGTATTGTACAAACACTACGCAGCAACACGCGTTGCCTCGTATTCATTGCCAGACACGGTGATGTCGCCAATGGGCTCTCTACCCGTCAACAAGGTGGCGTTTTCTGTGCGACTCGTCGCCTGGTTTCCCGCTGGGCAGACGGCTCTATCCGCGCCTTGTCGATGGCGGAGGACGTGCGATCGGCCACCGAGAATCTCTATCTCTTGCGCTCACGCTCACGGCGTCACGCGACGGCGGATAAGACACTGGGGGGTCTGGCTGGGGTGATATGTGGGATGGTCGATGCTGCTGCAACTACCCGCGACTTCGAAGCCGGTTCGCATTGGATGAGGACTCGGGCGGACGTGACGTGAACGGTGACGGCGGGTGAGGAAATGGCCCGGACTGCCCGCTGCGGTAGGCTTGATCCTTGGCAAGGGCTTTACTTCGAATCCGCGTCTGGTCGTCCAGTCGTCCAGTCGTCCAGTCGTTCGTTGTACCGAGGCGCTGTGCAAGACGCCCGACTGAATGAGCTGTATTATGCGCAGGACCCAGGGCCTCTTCCCGCTTCGCTCGGCAAAAAAAGATGTGCCGGTACTATAACTGGGTCACAGTTGATGACATTTGATAGCGCGCGACAGTTTCAGCTGCTCGTCTGCGCGATATCGATATCACAGTTCAGCGTGCACCGGGTTGCGCAGGACAAGGGGCGGCGCAGAATCGAGGGCAGGGAGACGGAAATGGAAATGGATGAGCACACGAGTCCAGGTTCTAACGTCTGTTCTGGCGTTCGAAACTCTCCCGTCTCTCGTTGGGTTCCCGTGGCCCACGGCTGCTCTTTTTGCGCCTTGCCCTGTCGCTAGAGAAAGGTGCGGGGTCTTTTTATGGACCGCATCCACAGTGGCAGTCAGCTACGGGTAGTCAGAAGTACTTCGTAGTCGACTAGTTAGCCACTACGGAGTACGTACGGATAACGTTACGAAGGCCAAGCCACTTACTACGTACTTTCCCCATGGCACCCATGGACCCCACTATCCGGGAGGGTCTTTTTACTGGCAGCCCGTACGGTCGGAAGCAGTGCTTTCTCAATACCACCGCCCGGCCCCACCATCGACCAGCCAAAGTCGCATTTACCAAACTTTCTCTCACCAACTAACGTTACGTAACTGGTAGACAGTGCCTGCCTGCATACGGCTCCGACAAGGCGCTCGCTTCCTGCCGCATCTGGCAACCTGAATCACCACGGGCCGGAAAAAGGGTCCAGCGCTTAGGCCACTCGCCGGGCACCATCCGAGTAACTACTAATCATTAGTATCAACCGGTTACATACAACCTCGACTGCTACGGTTGGTTCCAACTTTTCGGTCGTACGCGTCGAGACATATTGGCCGGCCACGTACGGTCCACGGACATCCAAAGCGAGGAGAAGCTCAGTTCTGACAAGACACGACATTGCAAGCCAGGAGCCTTGAAGTTTGCAAAGAAAGCTCTGAATCATGATGTGAGGACACTGGTGACTGAAGTCTGAGGTGACGCTCTGCGTTTCAGGACCTAGTCCGAAGAGGTCGTTTTCGGCCGATGTTGGTTCATCAACGATCACGGTCCAGCACAGTTCGCGCGACTATGACTACCAAGCGGATGCTAGAGGGCATTCCCTGGTCAAACCCCGACAGCGACACGGGCTGTTTTGTTTCGTCTGGCAGACGCAAGAGATACGGTAGTAAAGACTGTAAAGGGCGTCGGCAACCGTCCCTACCTTTACCCCCACCCCAGGGGCCCAGTCCCTGCCAGCCACGCGCATGATCCGACATGGCCCCTCGATTGCTCCTGAAGATCCCTCAGGCTCCTGCAAGTCATGTTCCTCACGTCGCCAACCGTAGGAATTCTGCATACGATCGTCACCACAGTCTACCACAAGAAGCAGGTCGCAATGCGCGTCCTGGCCACGCCCCCCTCTCAGAGGCTGGAGGGAGATACACCCATTACTTTCAACCCACGCCGTCATACCGAGCCCGCAGTGCATGTAGGGTGACCGCAGTGAACTTCGATATGGTGAACTCAGATCGCTCACTCCGCTGCAGTCCTCGGCGCCACAGCCCATGTAGCCAGGAAGCCTTACGTTCGGCATGCCCACCAACAGGTCAGCACTACATTTCCTCGATCCTGGAGCCGCCAACACCCCGTTCCTCGCATATTATGGCGCCATTATGCAGCCCTGATCGTGTCCGGGGTTTTTTGGCCAAATCATAGGGAGGTCCATGATTGTCAGGATCGATGTGATCGCCAGAGATCTGATGCTGCCAAGGACCCCGGTCAGCCATATAGCTACCTGCTTTATTTATTATCTGCATGGGGAATCCAGAGTACAGGCGATGACGTCTCCGACCATTGGCAACTTGCTGCGAGGTAGTCTCCCGATACGAGGAGTGCTACGAAGAATCAGACAGCTAAACACATCTGTCAGCCCACGGCGGCGGTAGGTCGTCCGAATGCCCAGTGTTGCTATTCCACATTTAGCAACAGTTTTTTTGGCACGCTCACTTGAACAGCTGATGGCCTTTGTATTACCCGGGAGCCTCTCGCAGCTACGATCTGGCCATCCATTGTTGGGCATTGTGTCGAGGCATGCATCCGTCAAATGTCATACAATGACGTTGATACCCTATCCAATTTCAACATGAACACTGACGTCTTCTGGAAACGACAAGAGCACGGTCCATGGCGGGCAATTGCCTCGAGAACACTTCGGATATGCAAGATCACGAAGGGGCCGCATGCTTAACAATCCATTACTAAGTGGCTTGAAGACATGCTTCTCTGCACCTACCAGAGGTTTGTACAACCTCGCGGACGTCGGCACACCTCGTTCCCCAAGCTGAATTTCCAGGGGCCATATTTGGGTTCTGCAACGAAGCATCTACTACGAAAGGAATCTACAACGTGCTTGAGACTATGGAGATACCACATGCCTATCCGATCATCTTTCTCGGCTTATACGGCTTATGCTGCGTAACACTTCGGGCTTCACGCCTACCATGGGTTTAGGCCTGCAAGCCAACGACAGCCTGGGGCTGAGGTCACGAAAATACGGTACAACAATACGACTGGCGGCTTTGTTGCTGGCATCACGAGTCTTATTTCTGAAACATGCACCCGAGTGTGTTCGTTGCGATCGTGGTGGTTTGGTGACGAACGGTGTCGGATAGGCTATCAATATCACGCCACTGGATGTTTCCGATGGTTACTTGCGGACAACGGAAAGTGAAAATTCGAATAGCAGAGGATACCATAACGCGTCGCCCCAAAAGAAATAACAGGCAGACGTTGATCCCGCAGCTGGGCTGTAACCTGCACGCCTTATCACATATACTGGGGGGACGTTCAACCTCAACAACGGTATGCACGAGGAAGCAGGACATTGCGTGCGGTGCCTGCCACTCCCGTCATTTCCAACGATGCAGATAAGCTATCACAACGATTGAGCAGAAAGTGTTAGACCAACCGGTCAAGTGCTGGATGCCGATGTGGGGGTCCTCCCTCCGTCATGACGATGGTCATGAATCACTACTGCGAGGCGGCCATGTATAACAAAGCAAAGCAAATGAAGGAAACACGCGCAAGGATGGTCAGTTCATCACGCAAGACATTTCTGACTCTGGACTTTCATCTTGAACGATCGGGAAGACGCGGTGAGGCATTCAAGGGCAAGATGGTATCACCAGAGTTGTACCCCGGTGAACAAGATGCGGGCCAGGGCTCTAGGACTTTCTTGGGGCTTTTTGCAAAACTGCTACATGGCCATGGGGAGTGCACGAGTTATTACGGTGACACCAATCACCTAATTACGAGACGCACAGGCATGAAATTAGCCCGGCCAGATTTTCCTGGAAGTGGCTTTATTTTGTCATGACACGGCATGTGGGAAAAGCCTTCATTTGAGTTCCTGGCTCCAATATGCGCACAAGCTCCCGCAAAAACACTATGTATGTGTTTCGGAGTTCAGCTGTGCCGGACGATTGAGTGACATGGCTTCTATGCCAGATGTATTATGTACGATCATGGTTCACGAGATCGACCAGGGGTTGGCATCTAAGACCCCGGGTCTCAACCGACGGATGCGAGGCCCTGGCATGGTGGCTGGAGGGCTGTTTATCCAATGCAGTTCAACAAAGGCCAAGTATGACCAGACTCATGCCATCATGCATTCAAAATCACCTGGCCGGTGTACCGAAAATGCATCCCGTCGTAGTGTGTGGGTTTGGAAACCGCTAGACGCGCAGTCCTGTGATCATGAGCCGAGCTCAACTCGATCCATGAGAAATGCCCATTCGCTGTCCCCGGCAAGAGGGCATGGCCTCTTCCAACATTGCAGGACGCCGTAAGAAGCACCCGCACGGAGTTTTCTGTGGTTTGATATCCATCGTGTCTGCTGGTCTCAGTTCACCCCCTTAGACCTGTCGTCGGCTCCTCTACAGTCGCCCACTCGGATGAAAACCTGGGATCGGATAGGGGTCCTCGGTTACTGGGTAAGAGCAGTTGGAGAAAATGCCATCGCGTCGCCCCCTCGGAGACAGAAATACCACCGGAACACTCATCGGTCTGCGGTCTGGAGAAAGCAGTGGCGGTGATCCGGAGAAACACGGTCTCGCATACCTCGTGGACGACTGTGTAAGTGTGCGAGATACGCGTGGCTTCGTGGGTTACCTTTCATTGGCCATCGTCCAGCAAATGCTCAAATTCAGTCTATCCTGCTCGCTTCGTATGCGTAATCGCTCTTACAATGTGCTAACATCCAAGTCCACTCGTCCGAACCTCCAAAGGCATCGCCAACCGCAGTTTCCGGTGACATTACACTCGCAAACATATTTCACATCTCGCATGTCTCATCTCATATTTCCTGCTATGCCCTCCCCCTAGAGCTCCTACCTAGTAAGTCTCGGACAAGGCACTAAAGCTCGGCACGTCACTGTCGCAGTTGTAATCCTTCTCGTACGCCTTCGTTGGCAGCAGCCCAGCGGCCATACCCTGCTTATAACTCCACAGCGGCGCAGCCTCTGTGTCCCAGGTCCAGTACCACCAGCCCCAACCCTTTTCAAACGAGACCATCTGGGCCTCGGCAAACATGCGCAGGAACTTCTTGTAGTCGCTGCTCATGGAGCTGGGGTCTGCCGTGGCCTCGTCGCACGAGCAAGTCGAGTCTTGCGCGGGACACTTTGGCGTCAGGGCATCAGTCGACGCGTTGCCCGAGTCGTAGGTGCCCGTCCACCGGTTACCCCAGCCCACGTTGGTCAGGTACTTTGTGCAGTCCGTGTCGGCCTGCGACCACTCGGCGAAAAGGGTCGGGCCAAACCCGGTCGACGTGTCCATGCTCTGTTCCGTCTGCTGCGTCCAGCCATCGCAGGCGTACTGGACCTTTTTCTGGTGTGTAAAGACGATTTGGTCGTTGTTAAAGATGACATACTGGTGCACGTCGAGGACCAAGTTCTGAAGGCCCTGCAGCTTGCCCTGCCAGTTGCCCAAGCCCATGAAGCCATCACCGAAAACGACGTTCGCTTGGACCCCGTTGCCCCGGACTAGGTTGAAGGCGTCTTGGGTCCAAGTGACGACTTGGGCGGCGTCGAGGACGACCATACGCGGCTCGTTGGCGAGGCCGTAGAAGCTGATGATGTTCTGGTATCGATCTTGGGCGAAGAATTTGCTGAGACGGTCGTGGACGTCCAAGCTGCGCTGGCGGTTGAGTTCGCCGTTCGTTCCGTTCAGCCAGCCAATAGCACCCTGACGCCCACTATGGTTCCAGCCATTCTGCGAGCCCGGAAGGGCGTGTAGGTCCAGGTTTACACGAATTCCATGTTTGCGACACCATTCGATGCAGCGCAGCAAATAGCGCCACGAGGTCCGGAAAACATAGGGATCATCGTCATACGTCTGCACGGCCCAGTAGCTGTAGGGGATGCGGATGTGGTCGAGTCCCGCGTTCGCGATATCGATGATGGTCTGCTCAGTCACGAAGCTGGCGTAGTGCTTCTCTAATGTGGCTGCAGCCGTTTTGGGACCCAAATGCTTGCAAAGCGTCCACTCATCGATGATGCCTAACCTCGAGTCGTAATTGAAGAGCGACGGCGTAATCCAAGGCTCAAGACTGAGCCAGCCGCCAACATTGACGCCGCGCGCTGGGGTCTTGGAATAGTCGCCCCAGGCTTTGTTCAGAGGGGAAACGTTGTCGTTGGCTGCTGCCGAGTCGTCCCAATTCGTGAATAGACCCATCACCGGGAGGCCACCAACCGTGTCATTCGTGTAGGTCAAGTTGAAGTCGGTGGTATCAGCCCACGTAAAAGGGTCCAGGTATGTTCCTCTGGCAGCAGCTGGAACGCTGTCTGTGGAAACATTGTCGAGGCTCGATTTGTCCGAGGAGCTTTCGACTTGGTTTTTCTTGCTGACCACGACGGCCACCACTATGACGATGATGATAACAACCAAGGCAACACCGGCCACGATCCCTGGAAGGTGTCAGTTCGGTGGCGAAAATGGCATGATGCATGGAAACCTACACTTCCGCTTCTTCTTGTTGGCTGGCGGGCGTGGTTGGCGAAGACCGTCTTTCTCGTTCAAGATACTGTCGTAGCTGTCGTAGCTCATGTGTGCACTTCCCGCGCCGCCGCGCAAGTTGGGCACGGCTCGGCCTTCCTCGACTATGGCGCCACTGACCACTCGGCTCTTTCTCAGGCCGTCCCTGCCTCGGCGTTGATCTACGTATAGTCGGTCATCGGCCTCGGAGTCGGCCTCCCTTCGCTGCCGACTCTTTTCCCTTGGCGTGTGGTAGCCAGCATCCCTTTCGCCATCCGCGGGCGCGGTTTTGCGCCGCCTGTGTTTACGCGAGGTTTCGTAGTCCGTCTCCCCATCCGTGGCTGCGTCTGCTCTCTTCCTCTCTCTATTTGGCGCATTGACCCCCGTTTCGGCATCGATCAGAGCCTCTCTCTTGCGCCGCGCTCTTCTGGCCTCCCTGTCCTCGTCGCGATGGTGGTCTTTCTTGCGACGCTCCCGCTTGGGCGAGTCGGGCTCTTCCTCAACCACTATGTACTCTTCCTCTTCCTCCAGTCTCGGTCGTCGTTTTGTCTTCTTTTTCGGTGCCGCTTCCTTCGTGGGCTGTTCCTCTTTGGGGCGGTGGCGAGTGTTGTATTCGTTCAATTGAGCCAACGCAGCGAGCGACAGCCCCTGGCTATTCGTCCCGGAGCCCGTACCACTAGCTGTGGCCTCGGAAGACGGATCGGGCCTGCGCGAGCTGTGCTCTCGCCTCTTCCTCCGTTGATCGTGTGGTCGTCGCTCACTCTCCCGGTAGCGATCTGTGCTGCCATCCCTGGGCGCCATATTGTTGTGGGGGAGATTGCTGCCGGACGATGAAACAAAATGCGCGGTTCTGAATGTCTCGAGGTGAAATGACGAGGCTGGATTAGGTCGGAAAGATAGGCACGCCTTTTTACGGGGAAGGAATACCAAGTACGACCTTTAACGCAATGCAAGCATGGGAGGTGGAGATTTAGACAGGTCTTGGCCGCCTTGCGTTCCCAAAAGCATTGTCACGACCGTTGACCGGGCAACGGTCGCCAATGAGCAATGACGAGGTCTCAAGACTAGCCAAGGCGCGTGCTTAGAGCTCGTCATCTTGGTTGTGGCTCGGCGCAATCTCGTGTTTCCTTGTAACTTCGTTTTCCCTGATGATTGGCTTCAGGCAGATCCGTGCAGCTAGCCGGTTGCCGATTGCCGATCTGCGAGTTGTTGTCTTTCGCATTCTTGTACGGAGTAACTTGAAGGAAGGATTCGACGTTAGTTAACTACTCAGTAGTTGCGGAGCTGAGCTAGACCAAACGATCAGCGCGCTCCGGCCAGGCGCCCAGCTACCCGTCGCGCCGATCGGTCCACTCGCCAGTTGATACACAGTAACTAGAGAGACAGACGGCTGAGACTATCGATAAGCTTCTTAAGCCGAATCGTGGGGTTAAAGCCGGGGAAGCCATAACTCGCATACCGAAGCTAGCCGAATCTCGTCAACCGGGAGCCAGGAGGATTGCTCGTGCTGCTGCTCCTTCATTCCCATCATTATTTTCGTCATTGGGTCATGTCGGTCAAGATATAGTATCGCACATACAACATGAAGCCCTCACAGTCATTTCGCCTCATAGCACGGACGGCCACCCCCTCGGCTCGCAATGCCGCCTCACCACTTACACCGTCGGTCGTCACAACTCTTCCGCAACAGCGGCGCAACAATCGCAGATACTCAACGCACCCGCCCAACGCCCGTCTCAACTTGCCAGTCGACTATTCCCTGACGCCTCTACTGGCACACTCCTCACAGGCCGCCCTGGCGACCCGCGATCTGCCCGCCGAAGCCCGCAATGGCACCACCAAGCGCATGAACCTCTTCCAAGCCATCAACGACGCCCTCTCCACCGCCCTGGCCGAGGATGAGAACGTCCTAATCTTTGGCGAAGACGTCTCCTTCGGCGGCGTGTTTCGTTGTACCATGAAGCTAGCCGAGTCGTTTGGAGGCGACCGCGTCTTCAACACGCCCTTGACAGAGCAAGGCATCATGGGTTTCGCCATTGGCGTCGCTGCCGAGGGTATGCGTCCCGTCGCCGAGATCCAATTTGCCGACTACGTCTACCCAGCTTTTGACCAGCTGGTCAACGAGGCCGCAAAGTACCGCTATCGGGAAGGAGCGTGCGGACGGAGCGCCGGTGGGCTGACGGTCAGGATGCCGTGTGGCGGCGTGGGCCACGGCGCCATGTACCACAGCCAGAGCCCCGAGGCCTTGTTTACACACATTCCTGGTCTAAGGGTCGTCATGCCGAGGAGTCCACTGCAGGCAAAGGGCTTGTTACTGGCCGCCATCAGGAGTAACGACCCGGTCATATTTATGGAGCCCAAGATCCTCTACCGCGCGGCGGTGGAACAGGTGCCTACCGGGGCATATACGCTGGCCCTGGGCAAGGCCGAGGTGCTGAAGGAAGGGAGTGATGTGACCATCATCTCGTACGGCCAACCGCTGTATACGTGCAGCTCAGCAATAGAAAAGGCCGAGAAGGACTTTGGGATTTCCATCGAGCTGATTGATCTGAGGACCCTGTATCCCTGGGATAAGGAGACAGTGTTCAAGAGTGTGCAGAAGACGGGCAGGTGCATAGTCGTCCACGAGGCCATGGTCAATGCTGGCATTGGCGCAGAAGTTGCCGCCGCGATTCAGGAGGACCCGGAGACATTTGTGAGACTCGAGGCACCGGTGCAAAGGGTGGCTGGTTGGAGTATACACAGCCCGTTACTTTACGAGAAGTTTAACATACCAGATGTTGCGAGTAAGTATAGCCTGACAGCTGACACGTGGATGGGCCTTTACTGACTATTGAGCAGGGATATACGACAGCATAAATAAAGTCTTGGAGTATTAGATAGTGAATACTCCTTGGACACTATATCATAAACAGGGTATACAGCAAATTCCCACAGCCACATGACCAATTTTCGAGGGATGATGAAGGTATTGTATATACGACTTTTCCAACTCATTTTATCTGAGATAGCTGTAGTCCGCAGTGACTCGCCGTCCGACTACGAGGCTCTCTACTCGCAGGCCCCCTAGGACGAGTCCTCATAGTATTGCAGCCTCTCCTCGGGTGGGGGAATGGTCTGCTCCCGTCCTTCAGCCAATGCTCCGAGACACGCAGTACAAACCCCCTTCTCCACCATGCTGAGCGGCCCAGTGTTGTTAAGAGACTTGGTGTTGACTGTTTGGGGGTGTATTGGCGTCTTCAAACAAACATTGGCTCACAGATCTGACTTTATAATTCGTCGCCAAGGTGTACCTAACGACGACTCTGGTTACCCCGTACTAACATTGTAGCGGCCACGAAACATTTACACATTCACACACGACCCTTTGCATAATCACTGAGCTGAGTGGCAGACTGCACCTCAATCGATTACATGTCTTCTACCTGGAGAACGTGGCTTTTTGAATACCAGAAACCTAGACGGTCCTGTAAACAATGAATCTTGTTCTACTTATCAACAAGTTGTATCCGGCTCTTTGTAGCCTCACAAGAAAGCAATTACTCGGTGAGTAAGAACTGGCTGCAACACCGAGGCACCACCTTTGTTTCCCGTCACATCTTCTTAGGGCCTGTGAACAATATCAACTGGTGTACCGGGTTCTATTAAGGCACGCCACGACCCTCGTTTGGATCAGGCTACAGCATAAATACAGCATCAATACCTTGGCCAGACCCACAGCAACGAACCCCAAGCAATCTCACTATTCTATCGGGATCCAAACAAAGTGTATCGGTGGCAATGTCTCAGGCTACCCTTGCCGACGATGTCGAGATGGGCGGGACCAGCGAGTATGAAGAACTCGAGTCCTGCTATGTGCCCGAATTCGTCGGGATGCTGCACGATCAAATATTGCCTTGTACAAAGAAGTTACGGGCGGAATGTTCCATCTGCATGTCGCTACTGGACATCTCGTGGAGTGTCAAGGGGCTCATCGAAGCTGAGCTCAATCTCAAGCCTGAAGACCGAGCAGCTTCCAGATCCAACTTCTATCTGAAGCACAACCTGGAGGCCACCGTCGTCCTCCGATGCGGCCACGTCGTGGGGTCGCAATGCTACCGTACTTGGGCCTGGCAGCAGCACGAGGGCAAAATCGTGACGGTCCACGGCCGGAGAGTCAGGACGGGGCAGAAGTGTCATTCCTGCCCGACGTGCAAGTTCAAGATGGAGTGCCCGGGGTGTCCGATGACGTACTCCCTCGCGCCCGTCAGCCTGCCGAGCTTGAGATGGCCTCTCAAGCTCGAGTCTTTCAACACCTACTCCGACTTCTTCACCCATGTCCCGCTGACGGACCCCGAGACGTCGATCAGGTACCAAAATTGCTGGCTCTGTTTCCGAGAAAACGTCCAGCGCGAGGTGAGATATGAGATGAGAAACGCGCCGCGGCTGATGAGCTACGAGAACACCCAGCTGTGGTGGAAAATGACCTGGCGAATGTTCTCCGGCATAGTATTCGACTACAAGCTGCAGGAGCGAGCGCCCCTGACACTCAAGGCCCAGGAAAGCGAATCGGCCACCCAGACGAAAGCCAGGTTCGTCCAACGGCACAGCACCGAATTGGGCTTCGTGCCGAAGAAGATATGTGCTGCGTACACTGTAGCTAGACTGGCTATCATGCCCCGTCGGCACAGCCAGCAGATGAGGGCCCGATCCACGTTCGACGACATTGTAACGTACATCGTAACATGCTGCAGTATAGCTACGAGCGGCACCATGATGTCTCCCCAGTGGCGGAATACAGTATCGAGACACAGCGGGGTGCCTAGGGAGGGGCAAAACAAGCCGCAGTACCCGATAGACGGAGACTTGCATATATACGAGGAGGAGTAAGACGGAGGTGCATTTCTGCTCTAGAAAAATATCCTCAGAACCTTTTTCGTACGCATATGCGGGTGAATGCCATCCATGGACCGGTATATACTTGGACCAAAGTAGGTACAGCCTACAGGAACAGAGGGCACGTAGGCACGCACTGCTGGGGTGGAGAGTCTGGTTCGGGATCAATACACGTCGTAGCTCTCTCGGGCAAATCATGGTAGTCTATAGATAGACTCGAGAGCGTGATATAGTCACTAGAAGCGGACAGGTGGAAACGGAGAACGTCAGCTATATTACAAACGTCCGAAAACTCGGGTGACACGGGATTCCGGACCAAACATTCCAAGGGGGCGTTGCTGGGCCAGCTCGCCCTGATGTGACTCGCTGCTAGTTACCCCCCAATTATAGAACACAACAGAACCCTCAACACGCGAAACGGACCAGCGCTGAATCCTGACGCTGCTTTGGTGGTCTTGGTTCCCGCGCAACTGTGTGAGTGATGGACAGCTAAGAAGGTGGATGAACTCACTAGTAGGAAGTACTGTGTAGCAAGTCATTGTACCCAACCTGTTGGTCTACCAAGTTTATGCAAAGTCTTGTGTCTTACCGAAATGAATGTTATGTGTCAGTTTATGCACGGTTGCCTGTCAGTAGTAAGTACCGGCAGACGGTAGTCACACTATGGACTTGCCGTTTCTCACCTTCACCAACTCGCCTCCAACTTCCAAGGAATCACACCCTACCTACCAAGATAGATGGTGTCAAACGAAACAGGAAAAGAAAACTCGTTCTCTCAAACTGATCACCTTCGATAGATTCCCCAATATTCGCTCAGTTCTGCACCTCAAGCACATTTCTCTCATAATGCCTCTATGGCCGTGCGGATGGAAAGGTTGCCAGAATCCAGCCGCGCAGGGAGCCGGGGACTGTTTGCTATGTGACAGGCACCTCTGTCGCATACACCGACAACAGCCATGGCACGAATGTCCAGACCCAGAGGTTCGTAATATCCCTGCCTACGAATCAGTTCCAGCATAGCTGCTCACACCTATCGATTCAGAAAGACTGGGGATCGTACTCGGCGCAGTACGCAGCCGCTGAGTCCCGGCACATGGACGAGTTATGTCGTCGAATTGATCGCTCGAAATTATGTTCCCGCGCGTCCACGCTGAGGGGAGGCATATCTTGCATGGTTGACTTGTCCCACGCGAGCCTATCGGCTATGATGGGAAACCAAAACTGCCACGCCGAAATTACTTTCCAAGATGAAGTCAAGTGGCTCGCGCGTCTTCGCCTCGTCAAGACCACATCACCGCCGTTGGAAGTTCGTGATTGGATCCTTCGGAGCGAAGCTGCCACCATGGTCTACCTCCAACAACACACTTCCATCCCAACGCCCAAAGTCTTCGACTGGGCATGCGAATCCGATCTCGGGAACTCTGTTGGATCCGGCTACATCTTGATGGAAAAGCTGGACGGAAAGCCTCTAGACTGGCAAGAGGCGGATTGCAGCCAGAGAGAGAAAGTGATGCAACAATTGGCCGAATTGTTCATCGAGATCGAAAAGCATCCGTTCAAAAATATGGGATCCCTCGTCTCCTCTGGAGAAAAGGCTACAGACATACAGGGTCTCGCGCTACCATCGACATTTCGGGTAGGAGACGGTGCGCTTGGCCCATTTTCTTCCTCGCTCGAGGGATCACAAACTGTTATCGAGTCATACCTCGCCATGATAGTCACTGGGGAGATTGACGCTCGCTGTTCGATAGACTCCTATCTCTTCCATCGCTTTCGTCTGGATATCATTCGCAGCCTTTGGGGAGATGCCCCAGACGACAACTTTTTCCTGAAACACCCGGACGACAAGGGCGACCATATCCTAGTCAACGATTCTTTCGATATCATCGGAGTTATAGACTGGGAATGGACCCAAACCGTGTCTAAGGCGGAAGCCTTCGGTTCCCCTTGCCTAATGTGGCCCGTAGCCAAGTTTTACAGCGGCTCCAACGAGCTAGCCACGGACGAGTTGCGGCTGGCTGCTATCTTCCGGGAAAAGGGCCGCGATGATCTTGCCAGCTACGTCGTGGAGGGCAGAAAGATCCAGAGGCTCTTCTTCGCTCTTGGTCCCGACAGCTCTTTCCTGGATGAGGAGACGCTCAAGTGCCTGCTTGCCGGAGCTCAGCTGGCGTTCTACGGCGAAGATAAGGGCTGGGAGGACTGGAAGGGCAGAATGCTGGAGAAATACAAGGACGACAAGCTGTTCCTCGACCTCTTGTGATTTCTCACAGCCCGGATTGTTCATTCAAACTGGGTGTCCATGATGGAGACCGCGTACTGGAGTGCATTGGTAAATGCACACAGCGGGTCTTGTATCGTACATAGGGGTATCATGCAAAACGCAGTGGACCACATCTACATCGTTCCCGTATACGTCCCGGTATACGTTCCGTATTCGTACACATATCCCACACGTAAAATCGTGCGTCCCCTATTCGCCGACCCTCCTCACGGCAAAAAAGTAGTTTCCCACCTTCTCGCCGCCCTGGACCTCCCTCCACCCTATCCCCGGCACGTAGATGACGCCCATACACCTCGGCTCGGCCCAGCCCGTCCTCGGGCCCCCGACAAAGTGCTTCCGCAGCTCCTCCTCGTTGACGTACTTTTTCCAGTCGTGGGTGCCGCGCGGCACGATGCGCAGCACGTCCTCGGCCATGACGTTGGTCACGAGCCAGCTCATCCACGTGCGCGCAATGGTGCTCATGACCAGCCAGCCGCCCGGCTTCACGAACGGCGTGCAGCGGTCCAGGAACTCGGCCGGGCTCGACACGTGCTCGAGAACCTCAAAGACCGAGACCACGTCATACTTGGCCGAATCCTGGCTGGGGACCGGGAGCTGCTCGATGGGCGTGTTGAGATACTGGAGTTTGTCCCGGAGGGCCGGGTCCCGCCGCGCGTGGAGCTTGGCGACCCGAAGCACCTCGGGCGTGGGATCGATGGCCGTCACGGACTTGGTGCTGGCCAGCCGCGCCGCCGACTCGGCAAAGATGCCGCCGCCGCAGCCAATGTCGAGATACGTGAGTCCCGCTGTGGGGGGTGGGGGCGCATCGAGAACCGAGCCGTGGCACATGCGGATGAAGTCGTGCCGCAGGGGGTTCATGAGATGCAGGATGCGGGACGGTCCGTGGGGATCCCACCAGGACGAGGCCAAGGCGTTGAAGTGGGAGACTTCATCGGGCGAGACGGTCGTGAAGGGGGCACCGGGGGACTGGGAGCTGGGCGACAATGGCGGAGCCGAACTGAAGGACCTAACCCTCAGGCCGCTTGCGCAGGGCACTATGGATTGGAATTGGCGGCCATGCGTTTGTAATTGTGAGCGTCGCACGGCCGGTGCTATACCACGGAGGCGACGGAGCAGGTGAGCGGTTGAAGGACGAGCCGTCATGATGTGGCCGGGCTGGTCTGGACAAGGGCGCACGGCAGTTGGTCAGAGGTCGATGGTGCGATTCGAGCTCGGACTGTTCGGCAATCTCAAGGCGGCGTCACTGTCGCAGTTCGGACACCCGGGCGAGCCGAGGTGGAGAAGATGCGAATGAGGGAGAGAGAGGGAGAGAAAGAGCTGTAGCTGTATCCGTAACTAGCTAGTCACTGTTTACGGCCGGGCCGGGCGGGAGTTTGTCAGCACCGGACCCTGCAGGCGTTTGCCTGCATGTCAGCATGTGTAATCCGAGCTCCGGTGCACTGGCCAAGGATACGCACTGCAAGATGCAAGGGGCCCCTCATTTCCAGGCGGGAGCACCCCGCCAACTGTCCAACTCGGCCCCCAAATACGGGAGTCATCATGGAGAAAAGTTCTAGAAACTTTGCTCGCTCACATCAGCCAGTCTTACGCTTCACTCGCATGATATCAATCTCGAGATCCCAATATTTGCCATTCGAACAATCCCAAGTAAGCAATTCCACCGCTTGTTTATAGTCGGTCTACTCGGTACCCGCAGTAGCCACGTCTGCACAGCTGTATTCGGATTCTTACTTGCACCGACACAGCTTTCAGACAAAGACGCCTCCGTCCGTATTCCATACCGAACGAACCGCTGTTGCACGTTAAAACCTACCCCTCGCTCGGCTGGTGCAACCAACTCCCAGCGACACCTACCTTCGACCTCACCTGCCCGCCAGTAACGCGTCGCCCATTGGACGAGTGCCACCACTCAAAACATCCAAAATGCCTTTCGGAACGATAGACCCCAGCCAATTCGACTCGATACCCGACACAATCGCAGCCTTCCGTTCGTCATGACCTTCAGCCCCGTCCACTCCGCATGCTAAACCCTAGCCCAGGAAATGGCGAATTCATAGTAGTCCTCGACGACCCGTCGCGCGAAAACGAAGGCGACCTCATCATCGCGGCGCAGTCGCTGACGGCCGACCAGATGGCCTTCATGGTGCGCTACACCTCGGGCCTGATTTGCGCCCCCATGCCCGCCTCGCTCTGCGACGCCCTCGCCCTGCCCCAGATGGTGCCCGACAACCAGGACCCTCGCGGCACCGCCTACACCCTGTCCGTCGACGGTGCCGACGACGCCATCACCACGGGCATCAGCGCCCACGACCGCGCCCTGACCTGCCGCATGCTCGCCGACCCCGCCGCCACCCCCGCCAGCTTCCGGCGGCCTGGCCACGTGTTTCCTCTGCGCGCGCGCAACGGCGGTGTCAGGGTGCGCGGGGGACACACCGAAGCCGGCGTGGATTTCTGCAGGCTGGCCGGCTTGCGCGAGGTCGCTGTCATCAGCGAGATTGTTGAGGAAGGCGAGGAGGTCCAGGGTCAGGCGCTGCGAAAGGAGCCCGGCATGATGAGGGCCGAGGGGTGTATCAAGTTTGCGAGGCGGTGGGGGCTGAAGGTGTGTACCATCGAGGACCTGGTGACGCATATTGAGAAGACCGAGGGCAAGTACGAGAATGCAACGTCGTCTTGAGGACCCCAAAATTGGTCTAGGACCTATCGCCCACGCGCTGCCGTCGTGTGTAATGGTGCGGACTTGATGCGTCGGAATTTGGTCTGCTGCGCAAGTAGCGACCCCTTTCCTTCATCATGGACATTTGTCTGAACATCTCCTCTCGCATGGCCGGTTTACTTTTAGACAGATTATCGCCACATGGCACGACATATGTATGGGTAGACGATGTTGAACACGACTCCGAGAACTGTCGTGATGATGATTAGTTGCGTGCTACTGGCTAGCATGCAATGCTCGGCCAAGTGCGCCCCAAGGCGTGGTCAAGCGGCACCCCTGACTGTGTACCCGACGAGAATTCAAGTCGATGGTTGGTATAAAACGCTATCTTGGCTAAGCCTGCAAAATTCAACGGACTTGTTCCTCGAACGCCACCCAGGAGTCAATTAGGCCCACTTTGGTTCCTCCTTTTCTGCCTTGGGCGTCGAAACGGCATTCCTATCGGCAAACGGGTCATTCTCGTCAAACTCCTCTTCCTCCGAGGTATCGTCTTGGTCATCCTCGACGGGTGGAGCGACAGGTCTCTGAGGGGCCGAAGGCTTCGACGTAGCCGAAGGTCGAGGGGGAGGCGTCGGGCGGGCAGGAGGGCTGGGCTTGATGCTCAGTCCTGCCATCTCCGATGCCGGGCTGCCGGGACCAGTAGGCGATACGGACGTCTTTCCTTTCTCCGTGGCCACTGTTCTGGATTAGTCGCTGGCACCCAGAGTCCGCTCTGGAAGGGATTCATACTTCTGTAGAGATGTGCTTGTTCAGCCAATTCATCCTCCGAGTCACTATCCGCGTCAATAGAGCGGTCAAGCTGTTCGAAGGTCATGAGTGCCATGATCAGCTCATCGTTGGCATGCAGAAGGCTGCCAAGCCATTGCTCGTCTTCAACGTGATGAATCTACGTCTCATCAGCAAGCACAAGGTAGTTAGTTGCGAGGCTGATAGCGCCAAGCGTCGACTCACGTATCGCAGGATCTTCCTTCTCAATTTCTTGCAGGTCTCGAATCGCTGAACCGCTAACTCATTCTCAGATATGCGTTCCTTCTCACGATTAATGCTCTGCAGCGCATTGCTCAGATTAGTAGCAGCGATGGATGAGTCAGCAATTGCCCCTTTCATGGCATCTTTCTCAGCCTCGAGGTTGAAGGTGCGAGGCTTCTTCTTTGACTTGTCCTTCTCTTTCTTCTTGTCCTTGGAAGAGCTGCCGAAGAACGATGATTTAGATGGAGACTTTACGTGACTGAACGACTGGACAGTCTGAGTGGGTTGGGGCAGTGAAACAGGCGCCTGCGAAGTCGATGCTTGCGCGGGCGGCGGTGAGGCCTTGGCGGCCTGCTCCCGCTCATCCTCGGAATCGCGAAAGGGATCCTGCTCGGTTTCCCTGAGCACCTTCGACTTGTCCTGTGTGACGACTTGCTTTCGTCGAGGGAGTTCCTACCAGGTTTAGTCAAGGTTTACCGACATCCACGTGGCCAGACGCACCTTGTAGAGAGCAGCAACTCGCTCCAAACCCGGGGTCGTTTTGTATTCAACAGCCCAGCTCCTGAATAGCTCGGAGCACTTCTTCCTCACTTCAGGATCTGACAGCTCCGAAGTACCGCAGACACGCAGTCGTTCAAGCAGGGGCTCGTCGGCGAAAGCCTTTTGGAACCGTGGTCCAGCATTCTGGATCAAGCCGTCCAATAGAGACAAGGACCTAAGCTGTCGATGGGCGTTGCCGTATTTCAGCTTCTTCCTGAAGGCACGAGCAGCTTCAGCGGGACCCGAGGCTTGCAACTTGATGACCTCGATCAGCTCTACGATGCCGCTCAAGTCGTCCTCCTCGTATTGTTCACTTGTGAGTCGATCAACGGTCACAGTGATAGCCGAGTACGGTTTCTTCTAGACAAGTTGTTAGCCTGGCACGCACGGTGTGCGTTGACCGTTGAGGGTGTCTTTTGAAGCTCCTCTCATCTTGGACATATTACCAAGTCGGAAATCAGGTCGAGATCTCTCTTTCATAAGACTATAAAGGCGTGGCTTACCTGCGAGAACATGGCTGTGACACCTCTTCGGACCGGGCCCAAAAACCCCTCTTTGCGAGTGATTTACTGCTCGAGGCTGACAGTTGGGAAGCCGGCGGCACTGCACTGCGCAAGTACGCGATGCTACGGAGGGACATTCTTTAGCGACTAAAACACTTCCGGTAACTTTACGCCCCCTCGGCGTCCCGTTCCTGCGCTGAACCGGCTGCGAATCGGCTCCGATGAGTGAACAAGTGACGTACTGATAAGATATGACGCGGGGTAGATAAAAGACACGATGGCGAGTTCTTTGGGGAGGTAGGAAGCCCGGAGGACTGGTCACTGGATTATGGATAGCAGCGGCTCTTAAAAGAGTTGACGAGGCAAACACGTTGGAATGCCGCAAGCTGCGCAGAGAACGGCAGTTGGGGAGTCAGCGTGCGCGGACAGTCATGCCAATCACGAACCAAAAAGTTAGAACCTTGCGTATCCCAGCTCGCAACCGGTGTCAGAAGGGGTAAGTTATGGCGACCCAATTGGGTGGAATTTGTTTCCATGCCGAAGTTCTGCCGGCTGGCGGTGCTACAAACCAATCCGGAGGAATTATCGATAGAGTTGCACAGCTAATTAGAAAAAAATGTACCGTGTGTAATGTAATGCCTTCATTGATCTACAATCCTAGAGTGTGACAAAAAGAGGAGTGGCCGCGTCTGCGTTTGTAAGATGAGTACTAAGTACGGAGTAGCGAGGGCAGGGTTCCCATGTGCCTGTGCAACAGCCCGGCCCTGTCCTGTGGCTCGCTTCTAATCCCGTGAAACCCCTTCCCATTCACTAACTACTAACTAGGAAGTTATCTATCTCCAAGTCCCACTTATTGAAGTTGGAAGGTCGCGCCGTCGCGGTTGGTATTTATACCGCAACCTCAGATCACAAGCCTTGGACGCCATGTAACGTTAGACGACTTTGTGGAAGCTATGTGTTGCAGCAAAAGAAGATGATTCTCATTCTAGTTTGGCCAACTGAAATTATTGGATGTGAGCTGAGGGAGGAGGGTCTCAGGCGAGGTTCCAAGGTCTGCCGTCCCCAAACGTCCCCATCATTATTATCCCGTGTGGACGAAGAAAACGAAGTGGGCGCGTCTTCGAATTCACGAGCCCCTTGCAAGCAAAGCTTCGATGAATTCGCTACGATTTTCCTCGTGATGATAGTCCTTAATAATGGAGATGGAAGTTCTCCAAGGTTCGGACTGCGGGCGGTCGCCGTTCTCGACCTTGGACAGTGGACTTGTGGAGCGAGGTTTCCGGAAGAAATAAATAGTTACGCCAGTTACTGCAACAAGTATATTGACGACACAGGACAAGACAAAGGCGATCCAGCAGTGTCTGCCCAAGTGGTGTGCCACTAGAGATACGCATGACATGTAAACTGATCATTGCAGACGATACTCGTGCAAAGGCCGTTGTGCTTCCTCGGGCTCGACCATGCCGCTGAGGGTGATGCACCCTCAAAACTACATGGACCTGGCATGACATGCCCTTTATCAATATGCCAGTAATACTTAAGTCTTACGGAGTATGGTAAGTCGGATGGAAGGCGCAGTGGAGCCATGGCCTTTTGTGTTTGGTTGAGTAAGAACCCAGAGCCGTGCGGGTAGAGCCCGTTCCTTCCCTTCATTTCTGAGACGGGCTTTCACCCTGTCGTTCTATGCCTGAATAGCATAACCATATCCCTGTCCCCACTTCAACCATCTTCCAACCCCTAGATATAAGACAAGTCAGACACACATTGCTCGCCATCGTGAAGCTGCTCAGTGTGTTGCACACGACTCACAGCTTGGACGAGCAGTGACACTCTTACCCTCCTTCCCCCCCCCACCAAACCACTCTTCTCCAATCAAACACATGAACCTTGAGACTTGCAGCTGATCCATGAATCGAGTCAACTGGGTTCTCAGAGTACAGAGTTCTCGATGGATAACGGTCATCCAACAAATTATCCTACCGAGTCATTAGCTAGTAGCCGTTGCCAGCTCAAGCGGGCATCATCTTTTGATCGGGAAGACGGCCCAATGAAACGACAAAATCGGGTGACTACTACAACTTCCTTTGATCCCTTGGAGGCCACTATGCCAGCTGGAAATACTCGTTTGAGCCACTGGACCCCAGTACCCGAAATAATTATGGTCAATGGAAAGAACTCCACGACCATGAGTCCTGAGTATATTGCGAGCCAGATAGATGTCGTGCCATCGAGCACCATGAAGTCGTTCTCAGCTCGTTCCAGTCATCTTGACGGGCATAGAGAGAAGAACAGTTCTGTCGGAGCAGCTTGTCCCGATCGCTTGCAAGATTCTGACTCGACACTGTCGCCATTGATGTGTACGGGGTCGTTTTCTTGGCCCGCTTCAGTCGGTGGTACCATTCCCGAGTCCACCATTCCGAGCAGCGAGCGTCAACTGCCTGTCTTTACCGCCGGAGATAAGAAGGATGAGTATATCGTCGATGATGGAGATGGAGAAGACATGGCCAGACTCTTGAACGACACAAACAACTGTGACGATGATTATGAGCCTCCGTCAAGTGTGATTAACGCATGGGACCGAAACTCAACATCTGCTAGAGAGTATGACCCAAATCTGCAACATTCGTCACCGGATACATCAATGAACATCGATTGTGGTTCTCCACAGGACAATAATGGAGATAGACCACGGGCGAATGTCCAGCTAGGCGAAGATGATCTTTTAGACGAGGACGTAGACTAGGGTGCCGTTCTCACCATCACTCGTTCCATTTCCAAGGACGTGTCGCTTGTCGGTTCCCGTGAGGTTGGGCAAATCCGGGCGGAACAGTATCGCAAATAGCAGCGCTGTCTCGCAGCTGATGCATATGTCCACAAACCCGCAACCGGCAGCATACCCGACCAAATGGATGAGTCTCGGCCTCTGTCTCCCTTCAATCGACCGCCATTCCCGACCCATAGTTCGCGACCGAATCCTCGTACCAGGCCTCTCCTCGAATACCGTCCTCCGAACATGTTTCCGCATCGAAGAGCTGGTCGGTCAGGCTGTTCACTGTGCCAACTGCAACCAGGAAGCCGTCTTTGAGCTCTACGCTAGAGTAGTGTACTCCAGCCGTGAGTCTCTTGTCAAGAAATAGCGTTTTCAGTCCTTCGACCTCATCAGAGACCAGCAGCTATATCCTACAGGCACAATGGTGGACTGGAGGACCGGTAGTGCCCTAGCCCGCCATAGCCAGGTTTTCCTCTCCATCGACACACCAAAGCTGTGCTGGTGTATGTGCCGGATGAAGAAAGACGCCAAGAACGGAATTGGCTGGAGTCTCGATATCATGAGCATACGTGAGGCAAGTAATGCATAGATCCGGTTCGCGAAGAGAACCTTGTGCAGCGAGATGGACAATGCCAAGGAGGAAGCTGTTGTGACTTGATAGGAGATCGATCCTAAGGGGAGAGAAGCTGGATTGGTTCGAGAATTTGCACCATGATTTGCAGGTTGATATCTTGGACGCTGTATATAATCTTTGTTTGTTAGATTCACAAGCAAGTAGTCCGTCTATATCAGCTTATCAGCTACAAGCCTGGCACCACAATAGCTAATGATGGTGGCGCTCGGTGACTATCAAGGAGTGCACACGTTCTTCTATACGTACAAAATACACCGTTGCTCAGAACACGATCTTACGCCAGTACCTTCCCGTCAAAAGGTCAAGGTGGCGGCCATTTACGGATATGCTCCATGCCCAAGATGAAAGCTCATTCATGCCCCGTCGCCTCCGAATTCCCCCTTCTCCGTATAGTGCTCGTTTTGTTTCTCCTCTGCCTTTACCTTTCGCAGCCCCTGGTCGCCCTGCTGCTCCTTGACCACAGCGAACAGCTCGTCTCGCAGCCTGTGCTCGAGTTTTTCCAATATCCAATCTGCCTCCTCCCTGGGGTCCATAAGCGGACTCCTATGCCCGACCCAACTCCACTTCGTCGTCTCGGCAGTGACACTTTCCCCCTCTCCTGGCCGTTGGCCGTCTCGCTCGGGCGCTATTGGCGACCGTGGTTTGTCGGACTGGCCCTCGCCGCGTAGGGCGCCCACGCTCGGTTTACGCGCGGGCTTGCGATGCCTCTCGGCGTTGCTCTCGTCCTCGCCCATGAGTTGCAGGTACCAGGCCCATTCTTTGAAAGTGTACTTCCTCGGCGGGGTGTGCTGGATGTGTTTCGTCACGCGGGCGATCTCGTCGATGAGGACGAGATGGTACTCGGACCGGGTCTTGGGGATCTCCGTGGGCAGGTCGGTCCGCGCAAAAGACATGGAGCGTCTGAGTGAGAGAGCGCCGTCCCTGGTGGAGCCCTGGGACAGAGACGTGGTGGATGCCGCTTTCTTAAATCCGGAGAACTTGGAAGAGGTGGATTTGCCTTTCCCCGTGGCCGTGGATTGGTCGGACGAGAATTGGATGTGGTTTCTACGTTCACCGGTTTTGGACTTGGACGGTGGCGCTTCGGCGGTGCCTGCTTTATCGCTGCCGCTTTCGTTGTTATCTCCGTTGTTGTCGTCGTCATCGTCGTCGTCGTCCTCCTCCTCCTCCTCCATATCGGAGCCGTTTGCGCTGTCGGTGTTGCGCCGTAGAGCAGCTCCCAAAAACCCAGGGAGAGCCTCCTCGATATCATCGTCTTTGGAAAAACCAAAGCAAGAAAACTGGCGTGCAAACATCTTTGCTTCACTTCGGAAACTGGTTTCTCCAGGAAGAATCGTGACGTTGCCCAGTTTCAACGTGCCGTCTCGCACCCAGATGACCACTGTGTCGCCGGCATTGGAGATGAGAACCGTCATGGTTGGCAAAGCGAGCAAAGACCAAAACACAAAGAACGACTTCCCAGATGTCGACACGGGCGTGTAATCACCGAAACCGATCGTCGTCAGCCCCGTGAAACAGAAGTAGAACGCATCAAAGTAGGTCCAGCCTTGGTACGGCTTCTCGCACACCTGAAATACCTTAGCTCCGACTAACCAGAGGGCCAGCCAGGTCGACAACGAAATGCCCAAGGCCGTCCATCTCCTGCGCGTCGACGCCCGCTCCTGGATTTTCCGCATCAACTCAAATTCTTTCTGGCGCCTCTCGAGTTCGTTGGTCCATGACACGCCCCTCTGCGGCGGATGGGAAGATCCGGCCTCGTTCTCGTCCATGGGCTCGAGAACCTTGTCTTTTCCCCGCCGCCGCATCTGGCGGAGTAATTGCCGCCTCTGTTTCTCCAGCATTCGCGCGTCTAGCCGTCGTTTTCCACGGTCGAGCATCAGACTTCGAATGGAGCCGATGACAAGACCGAGACTGATGACACCGATCAGCGCGTAGGGTATCACGAGAGCTCGGCCCAGCGTGGTTTCCGGTGAAAAGTCGCCGAAGCCCACTGTGAAGAGCGTCACATCGGCCCAGTATACAGCGTCAAGGTAGTTCCACCCCTCGATGTTGGAAAATACCAGAGCACCGACGAGGAGGTACATGAGAAATAAGATGGTCTGGAGCATCAGGGTTCTCTGGCTTGTTGACAATTCGAAGTCCTTGCCATAGTGACCGGCCTGGGCACCCCACACGGTCACGACCATCAAAGAGGCCACAATAAAGTAGAGGATCGCAGCATAGATGCCATAAAAGTAAGCCTGTGACCACACATATTCAATCTCGGGCTGTAGCGCCAACGGCCCGCTAGCCGTGGCTGCGAGGCCTATCAGCAGAAGCGCGGAGACGTACCATCCCACAATGGTAATGGGTTGGGCCACCGAGAATCGAACCCTCTTGGCCATGTTCAACAGGAGAGACATGTTGGAAACGAGAGCGATGCCCAGCTGCACGGCGTTGATTATGGTAAGCCATATTGGGTCTTGGACGAACTCTGCCTGTGTCACAGCCAAGCCTGGAGGAATGTGCATCCGCCACTGCTGGACCAGAGCACATATACTGAATGCCGAGGCGACTGGACCCAAGGTGCCTGCGATCATGGGAAACGCTGACGAGGCAAACCACCAGCGGCTAACAGTTCCGTTAGTTTCGCGTCTTGGCTGCCTGGTATGCCAACTTAACTTGGGTCCAGGAAATGCGGGCGACCGCCGCTCGTGTTGTTTTGCTGTCCCTCGCTTCTCTTGCCGGGGCCATCGATAGCCTGGGTGTGGCTATCGATGTTGTTATTGAGATCCGCGTCGTTCATTTTGTCCAACTCGGCGGCGTCAATCGCAATGGAACGCCGAGGCTTGGGCTATCCGAGATGCTAGGACGCAGCTCTACGGAAGGCATGGATGATGGAGGCCACTAAGCACTTCATGAATATGAGGAAGGTCGGTAGAGTTTCGTCAAAACCGAATATCCGGATCCAACGATGATGGACGGACGAGGGGTCTCAAAAAGCAGAGATGTGGACGGGTTGGGTTGCGGCTTGCCTTTGGGGGGTAGCATCCCGCACGATGTCGACGACTCGACGCTTGTGACAATCTCAGGGGTGATGCCGGCTGGGGGTTTTTAGCTGAGATGCCCGATGTCTGATGACGTGGCTTAGCACTATTCTTCAATCTGGGTTCTGCCATCTTCAGGTGACCGTTTGCAACCGTTGACTAGGCTTTCATCGGCCAAGTCTAATTTGGGAGCCTCGTAACTTGTGGCCATGATTGGCCCATGTCAGATGTGCAGGAATCTGCTGGGATTTGTCGTTGGTGTGCTTCCCCGCAGATCCATGCTGCTGGGCTGGATCGCTGACTAAGTGCGCTAACTGACTTTAGTCTGTCGAAGTACGTACTCTCGGACTTATCGGTGGGCGATGCCTTCAACGCGATTTAACGCGCTTCATCAACGCGGTTCAACGCGCTTCAACGCGTCTTTGTCAACGAGATTGGACGATTGGTCATGCCGACATCCACGCGGAATTGACTTGGTCCTGCGTCATGGCAACAAAGTTTCGCTATCAACAAACGCCTTGATGTTATGCTCATAGGAAAGGGGGTTTCAAGAAGATGCAAAGATGGCTCCGGGCTAGAATCAGTAGAGCCTCATTCTCGACGAGGAGCCCGAGTACTGTCATCACTTCAGCCTATCACGACATCGAACGAGTCAGCGTCCAGTGCGGCTCGTCCGGCAGCATAAACGTTGAGTAAGTTTCCTCACATAAACTCCCAGTATCAGTGTTATTTCCGTTCTGAAACCTAGCTCCAGCCTGTACAACTTGGCCAAAGTCTCGTCCTCGAATCCTCTGCTGGTCTACTTGCCACCGTTCGGGAGCGGCTCTTCCCAACCTCCGTCCAAGGTACCATCGCTCTGTAGAAACTACCCAACTGTAATCATCAACTACAGGTGGGGCGGGTTTAATCCTTTTCACGATGTTGCCCCGTTTCCCAAAAGCCCTGCCGAGGGCGATGAGCACACAACTCCCCTGAGCTGGCCGATGCCACTTCACGATACACTAAGGGCATACAGCTGGATCACCGAAAATCTGACACCGCCGACGTACACGCGGAGAGACGTCTTCGTGTATGGCTCCTACCTGGGCGCTTCTCTGGCTGCGTCCATGGCCTTGACCGAGACCCACCCGCATCAGAGAATCGGAGTGCGCGGATTTGCCGCCTTCAACGGCATTTACAACTGGACCATGTTCCTACCAGATCATCCTATTCATAGGCAATCCAAGATCCGCACGGCGGACGTACTCGAGGACGTCCGGGGCCACCCCATGGACCCGGCCTTCCAAGAGCTCAAGGAAAACATGGCATCGTTGTTTAGGAGCCCGGCCAATCTGTTCGATTCCTTTGCCAGTCCGTGTTTGTTCTTCCATACGCCGGGCTTGCTTGTACCGCCAGAATACGCCGTCTCGCCAGAATCTACTGCCGAATCCTACCATGCCGCTCCTGTCACCATCAGCGGCGCCGCTGCTTCCGTGACGGAAGTCGATCTGGAGAAGGCCCCACGACGATCAGCCCTTGTATTCCCACCGCGGAAGTCGACTCTCAAGATCCCCGACTCTCTGCTCTTGCACTCGCGAGAGCTGTTTTCACCCATTGCCTCTCGGCAAGGCGCACGCGAATCGAAAAAGGCTGTTGTGGCCAATCATTTTGGGACGCAAGCCAACGACCTCGCGGCCCTCATGCGGAGGAGTCTTGCCAAGCTTGAGTTCAAGGAGCGCATGATGTGGGACGACACCTTTGACGGGTTCGACGAGATGGCGGATCGAAGGGTGCAGGTCCGCGATACCGGCCCGGATGACATTTCATTCGAGCTTCCCGTCCATGCGGAGGCGGCGATCATTGAATGGTTGGAGGACCGCATGTCGGGCAACCAGCTCGATGGTATTAGTCAGTACATGGATCCGGAAGATGTTTGGGGGCACTATAGGTAGCACGATGAAAAAATGTCGACTTTCTTCGGCGAGCCTTGCCTAATCACTTGTCTGCACCAAGGATACACTGTCGATCAAGCTCACGGTCACGGTCAGGGGAGGGGTTGTTAATAAGAGTAAAACAAAAAGAAGAAAACCAAAAAGAAAGACCCCCGTTTCATTACGTATCAAGTCTCACCATCCATCAGGCTCCTCATACCATCTTGCCTGCCTCCCCCATCCAGTCTTTGACATCTTTCTTCGGTTCCCACTCTTGCTTCGGGGCCTCGTAGTTGGCAGCATCCCGAAGCCATTGTGGTGGGCCAGACGTACTTGCCGAATTCGTGGTTAACTTGTCGGTGGAAGATGGATTGTCAGTAGAGGATGACCTGTCCGGGTTTCCAGCCGGCTGCTGACCAGCATTGTGTTCGTTCGGCATGGTATCGTTGGTGAATAGACTTGCTGTAGGTGTGAGGCAGATGAAGATGAGAATAGGTGGAATAGAGTGGTACGGCAATGGCGTATACATAGACGTAGACCCTGGGGAGTAAACGACTACCGTATTGCTGAATGACAATGATGGTAATTGTGGCAGAAAATGGCGGACAGGAACACAACGAAAGTGAAGGAAAACTAGCATATGCCTTGGGATAGGTTCAATGGTTTCCCAACACATGGATGAATGTTTCAACAATGTAACTGTAGACGTAACAGAACATGCCCTACATTTCATCTGACAGCCTCCGGATTGCGAGCCCTTGGTGAGACCATGAGGCTGATGCTGGAACAGCTGATCTGTATGGGTGGCTCAGTGGTGTTCAGCCGCGGTCAACTCAGGAAGAGGTGGTATGCGCAATCAAGGGGATCTTCGCTAGAGGTACCGGCTCGAATCATGTTTTCAAGTAAATCAATGGCAGACTGTCGTCGGATGGATGCCAAAGGTCAACGGTCAACCAACCTTCACAGGAAGTCCGAAAAGCTGGACGTCTATAGAAAGCCAAGCTGTTTTTATATTGTGCATTGAGCCACTATGTAACACGACTTCCGAGAAACATTGCTCACTTGTTGAATGGGTCCGGAATGAAAGAGGGCCTCGGAACAACAAAGCATGCGTGGTAGTTGTTGTCGAATCGTAGTGGACTTGGACTGTAGGGAGTAGGGAGTAGGGAGTACGTAGTAGGCCTGGTTTCGATCTGGGCTTGGCATCGCAAGGGTTCGTTCGTTCCCGTCGGAAGCCCACTTTCCACTCTGCCCCGCGCTCCAGGCAATCAATGTAACTTGACTTGTCTCCGCCTGCCTGGCAACTTCAATATTGCAAACGTCACATCATCCAAATCGCACAGGAAACCCCCACATACTCGGTCCGACAAACGACGAATCGCTACAGCCGGCGTCATGTCTTCCCTCCAGACTGTCGAGTCCTTTGTAGAGGGTGCACCTCCAGGCGAGGTACGACATACCTACCTATCTGCACCTCCCTCTCCTTGCACCTCCCCTTGCCCCCTAAGCTGCCCCTGAGGACCTTGCTAACGGCGCATTCGACCAACAGCTGGCAGATGTCATTGCCGGTACCTCTTCCTCCCTCTGCCCGAATCGCCGACGCCATCCCCTCTGACGAGCCCATCATAGACATCAAAGCACTCACCCTCTCGGACCCGAGCATCGTCTCGAAGCTAGGCCCTGCTTTCGAAAAGTACAACGAGGAGCAGTTCACGACGGTCAAGCTACCCGGCGGCAGTCAACCCGTCGTCATCAGCTCGTACAGCTCGCTCGGAAATGGTCGATACTACGATGTCGAGAGCTCGTCGAGCTTCGACTTTGACCACGTCACACAGGTGCGCTACTGGCAAGGCGGAGCTACAAAGCGGGCGCGATAGTAACATGGTTGGATACAGAAAGCGAGCGGCGTCCAGAGCCACGTTTTGGATGGTGCGCAGGCGGATCTGACGTAGGTCTTCCCTCCGGCTGAGAAGGGGCAATCATGGCAAGGCGCAAAAGGTCGGCTGACGATGGGGTCCTGCCCACAGGAAATCGACACTGAAAGCGCTGTCAACATATGTCAAGGAACACTACGCAAGTGCCGCATGCGGCGCCTATCCGATCGAGAACGACTCCAAGGTGGCCATTGTCATCGTGGCCAACAAGTACAGCCCTAACAACTTCTGGTGAGACACGACTCCTTTGTCAGGCGCGAAGCGGACAGCAGATACTGACTGGCACTAGGAACGGACGATGGCGCTCCCTATACATATTCGACCCGTCGTCAGGCAGCCTCGAGGGCAGTGTCAAGGTGGATGTGCACTACTACGAGGACGGCAACGTGCGGCTTCTCACCAACAAGCCCATCTCCAGTTCCGTTTCCTCGGACACCGGTGCTGGCGTCATCAAGGAGATCGGATCTGTCGAAAAGAAGTACCAAGATGAGCTGAACCGAGGTTTCACGAACCTGAGTGAGGGTGCCTTCAAGGGGCTGCGTAGACAGTTGCCCGTGACGAGACAGAAGATTGAGTGGGACAAGGTCGCTAGCTACCGGGTAGGCCAGGACATTGGTGGTGGCAGTCTGAGAAGATAGGCGGTGTGTGCGGCTAGCTGATGATTGCTGACGGGGAGCGCGACTCGAGTTCGCTGCCCCCACCCACCCCGAGAGACTTTTTTATATGAAAGCAACGTGCACTCTCTCCGTGGAGGGAGGATGAAATGAAATGGCCGAGTTTGGTTTCCATGTCAACACATGGGTAACCAGTCAAGTTGCAAGCACAATTGCCAGTGTGCCGAGTGAGAACCATGTGACCTTTGCATAACTAGACTTGTGCAGTACAATGGGAATCAGGGTCCAATCGCTGAAGAGCGGATAGCGATGAATTAAACGGAGCCCGTGAGAGTCCCGATTGCGACGACCCGCATTGGACTTTCACAAGTTGCATTACGTCGCTTGTGATTGGCTGGGTAGTCCCTTGTGCACAACTCCGGCGGGAGATCGTTGCCTTTTCTTGCCGACTCACTTGTTAAGTGAATTGACCCCGGTCGCCGGCGGAAGGGGATAAGTAACAGGACAGAAGTTTGTAGAACTACGGCAGCATCTTGTCACACACAGCTCCATTTCCACCTTTGATTTGCATCAACATCCCACGAGCACGATCTTCCCTCGCCATCCATCACCTTCCCTCAGCCTTTGCACATCGTCAATCGAGCTTTCGAGCCCCATTTCCCTTCGCCATGGCTTCCAAGGAGTACACGTACCAGGATGTTGCCGAGCACAACACCAAGAAGGACCTATTCCTCGTCATCCACGATAAGGTCTACGATTGCGCCAAGTTTGTCGATGAGCACCCGTAAGTCCTGGTCCCTACTCTGTCCAGCTGCAGTCTGTCTTGTGTCTGTCTTGTGTCTGTCTTGTGCTTGTCTTGTGCCTATCATGTGCCTTCTCGTCTGGCCTCTCGTCGCCATGCTCGTTGGCTGAGATAGATGCGCATGGGTGTACGGCCACCCGCAATTGGATAAGCAATGTGGAGGCAAAGCCAGTCGCTGACATGTGCTCAACATAGCGGTGGCGAGGAGGTGATGCTCGATGTCGGTGGCCAGGATGCGACAGAGGCTTTCGAGGATGTCGGCCACAGCGACGAGGCCCGGGAAACGTTGGATCAGCTCCTTGTCGGAACTCTGAAGAGACAGGTAAGCAAAGCGAGACCATCCCCCCAAACCCCCAGCTCATCATCCGTCACCCCATACCGACACCTCTGCCGGTTGCCTCGAAGCTGCGCGCACATCACTGCGTACAAGCCAACTCATAAACGAGACTATATTCTAACATGTGCTCTTCTCCTCTCCCAGAGCGGCGACCCTACCCCCAAGACCTCGGCACCCGCCACGACCTCGGGCGCGAACACGAGCTCCGCCGGCATGGGCTCGGCTCTGTACGCTGTCGTCTTCATTGGCGGGCTCGTCGCCTTCGGTGCCTACCAGTACGCCCAGAGCCAGCAGGCCAAAGAGGCTTAATCTCGGAGTCACTGTATATACTTTCACAGACCGGTGGGCAGCAGACGACAATCACGACGCTGAAGAGAACGCAAGAGGTAGGCTCGAGCTCTTCGTTTCCAATCACGGATCTCCGGGAGGATCTGGAGCACTGGAATGTTTTTTGAATGACGAGGGAGCGAAACGAATATAGTCATTATCGATGCTTAATAGACACAGACTGTATTTTGGTCCTGACCACACTTTCAAACTCCTGACGGGTTCCGGAGCTCTCAACGGCTTCGATTCGATACAGCTCTTTGTACCCACACAGTTGTCAAGCATCTACCCCGGGGTGGCAGCCGCGTTACGTTATATTGGCGACTCCGGTTTCTACTGGTCTACGCAAAACATGCTGTCTTGGCGGGGACTTCTGAATTGTACAGATCGTCACCTATTCACCATGTCGAGCATCTGACATGTCCACGGCCGTATTATTCACGAGTGCCCGGGCATCCGTAAAGGGGTATAAATACAGGCGCATTCCACTCGCAAAGATGCCACCGGCAAGCTCGTGATTAGTGCTGTCAACTTGCAGTGTTGAGCGGAATGACACTCAAGAGCACTGTAAGTAAGCTTTTTCTCTAGGAGACCGTTTACCATGACCGTCTCAGACGACGAATGCATTGGATACAACACAAATGGCAATATGTAAAACGGCTTGCTGATGTTTCCAAGCACACTCTAGCTATTCAAGTAATTAGTATCCGTACGGAGTAGTCGTAGTCGACTCGCGCCACTCATGACTCGGATGTGACGAGTCATAGTATACACGATGCCAAGACTCTTCATTCCAGGGGCTCAGCCGTGACTGTGCCCAGTCGAGGTCATGGACCAAACAGTCAGCAAAACATGCAGGTTGTCACCGTTGTTTGCCTTTCTTGGCCATTCCAAGGACAAGGCTATTAACAGTGTTGCAAGCACGATACGAGTCCGTCTAGCACGAGTCGGCCGCTGCAGTGTTCGGGTTGTGTAACCTGTCGGGTTTCACTGGCGCCGGACCTTACCAGTTCAAGTGTCGGTAGCCGCCAGAGTCTGCCTCTGACGAATGGCCCGCATTGTGTATTCGTAAGTAGGATTGAACCAAATTCGATTTACGTCGTCTTGTATATTTCCGTCGGGAGTCGTTTATTACACAGAGGCCGTACGGAGTATCGTCTGGCAAGAACGAAAATAATTCGACATCGACTCCAGGGAGTTCTTGCTATCCGGCCTCGGGTGAGGCCGGCTTAGAGTTCGACGGTCGGTCTCGTTCCCATCTCGAAGCGACGATGAAAGAAAAAAAACAGATTACCCTCTTGAATTAATAAATATTCGTCAAGAACCTAATCCATCGACCGATAAGTGAATGCCGAGGGTTGTAAGTGTTGAAATGCTGGGGCGTCAAGGCGTTCGGCGGACTTCGCAACCGACAAGATATATACAAGAAACTGTACTACATTGTATCCAGCCAGTCCCATGGAATATAACATTCGCTATTGCTTCGTAAATAAGTCGCCCTGGAAAGAGTCGTGGCTTGGAAATACAAAGGAAGCAACTAGTTAATCCTCTTGAACTTGTCCACGTCGAGCACTACACTCTTTGTCGCGCAAAGCACAACCAGGACATGCGGAGGCGCCTCGTGAGACTATGTTCGAAAGAGTTCTGGTTATGATGCACTAACCAAATTAACCTTCAGGATCGATCCCTTCAACAGATCCATCGTCGAATAGCTGGATAATCTGCTGAACCGGGAGCTTGTGAAAGCTGGAGACTGGAATGACTCGGCTTGTCCCGTCGGCCCACTGTTAATTATCCTTGGTAAACTACTTTGGTGTACATCATTCGGAGATAGCGTTGTTATCCGGGGAATCGGAGATACATATGTGCCTATTTGAGCTCTGATCTTGACTGAAGTACGGAGCACTCAGGCCAAAGCTGTGGGCCCATTATTTCGGCTGCAACTAACTACCTAACTTAGTTAACTACTGCCTTGTTCGAAGCCGCCAGAATCCACTTCCGAAATCATCACCCATTCCCATCCATCAACCCTATAAACCACCACACAATATGTCGTCGACGTCAACGTCGAGACTAGGCGTCGGCAACGCCAAGCGGACCCTCGCACCGCCCTCCCCCTCCCCATCGAATGCGTCCAACACATCGCACGGCACGCCCTCGACGAAACGCCAGAAACGCGCCGCCGAGGTGTCGAGCAGCATCACCAAGAGCATCCGCGATGGCACGCCCACACCCGCCGCCGCCGCCGCAGCTGCCGCCGGCACCAAGTTCGGAGACGACCTGCTGACTCACCTCATGTTCGCCGTCGAGTTCCTCAAGTCCAAGGGCGTCCCCAAGACAGTGCAGGAGATCTTCGACCACCTGACGCTGCAGCATACGGACGAGACCAACCAGTCCAACTTTGTGCAGCTGATGCGCAAGCACCCGCGCATCCAGTACCTGACCGAGCCGCGTCACAAGCATCTCATCGACAAGGTGCCCGCCTGGCGCCTGGGCAAGTACGAGTTCCGCGCCAAGATCCCCGGCGTCAACAGCAAGACGACGCTGCTCGACTACCTGCAACGCAAGACGGACGCCTTTCGGCTCGAGGTCAAGGATCTCAAGGACGGCTGGCCCGAGTGCGACGATGACCTACGCGAGCTGGAGCGCGAGCACAAGATCCTGGTCGTGCGCACCAAGAAGGACGGCCACGCCAAATTCGTCTGGCTCGACAACCCGGCCCTCTTCAACAAGGTCGACCCCGAGTTTCAGGTCTCGTGGCACCGCGTCGAGCTGCCCTCGCTCGACGACATGGTGCGCAAGCTGACGGCCGTCGGCCAGAAGCCCAGCAGCGACGACCCGCGCCTCAAGATCAAGGAGACCACCAAGCAGAAGCAGAAGAAACGCGCCCGCACCAGCAAGAAGGTCACAAACCAGCACATGACGCATCTCCTCAACGACTACAGTCATCTGAAGAGGGGCTAGACGCCTTTGGGGCCTACGGGACAATGATTTGCGTTGTATTATTGGCAAAGGGGGCTTGCATGGAAAGGCGTTTGACGACTGGTCTCACCACAGGCCAGCTGCTGGCACTGGAGTGGGTTTGATTTCGGCGTTCGGTAGAGCAACATCGTGGTCCGTTTGCCATGGAAAGGCATCATCCATCCAAGGGGAGGGGGAGGGGGGAAGGCATCTGACGGTAGAGCCAAACTTGGACGTCGTCCCTCCCGTCATTATCACATATCAAAAAGCAGGGTTTGCGTTGGGAGATTTATCCCATCATCTCGACAGCGAGAAATTGTAAGACAGGGCAAGGCAGGTTGACTCGATGAAATGAAAATTATCTCTGAAGCGAGCACCTACGAACAACAAAGGCTGACAGCAGATGTGGTGGCCATATGACGGTGGAATATGATATGCCGTCGTCAATGTATACGTATACTCACTCGACTCCCCCCCCCGCGCCACACGGAAGCCATCAACCCATACCTATAGATGCGACCGCGTGTTTCCCAGAAAAGAACGCAAAAAAGGGTTAGAAACTCCCGAGACGGGCCGCACCACATCAGCCCCACGGGGTTTTCCACGCGTTGCTTTTCCTTTTTCATCTCCCGTTTCCTCGAAACCATGCGGGCTAGACGCAATGTCTCGCGTGGTCGACCGCGTGGGGGAGGGAGTGGCTCGCAAACACCGCCTGTAGCCTGTTAGGCCAGAAGGAAAGAAGCAAATCCGGGGCTGAGGTTTGGAAATCCACATGGTGGGTGGCTGGCTGTCGGAAGCGTATAGCCACGTGGATGGATCGAGGTCGAGTAACATTGCTGGCTGCTGCTGTAACTGTTCGTATCAGTGAAGGAACCGGTGAGTCGTCGGTCGTGGCAACTGATACTAAGTTACTATGTTTGGTCTCGGGGGTGAATGTTTTTTCTTTTCTTTTTTCTTTACGCACGCACGAGACCTACGAACCGGATGGATGGGCCTCGCCGGTGTTTTTGCCCCCCCCTCGAGGTCTTCCGCATGTAACTACGAATCGCTTAGACTAGCGGCCCGTCGTTTCGTTCCCCTTTGCATCTGCATGCCGTTCTGCGCTGGAGAAAGGTGGACCGGGGGGAGATACACCCTACCCTGTAGTAGCACAGCATATAACTAGTAACTAGTTGGATAGATATATACGTACCGGTACTAGTCCGCTGTCACTCAATGCGTCCCTGCTGCAGATCTGTCATATTTCGAGACTACATGATATGCAAAGCACAGTCGATTAGGTGCTATTACTCCGCAACTTACACACTTTGATGAGAGAGACGCACGCACGTCGCCATAATAGTCAAGTCCTTTCCCACCAATCATCCACGATGCTGTACAGGAGCTGTTGCCGAGAAGACCACCAATCCGCGTGATCGAACCAATAAATAAATACCCCTCAACCTCTGGTGTGTGTGTTTTTTTTTTTTTTTTTGCTTTCTCGCTTCGTCCTTCCCCAGCGTTTCGTCGTCGCCTGTCCGTACTCTCTGCAAAACATGAGCTCGATCAGCACCACGGCAACCTCTGCGGCCCGGATCGTCGCCCCCTCTTTTCCTACTCCCTTCTAGACCGCGCATGTCTCACCCCCAAAAATGGCCGTGGTTGCTATCCCCGAGACCGACCCGTCGACAAAGTGCCGCTCACGCTTCCCTGCGCTCCGCCTGCAGTGCCCGTGCCGGTCGTAGAGCCAGCACCCACCCGGATGCGCTCGAACGTGTCGACGAAGAAGCCAGGCGACTGCCACCCTCCTGCCAGATACCGCTCCTGCAAGATGAACTGGGGGACCGCGTGGAAGCCCCTCGACCTCACGTCTTGGAAGAGTGTCTCGATGGCCTGGTCCCACTCCCCTCCCTGCAGGTGGTGCCGTACGTCTGCAGCCGGGAGGTCGAGGATCCGGGAGCCCACGTCCGAGAGCCAGTCGAGCGAAGAGATGTCACGGTCCAGCTCAAAGTACTCGTAGAACATGGTCTGGAGGAGCCGCATCTGCGCCGCTGGGCCCCAGTTACCGGGCAGTCTTGCGGGCGGCACGGCGGGCCCGACGATGTCAGCAGGGGCGGCCCGCTCGCGGGATTGGGTTTCAAGTGTGGTACCTCGGGCCTGAGACGGCGGCGCCCCTTCGAGCGCCAGTCGCAAGAGCTTATGCGCATCTTTGGTGTTACCGGTAAGTCCTGTCCAGCTAAAGTTGATACCGACTCCTGCGCCGAGTTCGCTCCACTCTGAGAGTCTGGATGCAGGGTATTTGCTCTGCCACACGTAGTATTCTTCCTTGGTATATGCTGTGATGGAGCGTTAGCTTATATATGTACATATAGTTGATAGGAGGTACAGCGTCCAAGGTCAAAGGCATGAGTACTGTAGGACGGGTTGAGCAAGGCTATGTGTGCTGAACATATCGAAATCAAGGTGGTAGAGGTGAGAAACGCGCAAGGGTGCTCCAGTTCATCACGGATCACGATGGTTGAATCAACGATGGAAGCAGGGCGCAGGTGCGATGTAACTTACCACTTCGAGCTGCGTGCGGGTTCAGCATCAGGGGCGAGCAGGTAACCTGAAAGGTAGACCCAGGGTGACGTTCCTTGTATATAACAATAGCCCGGTTGAGGTTCTTCAGACCAATGTAGCAGTGGGGGCAAATGGTGTCCAATATGAACTCGATGTCGAAGTTCGTCGTCTCATGGAGAGGGCTTTCCCGCTCAACGGACAAATTGATTCGTCGTCCTGATACCACAACAGGTTCCTCGTCCATAGGAGACAGCAGATCCTTGATGCTCGACATTAATTCTGGCACTGTATTGTCAAACTACCGATTCTTTTCTGGAAAGGAACAGCCGTGTCCGGCACAGGTAGAGATAGATGATGGGCGATGAGTGAGTGGATATAGAATACAGTATGTGCCGAAACATACCAAGGAACAGAATGTCGACAGATGTATATTCTTAGTCTCCAGGGTCTGTCACAACAATGTGAGTACCGAGGTTGGAAGATCCGTGCGATACGTGATGGATTATGCTCGAAAAATCCCGCCGGGAGACAACAATAGCAACAACAACAACAACAACAACAACAACAACAACAACAACATCAGTGTTATACTTGGTCTACGATCCCGGTGTAGCTACCCTTCAAAGTAAGTAAACTTGGGCAAATCGGTCAACAGCACCCGCAGCGATGTCAGGCGGATCAAAAGAAACGTCAAGCCGTGACACGAGGAAACCACGTTTCGACCTAAACACCTTCTATCGTTCTGGACGAGGGCGTTCAGCTTGAGACGGGATCAGGGACGTCCCAACAGCCGCACCCAGAGGAGGGCAGTCCGAGGCGGAACAGGGGCGCACAAAAAGTCGCATTGGCGTAGAGTACAGTAGCATCTATCTCCACCAGTCCGCTGTCGAGGATGTCAAGCTGCGATCATCCCGTGCCGCGCAATACTCAAGAATGATCGGGCAGGGCGGCGCGGCAGGAAGTAGAGGGCCGCATTTTAAGCAAATACCCGGTTCAGGATGCCGCTATTGACAAGGTTGGCACTTTTCTATCGACCGTCTGGTTTCGTCGATGGATACATCCATGATCCTGCCACCTTCCGAGAAGATGGTGCTTACCTTGGATTGGCATGGGAAAGGGATGCCTCAACGGCGAGCACGGAGCATAGTCATCTCGCTGGCGATCACCGAGGCCCAGCGAAGCTTGGACTGGCCTCCGATGTTCAGGTACGTTGGATGATGTCTCCTTCTTTTCTGATTGGTGATCAGATATCCGTACTCTGTAGAGAGAGAGAGATGATGTACCGTAGTATGGACCCGATCCTAAAAGTGGTGTCAGGCGCCGCTCGCCTAGTCCAGGAGGAGCCCACTTTGGATGCAACAAGTGCCTCGATCGAGGAATAATCTCCCCAAGTCTGCAGGAGTAACTAACCGTCCGTTGCGTGAAGACGACTGTGCAATAAGTGGTGCTGGTTGGGAGCTGTCGGAGCCGAGGTCGAGCGATGGTGAAGTTGCTTTTTCTGCCCTTGACCAAGTACTCCGTACCTAGACACCGTCCGGCGTCTGCCACCCCCACCCCACGGTCCACGGTCCACCCACAGCCATGGAAACCCAACCGGCTGGTGCGTCCGGAGTACAGTACAAAGTAACGTTAGTAGTAAGTAGTCAGTACCCTAGCGGCCGCCAACGGGTTTGCCGAGCCCAAGCAAGTAAACTATCTAATCGGCCAACGCTTGCAAGTTGCGCTGACAGTGGACTTGTTACTTGGGGGGCCGGGGCGGGAGATGAAGAGCCACCGAGTGCCCATTGTGGCGTCGAAACTAGCAGCCGACTCCGACTGATACGAAGTCGGAAGTAGTTGCCTTCCTTGCAACGAGGGCAAGTGGCACATAACTACGGAGTACAGTCCGACCTGACTTTACTGCGAACAAAGGTAAAACAGACCAATTGCCAAGTTACTACTTTACACAGTAACAAGTAGAACACGTCGCCGCCATGCAGAAAACGGACTAGATGACGATCACTCGATGCAGCATTGGCAGCATTGGCAGCGACACATCCATGTTGTTGTTAAGTACTCCGTACCAGGATAACACATGGCAGACACAACCGATGAGGTCATCAGCTAGCCACAAGCAAAAATCAAAACTAGATCAGTCAATCGCCGATTCTAGGCCAAGTCTTCACATCCTCACTGACCACCTGTGTAGTGTGGGAACGTGCACGGCAGGGCAGACGATGAGTACTGTGTAGTGTATTCTGGAGAGCTGAAAATCCAGCACTTCCGCATTCATGCAAGGCTAAACTAAACCACAATGCTGACTGATCCGTCGAGATTGCTGTGCTACTCTACAACGAACCACAATGGACCCTGCCACCGGGCTTGTTTTCCCTCTAGCCCTGCAGCTCTCCCTTGGCAACAAGGAATGCCACATGTACTGTCATCCTTTCCCGGCGCCTGCCTTCTCCCCTGTCCTCAAATTATCATGCACGGAATCGTTGAGGCTGTTGAGCCAGGCCAATCTATTACCCATAGAATGCGCATCAAAGGAAATACGAATCAGATCTCCTGCTATCTTCATACCCACCACGAGGGAGCACACGTTGGTCTGGGTGCGCCGATTAGGAAGTCGGCTGGAGATACCTGGACCGCGCAAAGTTGTATTAGGTGTGTGTATGAGCGCGCAATGTCGAACTCGACAAACAGGGGTGAAAATGCCACCAAGGATGGGTTGGCCGACGCCCAAAGCACCATGTCTCATAACGCCGTACCGTAGTTTCCCTTCTCGAAACTGGTGAGTCGAGAAAGAGTTGTGCCGAGCCCCTGGGTATACTGATGTCCGGAGGAAAGAAATCGTGCCCGACCGAAGGAGATCTATTTTTTTGGGACGAGTGGGAAAATTCGCGTGTCGGATACTCTTGAAGGGGAGCTGAGGTTTTTGTGTGCATACAATGCATGACATACTCTACACTGGTCCTGATGAGTGCCCAGGAACCAAACACACCATCCGGGTTGTTTTAAATAATATTGTAGATGGTGTGAGCTTCGGCTTGACGAGGCTTGGAGTCAAAGGCGTTGACTCCTGGCTCTGTACTGTTCGGGCGTCGTATGCCAGTGGCAGCACCATAGTACATCTGGCCCATACCATTGGGAGTGAAGGACTGATCCGGGTCCGGGTACACATAGGCACTGCCGCTGTTGCTATGAGTCGGCGATGCCATGTGGGAGGAGATATGCGAGGGTGATGCCATGTGTGATGGCGATTGCATATGGGAGGGCGACGCCATGTGCGAAGGCGATGCCATATGAGAAGCCATATGTGAGGGGGATGCCCACCCAACACTGCCCATGTGGGGACTGCCACCTGCGCTGCCTGGACCTGACTGATGTGGCTCAATGCTGGGCTCCAGCGTGGGAGGGGGGGGTATGCGACAGGGTGAGAAGTCGGGCGCATGGTTGTGCCAAAAGAGGGAACAGACGTGGGGCTCTGGCCATGCATATCTGTACGCATGTGTGCCGGAAGCGATCCGCTGTTGTTGCTCAGGTACGAGTACTCGTTCTGACGCATTGCGTTTGACGCAAGCTCCGAGTTGGGCGACATGGACATGTTTCGCTGGGCTGGGGATGGTGTATTCATGGGCGATGCATGGTTGGATGCCACATCGCCTTCACTACGAGAGTGTCGAGACGAAGCAGCTTTTGTAGCTTGCTGAGCTGCTAAAGCCGCCGCAGTGGCTGCTGCCGCCTCTTCCACAGTGCCAGTGTGGTGGTTTTGATGCCTTGTCAAGGTTGTACGGCGGGTGAATGTCTTCTGGCAGTCGGCGTATGGGCATTTATACGGTCTCTTACCCGAGTGAATGCGCCTGTGCCTAGCCAAAGAACTCGAATCACTGAAAGGCTAATACCACATGTTAATGTTATTCGTCATGGGCCCAAGCAAAGAGATTCCGACTTACCTTGCCGCAACGCTCGCACATGTGAGGCTTTTCTCCCGTGTGCACACGCTGATGGACTGTGAGAGCGGAACGCTGGATAAATTGTTTACCACAGCTGGGAAAGTCGCACACGTGAGGTCGGATTCCACTGTGAATACGCTCTGGTGGTTGGTGAGTCAGTTAAAATAGTTACTTGGCACCTGGCAGTAGCATGTGGAGACTTACCGTGTCTTGCCAGATCTGATCGACGAGCAAAGCATTTACCACATGTGCTGCATGGGTATGCCTTCACTGGAGGAGGAGGGGCTGTAGGTTGCGGTTGTTGCATCTGTTGCTGCTGATGCATATGTTGTTGCTGGTGCATTTGCTGGTGCTGTTGCTGCTGCATCTGCTGCTGCATCTGCTGCTGCTGATGTTGATGCTGCTGCTGTTGCTGCTGCTGCTGCTGCTGATGCTGCTGCTGCTGGTGCTCCATCTTGATAGATTGAGGATAACCGACAGCCATACCATTTCCGTGCTGAGACATGGGAGCCATCATCATACCGGGGGGTAAGCTGGCCTGCATGTTCTGATCGGGCATCGGAACGTGAGTTTGCATCGAGGCCGGTGAACCATAGGGCCGAGCAGCATTCAGTCCGTTCAGTGCATGCAGGTCTCCAGGGCCGGATCTCGGGCCCGAGTAGTGTGAGCTCTCTGATCCGTGCGGCGAATTGGTTCGATCGATGCTGGCACCGACCAGGTGGGGGTGAGGGAGGAGAGTCTGACCATCGGACACCGGAGCTTGGCCGTTAGCTGCGGCATAGGCCGCCGAGTTCTTTCTATCAAGCATGTTTGTAATGTTCATAACCTCCGAAGGCGGCGACTTCGACATGCTGGTGAAGTAGTATCACTATTACAGACCTGCGCAAGATGATGCAGAATCTTTGTCTTCGTGCACAATTCAATACGCCACCAGGTAAAACTGTGAACCTTCAGGTTATAAAAGGTGCAGGAGCCAAAGTTCCTATGAAGTTTTATTGTTAGTCACGCTTTTCTCATAGATACCCATTCCAGGTCCACAGTCTGTGAGATCCATAACGATTTACAGGTAGGCAAAGAGGCAATTGATCCGATGGGTACCAGACAATCTAGCAATGCTTCACCCGCATGGGCGAGTTGGCAGAACGAAGGAGGCGGTGTGCACCCATGTGCAGGTACTCAGCAACGGATCCATTGTACCCAACTACCAACGCGACCAATGCATGGCTCGCGCAACCAGAGAAGCGGTCACAACAAGGGCGGGCGGGCTTGAAGAGAGCCAAGGAGCGACTTACCTAAGTGAGAAGGGGCGGAAGAACGGTACGATGCGTACCAGGCTGCCTCGACTAATCGACCAGAATCCTCCGATGATCGTTTTGCAAAGTTGCCTATGAAGGGGAAGCGGCAAGAAGTTCTCGATGTGGCTACGAAGTTGCTTTGCAACGTCGGGTGGCGATACTCTGAATGTTGCTGTGAAGGATGCGATTGACGCGTCTCGCTGTCTGCAACAATAGCCGCCCTCTCGATGCTCGTGGTAGATCAACAGCTGGACTTGTTCGCGGAGTTGGCCAGTCGATTTTGATGATTATTAGAGGTTGAAAGTCAGGCCTGCACAGCAGATTCGTGTTTCCTTGACTTCCGGTACCGAGTGTGATCTTGTCCGGACTATGCTGGGGTAGTTACGCGCTTCGAAGAATACCAAGAGCAGGCAGCTGACCCGGTTTGCAGGCTCGGTGGTTGCCCCGGGGGACGTAGATGAAATGGGCGAAGCTTTTGTATGCTAATCAATGTGACAAGAACGGGCGATGCTTCCTGGAGAAACGGTTTTGTCAGCGTTCGGGTTTTCGAGAAGTAAGGCAAGAATAGCCGTGTCAGATTGGCGGATGGCCAAGCGTCGAGTGCAAATAGCACTAGAGATGTGAAGTGAGGTTTGTGCGTAGTTTTGGGGAGTTGGGTAGCATAGTCTTCGAGTGCAAGCGCAGGCTGGGGGTCAAGGTGATGGTGAATGGTGAATGGATATAGCCATTCCTGTGGAGCCAAGTCGTCGCGTCCGTCTGTAGGTGCAATCTGCAAGTTCGCACTCGAGTTGAGGCTTACGGGTGAATTCACATTGGGTCTCTCAATTCGTGTGGAGTGCGCTGATAGCAAGATGCCTGCCTTGAGCCAGCGTTGCTTCTCGCTTTCGCTCTGATGCCCACCTCATGGGGTAGACTCGACGCGCAACCAAGATGCTGCGGACAGTTTGCCATGAGCGAGGCACGGGAGGTACTCGCGAGACCAAACAAGAACAAGGATGATGTGTTGACCATCGCGGGTCGTGGTTGCTACGTCCAGGTGTACTGGACAGCGATAGACAGTGATGATGATGACGATGATGATGATGATAATGATGATGATGGGGATGCGGACATGGAAAACAGCACGGGGCAGCGGCCAGCAAATGCAGTGCAGGCAAGGCAAACGCTAAAGGGGAAACAGGGCAGCAGGTGGTCCATACATACCTCGCGGTTTTTGGTGGTTATTGCGCAACGTGGACGTGAACACGGGCGTTGACAACAATGGGGGGTTGTCAAAAAAGATGAAGAGGTGGCAGACGGCGACCTGTGGGAGGGACGCGGACGATTTCTGGAAGTAGTCGTCGCGGTCTGAAAAGTAAAAATTTATGGTGACAGAGGTTGCATCGATGAAAATCAGAGGACTGGAAAATCGAATGGAGGTGCACGCCCTGTCTTTTTGGGTGTCGAGTGCTACGCTCCCTGCCGGGAGCTCCAGCGCCAGCCCGATTGGGGCCCGCCCTCCCCCCTCCAAGTACCCAAGTACCGGCGTACCGTACCTGCTGAACCTTCTTAAGTGGTGGACAGAGCGGCACTGATTGTTGAAACGGAACTGGGGACCCTTGCAACTTTCAGAGGAGGACGCGAGACCCGGTACATGAGCAGGTACTTCTAGTTGTATACATTTGTATACAGTATATAATGGGATTATTCATTCTCAGGTAGGGCAATTTTTTTTCATTTGCTGTCATTGATATCCCGGTATACCTGATCAAATCGATGGTGACAGACCGTCAGATGCGGCCGTGTGGTCGAGAGTGTCTAAACCAAGCAATCCAGAGCATAACGTAAGGTCTCTGCAGGAACTCGGGTGCCCGTACCTGGAATAAGTACATTTGACGTGGTCTTAGCACCAAACTGGTTTGTCCGCCCGTGTGGAACGTGAACTATTCAAACGACACGAGGTATGATCAATAAAAACAAGAAAAACAACGACGGCGACGGCGACGGCAACAACAACATCAACAACATCAACAACGACAGCATCATCATCATCAGCATTATCAGACCGTTAATGCTGGCAATGTAGACAAAACGTTTGACTGGTAAATCGAAACATTACCTGGTATCGCCAAGGTAGCACCGAACTATTAACTATGTACTTACGTACTGCTTGATTATAGCACTTCTTAGGTAAGTACTCCGTAGTTGCAATGATGATCGTTTTGGGCATGAATGGGTGGGTTGTAGATCCCAACTCGCACTGCCGTTTCGATTATTCGGTACCGCTCCGTGTCAGACTGTCCAAGGTACATGTAAGTAATCACACCTAAGATGCACGCCAAAGTAAAGTTTAATTGTATTGAGGTACCTGAGCTTGGATCAGGCGCTCTCCCGGTTTCTCAAGCACCAGCCAGCCAGCCATGTATGTCCCTCAACCACTCGTCTCTCCATCAACCCCTTGCTATTCGCATCCTGGTCCGCCCTCGCCGACTCCTGGGACGGGATACAGAACCTCGGCTCTCTCTATTCATCTAGGGTTACTATTAGCAACTTGCATAACCCTCACCTACAAGCCCCCCCTTCAAAGTGACAACGACCCTTGGCTGCATCAGCCTCGAATCACTTAGTCTCCAACGACTTTTATGCAAGGTATCATCGTGGAAACTTTGATGCGCAATATGTCCTAATTGTCTTCAATAACTTCGTCATGTTGCGACATGCGTGGTCAGTTTTACTCGATACGGTTAGACTCGCCACCTGCAAATTGCAAAGGAAACAAAGAAGCAACTATCGAAACAAGACAATCAGAACATGGCATCTTCGAATGTTTGCAATTTGTGTGCGACGAGGGTTTGGACGCTGCCCGGCGGCACACATCTCAACTCGTCATGGAGCACTCGGCCTTTGGTGGCTAAGGTACGCAGAAACTCTGGGTCGAGTGACCAGCTACCTTAATAACCGGAGCCTAAGCCGCCTCCTTTTTACTACCACAGTGAGTATCCGTACTTTGGGAACTTTGTTTGTTCTGCTGACATAATTGGGTAGGTAGCCTACGGAACACCGGAATGGTTCCCATTCGAAGGCCCCATAGAAGCATTCGAAGCCGCTTGCATCCCTGACGCTGATACGAGCCCTTCCTTCCTTCTACCACAGTAACGTAAGTTACACCAGCAAACTGGACAGGTCAACGTCAACCGTCGATTCCTGCGGTTGCCGCCGTACTAGCCCCAAGACGACAACACGTCCGTCCGGTTCCATATCAATGGGCATGTCACTCGCTCGTTTTCCCTTCCCATGATGGCTATGCTACCGTATGCCACGCACACACACGTACCACACCCCAATCAGGGGCCCAGTCGACCAGCCAGATCAGATGCAGGAGCACCAACGTGTGGTTGGCTGTGGGGGATGGCATCGACATCGGCCAGGATCCATCGCATGACAATCTCAAACAGGCCTGAAATTGGCCCTAGCTGGAAGCAGAAGGCTTCCAGAATTTTTCTAGAAGCCAGCAGGGGTCCTAAGAAAAAGCGGAAGCATCCCACACAGTTGAAAACGCGGTCAAACGACGCCAGGGGAGACGAATGCTGCGCCCATCCCTTCAAAGTCCGTGCCCGCCAAAACGAATGGTCCTCAGGCGTCGGGCCATGTCATTTCATGCCTCACCGGCATCTTGATGGAATTGTCCAGGTCCAACGCCCTCGAACGGCGCAAAATGCGGATTACCAAGGGGTCGGTCAGTCACTGGCCCGTAGAGGGGAAATCTCCCGCAGTGGACCCCAAAGTCAACAGGGTGTGGTCATTGTGACATCAATTCATTTCATCCCTTTCGGAGACGCCTAGTTACTAACGGCTTGACCAGCTTCCAAGTTCCAACCCTCCAATAGTTAGCTCTAAAGCCTTTGGCGAAGCGGTTGTCCCAGCCTCCAACATCAAAACCATCTGCCCAGGCTTGCCCAGGCCATGTGTCCTAAGCTTGAGCCTAGGCCATGTATTCTTAAGCTTGAGCCTAGGACATGATTCATACAATCACGTCCCGTCTTATCTGTGCTAGCAAGTGTCCCCTGTACGCGGTACCGTGCCCTGAACGCGGTATCGCGAATGGGCTCGCGATGCTTCAACTCAAGGATGCACCTTTCGCTAACCAAGCTGGGAAGCGAAGTCTCACGTCGTCCGGTGTCTTGACATCATCTTTGCCATCGAATATCAAGACACCAAAACAGTAGCTAGGGAAATCAACATGGCAACTTTTGATCCCATCCCGCCGCGATTGGCAGGCCATGCCTATGGGAGGGGAGAGACAGAAAAAGGCCGCATAGCGAGCACAACAATTCACACTTTCTTGTTGCAGATCCCGGCTGGAGATCGGTACCTACCCTACCTAGCTCGACTGGCCGTCTCCTGGCTAGTCCCCCGTACGTTGGCAGATGTCGATAGGCTCGCTGATGATTTACATTACCACTTACTCTGTAGAGTCTCAGGGGGGCACCGAGTTTGAACGCTTTACGGACGTGTTCAAATTGACCCGCGGCCAGCCATTGCATAGCATCGCTCTATTCGACAGCTTGTCATGAGTTTACCCAAAGAAGTGTTGCCAAGCCACTATAGCGGTGAAGGGGTCAGGTGAGGTGCCAACCAGGGGGGGTTCCCGACATGAACCACTCTCGGACCACCCGTTCTAGCTTACCCAAACTATCACCTGTTCAGCACTCCTATACTAGCACACTTTCTGTACTGAGAAGACGACCTCGTGGCCATACTCGAATCACCACGATTTCTCTTGCGTGGGTTCCAACTCGATCGCCTGCCTGGCTACCAATTCCTTCAAAGTTAGTGCTCGTCATTCCAGCCATGAACTGCACGGGCCATCACATAGGTGCAGAGGTTCGTACGATCAGTATGAAATTGGGACATATCTACTTTGCAAAATTGACGAGCTTGGGGACGCCGTCTGGTGAGAATGACCGGCGTCTCTTTCTCGCACTCAAGCTTGTCCAAAATAAGAGCTGCTACGGACGGCACACATCCCATCGATTTGCCGATTGTTTACTAAGTTTGAATAGCCGTTGGTCGGACCTTGAACGTTGGCTTCACCGTCTTGAGGTTTACTACTACGTCGAATACAACTCGTCAACACCAACAGTTGAAAGGGACTGACTCACCAGCCTCGGCCAACCAGGCGAGTCACCTGTATCTTTAAAGTCCAGCTCGGCGTTGGCCATTCAAAACACGTAACTACCTCGGAAAGTTGGTAGGCTACCAGAAACTTACACAGTAGGATGTTCATTTGTAACAGGTCAGTAGTTTCAGCCCGTCCTCTTCCTCAGTCCAGTTGTATTTCCAACGCAAGCTGAAGCACCACCCACACCAACAAAGCCACGTACTGTAACAGCCAGCAGGGTTCCACCCTCGGGATGACTGTGTCTTGTCCAGTCCTCAGCCTATCATCTACGCAATCGCAGTCTTGCGGCACTCGGGTGGTTACCCGCGCATCCACCCGAGCTCAAGCATGGCAACCCCTGTCCAATACACCCTTGTCCCATGGCGGGCCACAATGTCACCCCCCTTGGGAAGGAAGGAGGCTCTTGTCCTCGTGCGTATCCGATGCTCTGGTACGGAGTAGAGCGCGCCAACGACAACACCAAGCGCGTTCCTAAGCGCGATTGTCTCTTTGGGACATCTACCATACCAATATCCTAGCGGTCTTCACAAGACGGCCTAACGCGCAACAAAGTGTCTGACGAAAGTCATGATCTCGACGCCGAGAAGTTCTACTGTGTGCACACATGGCGCGTGCGCTCGGGCGCTGTACAGGTACACCCTGGCACAGCCCCTGCTCGCATAACCTTTGGCTGCGTTTCTAACCCCCGATCATCCAAGTCCTCCATCTTCGACGCTGGTCAATGTCGACATTCACTGGGTCTTCTGTGTCGCATCCCTCGTGGATTTCCCCCTAGCTGACGTGCATGACTTTATCTACTGCCTCGCTTGGGCGCTTTACTCCAAAACTGTTTGGTCCAAGAATATGTGTGGGCACCAGGCTGGTCAAGGCGCTGTGATATCTGCCTTGCGCTTCGAACGAGTGGGCGCTGTCCCCCGGCTAAGAAACTCGGGAGCTCAAGGAGGAGCACCTCGAAGCACATTCGATGAACCGCGGCCTGCTTGGACTCCTAGAACCTGGTAACTAAGTTGGTTATCTCCACGGAGGAGCGGGCTGGCTTCCGTGTCTACATCAGTCACAGCGTAAAGTGCGCGGCAGAAGTAAGATAATTTACAAGTACAATTCATGATACCGGTAAGTGTTGTCTCCGTAACCAATCCTTTGTCTGATTTTATCTCGTTTCCAACTAGTGCTCGTGCCTGATGACCTTGTACCGAGCCGGTACATATACAAGGTCGCCCGAAGCGAACCTTTCGACTACCAACCGCAAATTGTATCCTAAGCGATGCTCAGCATGGCACCCTCTCCACCGGGGGTCTGAATCTTCTGCTAATTACCGCAAGGTTGCAAGACTGACAACACAGCAAGTACGAGTACTGTTGCGAACTAAATCTTAGTTACAGCGTCACACCAAAAAACGTGCTTGTCGAGTACTCGTTGAACTTCCCTCCACGGCTTTGATTTACTTATTATTTCTTTCAAAAGCGGCATCGGATAACATCTGCATGCCGTTGAATGAGTTTGGAAGCCGCTCGCCGGTAACCCTCCCATGAAAATGACCGCCACTCAACTCAAGGTCAAAACATCCGCATTTCAGAGGCCTCGGCTGCATGTCTACTGCCGGGGGCGGGGGGCGATAGGTCCTTCATTATCACTGCCACCGGAAGATTTGGAAGGGACAGAGGTACAAGTATGCCCCGTGGGGCGATGACACGACTCGTCGTCCTTATAGAACCGGCTTATAACAACAAAACCTCGAGGGTCCCTCGGCATATTCCTTTTGGTCTTCGGGGTTGGTCGGCCCTTTTGGTATACCTAGCCACCTGGCACCGCAGGCTTGCAATAAGCTCCCCCAGATTGCTACCATCTTACGCAAGAACGGCCTGTCGGGTCGATACATGATAGGCCTGAAACAACGTTCTGCTACCATGCCTAACTACTTAAGTAGTACATCCCGAGTAAGTACCTCGTGTTCCCTTGCCTGCATACCTTACCCTCCTGCAGGCGATGTACATGTCGAGATGGACAGGCCTTTGCCACTGACGGTCATGCGCGAGCGGTCCGCCCTGTCCGAGGGTCACCGCCTTGGTTGCATATCATGACTATCCATCACGTCCGAGGTGTAGCGTCGGAGTGTAGCGTATATCCCAAGACCCCTCTATTGAGTTGTCATTGGCCCAGTCCTCTTCCAGCTGCCGGTTCTAGCTGGACATATGCCTGGCCTTCGCAGATCTTCATCACAAACCCAGGATGGCTCCCGGATCGCCGGTAGCCTATTATTCTCCGCGACTAGATCGTCGTGGAGACTCGTATTGTTGTCTTTGAGACGGTCCCACTCGAGGCGAGACGTCTTCTCACCACCAACCATACACTGAGGGTATCGCATGGGTCGGATTGGTGTTTCGACGGGTAATTATAGGCGTAGTTTCTGTCATAGGGACGCTTCCACGTCACGGTTGCTAATCGTTGGCCCGTACGGTATTGGCCAACAGCATTGCCCATCTCTCGTCGAGGTTACTGACCTCCACGCGGCCGAAGCTGCGGCTGGACTCGAAGTGGCTAGTTGAGGGATCAGAGTTCGGGATAGGCTTTGGCGGGTATTCGATACTCTTCGTTGGCTCGAGAGCTCTCCCTGGGTCGTGCGTGTCTGGAGCCGTGGGCCTGATCTCTCGTCCGTATCCCGGACAACCGACGTGCGTTATTTTCCCCTCAGAACTCGGTGCCGAGGGTGGTTGATGCAGGAGTCACGTAACCCGGCTATCGTCTCTCTTGGTTCGGCAGCGGTCGGAATGATGCAAGCTGCCAGATCTCATCAGCTCGTGGCGGCATGGGGCACTTCTACAGCGGCACAGACCAGGTTCCCAGATGCTCGGGTCGATGAATGATATCTCGGATCTCACCAAACATACCTAAAAGTCTCCGGCGGTATTGGGATTCGGTGCATTTCTTGGCGGTATTGTGGTTCATGGAGGGGGCTGGTATTTGAAAGGTGTAGGTTCTGACCTGATAAGCGTAGGGGCTGGCTGTGAGCCTGTGACGGCAGAAGCCCAACCGCGTGGTAGATGCCATGTACGAAACCACGTTCAACCTTGCACGCCGCGAATAGGTAGGAGCTAAGGCAGGCAGTCTAGAAAGAGCGGTTTACGTTGGTGACCTCGAACAGAGGCACATTGGTATTGAAATGATATAATCATGAAAAGAATGTGTGGCTGGCAACTGATAACTTCCGCGGCTGGAGCTTTGACTGCAAACGAGCCGAAAACAGGATCCCACATTATCTCAGACGCACGCCATATAGAGCTATAACTGCAGTATTCTTCCATAAGCTTGTGGCAAGGGCTCCGGAGTACACCCCGAGGTCGACGACAGGCTACAAAGATCATGTGCTGGGCGGCTATCCAGCTTGGGGCACGATCAGCCACTTCCGGCTGTTGAATGCCCGTCTCGAATGGGCCATCATCTCGATGGGTGGTCATCAGCGGTTTCTCACGATGGCCGCGATGTCAGCGTCTCCAAAATAGAGTCCGCATGGGCTAGCAAGGCCATTTCGTACATGCTGCATCGAGAATCTGGCAAGGCTGTGTGTGGCGTTGAGGCTCCCAAGAGAGTACAGGTTGGACCGTTTTCCATTCATGTCAGCCGGAACGGTTGGTGGCCATGTGAGACCTGACAACCCGACTGACGCACACGACGTGGGTGAGACATGCAGGAGCTGCCGCGTAGGGCAGCCCAACGGTCAAGGAATGGTGGTGTGTGTGGCTTGGACTGCTGCACGAGAGACTTTCCATCATGGAGAATAATATTTAAATTGAGAAGAACACATAATTGTAGACCCGTAGTTATTCGTTTTGATGAGACCAAACCACTGAACCTCAACAAGGCAGCATGTGCTGACTAGCTTACATTGATGGCATCAGCCAATGGTCGAGGCTACTCTGCAGCACATGCTCAACGGATCACGGATCCGAGGTGAGGCCAGGAAGATGTTGAACGTCATTGTGTATGGATTTATTTACCTTGATCTCGCAAGCGTATAAAGTTATATGCAATGCGGTGGTGCGGGAGAGTAGTAGAGTACCACCTGCAACGACTGCCATGTATCCCACCCCTTGCATGTACAAGAGCAACTTGGCAGGAATGGGCTTCTCCTGGCCTGGTTCCTGCAACCCAACGGCAGCCTCACCACGCGCGCTCACCTTGCTTGCACCTTGTGGCCGGCAGTCGTCAGCCAACTACGCGATGCCAACAGATCTGCACTAGGTATCGCCAGCGACAGACTGTCGAGCCAAGGCGCTCGACAGTCTCGACTGACTCACCTTGGGTCGCAATCGTAGCAAGCCAAGAGTGCAGGATGCAAAAGTCATCTGTATGCCCTGTCGGTCGGTGGCTTGAAGGCCTGATGCAAACAGCCGTTGGCGAGACGGGGTGAGGGGGCAGACCTCGTCACACGCACTCTCTCTCTCGCGGATGGCGTCAATGAAGGGAAAATGGTGGCCTGGACGACGTTCCCGTTCCCGTTTCCCCCACTAACTATCTTATCTTGCTCGATGAACGTTGTTCCCCTAACTAGTTGGGGGGGCAAGCAAGCAATCGCAATCTCACCGCCCTCCATCCCACCCTCTCCCCCCCTCCCTGACGACATGCATGGAAATCCGGGTCATCTGGGAAGCCAACGATGAGTTGGCACCTCGCATCCATCAATGACAGCGCAAGGAATGGCAACCACACACCTGGAAAACCAGACCGGTCAAGGGAAATGTCGCCGTCCGTCCAAGGGATAAAGGCGATAAAATAAAAGAAGGGAATTGTTTGAGCGAACGAACCCTGCATCACCCGAGCATTGTCGCGGGGTTGGGTTGTTGAGTGCATGTACGAAGTAGTTAGCGAACCAGTATCCGTATAACCAACCGGTTACCCCGTACGGAGTACACGACCATCACATTACGTCTTTCTTGCTCGTGAGGCAACTAGTTAGCGATGCGGTGGACGGTGGACGGTGGACGGTGGACAGTGGACGGTGGATAGTGGACACTGGACCCCCACCAGACGTGACCACCCTGTGGATTTGCCATTGGCCGAATGTTTCAAGCCAACCGAAGGGAAAGCACGGAGTAGCCCTATTGTGTACTTTGTAATGGCGCATGTTGTGCTTCGTTTGGCAAGGCATCACAGCACATCACAGACAGGCATGCACGTTTGCATGTGTGTTTGTATGTATGTATGCATGTATGCCTGCAGTGTGTCCCCCTCGGCGTATGCCCGACATTGCAGGGCCAACGGTAGGTAGATGCCGGTGATGTAAATTTGTAACTAGACTCTCTACTCTAGTAACATCGTGTCCACAGTCCGGCGTGTTGCTGATATTCGCTGTCAGGTTGCAGGACCGATTGGTCACCTTGAATCTTGATCGCGCGTGTGGATGGATGGAGCGGTACATACGGATAAACCCCACGGAGAATGCGGCGAGCATCCCATGCGCTTTTCCATGACTGCACTTTGGCCAAGTTGTAATGCATGATGTAAAGAGTAGATGCGACAAAGTGATGGATGGAATGATTCATCTTGTATTCATCTGCTACGGCGAATGACGATAACTTTTAGTATGGCTATTAGACTCGAGCACAGACCGTCCCGTCGGGATAGCGTTCTTACGGAAGGAAACCTCGTTTCGATGGCCATGAAACCAACGTCAGTTCAACATTCAACGGGCCACATAAATCAGGGGAAAAACCCCCATCCTTCACTTCGACTGTCGTTGCAGAGAGATCTCTGATAATTTGATAGACGTGCCCAAGATAACACAAGCAAGTCGCCTACATACTTGGTGACAGCCTCATCGCCCTGGCTCCCTGCGTCACGCGTGCATACAAAAGTGCCTTCCTCACCGTCCGAGATTGTCAACCTGCCAGATCCCATATCAACATGATCTCTACCAGCCATATGTCCGAGGGCATCGCCGAGGGGCGACAGGCCGTCTCGGAACCTCGCGTTGAGCGCGTGGTGCCAAAACCAGTTCCTCAGTCACAGACTCAGGACCCGAGAAAGTACCAGATCGAGCAACTGAAGAAGCGGTATTCACCGCGGCAGTCCAATCTGCAGAACGGAACTACCAACCTGCAGTTCCAGTTCAAGCCTTCGGATCCCGATTTCCCATTCGAGCTGGACTATCTGGAATGCGAGATTCAGATCCCTGCATCCTACCCAGACGCCCCCCGGTTTTACGTGTCAGGAACAAGGACATTCCACGTGGTTTCAGCATCAACATCGAGAAGGGATGGGCCAAGCTTGTGCAGGAGAAGCGAGAAGCAACACTCCTGGCACTGGTAACCACACTCGACAAGGAGCTCGAGTCATTTCTCTCGGAAAAGCCAACCGAGACCGTCAAACTGGTATCTTTCAAGGACATGCGCCATTTCGATGCTTCGTCTTCGCAACTGGAGCCTTCCTCTGCCGCTTCAAAGCCTGAGGCGAGCGCCACACCAGTTCCGAGGAGGCAGTACGTTCCCGAGGAGTCGTTCACAAGGGAGCAGATCGCTCAGGCCAAGGCAAGAAGGGCGCAAGAGACGAGGCAGCTCGAAGCCCGCATGGGACGTATGCCACTCTTCCACAAGTCGGCCGACGGGATCGTCTACACCCTGCCGCTCGAGCCAAAGAGGAGAAGCGAGTTGCCGCGGGCACTCCATTCTGTGCAATCAGTCCAACTGATCATATCCTTACTGTATCCCCTGCAACCCCTCAGGATCCTGCTGAACGATGTCGACTCCCAGGCCGCCGAGCCGTTAGAGGAGGCCTTCTCTGAAAAGACTAAGCAGCAGAGCCACATGACGCTGATGACGCATCTGAACTTTCTGGCGCAAAATATGCACATGCTTGCCAAGGCACCGCCACCTTCCGCCCCCAGCAAGGCACCGCAGCCCGTGGTTGCGCAACCGCCGCTGGAAAAGGGGAAGGAGAAATCGAGCCAAACCCAAGATGTGACGCATGAAAAGAGCCACATCCAGTATATACCTCGACCCCCTGAGTGGGTCTTCGTTGGTGACTCGGAGGAATCCGACTCTGATGACTACTCGGAGGATTCGGAGGATGGTTCTGAGGACGGTTCCGAAGGCGGAGGAGCAGCAATCGCGACAGCAAAGACAACCACCGCTACCAACCCGCACCAAGCCGAGCACGGCACTTCCATCTCCTTTCCCTCCGTGGAGCTGCATGGGATCGAATTGCTGCAGGTATCCATTCTCAGCATCAACATCAAGTGCGAACGGTGCAAGACGGTCAACGAGGTGACCGGCTTGAAGCCAAGTGTGGAGAAGGCAAGCAGTTGTAGAAAGTGTGCGACAGGGCTCACGGTCACGTTTCGACAAGAGCTGGTCCATTCCAACTCGACACGGGCGGGTTTCATCGACGTCAACGGCGGTACCGTTGCAGACATGTTACCGAGGTAAGATGCCCATGACGCGTCTCCTGGCTGGCGGCATGCTAACGTCAGCACAGTACCTTTGTTCCTACCTGTGGCAGATGTTCTACTGCGAGTCCTGGTCTGGTGTCCGTCCGGGGCGAGGTCACTACCAACGTGTGCCGAGAGTGTCACGGAAAATTCACCTTCAAGATTCCCGAAGTCAAGTTCCTCGCCATCACGCACGGCGGCGCTCTGCCACCTACCACGGGGCCTCGAAGGCAACCGGAAAAGCTGGGCATCCATGTAGGAGATGCGCTGCCGGGTAAGGGCTCATGTTCCCACTACAAGAAGTCGTACAGATGGTTCCGATTCTCCTGCTGCAGCAAAGTCCATCCATGCGACAAGTGTCACGACGAAGCAGAAGACCACCTCAACGAGTGGGCGAACCGGATGATCTGTGGCTGGTGCAGCCGAGAGCAGAACTACGCCGTGGAAGCCTGTACCTTTTGCGGCCGGAGCGTGATAGGGCGCAAAGGAAAGGGTTTCTGGGAGGGCGGCAAGGGAACCCGAGACAGGAGGACGATGAGTCGCAAAGACAAGAGGAAATATCGGCGGCCTGGTGGCGAAGCGAAGAAGGATTGAGCACCGCCACGACACATGTTCCATCTCGATGTGGTGGTCACAAAGATGAGGATGCTTCTTGCGCAGCCGCCTGCTGGTATCTTGCACTCGGCTTTGTCCTAGTATGATGTATCCCATTGATGAGAAGCATAGCTGGAACACCGTTGACGCCAGCAGGTATGTTGGATGGCTTTCTATCGGAATATCTACCATGACACACGACTGTACGCATGGCGACTTGTAATCTGTCGTTGACCTTTTCCCCCTTTAGCGCCCACACCCACCAGAAGCGCTGACATGGATGGGACCAATCAACAATGCAGAGCGGCTAATAGACGACAGCCATTTGTACAACCTAGACCAATCACCCGGCGGTGCAGCACACATGACGAGTGAAATGTGACCTGAGTGGTTCAGCACAGTGATGCGTTGCGAGTTAATCTGTGCATAAATCTGGGCTACTCCAGACGCACTATTTCACGACGACCGAATGGGTGTTTGCTTGTCTAGACTGTCATGTGTGCTGCAGATGCTGACGGCAAGCAAAATGTGGTGGTACCTGGATCAACTGGATACATCCATCTGATTTTATCTGATTTTATTGTATACAGTATTTTAGTTGATGTACCATGTAAGTAAGTGCAAGCACGAGTCTTCTCTTTCGCCTGCTCTCCCTCTCTCGATCCACTAGCTATAGCCAGTACAGGCTATAGCAAGTATTTTGGCCCCCTACCCTGCGCGTACACACTCTGTCGGTGTTACAGGAACCCATGGGATGGATGGCAGTGGGTTGAACGGTGCCCCTCCACGTAGTACTTTGTCCGCAGCGAGCTCGTATTGCCGGTAGTTACTCGTTCGTTACTCCGTAGTTACGGTGTCGTCCTCCAGACGAGACCAACCATCCATGGTCCATCATGATGCGTTCGTTATGCGAATCGGTCGACCCCCGACCTAATCAACCTCTCCCGACCAATGCCGATCAAGTCTTTCCAACGGGGGGGGCATGACATGGCATGCACCGGGACACACACGAGGGGCCGGCGGCATGTTCCAAACAGTACGGTACGTATGTATGCCAGGCTCTTGATTCGTGTCCAATAGCAGACATGGGGCTTTTCGTTGCTATCACCAGGGATGTTGGACGAGGGACGATGACTCTCTCTCTCTCTCTCTCTCTCTGTCTCTCCCAAGCCTCCTTCCGGAAGGGCGGTGCGAGATCCAAACGGGTCGGCGGAAGACACGGGCATGGGATAGAAAAAAGCTCGACGAGGGGAGAGAAGGGAAGGGCCAGGGGGGGGCTATACCGGCACGTCTGCTATTACTTTGTAACTACTACGGTAGACGAAAAGCCTAGAGACGCTCCACAAGTTTGTTGATGAGGCTCGGGGCGACGACGTCTCTCTCCGTTCCGATCGTGCCCATCGGTGGGGTCCGCTGTCTCGGTTACGCTGTCTGCTTGCCTGTGTAACTTACCGAGTAACTATGTCGCTTATCGGTCATATGTGACGGCAATTATTACCTACTAGGCAGTACGTACCTACCAGGGCGCCCCGGCCCCTCCCCCCAGTTACATGCCGTGCGTGGGGTTCTTCTCGCGCGTACATGATCGCTGTGGCGGGCTCGAGATCGAGTTTCTCCTTGCAATCGCCGCGGCGGGGTTTATTTATTATATATTTTATCGAGGGCCGTTACGGAGTAGTTAGTTGGTTACTACTGTTTACTACGTATAGTACAGGGAAGGCGTGCTGGGGAAACACGAGGCCGTTGTGATTGGTTGGTGGCATTGCCGACTCTTTCGTGGCGTACGACGACGACGACAACGGCGGGTTGGTTGGTTGGACGGATGGTTGGTGCCGTAGATGAGTTGTCGTTAACTAAGCATGTGCAATAACCAGGCGTGAAAAGAGTTTTTCCCCTTTTGCTCTTGTTTCACTTTTTCTCTTTCGCGTCATGAACTCTATCGAGACGGCAATGTAACGACAGGTCAGGTTGGGGGAATTCGGGAGCAGGCAGATGCATCCGATGGGCGTCGTCGAGAGCGTCGGCGATACGACCGTGTGGTGTGTCTGTGTGTCTGTGTGTCTGTGTGTCTGTGTGTCTGTGTGTCTGTGTGTCTGGGTGTCTGGGTGTGTGACAGTAACACACCCTTTCCCGACCAACCTGGGACAAAGGAAGCAAACAAGCCACGGCAACTTACGCCATTGGCCTGTCACTACGCACTACGTACGGAGTACTACGTAGTACGTAGTTGGACCAGTATCATGACAGGTCGTCTCAACTACCGACTAGTCAACTCGACTGTCCGTCGCTTGCATCGGACGAGTCGTGCGTCACCGGCATGACGGTCATTGCGGGTTCGTCCTCGCAGGTTCGTTCCTTCTCGCAGGTTCGAGGACGGGTTGGCCCAACTCGGTAGTCGACTAGCCGCTTCTGGTTGGAGAGACGTTGTCGCGACACTTTCCGCAGGTACTCCGCTTACTTCGTAGGTACATAACGTTCGTAGTCATCAGAGTACGAAGTATGTGTGGGCTGTCAGCTGACTCGAGGGGGGGGCAGCGCGTAGTCAAGCCGTTGCGTTGCGCACTTTATGACTAGGGGTAGCGTGCTGCTACGAAGCACTACGAAGCACGTTGTGTAGCTGCTGCGTGGGATCGCGACCCTAGCCCTGGCGTTGTAGTATTTTAGCATTCCTGCTCGAGATGAAAACCCATGTGGATGGTTGCGAGGTGCAAAGTACTGTGTAATTCATCGTGTTGGTAGAGGTATCGTCCGTGAGCAGAGTACTTTGTACTCCAGGTACTTTCCGTAGGTACGTATCCGTACTACGTAACTAGTTAAGTTACTGTGTAGGACGTAGCACAAGCAAGCCCCGCCCGTGGAATGGAACCCGACATGCTAGGCCCGGAAGCTCTCCCCTTCCCCTTCCCCTACCCTACCTACCCCTCCCCCTTACGTAGTATTAAACTCTAATCGGGATGCATGGCATGGCTTCGCTTCCTGGCGTCCTGGCGTCCTGGAGCCCTGGCGTTCTTCACCTTGCTCACCTTGTTCACCTTGCCCACGGCCTGCTTTCGGGGTTTCATGGTGGCGCATCGAAGGGGGCAACGCGGCCCCCCCTTCCTCGGTGGCTGCGAACGGAGCTTCCGACTGGGTGCCTGCTTGTTTTCCTAGGAAGGAAAAAAACAACAAAAAAAGAGGCCGCATCTCCCCGGAAACAGGCCAGGGGTGGGTGTTCGCCGACATGGCTCACGATGTTCTTCATCTGAACCACTGCGCTGGATCTTCGGGAGATGGGCACCGGTAATCAGCAGTCCCACGGCGGTGGGGCGGTGACTGGGGGCGGGTGTGCTGCTTTCTGCCAGGGAGGGGGGCCGGGTTTCTGATCTCCTGAGCATCTCCTGAGCCGCGGCCGATGGGCAAAAGGACGATGCATGGGACATGCGCCGGTCGCTAGTTGGGTACTACGAAGTCATGGGTTTTCGCCAAACTCTCTAACCGACACGGAGCGCTGCCACTGCATCGTACCGAGGTCGTCCCAGGGATACGGTCGTCGCCGTCCACCACGAACGACGCACATGGTCGCGGCGCCTTCTAGTGTGCTTCTAGAAGGCGGGTGGGTGGGTAGGAGGAGAGAGAGAGAGAGTGAGTGAGCGGGTTCATGTCAGCCCAACCAGTGGACACTCTCTGGCAGGTCGGGCACCTGTGTTGTTTCGTGTGGGAAATGAGTTTGTCGATGGCTCCTGGTAACGGAAGATGGGCCGTCAGTTCACACTGACTCGTGAGGTCGACCGACGCCTCCTCCGGTAACAGCCAAGTAACGTCAACCCCCTCGCTCTCCCCCCAGCGTCACAAGAGTCGATAGTGACAAAGTAGCCTGCTGGTGTGAGTGGCCCTGCGCATCTTTCTACCAGCCCTTCCAGAACCTTTTCCTGCTCAGGCTTGCGCTACGTTCCGAGAGCAATCTCTCCTGGCGGCGACCCGTGGGCCGTCAGTGGCTGAGACGCCGGGTGGGCGGCCTGAAATAGACGCCTGTGTCAGCATGGCCTTGCCGGAAACAGAAATGGGCCGAGTCATGATGGGTGATGGGTGCCACCGGGGGCGCGCATCCGGTACGGCCGTTGGCAGAAAACGTGGTTGTCAGGATCCCTCCAGAGATTGCCCGCGGCTTTGGACCCCCGGGCGGGGGATTGGAGCAGGAACAGGCATCGTCTGTTTGAGCCTCACCCATGTCGAACTCTGATAACAAGGTAACGTTAGTAGGTCTGGAAAGGGCCACGACGTGCGATGGCTCAACTATTCCCTCGCGGTAGAATTAAACGCTTTTATCTTTAATCGTGGAAATATATTTTCTGCCGTCGCTCGCTTCGACCTGCAAGGCCTGCAAGGGGCCGAGGTACAGGCAGGCATGCGAGATACTAAGGAACTAGTTGCGACCACGACTCGGAATCTCACGAGATCTCGATTGGCCGTTATCCGTCGGTACGGAGTACGTAGATGATGCTTACGGATGGATACTTTGAGTCGCAGCTGGCTCGCGATTGGCCATCATCCATTGGCTCCCACAGCGAACTCTTTCGAGACGGGAGAAAGCCGTCGGGAAGCTTCTTGCATTCGGCCCCATGCAAGCGACAGTTTTTTCAGTTTTTTTTTTGTTACAAAATAAAAACACTCAGCGCGGACGATGCCAAACTCGGTGCAAGTCGGCTCAGTGGTGCCGGCGGGAGATTGCCCAGCCTCCTCTATAGTCCGAAGCTCCAACAGCCGGTACCTTGCCCACCATTCGCGTCCGTGTCACGGCCACGCCGCACATAGTTACCACAGCATAACGGTACTCAATTAGGTGTCCACTCGCAGGGAGAACTGCTGATGAAGATCCCGATATTACGCAACCGAACTGTGCAATGCGCTGGTTGGACAAGGGAGGGAGGGCCATCCCGCCCCGTGTACTACGTGGAGTACCGCTACAGCCCCTGCCTGCCTGCGACTGGGGAACGGATGGAGGACCTGGCTTGCGAGCAGCAGGGTCTGGTCAATGGTAGTTAGCTAACTAGTTGGGTCGAACAAGCAAAGAGTTGGTGAGCTTGACAACATCCGAAGCTATTTCCGCACATTACAGCGGGCTCGCTTCCACTGTCTCGGGTAGTGTTGGGCTCCAAGCGTGTGTCATGGCATGGGCATGCAAGGGTTCTGAGCCGATCTGCAGTGCGACTTGCGCCGGCATTGCCAAAAAAAAAAACCTGAGTCGATATCGACTCCTCCATCCGTACGGATACCGAGTACTGTGTACATACCCGTTCGTTGCCCGCATGGGGAGGCAGGTCACTGGACTTCCACTATCACATCGGGTGGGGAGGGCCTGATATTGCGACGACAGCGGGTCGGTTGGTGGCCATTCGATAGGTAATCTTATTGAACTACCGTAATGGCGTATAGAAGTGCGCTGGGTTATGAGAGATACTACACAACACCTGAAGTGGCGACAATATTGCACCCCCCCAGCGCTGTGCATTGATATCACTACGTTCCCGGGGGTGACTGCGAGGTTGGAGACAGCATCAGGTTGATGAGGTTGTGTTGGCGAATCTTGGTGGTCTTGGGGAGACGTATGGTGGTGAATCTTGTTGGTCTCGGGGTATGTGTTGATAGGCGTTTACACCGTATTTGACTCACGATACAGGCTGTCTTGGGGTATATATATAGCTTGATGGATGTGGAACGATATGTGAGCACTATGTGGCATTTCTGATCCCGACCACGAACGCTGGGTGACTCGGGAAGCTTGCAAACCGACGACAGTCGGTCTCAATCCGGATGAAAACATTGTTCCGTCTAGGACATGGTCTCCATATTCTCTCCTGCTCCAAGTCACGTCTCGGACAAGCCTACATGCCTTCATAGTGGCTATCTGGCTTCACAAGACACGCTGGACAACTCGCCGTCCTTATTAACCCATCAACCATGACGACGCACACCCACGGAAACCCAGGAACAGCTGGCTTTTGCAGGACTTGAAGCTCCCGCGTCCGGTGCCGAGGGAGAAGGTGAGGAAGTCTACGAGGCCTCGAGCAAGCCCGTATGCGAACGATAATATCAAAGCCCGAGACTATCACCAACAGGCACAGCGTGTCTTGTTTTCCCCTTGCAGACGGGGAGGTGGATATCATGATATGCCCGGATGTTGGAGAATCTGGTGTACTGTGACGGACGAGTGTCAACAACATGTGAGCCGGCGAGTTACATTATCTCGCGAGTATCTGCGGATACGATCTCTGTGAATACAAGCTAACTCATCTACACGTCGTTCAGAACTCACTGGGAGAGAAGGACCAGGTACGGAGAATGAACTCTACTGGCAGTCACCATGATGATCCATCCCCATGCTCGGCCTTTTCATGACCGAGAGAGTAGTCAGTCAGTGCTGAACGCCCCCTTTGGCGATGATGACTTTACGTACGTTGAGGATACAACTGTACGTCGGCACATGAACTAACACGGCCAGGATATTCCTCTATCCGTACGAGCAATGTACGTACTCCCTTCCACGTTTACCTACGTTTACCCTCGTAGCGGCCGCGCGCCGCCGTGGCCAAACTTCAGGCTGCCAATCCCTCCGTCGCGAATATCCTGCTGCCTCGATACCTGACCGCCGGCACGCGGGCCGCAGGATCAAGGCGAAAGGGGTGGTGGTAAAGCAAATAGCCATTAAGTATGGATTGGCACCGCCGACGCCCTGCTTGGGTTGCAACCGGTGGGGGGGGAGGGTGTCATGTGATAGTTGGCGATCCTCCCCAGCACGAGGAAGATCGACCGTACCTTTTTTTGGTTCCCACCACCCCGTCGCGAACCTGATCAAGCACCCTCATCCCACAGGAGGGGGGGCTTTGGACTCCCGAAAGGGCCGGCGAGGGTTGTGGGGAGTAACTCACAGCGAAAGGGCTAAGTTGGGGTCGTCAGCGTCGCCCCGTGTCTCAGAAAGCTCGCGCGTGACTGTCGCTTGTCATGCGGGAAGGGGGGGAGGGGGGGACTTTGGTACACCGTTCGCGGCAATGGTCCCCCTTTTTGAGATGAACTGCCCCGCGCAGAGATGGATTGGGGGTGTGTGTGTGGGTGGGTGTGCCGACCCCATGCCGGATTCCTGGAGAGACCCCGGATGGTGGCTTCACCGGTGAAGAGCGTGTAGTATTCGCTTAAGCGCCAAGCGAGATGCTGTTGGCAGGGGTGAGAACACGCTGAACTCTGTTTGCCCAACTACTGTCAGCAGTTGCGTGTTAGTCACTACACAGTAGGGGTTGTCTGGTGGTTGATATATATGCGAGGACGTCTAATGACGGCCGTGCGGTGGTGATATTGTTTCCACAAACATGATATCAATGGGCCAGCATAGCCACGAGGTCACGCAACCCGTTGGCTTGGTTACTCCCCAGCAGCTATGGCATGGATGGTATGGCCATGCTGCCTGCTGTGGGCGTGTCATGGTGCCATGTCAGCCCATTATTGAACCGACAAGAACAGCCTCTGTACCGAGTACCTACCTACCTAGGCAGGCAACATGCTCACCATCAAACGCCATTTCTACAATTGGCAAAGGCTAGACGAGACTCGCTCACCTCCCCCCCCGTCCAAGCACACATGGACCCCTGAGAAGTGCCACCCCACCCCTTCGCTACAGCAGTGTTGACCGTTGCAGAAACGCAGGACAGAAGGAACGCCACAGGTCCAGTCGCGTACGGTTAAAATCGAGCAAACCGGTCTGCTGCTACGGCGTCGTCCCGCGGGTTGCGGAAACGGGGGTTTACCCGTCCATTGAGCCGGGTGCTGACAGGCCTATTCGGGCACCTGCTCACCCTATTTGGGGGGGCGAGGGTAGGTAACGTAATGTATAGCGACCCCCCTGAAACCAGCCCGTCGGTACTTCGGCCCAGCCTGTGATCCCCTCCATCTCTGTCGTCTGCGCGGCGCTGCGCTGTGCACTGCACCCTCGCAAAAGGTCGGCCTGCGACGGGAGATGGAGGGTCTCGACCAAACAATAGCACGGCTTTTGAGACAATCCTTCGTCTACTCTCACAGCGGCTGTGCCGACGCAGAGCCCAGGTTACGTGGCTTCCTTCTTATCCTTGATCCGGCAGTTGCAGTACCTGCCGAGACAGATAGACGCTCCTTTGCAGGCAGGCTTGTTGCTCGCCGAGGACGGCGGCTTCGAGACCGAGGATGTCTTGAACAGCACTTGGTACCGGTCGATGAACGGTACGAATGAGCCAGCTGAAGCTATACTTGCGCCGCATACGCGAGGATACCTCGGAGAGACAATGCAAAGTCACACTCTGCATCGATCCCGCGTCGAGTCTGCGGTCCAAGTACAAAAAAGAGGCGGAGCTGGTTGGTCAAGACCCGAGCTACCCAGATCGATTTGCCGTGCTTATACTGACCATAGTAGGAGTGATATCACAAGGGTTGTTATATCGAGACCATGTCGAACGAGTCTCACCCCCCCCCTTTCTGTCTATCCTTGGAAACGGCGCAGAACTCAACGACATGACAAGTTCCCCACGTTTCTGACCAACTCCCACAGCGTCCCGCATGCAGTCAGCTTGCTACTGTGGACACATGATGTTCGAATACCGTAGCTGGTATGGGAACGGGCCGCGAGTGGCTCGATGATTACAGTAAGCTTCAGTAAGCATCGTGGGAGATGCTGCAGCCTGTGAAGTCGCCGTCTGCCCCCCAATCCCTCCCCCCCGGGCTTACATGGTTCATTCTACGATATGTCATCAAGTGCTGGCGTGAGCATTTGTTACACTCGGCCACCCAAAATTAGTCATCGATACTTCGTAAGATGAGAGACGCACGACATGAAAGACGACACGAGATCGACGCCGATGACAGAAAGGAGGTACTTGTGCCAAGTCAGCACGCCTCTGACGAGACGATTAATTAGGTAAATGATTTTAAAGGCATTTATCTCGCCTCGAGACCAAGGACGACTCGCGTGCGACGGTGACATGGGAATATCTGGTCCACGTCAGCTGCCCCTCGGGCGACGACAACAATGTCGTCGACACGTCGGCGACCAGCATCTAGAAGACGCCACAATGGCATCGCAGGGATCCAAAGTCTGGAGAAAGACCCCTTGGGCACCAGTCAACGAACTTGGCAGGGGCTGTTTGACCTGCAGACGTTCGAACCATCGGCCAGACACGGCAGCATATGCGATGCGGGCCTCGCAGCACGATATACGAATGGGTCCTTGCTGGTGCTACCGCAGGATCGTTTATCTGCCCGTGGCATTGGCCACCACGGCATCGTGACACGGAGATGATCCAGCCATGTGATGCATCAGCGCTGGCCAGGTGAGCCGGACGGGGTTGCCGTTTACGAGAGAGAGTGAGGGAGAGAGGACGCGGACCACATTGCCGTTCTATGACAAGACGTTGGTCCGTTCATCGCGCCGCCCCTGGCTCGAGCGATGCGAGCAGGCCGAGTCGACTTGCCCTGGGACGGTCTCGTGGATGGGAGGGAACCCGCTCGATGGCCAGGCCAGACGGCCCAAGACCTGCAGATTCGCGGACCCGGGGATTCGGTTACGAATGCCCAATTGTACAGAGTACGCCATCGATATTTCGTTTCGTATTGACCTAGCTATGCGTCTCTCGCATCAGGAAAGTAGCGAGCCTCGAACCTTGAACCTCGAACCTCGTAGCCCCCTCTCATGTACCGCACCATACCATAGCCATCGCGAGAGAAACCCCTCTCCCTGGTATGCAATGTCGGCTGCGTGCAGCCAGGATGGCATAGTTCTCGCCTGAACGGTTCCCTTGTGTGAACCGGCGCATGCTCGTCCGCGGGCCCAGTCACTGCCGGCTGTGGACGTCGAGTGAGTCGCAGAAGACGGGGCCGATGCATGTGACGGATAGAGCGCTCCTCTAAGCACCATGGAGTGTATGCGTGAACGGACACCGAGTGCGGAGCGAGATGTTGCGCGAGAGCGCCACAAGGGGCTTACGATGCTCGGGAAACAGCCGAACCGCAAGGCCATGGAGTTTAGTTGTATTTACCGCTTCCTGCAGCCGGTCGCGATACGAGCGTGCTTGCTTCACGGGTGACGGCCCCTGAATGTGCATCTCGAACCCACATGCAACGGGAGAGCGAATGCCTGCTTACTGTGTACTGTGGTAGGAGTGAGGCATTTTGCTACGTCAGGTTGCATGCAGAAAGAGCCCCCCCCCCCGGCAGGACTGAATGAATGAGTGGATGAATGGCCTTTGCCGATTCGCGATTCAGACTGACATGTCGGGTCCAGCGATTTCGATTCGCACCGCCAACCTGGTTTTGCCCTCTGATACCCTCGTGCCGTGACGCCACGGCACGAAGGTATCAAAGTGTAAAAACAGGCAGGCTGAGCGAGCGGCTGGCCTGCTGCTGTACCAAGTACTCCGTAACCAGTCTGCTGCTGACTCGTGTCCAGGCCCGATCAAGGCCCCGTGCCGTGGATTTCACATTTCGTTGCAATCCCGTCAGCCTGTTTCCTGGGACTCTTGTCGGTCATGACATCATGGAGTGACGCGCTGGCACCCATCGTCTCTTGCTGCGGCGACTCTGCACAGATAACTCACCGAGATGCTAAATTTGCATTCCATGGTTCCTGGTTGGACGGCTGGGATCCCGACACCTGGTTGAGTTCGGTCCGCGATCCGGGGTCGACTGGCATTTGCCCAGAATTCCGCAACGTCAATGTCATCTTTATTTATGACATTGAACGGGCATGCGGGCATGCGGGCATGCTGGCATGTTGGCTTGTAAGTTAAGTTGTCGGCGAGTTTCTTGGACTTGCCGATCAAGTTGCAGAAGGGCATGACCGACCGACGGCCACGTTACACACTATTTACCCTGTAACTAAGGGACCGTGGTGACTAGTTCGTTACCGTAGCCAGTAAAGTTAGTTAGTAAGAGACGCGAGCCCTTTCTTTTCCCAACAACTCCACCCCTGGATGCAAACGATCATCGCGCGTCTCGCTACAACAGGAAATCGCAAGCAGCAGGCCTAGGGGTGCCTAGAGGGCCTAGAGGGCCTATGCCTAGACGGCAAACTCCTTCCTCCTTCCTCCTGTGACCTGTTGGGATAAAACTCTTCATCTCAATTCCCAACTGCCAACTGCCAATTGCCAATAGCTAGCCCGCAGCCCCAAACGAGAGGAAAAACCAAGACGTACCGCGTGACTGCGCAAAACCCCTCTCTCTTACTTGGTACTCCGTAGTTACCCCCCGTGCCTACCCCCGTGCCTAACCCCGTGCCTCCCACTGCGTTTTAGCTGAGATTCGCACTTGCGCAACCGCCACGATCCGCCTTGCCGCTGGATCGTCACATGAGCCCTTTTCCCTCCTCTTGACCCCCAAGCCCAGCCCAAGCCCTTGCCCTGCGCTGCGCGGCACGTCGCATGAGGAACCCGAAGGCTATTTGAATAACTGCATACGGAGTACACACGCCACACTGTATCTTGCCTCGTCCCCGCTTGTGCAGTGAGAGAGGGTCGGCTTTCCGACATGTCAGAAGCGGCAATGTTGCGATTGTCACGCAAGCTGTTGGTTATGGACTGGCGAAACGTGCAAACGGTATGGTACGGTGGTCACAGTCAACCCCCCAAACCCCAAACCCTAAACCCCCGAAACCCGTCACCCCAGACTTATTCCCCAGTGGTTTGTTTCGCCTGTGACATCTCACATCTCATATCGTCAGTCAGACTGAGGTGTCGCCCATCTCGTGCGGGCGCGCGCGCGAGACGGAGAGATAGAGAGACAGACAGAGAAAGCTCGTCATGCCCCAGTTGCCACTACTTTCTCACCGCGCGGGCCAACCCTTCTCTCCCTCCTTCGCTCTCCACAGGGGGGACGGGGGGGGCGACGGGAGAGGGAAGATGCCGGGTCACAGGGACAGACCACAGTAATCACTGCTGTAGATCAACCGTTCTAAATGCTGACGAGACCCTTGCCGCACCTACTTTGTACTACCTTATCACCCATATCTAGGAAGTATCCTGCATTCGGGTTGACATGTACACCTGTCTCACGTTCCCTTACCCCGTGTAGCAGCGAATGAACCCCCAACCAAAGACGTGATGTGGCCAGGGAGGGAGGGCGTGTGACCCGTCAACGGGAAGGATCTCGGCGCGCGCGGGCGACGATCCAATGATGGAAGCGACTGGGCGTTTACTCGTTCTCCTTTTTTCGTCGTTCCCTCTCTTTCTTTCTGTACTACGTACTCCGTAACTATGTGTTTCGTTTCCAACTCGCCCCCAGCCCCCTCCCTCTTTTCCCTTTTCCCTTTCTTTTTGGCGGCTGGTGTGTAACGCAGGAACTTGGTTCTTCTGCCGAACGACATCATGCAGCTGTGGTTTCCCAGACCTGACTGACCCTAAACCTGGACTGCCGGATAATGGACCCGATCGACGTCGGGGGACGAGATCGAGCTGATGTTTTAAAAAAAAAAAAAGCATACCCAGTAATGGCAGTTTGGTCTACTGTGTACTTGGGTCCTCCCCCCCCCCCCGGGTTCCTGAGTCGCGAGACAGGCGATCGGTGTCGCGGGCTGGAGGGGTTTCTAAATCCAGACATCGAGCCTGGCTGGCATGGCTTGAGGCATCCGCTGTCTTACGCGAGTTGTGCATCGCATCGTCCCCCTTCCAACGACGGGTATCAGGCATGTCTTGTTGCAGAGTGACATCATGGGTGAGGAGGATACTTGTCAACAACGTACGGATAACTACGTAGTAATCAACTTACCCCTCTCCATTCGAGAAGGAGTCATGTGTGTGTAGAAAAGCAAGCAGCACAATTTGCATCTCGTTGCATTCCCCGTAGTCGCAGTGCAGCGCCCAAAACCAAACATGAGACGTAGTTAGCGACGAGCGACGACATTCCTAAATTGCAAAGTACCCCCCGGGCGGTTTGTACACGCGATGGAACGTAAGCATGCTTATTATTACTTCGCAATCGCCAACAGGTCAACAAACAGCCCAATGCGGGAAGGGAGATTATTTTTGGCGCCTTCCCCCACAGCCCTAATCTGCGGGCTGTGCCAAGTTCCGGGCAAGTAAGCAGCTGCTGTCGAGATTGTGCTTGCCGCTGCTGCTGCCGCTGTGGTCTTTTGGCATTGCCCCGTGACATGCTGACGTGCAGCGGCCCAACCACGAGATGTCGATTTTCGTCAAACTTGGCCCCCCCCAAAACAACTAACTAACTTGCCACGAACCAATTCCAGAGCTGAACGGAGTCGTATAGAGTTTAAGCCCCCCCTCCCCAAGAATCAATCACACACTGCCTTGTCAGTGGCCCCGCGGGAAAGCAACTGCAGCAACTGCAGCAACGCAACAACTCAGTCTGAGTCAGATTCTGTCGGAGAAAGTTCAAGTACATCGACTTGTCAGAGGGCAATCGACGACCTTGTATATCCACGAGACCAAATGATGACCGGCCAAGTCTGACAAGGTGATGCATGATATTTTTATTGAATTAATCTTGAATTATCTCTAAAGTGCAATGGCGTTGAACCCTCCCCCTTCCCCCCCACACTACCCCATTTACCGGTAACTACCTCCCTGATTCGACAAGCCTGCTGTTGCCGAGGTGTGAACGCGGAGAACGGCCTTGGCACTGTGGTTTTCTGGCAGTACGGAGTAACAAATACACATCCGTACTCCGGGGTCTGGGGAATGCTGGTCCTCCTCCCCGACGACTACGTACCTACGCGTATCGTTCGGACGAACTGGCATCTGACTGAAAGAGCTGCTATTTATTCACTGCTGGAGAGCCGCCAAGTTTCGGAATCAGTCTCGTGAACGAAAGCAGCTAGTTGTTACGTATCAGCCACCAACTATCATCACACTCCATTGGATCGGATTCGTATGCCGGCTTGGACGCTTCAGCAACGTCTCCTTCCGTGTCGCAGCGAGGTCAATGAATGGGGGGGGGGATTTGCTAGCCGCGGCCAGTAACCTAATATCTTCGCCGCGGTGCCGAGAGGCAGGCATCGTGGTGACGATGACATGATAATGAAAACTCCGCGCGGCGCAATGAATCGTATCGAGTTTTGCCATACTCCGTAACTACGGAGTGTACAGTCACTAACGTTACAGGCTGGACCCTGAACCCCGAGCGGGCGTGAAAGCCTCAAGTTTGGTGTGGGATAATATTTAGCCGGGGGACGTGGCCAAGCCAAGCCAGCGCGCGAGTAGACGAACAAGGTCGATTCCGAAGCCTATTTCCCCGACATTGAAACAGGCCACATGAGCTGAACTATGAATTTCCGTGGCACCCTGACCCGGTTTCCTGGGACCAGCTGCCCTTGTTGCAGCTAGTTGGCTGGGCACCAAGTTCAACGTTTCTTGTGAGCTTGCCCGTTGTCGAACAGGTGCGTTGGGCACAGGGTTCCTTGCGGTGGGTGTTCGTCCATCCTGAAGCACCGAGGCGACAGCGTGATCCTGTCGAGCGTTCAATGCCTCCGGGGAAACCCGGAGCACGGCGAGGACTGCGTAGGACGGTACTCCGTCGTTAGCGGGCGCAGCCTCGTACTTTTGTAGCGACGGTCTTTTTTTTTTTTTTTTTTTTTTTGGGGGGGTCCCAATATGGGGCGCCCAATAATCGGCCATACTGTGGACGTTTGTCACGATAATGCGAGCAAGGCTGAGTTGAGGACCTCCCCCCCTCCCCCTTCTTCCTCTTGGCTTCGACGCGCGGTTCCACGGCGAAACAGTCTTCGTTGGTGGCATCATCTCGACATGATCGTGTGCGCCTGGCGCCTTTGCTATTAACCTTACTTTTTGAGAGGGCGTGACCAGCGTCAATGCTTTCTTCCTAGCGTGTCGGGTCTTCTCGCGCGAGAGTATGCCGAAACCCGCCAGACTGGCCGGCTGGCTTGTTCCATGTGAAGTCCACGCAGCCCATAGCCGTACGCAGTAGCCATGGTTGTCGGGGCCAACCCTGCGAGTCTGGAGTAGCAAGCTGTCGTGTTTCTCGTATTAACGCGTATTTGTGTATGTGTGTGCGTGTGCGCGTGTGCGTGTGTTGTGTGTCTTGGACCCTTCCTTTCCGCCTCCCTCTCATCCGGGAGCCGCAACCCATTGATCACAAGTAGTTATGGAACCGTCCAGTGGAGATAACTAGCGATTGAGAACCACTGTGTAGGTACTGTGTACGCATTTCTCACTCAGGTGAGGATCCGTGGAAGGATCGCCGAGGAGGAGTCGCACGACGTGGATTGATTGGCGTGGCTCGTTCATATCGTTAGTAGGTCTAACTAGTTCGTTACTGTGTCGAGCCCCGTCCAGACTTTCAGGGTCCAGCCTTGGACGTGGTCGGATGAAGTGCGGCTCTGACAGGGCGCTGAGCCCCCCGGCGGCGAGCATACATGTGGTCGTATGCAGAGCAAGACGGACATTCATTCACATGCTGAAAAGAAAACCACCACGTTCATGCGCGCACGAGTCGCCCTCCCCCCCCCGATTCTGTCGGAACAAGCCAACAATTCGGGAACTATGCCTTGGAAGCTCGGCAGATCAGGGTCGACCTACGAGAAGATTCCACAGCAGCGAGCGGCTGCCTGAACGGTGGCCGTGGTGAGGGGACATCCAAGAGCAGCATCATCGCCCCAAGTTACGGATAGGGGGAGAACCCTTCGTGCATGGAGGGCGTGGCAAGGTTTTCCTCTCGGTTAGTTCCCCCCCTCATGCGCCTAGAAGGCTAGAAACAACAAATAGGCGCCAGATCAAATGCCGCGGTGGATAAAACGTTGCTTAAGCTGGACTCGAGCCTGCAACCCTTCAAATAGCCACGATGGTGAATCACCCGCAAGCGAAACTGGGAATAATAATAATTATAATTATAATAATTATAATAATAATAAACCACGTTGATGTTTTGTGAGAGCGTACTCTGTACGTAGTGCATCGTGCTGCTCCCCGCAGATCACACATACCACCCACCCACCCCCCCCCTTGCCCCAAGGAGATACTTTGATGAGTGAAGCTTTGCAACTTATTTTTACCGCGCGTCGCTTCGTGCCAGGAAGTGAAGGTTTCGCAATGGGTGGGCCGAGTTTCTCCGCCTACTCACCGGGGGGGAGGGGCTTTCTTCTCTCAATAAGCTGCAACCCGGACAAGCAAGCAGGCTTTCGTGAGCTAGTAGATCTGATTCGAGCCGTGTTACCTCCGACATGGCCCGTCATTTCCAATTCAATTCGGCGGTATATCAATCTTGCGAGCACGGCTCGTCTGTTCCACGTTTCCGGTACGTCAATGTCGCATCCCGGTACGCTGTGCATCCTCGAAATGGAAACACAGCAGAGTACCTGCGTCGAACGTGTTGGTTATCCGTGGCCGCAAGTGGTAACTGGCTAACTATGTACGGACTATGATCGGGCACCCCCCGCCTCGTACACACACCCGCACTGCTCGCTAACGACTGCGTCTGGACTTTTGGGTACCATGGCGGGCACGCGCATACCTCTTTTCGGTATTAATCAGGGGGCCCGATCTCCCTTACCGTGTCACCCTGCGTTCGAAGGTCGGTGATAGATTAATCGTATGTGGGGGTGAGTACCCTTGTCCGCGAGGATCGGGAGTCTGCCACACCACCGTCGCGCTGTTCCCGTGCGAATCTCCTGCCCTTTTGGTTGATAATCTGATGACCCTCGAATATGACCGAGCTGCAGAGGAAAGACCAAGGTCTCCGTCAGATATTTCCGCGGCATGGCCCCCTTGATGGCGTTGCGTGCAGAATTCGGGTCAAGAAAACTAGAAGCCTTTTGGTAGCCCTGAGGTGACATTGGGGGGGGGTCGCTTCCCGATGCACAATCTACCGCCCATTCGCGTATCCGGGAGTTGGATGGGCACTGGACAGCCGTCATTGTGCAACCATCTAGTTGGAGCATAGGTACCGTGGTGAGACGGTGCGGGAGCTTTTCTGTGCTCACTGGATTCGAGTGAACGAGTATAGACACCGGTAGTGTCTGTCCCGTGATGACGGAGAGGCTGCACATAGCTAGTTCCGCACCAATCAGATACTTCCCTATACTCGAGTGTGTCAACTCAAACTCGACAGTGAACAGGCTACATCCTCGAAGCCGGGCAGGGAATGTTGACAAACAGGGCCAGGGAGACGAGATATCACACCGGTGCGCGCGATTCCAAGCCCAAGATTCATTGGTATTCGTCGAACCTTAGCTATATCCGTACCTCCCAAGAGGTGATGGATCAGTCTCAGAAATTGGCGAGGTTGAATGCAACGCAATCAAACCCGAGGTATGTGTGCTGAGACGTACTCCGTACTGAGTCAACCAGTTCGTTGGCTTGACAGGCGTCACAGCGAGAACGTCGCATTGGGTACTCCGTCCCATAAGACTGGATGCAACGTGACCCAACGGTCGCAAACAACGAGCCCTGCGCATCTTCCAGAACCAGATCCCTCGTATCAATAGTTATACCCATTTTCGTACCCATCGTGGGGCGTTTCCGCAAACAAGCAGATGAATGTACTGCGGACTCGGGCAGTACTTGACGCACTGCCAGTCGTAGCTGAAGTTCGATTTATTATGGTTACAAGGCAAGGGGCAGACCGGCAACCTTCAGATACGCGCTCATTGGCTGCCCTGAGCTCCTGGTACGTCGTCTCCAGGTTCTCGGGTTTGATATCCAGGAGAGCCGGACCGAACGACCAGAACAACCAGAACGACCAGAAGCGCGAGTCTGTTAGTTTTGGCTCAAAGCGTAGACTACTTTTGTAACAAGCAACGACCGTTTGCGAGCTGGATTACATTCGATGACCACGTGATCTTGACGGCTTTGTTGGCGTGGAATTCAGTCAGTGGCAAGATAGGTAACTAGGTGCATATACTGTGTAGCTTGTGTCACCTGACTTTGGCAGTACCGCCAGGCCGGAACCGACATCAGTTATCAGTTAACGTTAGATGGCCTGCCAACGTGCTGCTGCTCTGGACTGTCAACGTCGTATCCGGAAATGCAAAACGCCACAAGCAACTGGCAACACGCACGGCTTGGCAGGAACGAGAAGAAAACACAACGTTGCATAAACATGATGCGTTGGCTGCCACAGGGCAACGATTTGTCTTGGGCCTGGCCGTTCAGAAGCCGTTGTCGCGGACCGCACCCGTTGGCAGTCAAAAGCAAATACTGTGAGGCCAAGGTTGGATTGATCGATCGTCACGCCTCGGCGCATTGCTTTCTGTCATGAGACAGACGATTAACGTCCAGGCTTTCGAGGCCAAGCACTGGCTTGCATGGAAGAAGTCCTTTTTTCTTTGCGGAACCCCGGTCCAATCCCCCCCCCACACCAACTGCACGGGGGAAGGGTGTCACTCCCTCCCTGGCGTGGCCCGGGGAAGGATGCCGTGAGGGAATGGCGGCCGTCATCAGTGGTCACATTTTGGCGGAAAATGACAGAGCTGGGCGCACTAGGTTCCTAAACGGTCATCGTCGCGAGTCATCACATTAGGCGCAGTGCAAAGCAAACCGACAACATACTTGCTTGCCGTGGCGAGGTGATGACATGAGGGCAAAGCGAATTCCCCAAGATTTTGTCATTGCCGATCGCCCCGACAGCGGCAGCCCACCCACTGGCATGCGAGATTGAACGTTAGCGAGTTTTGCATGCAGGTGGGTGTGCCAAGCGAGTGATCTCTCTTTTTTAGTGAGCTTCGAGAAGTTCACGATGATTTGAGCTTGATGGTGTGGTGGTGTGTGGTGGTGTCGACCGGGGGAGGTGGGGAGAGGGGGGGCGCGCGGGATGGAAATGAGAACGGGCTTGACTGGGAGAGTCTGGTCTGGGATCAGCTTCACCGAGGCGCCAGGATAGGAAAAGGTGTGGCTTTCTCGCCTACGACTGTGTACGTACACAGGTATCCGTACACAGCTCCCCGCTCTTTCTCGCGTGGGGGTTCCACACTCGCATTTCCCCAGTTTCCTAACACTGCAGTGCCAAGCTCGGCGACACTGCGGCAGCACTGAAATAGACTCACGAAATGCCTGCCTCTCATATCGCCATGTGTGCTGGTGCCTGCATTGTCGTTGGTTGCGAAGTGCAACCAAACGAATAACATTACGCAGTATCATAATGTCGCGCCGTATCATCATGCTTCACCCATGGCACTCGTGTTTGCTCGATTTTCGTCATTTTGAGATGGTACTTTGGAGCGCTCAAGATGATGGACACGAGTCCGCGAGCACGCCTTGCAACTGGTTCCTTACATGTATGTCGTTCTGCTCCGCGATAAGCTGCGAAGCAAGTGACCGGGTGATGCTACCTTTTTCAAACGCCCGGATATGGCAGGATGCATCGTAGGATTCAGGGGGCTGTCAAGTTTCCGAATCTGAGCGACACCCACCACCTTCTGCTCATAGTTAACGTTGCCGCATTTGACGTTGTCCGAGAACCGGCGATGACCGCCCGCGACAACGATAAGGCCATGTGAAAAAGCCACGATCAGGGACCCCGGCCCCCAAGGAACGAAGCCGGTCAAGCAAAACTCCTTCCAGAAGATTGGCCGAAGGTTGGGGGTAAAGAAAAACGCGATAGTAGAGCTAACTGCCTGCCGCATTGGGAAGCGTGCCCGCGTCTCTTGATACCATAACCCCCAACCCAACAAGTTGGCCATGGGATCTGCACATTCTGAAGTGTCACGTATCATTCATTGGTGGCCTAATAAGACCAGACGAAGAAAGACGATCGCCGATAGACCCGCCGACTCCTTCCTGGCAGCTGCATCTTTTTATCGAGTTCGTTGATCAGGAGGCTTGTCACGAGCTCCGGGTAAAGAGAACAACTCCCTAGGTACGTACCTAACTACCTAACTACCTAACTACCTACCTACCTACCTACCTACCTAGCCACCAACATTATATGCCGCAACGGGAGCGGTTTAATTCTTGGGAAATTGAAGCCCGAAATAATCTTAAGCGCGGCTATGTCGAAAAATACAGCCGCAGGTCGCTTAATGGATGATGCGTCTTTGGGGGATTTCCGGCCATCACATGTTTGCAGCAGCATGTCTATACTTTGAAGGAAGTGGGATCGCCAAAATGTCACAATCATGGTTCAATGGAATGAAGCTGCGTAATAACCTATAATTCCAAATATGATAACCAGCAACTCCGACGACGGCGACTAGATTGCGCATCCCACCGTCCACGCGGGCGACAGTCGCGCCTAATCTACCGTCTCGTTCCGCCTAGGCGCTTCGTGAAGGATGATGCTTGTGCAAGGTGATGACACTGACGGGTGGTTGATGTTCAAAACCGCTGCGGCGCAGGAGTGGTCCGAGTGGGCTCGTCACATTGCGCCGGTCGGCGTGGAGTCTGCCATTGGCCCAGATTCCGCGTGGACGAGCGCCACATGTTGGACACGACAACTCGATGATGTTAACAAGTCGGGGGACGAGATGGCCATCACGCATTAATTGATTACGATTCTACACGAGCGTGATACGAAACCAACGTGAAGCTTGCGGATTGAAACCCGGGATGCGCCATGGGACGAGTGACTTGTCCGTTCAGGAATCGGAAGAAGCTGCTAATGAAGCTACGATAGTATACCAGGCTTACAGCGCATTGTGCGAGGATCCAGGAGCCAAAAAGCTATTATAAAGGCATTCACGCCCCTCTGATCACTCCAGCGGGTGGCCATTGGCTGCCAACCGCTCACGAGACAAACCTCGGGTGTTCTTCCTCGTCGATAGCAGACTCTGGATATCGCGGGGATTGTCGTGGGGACTTCATCCATGTTCACCGAGGCGCCCAGCGTGTGAGGCTGAGGAAGCCCAGCTGACCATGTTTTGCACGGTATCCGTACGTGGTGCGGAGGGGGGCCAATGAACAACAAGCCACAGCTGCCCCCGTCCGTCCAACATTGCTTCTTTCAGTCGTGCTCACGGGACGGACGGACAACGCATCAACAGTAGTCAATAGCAGGTTTCAACCCCACGGAGTTGCCCATTCACTACGAAGCCAAGCTCATCGCCCAGATCGTGCACGCACGTAGTCCTTGGCCTCCGTTCGCGGCGCATTCCCTAGCAATCAGGGTTGATGGGTGCGTGATACGGTACCTGCGACGTGTGCAGACAAACACTACCAGTTTCCAAGTTTGGAGCGCAGCCAATCGTGAGAATGTGCCGGCGAGCGCTCAATTGACTCGTCGCCTCTTGTAGCGCGGCGACCGTGACGACCGTGACGACCGTGACGAGGGGGCTTGTAAAACAAAGTGCCGGGCGAATAGCGACCGTCACGGGGCCACGACCTCGGGCAGTAGTAGCTGACACCCGGTGAACATTGTTATTCGACAGCGCTGTTTCGCCTGGCTACCAATGGTATCGTTGACTCCCGCGAACGACCAAGATTAGGGAACGAGAGCCGGAAACAGATGAGCCTGTTTGGCTCCCACGGCGGCAAGAATGCTCATCATATGGAAACGGGGTCGTCTTGTGTCAGTTGACGGAAGAAGTTGCCAACACGGGGCAACGATCCCCGCGGACTTAGCATCCGAGGAAGTAGCAGATATGGTACAGGGAGAGAGGATCAGCCAAGAGTGGTGACATCGGAATAGATGGGCGGTCGATCCACCGGGGCGAGGTTCCTTGGACGCTACAAGTCCCATATGATGATTCTGATAATGGACGTTCGTTCGCACACATGGACGGAATCCGAGTCAACGTGACGGACTGACATTTTCCAAAACGAGGCAGCCAGGGCCAGTAGATTGGGTCACAATCAAACTCTCATGAATCAATGCCATGCGGCCACAGCCCGTCGGTGGCATTCTGTGTTGCTTCTCTCAAAATGCCAAACGACAGGTGACACGGATTGCATGCGCTGGCGGTGCTTCACTGTGACCAGTGCCGATCTAGATAGAACTAACTGGAGGACTCCCACGGACCGCTGGCAGCCGTCGTCTTGATCGCCCGTCTTGGTTGCCGTCGTCGTTGTCCGTAACCATCACACTGCCTCATCAGGTCCAGTGAAAATGAGGCTGGACTCGGACGGAGTAGGCTCAAGTGGAAACACGTATCCACCATCGCAATGCCTGAGCGAAAATGACCAGCTGGTTGCGATCAGAGGGTCTGGTCACAGACGAGTCAAAGACGTGATTGTCACCGGGAACGTCGTCCGGCTTCGCGTCGCATTTTGACCAGACAAAGTCCCGCCTGGGTTAGATGGGGGGTTAAATGCCTCATGAGGGAAGTGCTGCCCTTTGCGATCTAGAGTCCACGCTATCCGTCTGCGTCTAACCCCAAAGGGAACCTACTCCTGCGCGCTAGGGGGCCGTGCTGGGAAGCCGCCGACCACAAGCCGTTCAACGTGGAGAGAAGTTCCGATGGGGCACGATGAGATTCAGAGGGCAGGCAGTCCTGACGTTAGACTGAAAGTACCGGTCTACAGGGCCTGGATGGCTCTCAATGCCCAAGGACCCCCCCGGGGCCCCTGGAGATCCATGACCACCACCCACAAACAGCCCGACATACCCCCAGTACCCACCATGCCGCTCTGGAAGTACCTGAATTCAGGTCGCTACTAGCCGGTACGTACTCAGGTACCCTCATCCCGGCCGTTCTCACAATTGAGTCCATCCGACCGCCAGGGATTGATAGGAAGAGCGCGACTCGGGGTACCCAAGTACTTGAGTACGGGAGTACCTCCACCCACAACCACACCGCGCCTTCTGGTCCCACCCATGTCGTGCTGCCCACTCTCCCTCTACGCACCGCACACGCACCGCACACACACACAGCAGCATACATATGTACACTTCAACCCACTCCCTCTCCGTCGACTCCCCTCCTGTCCTCACGATATAACGACCAGACTTCCACTTGTGGACCCTTTAGAGTTCAACAACCCGTCTTTACCATACGCATTACCGATCACGACCAGCAAGCAGCATCTACTTCTTGCCTCGGCCTCAACACCAACTTCGCTCTCTCCCGGGCCACTTACATCACCGGCCGTCGACGACCTTTTTTCTCATAGCACCCGCCGACTGCTACACCACAACCACCCGGACAATACTCGAGGCGCCGTCTACATTTATGCATCCCGATTGACCGCCACACACTGCCGAGAGACGCTCGCGACTCATTCGCGAAATCTACCTCAACCATACTCTTCGACGCTTTCCCCGGACTCTGCTCTAGCCAGCGAGCGGCATTCATCGCCGATATGCCTGGCAAAGCCGAAGGATTGGTCCTCACCGTGGACCCGAACGTGATCCACAAGGTCGATACTGCAAACGCTCAGAACCTGTTCAACATGTGGACGGGTACGTTATCCCTGCCTCCAAAACGGACCGGCGCTCCTCTTCATACTAACATGACCTCAAGTCTTCTCAAGATGCGCCGACTCTGTTGAGCAAGGCCGCCGGCTAGAGAACCTGAGCTGGCGCCTGTGGAACCGGGAAACATTTTGCTGCGAGACCAACGACATGAAGTCGACGACTTTTGCCCCCAGCACCACCTCGGCCCCCATACTCACAGTCAAGGACATCCCCGAGTTGCGGATACCAGACATGCCCCAACTCTCAAGAAGTGTCGATTCAATGGTCGATAACGAAGAGGCTATCGACTTCAGCTCCGAGTTAGACCCGATGGAAATCTCACGCCCTATAATCGTCCGCCAGGACTCGTCAGCCAGCAACCGCAGTCGTGGTCGTGAACGGCACATTACCTCGGACCACCTTGAGAAGATGGTCGTCACTATCATACAAGAAAAGGAGCCCAACCTTGCTCCCCTCCCCGAGATGAGCTCGCCACTACTGGAGCCCGAGTCTGACGAGTCTCGACCGGCATCATACTCATCACCGGACCAGCAGTCACCCGAGACGCCCACGACGCCTGCCACCGAGCAGGCATGCCACTTCGACTCACTACCAGCAGCCCAATCCGTTTCGTCGGACGCAACCTCCACGAACGGTACCACCCCCGGCCGTACAACCGTCATCCGCGGCTTCTCCCCATCCCACGTCTCCCTCCCTGCACTTCGGTTAATGAGCCAGGATTCTATAAAGATGTCACACTCTCACCTCGACTCAATTCCTGAGCCCCACGACACCCCGGCGCCCAGGGTGGTCTTGCCTAAGAAGCAGCCTGCCAAGTTTGCGCTCGGCGGATCCTCTGGCGATGATTCCTCATTGCAGAGCCTCGAGCCTCGCCACCAGCCTGTCGTACCCCAGCCCAAGCTGAAGATGTTTACTCTTGGTGGCTCATCTGGCTCTGCCGAAGACCACCCTTCGCTCAAGAGCGCTATGCACTCTTCCCGACCCAACCCCACTCTGCAGGCCCAGAAAAAGCAGGCCTCGTTCAGCAATGAGGTCAGCACGCGAACCATCCAGTCTGATAGCGAACAGTCTGGTAGCTACGTTGACGAGAGTGCTATCGACGACGATGATGAAGACTCTGAGTGGGAGGATTCGATCGAGGAGAAGTCCAGCATGGACGATGGTGTCACATTCAAGCGCGTGCCGTCCAAGGCCAACCTGACGCACAACCGATCCCTGATCAGCTTGTTGTTCGCCGGCCAGGACCAACGCGCCAAGGCTCTCAGTAACCACGCATCACAGTCGACCTCGGCCCTTCCTCAGCGCGCTAGAACCGTACAGAATATCTCCTCGCTCAAGGCAGCAGCAGCCCAGAAGTCCACCTCGCCCAACGACTCGGATGATAGCGGCATTCTCGAGATGAAGGGCAGACGCACCCTGCGACCCATCAACGAGATCCCCCGCAGCAGCGCCCAGCCTATGCCCGCGAGCAACAACATCCAGACTACCCAGCGGCAAGCCGCGCTATCACCCAGAACCACGAGACGCAACATGCTGGCCACAGAACTCACCGAGTCCCTTCGTCGTCAACTCCTCTGGGAACGTCAGCAGAAATCGTCTACCGCGAATGCCGTGCTGAAGAGACGACACACCTCTACCGACGTCGCAAATCTTAAGCAGTATCCCGAGAGGGCTTATATGGGCAATGGCGAAACCACCCTGGAGGAGCCCAACCAGTATTTGGATTCGGATGCCAACGAAGGGTATCATGGACAGGGATGGTGATGGACCCACTATCAATATCCACACACATCCCCCCTACTTTCTCCCGAGTTGCTTGATCGCGGTTACAAGTACTCACACGGTGGCAGTCATCTTCACTGCCTTGTACATTGTTCTGTTCAATCATTGCATTGCGAGGTGGTTAGTCTTCCACGATACCTATTGCATTCAGGTCGACATTTCTCGTCACCGCCTCATGGGACGGCATTTACATCATCGGCCCTAATCATTTACGCATTAGCGTCTGCTACGGCAGGCGCTCATTACATACAGCATATCTCAGAGGGTATCACTACCCATCACGGCCCTGTCACAGTCTATGGATATGGAGCCTTTACAGCGACACTTATCGGCGTTGCTACTTCGCATGATACCACATTTGTTATTTGATCGAGCCTAATCTGGCCGGCTATGGGTTTCGGTTGCTGCCCCATTTTGGGCAGCTTGGTTTTGGAATGGAACGAATGGTAGTGTTTATTTGATGATGATCAAGGGGCGACCCGACAAAACCTGCTGCGCCCTCCACCTCGGAAAAGGGGAAAATGGGGGAAGGGTTATGCAGGACCAGACGAAGGCGATCGTAGAAGAGATACGATGGGCATAAAATGGTCTGGGTATTATTCAGTGTGCACAACAGCAGAAGTGAGAAAGCGAGTCAAGAGGAAAGCGGAAGGCAAAAAAGAGCAGTTCGTGGTTCTAAAAACATGGCAAAACTCATCAAACTACACTGAAAACAAGAATAAAAGGATCTCACATGTCAAATCCAGCTCCCGCTCCCAGCTCGCCCAACTCGTGACTACATTATCCGTTCCCGTATAACTGGGAGAGACGGCCGACCTTGGAACCCCACGACCGGGGAAGACCAAGGTACGGAGTAGCTGGTGACCACCTTACAAAACTCTGCGTCGCCATACTTGCACCTCTACACGACACGGGTACACATCATGCACGAACTTACGCATTGCTCAGTCCTCGTGCGGGCGCCATGTAGTTACATTCCTACAACGCGGGGAATCTAGTCATCCGTCTAGTGTCTGCGACGTGCGAATGACTTTGGTGCGTGTTTGCAGTTTGGCCAAGATGTGTTACCTACGTACGTGCTCTTCTGGCATGTGAAAGCTTCCCGCTGGACGTGCGCATGTACGCCAGGTCAAGAAAGTACACACACAGTCAGCCAGCCAGCTTCCGCGTCTTGAGCTCACTCGACCAGCAATAGTTTGCGTTATTCTACAGCGGCACCCGCCCCCCCTCCCAAGAAAAAAATTCAAAATCGGGCACACGTATCATTCGCTTCAACTCGGCCGCAAACCAACACCCATCTCATCAGAGTTCAAACCTCCCGGCCCGTGATACGAAAACCTTGGTCTCCAATGAGTCTACACCCAAAGCTGAACACTTGACCTGACGCTGGCTGAATTTTTAGCCCGGCAGGCGAGTGTGCGGGTGGTTATGCACATGTTACGAAGGGGGTGTTGATGTAATCTATCTATTCTCGGGAGTGGAGGGCGAGCCGAGAATTCGGGAACTAACCCTAGTCGTCATCAGGACACAGGCGCGCCACCACTCGGCCGGAGGGGAGGGACATCTGAGATCTCCGTCGATCGTAACCGCCGCCGCCAGTGAGGCCCATCGGGGAACTAAAAACCCTGGGAGACGGCGCCTGTTTGTTTGTGTGGGCGCTGTCGCGGCGATCGCATAAAGTAGTCGGCCCAGATGGCCTAGGTTACTTCGTAGTGCCGTTCTCTCTTCCTGGAGAGTTTGCGAAAGAGTACGGGCCTCCACATTCCCGCCTGGATCCTTCCCGTTCCGGAAATTGCGGGCAAGGTTTGGCTTCTCGGATTATGGTGCAAGTAGCCAACCGCTCACCCCCGCAAACAAAACAAACGGCCGTCTTGTGATGGATGGGAGAGGCATTTGGGTTTCAAGGGGGTTTACTCGTGACATGCCGAATGAACGACCTCTTTGTTGAGGAGCGACGAGGCAGGGGTACTTTGGCATCGCTCTTCCATGTCAATTAGCGTCTGTTGATTTTACATGTTGCAGTAAAGCTTGTTACTGTGTATTGATGGCTCGTTACTTGTTAGTGATGTGATCGTAACGCTATGAAACTCCTTCCCCCACACCAGAGCAACTCCACCAAGTAGGATATGGATAACTACTTCATACTGCTTCTTGCCATCCATATAGCGAGGGGGAGGGGGGACTTGAGTGGAGCGTCGTGGTGGTGGATAGTATGTAGTACTGTGTAGTTGCACTGCCCTGTGTCTGATCAAACAAGAAAGTACATCTCCCTTTGCATTGCCGGTGCCGCCGTTCGATGACGACATTGCATTCGTTGCTGATGGATGGATCCCAAGTGGAAATCAGCACCTCCTACTGCACTTTATTAAATCACCACGAACGGCAGTCGCATCCAGGCGCCAAGATCAACGCCTCGCGGGATTTCTTGTGTATCCCTCGACAAAAACGAAGATCGCCGGTGCTTGATGCAGTGCGGACCCTTGGTCGTCCATTCTTTGCTGGCTGCGCTACAACAAGGGGTGGGTGTTACATGCGAATGGGTCGTCCAATTTGTCGCTCACGTTTTCCAACAAATATAGAATCTTGTTATTGGCGGTTCTCTCGTGGCCGGTCAATCCACAGTAAGGCGGGACGACGCCGAGGTAAACAAACACATGCGCGAGATAACCAGTTACCACGGTAGATCAATCGTCCTTTGTCAGGCGATGAGGGGCCCCATCGGACTCTGTACACAGTATATCGATGCCTGTCACGCCTGTCCGCCAATGGCAGTTGCGCCTGAAGATCATGAACCCATGTCCAATTAATTACCTGTTTTATCTGCTGGCCGTGAGTTCAGACCTTGTTACATATATATATCTCTCTCAGACCGCTCCCAAGATGCGCGACATCTTTCTCCGGTTTGGTGGAGAACAATTCCATCGCAGCGGCATATACTCCGTAACAACTAGTATGCAGGCCAAGTACTTGCTTATACAGCCTCAACCACGCTAGTCGGTGACATTTCTCTTGGTGTACGGATACATACGTTAGGTACCACAGTATTTCAGCAGGGCACTGCAGTCCTGGGTTTCTTCAGGGCGGCCCAAATTGGTGTGCGTAGTTACTGTGATGATGAACCCACTACCATGGATTGCATTTTTTCCCTCATGGTTTCGTCATTGTAGCTCTCCCTCTGTCCTACACCCTGCTTTGCTCGACGGCGGCCCAGTGCGTATCCGTATATATGCAAGACATTGCCGAGAGTTTCACCGCCATAACCATAAACCATTGCTCGATGCAAAGGGATTATTTTGATACGCATATCCACTCGCCGCATGTTCTTGCTAGGTATTTCGTTCCGGGTCGATAAACAATCTAATTGGGCTGGAATGTTGTTAGTTACTGTGTATCCCGTACTTGTGTGTCATGACAAGTCGTGGGTCCGGCTCCTGTTTCGACCCCTCTCCCTCTAACTTACTTAATACTATGGTCATGGTCCAGCGCACGTTACCCCTCCAATTCCCACGATAGTTAGGTACCATACTCCGTACCGTGTTACCCCTCCATGATGCGATGGATGCCGTGATGCAACAATGGAGACACCCCCATCCATCATCGCTCACTGACTAGGTACGAAGTATCAAAACTCTTAACTATACCCACTCGGATTTGACCGAGCATCAATCAATACATGTACACTCAGCATGTGCAAAGTATCACTCACCGCAAGCCAACAAACGTACCGCAAACGTACAGCTACGGAGTACTTGACGAAAAGATACCTACCCCACGCCTAGAACGACAGATGCATCGCAAACCGAACGCAGATGACTCACTTGCAGTACTCCGTACATGCAGTGCATATGATACTTTGTACGTGTCTGCGTAGAAGGAGCGGATCAGGGTAAACGCACCCTGCTCTCGACGCGAATACAATTTATGATTGGCTGACCACCTCCGCCAGCGGCACTGGGTTCGGGTGGAATGGTTGGATCAGACCCGTTTTCGTTTGACTCGCAGCCGTATTTTTTCCACCCCCGTGCCATCTTGTGCATAAGCGATATCTACATGACGGCAAGGCTTATCACCCTTTCATTGCGATCTATGGCTCCGCAAATCATATTTTTCAGATCCCATCCATCACACCGACTTTTAGCTCATTGTTGCTGCACAATCATGAGCATCGTTAAATACCCCGGACTGCCGCTGCCGACAGCGATCTTCCTTGTCCAGATGCTGCCAAACGGATCCCCGTCTCTGATGTGTTGTCCGGCACTCCCACGGTCTAGGCGGTACGACTGGTATTGCTGAAACCGAGTTGGAACCCGAGCCTCGTCGTTCTTGGTTCGTCCAAACTCGGCTTGTGGGAGCTTCTGATGGGGGGCCAGGCGCGTCTTCTCCAGCGGACTTGCGCTGTTTCAACATGGCTGCTCCGTACTGGAGTGCTAGATCAACACGAGATGGGGCCTAGATGCCAATGGACACTCGTCGCTGTTGCCGTGGTTCCGCGGCGCATTGGCGTCGAAAGCCGTCAGCCTGCTCCATTCGGCGGTGGTGGCATTGGGTACGAGGGCTGGATCAACCTTGTGATGGACCATGATTGGCATCATGACGCCGCGCCTCGATATCGTAGCAACACAAGTAGCTAGTACTCCGTACCCCGTAGTTACATGCCGGAGATTTGTTTGGAGTGCACCACACCTTCTTCGTTTCGCTAGGCTGGCTGAGCGACCGTCAATCAAATCACGGCGAAGAACGGTGAGATGCTGCATGTCATTGGCCCGTCATGGGAGGAAGAAAAAACCAACCGGCCGCGTTCCCATTGGAGCGTTTGTACGTCTGAATGCAGGCTTCAGATCCGGCTACTGTGATGAGCAGGTGACAGATCACTGCCGGCGCCGGGGGCGCGTTACGTTCACCACGCCATCAACACGACAACGAACTCAGTCGCTCGCCCATTTCCCCAATGGGCAAATTCCCACTTTCGTTCGAGACTGGGGGATTTTCCAATCTCCCAGGCTCTTCCCCTCTCTTCTCCTCCAAGTACGAGCATCCGTACTTTTGCACTGACGTACGTCGGTCTCCATCGTCGGTCCTTTTTCTGGTACAATGTCGGCACCGTTCGGTACCTCCAGATGGGCGCCCGGGCCTAAAGATACAACCGGCAGGTGTGGACGCCGAGCGCAGTTGCACACATGCATTTCCGGTAGTTAGCCCGGTGTCTCGTTGCGGTCTAGAGCGCATTAACCTACTAACGTGCATGGACCAGGCCCATATTCTTCCAGAAATCTTCCATTCTTCGCCCAATGCGGTAGTCGCATCCTTGCCTGTCCCACCCAAAGCCAACCAGCGCCACTTGTTAACAGCCACTGCTCGGCTTAGCCCCCGTCGTTTCGCGGCGCTCCACAGTGAGCCCGAGGCTGAGGCTGGAGGGCTGGGGCTGGGGATGGAGCCGGAGCTGGTACTCCATACTCTGTGCTCCGTGCTCCGTACTTACTACACAGTAGTAAGAGGGGGCGAGTATCCAGAATGCGGCCGAGGAGTGGCAAGAAATTGATTATTCCACTCTGCACAAACACGCGTACCCCGACTTCGTGGACGCGTTTCACATGCCCAAATAGCTTTTTTCCACCAGCTGCTCCGTCCACGCTCGACTTAAAAAGTCGTGCACGTAATTCGCGGGCGGGGTCGAGGAGAAGAAAACGAGCCGGAGCCAGGAATCGCGAAAGCTTTGCCAAGGGTTCGACACGAACTCTGCTCTCCAATCCACAGCGTCATGTCATCCTCCTCCGCACATGTGGCGTTCGTTGACAGCCCCAAACCGCTTCCACTCAGGCGCCGGGCAACGATTCCCATCATGGTACGGATATCACGGAGTACGTACGGAGTAGCTAGTTTGAAGACGGTTGCGTACAAGCCTGGGATAAACCGACACGCCCTCGTGGTGGTGCTTCGACGCCGCTAGGATTGTCTGGGGTCACAACACAGTAGTCACAACTCACGGCTGCGGACATGACTTGTTTCTTTGCGAGTCAGTCAGCATCGCAGCACAAGATGTGCTAACTTATGGCAAGCGTCTGCAACCGGCCAAATGCTCTCCCAGGACGCTTATATTCCTCCAGCTACTGCATCTTCTTGGGCATGAACAGGACGGCAAAGCGGATTGGTTCATTTCCATTAGCTTGCCGCAGCCGATCGAACTACACCCACGCGCCAGGGGACATCGCGGAATGCTCAAGCTAGCCGTGTCACGCAGAGTCATCGATCGGGACCTTGAAACATGGACAGCGTCGACTGGGGAGCCGGCGGCTTCACGGCGATGGAAGAATCGCCGAAACAGCTGCGAGGCCCGTATGGGATGGCAGATGGACAAGCCCGGCCAGACGAGGCTTGCTAAAGGACAATTTGTGATACGGCGCTTGGTATCTCCAAATAGTCTAATCTAATCCATCAGGTACTCCTCCAATCCGGCCGTCGCCTCGGCATAGCTCCAAAGCTGTCGTTGCATTGCAGGCAGCTAGCTAGCTGCATGCGCCGAATGAGCCTCACCGGAACGTCGCCGACACGACATCACTCATGAAAATCGCAGTTCGCCGCGCATCAACTACCCTGCGGACAAGATGCACGGGGAAAGAGGGCGGGGAGGGGGGATGTCCGGGTCGTCACGTATGCACCAAGTTGAGCACTTTGTTTTATTCTCCAGTTGCTGCATTTATTCTCGTTTGGGGGCGTTTGGGTCAAATCTGTCGGTCCAGGGGTCCAAACTTTGGGGCATTTTATTTGACCTCTGGAATTGATCGATTAAAAGATAAAAACTGCCACCAGCACCGGAGACCAGGCAACAGGGCCAAAAGCAAACGTACATTTGCACCTCCACACGCTACGAACTCTCTAGCGTATGCAATCCCAAAACTAAGGAAGCGTATTCCGGGGAAAGGAAAGACACTGGGGGGCGCCCATCTTGGCCGGAAGCAGAAAATCACTGCTCCGCGTCTCATGATTTCATACTACCATGCGCCACCATCCTTCCCGTTTTCCTTCTTTGCTTTGCTTACATGATGGGTAGGAATCCGTGCTCCGCGGGCCATGTGTCTGGCCAGAGTCTCCCCACCCCCCTTTCGAGGTGTGTGTGGTGAGTGTTGGGTGTGTGATGGTATCCGTGGGCACGAGCTTCTGACGGGTGTCGACACCGGCAAATAGTCGATAGTGTATTGCCGTCATGAGCACATCTCACTAACTCGCCGAGCCCTTGTTCGACTCTTGACGGCAAAGTCATCAAGTCAGTCCGGTCCGCCATGGCCACGTTCGTATCAGATCAGTTGCATCTCCCTGTCAGCGGTGCATTTCACGAGGCCTTCTTTTGGCCGCAGTCACCCGAGGCTAGCACGAATGGGTCGAGGGGGGGGAGCGGCGCTGACTGGAGACATGTAAGCATCTGCGATCTCAAAGCAAACCAACTGCTTCTAGCGGAAACATTGACAACAACCCCACTGTTCAAAATCAGAATAGGGGTACAAGGCTGTACCACCCACCACCATCGTAAGCTACATGCCTGCTCAACGACTCGACCAACTTTCCATTGTGCCCGTCCCAAGACATCTAATGCAAGGGCATGAGAAACCAGGCAGCGGGGGGGGAGTGCTGGCGGTCGATCCTGATTAGGCTTTGAACGAGACCTGCGGCGAGGGGGGGAAGGAACAAGGACAGCAAATCGAGGTCTCGTCGACGGGGCCGCAGTGCGAAGTTATCCGAGAGGGTTGAGGGCATGCCTAGCCATGCAAGCACGACGAGTTCATCTGAGGGGGTGAGACAAGAGATATGCACCGTCGATCCGCGCGGATCTAGGCTGTTGAGGCTCAATTGCGGAGAGGGGGGGATAAGGAGGGAGGGTTGGGTGGGCATGCTGGGTAGCCGGAGGGGCTTCCGCGGGGGATTACGACGCTATGGCTGCGCGGGTCGCGGGCTTTTGCCCACCAACTTCGTGGCGTGTCCCAGCTGAAGGGTGATATGATGTTGTGCTTACTTGAGCCACCTGCGGGCACGCTATGGTTGGAAGGTCAGGCTCCCGTCCCGCAAGCCACGGCGCTGCCAGCTCTAATCCAGAGTCAGGCCAGCCAGCCTGCCAGCCAGCCTGCCAGCCTCGCCGGTGGACACAGAAAGCCGGTGGTGGCTTGCATTCAAGGGCGTTTCCTCGTCGATCCGGAACCTCCGCCTGCGCGGTCCACTCCATGCGGGCGCTGCGGGCATGGGGGCATGTGTGTCTCAGATTGCGATCCTCATCTGTCACGCCGGGGAAATTATACAAGATGTTTTTCCCCTTTCGATAGATCGCCGCTGCATTGCATTAGGCCATGTCTGCCGCCATTGTAGCAGGAAACCCGGGAAAAGCAAGGTTGAACAAACATCATGTCAACGAACCGAACCATCTCTAGGTCAGCGTCGCAAGTCATCGCACTCACATCGATTTAGCCTCTCTCATCCTTCCAAAGCCAATCAAGAAGGAAGTAACTACTCTGCTCCGGGCGGGAGGTTTGTCCCGCTTCCTTTTCCCTGATTCCAGGTCAAACGCAAGGGACCCGTCTCCCCTGAGACCTGCCGGGGCGAGACTATGTCCCAACTCTATCGTGATTACGTAGCTATTGGGCGCGATGGATAACTACCTTCTTGGGCGCAGGTACCCCGTACTTTTCTCTTCCGAGATGCCCACAACCCACCCGCCTTGCACAGGCAAATGTTTGTGTTGTCATGTCGCGTGGGATAAGACTGCCGTGGTCCCCGGCGAAATACAGAATGCTGATCCCGTGTCGACTCGGGCAACCAACCCCCACCCCGAAGTAGGGCCTCGCCCGGTCTTACGTACGTTCCACATCATCCGGACGTGGGAAATCCGATATCATGTCTTGGTCCTCCGCCATAGACAAATAGATAGGCTGGTTGGTAGTCCCTACCCCTGCAGATGCCGTCACGCATAGCAGACACGGCCAGGTTCCGGAACGCGAGGCTGTCATTGGCACGACTGCGATGGAACCGCGTCGCCCCCGATACGGGCTGCCCACAGCCATGACTCAGTGGTTTCATGCGGATGCGGTGGCTGTTTGTTTACAAAACACTGATTCAGTGAGTTGCAGCGAGACATATCGCTACTATCCGTACCAACCATGGCGACAGCCTGGGAGGGGCAGCACGCTAGTTACCGCCTTTCATAGTTTCGAAATGGGTTCGTGGTACGGACAGATACTGCACGTGCAGGTGTATGTTGCGTGCTCAAAAGGGATGTCGCAATGAGGGAGAGCCACAGGGCACTACGAGGAACCCCCTCCGCTCTTCCTCTCTCTTTAGATCAATGGGATATTGGTTCTACGGACCGTCGACGGGAAAGCCATTATAGGCCTGACGAGGAAGGCGGCCTTTGCAATCTGACTGTGCTATAAGTTACCTCCTGACATAAAGGGCGAGGTGTAGTATCATGTTTACACCCCTTGATTATGCAATTTAGGAGAGGGTCGGAGAATATGTTAATACATATTTTATATTCCTTGTCATCGGTCCAATTGTATCGTTGTTATTATTTGTTATTATTGTATATAATAACACGTCGACGATATCGATACTTACTTCCAGGCTGTGTCGTATATATAATACACTCTATAGGAGCACTGTGCAGCCAAAAAATGAAAATAACAGCATGATGAAATCCAGAACTGCAAAACATCAACACGCTTTGCCCACTACCAGAATCGAACTAGCGACCTTGTCATTACTAGTGACACGCTCTACCACTGAGCCAAGCGGGCTGTATTAACTGTTGAGATTGAACGTTGATGAAGCGACAACGGCTTATTGGATTAGAGCATATGCTGTACTGCGTTGGGGTACACTATAATATCAGTGTACGGCGCTGGGTACTATTCGGTTAGCCGGGGTATAAAATCTAGCATTTAATAACCGAGTAACAAAGGAGATATTAGTAATACTAATAAGGAGATATATAATATAGTTGAGATTATTTCCTTAGGAAAATAGCGAGAACCGGTTAAGTTTTATAGTACTTGGAATATATATATTAAATATATATATAGGTGTATAATAGGCTAGAGTATTACGTATAATACACAGATATATCCTCCCTTGGAAAGGGAAATAGTTAAGAGGGACCAACTTCGGCCGGCATATAATAAGTCTAATTAGTTTCACTACACTGAATAAAAGTTTCTACAATAGGCAAAAGTAAAGGTCGTCTCAGAGATGAGATACATCAGGAATTGAGCCCGATGCGGGGGTCGAACTTTTATAGACGTTAGAATGTCGTGAATAATGAAGATGTCGGTAACAATGAACTCACCCCGCAGCCTTGAGATTAAGAGTCTCACGCTCTACCGATTGAGCTAACCGGGCGTTGTATGAGGTTTTGCTTATTGGACTCTGGGTTTACGCGTGGCCGAAGGCGACGACAACCCGATGTGTTTAGGCCGGATGCTTATTGAAGATCGCGAAGGGAGGTTGACGAAGTGGAAGTGGAAGAAGAAGGGATCCGGTCAGGAGCCGGAGTGGGCTTGGCTTGGTGGGTATCGACAACTCAGATCACGATGGAGCAGTAGGGGTATGGATAATCCTCCACTGGTCACTGCAGGTGAACGACATCAATCATCGTTGCCCTCGGAGCGTGAGCCCACCAGGCTGTCCGGTACTACCGGTAATAAAGTCCTCCCACTGCTGTCAAGACGCCCTGATAGATAAGAAGTGGAGTGGTCTGAACATTGTATTATGTACCGGTATGTACTGGCCGGGCAATTTACTCATTGTCGAATAGAGCTGCGAGATCAATGACGAGACCCGAGTAGCTGGGATACTGTATACACATTATCGCAGAACTGCATGGGCTACCTACTACGCAACGAGGTTCCAAGTGGTCGTGCTGCTGTGACTACCAAGGACGGCCAAGTTGAATGCCAGTGTTGTGTGAAAGACGGAGACGCAAGCTCGTTCTGGTACCGATTTCAGTCCAGTCTGCGGCGTAGAATCTTGCGATATCGGGTGTGATGGACCTGGTGTGTAAGGTCAAGCACCACCCACTCACGTCCACCACTTTCAACGGCTTTATTTTATTTTATTGAGATGGACCAGTATCTTAGATTGACGATAAATATGTAATTGTTTAGCTGAACGTGGTTTTACCACGTGAGATTTGATCCCAATGAATTCCTCTGCCTCCTCGTTATCCTTTAAACTCTCTATAATATGAACTATGTCGTCCAAGGTAAGTACCAGAAGCCTGCTCCGGTACCTCCTCCACTAGCCTATCAACACCTTTACTTCACAAACCTCCTTTATAGTAATACACTAGTTACTAGGGTAAGGCATAATTCTCTTACTTTCTCGGGCCGTTCAAACCCCAGAGCAGCCTTGAACTAGTCTGTAAGTGTAAGTATTGCTGATCGAGAGCTGGACGTTACGAATATCAAGTGCCTAGGCTTCTAAGCTTCTGAAAAATCACACGTGAGGTGACTGAAGCGGAGATATCGTGATTAATATGAAGCTCACGCTCGATCCGATAGATATCCTGACTACTGTAAGTATGTAACAGCGGCAGCTCAAACGACAAGGATAAGCCTAGCTTCAACACTTCGCACCCCCACACACATTCCAAATAGACAAGCTGACCTTCAACGGCAGGGGTTTCCCAGTTGGTTATCGCCCTTTTTAATTGAACCTTTGTTCTCCCATTTCTAACGTCTTGTGATTACTCATTTCCGCCATGTTATAATGCTGGATGCGACGTGGTTATGACGTATAGTCTATTTTATCCCCTACTCTTCTGATGTATTACATTGAAAGCACCTGTTGGCAAATGAACTTGGAGACACCAAGCCCGCAGGCTATTACAAACGTTGTGGTAGTTCTGTTTCAGTATCGAGAGCCAAAATACCGGAATCGAAAGAATGGAGGTGCATAGCCCAATAACGCTTAACCGATAGCCCCATCCGATATATAAGCCTCTACGGGGAACGGAATAAGTTAGTCTGTAACATCTGATTAGAGTAAACCGGAGTTCGATGACGAGATCGATCACCCTTTACATAACGTCTTTGGGCCACTCTGCAAACGCGGTATTGTTTCGCCATTATCATTATGACGTTACCTCCGCCTTGGAGGGCAGCAAGCGCCTACACCTATCCCTATTCGCTCGCTTTGGCCATACTGTAACTGACCAAAAGATGAGAAAAAGAGAAATCGAACCATATAGTTTAGGTAAATACCGACAGCCTATCAGATAGACAGGTTATAACCCACAGGGTTTCGTGTGGCAGACTGTCGAGCTACGTCGCAGTAGTAGCAGTAGCAGTAGTAGTAGTAGTAGCAGTAGTAGTAGTAGGCTAAAAAAACAAAAACATGGTGGTCGTGAGTGCATCTGGTCGTGAGTGGGTGCTCGTCGCTCGAGCGCACGTGTAATAACTGCGCTAGCTGCCAATCTATGAACGCATACCTCTTGCATTGAGGTCATCGCCGTGGTTCAGGGGCGACTGAATCCAGGGTTAGGACGTCAAAACCTCCCCCTTAACCAACTACCGTTAGCGCCATTCTACCCAAGATCGCTGCAGTATGATGTTTCTATGCAGAAGAAAACTCTACCGAAGAATCTAGCCAGGGGCATGGCGCATCGGCAACTAGCGGAGCAAGGATCCGGCGATGAAAGATCAGTCCGAGTGGGATCTGATAGGTCATAGTCTCCTGAAACACATGAAGATACGAGCAGCGTAGCAGGTTTTCCCGTAGATCACGACCGAAAAGGATATCATGCTTTCGTTGGTGCTTGTGCGTGACCAGCAACGTTACATAGTATGGAAGCTATCGTTGTGAGGGCGTTCCAGAGTACGAAGGAGGTGTAGCGCATACTGTGTGTACTGATACTACACAGAACACAACGCATCCAGAAAAGAAGACGGATGCCCACTCATAACTTATCAATGAGCTCGTTCCCATCTCACGGGAAAGTCTCGAAGCTTGCGTACCATAGTACTCGACAAAATGTTCACTCCACCACGCTCTGCCATGCTAGAGGTTGCCTCGTCCACCGACTGGGCCGTCTTGGCCATGGCTCTTGTAGTCTGTGGACTCCTTGTAGAGGTTGGCAAAATGATCTACTATACAACATTCCACCCCCTCAGCGCAGTGCCCGGTCCATGGTTTGCTGCCGCGAGCCCGCTGTGGATCTCGTGGCAGCGCTGGAACGGCAGGCTCTCTCTCACGGCCGATGCCCTGCTCGCCAGGTACGGCCCCGTGGTCAGGATCAGCCCTCACATGGTCCTCGTCAACGATGGCCCGACCGTCAGCGCCATATTCACGCGCCGCGATCTCGACACCGCTCCCCGGGCCGTTCGAGCGCTCCGGGTCGGCAGCCACGACTGGACTGTGACCTACCCACAGAACCACATCGCCCGCGAGCGCCGGCATCCCGTCATGATGGCAACGACGACAAAGAACCTCAAGTTCTGGCGTAGAACCTTTGAGGCCAACATCGCCACCATGATCCACGATCTTGCGCACACAGCCGGCACCAAAGCCGAGGATATCGTCCATCACCTCCGCGTCTGCACACTGCGGAATTCCCAGGTCATCATGGGAGGGTCCGGTGTGAACCTGGACACCAGTTCCTTTCCTTCCGTGGTTGGAGCGTACAATTTCCTGGTGGTTTGGCGCCTGTGCCTACCTGAGTGGCTCTTCACTTGGATGGAGTTTGGCCCCTTTCGACGGTTCCGCTTCCGTGTCAAGTCGAGTAACCTCCTCTTCAAGCTCGGCGAGGACCTCTGCAGGCAGGCCAAGGCCACCAGTAACCGCCAGGATGAGGCGGGCAATGTGTACCATATGTTCACCGACAAGAACGCCAAGGGTCCCAGGGGCGCAGACTGGACCGACGACGAGCTCAGTGCTGAGATGGCCGGCCAGATCCTCGCCGCTACCGAGACGACCTCGTCGGCGCTCACCTTCATCCTGTACGAGCTCACCAAGAACCCGCAGCTGATGCAGAGGCTGTACGACGATCTCCGGACGATCAAAGGCAACGACGAGATCGACTCCCTCACGTTCCTCGACGCCTGCATCCGCGAGGGCCTGCGCTTCCGGCCGCCCGTGGCGCTCACCGGCAGCCGCCTGGTGCCGCATGGCGGACTGGACGTCCTCGGCTACCACGTGCCGGCGGGCACCGTCGTCACGACGCAGTCGCTGTCGATGAGCCGGCAGCGGCCGGATCTCTTTCCGCGGGCCGAGGAGTACGACCCGACGCGGTGGCTGGCGGGCGACCGGCTGCAGGAGCGGCGCGCGCTGCTCGTGCCCTTTGGCGTGGGCGCCCGCCGCTGCCCCGGCGGCAACATGGCCATCGACCAGATGCGCCTCCTCCTCGCCGCCATCGTCCGGACCTTCCATGTCGCCCTGGCCCCCGAGACCACGGCCGAGGTGATGGCTCCCTTTGAGGCCAACGGCTACCGCTCGCGCCACGACGCCTGCTACTTGCTCTTCACGCCCCGCGTCCTTGGCGGCGTGCGGTGCGCCAACGGGAAGGCGAAGTTGGCGGAGGAGAGCGGAGAGCTTTACAGTCTGTAGGACCTACTAAGTAGGGCTAACCGCAAGTGGGACAAGCCATCATTAGTATTGTGTCTTGGGCTGTTATAACCGGCCGAGTACGCGCATCGCACATTCGCAAGTACATAGCCCCTCGCCCTTACGGGCGAGCAATACAACTCTCATTATCCGTTTGCTATATCTATTACGTGTGAGATTTCTTTAGGCTGTTAATTTTCATGAAACGTCCATATCAAAAACCATTCCTGCTAAAGACTATATGTTCCACTGACATTAGATCGTACGAGTTTGTAATAATGAAACAGAACTGTTACAAGCTACAACGCTTGTGATAGCCTGCGGACTTGGTGTCTCCGGGGTTCGTGTTAGTAGGGACCAGGTTGTTCTCAATGTAGTATGTTAAAAGAGTAGAGATATAATAGTTCATAAATGTATATTGTCCAGTATTACAGGATGGCGGAGATGACCAATTAGACCACATGGACAATAAGATGTCAAAATTGTAGTTGAAAAGGGCGATGGACTAACTAGAAACCAACTCATGCCGCGAAAGGTTAGGATAGCTCATTATATATACTGTATACGTGACAGTGCTAGGTCTTGAAACTAAGCTTATGCTTGTTACGTTTGAGCTGCCCCTGTTACAATAGGCAGTCACTGGAAATCTTTAAATATCTCGAACTCCTCCTTATCGAGTCAAGAGAGGAAGGCTGAAGCTAGCTAGTTAGCTATATAGAGAACTATAAAGCTTACTATTTATAAGTTCATCAAGCTTTATAGCGATAGGAGGTCTAGCGCACTAGTCTAAGAGCTTAAATAAAGAGTAGGGCGCTAGTGATCCCTTGCCAGTCTATTTGTACCGCAGTATTCTATCTTATACTATTTTCTAGGGTAGTCGAAATCGATTGTATGAGTGTTGGAACAGTACAACCACAACTGGCAGCTGCAGCGGATACGGACCTTCGGCCACGTCAGATTCAAATACCTTCATCTCTCACCTTCTTACCAGCTAACAAACCTCCTCTCCTTCCCTTCGTTGAGCAACAGTAGATCAATCAAGATATCTGCACGTTTGTCTGTGTGGTTGATCTGTGGTGGGAGAGTAATCGTGCGTAATAGAGATATCCAGGCCCTGCAGATTTCATACCAGTGCTGCTTGAAGAATTCATTGGAATTATGCAGACTGCCGGAGTAATGTCGGAGGGTAGGTTGCCATCTTGAAGGCAGACAAGGTCTTCTAGCTGAAGGTGGACGAACTCTCTTCTAACGAAAGGAAGACAGGTTCTTATCACTAAGGATTGTTGTAGAGCATCAAGATAAGAGGTGACGACAGCATACCATGTTTTATACTATCATGAAAGGGGTAGACATGCTGCCTCAAATCAGTAAACAGAAAGAGCCATGTTCTGCATTATGATTTCTGGACTGTGACTGACTTATCCCTCATTGGGCGAGACACGGTTTCCCAGGATGCGATGCCCAGGCACAGCTTCGACCATTATGGCTGGTGAAAACATGTAACCTCCTCGGCGCCCCGTAAGAGGAGATCACACGCGGCGGCAACTCGTGTGAGGGCATAGCCGAGAAATCCGCGACGCATAGCGAAAATGCCTCAGCATCCACGAGTCGCATCTTCGGACCAGCTTGCCCAGTGTTTGATTGAAGAGCCGGGAGAGCTCTCGCATGTTCTGCATAGGCAGCTGCGAAGAACGACGACGAGGCTCAACATGCGCGGCGGGTGAGAATCGAGATATTCCACTCAGGCGCTAGATTGCAGTCCAAGTCGATTGGGTCAGAACAATTGCAGTGCTGCGCAAAAAGGCAGCCGCCCTGTAGTGCTGACATCCCCCCAGCAGGCATAATAACCATCCTACATCACCATCTCACGTTGAGCACCAGGTGCATTGGACAAGGCCAAAACAGCTTGCTGAACGAATTAGCTGCATCTCTAAAGCATATGAGAGTTCTCGGTCTCAGAAGGGGCATCTCTGAAATGAAATGAAGCGAAGGCTGCCTGAAGGGATCACCCTTTGAACTTCTCGATGTTGGTGGGTATCAACCTCCGCAGGACCTCGATTTGACGCGCTTGCGCTTTCTTCTGCAGCTCGGTGATGCCTCGTTTGTCAGTCCGCCTTGTGCCGTTGGAAAAGACGACAGTGTGGTCTGGTATCACATCTCCTGGCTCGATGATAGACTTGGCTGTGATTGTGCAGTACTTGCCAAAGGGTCAGTCCAGATCATGCATGTTGGACTAGTCACGTCAAATATACCTTGCCCAGCTTTGCACCTCGGCCGATCCTAGCCCCAGCGCCGATGACACAGCCCTCGCCGATGGTGGTACAGCCCGACTCGATGACGGCGGCAACCTCGACGGTCACGTAGTCGTCGGTCGAGACACCGAATTCAGCCTTGGTGTTGACCAGGGCCGAAGGAGCGCCGATGTGGGCACGCTCTTGGATGATGCACCGGCGGCCTATGGTAATGCGGCCATAGGAAGAGTCGAACCTGTTCCGCGGGTGCACCACGGTCTCGCTGCTGATGTTGATGGTGTGATTCCCCGTGAGGACGGCTAGATCGTGGATGATGAGACTTGACGAGAAGTTCACTGGGGCCTTGGGGATGGATGGGCCCTTGGGCATGACAGACTGGCGTTTGGCAGAGGACATGCTGATGACATTGATGACCGTGTGTTGGGAAAGCAGGGCGGTGACACTGGACAGTAGTGAATCAACCAACGAGTCAACGAACGTTAGTAATAAGGTGATAGTTATGAAGCTCAGGAGTCAAAGCTTCAATGCATACGGATAACAGGCAAATGCATGAGGTCACCTTGGCTCTGGCCCGAGCTCCGCTGCTTCGAAATGTACCCACTATGAATATCGGGGAGCCAATCACGACGGGAGCATTGCGATGGTCCCAGAGGCGACTCGACAACCTTCTTTTGCTCTCAACCCTCCAATTGCCCATCCAACTCTCCACTCTCCCTGCTCAATTGGGCGCCCAAATCACATCACCATGCTGTCCAGGACTACGGCGCCTTCGGCCGCCTCAGCGCGGGCTCTGTCGCGCGTCGCCCTCCCCGTTTCCAGCCGCCTATCCTCGACCTCGACGACCCCGACGACACCCGCACCGAAGCAGCAGCAGTCCCGCAAATTCGCGACTGTCCAGGAGGGAACACCGAAGCGAACCTACGGCGGGCTCAAGGACCAGGATCGCATCTTCCAGAACCTGTACAGCCGCTTTCCGCCCGATCTGAAGTCGGCCAAGCGTATGGGCGACTGGCACAAGACCAAGGAGATTCTGCTCAAGGGCCACGAATGGATCATCAGCGAGGTCAAGACCTCGGGCCTGCGAGGCCGAGGAGGTGCTGGTTTCCCCTCTGGCCTGAAATGGGTACGTCTACACTGCCGCAAAACACACACGCCGTCTAACACGCTTATTCCAGTCCTTTATGAACTTCAAGGATTGGGACAAGGACGACAAGCCTCGCTATTTGGTTGTCAACGCCGATGAAGGCGAGCCCGGGACGTGCAAGGATCGTGAGATTATGCGAAAGGACCCCCACAAGCTCATTGAGGGCTGCCTTGTCGCCGGCCGTGCCATGAACGCCACCGCCGCCTACATCTACATCCGCGGCGAATTCATCCACGAGGCTGCCGTCCTGCAGCACGCCATCAACGAGGCCTACGCCGATGGTCTCATCGGAAAGAATGCCTGCGGATCCGGATACGACTTTGACGTCTACGTCCACAGGGGTGCCGGTGCTTACGTCTGCGGAGAGGAGACCTCGCTGATTGAGTCCTTGGAGGGCAAACCCGGCAAGCCTCGTCTCAAGCCTCCGTTCCCGGCCGCTGTTGGTCTATTCGGTTGCCCGTCTACCGTCGCCAATGTCGAGACCATTGCCGTTGCCCCGACTATCTGCAGAAGAGGTGGTAGCTGGTTCGCTGGGTTTGGCCGCGAGCGAAACCAGGGAACCAAGCTGTTCTGCATCTCCGGCCACGTCAACAACCCCGTCACTGTGGAGGAGGAGATGAGCATCCCTCTGCGTGAGCTCATTGACAAGCACTGCGGCGGTGTCCGCGGCGGGTGGGATAACCTGCTCGCCGTCATCCCCGGAGGCTCCTCAACGCCCATCCTGCCCAAGAGCATCTGCGATGACCAGTTGATGGATTTCGACGGACTCAAGGACAGCCAGTCTGGCCTGGGTACCGCTGCCGTCATCGTCATGGACAAGAGCACCGACGTCGTTCGTGCCATCTCCCGGTTAAGCCACTTCTATCGCCACGAGTCATGTGGTCAATGCACACCTTGCCGCGAGGGTAGCAAGTGGACGGAGCAGATCATGCAACGGTTCGAGAAGGGCCAGGGTCGCGAGCGCGAGATCGACATGTTACAGGAGCTTACCAAGCAGGTCGAAGGCCACACAATCTGCGGTACGTATCGTTTACATGTTTGACACCAATCTCTTGTACTAACTACGTCTAGCTCTCGGAGAGGCATTTGCATGGCCAATTCAGGGTCTCATCCGTCACTTCAGACCTGAGCTGGAAGCGAGAATGCAGAAGTACGCGATTGAGAACGGTGGTGGTCGCCAGACTCTGGCTGGTGGCTGGCATCCCGATTCACGGGCTCAGGGCAAGCTGGTTTCGCCGGGCCAGTAGACTGGGGAGGGGCGGAGGCTGGAAGATGCCGGTGAACAGGCCGGATTGTACACTTTGCCTGACTACCTGTTGCGTTGTACATACATGCCGAAACGGTTTACTGCGTGTTGATCGAATAGGCTTCTACCAATAGTGACAGGTGTGCAGTAAATCTGTTGGGACAATACTGTGTATGGCAGGGAGGTGAGATGAAGAGACCAAGGCGTCATGGTAATGAATCCACGATGCCACCCACATACGGCCCTCTCGAAACCTGGGGGGTTCGGGGCGTGCCTTGTAGTAGTGGTAGTGGGAGTGGGTGGGGTGGCCAAGTGGCTGAGTGGCCTAGACTTGGGTGTCAGTGAGATCTCGAGTCCCGAATGGTGTCCGTCATCGATTCGGCTAGATCGCGCCTAGTAAACTTCTTCCACAACCTCGCGTGCCTGACACGCAGAAACGTACCTTGGGCTTTCATGTGCTTGACTTGAATGGCTTGGGTGGAAAGTCTAATACAGTAGTTGTTTCGGACACTGTACCAATAATGGATTGTATGACTTCATAGGCATGTCGGGTAGCGAGGTGGCTTGGGGTGTCGAAGACTGATAATTGGGTATATAGATTGAGTCTGGTCGAGACTATCTGCCAGCCACATGCACACGATACATACGTCTACCTCGAATCTATTAGCTGATCAAGCGGAGTCCGTCCCAACAATCCTCTCCATGTCTCTGTCCACAGCAACATCCCGCATGTCTGCGCGGGTCTCGGCGAGAGCCTCGACAACGCACCTCCACCGAGGGGCCTCGAGGCCGTATGGCACAAACAGGCTGCCGTTGAGCCAGGGCGGGAATAACAGAAACATGTATGTTGGTGAAAGTGCGAACTACCCTGCTTGTTCATGATGTCGAGTTGCGGACCCGGTACCCTCGTGGGGGAGGGAACGTAAGGCGGTGCTGCCAGAGTTTGTTTGGTGTCAACACCGCCGCTATCCCACGATCGGGGTATACTACCCAGCGCACTTGAACATGCATGCCCATTGTCCTTGATTCGGAAGAATAGATGAACCAAACGTTCACCCCTACGCCCTCTCTAAGGGTGCCAACCAGCTAAAATTTTCACTTCTCCGTTAGCATAATAGCCCTGGTGGGCGTATCCGTCCCGGCGCTCTACATCTACAGCTCCCGGACGGCCGAAGGCACGCGTGAGTAACCGCCAGCATCAGTTACTACCTACCTACCCTTTCTTTGCATCGATCCCACCTCTAGGCACTTTCTCTGGCGCCGAAAAGCAAAACAAAATCCTCGAACTCGTGTGTTAGTTGCGGGTTACAAGCCTTTGTCCGACCGTACGACCTGACTCCTTCTTCTTCTCCCTTCTTCCAGACCCGCTAGCCCTGGCGCACGTCGCGAGCCCGACGACGAACACGCCGGACCTGGACCCGGCGCAGCGCGCCCGGCAGCGGCGCGAGACGGCGGACCAGAGGCCCGTGTACCTGCATCCCGAGCACGTCGAGCCCGAGATCTACAAGCCGGCCTTTGGGCGCCGGCACCCCCCCCAAGCGCGTCGACGGGCCGCCCGACGGGCGGAACCACAAGGCGCTGATGGAACGGATAAGGGTCGAGAGGAGAGAGGCAGAGGCGAAGGAGGCAGAGGCGAAAGCGGCCGAGGCGAAAGAGGCCGAGGCGAAAGCATGAGGAGTCCGGGGCGAATTGTCGGCAGTCGCTACACTTTTGTTGTATGAACAGAGCCGGAGACTACGTGCCTTGATGTCGAGTTGGCATGGTTAACCAACCTACAGTTAGTTCCTCGTAGCCGTATACAGTTGACAGTCAGTGTGGTGATCCACGAAGATTTAATACACTCCGAAATTGATTGAAGCGCTGCGATGCACTGTAGTCATCAGATCCACGTGTTTTTAAATCTCCGACCAAGTAGTTAACCATGTTAGTCATGTAGTTAATTACTTAGTACGTATGAAAAGTCTGGACTAAGACGGGTGAGAGACATCTGCCCAAGTGCTCAACCAATCAAAACCCTAGTGGCATCTGTCCGAAATTGGCACAATCATTTCTAGTCACCGGTTGGTGCCCGCGGGCCGCAACTAACTAACTTATACATATTCTTCTGTGTGTACTGTGTAACTAACTAGTTAGTTAACTAAAACATATAGACGTTGCAAAAAGTTGGGGCCCGACCGCGATTCGAACGCGGGTCACGTGCAATTCAGGTGAGACCCAAAGCACGTATACTGCCACTATACTATCGGGCCAACAATCCGAATAACACGACATGCGTTTATCCAGGGTGGCAAAATCGGCCCGTATTGGCCTCTGATACGGATTCAGATATTTTCGACGCTACAAGTCGGGCGGCGTATTTCGAGTGTCTTGGGGAAGAAATGCAATTCGAAAGACGCCGGCGGGTTTGCAGTTCACACAATAGCCGGTGGGTAACTATCCAGGTTGGAGTGGTAGAATGTGAAGAGTTGGGTTGCGTGTGCTGGGAACTCCCTGTTGGCGGTTCTGAATCTTGATTCGAAGTGGGTTTTGACTGGCCGTTTGCCCATGTCTAGCGCAACTCCGAGTCTCGGCCAAGGATGAGGAATAGTTAACGTTAGTTAGCTAGTTAACTAACCGGTCCGTTCATTGATGGTTTGGTCGCAATAAAAAAAACCGAGTGAAAAATTGAAAAGAAAAGGAAAACGGGAGAGGAAGGTGTGATCTGGGCAATCTGAACGACTCCATCACAATCTCTTGTTTGGATTCAGCCGGCTAGCAGCATAGGGCCTAACCCTGTGGCATGTGCTTGTTTGCCGCGTATCGTTGCCGAACAGACAGACATGCAAGTTGTCAACTAGTTAGCCTTCGGGCGATGTGATGAACAGTGCCAGCCTCTCGGAGCAGGCCATATAGCTGCAAGCCTGGAACGCCCTGGAGAGCAGCGTGACCCTTGACGATACCTACGTCGTACGCCCGTTCCGAATAAGTAGTCTGCACTTCATCCCGAGCCAGTCCTTGCTCGCTGGTGTTTGTTAGTCTGTCAGTCTGTCAGTCTGTCAGTCTGTCAGTCTGTCAGTTAGTTTGTTTGTTTGCTTGCTTGCTTGCTTGCTCGCTTGCTTGTAACAACGCCGCCGCACCCCGACGCCATGGCGACTCCACGCTTCGCCCTCTCCCGCGCTTCCGCCTCCGATCTGCCCGAGATCGTGCGAGTGCAGTACACATGCTTTCCCAGGTTCATCCGCGAGGTCCTCATGGGCTGCAAGTCGGAAGCCGACCTCGGCCGCCTCACCGACCAGTTTGTCCGAATCCTGCAGGACGACCCCCACGACATCTGGATCAAGGTCGTCGACACGGAGACCGGGGCCGTCGTGGCGGCCAGCAACTGGAGGGTCTTCCTCAAGGCGGCGCCGGTATCCTCGGACGACACCGCGCCGGCGTGGCTCCAAGGCGAGGAGCGGGAAACGTCGGCGGCCGTGTTCAAAAAGACTAACGATATTCGGAGGAAGGCCAACCCGGGGGGTTATGTTCGTAAGTCGTCCTGTGACTCCTGCCCATGCGATCGAGCGATCCCCCAAGGGGACATGCGGACCGCGGGCTCACCTCTCGCAGACTTGCACATCTGCTTCACTGCCGCCGAGGCCCAGAGGCAAGGGCTGGGAAGGCTGATGATGCAGTGGGGCTGCGACCTGGCCGATCAGCTGTTTCTGCCCGGGTGGATTGAGGCCTCGAAGCAGGGCGCCTTCTTGTACCAAAAGTTTGGCTTCTACGATTTCGAAGCACGGGTCGACGGTGACTACGAGGGAACGTACATGAAGCGCGACGCCCGAGACGGTGTCATCACAAGCCGTGGTGCGTGGGGAGCTGGTCGGATCCGTCATCCATGAACCAGCTTCCAGGAACCAGAGCTGAGAGCCGTGCCGGGCATTTGAGACGTTTGATAGATCATAGAGAAGTGGGAATTCCCTGCTGTGGTTCGATTCAACAACGCTGCCTCGTTCCAACACCCCAAAACAAATACAGACACCTCCACATGGAAAAAAAAGGCATGTAATTACCTGTTGCTCTGGCTCCGAGACTATCCCAGAGTAAGTATATACCGTCCTTGCCATGCTCCTACGCCGTACGCCAGCTTCTCCCACCCTTTCCTATGCACGCGCCATGGCCCGCGCAACCCTTACTCGACATGATATGTGGTGGTCACCACAATGTCTTTGGAATCAGAAAGTCGACGACGCTGCTGCCGATCGTCAAAGTGCGCCGCCAGTGCCCGGGACGCATTTTGATGCATCGAGCCGACAGTGGACGGGGGAGAAGGGTTGGAGACGCGGGTGCGCGGCGAGCCAGTGGCAGGCGTGGGAGGGGATCTCTTCACCGGCGTCCGCGGCAGGCTGCTCACCGACGTCCTGGGCCTACTACTGCTGGTGACCAGCGCTCGAGGCACCCTGGCGACCGGTGTCCGGGGAGGGCTGACGTCCTGCTTCCGCGCCGGTATGGGCGTCGGCGTGCAGGCTCGCGGCGGGCTGGCCGGTGTGTGGGGGAAGGCGACCATCTCCTCGCTCGAGTTCAGGGTAGAGAACGCTGTCTTGCGGCCGCGGCGGGGACTGAAGCCTTGGGAGCCGATGGAAAGGGGGTGGTGGCTCTTCTGGTTGGACGCCCGGCCGGACTCGCAATCGTCGCCCGTACCGCCGCCCATGGTCGTCTTGATCCACTTGTTCCCTGAAAATAGGGGTTTGATGGCCGCCGCGTTGACGGCGATGATGCCGATGAACTACGGGACGATGGCCGTGTCAGTGAACAGTACCTTTTTATTTTATTATTTTATCACTCGGGGCCGTTCGTTCGTAGAGACGGGACGGATTCTGCACTCACTGTTTCCCGGATAGCCCATATCGTGCTGATGTTGATGCCGTTGATATTTTCGAGTGAAAGGACACAGCGAAGGATAGTGGCGATCATGATGAAGATGCCGGAACACAGAAGCAGCCCGACGGCAATTTTGCGAGTGACTGTAAGCTTCACCCTCCACAGCAGCGGCAGCGGGGTGGCGACGATGAGGGCATCGGTGCTGTGGTATCGTCAATACCATCGACTCCAATACATATACATGTGTGTATATGTGTGTATGTGTGTGTATATGTGTGTATGTGTGTGTATGTGTGTACATGTGTGTATGTGTGTGTATATGTGTATATGTGTGTGTATGTGTGTGTATGTGTACATGCAGCATGTATGACTTGTGGAACTTACCTGACGTTCAGCACGACTAGGGCCAAGTAGTTGGCGACTGCCAGCGTGCACACATCCCCCCGGGTTGGGATATACCTGCCAGACCTTCTGGATCGGTGCGCAGTGGCCGAAGATGACGGCCAGCATAGTAATGTACGTGACCACGCATAACAAGCTCAGCCACTTGACAATCTTCCTATGGGTCAGCCCGGCGCTTCGTTCAGGCGTCAGTGAAAGTACCAGGAGAGAGGGAGTTTTGGCCCCCTGCGATGAAGGCCCGCCCACTCACGTAAGTCGAAAGAAGAAGCAGAGCATCGTCCCCTTCAGGCACCATATAAGAGTGACATAGCACGTCCAGCCTGCCAGCAGGTACTTGGAGCCCAACTCCAACTGCGCAATCTTCTCCGCGCTCAACGTGGCGCCGACTTCATCAGTGATCCCAATGTTGACGCCGTTCTGACCTGGTCCGCAGAAAAGATGGTGAGCCGGGTACTCCCTGATTACGAGGACGCCGCGGGACGTGTGATGGAGTCGGCGTACCTATCAGCTCCAGCATGCATAGCTCAGCCTAGAATGCATACAGTCAGTCAGTCAGTCAGTCAGTCGACCTGGTGTGCGCAATCATCACTGGATAGCGCGGCAACTGACCGTCCAGAACACCAATGACAAGACGGCAAAGACGTCGTCGCCTTGCCAGCCCTTGAAGCCCACAGTCTTCCACCGTGCAAAGTAGCGGAGAAACAGGACGAAGACCCCTAGGCCGTACTCGGTCCAGGCCTCCTTCTGGAAAGGCGTCGCTTCGGCCATGATCCTGAGTTTCCAAACGACAAGCCGGGTTTGGACGTAATGTGTCGCAGAATGAGACGCATGGAGAGGAATCGTTCGTTCGTCACAGATAGTATCCGACCTTGTGCGCGAATAGTCTTCAGACCTTATACCAACTACGAATACAAACCCCCCCCCCCCCCCTCCCCCTCTCAAACCATAGCTACTACCCCATCGAGAGCAACAAAAGAAACCATGGCCTGATACACCCAGCGGTTTGCCGCAATTGCTAGATTTCTTCCACATATGGCCATGAGTAGGCTAATCCGTATGTCTGCACTTCAAGTGCGGTTCTTTTGGCGACCTAGACATCTGAACCGTTGTGGCGTCGGTGTCTGATAGTCAGGAATGGGGGATGCGGTTGGCCTGCAGTGCGCCTCCTGATCCATCGACCTATCCTACCCTTCACCCTATGTTCGGGCATGAATTCCTTCTTCTGCTCCTGCATGGTCAACACACAACACACTCACACTCACACCGCATGACTTTGAAAGGGCGAGCGGGCGGGCGGGCAACAATGATGGTCAGGACTCTCTATTCAAGGCCATGCCATGTTGATATTCTCTGTGAAGAACTGATGTCATTCCCTGAACGATCATCAGATCTACACAATCAAGCCCTCCTGCAGAGTCTCAGAGTCAAAAAGACGCCCGTCTCATCATGTCTGACTAGGGTATACAGAATCACGGCGCCGGTTGGTCGTTGCAAGTGGAGTCGGTCTGAATGCATGTCTCGGGACTTGCTATCCAGAGACTTGCCACAGTACTTGCCGATTGCGATCGGTCAGTAGTCTCTTCGTAATCAGACTTGCTGGCGTGTCTCATGAGCAAGGGCGGGTGGCGGCCGGGACACGTTGCTTTTTGCTCCATTGACGAGTCAAGGCCGTGAGATCTTTCATCAGCACACAATCACAAATCCGGAAGCCAGTGTTTCCAAATTCGGGATCATCGTACGAACCGGACTGGCTGGGCCAAGTTTTTCGAGTCCTTTCGAGTCCAAGGATGCTAATGCGCCTCTGTGTTGTCTTTCGAAAAAAGACGATCATGATGACGGCTTGGCACACACGATGTCAAGTACATCAGGCCCCGAGGGATAGTTCCTATAGGCCAATGTCGTCTGCAGAGGGGAATGGTGATCAGTGATCGTTATCTCGGCCGTTGTGGCCCGTACGGAGAGGGGAAATGCGTTTCCCAACGTATCTTGCAGTACGGGTTCTTTCTTATTTTCGTTCTCGAGAAACACCGACCGCGCCGGCTTTCTCTTGGTCAAAATTCGGCAACTCACAGTCACAATCTGCACATGCTCGAGAGCAAATCCCAGCTACCTGCTTTCAGCTGCATCACACTGCAGCAGCCATCCATCATGGGGTCGTTACCCGAGTTTTCCGACGAGTTCGATTTCATCATCTGCGGGTGAGTGTATACACTCAATCAAACGGCACGAACCAGGGCTACGAACGACCACTGACGCTTGGTGGCAGAGGCGGAACGACGGGGTGTGTCGTTGCCGGAAGGCTTGCAGAAGATCCGAGCATGCGGGTTCTCGTTGTGGAAGCTGGCCCGCATAATGAGAATCTGGAGAACACGCAAATGGCAGGAGGGTGAGTGTTTCACACCATCACCCGTCTTGGTGTCTACTAAAACCAATCTGGGTAGATGGTCTCAGCTGTTTGACAAAGAGACGGACTGGAACATTGTGTCCGAAAAGGGGGCTGGAATCGGCAACCGCCAGGTGAAACTCAGTCGAGGCAAGTACCTCGGTGGCTGCTCAGGGTGCAACGGGACCCTGTGCATTCGCGGGTCGAAGCAAGATTATGATGACTGGGACCTGGACGGATGGAGCGGCGAGGAGGTCTTCTCGTACATGCGCAAGGCAAGTGCACGAGGCATACCCCAACCAACGTACATCCGGGACACGTGCCGAGGAACTAGACACTGACCGCAGGCCCAGGCGGAGAGTTTCCACACCAAGCCGTGGTTCAAGGCTGCCGAGAAGTCGCATGGCCACGATGGTCCGCTTCATATCGAGCCGCATGACCTGGCGCCGATATCGAACTTGGTTCTTGAGTCCATGGCGTCCAAGGGCCTGGCCCTGGATGAAGACATGTTCTCGCACGGGGACAATCCGCATGGATGCGGACATGCACCTCGTACAGTCCACCGAGGCGTTCGGACGACCGGTGCCGACTTTGTCACCAAACACCATCGTGATAACATCACCCTCCTCACCGAGACGCATGTCGAAAGAGTCCTCATCGGCAGCAACTCGAACGGCCATCTGCAGGCCATCGGGGTACGCGTCATCCGATCAGACGGCAGTGCCAAAGATCTCTTCGCCAGAAAGGAGGTCATCGTCAGCGGGGGTGCTTATTGCAGCCCAAACATTCTCAATCGTTCTGGGATCGGAGCCGAGGATGAGCTGGAGGCCCTTGGTATCCCCGCCATCGTCGATCTGCCGGGCGTGGGCAAGAACCTCATGGACCACCTGATTGTCTTTATGTTTTACGAGACGGAGAAGGAGGGACTGACCAACGACCACCTGGTGTACCACGGCGATGCGTTCCAGAAGACCTACCAGATGTGGAAGGACACCAAGTCCGGCTTCCTGTCGACGTTCCCTTTCGGCGCCTTTGCGTTTGCCAGGCTCGATGATCGCATGGCCGATTCCGAGTTGTGGAATTCTGCCCCGAAGCTACCAGGTCGGGACCCGATGGGGCTCACACCACGACAGCCGAACGTCGAGTTCTTCACCACTGAATGCTACGGGGGGCCGAAGCAGTTCGACCAAGTTCCCATGGACCAGCAGCATGCGTTTAGCATGATCGCCGAGCTGTTTGCCCCTCGGTCTCGCGGGACCGTCAAGCTCAAGAGCGCCGACCCGATGGAAGGACCCGAGGTAGACTGCGGATACTTGACTGACCCGCTGGACCTCGAAGTTCTGGCCGAAGCTTGCCGGTTTGGCAACGAGATCATCATGGAAGGCAAAGGCACTCGAGACATTGTCAAAGGGTCATGGCCCCCCGACCTGGCTCACCACAAGTACACCACGAGGGAGGACTGGATTCCGTATGTAAAGGAAAACGCAACGACCTGTGAGTTCCCTCCGCCCGACCGACTCATGCGGCGCGTCGGCACAACCGTCATCTCATCGTGAAAGCAGGTTACCACGCAGCGGGGACATGTGCAATGGGCAAGGCCAGTGACCGGAATGCAGTGGTCGACGAGAAGATGCGGGTATTCGGCGTCACCAACCTGCGAGTCGCCGACTGTAGCATCATGCCACTGCTTCATGGTGGACACACGCAGATGCCGGCCTATGGCATCGGCGAGAAGTGCGCTGATCTTTTGAAGAAGTCCTGGGGCCTTGGAGGCTGAAGTGTCGGACGGGATCCGGTTTCTCCTTTGAACACGGTTGCGAATAATCCATGTACTCGCAGTCGTCGACTGGAGTTTCGACCCGAGTCAACTCCAGCAGAACATCGACGCCTAGTTACCACTCTAGCAGCGTATAAATTATCTATCTGCCTTGCACAGCCGTCGTAACGTTAAGCCTCTCTCTGAATCCGGGCAAATGCAGCAGCCCACATGCACCGCATGGTCGTGATGATCCATCTGGCCGAGGATGACACCTCTTTGAAGATTGTTGGAATTCCACGTCGGCGAGGTTTCGGCCACGTTCACCGCCGCTCAACAGGTCGGCGAGGTTGTGTAAACGCTAATTACGTGTACTGAATCCTTCGTTTCCACCCTGTGCAACATCTGAGCCAAGCAGCTGGGTCCTAGCACACGAATGGATAGAGGACAACCTATCACTGGATTGCATGGCACGACAATCGTTCTTGGCCCATTCTTCAAATAGGGCAATCGATGACAATGCCAAGCAGCAGTTGATGTGGCCAGTGGGAAAAGGACTGCACAGCCCGCTGACAGGTAATTGGAATGGTTAACTAATCCGAACTTATTAGTAACGTTACGTAGTTAGCTACGACCCAAACGTGCCTAAAAAGTCCATGAGATCAGCGCTGTTTGGATAATGTACGGATATGTCCTGTTGGGCATTGGTGGTGGCGCAGTCATCTTGGCTAGAACGGCCCCGAATCCTGGAGGAATTCACAGCCGTCCGTTCGGCCCGTTTCGTTGTTGGTGACTTTGATTTGTTGCCATCTCGAGTCGTTAGAGATGGAAAGCCAAAACATGAGACCTTGTAGTTATCCGCAAGTTGCGTGATGCGATCAGAAACTCTAGTACGAAGTAAACAGGACGGGACGGCGCCGTTTCGGTTTCGTTTCCGACATACTTTGACATGGGGAACAGCCCATCGGCTCTACTACCGGTTGTAGAGGCCAAGCTCCTACCTAGTAAGCTCGCTTGTTAGCGCCATCTCTACTACCACAGTACGGATACGGTCTCAGGGATGATGATTTTGCCCATACCCAGTAATATGGGCCCGCCCTAGCCCCAATCCAGCATGGTCAGGATTGAGTCGTCGAGACCCATATCGATGACAGGGGTACGATGAATATGCGTGCCGCCGGAGTACCGTCTTGGATGCGCAATTCGGCGCAACCAGATATCCGATGGATCGCGGCACGCATATCGGACTCGGTTAGACTCTTGATACAGTCGTCGCTATCGTCGTCGTGGCGCAGTGCTTTCTACCAATGCGTAGGACCGACCGTACGTATGACCGCAGATGGGGCTGTCATGGTCACGTCGTCACTCGTGTACCGAGTACCTGGTATGCGCGACTGGTTCATCGCCACAGTGACAGGAGAGGGAAGGAGGGAAGGGGAGCTTGTTAGGGAGGAGGGGTACGTACGTACTTCAAACTTGCAGTGATACTACTGTGTACGTACTAGTTAGTTAGTACTACGTGCTTGCGGTGATCAGCACCCCTAAAACTACGGAACCCGACTAGTTACTTAGTAGAGACGAGCAGCTGTAGGCAACCGCATTGCAATGCGACAGGGATGTCGACATACTAGAAGTACTTACTGTAGTACATACCGGTAGCATGCTACCCGACCGTCAAAGTACACACACAGTCACAGTAGTTAGCTACTGTGTAGCTCACTGGTAAGCCAGCCCCATTTCGGTGCCTGTGCTGCGCTGCTATAGCCAGTCGGAGGGTCGAGTCGGAGATGGGAGATGGATCTCACGTCTGCATGCATCTGTTCGCCTGTGGAGTTTGTCGTGTCGTGTAACTAACTACAAGTACGTACTGAGTACTGTGTGCTGTGTACGGAGTAGTTGGTTAACTACTTTGTAGTTTTCCGTATGAGACAGACATGCGCCCGCTTATAAACCCGAGTATTCACCTGCACGCGCACGCCTCCCTCGTCCGCCTAACCACGTAACTTACCCCGTAGCAAGTTACAGCGCGCGCATTCCAACGCATGGCGCCGCTGACTATCCGTATACTCTCGAGACGAGAAGCGCCGAAACCCACCGTCGGATCCCCAAACTGACTGAACAGCCATGGCTTTCCTGAGCCAGACCTGGACGTTGACTGCCAAGAACCTCAAGATCGTGCTCGCGCGACACTGGTACGCGACCATTGTCAGAGCATTCGTGCTCCCCGTCATACTCGCGGCCTTTCTTAGTTTCGCCCGGAACCTCTTCGTGCCTCCCGCCGTCTTTGGTCTGCAGGCTGCGCATCCCGTGCGGACGCTGCAGAATGCCTTGGAATATGCCAGTGGTACGGCCCGCGGCACCGTGGTGTTCATCAACAACCGACACAGCGGCGGCGACATCGACCGAGTCATCGACCTGGTGGCCGAACAAGTCACCCGCGCCGGAAAGAATGCGACGAGGCTCGAGTCGACCCAGGAGCTCGGTATTGTGTGCCGTAGCACCCTCCGCGCCGTGACGCCGTGCTACGGCGCCGTCGTGTTCAACTCGTCCCCGAACGAAGGCGCCGGCAGCCTGTGGAACTATACGCTGAGGGCCGACGGCTCGCTGGGCTCGCGCATCGACGCCACCAAGGACACCAACGATGCCGAGATATACACCCTGCCCTTCCAGAGAGCCATCGACGCGGCCATCGCCCAGGTCAGCTCGCCCGACGGCCAGTCCAGCTTCCCGAGCACGACGGAAGAGTATGCCTTCACCCCGATGACTCAGGCAGAACGAGCCGAGCAGATTCGACAACTCTACCAGCAGGCCCTGACCAACTGGTTGGCTGTCGCCTTCATCGCCGCCATCATTGGCGTCTGTTACCACATGACCGGATTCATGGCCACGGAGCGGGAGATCGGCATGTCTCAGCTGATCGATGCGATGATGCCGACCAAGCGTCTCTGGGAATCGCAGGCCGCCAGACTGCTTTCGCATCACGTCGCCTTCTCCATGGTGTACATGCCCGGCTGGATTATCGCCGCCGTCATCATTGGCCAGGGGGTCTTCGCCGCATCCAATATCGGCGTGATGATCGTCCATTTTATACTTTCCGGCCTGGCCCTTGCATCCTTGTCCATCCTCGGGTCGGCCTTTTTCAAGAAGTCCCAGCTGTCTGGGGTGGTGAGCACCATCGTCTACATTGTGTTGGCCATCCTGGCCCAGGCCATCACCGCACCCAACACGGCCACAGTGGCCATCCTGAGCTTGCTCTTCACGCCGTGCAACTTCACCTGGTTTCTCACCTACGTCGCCCGCTTCCAGAGACACTCCAACCCAGTCAACCTCGCTCAGGGTGCTCCGGACAGCCCGTGGAGCCTCCCCGGCATCGTCCTGTGGGTCTTTCTCGTCATTCAGATCTTCGGCTACCCTCTGCTCGGTGCCTACCTGGAGAGAGTCCTGCACGGTACGACGACCAGGGGGCGGACCATCTTGCGCGACCAAGACGCCGGCAGCGCGCCCCAGGCTGCCGTGCAGCTCGACGGCTTCACCAAGATCTACACGCCCGGCCCGTTGCGACGGCTGTTCGGCTTCGTCTCTCGGCCTCGCGATCCCGTCGTCGCCGTCAATGGCCTGACCTTGGCCGCCGGCCGTGGCCAGATTCTTGCTCTGCTCGGCGCAAATGGATCGGGCAAGAGCACGACTCTGGACTCCATTGCCGGAATCAGCAAGCTCACCAGCGGCAGCATCACCATCGACGGCACCGGCGGTCTAGGAATCGCTCCCCAGAAGAACGTCATGTGGGACGAATTGACCGTGTTCGAACACATACAGATCTTCAACCGACTCAAGGCTCCCGGGAACAAGGCATCCAAGAGCGAGATCACGGACCTCGTCCGATCCGTGGACCTGGGCCTCAAGATCACGGCCAAGTCCGTCACGCTCTCTGGAGGTCAGAAGCGCAAGCTGCAGCTGGGCATGATGTTGACCGGTGGAAGTGCTGTCTGCTGCGTCGACGAAGTCTCCTCCGGCATCGATCCGCTGTCTCGGCGCAAAGTCTGGGATATCCTTCTGGCTGAGAGAGGCAAGCGCACCATCATCCTGACGACCCATTTCCTCGACGAGGCCGATCTTTTAGCCGACCAGCTCGCCATTCTATCCAAGGGCACTCTCAAGGCGTTCGGGTCGTCATTGGAGCTGAAGGATCGTCTGGGTGCTGGCTACCGAATCCACGTGTTCAACGCACGGGAAATCAAGAACGCACCTGACGTCGAGGGCGTGAAACGTACGATCGGATTCGACGTCATCAGCTACCTTGCGCAGACGTCCGCCGCCGCCGCCGAGGTCATCCGCGCCCTGGAGAGCGCGGGCATCCACGACTACAAGTACTCTGGTCCCACCATCGAGGATGTGTTCCTTCAGGTGGCCGAGGAGGTTCAAGGAGAAGGCGTGTCCAGGGCCGAGCGGGACCCGAACGCAAACGCGCAGAAACAAGAGAAGAACGCCAGCTCGGAGGAAGTGTCAGCTGTGGAGGGTTCGGACAAGGGAGGCCTCGAGCTGCTCTCGGGCCAGCACGTCGGCTACATGAAGCAGATCGCCATTCTCTTCATGAAGCGGTTGACAATCTTCAAGAGGAACTGGGTCCCGCTGGTCATCGCCTTTCTCATCCCAGTCGTTGCTGCTGGACTGACTTCGCTATTTGTCCGTGGCCAGTCACCACCAGGCTGCACGCCGACGGACCGAGGGGGTTCAGGGGCCAGCACCAACTATGCGGACCTGTTTGAGAACGTCACCGTCGTCGTAGGACCTGCGTCGCGATTTGCCGACGTCCGCCAGCTGGCATCGCTACTTCTTCCCATCTTCCCAACCCAGACCAATGCCACGGGTGATTCGGGATCGAGCTCGAATGCGACGAGCCTGCTTCAGAACCTCAATCTGGTCAACTCGCTCGACGAGTTCAACCGCTACATCGAAGTGAACCGAAAGAACGTCACACCAGCTGGATGGTGGCTCGGCGATGCCAACTCGCCACCCACAGTGGCATACATGGCTGCGTACATCGACATGTACTCTTCCGTCCTCGGTCAGAATCTGTTGGACAACATGCTCGCGAACATCAGCATCGCCACGACATTTGCGCCTTTCGATCAGCCCTTCGACCCCGACGTCGGCAACTCTCTGCAGCTGCTCGTCTACATGGGTCTGGCGTTCAGTGCCTACCCTGCCTTCTTCTCCTTGTATCCGAACATTGAGCGCCGCCGCAACGTGCGAGGCTTGCAATACTCCAACGGCGTCCGCTCCATGCCCCTCTGGATCGCATATCTGCTGTTCGACTTTGTCATCGTCCTCGCCTCGACTGCTCTTGTGACCATCCTCTTTGCGACCCTCTCTGGCGTCTGGTATCATGTGTCGTATCGTAAGTTTGATTCTCATTGCTCATTCGTCCCACCCCGTCACCGTCACCGTCCCAATTGTGATGCGCGCGGTCGACTAACCGTTTGCCAGTCTTTCTGGTCTTCCTGCTGTACGGTCTGGCGTCGATACTCTTCTCCTATGTGATCTCGCTGTTCTGCAAGACCCAGCTGTCCTCGTATGCCTTCGCCGCCGCCAGTCAAGCCGTAGGCTTCTTGGTCTATCTGATCGCTTATCTCTGTGTCGTGACGTACTCGCCCGTCAACAAGATCGACTCCAATGTCTTGATGGTACACTACATCATATCGGCTTTCATACCGGTTGGGTCCATCATTCGCACTCTGTTCATCACCTTGAACCTGTTCTCCACTGCGTGTGCTGGCTTCCAGGTGGCCCCCAATCCTGGCGCCATCACTGTCTACGGAGGTCCTATCCTATGTAAGTAACCTCCCCCTGAACAAGACTTCCAGAGTGAATCATCACGAGCCGTGAGAGAAATCTCCGAGTCCAAAAAAAAAAAAAAAAGGTGCGTACTGACCAACGCATCATATAGACCTCATCGTCCAGTCACTACTCCTATTCGGTGTACTTCTCTGGTACGACAGCGGGGCGGGTGTCAACATCTTCCACAAGTTTACGCAGAAATCGATCGATCCGAGCGCAGACGGCAACATCTCGGACGAGGAGGTGGCCAACGAGCTCAACCGCGTCACGAGCCTGCCGCGCGACTCGGACGGGCTGAAGGTCATGCACCTGACCAAGACGTTTGGCAAGAACACGGCAGTGGACAACGTCACCTTTGGCGTCCAGCACGGCGAGGTCTTTGCGCTCCTCGGGCCCAACGGCGCCGGGAAGTCGACCACCATCTCCCTCATCCGCGGCGACATGCAGCCGAGCCGCAACGGGGGCGACGTGTTTGTCGAGAACGTGTCCGTCAGCAAGCGACGCGCGGCGGCCCGCGCCAACCTCGGCGTCTGCCCGCAGTTCGACGCCATCGACACGATGACGGTGCTGGAGCACCTCCGCTTCTACGCCAAGATCCGGGGCATCCCGGACATCGACCACAACGTCAAGGCGGTGCTGCGCGCCGTCGGCCTCGAGGCCTTCTCGACCCGCATGGCCCACGCGCTGAGCGGCGGCAACAAGCGCAAGCTGTCGCTCGGCATCGCCCTGATGGGCAACCCCTCGGTCGTCCTGCTCGACGAGCCCTCGTCCGGCCTCGACGCCGCCGCCAAGCGCATCATGTGGCGCACGCTCGGCAACATCGTCCGCGGCCGGTCCATCCTCCTGACGACGCACAGCATGGAGGAGGCCGACGCCCTGGCCAGCCGCGCCGGCATCCTCGCCAAGCGCATGCTGGCCATGGGCGGCGTCGAGGATCTCCGCCAGCGCTTCGGCGATACCCTGCACGTCCACCTCGTCAGCCGGACCGCGCCGCACTCGACCGACGACGAGATGGACCGCATGAAGCAATGGGTCAGGACTACGTACCCCGGCGCCGAGGTCGAGGACAAGACCTACCACGGCCAGATGCGCTTCTCGGTGCCGGCGAGCGCCGTCCTGGGCGGTGGCCACGAGCCAGAACACACCCGCCAGCTCGTCGAGGGCAGCGAGGCCGAAGCCGAGACCGTGACCGTGACCGAGACCGAGACCGAGAAGAGGGCACGCACGGGCAGCGCCGTGGGCCAGCTGATTGTGCTCCTAGAAGAGCAGAAGGAAGTCCTGGGCATCGAGCACTACAGCGTCAGTCCCACGACGCTCGATCAGGTCTTTTTGACCATCGTCGGCAAGCACAACGTGCAGGAGGAGAATTCGGGCGAAGAGAAGAAGAAGAGCTGGTGGAGGCTCGGACTATAGAAGCATATGTATTGCCCACATCGTTCATTCATCGTTAGACAGATCCCTGTTACATACGCGGCGCATAGGCATACCACATCATAGCGTGGCTGGAGTTCTTTCCGTTAATCAATTAGCCTTCATGAACCATACTGCATGCTTCTCATTGGAGCCGCAAACGACTTCCCCTTTACCGGATCCGTACTTTTGGCCAGACTTTCATCTGCGTCGCATCGTCGGTGGAATCATGTTCTCGACTCCAGATGGATATAGGTAGCAACGCTGCGACAGACTTTGCAACTAGAATCCACCACCAAAGTCGTCGTCGTCGTTCACAACGAACCCCCCTCCATCAAGAGCACTATCCTCGCTCTGGTGCCCACCATCTGCATCCCCTTCTTCCTCATCGTCCGTAGCCCCCCCTGTATGCCTCTCAACCTCCATATTGTCCCCGTCCTCCTCTCTATCCTCGGCCCCCGCCCAGATCCTCTCCCTCACCCTCAAGCTCATCAAGAACCTCTTCCACGTTCTCAGCACCTCCCTGGATCTCCTCTCCCTTTCCCTCTCGGCCTCTTGGTCCCTGAAGCCCTCGATGACGGCGCGTACGGCCTCCTCATGTTCGGCTGCTACCACGGCGCCGTACAGCACCGCCGTGCCCTGGCGCCCCTTGAACTCGAAGCCCGTCAGCGCCGGCGCATAGTTGATGCCTAGAACGTAGGCGGCCTGCACGGCCATGTCGTCGGCTACGTACGCGCCGCCCCGGGGCACCATGCTCGGCACATAGATATCCAGGTTGCCGTAGCGGTTCTTGGGGATGACGCCGTCGACGACAGGGGGCGGCTCGTACAGTCTGGTCTGCTCCAACGTGAAGATGGGCGTGCCGGCCTGGTCTTCGCCACCTTCTTCGTCGTTGTCTCCAAAGAAGTCCGCGTTCTTCCGGACACGCTTCGGCAGAAATTTCACGGGCGCGGCGTCGCCTGACACCTCCCTTCCCATACGATACCACTTTTCCCGCGAGCGCGCGACGCGGACGTCCTTCCGTCGGTAGATTCGCTCTAGAGGACCAGTGCTGCCGGCGCCTACTGTTCCAGCCGCGGTGGCGCCGGGTATCAGGACCTCGTTCCGCCGCATGTGCCGCTCGAGGGCGTAGATGGGGTGGCCCTTGAAGTCGGCTATGTTACGCGGCATCGGCTCTCGCGACTCTGCCGCGGCCAGCTCGTTGGTTTCAATCTGGTCCAGGTCCGTCGTGTAGCCTCGACCGTACGCCTTGAGTGCCTTTCGCCACCATCTCTCGCCGTTGGACGTGATGCTCTCGATGCGCATCTTCCTCGTCTTGGCGTTGTATGCCTTGGCATATCGGCGCGTGACGTCCTTGGCCGTGCCGTCGGCCTCGAAGCTCACGACGTAGGTCATGCAGTTGTCGCGTTCGCTTGCCGGCGGTTCGAATACTTTGGGTTTCCAGAAAGACTGCGTCACCAAGGGGTCAACTGGCTGCCATTTCTGGTGCGCTATGTCCAGGATCTCAACCCAGTAGACCGGATACGCGCACTCGCGGATCTTTTTAGGCGTGTCTTGGACACGCGCCGAACTGCTCGAAGGCACCTTGGGTAGATCAAAAGCGGCCGCGTTTGGATGACCGAGCCGTCGAACAGACGGCCGGTGAGAGTTGATCTCGGGCGTCTCAAAAGTGCTATCGTACTTTGGTCTACGCGCGAGCTGTTCTTCAAGGCTCAACTTCTTCTTGGACCTTGGTGGTTTCGCCATGGAAGGCCCACCCGAGGCGAAGGAAAGGGGCTGAAGAGAGCACACGAGTCTTGCGTCGAGACCTGCACTCCGGAGCAGCGCACAGTATAACTGAGCACCGACATCTCGTGAGCCCTTGAGAGTCTTGGCCGCTTCCAGAAAGTCAGATTTATGCAGGACAAACTCTGCATCGTCAGGTGTATGGTACTGGAGATGCGTCAGCTGCGATATTCGGGCTTGTCTAATAATACACTACAATACGTACACTCTGCAGGTGCTCTTCATTGTCCGCCCACAGTGCCCGACGCATCCCTCTCTCGGTAATTTGAAACCTCGTCAAGAACATGGTCTCAACCAGCTTCAGACCTTCCTTGAGCGAATTGGTCTGACCGAATTGTGACAGGGTAGAGCACGGGTTTAAGTAGGTAACCATCTTCTTGGTCAGCAGTTTCTGCATGGCAGCCTGTACTTCGGCATCCTCGCACCACTTGTTCCGACGTGCAACGTGCGACAACAGGCAGAGAAGATGCATCTTGTGTACCTCGACTCGACGGTCTTTCTCCGACTTGTTGAGAGGCTTCCGCCTGTCCACTGTGCGCCGCGGCGTGAATTCTGCACGGGCTGAGAGATCGAGCTGTATCTCTTGGGTTGGATCCGGCACGTGTGTAGCGCCCGTCATCTGGGCAAGGGAGAAGCTAGTCTCCTCCAACTCGAGCTCGCCGTCGTCTTCCGAGCTGTCGTCATCCTCGTCCGAGTCGCGATAGATGGTCTGAATGGTAGGGGCTGGGAGACTGACGTCCTCGAACTCTATGTCCTCGTCTTCCTCATCGTCGCTCTCTTCCTTTCGGGGTACTGGCTTGGATGGTTGCGCTGGGGCATGGCGAGACCTTTGTCCGTTGGGTGTTGGCCCTGGCTCTGGCACCGGGGACTTGGGTGGTTGCGCAGGCGTCGATCTCTCGCCAGGCCGTCGTCGCTTTGGCGGTCGCTCAGGAGGCTCGACGTTTGGTCTAACATCGGCATCGGCCAGCATCTGACGATATACATCAGGAACAGGTTCGCGGGCGGCGGCGCTACGAGTCCGACGCAGTGTTGGTGTTGCGGCCGTGGCGGGGGTTTTGCGCTTCCTGGGTGGCATGGCTCGGTCATGTCATGAAGCGGTTTACCTTGAGTGCAATGCGGTCGGTGATGGGTTGAGTGACACGCAAACGTCGCTGTGGGCGCCAAAAGGTTGCTGTTACATGGTAGCTGTTGCGGATGGGTCTTGCCGAGTGAGTTGGCAGATGGAATGAAGTGATGCTGTGATTCATTGGGATCGAAGATGACGGAATGCGACAGGCAGGCAACAGCCAACGTTTTAACTAGCTAGCTTATTTAACTAGCTAGCTTATTTAACTAGCTAGCTTATTTAACTAGTCAGCTAGTCAACTAGTTAGTTACGAAGTAGTTAACGTTACTTCGGTAGTTACTCCGTGCTTCGTACGTTAGTTACTCCTTACGGGGTAACTAAATAGTTAGTTATCCTTGCATCGGGATGGCGCCGAGGGGCCGTCCTTTCCTTCTTCCTTTACTCCGCACACGCGCATCCTTTCACGAGATCACGTGGAAACACATACGTGGAGGACAAATCACAAGCAAGTGCTGAGAAACGACCCTAAGGACCTACAGTTGTAGTAGCAGGTGGTTATGATTGGGTTTACTCGGCCTCGGTCAGCAACATGGAAGCGATGTTGGGGCTTTCTGCAAGTTCCCGTTGCCAGTTGGGTTCTGTTTCTGTCTAGGTGGGTAACGGAATCCACAAAATGTGAGTCGTAAACATCGAATAACTAGCAAGAGGTCAGAAAACTTCAGCCTTTTCGTAACTTGTGTAACACACCACTTTACTTTCATCCATCTGCCTGGTTGCAATATGCGGAACGAATACAAGCTCCCCGCCGGGGCTGATTTCCACGTCCATCTTAGGGACAATGACATGCTGAAATGCGTTGTCCCTACCATCCGCGATGGCGGGGTCGACACCGTCTATGTCATGCCCAATCTCGTAAGTGAGAAGCATCACGTATGGTTCGGATCGACATGGAGACTGCCGTCGAGATGGATCGTTCCAAGATCGCAAAGATTGGCCGAGACCAGACCAGAACCCTGACCCAGAACCTCGCAGGTGCCGCCTGTGACTACCGTCAAAGCCGCGTTGGAGTACAAGAGCCGCCTCCAGGCCGTAGACTCAAGCATAAACTATCTCATGACCCTCTACCTGCACGAGAGCATCACGCCCGAGGTCGTGCGGGAGGCCAAGAAGGCCGGCATTGCGGGCATCAAGGTACGCTTCTCCAAGCATTCCAATGCCGCCGACGGGAACCTGATGCACTGCTAGTCATACCCTGCAGGCGTAACCACGAACAGCTCATCTGGCGTGGTGAGCTACGAGCCTTTTTACCCCGTCTTCAAGGCAATGGAGGAGGAAGGCCTCGTCTTGAACCTGCATGGTGAGGTGCCCAGTGACAAGAAGGACGTTACAGTCCTGAACGCTGAAGAGCGTTTCCTTCCGACCCTTAAAGATCTGCACACCCGCTTCCCCACGTTGAAGATTGTCCTGGAGCACACGACGACCGCCGCTGCTGTCAAGGCTGTCAGAGAGTGCAACGACAACGTCAGGGGCACCATCACTGCCCACCATCTCACACTTCTTGTGGATGACTGGGCCGGTGACGTGTTCTGCTTCTGCAAGCCAGTGGCCAAGGTGAGCATCTTTCGCGTGGGACTCGCGGCGAGTAGATAGCTAACGAGGCGCAGACCCCCGAAGACAGACGCCAGCTGCTGGATGCCCTGGTCAACAGCTCTGGCAAGTTCTTTCTAGGCACCGACTCTGCTCGTACGTTGCTCGCTACCCCTGTCTTGGGTAACCCTAGGCGCTGACATAGAAACAGCCCATGACAAGAGCGCAAAGAAGGGCGCTGGAAACGCTGCTGCGGGTGTTTTTACGCAACCGTTTGCTTGCCAGTACGTTCTCACTGCGCTTGAGGATGCCATTGAACGAGGAGATGTCAAAGAAGAGCAGGTTACACAAGAACTTCTTGAAGGTTTCTTGGGCAAGTGGGGGCGCGAGTTTTACGGTGTGGGAGAGAGCGCCCAGACTATCGTGCTCAAGAAGGACAACGCCGTCATCCCGGAGTCCATCACTGGCTCCGGGATGGAAGTTGTTCCTTTCAAGCACGGCGAGACAACCTGGAGCGTTGAGTGGCAGTGAGCGACCTGAGAGTTGAGAGCTGGTCCACGACGTCATGCGGTCTCATAAACATGATCGAGGAGTCCTCTCGCTTACAAGAGGGCTGAAGTTTCAAATGCAACCTCGTTCGCTTCGTCTCTGCTGACGTCTCCAGGTATCCGAATATTCCTTGAGGCTGGTACGTGGGATGGCTGTGCCACTCGATTCCACGCAATCCATGAAGTCATTGCTGCTACGTAGATGCCGGCAGGCCAAGGCAGCAATCGCTGATTTTGCTCTCTTGGCGGTACTTGCATAATCACCGTGGTGAATGATGTCTTTTACGACACAGCATCTCCCGTTCTGGGTGCTTACTGAAGCTCACCTGATCTTGGGTTACGTCGTGATAAGGCGGTGGCCCGAGCGGAAGCGTCCAGACTCCAGAGTAGAGATGGCAGCCAAGGACCGTTCGTCAGTCAGCAGCATGACTGCAGGTAAGTTACTCCGTAAGTAGGCTCGCCGCTCGATAGCAACGTAGTTACGGAGTGGCTCAGCCATGAACCCGGCAGGTTCCTGCAAGACGCTTGGACTAGAAGTTGCCGACACGTTGGCATAGTTCGGTTTGACAGTAACTAACCAACTAGTTGCCGGTAGCTAGTTAGTGATGTGTAAGTACGGAGTAACTAGGTAATAAGGGTAGCTGGCATCGTCGAGCTCATACATGTTCGTCTTGACTCGTGAAAGACTTGTTTCCATGCTAGGGGCCGTATCGGGACTAGGGAACCCGTCTGTCAGGTGGTTGGCCAAGATGGTTATTACGGCGCTCTCCGTACATTAGACTTCTGTCGCGGTTGCCAACTTGGGAGAAAGTTTAGCAGTTGCGTTGTCCGAATGGTGTCAGACTGTCAGTCCTGGACATCGCAATCGGACAGATACCAAGAGACCGACCCCTGACTCGGTTGCCGGGGTGCACATGGCCATGATTGGATTCTTGTCCCAGTACCCACAGGGGACAGCGCGAATCGCGTCGTATGCGAGATTACGGAGTACGGATACGGATACAAAAAAGTAAGATGTGGCAGTTGATGGGCAGGGTTGCTGCTGGTTCGGATGTTGACGACGGGCACGTCTCGATGGTATGTGTGTATGGGTCTGGTCTGGTCTGGTGTCTCGATTGCACAGGTTACCGAAACCAAGCAAGAGTTAACGTTAGACTTCTCTTCTGGTCCAACGGGGAGTATCTGGACGGGCAACCGGTGATTTGTTGGTATAAAGATACTTGCCCCGACCCCGGCGGCCACCTGCAAAACGCGCCGACTCTCAAATCAACTGCCCCTCCACGATTCGGTGCCTAACATACTTATTACTAAGACCTAACTAAGTTAGCTACCCTCGCCGGAACAACCCCGCTACTCGACCCCTCGAGATAAGTTAGTTGCCTGCGGACAGTACACATCCAACAAGGTGAGTGCAGTGCAGTGCGCCATCCTCGTCTCGTATGTTTGTTTGTGTCTCGTTTGTGTGTCGATCTCCACCTGTTGGAGCACTGTTGGAGCATCTTTTTGCTGGCTTATTCCCCAGGGGGTCTTCCTATATAAGTCGGGTCGAAGAGGCGGTGAATGTGGCTCAAAATCTCGACAGGTAGATAGACAGGTACTACCCCTAGCAGGTGTCGAATAAACATTGACTTTTGCCCACAGACATCTTGAATATCCATCCGTACCTTTTCCCGAGTCCCGCCCGTTTACAAGATAGATAGATACCCTCACACACGACCCCCCCTCCAAGCAACTCTCTTTCACGCCCATACACACACACATACGCACATACACCCCTCTCCGCAGCCATGGCCTCCCGTCCTCAAAACATCGGCATTAAGGCCATCGAACTCTACTTTCCTAGCCAGGTGAGCTACCCCAAATGCTTGTTGCGGTCCTCGACACCACGTCTGCTGTAGCACCGCGAATTCTCGCACGTCTTCTTCTTCCCCTTCTTTCCCCCCACCTCGAAAAAGAAAACAAAAACAGCTATCCCTCCCCCTCCGAGTTCGCATCGCCTCCAGCACACGACCACAGCAACCAACCATAACTAACGTCTACATTGCAGTATGTGGAACAATCCGAGCTCGAAAAGCACGATGGTGCCAGCACCGGAAAATACACAATTGGTCTCGGCCAGACCAAGATGACCTTCTGCGACGATCGCGAGGGTAAGTTTTTTCGACTCGGAATCACTGGGAGGTCCTCCAAGCGTACGCATGTATAGACACTGACTGTCCCCGCGCGCGATAGATATTTACTCTCTGGCCCTGACGGCCACCTCCAAGCTCATCAAGAACTACAACATTGATACCAACAACATTGGCCGCCTTGAGGTCGGAACCGAGACTATTCTCGACAAGTCCAAGTCGGTCAAGTCGGTGCTGATGCAACTGTTTGGCGACAACACCAACATTGAGGGAGTCGACACCATCAACGCCTGCTACGGAGGCACCAACGCCTTCTTCAATGCCGTCAACTGGGTCGAGTCCTCGGGCTGGGACGGCCGCGACGCCATTGTCGTCGCCGGTGATATTGCCCTGTACGCCAAGGGCAACGCTCGCCCTACCGGTGGCGCTGGCTGTGTTGCCATGCTGGTCGGCCCCAATGCCCCCATCGTCGCCGAGCCCGGTCTGCGCGGATCATACATGGCTCACGTCTACGACTTCTACAAGCCGGACCTGACCAGCGAGTACCCCTACGTCGATGGCCACTACTCGTTGAACTGCTACACCGAGGCTCTGGATGGCGCCTACGGTGCGTACTGCAAGCGCGAGGCCCTGCTGGCCAAAGCCAACGGTGCCGCCAACGGCTCTGACGCCACCAAGACCCCCTTGGACCGCTTCGACTACCTAGCTTTCCACTCGCCCACCTGCAAGATCGTTCAGAAGTCGTACGCCCGTCTTCTGTACCACGACTACCTGGCCAACCCCGATGCCCAGGCCTTTGCCGAGGTCCCCGGTGAGCTTCGCGACATGCCCTACAAGCAGTCCTTGACCGACAAGGTCGTTGAGAAGACCTTCATGGGCCTGACCAAGAAGCGCTTTGCCGAGCGCCTGAACCCTGCCATCCAGGTTGCCACCAACTGCGGAAACATGTACTGCGCCAGTGTCTGGAGTGGTCTCTCTAGCTTGATCGGTACCGTTGACAGCGCTACCATCCAAGGCAAGCGCATCGGTCTCTTCAGCTACGGTTCTGGTCTTGCTGCATCCTTCACTTCGTTCCGCGTTGTTGGCAGTACCGAGGAGATCTCCAAGAATTTGGACATCGCCAACAAGCTACAAAACCGACGGGCAATGAGCCCTGTACAGTACGAGGAGGTAAGTTGATATTTTAATAGCGCTCGGGTTGACGACACGGCTGACAGTCTTGATAGTTCTGTGAACTTCGCCACAACGCCCACTTGCAAAAGGACTTTACTCCCAAGGGTGACGTTTCTACCATTGCTCCCGGTACTTATTACCTCGAGAAGGTCGACAACATGTACAAGCGTTTCTACGCTGTCAAGGCATGAGGAACTATTGTTGAGGGTCATTTAATGATTTCAGCATAAAGAGGGCATCGTGGCATTTCACCCCCGTGGTCGGTGTTTCTGCTAGAGACTGTCTTATTCCTTTTCCTTTCCGGGCGGCTTCCTCGTTTTGAGATGTCGGGAAGAGCAAATGCGCTGCGTGCTCAAGCGAATACCATATAGTAGAGGAACGGACGACGGCGTATAGATGCACCCACCACCCATCCCCTCGAGACACCCGACGCTTGAATGGCTGTCCGGGTAATTAATTACCTACCTACCCTTGCTATCTCCGGCTTGTATATACGGGCTCTTTATTCCGAGATGCTATAGTGGCACGATGCCTAATAGAAGTTCAATTCGAAGAAGCAACAACTCTCCAGTGTTGACATTAATACTGGTTGACTGAGAGGCACGAAGACGCCCTATTCGTCAAGTTTGTTATCTTCACATTTCTGACGTGATGGTACAATTCAGGAGGAGAGTGTCTCGGATGTAAAAATGTACATGGTACAAACTTGCCATTTCAGAAGGTTGGCGTCGCCTATCCCATCATGGCTTCTACGTCTATTGCGAACTCTGGCATACCTTATCATACAGTCCTTGGAGTGTGTACTCACAACGTCTTCTCCTTGCCATCCTTTGCGCCCTCTACCTCGCCCTTCCACTTCCAAGTCGCATTCCGATGCAACATGTGATCCTTGCTCTGTATGCTCCTCGCGATGCCGACGAGCCCGCCTAGCGGCCACGTCCTCTTCACGAACCCCTTCCAGCCATCCTCGGCAGGTACGTCCTTGACGCGCACCTTTTCGTACACGTCGGGCAAGCTGGCGGCCTGGTACTTTGCGCGCAGGGCGTCGTACCACGCCTTGATCCCGTACGTGTCCCAGAACTCCGAGGCGGAATAGTACGTGTGCGCATAGAGCCACTTCATGCCGCCCAGCTCGTTGACCTTGGCCTCGAGCCGGCGGTTGGCGGCCACAAAGGCCTGGCGGTCTGAGGGCCCCCAGCCCCAGACGCCAATGTTGAGCATCTCGCCGTGCGCGGTGGCGCCGCGGAGGTGCGGGTGAAAGGTCGGGCCCCGGGGCGTCTTGAGCGGGCAGAGCCACAGCGGCCAGATCTTGTGCGACTCGGCCGTGTAGTCGACAAAGGCCTCGGCCGTGTCGTAGGGGATGGCGAGGTCCTGGACGACAAACTTTGCGCTCTCGCCGCTGGCGTGCAGCGCGCGGTACAGCATGCGCGTGTGCAGGAAGTCGTCGAGGAACCACCGGAAGAAGCGCGTGAAGGGCACCGGCTTGAAGTAGTCAAAGGCGGCGGCGCCGACCCAGAAGCCGCCGCGGTCGTACCGGAAGAGGTATTCGGCCAGTGGTATGTACTCGGTCACCGAGCCCCTTGGTGTGGCCTTGGCCGTGTCTGGCGAGGATGAGGGGGGCGGGGACTGGGTGGCAGAGCTGGGGAGAGCCTTTGTCTTCTCCTCGACGTGCAGGTAGAACCACGGATCCCACGCGGCGCTAAAGGTTTGCGGTTTCACACCCTGAGGAGCATCGTCGGTCAAGACGCCACTGACAATGACGCCGTGATCCTTGGAGTAGAGGATCCCGTCCACGTAGTCGTTCTCCGGTTTGGCGCACTCCTCCTTCACCGCCCGGATCGCCTCTGCCACACTGCTCGTCCGGCGGTACGTCGTCTTGACGTACTTTTTGGCCTCGACAAGCTGCAGCTCCAGCAGCGTCGTCACGCCCAGCGTCCCCACGGCACCGGCAGCTCCTCTGTACAAGTCGGCGTACCTGCCGTCATCCCCAGCCGTGCCCTTGACCAGCTCGGACCCGCCGGCCGGACGCGCGGGGTTCTCGACGACGACGACCTCGCCGCTGGGCAGCACCATCTCGACGGCCTTGACCGTCTCGTCAAAGTAGCCCCAGCGGAAGCTCGAGCTCTCGCCCGCCGTGCCCGCGAAGCCGCCGCCGGCTGTGATGCCGGGAAACTCCATGACGACGGGCGGCACCAAGCCGTGCGGCAGCGTGGCCTCGACCAGGCGGTCCATGGGGACGTTGGGCTCGACGAGCGCGGTGCGCCGCGCCGTGTCCACCTCCAGAACGTGAGACAAGGCCGAGATGTCGACGAGCCGCGACGCTCGCTTGAGGTGCGCCGGCCGCGTCGAGTTGGTCGACCCGTGAAATATGCGGTAGGGCTCCGAGCGTTCGAAGAAGGCCTTGATGGTGGCCGAGATGAGGCGGACGGATTGGCGGTGGCGCTCCATCTTGAGTACGAGATGTGCGGAGGGCAGAGTAAGTGGAAGGAAGGGTGTGCTGGGTCGGGGACTATACAGATGTGAGACCGGGTTTGGCGTGTGAGATGAAGTCCGGGATGTCCAACGTCAACCACCTGCAGGCTGCAGGCCTTCGTCGTTATACCGGTTTGGAGCTGATCAAATGAAGTCGTAAAATACAGTCCGGCACTTATTCGAGCCCATAGAAATAGGACCAGTCCATTCCCTCCTCCAGTATTGCTCTTGTTTCTTCACAATGGGCAACTGCCATCAAGTAAGACGAGAGACAAAAATGTGAAAACAGTGAACCATTGCGCATCGGAAGCCGCCTCAAATTTTTAGGTGCTGTTGGACGCTCAGACGTTGCGCTAAAGGAACGGGAGCCCGCCTGCAAGCCGCTGGGTTAGGGGAGTTACTTTTACACAAGTACCTCCGTCCCATCGTCGTGGAGTAACTCATCGCGCCACAACCACATGAGCTAGAATTGGGAGAAATGGAGGAAGGGCATGGAAACTTTGTGGTGTATTGAGAAGAAAGGTACGCCAGGGTATGGGCGCCTTGACGGCTGACTACCCTGTCGATTGACTGACTGATGAACTATATACAAGCAGCCGACATTGTGATGCCGAAACCTAGATTGGAAGTAAGTTTTATTGAGCTAGCGGACCATCATTTGTACCACCGCCAGCTGCTCCTCCATTGAGCTGAATTGACAGCAAATGCCGTCATGAGGGTGGAAAAATCATCGCCAGTTCACTGTCCATAGCCGACAAGAGAAATATTACAGCTTCGCCGGTGTGCTCGGCAAGGTCGTTAAGCGATCAACTCTCTCCTTTGCAAACTTCCAAAGGTCCTGCTCGGTATAGGGGCTGAGCGTTGTGATGTCGATGTCGACTTCCTTCAGAGTCTTTGCTTGTATGGTGGTAAAGCTCGAATCAATCGACTTTGGACTCTCGCAGGCCCTGGTCATGAACCGCGACCAGCCGTCGAGACACCGTCTTGACTCGGGAATACTGGTCAAAATGGCAGCAAAGACGTGTGGCATTGCCTCGTACTCCTCGAAAACGACCTTGACGCCATCCTTGATCAACTTGGTGACCAGAAATTTGTCTTCATCGGCCAGGCATTCCCAGCCGCAGCATATGTATATAGGTGGTGATCCCTCCCATGAGGCATTGAGGTGTAGACTGGCCAGGGGGTGCAACAAGTAGGCATCGTCTATGTAGAGGTGTTTTCGCGGTGGGCTGGCCGGCCAGATGTCATCCTTTGGAATCTCCTTATCCGCAAGCAGGTCCGGCGGCGGTAGGTAGTCCCACTTCTGATTTGTCTTCCATGACGGCAGGCTCTGGACGATATCCAGCCAGGGTGAGTTGGCGGCGACACCGGCGGGAAGAGGGACCTCTACGTCCTTTCCAAACCAGGTGATTGACCTCTTCTGTCGTCTGATTTCGAGGATAGTCTGTAACAGAGCCAAGGAAAGATTCCCTCCGGCGCTAGGTAGATAGATACGTTAGCTACATTGACCAAGCGGTTGTTCCGAGGAAAGAGACCATACCTATCACCGGCAAAAACAATGCTGCTCGGTGCCACTGCTTCATGGATAGCGCCGGGGGGCGGGAAGAGTAGCGTCAGATACGACACCAAAGCGTCCAGGACAGCCGAAGGAAACGGGTGCTGCGGAGCGAGTCGGTACCGCACAGAATATACCCGTCCACCAGTCAGCTTTGCCAGCTTCTTCGTCGTAGGTCGATGCGTCGACGGGTCACACAGATAGTAGGCGCCTCCATGAAAGTACAAGACGGTGAGGGAGCTGGTAACCTCCTTCATCATCGCGGCGTACTTCTGCTCTTCGGGTATGTCTGGCAGAGTCGAATCCGGAGTTGCGGCTGCGCGGTAACCCGTCCACTCAGCCTCGACCGGAACGATGTCCGGGATTCTGCACTTTGCGTCGCCAACAACCGACTGCTGGTTCGGGGACTCGATGACAGCCAGCAACACGTCTCTGACGCTCTGCTCCGGTGGAACTTGAGAGGAAACATTGCTGACCCAGATGCGACCCTTGACGCCAGGCTCTTTCAGGGTCATACGCTGAACCTTGGAAATGGTTTGCGGCTTGGATTGGTCCAGCAAGTTTCGCAAGAAGGCCACCGTCACGTCGCTCCTCAGATTGAGATACCGGGATGCGTCTGACATGCTGAGGATGTGCAAGACTGCGACTCGAAAGACATGGGGAAGATTTGGCAAGACGGTCCACAGAAGCCGAAGTTGCGCCCTCATGGCCCCCATGCGCTTTTCTGAATCACCGTGTTTCTGCATGGCAGTAAAAGGGCGTGCGTGCTGCGCTGCAGTCGAGTAGATGTCTTGGACGTAACCAATTGCAAAGAGCGATCAAGTACCGGTATAGTATAGTTGACTAGGTCGTTATCGTAGCAAGTACTCCGTAGTTGCCCCCGAATCGTACCTCGGCTGGCTTGGCGTTAGTTACTTCGTATCATGGAGCTAGAGCGACTTGGGGCGCGAGTACGGATACGTAGTTACTAACGTTGAGTTATGCGGTGTGACGACAGTGAACTAGTGGCGACGACATACGATGCAAGCAGGCGCGGGTCGCCCAGATTATATAACCCTTCGGCTCTCAGTCCATTCCGCGTCAGGGGGGGAGGGAGAAAGGGGGGATAGGGGAAAGGAGAGGGAGAGGTGGGCCGCGCATCAAGCAGGTCGTCGCGTTCGCATGGCGAACCCTCCCGAGGTCAAGCTCCGAGATGGAACCCCCATGATGTCCGACCGATCGCGTAAAGATGCGCTACTCGTATCTTGGAGCCGACGGCATCCTTCTACCGGTACTCCGTAACGCATAGCCACCAGGTATATGTTATAGGCAGAGCATGGACTCCCTGCGTACGTACTCCGTAGGGCACGTACGGAGTAAGTAAAGAAGTAATGAATACGGCGTGGGTGCTGGACCTGAATCGCGAGCCATCCGGCTTGGTTTCGTGTTTCGTTGGCGAGTCGGATGACATTGTCCCTGAAAGGCAAGAATGGATCGCTTCAGAATTAAATACTACGTGCGGATCAGTACTACGAACTACTTGGCTAGCAAGGAATGCCCTTGCACCGACGAGGGCCGGCCCCGCGAAACAACACAACTCGGACGTCCTTTCTCATCGATACGCAGCGCAACGTTCGTGACTATCGCTCAAAACGGCAATTGTTGCGGCCCGTCGTTACTGATGCGTCTTCGTCCCATCAACCACAGGCCGGAAGAGCCCATAGCGCAATTCTCATGAAACAACCTCAGCCAAGTTCGACAGCTTCAAAGGCCAGGATGATAATCAACGCATCTCTGTTCGTTCCACTTGCTTGTACCGGCAGTTAGAAGGAACACGGCACATATCGTAACAACCATCTTCGGCAACTGTGCAAGGGAGGCGGGCAGTTCTTCGACCATGTTTGGCCAAACCACAACCTCGCTCTCGCCTAGTTACACGTCCAGGTCATGGTTACTCGTCGAACAATTCCCAACCATCCAAACAAACGTCTTGCGTTATACTTGAAAAGCCACTCGCTGTCATTACTCTCTGAATCTACTTATACATAAAGCACTGGCGATCAAGAACTTCCTCCGGCATTTTCTTGAGGAACACTAGCCGAGTCTCCTCCGGAACTCTTGCTAGCCATAGCCAATTGCCAAGCAGGGATGGCGGCCTTTCCGGCAGGCATCCCACTGCCGAACGGGCTCGACCGACCACCCAACGATGTGAGATAGTCCTGTCTGCTCGCTTGTGCTGGCGCCTCAGTGTTGGCCGTGGTCTTGACGTCGACACTCTCCTTGGATTCATTGTCCACAGTGGGAGTGGTGGTAGGAGTTGTGGTTGTGGCATGGCCATTCGTAGGCCTGTTGTAACTACCATTGTTTGTGATGGGGGTGGAAGGACCGGGGACAGAAGAGGCCGCAGACATTCTCTGACTGATCAGCGCTTTGAGGCTCTTTACTTCAGTGCCAAGCTCCCGCAGCCGACTGTCAGTCAGGTCTTTTTGCGCACTCATGCTTTTGGGTATAAGGTCCTTGAGTGACTTCATTTCGTCCCGTAACCTGTCCGATTCGTCGTCCTGACGACGGCTTGCAGACTTTGTGTCCACCATGAAGGCTTCGAGATCAGCGAGAATCTTATCAAGTTTCTCAGTGCGATCTTGCTCCGAAGCTTTGAGCGCTTCGGTGTCTTTGGCGAGTTGTTCCAGGGTGGCGAAAGCTTTCTCAAACTGCTCGTCGACGGTGGCCTTGTCTTGTTCCAACTTCTCAGGGGTGGGCGGAGCTACAAGTGGTGCAATATAGCGCTACATGAACTGTCAGCCCGAAATCCCGTACGAGGGTCAACGCGCAACCGTAGGTATATCTCATCTCGTACCTTTGTTATAGAGTATAGCCCGTAGCTGACACCTCCCACAACGGTTGCCATGATGAACCAGTCACGCCAGTCTCTCTTGGGAGGCGGAGGTGGCGGAGGCTGCCATCCGTACGGCGGTGGTTGGTATTGGTTGTAGTACGGTTGTTGCTGTTGCTGTTGCTGCTGCTGCTGCTGATGGACAGGGCTAACCGCATTTCGAGACTGTATGGACGTGACAGGGCTGGGGGATACGCCAACTCTTGCGAGTGCCGCATCGATCTCCTCTTGCGTCAGGTTCTTGGATTGCAAGAACGAGATTTTGTTCTCAACGGGGGACGAGGCTACATTTGGATCCTGAAGGACTAAAGAAGAACCGCATCTGTTAGCCAAACATCGCCGACTCAGCCGACGCGAGTGCCTTACAATTGATCGCCGAGGCCACGATTTCCTCACGAATAGCCATGACTGTAGAGGCTGTCCGCAGCTATCTCATGTCTGGTGACGAATACAGACGGCTTTCTCAGGCTCCTTGTCCTCTCTGGTGAAGTCGGGACAATACCGTCGCAAAGCAAGAAAGTGTTGGTGGATAATACACGTTATGCCGGACCGAGGCTCGTCGCGGACCTTTGCAATAGGGTGGGTACAAAAAGTAGGCGGCTGTACTTCGTAGCCGGTCGCACGTGCCACACCGATGAAAGTTCGATCGGCGGTCACGGTGCTAGGAGACTCCGTGCACCGATGTTGAAGCTCTTCTTCCCATCTGCCAGTCCCAACCCCACCATCTTTTTTTTGGCCATCTTCATTCCATTCAGCAGCAACGACAACCGCAAGCGGAGGCTCTTTTTGTCGCATGGGGGCTGGCTACCTTACACATCTTCACGGCCTGAAGCAGCACCAAGGGGTACACGATGGGCGGGGCGTCCAACAAGAGACAGAAGCGTGCGGACTACCGCTTGGCACGTCAGCAAGATGGAGGCACAGAGATGCCGAGAAAGAAGTTCTACCGTCAGCGTGCACATGCGAATCCCTTCTCAGACCACCAGTTACAATAGTGAGCATAGTGAGCAGTCTCAATGGCCTCAATTATTAAACTGATATGTCCATAGCCCCGCCACTCCTAACGATATGGATTGGTCGTCCTTCTTTCCGGCGTACGTAGCCGATTCTGAAGAGCTCCCAGATGCTTCCACTACCGCAGACGATCTGGCGACAACGCCGGCAACTAGAAAATCGAAACAGGACGTTGAGGTTGTCGACATCGGATGTGGCTTCGGTGGCCTGCTCGTGGCTTTGGCCCCTGTCCTCCCCAAGACACTGATCTTGGGCTTGGAAATTCGAACCCAGGTGACCGAGTTCGTCCAGGAGCGGATACGATCGTTGCGCGCACAACACGCAGAATCTTCACAGTTCCAGAATATCGGTTGTCTAAGAGCAAACACGATGAAATTTCTGCCCAACTTCTTCAAGAAAGCACAACTGTCCAAAATCTTCATCTGCTTTCCCGACCCTCACTTCAAGGCGCGTAAGCACAAGGCCAGGATCGTTTCGACAACCCTGAATTCCGAGTATGCGTACGCACTGCGGCCCGGCGGTATCATCTACACCATCACCGATGTCGAAGACTTGCACAACTGGATGGTCCACCATCTCCAACTCCATCCGTCTTTCGAAAGAATGACGGAAGCCGAACTGGCAGCCGACAACTGTGTCGACATCATGAAGAATGCGACAGAGGAGGGCAAGAAGGTTGAACGAAACAAGGGGCAGAAGTTTGTCGCACTGTTCCGCCGCTTGGAAGACCCTCCTTGGTGACCAGTCCGGATGTCTTAAGTCACGGAGTAGTTACCGTGGTCTGAGTTGAATGACAATTCGGGCCTACCCCCCAGATGAGCGACTCTGGGGTTTGCCGAGCCGTCTCAGCCTGTACACAGTACGTTTGCTCATGCTATGGCAAGGCGAGCCCGCGCCAAGTCGGGCGGCCAAGATTTCGCTACCCGCTTTGCGTGCGTCCTTTTGTTCATGCACCATACCATGCCATCAACATGAGGCTAGCGGACAATAACTGCAGGCTGCAGAAACTGGTGAGATATGCAGGGTCTTACGATTCACCACTACCTTGCAGCCGAGTAACGTTGAGCATCTCTACGCACGGAGTAGTAGAATCTCTGCTGATTCATACAGCAACCATGGTCCATCGAGGGATACTGTATTGCACCGACCTGCTTGTGGAACATATCAGCGTCCAGAGATACTCCGTATGTGTGACTTTGAAGTTAAAGTCATCCAAGTTGATACTTCCTTTCGTCCCATTACCGTTGTCATGCGAGAACATGGGGAAAATGCTTGTCCTACATGTGGTGCAGTTTACGGTGTTTTCTCAGGACCTAGTCGAGTCCTCTCCATTGGGGCACGACATCCGACTGGTGGCGGGCAACTGATCAAGTTACTTCGTACGGAGTCCCCGATATCCGCTAAAAGTGGCTCACGTTTCCTAACTCCTGATTTTGCCGAGCGATCGCTTGTGCCGTTCAGCTGCCCTTTTTGCCGGCAGCCACGCCCGTTCTTGTCGTCGTTCGTGGCGCCAAGTACATTGGCAGCACTCCTGTCCATTCTGCGCGATTTTTAACACCTGATTGCGATAAGATTACTCCGTACTTGGCTACCGTGTAACCCACGGAGTACGTATCTGTGCGGATACAGACAAGCAGATCCATCCATGTTATCTTCCCCAGCCCCAAATGCCCCCCAAGCTTTTGGGCTGAGCACCGTCAACACTGAGATTTTCTACTGGGTCAGACAACGCGATGGCTCGTCATTCGGACGAAGCTAGCAAGCGTTTCTATGACGTTAGACCACCCACTCGACTCGGAGGTTCCCTGTCAACCTTGTGCAAACTCGGCCTTTCTTCATGGGAAACCAGAGGACCGACACCCTGGCAGATCTGACTGTGTGGGGTTCCAACTCTCTATTTATCGCGGCGCGGCTGCCAACCTTGTTCGTCGCTTGGCAATTTCGCTGAACCAATCGTCGCAAGTATTGGTCGTGTGTCCACCCTCCCCATAAGAGACTAATACGTGTGGCCGGAGTACTACGTATGGAGGTTACCAATGCAACAAGTGACTTCGTACCAGCATTGTGGCAGGGGATTTTATGGACTTGTACCCCGAAACGTCGTGATGTCAGGGGTGGCGCCGGCCGTTCCTCTTATTCCAGAAAGAGGCATCCATGTCCATTGTGAAAACCTCTCCACGCAGCTGCGCTTACTATTGCAGTAAGTACGGGGCGTTATCTGCTTATCAAAATCACTCTTGATAAAAGTCAGGAACCCTTCCTGGGCCTGTTCATCCTCTTCCTTCCTCAACCTAAAGAGCGATTGCGTTGAAACCTGCCGACAACTTCTCTCACCGCATGCGCAGAACCGTCGGTCGACTCACATCTGGATTTTGAGAGCGTCACACGCCACCGTCAACCATGGATACCAAGAAGGAACCGCTCAACACCGCTGGCATGGGCCACCCCATCATCGAGACTGACTCGGGGTCGGCGGACGAGTTGTTGGCATCGTTGGGCTACAAGCCAGAAATGGCACGAAACCGGTCCACACTCCAGGTTGCCTTCATGTCCTTCGTTCTGGCATCGATTCCCTACGGTCTGGCCACGACACTGTTCTATCCACTGAATGGAGGTGGCCCTGTTGACATAATCTGGGGTTGGGTCGCCGTCTCGTTGATCATCATCTGTGTTGCTGCGTCACTTGGCGAAATCACCAGTGTTTATCCAACTGCTGGTGGCGTGTACTACCAAGCGTTCATGCTGGCTAGTCCCAAGTGGCGCCATCTTGCTTCTTGGATCTGTGGCTGGCTCTACGTCGTCGGCAACATCACGATTACCCTGTCGGTGAACTTTGGGACGACCCTTTTCCTGGTTGCCTGCGTCAACGTCTTTGAGACAGCCGATGGTGAGCCCGTCCTCGCTGGCGAGACTTATCAGGTGTTCCTGATCTTCTTGGCAATCACAATCATGTGTAATCTCGTCTCGGCTCTAGGGAACCGCTGGTTGCCACTTCTCGACGTAAGCAAGCCGCTCTCTCATGCATCAAGGCTACCCTCGTCAGCTTGATACTAATCCTGGCTGATACAGACGTTCGCCATCTTCTGGACCTTTGCCGGTGTCATTTGCATCATGGTCAGTGTTCTCGCGTTGGCCAAGAATGGACGTCGCGACGCCTCATTCGTCTTTACCCACTTCGAGGCCAACTCAGGATGGACCCCTGGATGGTCGTTCATGGTAGGACTTCTTCACGCCGCCTACGCGACCTCTTCCACTGGAATGATCATTTCGTAAGTCTGAAAATGGCCAAGACACCTAGGACATGTGCTGACTTGGATAGGATGTGTGAAGAGGTCCGGCAGCCAGCGACCCAGGTACCCAAGGCCATGGTTCTCACCGTCATCATCAACACCATTGCTGGACTCATGTTCATGGTCCCCTTGGTCTTCGTCCTTCCCGATATCCAGGAGCTCATCGCCCTCCCATCCGGCCAGCCGGTACCCACCATTCTCAAGTACGCCGTCGGCTCGGCTGGTGGGGCTTTCGGCCTGCTGGTTCCCCTCCTTGTGTTGGCCCTTATCTGCGGGATTGGCTGTACCACTGCCGCTTCTCGTGCGACTTGGGCTTTTGCTCGCGACGGCGCGATTCCCGGCTCTGGCATGTGGAAGGTGGTCAACACCAAGCTAGATGTCCCTGTCAACGCCATGATGCTCAGCATGGCTATCCAGATCATCCTGGGGCTCCTCTACTTTGGTTCCACTGCTGCCTTCAACGCTTTCTCCGGCGTCGGAGTCATCACTCTCACGACAGCTTACGCGGTACCTATCGCAGTTAGTATGATAGAGGGCCGTGAGTCTGTCAAGACTGGCAGCTTCTACCTCGGAAAATTCGGCCTGTTCGCCAACATTGTATCTATCGGTAAGCTTTTGCCTTCCTCGTCTTCATATCTCTTGCTGACACGTCGCAGCCTGGTCGCTTCTAGCCATTCCCCTGTTCTGCATGCCCTCGTACATTCCCGTCGAGGCAGCAACGATGAACTACGCCTCGGTTGTCTTTGTTGCATTTACTGCAATCTCGGCTGTTTGGTACATGGTTTGGGGACGCAAACACTATGCCGGCCCCCCGACATAAGGAGGCACTTCTCTGTGGTGATGACGTGGTGACGCGCGCTCGCTTGCTCCCTCGATGGCGTTCCCCTGTGACTGGCTACCGCATGTGACCGATGATGCGCTGAGTGAGTCTTGTCATGTCGAGTGTAATGATGTCGCCAAGTGAAGGGATGTGTTGACCGGAGAAACCTTCCAAACCCTACCTACCTACGACAAGGTCGACGGGGATCTTCCAGTTACTTGGGGCCATGGGATGGAGACGAACAACGTCACCACGTTTATTGGAAACGGAGGGACGATGTCAGCTGCTTTCAAAGTTAATATAAACAAAGTGATACCCCGCTCCCCTACTATTATTTCAACAGCCACGCTTGGAGAGGCCTCGGCACCCTCAGGAGGTGCTGGAGCTCTCTCATACTAACTTTACATGTAATCTCTCCGACCCTGCGCCGCTTTTGAATCTGTCCACCGGATGAATTTCAGGTATGTGCGACATGCCAGAGGTAAAGTAGTCAACGGAAAGCGAGATTTGGCCGTCTTGGTTTGCAGAATGCTCCTGTTTCGAGAAAGAATAGTCGTCGTGCATGGGCGCGCGCGTTGTGTAACCCGAACCCGTCCGTCCCACTCCCGGTCCGGTAGTTAACTAGTTAGTGAATGAGGCTTGTTGCATGCGTCGGGTCGGGTCCAGTTCAACTATCGATAAGCGCATCCTGTCGCGGCAGCCCATTTCCTCCCTGGCAAACTAGTTAACTTAGTTCCAAGTTACTTACTACCGGTTCTCAACCCAGACTGGACCCTACCACGATAAAACATGAGGCGGAGAGACCGGCAGGTTCACCTGGATCATGGCCCTTAGTGGGAGAGATGTCGCCGTCGCTGGCATCGTCTGCTTCTTTGGCTGGGGATATGCTACCAGCTGGTTCCCGACACTCCGCTGGGCGGGCTATGCTTTCGTCGGTGGTTGCGTCACGGCTCTTGTAGCCTGCCTGCTGGCCGTTCTGCTCACCTCCAGAGGCGCCGCATACCGCTCGCGAAAACGATCGTCACGCCCGAATGCCGTCAACTTCGCCGGACCCGTCGCATGGCGGAGGGAAACATCGTCACTGCGCGTGCGCCAGATCTACGAGCCCGTGCCGCTGTACCCGGATTCGCGCAAGATCTCGCACGCATTGGATGACCTGGTGGCCCTCATTATACGCGACTTTGTGCAGTCGTGGTATTCCCACATTAGCCGGAACCCAGTCTTTGCGAACGAGGTGGACAAAACCATCCGACTGGCCATTGTCAACCTCCGCGATCGGCTTCTCGATGTCGACCTGGTCGAGCTGGTGACAAGCCGTATTGTCCCGATCCTGACGGCTCATTTTAGAGACTTCAACGACGCCGAAAGGGCCGTTCGAGGGCGCAAGCTCAATCGCGATGTCACCGAATCGGAGGAGCTGGATCTGGCCATAGCGGCAAAATACAACGATGGCAAACTACATCCGGCCGCGTCTCTGACGTACTCGGATACCAAGATGGTGCAGCAAGAAGAGCTGCGCAAGATGGCCACGGCCATACTGCCCAGAGTACTGCCTCCAAACATTCTGAATAGCAGGGCCGTGTCGAGCATCGTCCGGGAACTGGTGTCATGCGCCGTCCTCTTTCCAGTCATCACCATGCTCTCGGAGCCGGACACGTGGAACCAGATCATGGAGAACTACGGCCGGAGCATGCTGCAGGACCGTTCGACTGTACGCAAGCTGCGCGCCGCTCTAGACGCGCATGCATCTCCAACGCCCAGGGCGTCCAAGGCAGCCCAGTTCCCACGCTTGTCTCCGGGTGAAAGCGAGCGCAAGTTTGAAAAGTTCATCCGGACAATCCGCAAGCTCAACAATCTATCTGATGCTCGGAGGTTCAGGAGTGAAGTGGCCAGCCAGATGAAGAAGGACTCGCACCGAGAGGGTCAGGACCAGGTCTACCTGCGCCGTTTGGAAATGGGCAAGCGCTTACTAGACCAAAAGGTACAGCACCTGGCCGCTGGAGGCGATAGACACGACATTCCCATGTTTACCACTCCGGCACCGGCTCCCGGCACCTCAAAGCTGGAGACTGCGTCGCTCGCCGAACTGCTGCGCGACTCGTCCGGGTTGTCTTATTTCATGGAGTATATGGACAGACAGCGCATGATGCCTCTCGTCCAGTTCTGGCTGGTGGTAGATGGCTTTCGGAATCCACTGGAGGACGACGGGCATGAGGAAGAGCAGTTGTCCTCCACGTTGGCGCCGTGGACTGATGCCGATCGCACAGATCTTGCGCAGATTGACCAGGCCTACCTTTCAAAGCCTGAGCTCAAAGTGTCAGAGTCTTTGCGCAAGACAATCCGGGTTTTCCTCCAAGCTGGAAGAAACGCAACGCCGGAACAGTACATCAACGCACGCCGCGCCGTATTGCGAGCCCAAAGTACCGTCCTGGAGGAAATGCGCAACAAATATCTACAAGGCTTCAAGAAATCCGATCTATGGTACAAATGCTTGGCCTCGGAAGAAGCATCAAGAAACTCGAGCAAGGTGCCACTGCCTACGCCTCCAACTCTCGCCGGCCCGTCCTCGCATCCGCCTCTTTCGCGGGCTTCGCAATCGTATGGCCTGAAGCCTACGCCCGTCGCGAGACTAAATCCCCGTCTCAGCGGCAACGTGAAACGAGGCTTCTCCGCCACTGATCTACGGCTATCGACGAATAACGGCATTCGCAGCCCCGATCGGTTGGATAGCAATCGTCGTTCACTGGACGAAAACATGAGTTCGCCGTTGTTTGACGACGACGACTTTGATCATGACCCAATGGCGGACTCGGTCCAAAGTCTCGATCACGACCAATCAGCCTTGCCTCCGGACAACCAGGTCGTTCGGGCAATGGAAGAAGCGCTCACTAACATCATGGAAGACGACAACCGGCATCAGTCGGCGGAGGATTTGAGGGAATCATTGTTCGGCCCCGATGATGGTACTACGAGCGTTTTTTCTGGCCAAGGCTCACTTGACCCGCCGACGCCGCTGGCTTCGGGTAAAGAGGTCGAGAAGCCAAGTCTGTCGTCGCTGGGACTCGTCAGTGCTGCCTCCCGTATTGGTGTTTTCGAGGACAACGACTTGTTCGGGCACGAAGATAAGCTCCTCTCTGACGAACAACTGGAGTCGAACGAAGAAGACCTGGGCAATGTCGAGGACGAAGTGCATGAGGCGTCACCCGGCGATCTTGGGTTGGCAGAAGCCATTACTATATTGACCAACGATATTGACCGTCTGGTAGCGCAGGAGGCCGTCATCGAATCCCTGACGAAGAAGGCAGAACTGACAAACAACACCGCCGAGTTGCGTATTCTACGCAAGTCCAAAGCCAGTCTTCAGCGAGAGCTGAAACGCAAGGAGTTGCAGAGGCAGCAGTATGTCATCCAGGAGAGCGACAACAGCCTGTACGGGCGATCGTCAATAAAAATCAAATCCATACAGGTCGGAAAAGAAGCCGACGGAAAGGAGTTCGCGCTGTACGTCCTTGAAGTGCACCGGGTTGCCGGTGAAAAGATGCCAGCAGCGACCTGGACGGTCACGAGACGATATAGCGAGTTTCACGAGCTATACCAGAACTTGAGAAGCAGGTATCCATCTGTGCGACACCTCGACTTTCCCCGTCGCCAGCTGGTGATGAAGCTGCAGAGCGATTTCCTTCGGAAGCGGCAGCAGGCTCTGGAGCAGTACATGCAGGCGCTACTCCGTCTCCCTGAGGTGTGCCGTAGCAGAGACCTGCGGGCTTTCCTATCACAAAGCGCTATCCAGCCGGGTGAAGACCTGCTGACGCGTGAAGACAAGAAAGACATGATCACGCGTCTTTACGACTCGGTCACGGACGGCATGGAGGATATTCTGGGCAACATCCCTGTGCTGGATCAGCTTTCCGTAGCTGGCCAAAACCTGATAGCCGCGGCGACGAATCAGCTCAACACGGTGTCCCTCCCCCTGAATGTCGCCGAAGACGCCATGACGGCCGCCGAGGCCGAGGCCGAGCTCAACGCGTTCGAGAACAAGGAGTTGGAGCCCTTCATCAAACCTATATGCGACATCTTCCTCGAGGTCTTTGAACTGAACCAGGGCAACAATTGGCTACGTGGCCGCGCCGTGGTTGTGGTCCTGCATCAGCTGCTGGGTGGTACTATCGAACGCAAGGTGCGCGACAACGTCAAGGTCTTTGTGCAGGAGGACGCGATTCTCAAGTACATCGGTCTGCTGCGGGATAACATGTGGCCTGATGGCGAGATGAACCGCAACAAGCAGCCCAGGACGGCGGGCGAAAAGGCCAGGACGAGGAGGGAGGCGAGTATGATGCTTGCCACCCTGGTCCCAGATCTTGCCGGTAGTGTTGTGGGAAGATTGAATGCACAGGCGGCCAGCAGGAGGATCTTCGCCACATTGAACAATCCGAGGTTGAAGTAGGTTCCCATCCCACTCGCCGGGGTTGTTTATCGGTTCGTGCTATCAGATGCTAACCTTGGTATCAGTACCCATTTAGTTTTTACGATTCTGGATGAGATTGTGAAAGCTCTGTTCGACTAGAGGGAGCGAGTGTTTCTTGCCGTTACAGGTCCGCGCCTCCGGGACTCGGTTTCTATATGCATTACTTGGTCGCAACATAGCATCGGCGTTTGGACTGTTGCACACATTCAGATATGATTTAACTACGGTTATGTACCAGCTCGCAGACAGAGAGTTAGGTCGAGTCGCATGCGCTTGTTATGCACTGCTCGGGTTTGCGATGGTTGGTGGTGGCTCGTTGCTTTTCCGTTTTCTTGTGACAAACCGCGGCACGGGCTTGTTGACTGGCTTGTTTACTTGTTGACAAAACAATATGCGTGTGTATTTAGATGCGATGGGAGCAACAATGGATCGGCAATGCATTGCCACAGGAACAGACATGACGTTCCCGTAACGTCACGATCCTTGGCGATTCTAATGCGGTTCATCACGAGACTACGGATAATGAATGATTGATGAGTGCGCATCTACTCCGTCGTATATACAAAGTAACATAACTAGTAGTTAACGTTATGAAAGTGGCTTGGGTGTGTGTACACGAGGAACCCCAAAGGCAGAACCAGCCATTCTGAAGAAGAAGAATGGCCCTGCGATTGGGTCCCGACCGTCCTGTCCCCCGCTTTTCCCCACTAGCACCGCCCCCCGTTCCTCGTCGTCCCCACCTGCTCCTTCACTTGACTTTCCCCAAGGTTCGCACCATCACCACAACATCCTAGCATCGTTGTGCGTATCCGTACTCGCCTAGTTACCCAACATTGATCTCAATCACGGGCGCCTGCACGTTCCCAAACCGCAGCTCTGTCCTTTGTTCACCTGCATCCGGCCAACCATACCCGCAGATCCAAAGTAGGGTATTCGCCTCAGCCTTCAGGCCTTCAAGCAAACAGGGCCGGTCGCGTCTCAATCTTCTATTGTGGTGGCCCAACCAGCCAACCACTGCCGGACTCCGTCCATTTCGTCTGGAGCTTTCACTCCCCCCCTTCTTAGGGCCACACACTCCATCGCCAGCAGCAGCGCAGGACCACCTCTACCTCCTAACGTACCTAGTTACCTTGGGTAGCCTCGAGGTTATTCTCTCAGCCTGGTGCCTTTTGCGCAATTTGTCCTGGACCTCCGGACCGACGCGCAACTTTCCTGCATCTGTCGAGCATCCAGGCAGCTAAAGGCATCTTTTCCTCGGGACCTTTAGCTATCTACACCCGACTCCCAACCCCATCTTCGTCTTCTCGACTTGCGCAGCCAATACACCACCGCAATCATGACTGAGGTTTCGGCCACCCGCCTGTACCTGGGCAACATGCCCAAGGGAAGTGAGTACTCGCCCTTTATGTGTAGCTGATCGCATGTCCCGTCGTCTTTGTCGTGGCTGTCATTACGCGCGTCTAGTTCACCGCTAACCCCGGACCTCGCTCTGCAGTCACCAAGGCCGACGTCGAGGCTCACTTTGCGACGCATGGAACTGGCGAGATCACCGAGATCAAGCTGATGAATGGCTTCGGCTTCATCGAGTACAAGGATGCAATGGACGCGCGCGACGTTGTTCCTGGTAAGCAGCAGTAGCTCCCTCCGTTCACCTCGAATATCTCTGGTGTTCCCCCAGGGGGCTGTCAACTAACATTCCTTGTGCGCAGCCTTCCGTATGTTTTGGACTCTTCCTGGCCACCGCGTTTCCTGAACCCATCCGACTCGTTCCTTTGGCTAATCTAGTTCGACACGCAAAAGACGGATCCGACTTCATGGGAGAGCGCCTGACGGTCCAGTTTGCCCGGGGCTCTCGGCACCGTGAACCAGGAGGAGGAGGTTTCGCCAACCAAGAGCGCACCGCTCCCCGTCCGCGTCGCACGCCCTTCCGAATGCAAATCACTGGACTCCCCAATGATACCAGCTGGCAGGTCTGTTAATACTTCCGTCTACCTATACTCTCCGTTCCACCTTTCTTCCTGGGGATTTTTTAAAAAAGGAAGAAAAAAAAGAGGCGAACCTTGGTTTTCCACTCGGCTTTCTTGGCCTTGACGCCTGTGGGTTTCGTCATGTCGGCAAGGAATGGACCTCCTCTGCTTGTTTCCTGCTTTGTTTCTGGACATTGGGCTATATCTGGACTGGGTTCCGTATCTGGCCAAGGCGCCTGAGAATGGACCCTCCATTGTTGGGATACTTGCCGACTGCCAGGAACGGGCATCTCTCCGGATTGCCGCAACTGGACTCTCCTGCTGAGCTGGGTCCTTGCTTTGGCTGGAGACGCTGACACTCGCACATGGCGCCCTTCCGTTGATCGCAACCTTCACCATATATCGTCCCGGGACTACCACTTACTTGGAATCTGGATCTAGGACCTGAAAGATTTTGCGCGCCAGTCCAGCCTTGACGTTGTCTACTCGGAGACGGGCCGCGAGGGCAATGGCCGAGGGTAAGAGCCCGATTAGCGAAATGGCCAAATTCCGAAGCGATGCTGACCTTTTCAAAGCTTTGTCGAGTTTGAGAACGCAGGCGACCTAACTACTGCCGTCGAGAAGCTCGACGGCCGCGAGTTCAAGGGGCAGCGCGTTACATGCGTCGCTGATGTAAGTCTTTTGAGCGTGCCCGAACATGGGGAAGAACACTGCTGACTCGAACCGCAGGTCCAGCCCAACCCGCCCCCGCGTGACCGTGGTCGGTCTCGCTCGCCCAGAGGTCGTGGAGGGCCCTACAACGGTGGACCCGCCGGCGTTGACGACTACCGACGCGGACCACCAAGAGCCTACGGTGACCGCGTTGGCAGCCCTCGTCGCGACGACTATCGTGACGGGTACCGTGAGAGAAGCCCCCGTGGTGGTGGTCGTGGTGGCGGTGGCGGTGGCGAGTACTACGAAGATCGTCGCTATGGCCGCTCCCCTCCGCGTCGCGGTCCTCCCATGGACGACTACCCGCCCCCGCGAGGCCGTTACGATGATCCCTACCGTCGTGATTATGGTCCTCCTCCCGATCCATACGGTCCTCCCAACGGCCGTCCTTATGAGCGACCCCCTCGCGACTTCCCCCTCGCGATCCTGCGTACGGACCTCGTGGTGGTGGTGAAGCCGGCTATCCTCGCGGTGATGAATACCGTCGCGGTGGAGGTGGTGGTGGCTACTGGTAAACAATTCTCACTTCCTTCTTACGCTTCCTTTGAGGGCCAACTCCCTTACTTTATCTAGATGACCATCTGCGGCAAGCTCCACTCACCCACTTGGACCCATCCACCCATATATCACTTGTACTACGTACTGGTACTATGCGACCAGGATTCCGGTGACAAGGAGCAGTTCGATACATCATCAATATTTCCTATTGCTGACGGGTACCCTGAGCGTGGGCTTTTTTGAGAATGTGTAAGAAATCAGGACACAGCGGATTTCGATTCTTTCGTCTTTTCCGGGTTTTTTTCTTGCGACTTCGTTGTTCATGTATGATGATGGTTTATGCTCTCTCTCTCTCTCTCTCTTGTTGATGACTTGGCGTGTATAATGATCGGAAAAGTATGCTCTCGATTTGACGCTTTGGGGGCTATGGACGACTCTGCTGTTGTACCCCTTGCGTCTAATAGCAATATATTCATCTATTGCGTCTCACAGCTGTCAGTCAGTGCCTGGACGTGCGTGCTGCGATTCCTTTGTGCGAAACAAAATTATACCGTCATTGCCATTTCGAACCGTCGACGCATTGAAAGACGGCGTTTCCTATGGCCGAGATGTAGTAGCGCTACTGTATTGACAAATGAGTAATGTGTCGCCGTTTCGAAAGTTGGCCAAAAGCTAGGTTGGGGATGTTCATTGCCCGAACCTCTGGCTGTTAGTTGTAAGGCACTTTGGGGCAGGCTCTGGAGATGATTGGCTGTCTCTGGGTTGGGGAACGGTTCAGCTTCACACGGCGATGAAATAAGTCCAGGTGCCAATCGACCGACGTTAGGTAACCCAAGGTGGCGAATGCTGTCAGCTCTCCACGTTTCATTCCAGTGAGTCAACTCTTGTTACATCATTTGCACGTACGCATATTTTTATCACTTTTATCACTTTAACTACTTTAACCTCGAGAGAATCTCACCACGGCCAACTTGAGTCTTGATACACATCCTATCTAAACGTATTTGTTCAATTTGCCAACATTTCGCATCACACATTGACATACCGGTAGAACCAGGGTAAGCTGGCTCTCTCTCGACTCTCGACTCCCCCACCCAAGCAAGAACCTTTGAGGATGAGGCTCAACCATTTCACAGATTCCAAACCATCACCGTCTACTCCGCACTCGTCAGAAACATGAACGCCAACGGTGAAGCAGCAGCTACCGGCCCTCGCCAGCTGACCGTCGACGGCTCGGGCCGCGTCGTCAGCCAGAGCAACAGCGGGCACACGACTACTTCTGCTGCTCAGAGTCAACCGGCGACGGGCGCCGGGGTGAACACGGGCGCAGGCACGACTAGGGAGAAGACGGAGGAGGAGAGGCGGGCGGATCGCGAGTACGACGAGAGGATGGAGGATGAGTATGCGAAGAGGGAGGGGGTGCTTGAGTCCTGAGAGATGGCGGATGATGCTCGGGATCAGACAGGAAAGAGAGGGGGGGGTGGGGGGGGGTTGTGTAGATGAATCTCTACTCTTTCATATTGCTTTCTGGCCTGATGGAGGATGTAATGACCTGCATATTCCAGACCCGCACCCCTTTCTCATGGGGGATTTTTTATGTGACTAAATGCTATGTACGGAATGGACCAGTGAGTTCACGTACGATTGTGCCTTTCTGATCTTTGCCCTAGTTACAACTTACTTCTCCTTGTTTACAAGCCCGTATTTCCCGCCCGCTTCTTCCTTCTCCAAAACGTCCTCCGTATCCAGCGGAAGGTTGTCCCCCTCCAACTCGAAAATGGCACTCGGCTCGCGCTTCTCTCCCATGGAAATGGCAGTTGCCGGCACCTCCAGGATGGCAGTCATGCCGTGCAGCTCGTTGATGGCGGCCTCGTTGCTCCCCAGCTCCGAGACGCGGGAGGACGTGGTGGCGCCGGAGCCTGCGCGCCCGATGGCCCCTTTGCCGTCGCCGTCGGGCCCGCCTCGTACCGCCGCCAGCCTCCTCCGCTTCCGGCGAGTCGCCCGAAAGACCAAACCCGCCGCGGCCACGAGGGCGAGAGCGCCGGCGCCGACGCCGGCGCCTATCCCGGCCTTGGTGGGCGTGTCGAGCGAGTGGCGCGAGGACGCCGCCGTGGTGGTGTTGTCGTCGTTGTTGTTGTTGTTGTTGTCGGAGGCCTGGTTGGTGCTCACGGGGGCGTGTACGTCACCACGGCGGTAGTGATGACGGTCGAGGGCCCCAGGGTCGACGACGTCGATATCGTGTGCGCGTACGGCGTCCCGCAGCAGGACGTGTTGCCCTGGCCGCAGCAGTACGAGGTGTTGCCGCTGCAGTACTGCAGGATGGCGATGCCCGACGGCGAGCCTCCGGCCTGGCGTGCGTTTTTCTGGTCAGCGAAAGGCGGAGGCGGGGACGGGAAAAGGGGAAAGGGGAAAGGGGGGGTAGGGGGGGGGTTTCCGGCTTGGGAACGACGTCGTCGTCGTCGTCGTCGTCGCCGCCGCCGTCACACAACTCACAGACTGGTCGATGCATACGCCCAGGCAGGCCGAGTTCTTCCAGCTCTTGTCCGTGCAGTAGCCGCGGCTCGTCTCCCCGTCGGATCGCTGACACAGACCGCCGCTGATGCACGTCTCCCGCCTCTCCGCGTCGCTGTCGTTCAGCGCGCAGCACATCGAATCGGCCGCCCCTGGACCGCCGCCAATGCCACCGCCGCCGCCGACGCCGCCGCCGTTGCCACCACCGTGCAAGCCGGTCCAGTTACACGGCGCGTACGACCCGTCGTCTACCGCCTTTCCGTCCGGGGTGTAGCATGTCGGAGCTTCGAGCTGGGCATAGCCGAGTTGGGCGAGTGTCGCGAGCCCCCATGTCATCAGAGAGAATTCGAGGCTTCGCTGGAGGCAGTAAGACAGCATGGCTCTGCACGTCGACCGATGGAGCCCGGGAAGAGGAAGTGATTGGATTCTCGACAGAGAACAGAAGGAGCGAAAACAGTGCGGTGGGTGTTAGATAGGACCGGGGACAGTGAGAGCTGAAGGGGGGGGAGGGCGCAGCATTGGGACGAATGAATGTTTGATGCCATGGTTTGGGGAAGTCCATGGCCAACCTTAGCCAGCTGACTGACTGCTTGGCTAACTTTCCAACAGGCAAGTGACGGAGAGGGGAGAGGGGAGGGAAGGGGGGGGCTGGAGATCGTCACGGTCCGAGCGACGAGGAGTCGTGTCTCGGAAGGAGTTGTCGATCTTGGCTTCTGCTTCTTTTTTTTGGTGTCTTGGACGGGATTGAGGCACGCTGTTGTCAGTAAACGGTGCCAAAGCCCAGTGGTGCTCGGCCGCCCCCGAAAGACGAGTACGTGATGTGATCACGGCATCCGTCGAGCAATGGTTTTCTGGTGCAAGTACCACAGTGAAGTGATGTTCAGCGGGCTGGCTCACAGGGTCGCACTCTGGTGTTTTTGAGTTTGTTGGACTGACCTTGAGTATAACCTTGTTCCGGATCTTCAGCTCTCCATGCCGACTCAAAGGCCGGTATAAGTAGCGTGCAGAACACAACACAGTTCGTCGGTTCTGGATGCTAACTACGAAAACCTGCTGCGTCTCGTTCCCCGGTGAACTTTACAGCGCAGGGTCGTGGCGATAAACCGGCAATTGTCTCAGTTTTTGCCATGGCACGCATTACGCGCGGCACGCCGGCACCGAGACGTGTTGTCGTCGTCGTTGTTGGTAGTACGAGGCCTCGAGTCTGAGGCGAGATATTCATCTTTTTCTGACCAACGGCCCTGCGGCATGTGCATCAGAGTACCCAAAGCAAACGATTGCGTGTTGAACCGAGGTCACCCTCGTGCCCTCGTGCCCTCGCGCCCTCGCGCCCCCGCGCAGCTCTGTTGAGCACCGAGTTGCCGAAAAGGCGTCGACCTGTGTCCCAACTTCCAAGCACCGGGCATGCCCGTCTTGGACGTGCTTCCTTCAGCCTTCAGCCCTCACCTCACGATGGTCTCGCAAAGTGATGACGACATTCCAGGAGACATGCTCGGCGCTTGCTGGCACTCGATGTGTGGTGTGTGGACAATGAGAGGCGAAGACGATGCAAGCTTGAAGCCGGTGTGATTGTCATCAGAGTACCGTACACAGTAACTAGGTGGACTTGGCAAACTGCCAGAGCCACTCCCTGAGCCAGCCACACGGTAGTACACCACGTACGGACGTAACCTGGGTCCCGAACCACCTCCTTGCCCTCTCCAGCCATATGGCTATCCAGTCGATCCAGTCCTATGCGGCCACGTTCCCAATCCTGCCCACCCCAGACAATTTGGTTGTTGCTCCGTACTTTGGGAACTCGTGGTCGGACAAAGGGGCCACGACATCCTCGTCGGCAACCTCGACCGTCAGGCTCGGGACCGAGTCGATGGGGATCATGGTACCGTCTGCCTATGGTGGCAAACACGACGGAAATCAGCAGTCATCCGGGCAGTCAGTCAGTCACTAACTAACTAACTAACTAACGTTAACCCCCTGATGGTTACAGTGCTACACAACATCCGGTCCCCGGCGCACAGCACAGCACAGCACAACACAGCACAACACAGCACAGCCACGTGGCGACGCAGACATACAGGCACACCCCTGACTGTTGAACTCAAAAGCAGAGACTAGGCAGGAATGGTAAATGACGACGTACCTTGCGAATCTCAACCCGGAAGAGCCTCTGGAGGGCCGGAACCACCCGGTGGCCGTCCAAGCCGCCCGTGCCGCTGTCGACGAGGACGAGGGCCTTGTCCAGCCGCCGCAGGGCGCGGTCGAGCGGGATCTCGGCGTGCGTGCGACCCGACGGCGGCATCGCCATGACCGTCACATGGCCGGCGTGCTCGTCCCCCAGCAGGATGTGGATGGCACACGGAAGCGGCAGCTCGGACCGCTCGACCGAGACCTGCGCGTGGTACTCTTTCCACGCCGACCTGACCCAGTGCCGCCGCGCGCGAGACCGAGACCGAGACCGAGACCGAGACTGCCCCCGCAGAGCCGGCGCCGCGCTGCTGTTGCCGTAGAGCTCGTTGACCCTTGCCGTCACCTGCTGCCTGCTCTGCTCGGCCCCGAGGGACCAGTCGTTGATCTCGGGGTAGGTGTACCCAAAGGCCCGGATGGACGCCGCGGTCTTGCCGGTGTGGAAGCCACCCCCGGCGCGGTAAAAGGGCTTCAGGTCGCTGTCTGCTGTGATGACGTCCCCCCCTTGGCGTCGCAAAGAGCCCGTTCGTGACCCGCGGCTGCGTCTGAAAGGTGTTGTTGTAGTGGATTGCCTGCCACATGGCGAAGAGGCGATCGAGGTTGCAGTGGTGAAGCCAGCTGTGCATTCAGGGAGTCAGCCAGGGGTTCAGCCAAGGGCCAAGGGTAAACCAATGTGCCAGACCTACAATATCGGATCAAAGGCCGAATACGCAGGCTCTTGCATGATTGCACCCATGGCGTTGTGAACCTCATTGTGCGGGCTTTCGAAACTCGGACCCGGGTCGTTGGTCGATGCCATGTTCTCAAAGTCCTTGGCCGTGGTGAAGACGCGGTACTGCACAGTTTCAGCTTCGCCATGTCCAAGAAGCCGTAGGTACTAGGTACTATGTATGCACTGGGCACTGGGTACAAGATACCGGTACGGTAGGTATAACGATGACCAGCGGAATCCAGACTTACCACTTGGTCGCGGAGCGGGTTCTGCTGATCGGCCAGGTTCGCGTTGACAACTTGGAGCTGGCTGTTGCCAACCCCATCGGGCTGCCTTTTGGTCTCGTTGAAGATCCAGCAGTCGCGGTTGGTGGTGTTGGGAAAGTACTCGGGGGAGTCGTTCAGGGGAAACTGGTGCCATTTGTAGCTGTACAACGGGTTGCGGACGTTGACCGAACCGTACGGCCCGTTCACCGTGATGCGCTTCTCGCTCGCGGCTTCTGGCAGCGCGTTATCGACGGCCCAGTCCCAGTACGGCGCCCTCCAGGTCTGCGCGGCCGCCTTGTACGTGGCCGCGTTGGTTCCTACGTACTGGGATGCCAGATCCTGCACATGGCCTCCGACTACTTGCTTCGCGGCTGTTAGTAAACGAACCACGACTTGTCAAATCATGACGTTGGGGGTGGGAAAGGGGAAGAGTGAAAAGGAAAAGGAAAAGGAAAAGAAGAAGAAGAAGAAGAAGAAGAAGAAGAAGACTACACCTTACCTCGAACATTGCCATTGATGGACGGTGCCATGAAATGAACTGAACTTCCTGCGAACCGAGTTTCATAAGTATGTCACCAACGTGGACAAGCATGAGCACGACTCACACCATGAAAGCAGTATCCCGTGATGGGAGCTCCAGGTACATTGCCCACTCCCCCGTATGCTACGTATGGACGTCCATGGATGCCTTTTGCGGATTAGCCACGCCAGCCTACTTGTTTCCTCCGTCAGGCAAGCCAATGAGTTACCTGCTATTTGGAAATACGATAGCGAGTCGTTCTCCGGCTTGCTCTGCAGCCTGGATAGAGCAAGTATGTACAGGTCCCTATGTCCGTGTAAGTTGTGGAGAAAGTGAAGTCTCAAGGCCATGTGCACAGACGTACCACTCTGGACCGCCGGTGGCTTGAAGTACGTTGACGTTCTTCCTTGCGGGCCTCTCGCCAGTGACCTGGTTGATGCCCGTGGTCAGGCCGGTTATAGGAAACGGTTCAGCCTGGCCCTGAGCCGGAATCTCAATAACAGACAGGGCCAAGAGTGTCAAGACTCTGCCGAGGATATGCATTATAGAGTAGGGCAGATTGGAGCGGATTGGAGTGTTGCAGAGTAGACAGACTGGAGCGATGGGAGCATCCGAAACAGAAACGACCGAGGTATGTGTCCCCGTTATATCATTATACTTCACCGCCTCGCAAGCCTTTGAGGAGTGAGACATGTAACGACGCCGAGATCTGTCCTGGATGGTGACAATGCTACCGGTTGCATGGGTGATTTCCATGGAGATTGTACCTGCTATGGTCGCACTATTTCGTTGCTGCTGAGCAACAAAGGTTACGCCATAGTATGAGAAATCCGTCGACAAACACCAAGCTGGACGTCGAACCCCCCCCGGCATCGCAGCATGGATTGTAGGACAAGGGAAAGAGAAACATCCCATGAACAGGCCCGGGGCCGGAGGGGAGAGCCCAGGCTCGTGACGATAAATGGGCTATGCTGGCACCCTCCCTGCAAGGCAAACCGCCGCAAACGTATGGGAACCTCACGCGCAGAGACCATGTTTCCGGTCCATCCCGATCCGCGTTCGCAATCAACTCTAATAAAATACTAAAAATAAAAATAAAAACAATCCGATCTGGTGAGCCTGTGGAATGCGGGTGCTGGCTTGGGAGAACGTGGCCGGTATGTTGCATATGGCCACGGTAGTCGAGCCGCTGAGCGCTCTAGCCTCTAGGTATAGCATGTCGTCCCCGAAGAACCAGGGGGCAGGGGGCGGGGTATAGCCAACCCAAAGGAGGCGCGTACCCGCATAGAAGACGCCGCTGTAGAGTGCCTTGCTCCGTGGCGTTTGTTGTTACACGGCGGTATCAATATCCGGAAGTTCAGTCGTACTAGTCGTCGTGTTGCACACCGTGCTCGGTGTTGGGCGGTCACGGCGGGAGTGTGGCCAGCCAATCGTTCACTTCCCACCCAGCATCGCGAGCTCTACTGGCGGCCAAGTGCGTATACCGGTAGCTAATGCAGCACAGCTTGTGCTGCTTGGCCAACACTGGACTTACTTGGCATGTGCCTTTTGATAAGGCCTGCTACGAAAGAACAGGGCTGTGTTGACAAGGCCCGGTTCGAATAGCTCCGTATTGCCGTCAGGGGCTTGCCTGTTCTTGCAAGCCCCCATTTCGACGTTCTCATAAGCCACGCCACGGCTGTACAGGCAGTGTTGGTCCAGGCAGATCTTGATGGTCCTTGAAAAATAACGAGGGATCTCATTCGCAGCACGCAAAGACTGCGCCAATCCTCTCCGCAGGTTGACGACGCTTGCCGAGGCTCGCCACTTTGTTGTGGTCGTTCCTTGTCGACCCCTATGTGTCCATGTGGGATTATAACGCAGTACAGTGTAGCGAGACCGAACACCGTCTCTATTTACGTACGTATGTGCTGGATTGAGCATACACGAGCAACTGTACGACAGCTCCGAATGTAACGCTGCTTCTGGTTCACCGTTCGACTGCTCGGGTCTCGGGAGCATCTCTCGCTTTCGGCACAATGTGAGAGAGAACATTCGCCCTGAGAAGAAGGCAAGACGCGACCAAGTAAGTATGAAGCGAGATCGACGTTGGCCAGAGTCTCAGATCAAGTGCAGCGAGGTTCCTCGGAGTATTTCCCAAACCTCAAGGCGCAGCGCCTCCGAGACATGCGGAGAAGTCAATTCCATGATTTTTCTTGAACGCTGGGCAAGACTCCAGTCCGTCGTTTCAAGGCTAGTCTTAAAACATGTTCATTCGGTAGATGATCTTCCTGTGATAGATAGAGGCCGGCGGCAGACAAGCTGCTGTACTTGACAGAGCCCAAAGATATATTGCAAAACGAAGAAAAGAACGGAAAAAGAAGAAGAAGAAGAAGAAGAAGAAGAAGAAGAAGAAGAAGAAGAAGAAGAAGAAGAAGAAGAAGAAGAAGAAGAAGAAGAAGAAGAAGAAGAAGAAGAAGAAGAAGAAGAAGAAACGCATTTTCGAGCTTGAAAAGCCCACAGCCATAGTACCATCCATGGCCATGAAAATTCCGCAACAGCGTGCGATACGCCATGGTGTGATCATGCTGTGCGACACGCACGCGATAAAAGGGGTACGAGGATGACAGCCGTCGTACAAGTGAGTACGTACAAGTCGCCCGACCAATGTTTGTGATGCCTAAAATGCCCAAGATACCTTCTTTGAACGCCGGATTCCGTTTTGAAGCTCTCGGTGCTGAATCTCGAGATGGAGTGGACCTTTGGACCGTCTCCCTGACGCCTGGGGTCCAACGGGGGCGGGTTCTGTCTCGCTTACCTGGCAAAGCCTGTGGACAGATGTGTCGTCTCAAATCGACTTCTCCAGCAGCACCAAGTCCCTAAAGCCTTCTTTCCACTCGGCCATCTTCTCGGCAGTTGGTTTTGGCAAGGGGCTGCGCGCATAACCGCCGTACCCCATCCAGCCTTCCAGTCCTGCCTTGACACCAACGACCCCCCCTGGATGGCTGTCCAGTCACCTTGCGAAACGATTCCTTGCATGTACTGGGCCTCGTCCACCTTGCCGCTCTTGTATAGCTCAATGGTCTTGATGCACGTCTTAGGGGCAATGTTGGCCAGTCCCGCAAGAATACCGTGCCCGCCGGCGACCAGCGACTGGATGGAGAAGTCGGCCGACCCAGCAAGCACCAGAAACTCGGGTCTCAGAGGATCGTAGTTCTTTGCCTGCTTCCTCGAAGCAGCCGCGACACGGTTCAGCTTTCCGGTGTTGCCACAAGTGAGTTTGACACCGACAATGTTCGGGTGCTGCGCCAACGTGAGGATGATGTCAGATGAGAGATCCAGGCCGTTGACCGCTCCTGGAAAGTTGTAGATGATGAGGGGCATCGGCGATGAATCTGCCACCGCCGTGAAGTAGTTGAGCACCGTTTCAGAAGCCGAGGCGAACAAGGACGCATAATACGACGGAGGCAGCACCAAGGCATAGTCACCACCTGCTTCCCAAGCCTCACGACAGTACTGAATAGTCTCGCGGGTGCTCTGGGAGCCACATCCCACGATGATTGGCATGTGCTCAAAGCCAGCGTCACTCAGCGCTTTCCGTGTGGTGGCCGTGACGAGTTGCCGCTCACTGTGCGTCAAGTGGACAGCTTCGCCGTTGGACCCTTGGGTAGCAAGACCGGTCACACCAGCTTGGGCCAGCCGCACGGCATGGCGAGCGATGGCAGCAGTATCTATCTCCTCGGTGCCCGGCTCGAAGAAGCACATCGTGGGGACGTAAACGCCAGGGAAAAGAGGGCGGTTCAAGTGGGCATCGGCATTGAGAGACGTGCTCTCAAAGGAGCTACTGAGAGATGATTGCGAATCTGCTGGTGTCAGAGTGCCTAGCTTGAGCGACGACGAGACGTGAGGGCGCATAGATATACTATTGAAGCCTGCCGTGTAACTATCCGCAGCAGGTGAGAAGTCGTTGTGGGGGGCCATGGCGACGACCTGGCGAGAGGTTCAGAGTGACAAGATACGGCGTTGAAGAGGCAGACGGTATTAACAAACCAACGCAGAGGACGCAGAGAACGCAGGGAGCTTGCAACAACCAAGTGGAAAACCCCAATCAATGTTGTCGACTCGGAAAATGCGAACCAAGTACAGTAGTGTTGTGTATAGGTTGTGTATAGGGAAGAAGGTGTGTTGGGAAATAAGTATAGAGGTTGCTAGTGGGTGAGTGGGCTGTACGAGGGTAAAAGGCAGAGAGTATCGCGGCTTATCGATCATCCCGAAGCAGATGAATTCTACAAAGGACAAGACCTGACGTATATATACAACCATGTGTGTGTGTGTGTGTGTGTGTGTGTGTGTGCGTGTGCTTTTTGGTCAGACCACTCACTGCGGTGACTGCGCTACTTCAGAGTCAGTGGCGCTTCGTTAGATGATGGGATCAGCGCTCGTTGCTGACAGCTGAATAACAAAGGGGAATATTGGCATAAGTGCACACCCCTGACAATATAGCAGAGCAGGCGCCTGCTACGGAGTACGTAGTTGGTTAACTTAGATACATCTGATACTCAAGTCCTCACGTGTACCCATACTCCGTGCAGTGTACTGTACATACCAAGTAAACCAAGGGCGCCGTGGTGGCTTCCGATGCGAGTGTGGTTCCAGTCGACCGCGTGGCTGGCGAGTGAGTGTTGCAGGGAGAAGAACTCAGGGTGCTACGAATAACTACTCCGTCACTAGCTGGTACGCACTGCACAGTATTCCTGGGGGGGGGTGGGCTTCGAGTCGGGGGTGGGGCTCGAGTCGGGGGGTAGGTGGGGGGTTAGCCTCACTCAAGGTTGGGGTCAAAAGTACCAGGGTTGGGTAAGACGACGAGTGTTGGCAAGAACGACCCTGGGTGACAGGGTTGTTTGCCATCACCTGGTGCACTCTCAGGGGCAAAAACCATGCATGCAGGAGTTAGTAGCTCCGTACCGAGTAGTTATGGAGTACCTACGTTGACAAAGTCTTCCTTCCTGATGGCCGTCGGCTTCGGGGCAGCGCGCCCCAGCTGTGATTGAGTGGGTTTGATCGGAATTCCTGTCACGCTTCATGACGCAGAGAAGCCCAAAGTCATGTATGTATGCCTGCCTTGTTTTCACCATACCCGTTAGCTACGCTGGCAATCTGTGTCACGAGGGGGCTCAGTACGGCTTTGGTCAGTAGCGAGGGGCACGGGACAAGAACTTTCCATTTGAATCCCCGACTGCCAAAAAGAAAAAAAGGAAAGAAACCCCCTTCTGGCAAGAGGCTGACTTGCTTGCTACGGTAGCGGCTGTACCTGCCATGTTTGTAACCAACAACAAACAGACCAACATACCAACATAAGCGGTGAGCTTTCTTCCTCCAGCGACTGCCACGTTCCCAAGACCTGGAAGCCGAGTCGAACCCCTTGGGCAAGGTAGGTAGGCACCGGAACATCATGCACATACTCTAGTAGCAGCTCTACCGTAGCAGTCACCTAATGTCAGTAGCTACCAAGTAATTAACTAGGGGGTATGCACACCCAAAACTAACCTTGGTTAGTTCTCACATGTACACAGTATTTAGCAAGTCCGACCGCCGACCGCCGACCTCTCCTCTCCGCTGGGGCTGTGGCCCAGCTCACTTGGATCTCTGACTAGTTACACAGTAACGTTCTCCGTATCCGTATCGAATATAGTACTAAGTTACGTAGTTACTTACGTACCAGCCTAACAAGGCAGCCAACAAGGGCCCGCAACATGACCTGATCCCGCAGGAGCGGATTGTGAGTGGTCATGGAAATCTCGCGCAGTTTCTGATTCCGAGGCTGTGGTTACCCGCAACGTGTGCTCTTGAAGATGCAAGCATCAACTGACATGCATGTGCCCCCGCCCCATAGATCAAAATCGCGGGGGAGGGACGTTGACACAGTACATCTGTACTTAGTAGTTCGCTAACTAACTTGGCACGATCCTGACGGGTTTGTGCAATGACGCTGCAGCTACGTGAACTGACGGACGACCACCGGTAACGATGATCACGTTGGATTCCAGGTTCCAACTCCATGCAAACGCACAAGTGAGTAGTTACACAACTGCGCATTCGAGACCGCAAAGGGCGATATGGGGCGGAGTAGAAAGCAGGGCCCGGGGAACGAACTCCACGCACCATCGCGTGACGATGAGAAATTTGCCTGACGATGTCTTCCGACCCCGGGGTGTTGGTTACTCGTGTAACGTTATCCGTAGTTGGGTACCTGAAGCCACGCATCGCCCACTCCGTACTCGACGAATACTCGGTAGCTCGCCGTCGTCTCGTTTTCCGGATACACACCGAGTTGACTGGTCCGCTAAACTAATAACCTACTGTGAACTAACTAAGTTAACTAGTTAAGTTACTCCGTAACCAACGTCAACCTAAGGATACAAGGGATCCTGGTTCACGGACAGAACACGGAGCTAACTAAACGTTTTGCGTCTCCACAATCAGCGTAACCCCCACGCTTCATCTCCCCCCATCTCCGAGAATCGCCAACCCAGCCCCAGGCCTGGCTGCCTGTCCAACGCACTCCGCACTCCGTACAGCCGGGGGACGAGCCTCGAGGACCTCAGCAGCCAGCCGGGTTACCCGAATAAGGAAGAATCACATGGCCCGTTTGTTAACATGAAGTATTTGCCGTCCTGCGGGTCAGCGGCGAGCCAGCTCGTTTCCCTTGACGAGAACTGCGACTGTATCGCTACCGCCTTTTGGCCCCCGACGGCGGCGGTCACAAGGACGAGAGTAGACCAACCAGACCCTCTCCCTCTAGGCTCTACCGGTACACGGTCACTACGGAATCCCTCACTAACGTTACCTCTCTGACGCGTCTCGGGCGGAGTATCTGTTCGCTTTCTTGACCCTGACCGGTCTGCAGTCAGACACCACTTGTGTTAGTTACGATCTAGCATCACTCACAAGGCCCAAGGGCAGGCACTCTTGAGTCTTAACCAACTAGTTACAGTTAACTAACCACAACCTACGGATACTTCGTCGATCTGCAGCCGTTAGGTTGGTTCTTGTGCCCCCCCGCACGCTTGACACACCTCGATGTCGGTATGGGTGGGTGTTTGTTGGCACGGCCATCCAATAGGAAGTTATAGAGATGCAACACATTAGTCAAGTTTCAGCGCCTATTTGTGCCTGGACTTTGCCACCAATAACTTTCGGAGCCGCTTCTCAGCTGAGAGAGAGGCCGGCAGCCATGGAAAAGCGAAGCCATCACACATGTCTCCAAAAGTCGACTGGCCCCTCGACCGCCTCGCTTCTACAAGGTCGCTCTCAGCTTCTGTGGCTAGTTGTGTGATCCGCGAGTCTGCTGCTGCTTCTTCCTCCAAAGAAAGAACCCCCTTCCCTCCGGGCCCTCCCTTCGCCAGTTGTCCATGACGGACTAAATGATCATGAGGCCTCGTTGCCCGACTATGCCACGTATACAGGTGGCACCATGTCGATATTCGTGCGACCCAACAGTTCTGCCAACCACGTTTTCCAAGTCGTTAGCGGTCAGCCGGAGCAGCCTCGTTGACAACGCGTCATGTAGCGGCAGCCTCTCTCGGGAAATTGGCGGCGAGGCTTGGGGTAGGCACAACGACGCCGGGGGTCTTACGGCGCTCCGTAGTCGGGGGAAGCGACGTGACCTAATCAATCTCGTCCGCTTCCTGATCCTTGGCTAACTATCTCCAACTATCACACCCATATCATCGCGACGGGCTCCCGACGGTCTCATTGTCATAAAAGGCGATAGATGTCCGAAGCCAAGCTGTATGAGAGGCTTTGCACCCGATTGATTGGTCTAGTTAGGCATCGCCATCTTATGCGCGCCTGCAAGGATATCATGGTCCAAGATGACATGACGTATGGCCGAGCAAGCTGATAAGAACATTCTGCCGTCAGCTTACGGAGTACGGATACACCGAGTGCGGATACAGCATGCCGCTGTTGAAGATACCGAAAGCCGTCCAGGTGACCAAAGAACGGACGGACCCGGTATTGACCGACGAGCAGATCTCCGGAGAGTTTATGGTCAATCCGATGGGATTAGGAATCGGCCCACCGTTCTTCTCTTCTCAAATAAATAGTTAAAGAAGCCCGGCTTTCCGAGTCGTAGCTCCAACTCGTCGACAGTCGAAAAGGAGGAAAAAGCCAAGTTCCCACCACTGTAGCAGCAGCAACATGATGTTGCTTCCATCTAAACGGCAACCCCTTCCGGGCCCGAAATGGTCTTTGCCGATACTCGGTGCTTTGCTCTTGCAGTCAACTGTGGCTCATGACGCTATCGACACCTTTGATGCGCGCGAGGCGACCATCGTTGGAATACACAACGCCCTGTTCACGGGCTTGACGACTTGTCGTATGGTGGTCTCGGGCTTCATCGCAAGGGTCGAATCATTCAATCCGACTATCAACGCAGTCATCAGCCTCAATCCAGACGCCCTTTCCATAGCCGACGGCCTGGATCAGAGACTGGCAGCCGGCAATGCGACAGGCAAGCTGTTCTGCATACCCATTGTGTTGAAAGACAACTACGACGCTCTGCCGATGAACACAACTGGCGGGAACCTGGATCTTGCGGGGAACCGCCCAACCACCGACGGCACTGCTGTGAGGGCATTGAAACGCGAGGGTGCCATTGTTCTAGGCAAGGTGAATTTGCACGAGCTTGCTTTGGAGGGCATCTCGGTGTCATCCCTGGGCGGCCAGACGTTCAACCCTTATGACCACAGCAGGACGCCGGGAGGATCTAGCGGCGGCACAGGGGCTTCGATCGCGGCGAGCTTTGCCGTCTTTGGGACTGGCTCCGATACCGTGAACAGTCTCCGAAGCCCGGCCAGCGCCAACAGCCTCTTCAGCGTGCGGCCGACTCGGGGCCTCATCTCCCGAGCAGGTGTCATTCCCATCAGTTTCACCCAAGATGTTCTCGGACCCATTGCGAGAAACGTCCATGATCTTGCCGTAGCTCTGACAGTCATGGCGAGCACTGGCTACGACAGCAATGACAACGCGACTGCCCTTGTGCCGCAGGGCACGGCGGGGACGGACTACTCGGCGAGCCTGTACGGTGGAAGTCTCGAGGGACTGCGATTGGGAGTTTTGAACGGGTTCTACAACCACACCGACTCGCTCGAAACAGCACCAGTCAATAGTGCCATGTTGGCCATGATCAACTTCCTCCAGTCCGAGGGTGCAGTCATTGTGAACGTGACGGAACCAGTCTACAATGCCACGGCGCTCGCGAGATTTGATGTCCAGACGGCTGAATACCGCGAGTTGCTGGACGGGTACCTGTCGGGCCCGAACCTGAACGGTACTGCGCCCAAGTCGTTCCATGAGCTGTATACGAGCGGAAAGTTACTCGTTCTCCCTGCGCAGTACAGCTACATCAAGACGGCCTTTGTCTCATCCACTAGCAATACCTCGTACGCGGTCAACAAGCTGGGTATGCAGAATCTCACCACAGTGCTCGCTTCTACATTTTCTGCCAATCATCTCGATGCCATCATCTACCCAGAGCAGAAGAATCTAGTGGTCAAGATCGGCTCGCCGTCCCAGACCGGCCGGAACGGGATTCTGGCTGCCTTGACAGGATGGCCCGTCGTCACGGTCCCGGCTGGATTCTCACCCCGTACGGAAGACGCGCCCATCGGAGTGCCCATCGGCATGGAGATTCTGGGTACCCCGTTTTCCGAGGCAAAACTCCTCAACATGGCTGCCCATATTACGCAGCGATTCCCGATCCGCAGACTTCCGGTATTCGCGAACCAGTCTGTCGAGACTCCGTACTACTCCAAAGTCCCCGTCATCAAACCAGACGTCGGTACGATCCCGCCTCAGTACCCTGTTGGTATACTATCGTAGGTCGTTCCGAGGCGTGACCACGTTCTCGACTTGCCAACAGGACAGGTGTTTTACATAACCAAGTTATGTACCCTATACACAAAGCAAGTGGCAATTGCGGCTTGTCCGACATATTCGGATATATATATATATATTTTATATGATATATAATATATATATGATCTGCAACCTGGGTAGTCTAATACGACTGTCTGTCTATTCTTGCGTTTCCATCTCGGGTGCGCTGTCCCAGTCTGCGATGCAGAGTATCTGATAGGTCGACCGTCGCGCGCGGCTTTCCCTCGGCTCAAAGCAGCCTAGCAAAACGAGCCCTGACGATCTCGATCCCCGCTACTCTAGTGCTTCCTAGCAAGGCACGATGACGTCGGCCGGGCTCTTCAGTCCGGAGTCGTCCCAGAGCTTCGACGAATCGTCGATGGGAGTCGGGAACTCGCAACTACACCATCGTCGATGGGGACCTGCAGGAGTCCAAGGAACCCAGCACGAGTCATCGATACAGGCGACAACCCTGGGACGGAAACGAACATGCGTTTGTTGGTCTGCTGCGTCGCACAAAGCCAAACTAATAGTTAGATGTTTGTTAAGTTCACTATCCTACTCCGAATGGGCGTCGCGTTTTCCTTCCAAACCCGCCGCCATTGAGCTGCCAGTTCTACGTGCACCTCCTACGCCTTCTCCAACTTCACTTGCAATATCTACCATTGCGAGTCTCCCAATGATCGGATACTGAAACTATACGCCTCTCTAAACGACCAGCGTTGTTACTAGACAACCAGAGAGCTCAGCTCCAGGTCGTTTGGGAGCCTTTTTCAAGTCTTCTTGCGACAGAAGTGGTCACCACCCTGTTCCTCCACTTCGTGCTTGAGCGGCAGCACGCATCGGCGTATTGTCTACACCTGCTAGCGAGTACACTGCACAAGCGCGAGCTGTTGCAACGAGCCAGTCCACGAGCCATCCTACGAGCTGTTAACAACGACCTCGCACATCAACCCTTGCCGGCCTCCATTTCGATCCATTCGACCCTCTCGTCGTCGTTTGACTCCAAACCGAGCCAGATGTGCAAGGAACTGTACCAGCGTTGGATGGGATGCAGTTGTTGGGGCTTCATCAGGCCCGAGACCTGCCAGAATCTGTTCAAAGGGTGCTTCGGCCCTGGGGGCGACGAGGACAAGAAGGTCGTCCAGTGGAACGAGGGCATGTGTATCAGTTGCTGGGACCGCTTTATACTGGAGGCCAGGGAGAGAGAGGAGGCGCTGAAAGCGCAGGAGGAGGCGGCTCAGAAGGAGGCCGACGAGCTGGCTGCCGCGTCTGCGTCTGCGTCTGCGACCCCGAGCGGTGAGTCAATGAGCAGTATAGATTACCATCTCTGGTGATGATATCTCGTCGCCATGTCCATGTTGCAACCGCGCCTTGGATATTGATCAGGTGAGAGAATGGCATCGGGCTGCAGTGGAGTTTGACGACGTGCATGGAATAGGTGGCCACTATAGCATTCGCGGTGAACCCGAAATGGTGCTGACTACAAGTCCCAGACTCGCGAAACTGTGAGCAGTTCGGTGACTACACCAATCCGAAGTACTGAAGGCACTCGAGAGACCAGTACCGGCCTGTGTATTGGGGGAAGACGTACACACGCTCTCGCCCCTCGGCCATGGCCGCCCCTGAAGGCTGACGCTATCCAAACAAGAACCCTTTAACCCCGACCTCGTGGATCTAGTCCCCTTCCCATCTTCCGGCCTAGACGAAATACGCGTTGGGGCACCACTATGGCCTAGTTGGTTGATTTCTTGTTGCAGCTCTGCCGAATACAAGTAAGTCCCTTCGGATGATTTCCCCGCAGAGGTCTTCGCGTTCGGAATGCACTCGACGGCGCCTCTCAGGTTTGGTCCCGCTTGACGAAATTTGTGACCTTGTCCTTCACTATGTGTGGTAAACTCCGCCTCCGGGGCGCTGGTATCAGTGCTTCCTCTTCCGACCGACTCTCGGACTTGGTGACTTCCATGCTTCTAGCTTCCCTTGCGGGGAGGGAGGAGCTTTCTGGAACAGGATCGCTAGATGTTGCCTGTGCCGAAGGCGGCTCATATGTTTCACACCCAACTGGCTGAGTTTTGCCTGGTGTTTGATTTCGTGCTGATGCCGCTTGAGTGTGGTCTGGTTTGGCGATCAGGGATTCAGATTCGCAGACAAGCTGCCTCATCTCGTCACTCTCTTCCTCGCGAATCGCCTCCAGAGAGGCCGTCCTCCCTGCGGCGGAAGAGCGTCGAGACATGTAGGAACCTGGTGACAGGTACTCCTCACACTCGGGCTGACGAGCGACCTTTGTCTTTTCTCCTCCTCCCCCTTCTTCTTCTCCGCCGCCTTGCTCGAGGGTTTGCTCGCAGCGGTATGTAGACGACGTTGCCACGTAACCTGGACTCGGCTGGCTCTGCGCTCCTAACCTGCCATCGCCGCCAGAGCTACCTGAGTGACCGACATTCCCACCAGAAGAGTCACCTGCCCCGGTCGTGGCTCCGGCATCCTGCAGCGGCTCGGTACTCGTAGCACCCGCGGAATTCGCCTCTCTGTGGCGCGCCCTTTTGGACTCGGCGGTGAGATGTAGCCGCCCAAACCGTCTCACGGCGTCGATCGTCTTTGCCGATGGGTAGGTAAGCTTCTCCGGACCCGTGTCGTCGCGGCCTCGGCGCAGATCGGGCATGGACACCAGGGAAGAGCTTGGTTGTGAGATCCGCCGGCTCGACTCTGGTGGTCTTGCGCTCAGTATCTCTCTCCAGCGCAACATGTTTGTATGGAGAAAGTCGGATCTGGGAGGATGCCCGTCGTCCCAGGTGCCGGGCGAACTCAGTTCTGCTACGTCATCAAAGACAACATGATTACCTTGAGCGACAACACTCTGAACCCCATTTCCATTTCCAGCCTGGCCTGCTTCGGCAGCTGAGCCTAGATTGTCACTTCCGCCACAGGTTTCCGTCTCGAGCGCGCCAGCCGCCATCTCCTGACACCGAGTCGCCGTCTCTTTCCCACCCGTCGGCCACTCCGGTGCAATGAGACCACTTGGACGTCCCTTCTGGTACCCCGTCCCAAGCTCAACTTTGACGTCTTGCACGCCGCGGTATGCAGCATCAGTCTTGCCAAGAAGAGCGCCGCGACGAAGACGAGCGCTGAATGGCGTGTTCCCCGCCCCTCGGATATCGCTGACAGGCGAGGCCATCGCGGTCGCTGAGAAGTCGCCTCGGACGAAGCGTGCATCTCTCATCTCCTACGTTGAATGTTGAACCCCCTCTGAGAAGGGTCGTTTCTCACCCCTCCACCCCCTCCCATCCTCATCAGAAACCATGACGGCCAGAGGTGAAAGGATTTTAACCACCCCACGGCCGCCTTGGGGCCGGAATCTTGATTCTTGATCGCCTATCACCGCGGGCGGAAAGCTTCATCGCCACCTGGTTCATCCTGTGCCCTTGGGCCCACACAATGGAGAAGGGGGGAGGGGGAGAGAGGGGGGGGAAACTCAACCTACTCTCAGTCAGTCGGATCCACGAACCTGGCTCGCGTCGGCTTTGGAGGACAGCAGACCGCTGCCAACCCATGTGTAACTAACTGACGTTACGCCGTTGGGCGCACCAGAGAAGATGAATCCGTATCCCAACCACCGGTTTTAAAAGCCCCTTGTTTACCATCAAGCCGCAGACGATCGACCACAAGGCAGACTGCGCTTGTCGAATCATGCATGATTTTTATTATTCACATGTTTCTAAAACACGGTCAATTTTACATCTCATCTCGGAATTCGCCACGACCTAAGCTTGCGTGAACAAAGGCACTCTATCACCTCAGTGGCTCTCACATGACAACAACATCACGACGAGATGCGCCTGCCCGCCCGCTGTGCCAACGTACAGAAACACACGCGGGTTTAGCGCGTCCACGAACGGAGACGCCGCCAAGGGCCAAAGGAACTGAACTGGGCTTGACACGTACCGGACGGGATGCGGCGAGTGACCCAGACAACCAACGTCAAAATCATGAAATTCGTACTACGTGAGCTTCTTACATCCACATCAATGTCACTTCCAGCTGGCCAACATGACGTCTACCACACCTTACGCCCTAACCACTTCATCCTCTCTGTCCTCTTTGTCCTCCCGGCCCTCTTTGTCCTCCCCACCCTCCTTCTCCTCGAGTTCGTCACTCCCTCCCACTTGCGCGGGAACCCACACTGCCACGCCATCGCCTTCTTTCCTCATCCCTTCCGTCGGAACTATCTTCAGGACCTTCTGGAAATACTTATCCCGGACCACCAGCGGGAACTTTATCCATAGCCCACCTTCGTCCTCATTCTCGCTGCTCACAAGCGGCATGAGTCGATACGTAACAGTGCGCCGGGAGATGGGCAAAACGTTCACAGTGGTGCTCTTAGCACCACTAAAAGCAAACGCCTCCGAGGGCTCTATGGAGAGCCCAAACGTAAGGAAGTGGTTAGACGGGTTCTCGATGGTCACGTCGAGAATGACAATGGGCGGCGCAGACACCGAAGACGTAGGCGTAGTTGGGGTGGATATGGTCGTGCCGTCTTCGTTCTTGGCCGAGGGGGACGACACAGCCGTATAAGAAACGGCACCGAGGACGCGAGGCTCGGCAGCCGTGACGTAGAACGGATCGAGCAGGAAGGTGGAGACGTTGGGTGGTGAGGACCGTTCGGCGCCAAGTCGCTGCCATGTGATGATGAAAGCCATGTCGGCTGTGGAGGGTGTGCGGTCGTCGAGGCTTTGCTTCTGGGCCACGAGGTCGAAGCGCACCTCGTCCATGGTCTTGGGAGCCATGACCTGGCCGTCGGCCGGCAGGGTCTGGATCTTGGACGCTGTGCACGTCACGCCACCATGAGTGCTGATGATGTCAATATCTAAATCGAGAACGCGGAGGTCCTCCGTAGCGAAGGAGGCGAAGCGGCTGATGAGACACCACCTCTGGGCCAGACCGCGGAGAAGGGCACGTTCGCCAATGTCGGTGTCTCGGATACCTTCGTGATCAAAGACGCTTGGCCAGGCTTCGGCGTGCAGCCGCGGGGCCAGATCATAGCTGGCCTCGAACGGGTTGACAATGTTCAATTGGAAAGCTACGATCTGGACGATCGGGGTGCTTGGGTCGGACACCAGGTGGTAAACAGCCTTGACGGTCAAGTCGTAAGCGGTCGGTCGGTTGATGGGATCAACCAATATGCAGGCTTTGGCAGTCTTGGAGCTCGCGATTGTGCCGATGACAATGCCGTTAAGTCTTGCTTCCTCGCCCTCGCCACTGCTCGATTGTGCCGGTCCATTGGCGCTTTGAGCTTGGAACTTGGGTACCTCCTGACCATACAAATGCACGTCAAGCTTCGTGTTGGCATCCACATCCTCCTCGTTGTTGAGCTCAACGTCGATGCGTATGGGCTCGCCAGCGTAGTACGACTTGAGCACATTAATGAACTTGACCTCCATCTTGGGCGGCCGTGGCAGAACTTTGATGTACTGAGAGTTGACTCTTGCTGCCCTTTTATTGGCAGAAGAAATGTACCAGAAGTCGGCCGAGGCACTCTCGCGAAGTCTCATGGTGTAATCGAGTGTGAATGCCACTGGTGCGATGCTGACCCTGATTGTTGAAGCTCTTGCCTCACCTGCCTCCCTGAGAGGTATGCTCATCTCAAACACTCGCGTTTGGCCAGGTGATATTGTCAAATCATCGTTGCCCTCAAGAACCATTGTCTGACTGGTTAGCGATTCAGAATCAGATTCCCCGTCTACCTGGTTGTTCCCGGCGATTTCGGTCTCGCTGAGTGATGGCCTCGTAATAACAAACCTGCCGGAGGATAAAGGGGCTTCCCCAGGCCCGGACTGATGATTCAAACGCAGCGTGCGTAGGCTGCCTTCGAACTCGATGTGTATTGCTTTCAAGGCGACAGGTTTGCTGTTGCTGAATGCGTCTGACGCAATGATCAGTTGCGCTGGGCATGTCTGCCCGGCCCTCCCTTCTTCGTGCTTGAAGACGAAAGTTGAAGAGAGGAAGGATGTAAGATGGTCATCCGTGAGCGAAATCATAGGAGGGGTCTCGATTACAAGGCCGTCCAGGGACTTGCTTATATCGTAAGGCCAGTTCGGCCGTCGCGTGAAATCTGTAAGAGTCGTCAGTGTCTTGCACATGAGTTGTACTCGGAAAAGAAAAAGCATACGTGAGTTCATAAGCTCCCAATCTATGGCGACTACGATATCTGGCTGGGCAGACTTGATCGCAGCGTTCCTCAACATCCAACTCAACGCTTCTATGACATCCCACCAACCCTCGGTGCGGGCAAGCATAGTTCGCCACAGGGGCATGAGAAGTTCAAGCAACTGTTTCCAGGCCCTCGTACGCTCCATATCCTTGGCCCACTCCAACGACACTTCGGCGGCGAGACGAATCTGCTTCCTCTTCTGAAACTCGGTGATAGCATGGTTCATGTAAGTGAGTATCTGCTTCGTGTGGTCTGTCCCCTGACCATTCAGAGGAAATTCCTCGTATGGCTCAGGACACATGTATGTATCGTAAGCATTGTACGCTTTAGCCGACGACTTGGACACTGTCGATGGGTCGGGTGGCCTTCTGTCATCTTCTGGAATCGCGTACGCAAGCTTCCGTCGATCAAGAGCATGGCGGGCGGCGGCGCGGTACCAGTATCCTGGATGATGCAGTAGTTCCCATGGCTGCAGCCGCTCGGCTGACAATGCCTTCTCAGGTGGGCGGAACAGGCTTAGACCTGAAGGATCGAGCTCTGGGAAGTTCGACTTCTCGATCAGTCGAGCCATGACTTCGGCCCACCGTGCTTCCCAAGCCTGCCACCCGTAGTTCTGCGTGCCTCGGCCTCTCCTATCCACAAACTCTGCCATCCTGTAACGGTGGACTTTCCACCGTCGCACCGCAGCGGTGCTCTGCTCCGTCCGTAGCAGACACCGCAAGATGCGGATGGCTATGATGTCTGCCAGCAAGCGGCCATCGTTGAACCTCGGACTCCAACTAGGAACCGTCTCCAAGACTTCGGCGCCAAGTAGCGTGTCATATGCCTGCTCGTACGATCGCAGCGCAACATCTAGTTCGTGGCGAAATTCGGCAAAGACGGCAATTTTAAAATCATAGCGGACATTCCAGCCCTGAAGGGAAAGCGTGTGAGAAGTTCCCGTCGTGGGAGGGATAGTTGGCTGCGGCACAATACCCCTGCCCCTTTTCTTGCGAGCATGCCGTCCGAGGTCGCGGTAGTACTCAAAGGACTGTACAAACAGCGCGCTCAATACGCTATCGACGGCAGTCTCCAGGTCGGATTCGGACCGTCGTGTGGGAATGACAAAGAGTGACGTTTTGGGATCCAACCCCGTGCTCCTTCTGATGTTCTCCAGCCTGTCCTGGAAGGCTTCCATGGAACCGGGCGCTTGGTCGCTCAGGATGACCACAGCCAAACGACATTTGTGCCCGGACTGGGCGATGGCATTCTTGACGGCGTTGATGTCGCTTTTCAGACGGTTGTCGTTCAAGGTGGCCAGCGACGGATCCGAAGCCAGGGTGAAGAAGCTCAGACAGATGCTCGGAATCAGCTCCTGGTGTTTCTCCAGCCACCGTGCATCGATCAAGCCGTCGGGATAGAGGGTCGAACCGGGCGACAGGGGACTGAAAGGGCTGTGTAGCACTGGCGGCGATGGGGGCGGCTCGACCAGTACGGGAAGAGTTGCTCGTCGGGCGGGTAGGAGAAACTCCTGGATTCTCAATTAGGGCAATTCTCTTTCCATATTGGTGTGACCTAACCTACTCTCCCAATGGTCTTGATCTTGAATTTGTAGCGCCTCGCAGTGTCTTGGGGCAAGCTCCATGGCCGCCCTGTCGCATCCATCGACTGGATATAATGCAATATCGTCCTGGCCACTTGCGTATCGATGGGGGGTAGCTCGGACCGTATCAAAGAACTCTGCTCCCTGAGATCCGGGTTGGTCAGGAGCGGTTTCGTAGGACCTGCGCTGAGACCCGAGACAGCGAGCAACGGGACATTGTGGTCCAGACTCCCGGCAGGATAGTCGTCCATTGTGCGAGGTTATGATCTATGGCGATGGCCAGTCATAGTCGAGATCTGTGTTGCGCCGAAGCTATGCGGTCGCCAGGAGGGAGAAGGGCCGTGGAATGATACAGACTGTTGTGTTTTGAAGCTCTGCTCTGCTTGAACGGTACGCGGCGGGAAAGCTCCAGAGGGAGGAGGGTCATTGCTCCAGCTGCTTTGAGCAAGTACCTAGTTAACTTAACTAACTTAAAGAAAGGAAAGCTGGGTGCGCAGGGCAGCCAGCAAACGCATTTCCGCCCACTTACAACCCAATCAACTCTGCAACACTGGATTCCTGGAATTGGAGTCCAACGCATTCATTTCCTCTTTCTTGTGTATCAATCATCGCAAGCTACACGACACAGAAAACCGCCGACGAACATGTCAACCCGGCCCTCTCGGATCGTTCCTCCCGACTGCTATAGGGCAGTGAACATCCATTTAGTGACCTCACAGCTTACGGATACTTATTACACAGTGACTTGGGTGGTAGACTGGTGACTACTACGTAGTGACATGGCATGGGATGTTCGTTGATGTGATGGGAGCGGAGGTCGGATGAGCTTTGTCCGGTTTTCAGGGGCCAACCTGAGTGAGCGTCATGAACAAAACAGCAACAACGCAGCACTGCAGCAGTCGCACACGCACGCTAACCAACCAAGTCACTTATCTTATCGCACCTGATCGGTGGCTCCCGCCGGCAAAACCAAGGTCTTCAGGCGCAAAGCGGGATCGATTACAGCAGGTGCATCTGCCCCTGCCGCCATACAGAAGCGGACGAGCACCACACCAGCGCCAGCACCAGCGCCAGCACCAGCGGCCCAGCGCCGGCACCAGCAACAGTGGGCGAGCGCAGCCTTGTTTCCAGCCCATTACGAAAGTCTTCCCAGAACTCCCACCTCGAATCTGTCTACCCTTTGTTGACTCGCTACATGGTCGCAACAACACACGCAGGCTTTCTGTGTCTCTTTTACCAGTTTCGAGTCTCTTCATATCTATTCTGCATGAACTTCACTTTGTTCACCTGATCTCGGTCTTTGACAGCAGCAACCCTCGACTTTCCAGAGCAGAGTCTCTGTCTCCCATCCACTTTCCGCACCAGAACGAGCTCTGCGACCGATCAACACGACCCTCCGTTCACACACACACTTGAGGAATCTGCGCCATACAGAATACCTCAACGTGCTTTGACAAGACTCTGCGAGTCAGACCAAGCTCCAAAGACAAAAACTGCATCCCTCCACCTGCCCGCAACCCACCAAGACCTCCCATTCTGTCGACCGCCCCAGCTCACCACCATGGCGTCTCAACAGGTGCTCTTCGCCGAGACCATAATAGCAATGAAGAAGGCGATCAAGCGGAAATCATATGGTAGCCACTCAAGTTCACTTCTAGCCCCGCGTAATCGCTAATGATGCTCTCGCCGCCGCAGAATCCGAGTCGGACGAAGAGATCGACCACCTCGGCAATCGGGGTCACAAACTCAAGAAGCGCGCAAGATTTACACGCGAAGGCCAACTGGCGCCACCCTCGGGACCAGAGTCTTACAAAGAGGCAAGTATTCCGTGCGACGAGTGCCGCAAGACTGTGGAAAGGCCTTGTCGCTAACCTGTAAACCCAACAGCTGGTCAACCACGGCGGCTACCAAAGGGCCATCATCAACCGAAACCCCCCTCTTGTCGACGATGAAGGCTACGAACCCGAGAGCGACGACGAGGACTACGACGAGCGCATGCAAGAAATAGCAGACAACGCTACCCAATTCAATCCCTACGCAAGTGTGCGGCTAGAAAGTTTGTCTTGCACCCACACACCCGCCCTACCACACTCGCACCGAGACTGACAATGCTCCTCACTCCAGACATCTTGGCGCCCTTGACCGCAGTGACCGACCTTCCTGCACATGCCACCCTATCCCGTCCATATACTTCTAAAACACTAAACGACCTCGCCGCCCAAGGTTGTAACATTATGCACCAAGAGAACTCCGCACTCTGGAAGGTCAAGCATCTGCTCACCAAGCTGACTGGCGACCACACGTGGGTCCCTTGCGAACTCATGCTTGGCCCCAACGATCTCGACATGTACCAAACCAACTACGTAATGAATGGACTAGCCAAAGCGTCCGAGGGAACAAAGCTGCTTCTGGAAGATGCGCGTGGCCGACCAAATATCAACAAGAGACCTGTTACCAACGGAGAAGCGCCACAAATCAACGGTGCCGATTCCATGCGGTCCGACAAAGGGTCGAATGCAGAGGTTGGTGCAGACGCCAGCGGTGATCTTGATACGACCATGACCGAGCCGGATGGTGCTGCCAATGGACAAGAAGTCGATGGTCACAGGTACACCAACGGAGGAGCCGAAGGTCTGCGGAAGCCGTCAGACCGCGATCCAGGACCGTCCACTCCGGCCGAGAACGGAGCTTTTGCGCGGGACACCACACACTCCGCCGCCCAAGGTGCCGAGGCAGAGGCTGCGGGGCGTATGACAAACGGCGCCTCGGGCAACAATTGCTTGCTTCAGAAGGCATTGCTCAACGGGAAAGCTGGCAGTCGCACGGCGACGAGCACCGCTCCGTCACCCGCGTCGGAAGTCCATGACGACATGTTCATCCATCCCTTGTTTATCGCACCCCGCTCAGCACACCCAGACCGAGATCTGGGCATCCCGGAAGCCGAGGCCGAGGACGTGCGTCGGCTCCTGCAACTCTGGGTGCAGAAGCAGGAGGAAGTGTGCCGCGGAACCAAGAAGCTGTACGAAGGGTTGCTCCGTGCAGACAGGTTGAGGAAGACGGTGTTCCAATGGTCCAAGTACGAGGCGCATCGCGACTTGTCAGATGGGGAAGACTGGTACGACAAGGACGAGTGGGGTCTCGATGAAGACCTCAAGAAGGGGCAGGATGAAGAGGAAGAGGACACGACGCAAACGACAAAGAAGACGAGGGCGCGGAGGTAGAAATACGGCAGCCTCTGTTGGCGCTGGGGGTGGGGAAGGGGGGGCCTTGTGTGTATACACGGGATCGATTTTGTGACTTACTGGATGGGCACGGCGTACTGGCGACACAAAATACCCGGGATTAGGTTTTTTTCCCAAAGAGCATAATTCAATGAGCTGCGGACAGTTGTCCGTTGGGCCTGAACACGTTCGTTCTGCTGCCTTGCCGTTGTGAATACAAAGCCGGTATACCATTCGGCTGAAGCTATTACATCCAGCACGTAGTGATGATGACAGCAGCCGGCGGATGCCTCGCAGCGTGTGTGTGCCACAGGAGCATCCGACTAGCATCTGCATTGTTAGTTGATGAAATGTATGTGCTTAACTGTTGACTAACTTAGCTTACTACGGAGTACGGAGTACGTTGCGGTTAAGTTCTGTTAGCCGACGGTAACCTTGGAAGCGAGGGGTTGGCCAACGAGGGATGACGCTACGGGAGAAGCTGTTTGTTGACAGGGGTGCCGATTGAGAGCTGTCGAATTCCGGCTGGTTCGCTTGTGAATAACATGTGAATAACTTCCACCTCTTCTTCTTCTTAATCTTAGCACACTACTGTCGATACCATCTGCACCCGCGTAACGTTACAAATCCAGCCCACAACCATGGCGCCGTATACGATTACGCCTAGCGAGCTGGTAGACTTTAGCCAGACCAGTCTGATCGGTATGTACTCCTTCTTTTGGGCTTGACACGGGGGGTCTGTGGTGATTCTCAGCTGACGTGAAACTAAGTCTCGGCTTGCTCCATCGCCTTCAACCCTCTGTTCTGGAAGTAAGCTAATGCCGCGAAAAAAAACGGCTCTACAGCCAGGAGCTGCTCTAACCCGACCGCGTTTCACAGCATCGTTGCCCGCCAAGAATACCATAACAAGGTTCTCACGAAGCTGTTTGGCGGCCGCTCCCAGACCGCCTGTTATGGCCTCGCCGCCACCATCTTCGGCCTGGGCCTTGTTCGCGACTTCTTGTACGAGCGCGCTCTGCGTGCCCAGCCTTCGCATCCTCTGCTCGACGAGCCCGCCATGAAGTGGCTCGCATACGGGCTGATTGCGTCGGGCAACGTGTTGGTACTTTCGTCGACATGGGCGCTCGGCATCACGGGCACCTTTCTCGGCGACTACTTTGGCATTCTTATGGACCACATGGTCACCGGGTTCCCGTTCAACGTCACTGAGGCCCCCATGTACTGGGGATCGACCTGCAGCTTCTTGGGTACGGCCATCCTCTACGGCAAGCCGGCCGGCGTCCTGATCACCGTATGGGTCTGGATCGTGTACAAGATTGCCCTGAGCTACGAGAACCCGTTCACCTCGGGCATCTACGCGAAGAGGGAGCGCGAGAGAGCTGCCGGAAAGGTCGAGGGAAAGAAGTCGCGATGAGCGGGGCCATCACAGTGTCGCATAGTGAGCGCCATCTGCTACTCGGCAGTTGCGCCGACTGTCGATGGTCAAATGCAGCGGCATCATGGCTTTACATGCAGACGGCAGATGCGCCAAGGAACAATCTGCAAATATGTGCACATTACAGCACAACCAGCAGAGTGTGGGTAACGAGGGGGGTTGCGGAGTGAGTGAAGAGAGGCGATGTGCTCAACGGACATCCATTTGCAAGGCGTTGTACAGGTTCGCACTTGCACAAGATACAAAATGATCATTGGTTCCCTTCTTGGGCGGTCAATGATGGCGGCGAGTCAGAAGGTGGTTCCGCTGGGCTGAATGAATGATGGGGCTGGCCAGGTTGGCATTGCAGTTGGTGTTTTTGGCCTGTACATGACGGAACCCAGTCACATGTTAGGACGAACTCGGATGAATAAGACCAAGTTCAACACTTGAACATCGCAGCAAAAGCTGTCAGACATGTTTGATATGGGAAGTTGGTGACCAGTATACTCGAAGCCTGTTTCTTCTTCATTCTACCATGCACTCCTTCGGTTACACCCTGACAGACACGTAAAGCTTCTCTTTGGGGGGGGCTGGGTGGTAGGGCTCGAGAAATAAGTTGCTGGTGGTCCTCCTTGTGATCGTGCTTCCTGTAGGCTGTCGCTGGACTCCTGCTGGGTGGAAGTTAACCAGGCCGGGTTAGATGAGTGGTATTGTGTGAACCGGCGTAGTACTTGGTACTTGCTACCAATTGGCAACCAGGCACAAAAATCTTGTCGACCGCAATGGTGCTCGACCGAACGTGTGTTCTGGTTGTAAATGTAGTGCGTAGTGATGGACCTCGGCTGGACAGATGGACACACGGATACACGACGAGATGCCACTTCGTATCCGTACTAAGTTGTAACACTAACGTGATTATTCGGGGAAAGCCGTAGCATTGAAAAAAACCCGTGCCAAGGGCTACCACGCAGTCCGGGGTAGTGGGGCCGGTAGCTGCCGCGCCGCCTCTGTGCCAAACATGTACATGTAGGAGGTGCCGCCCTGGTCGAGCTTGAGCCGCCTCCGTTTCCCACACATTCCACGTTTGCTTTTACGAGAACTGACAAAGTGCTTTCCGTCGGGTCCCCAGATCAATCAATTTAGCGGGCAAGACGTTGTCGTCACGACGTAGTCATATCGTCTCTTAAAGTCTCTTAGTGTCGCATTGGAAGGCAAATTTTCCAACCTCGTTGGTCCTGACTCCTAACCGGTAAACCTCGTTGAACGAGTCCAAACAGACGTGCATCAACACCATGAATAAGACATCCAGAACAGACGAGCCAATCGCGAGCGATGGTCTCAACCAGAGCCCACCGGCCTTGTCAAACGACTTGACTACAAACCAGGACTTCAACGGGCGAGTCAACGCGCGTTCCGTCTTGTTGGATGGGCCGGTACAGCGCGGCTCGGGCCAACCCATCACGAAGGACAATACGCCAGTCATTGAACCAGACGAACGCGGGCTCGAGACGAAGAATCTGGTCATCCAATCCGTTGGGTTTGGCCAGTCGCCTGGGAAGGGTGGCACGAACGCCCCGACCCAGGTGTCCGACGACTCCTTCCGCAACGGCGGCGTGTCCCCCGGGTCATCTGCCAACAGCGAAAGGAGGAGTCCCCTTCAACGGGTTCTGCACATCTTCGTAACATTTGGGAAGTTTGTAGGCCCGGGATTCCTCGTGTCGGTCGCGTACAGTATGAAATCGACCCCTTTACCCCCCATGCCCGGGTTGGTTGGCCCGAGGAGCTCGCCTTCAAGCCCACGTATCAAGACTGACGATGCACAGTCGACCCTGGAAACTATGCTACCGCGGTGGACGCGGGATCGTCCTATCGATTCCGGCTGCTCTTCGTGGTGCTTCTCAGCAACTTGTTTGCAATCTTCTTGCAGAGTCTCTCCATCAAGCTGGGTACCGTCACTGGACTCAACCTCGCCGAGGCGTGCCGTGCTTTTCTCCCGCGATGGCTGAACTACTTCCTGTATGCTTTAGCAGAAGCAGCCATCATTGCGACTGATATCGCCGAGGTAAGCAGCCGCGCACCCACCGGAGACCCAAACGTCGAGATAACAGGGGCTTATTACGGCCACAACAGGTTATCGGTACGGCTATCGGCCTGAACCTGCTCATTCCGCAGATTCCCCTCGTGGCTGGATGTGCTCTCTCCATTGTCGATGTCATGCTCATTCTGCTCTTTTATCGTCCGCAGGGATCCATGAAGGCTCTGCGGGGGTTCGAATGCTTCGTCATGCTTCTGGTCTTGGCTGTTGTTATATGCTTCTGCATTCAGCTTTCGCTCATCCGAGACGTAGAGCCCCGCGATGTCCTGCTGGGCTACGTGCCGAACGACAGTGTCACCGAGCCCAATGGCCTATACCAAGCATGCGGTATCCTTGGCGCCACAGTCATGCCGCACTCGCTTTACCTTGGATCCGGACTTGTGCAAAGTCGGCTCAAAGACTATGATACTAAACACGGGCTCTTACCTCTCGAGACACCTTCTGCTTCCAGTAGCTTGCAGGATGGCAAGCTGGGAGAAAAGACGTACTACATACCGAGCCTCAGAGCAATTAAGCACTCCCTCAACTACTCGTATGCGGAATGCGCAATATCCTTGTTCACGTTTGCGCTCTTTGTCAACAGCGCCATCCTCGTAGTCGCAGGCGCGAGCCTTTACGAGAACACGGAGGCGTTTGGTGCCGACATCTTTGGCATCTATGACCTGCTGGCGGCCAGCATCAACCCGGCTGCGGGCACCATCTTCGCCCTCGCCCTGCTCTTCTCAGGCATATCGGCGGGCGTGGTGTGTACCATCGCGGGCCAGATGGTCTGCGAGGGCGCGCTCAAATGGAAGGTCAAGCCCTGGCTGCGCCGGCTCATCACACGCAGCATCAGCATCATCCCGAGCATCATCATCGCCGGCGCCACGGGTCGCAACAAGCTCAACGACGCCCTGACGGGTAGCCAGGTCGCGCTCAGCATCGTGCTGCCCTTTGTCACGGCGCCGCTGATCTGGTTCACCTGCTTCAGCAAGTACATGACTGTGCAGTCCGGCATGGCCAGGTATTCCAGCGAGGGCAAGGACGCGCCGCCGGGAGGATTTGCGCTTCAGGTCCCAGATGAAGAGGAGCGACCGGGTGGTGCTGGTGGCGGCGTCGTGACGCTGGTAGATATGGCGAATGCGTGGTGGGTCAGAATTCTGGCGGCAGCTATTTGGCTTGCCATTACGGTCATGAATGTAGGCAACTTGGTGCTGCTGGGCCTGGGAAAGTAGGGGGACGTCGTAATCTCATCGAGTTGAGTGTTGAACTCTCTGGCGATGTGGTTGTCATTGATGGTAACTAGGTAGGTCACGTTACTCGGATTTGTGGTCGTCGGCCCGGGTAAGAAGGGGGTAACTACGTAGTACTTATATAAGTAGGGAGGGAGAGAGCTGGCTGAGCCTGGCCGGGGGCGGGGAGGAGGGGGCGAAGGTGTCTACTGTGGTAACGTTAGAAGCGAGAGGAAACAGGAACAAGCAAAGCCCGCTTCTGGGGAGGGTCGTCCAATAGTCATGAATAAAAAAAGCAGCCAAGTTGCAAAAACCGGTCACTGTTCACAGCAAACACTGGTCATGTATGTGCATGGGACTTGGCATTGGCAGTCCGCGCTTCGACACAGTTCTCGTCTCATGTCATAGACTTGGCTGGGAGCCCTTTGCTGGAGGCAGAGCTTGGCATAGAGGGAGGCGTTAGTTGATACAGACGCGCAATGCGCTCTGGAACGTTCAATTCGTTCGTTACTGGCCAACAATGGGGAGGAAAGATGGCGAGGAAAGATGGCGAGGAAAGATGGGGTCGGGACGTCACTCCGGGTGGCGGATGTCCGGGATGAGGCTCAACTGACAACATCAAGGCCGCACTCCGTACGCAGGCTGTTTGCTGGATAGCCCGAGCATCTCACCGGGCGCATCCACGCAGCAGTCGCCTGTGAAAGTTACAGGGGGTTTATTGGGCATGGGTCCCCCCGCACTATTCTCCTGTTGTCCTAGTGGAAGGTCCCGAACGGGCAAGTCCACGGTCGGCGGTACGGTACGGAGTACTTTGTTGATACTTCTCGTTTCGTTTGCGTTTTTCTTCTGCTCAGGTGAACAGGTCGGGTCCATAATTGTTCCACCTACCAAGGCCGATCCTGAGCAGGTCCTGCCCAAGGAACCGTCTTGCCCCTGCCGTGTCCCTTGTCAACCCCCCACAGTCCCCGCAAGTCGTCGAGTTTTCTCCAGTTTCCAAGACGAAGGAAGACGATCCAGACCCGCGGAAAGTAGCGGCAAACTTCGCGAACCTTTGCGCCATCCACCCATCGCCTCGCCTCCATCCACCCACCACTTGCGACGTGTACCACCGAGTGACAGCGAGACAGAGAGAGAGAGAGAGAGAGCGCCCCGGCAGCACCGCCTGTCACAGCCCGGGAGTCTTGCAGCCGCCCCTCTCCTGAGTCTCCTCCCCATTGCCCCCCCCGTCTGATATCCGCGTAAGTTCTGCCGAGTGGATGCGTTGGACCTCTGCGACGTTCTACGATCCGAACTTTGCGCACGCCTTGTCCGGGTTGCATGTACTTTGGTACAAAACTAAGGTTAAGTAGTCAGTTACAACTAACGTACTTCGTAACATAAACCCTACCTACGGAGACGAGGACAATGCCTCCCAGCTATAGCCCCCTGACCGTGATCCGCCGCCGTGGCCGACTCGTCGCTTTACCAATCCCCTATACCCTGCAGCCGTCGCATTCACAGCCGTTACCCCTCCACGCTGCAACAACCCCGTCATCCTCCACGCCCAGCATCGCACAGGCAGCGAAATCGCACTCCTCGCGTGCCAGTCGAGGTTGCCAGCCCGCGCACGCAATCCGGTTCCCCAGAGTGCCCAGACTGCCCAGGCTCGAGTTGCAACCCACCGCCCGTCGCACCGCGGTCCACCCCTCCTCCTCCTCCTCCTCGCTTGAGTCCCTCCGCACACGGGGACATCGCCCTAGTGAGAATTGCTGACAACAACTACAAAAGCCCGGCCACCGCCCTGGGGAACACGTCGCCGTCTCTCCAGGCAGTTTCTCTCCCATCTACTCTCCCACCTACTCTCCCACCATCCCCTTCCACACAACCTCCATGACTGATATCCGCGCAACCAAACGCGCCAGAACGAACGATCACATGCCTGCCACCACCAACCAGGAGGACGGCGCCAGTGACGTCCACGGCGATCCTCACGATGCTGCCGCTGTGCCCCCTACTACTAACGGAATTGACTATGACGAGTGGTTCCTCGGCAGTGTAGACCAGGGCACGACATCTACCCGCTTCATCATATTCAACAACTGGGCGCAACCCGTTGCCATGCACCAGATCGAGTTCGAAAACCTGTTCCCGGCCTCTGGGTACGTATACAATCTGCCAGCTCCTCCCTCCCCCATCCCCCAACCCCCAACCCGGAAAAATACAAATTTGACTAACAGCAGCCGTTCGTCGCAGTTGGCATGATCAGGACCCAGAAGATCTCATCCGGACCGTCGAGGAGTGCATAGACAAGGCTACGGAGAAGTTTGTCGCCCAGGGTTACCACAAGTCGCAAATAAAAGCCATCGGCATCACAAACCAGCGCGAAACGACACTGTGCTGGGACAAGAACACGGGCGAGCCCCTATGTTCGGCTGTCGTATGGCCCGACACGCGAACCAAAGAGTTGGTGCGCGACCTCAAGTCGCATCCCGGCGCCGACAAGATCCCACAGCTCACCGGCCTCCCCCTTTCCACATACCCCTCCAGCGTGAAGCTGCTGTGGTTGACGCGGTATCACGAAACCGTTAGCAAGGCCTATGAGGAGAGCCGGTTAGCCTTTGGCACCGTCGACTCGTGGCTGATTTACAGACTCAACGGCGTCGACAAAAACGTCCACGTTACCGACACCACCAATGCCAGCCGCACGCAATTCATGAACCTGCATACCCTGAAATGGGATGACGAGCTCCTGGATTTCTTCGGTATTGACACCACCAAGGTCACCCTCCCCAAGATCGTGCCTTCGTCGTGTGCCACATCCTACGGCACCATAGCCAAGGGCGCACTGGCTGGTGTCAAGATCGCTGGCTGTCTAGGTGACCAGTCCAGCGCGCTGGTCGGCCAGTGTGGTTTCAAGGCTGGCCAGGCAAAGAACACATACGGCACGGGTTGTTTCCTGCTCTACAACGTAGGCGCGAAACCCGTCATCTCCAAATACGGTCTTCTGGCCACTGTCGCATATGATTTTGGCCGGGGGAGCGCTCCTGTCTACGCATTGGAGGGTAGTGTGGCTGTCGCCGGATCCGGCGTCAAGTTTCTGCTCAAGAATCTCGGCCTCGAGCGTGATTCGCATAGGATTACTGCACTGGCCGAGAGTGTCGAAGATAACGGTGGCCTGGTCTTCGTTACCGCCTTCAGCGGTCTTTTTGCGCCGTATTGGATTGACGACGCCAAGGGAACCATCTGTTAGTCGACCCCTTTTCTCTTTTCTACGCGCCCCTCACACCAGACTTGAATTCCCGCTCAACTCCTTGGGCAAACTTGCAAGAACACACTTGCTAACACACGTATACAGTTGGCATCACCCAGCACACACAAAAGGGTCACATCGCCCGTGCCACTCTGGAAGCGACTACCTTCCAGACCCGGGCCATCCTCGACGCCATGGAGCACGACTCGGGCCACAAGCTCAACTCCCTCGCGGTTGATGGAGGCATGTCCAACAGCGACCTAACGATGCAGACACAGGCCGACATCTCGGGCATCCAAGTGTCGCGGCCGCCCATGCGCGAGACCACGGCCCTGGGCGCCGCCATCGCTGCCGGCCTAGCTGTCGAGGGATGCGGTTGGAAATCCCTTGAAGACATTGCCGAGATGATGCGCGTCAAGAACAACTTTACCATTTTCAAGCCCCAGATGGATAAGAAGAAGGCCGCTCGCATGTATAGCCAGTGGGAGCGTGCCGTGCAGATGAGCCGAGGCTGGGTCCTCCCCGAGGACGAGGAGGTACCCACGGTATAAGGTGGCGGTCAAGTAGACGGGAAACGGAACCATTTGGGCATGCATCATGCAATGTACCAGGATACAGATTAGCCAGGGGCCAGTTTGTTTGGGGGAGACTAAAGGACTCGTGAGCACTTGGATATTACGCTACAGGATATCATTCCGATGTGCATTACGGGGACGCGGGGAGTACCGGGGAATGGGGGTGTCACATAGCCAGGCTATCTGTCTGTCTGCCCTGCTGGTTGGACTTAGCGGGCTTTGACAATTGGCATCTGAGAGTTCCTAATGGGACACTCATATTTTTTTTAATTCATAATACATGAAATATATTCGTCGATATGGTCCGAACCCGCCAAGTTGAGTCCTCGTTGACGTAGCATTTCTCTTCACAGTTTATAGCTCATGGGCCATGCATGGCATTTATACCGTTGGCCAAACCCTCTACCAACCTTGTTAATGACATTTGACTACCTAACAAACCTCTTCACGAAAAGGAAGAGGTTTATTGAGAAAAGCACGAGGGTAAACATGTTCTGCAAAGTGTGTGTATCCTCTCCCCCTCAGGGCAAGGGGAAACCATGGCCACCGGGATACATTGTCCATACAAGACGTTCTACGCAAGTCCCTCGCGCCGTTGGCTCTGGGGGGAGGAGGGCGTGATCTTGGCATGGCTGTAGGGTGGCGGACTTGGACAGTATGACTCGAAATAGCAGAGACTAGCTACAAGACGAACATGAGCAAGTTGGTGTCAACTTTGTGTCATGAAGATTGAGGGTGGGGGGGAACCTCTTGTCAGTGACTGACTGACTCGTCAAGTCTGGTCATAACGAGGACTGGGCGGCTGGCTCTTGTCCGGGCACTCCCCGCCCCTTCCAGACGTTGAAACAGGCAATGCGATGATGCTGGCAAAACCCCCGTCGTGACAACTTCAACTACCTCGCATGGAGCACACACCCTGATGATCACACTGTAAGGAAGGCGATTGAGTCAAGAATGGGCTCTATTTTCTCTGCCTATGCCGAGGAGATAGTCCTCAATCTATGCATCTTCGTTTCTAAGTCCTGTCGAGGTTACAACGCGGCCGGCACCCAGCCCGCGATGCCAATGCTCTCTTCACAGGCCATTCATTATACGATATTCGCCTACTTTTGCCAATCCTTCTCAAACATCAAAGACTGTTCCAAATACCACAAGACACTAAGATTGTCTCGAGAATGATTGGATCCGTCCGGATCACAAAGGCCTCGATGGATCTCAGTCCACCAAGCCCTCGTATGCCATGTATGTCATACCAAGCAAACCCAACCCGGCAGTGTCATTCGCTGAATGCCACATACACGCCGCGCTTGTTGGGGATTGCAAGAATCTTGAGCGTTTTTTGTATCTCTTCATCAGAGACAGATTGCCTAGATCCTAGAGCAAGACATGTCGCATATCGCCGTGTCTTGTCTAGTTATCGTCCAGGTCGTGAAAACACAACGCTTATTTACACCAAACATAATTCAAGGAGGAGAGTGGGGATGGGTGCGAAGAGAGCTTCATCTAGTCGAAAAGGGGTGGAATGTGAGGGTATTATAATGTTGTAGACAAAGCCTAAGGTGGCAGGTCGTGTTATCGGAAGGGTCGAATGGAATTTGAGGTCGTTACGTCGCGCAGGCTGACGCATCCCTTACATGATAATGGCCGGGACGTCCACGTTAGCCTTGATGCTCTTATGGGGCAGCACGCTACCGCCGTTGACGTAGATTTCGTCGCCGATGGTGACATCGTCACCGAGGACAGTGGTGTTCTCGAGACGGGCCCACTTGCCGACAGAGCTGTTCCAGCCGACGATGGAGCTCTTGATCCAGGCGTGGTCCTTGATGCGAGATGCGGGCAGCAGAGTGCATCGCTGGAGGCGCACACCGTCACCAATGACGCAGTCCTTGCCAATGACAACGTTGGGACCGATGCGGCAGTTCTTGCCAATCTTGGCGCTGGGGTGGACCATGACGTTGCCGCCGTGAACGTAACTCTCCGAGAGGGGGACAAGCAGCTTGGGCTGCTTCTTGGACAGTGACGACAGGTAGAGGCAAGTACCAGTCAGGAAGTCCTTGGGCTGACCAATGTCCATCCAGAAGCCCTCGAGGTCGAAGGAATGCAGCTGGGCGTCACGGACCATGGCAGGGAAAGTCTCCTGCTCGATAGAGGTGGGAGTGTTCTTCTCAATGCGGTTCAGGATGGATGTGTTGAAGATGTAGAGGCCAGCGTTGATACGGTTGCCCACAAACTCGACGGGCTTTTCAACAAAGCGGTCGATGCGGGAAGGGTGGCTGGGCTTGTGGACAATGACACCGTACTTGGACGGCTCCTCAACCTTGGTGACGCAGATGGTGCCCTCGTCACCGTGGGCCCTGTGGAAGTCGAGGAAATCCTGGAAGGGGTACTCGCAGGTGACGTCTGAGTTGAGCACGAAGAAGGGTTCGTCGTCCTTACCGAGGATCTCCTCGGCCAGCTTCAGGGACCTGCGGTGCCAAGAGGCTCCGATTCCAGAGAGAAATGGATATTCACACCACATGTCTCGGCGTACTACAACCAGCATGTGAGTCTTTAGTCCTCCGCGATGTACAAGGTTGCAAGGGGTAGTTACTAACCTCCTTCAGGCGGTTCTCCATAATCTCGGGGCGGTAGTTGACGGCGAGGACAACATCCTTAACACCGACTTTGGCCAGGGCCTCGATCTGGTGCATAATCATGGGCTTGTTGGCAAACTCGACCAGGGGCTTGGGCAGAGTCAAGGTCTATGAGCGCGCGCATGTCAGTCCTGGGCAATCTGTCATGGCGCCGGTCCATCGCAGTTGGGGACACGGCACCAAGTGTTTCCTGTCGGGTCGCGAGTCGTAGATGTGATATTACGTACCAGAGGGCGGAGGCGAGTGCCGAAGCCACCGACGAGAATAAGAGCTATTATAGCGATGCGGGTTAGCAGATGATTCGCGGGTTTTTTGAGGTGCGGCTTGCGGCTTGCGGCTGGCCGTCGGGCTCAGCCGACGAGGCTGACACAGCTCGACGAAGAGGGGGGAGGTGGGGGATAGGACAACTTACCCTTCATGTTGAAGAAGTGAGGGGGGCGAACAAGTGCTGTAGCGAGTGTACGAAGGTATGAAAGACTGCGCGCAGCGGTCTCTTGTTTTAGTAGACTGGAAGAGTGTGAAGGTGTAAAGGTGTGGAAGTCGAGGTGGAAGTTTGGATCGCCGTGATGGTCCAAGTCAAGGTCGGGTGGATTCGATGCACAACCGTGGCTTCCTCCAGAGAGTGAATGAATGAACGGATGTGGGGCTGACAACAAAGTTGACTGGTCCTCCGCGACTACTTGCAAGGGTCCACAGGGGTCAGCTGGCTAAATTAAACGTCAAGCTTTCGGTCCGCTTGTCTTGTACCTTTGGACGGAAAGTGTGTAACTAGGTCAATGAATAGGAGAGAGGACAAGTGTGCATAGTGTGTCTAGAAGGGGGGGTAAAAAGTCGCGGAGGGTATTCCGATGTCGAGGGCAGGGGAAGAAGAGGCCAACTGTCGTCTGTTGTCGGGGTGTCACGACAGTTATCTACCGGTACCTACCGTACTCCGTACAACTAGGTAACTTATTTACTGATGGGACACGAGATGACTGGGTGGAGTGATCTCGTTGAAATTACTCCGTACCACAGCCTGGAACCTGGCAGTGCCGCCGCGGTGCTGCCCTAGCTCGACAACATTGGTCCAATCAGCGTGCTGTACGCGGCGCGCTCAGAGCACCAAATGAGCCGTGTTGTTTTCTTCCCGCTCGGCAGGCATGAAGAGCGGCTGCCAGCTGATGTTCACGGAAAGGGGTAACGTAATAACCGTTGTTCAATTGAACCAATCACGCCCATTCCATCATGGCACGGGTGTTGCCACCGGGGGGGTCATACGGCCATAGGGCATCTCCTTCCATCAATGCCATTGAGCGAGCATTGACAGTGTTCAAATAGTACATCGCGATCCCCCCGGCAATCGACATTTGCTAGTCGACACGATCGGTTAATAAGCATAGTTACAGAGTGGAGGAGTGTAGTCAGTCAAGTGTCCAGTACGGATAGTTAACTCGGCTATCGACGAACTGGCTGCAACTAACATGCCAGATGGATGTGCTCCGTCACGCAGATGCCAGAGCCATCTGTCCTTTGTCTTTGTGGTGAACAATCCGTTTCAGCTGTGCTGCGTGCTGCGTGCTGCGTACGGTAGACGCGTCACGCTTCATCACGTTGCAGAATGTTCCAAAGCTTCCACTGGTCCCAGTCCAGTCTCGTATTCACCCATGTTGTGCACGATGCAATGCAGGTGTGGATAGACGAGGGGTTGTGGCCCCCAGACTCCCGATGCCGTTAAGCTGCCAACGGCATTCCCACCTCTCGGGCCGGTTTTTCACGAAGTCAGTCACACAGACGTTGGACAAAGTATTTATAGATGGTGGAGGTGGTTGTCACCCCCTTTTTCCACTTCAAAAGAGCTCGAGATGAAAGCCGCAGGGTCCACAACACCGGCACCTCGATGGCGACAAGCCATAGTAGTAGTTGACCTTTAACGCAGTAACTACATAGTACTGTGAGTTCTAGATGATCGCGCTGCTACTATGTCTCCACCCATCCTCAATGGCACGCGATACTACTCTGTACCGCCGTGTCTACAATGCCTAGGAGGTGGCGGCATTGTTTCCTGCCAAGCTGAGAGTCAACACGGGTAATAATAGCTCTTTCTCCCCTTTTATGTTTTTTATATTTGCCTCTGCTAGTGGCTTTGTTTGGGTACCCTTGTATATGTGCCGTATCTGTGTATATATATGGCGAGTCTCTCTCCGGTTTGGTAGTTGGCATGAAATCAAATGAGTCAACTAGATACAGTCCATAGTTCGACTACTAGTCCACCGGGCAGGTAGGTGATCCGCAGTAAACAGTGGGGAGGGTGTTCTACAGCGCTTTGCAGGAGGAATGTATGATATCTTGGTGTATGTACTCCACGTCGAAAGTGAACAGACTTGAACAGTCACAATGCGGGCCCAAGCCTTGGTGTTGTGTACACGCCGCAAATCACCGGCAGCAGCCGAAATTCTGCGGAACGGCCCATCCGACGGGTGTAGTGGTCGAAACGAAGAGACCCTGCTTGCGTATGCGGTCAGCCCTGACCAGGATACCTCTGTTACCATTACAATATCGATGTGGTAGCGTCGGTCTGGCAGCATAACCCTGAGATCACGGTAGGTTTTGGGATCATATGATATCTCTAGACTCGGCCGAGGACTAGTAAGAAGCACGATGATGTAGTGCACAGAACGAGTCTTTATTTTTGTATGGTGTGCAGGCGCTTGTACGTAACTAACAGCCACTCCAAGCCATTCAGTAGTCGTAATCTCGTATCGGAAATTCCTTCCCAGGGGCCCTGAGAGTGTGTGTCTGAGTATCCGACAATTTTGCACGTCCCTTCCTTATTCACCAGATGTTGGTGGTTGTCCTGGTTGCAAACGGGGAGAAGCCAAGCAGATGCCGCCCATCCGTGATGGTCTTATTTCTTTTTCGCAAGACAGCATTTGACATGGTTGTCAAGCGTCGATGAGCTGTCTCATTCGGCCACTCAAGAAAAGGAGCAAAATGTCTCCTGCAAATTCCTCTAGTGACCACGTAATTTGACGGGAATGCGATGGAAAATGTGCTGTCCATTCTCTGGCTTGCCTTGGCCGGCGGAAAGCAGGTCTGCCACGTTCAATCCAGTGAGACTAAGCTCTTTCCGAGTGAGCCACATGCCCAATAGGGGTCCCGAGAGTTGGCCAGTCCGGACCCCCTAAAAAGCTGAGGCGTCTCCATGACGATGTGTCCGAGGAAAAAGGACCGACATAGTCCTGTAATCCAAAGCCCAGGCCGTTGGCCATCGAGGTTCTATGAAAGAGAAAGAAGTCGTAGAATTCAACAGGTCATGAGAAAACCGTGGTGTCTCTCTCAAAGCAAACATGAGCGTCGTCATAGAAAGAGAGAGTCGTAGCGTCATTTCGTTCAGAGTTGTCGTAATATCATTAGTTCGTCGATTTATGCAAATTTTTGGTCTTCCGCCTCCTCCTTAGATCCATCATGATCGCTTTCTCTCTCTGTGTGTGTGTCAGGGAAATCTGACGGAATGTGCCAGAGGATATCTGATCAGCTGTGAAGCTTCGTCGCCTTTATATAGTTTCAAAATTCGGGTTTCTCTCCTTCTTCCAGGGGGAGGAGGGAGTGTGTCGTTGGGCGCCAATTCTCGGGTAACACATGGGGAGGGGAGACCGTGACGACTCCCCCAGCAGGGGTTTGGTCCCTCACTCAAAGGAAGCTGTCGAGCTGCCGCTCGAGTGATGGCCTGATCGGTGGTGGCGGCTCTCTCTGTGGCCGGCTGACGATCCGTGACCGTGGCGAGACTTCTTGCTGCGCTTGCCAGTGTCATTGGCCGGGAGACCCTGGACGATACCGTTGCGGGCAAGCATGCCCCCGTTCACGGAAAAGTTCCTGCACACCATGAAGGCCCTCATGGCTGCATTCTCCTGGGCCAGGCCGTCGGACTCGTAGGCCAGATCCGTCTGGTACTCTCGGCCATTGACGAGTACCAGGCAGGTGTAGCCACTGGAGTCCCGGTAGCACTCGTACGTAGGGTCATGCCACCCACGCCGCCGGCACAGACCTATGAGACGAGGATCGTTAGCTGCTGGTCATCATGGCAACGTCCCGATTCGAGTCATCCAGATCTTGTGTCTGCATATCCGCCGCCGCGATGACGAAGGCACATCCGAGCGAAAAGGCTCATGCATGACAGCCCAACGTTGGATTGGCGCCCTGAAATTGGAGGCTGGCGACTGACGACATGCCAGGAACATGATTGATGAGCAAGGGGCTCCTAGATCGCAACATGTCTACGCCCGGGCAGGATCTGTGATGGCTCGCTGCACGTCTTCGCGATGCGATGCAGGGGTTGGCGCATGTAAGACGAGCCTCCCGCGACCATTCCATTGCAGCCCCACCACGAAAACACATCAAGTATCTTTTCTTGGAGGTGCAGCTTTTCTGTCTGCAATTGCCGGCCACGAACTCACTGCCGAGAACAAACAAGACGACTTACTCTCGAGGTACTGGATGTAGAAACCACCCATCGCGATGACAATGTCCAATGGCTGGGTGTGTGGTGTCAGAGAGGGCAAACGTCACGGGTGGTGAGCGCCAGCCACACGAGCCTGGGATGCTTGAGCCTTGACCGGGCAGAGCTCCAACGTAGGTTTGGGGGAGAGAAAATGAAGAAGCAACACGAAAAGACACCAAATGGAACGCCTTGGTTATGCAGTCGAGCCCAACCGTGGGGAAGGGGAGAGTTGGCGATGACCAGACGAGACCGGTAGGGCTGCAGAGTTGGTGAAGACTCGGTGCTGGTTGTGGTACAAGGCGGAGGGTGTGATGAGGTGGTGATGAAGGAGGTTAGGCTACGTATCCTCGGGGGCTGTGGTGCAGAGAAGACGGACCATCAACGGCGAGACATGTGTGCTTTATTGCAGAAATGTGCTATTAGTGCGGGGCAGGGATGTTCTCGCGACGGAATCGAAACAGACAGGACCGAATGGGCGGCGGCGGGTAAGGAAATGAATGGGACAAGTTTCTCGACTGATGCATGTTGAGATGCGGCTCTCAAAGTGTGACCCATCTTGATGTGTTGGCGCGCGTCGTCGCCAGTTGATAATACCGCAGAGACTAGGCAAGATCCACCGCAACACATGGGGTGTTATGCAGCCCGCAGGTAGACACTTTCCCTCTGATAAGTCTCGCCGTAAGTACTGTGGTAATGCCAACTGGTAGTTAGTACGATGCCGCTGCTCTCTCTCTACTCTCTCTACTCTCTCTGCTCTCTCTCCTGCTCTCCTCCTCTCCTCCGCCTCCTCTCCTCTCCTAGCCAGAGTCTGTCTGGCCTGTACCGCCTCTGCGGGTAGGTACTGCTTGCCCTATGTATTAGTCTGTCCCGCTTGGGGCCAGCTAAGGCAGGTCGCGATGCGGCAAGCAGTATATGCATTCGCCGGCATAGGGAGGTGGCGAGACTGGGGCCGGGAACATGATCTTCACAGCCAGTATGAATCGCTGACGGGACAGCTACACACAATCGAAAGGGGGAAAGAAAAAAACGAACCAGATTTGTCCACACGCTGGAAGGTGGCCACCGGGTGGCCAGCCGACCACTCAGGCTACTTACTCCCGGCTGGCGACTCTCTTGGGCACAAAACTAGGAAGGATGAGCCTGGTTCCCTCTCGACAGACGAGATACAAAACAATGGCACTAATGCACCGTAGGCGTAGGAGAAGTTGATGATATTGGTCGTGGTCCTTTTTTCTTTCGTTTTTTCTTTCTTCGAAAACGCGGGAAGACATATCATTGGCAGTCCAGCTTCGTCCTCCTACAAACCTATGTGCCGCCCACCCACCGTGATGCCACAATGGCAAAGTATATCCTTGCAGGTTCGTATGTATTGTATCGGGTAGTAGTATACAGACCCCATGTACACACGAGAGAGAGCTTGAGAGGGGTTGGCCAGCGTGACGAGACATGACGAGACTAACAAGGAGACAGCTCATGAAGCCCGCCGAACCACTGGTCAAGAAGACATAGGAGAAGCATAGTTAGTGGGCCGAAAAGGGCCAGCGGGCGATTCGCACAACTGATAACAATGGAGTTGAGCAGGGGAGAATGGCGATGGGACCAATCACATCGACCGAACGACGGCCGCTTACAGTAAGTACGTGGAATACTTTGTAGACAGGAAAGAGCTAAAATAAAGGAAATACGTCCGTAGTAGTTAGTGGTGGTAGGGGTAGTAGGGGTAGTGGTAGTAGGAGTAGCTAGGCAGTCGCAACGTAGGAACTAGTTAGTACCAAGTGGTAGTAAGGTGCACATGCCTTGGGTTAGTAGCTTGTCTGTCATGAGTAGCAATTGGATGGGGCGCCGGGAGAACGAAGTACTGTGTAATTGATGAATGGCTGGCTGGCTCCAGCCGAATAACCAAGTCGGTGAACAGGAATGAGATGCATGAACTCTACCGTACGTACGGAGTACCGTACAGCAAGTACAGTAACTAGCTGGCGGCTTCTTGGCTGGCGACCCCCAGTCTCTTGTCGAACCTGGCCGCCGCCCACGAGGCCCGACGAGGGTTCGATTGGATCCATCGAGAAAAGCCCAGACGGTCTGCGCGCGACGTGAATGGAGGAGACGAGGCAAGGCAACTAGGCAGAGTCGACAACGCTTGACACCTCATGCACTGATGAGTTGTCACTGCCGCGCTTGATATTAAGAACCGTTCCATGTGAGTAAGTACTTGCTTAGCCATCAGTCAGTAGTCCTTTGGCAAAGCAGGAGTCGGGTATGGGGTACGGCCCATGTCGCGAGCGAACCCCGCGAGCAGGTTTTCGAATACATCTTGCTGTTCCAAACTTGCTTTGCGATGCCGCAGAGGAAGCTGCATTCGCCAGCGATTGGGACATGTTAACACCGACCAACGGGGGAAAGGCGAGGTTGACGAGGAGAGGAACGGGACCGCTGATCGGGTTCAATGGCTACAGCGTATCCGTACTGTGAGTTACAGTGACGGACTGGACTGTTGAACCGAAGTTTACGACCAAGGAGGAAAAGCTACCCCGGCAACCACCTAGACCCGGGGCGGATTGCTGAGTGCTGCCGATCATTTCATTTAATGCTAGTGTGGGCAAGGTACGGAGTACGGAGTACTTGAGTACAAACTTACATGCTGCTGCTGTGCTGTGGCAGGGATAGACTGGCAAAGGTACATGCAACGCTGTAATCTGAAATTGCAGCCCTCGCCTCTCTGCAGCCGAGGTATCTTTCATCATCATCATCATCATCATCATCAACAGAACAACACCAAGGAGTACTCCGTACTTGGTCAGGTAAACAGCACAAAGGGAGCCGTTCTCGTAACACCACCCTCGCCCAAGGCTGACGACGCGCCCCCGTCCGTCAAAGTCGCTCAGCAAACCCTATCAAGACTTGCATCTTGAAAGTTGTAGTAAACGCCCACGGACATAAGCTTCACCTCAGCCAATGGGAAGCTCGAATTGATCAAATCCAATTGCACCCTGGTTCTATACCGAAATGAACCCTCCAGAACCCACCGAGAGCTCATTAGTCCAACGCTCCGGAACCTTCTTGCATGTCTCTTGCCACTCTGGTTAGCCACCCCTCCTCGTTCGTGTGACAGGCATATGACAGCTAACTTATCCGCTACATAGTACGGAGTACATACTACGTGCAATGCAGGTAGGTAGTTAGATCGACAAGTCCCTTGCCTCGATTGCAATCATGACGAGGAAACACCGCATGCGCAAATGGGGTCCGGACGACTACGTACCTACTACCTGGGCCCGAGGAGGGTCCGGACAGCGATACCAAAATGTCGTGCAGCACAGCATCTCTGATCATCATGCCAAGCGCAGTTCCAGTTCCAGTTCCAGTTGCGGCGGCAGCACGACAGCCCCTCCTTCCTCGCCGCCTGTCTAGGTTGATCTTTGCATGTACGAGGGAACAACAAGCTCTAGGTTGACTGACTACCAACCTCGTCCGATTTAACTTACTAATAGTCAACTATTCCTTTCTAATTAAAGCACGACGGATCCCCTAATGTCAGTCACCCCAGGTCCAGATTAGTTGAGTTACCCCGCCTGCCCATCCCCCCCCTTTCACCCCATGCGCACGCAGCCTCGTCAACCCCTTCGAGGAGTCAGAACAGCTTCCATGTGAGAGTCCTTAACTGCCCAAGATTAAGTCGCCGTTTTGCAAATACCAGGGCTATGCGAAAAGCATTAGCCTGACAGTACGATAACTTCAACGGCGAGTCACACCGTCGCACTGTCGTCCGAGTAGGTAAGTTTGGTAGGTAGGTGCCTCTGGCCCTGGAGAGGCGGCCAGGTAACGGACCGAACGATGGGTAACGCGCCACGCACCAGATGCCAAGGGACTTTTCAGGGGCGCGCATAACTTAGCTGCGAGGGCCGAGTCATCAGACTGCCAGTGTGTACGGCGGACGACCATTCCCGCTGCCCTTCCCGCACAGCGATAGTGTAGGTACGTTTTCTCTCGAAGGTGGATCGATAAACCGCTGCAGGCAATGCCGCAAGCATCACGTCTAGGCATCCATCCATGTGGGGGAGTTCCCAAGCATCTTCTCGAACGTCACGGGACTTCTTTGGTGTTGTCATGTACGGTGGTGATCTGGGCAAGTCAAGGCAGCCCTGCCCTCCTCTCGATAGGACCCGCGAACCCGTGCGCGCGAATCAAGAAGTGCATCAAGATTGCTGAAGAAAGCCGGTTCCGACGTTGGACGGCCCCTTGACGCACCAAGCGGAGGGCGCAGATTGGCGACTGCACGGATTCATGTGGCTGCTGGGCCATCATCCACTGCAGTCGGGCGAACTGCGTCGCTCATTGCCTTCGTACTAACACTGGTGGTTCGTCGCATGTATGTAGCCTGCATGTATGTTCATGTCTAGACAAGCCGAATGTGCATGGTCAGAGGGGGAGCGAGCCTATGGCAGGGAAATACTATGTAACTGATGCTGAATCTCCATGATGTGTTGTCCCAGTGTGTCACCATTGTAAACAACCAGACACACCGTCTCGAGCTGAGGCTGGCCTCAACCCCTTCGGCCTACCCGTTTGAGACACGGTCCGGATCTTCCCGCCTGACGAACCCTCCTGCAACGGTTCTCGAGCCAAACAACACCACATAGGGGGTAAATCTGCGGGCCATCTGCGGTCAGCCAAGCGCGGCCGTTATGTATTGTTCTCAGCCCACGCGGCCGGGCCCATTCGAGGGACGCAGAACGGGCTGCTCTCGCATTGGCTGCTTGCAAGCCAAAAGCGGTCTCTTGTATGCGACCACGAGCGGGTCAAAACCCCGGCTTCGATACGAAATATGTCATCATTTCCTGAGGTTTCTTTTGGGGAATGGCATAAACCGGATTCATGGGGCTTAGGCGGTCTTGTTCGTCAAACAATCGAGGATCCGAGAAGGGTGACACTGTCCAGTTCGCCACTGCGTCGTCCTCTGACAAGACGGCGCTGACAAGATGCTGCGCGGAGCTTAGGCCGCTCAGCACATAACAAGTATGATATCCATCGGAACGACTGTGGGGGCACATTCTGTGTTTAGTTCCGTGGTCCGTCGCGTGGAGGCTCGACTGTAAAACTTACCGGCCTGGCTTGTCCCTCATGCCCCCTCTTGTCGAATGGTCCTGACCGCAGCTCATGATGTAGCGTATCAGACCCTCGCGGTCGTAAAAGGTGAAAGATTCGGAGGGTGGCTCCTGTTGGGGTCCGCTTCCCTGGACCGGCTGCAGCGAATCTCCCAGGCTGGCTTGGATCAACGGCCAGCATGCGCCCACCCAGTGGCTGTAGCAGCCATCAACAAGCTTGTTTGTGCGACCAGCAAACCCGCCTTCCGGGGCATACTGGCGTGAGGAGAGCCAAGAGATAAGCCGTGGCACATCAAGGATTCTGTGGTTGCGTCTCGTTAGACGGGACTGTCTTTGTTGTCACGATCTCAGTGGACAGTTCGAGAGATGATGCATACCTAGGGATGATGCGATGCGGAGCATCTAGGATGGCCAGGCAGCCCAGAGCGCAGAAGGCATATGCACCGTGTGCCTCAGCATCCGGTTTAGCGGAAATACCGCCCTCGAACGTTTGGCCTGCATATGTTAGCCTAGTCCAAAGGAGGGGGTACATTCCTCTTACATTTCCGTACATAATCTGCAAGGCCAGTGTACAGCTCAGGCAATCCGGCGGTACTTGCCAATGAATCGGGTGACAGATTGAGTGGGATATTGAGCAAAGATGTGATGACAGCTGCGCAGTAAGCTCCCCTATGAGAGGAAGCATGAGCGTCATATCATGTCATGTTTGAATCAGAAGCCACCTACCTCACATCGACCTCACCTCCCAGAGACATTTGGAAGCCCCCACCTGGGTGCTTCAGCGATGACAGCCATTTCCACATGGCCCGCCGGTCAATGACTTCGTAAGCTGACTCGCCACCTACGATAGCCAGAGACAATACCATTGCGTAGGTAGTCGCGAGGTGTGAGCGTTGTCCGAAGCCGCCTCCGAAGCCGCCGTTCTCGTTTTGCATGTGGAGAGCAGTTGCAACGAGACCTTCGCGGTACTTGTCGACATCTGCTCCTAGCATGGACAGTCCGTTGAGAGCCCAGTAGATACACCACGGCCGGCTTGCATCCGCGGCAACAAAGGGTGCAGGCAGCTTTCCTATGGTATTCTCCAGAAATGCGATGTGCCTTTCTCGACGGAGACGAGGGACTCCATAGGCATTGTATTCCAGGGCATCGTCCTCGGCAGCAAGCAGAGGGATACACTGCTCCATGGTCCTGTCCTGAGCATCGGACGTCGTCGTCAACAAGGGGTCCGTAATGGGCGGCTCCGATGTGTAAAGGGGGTCGACCAGACGATTCACATGCACGCTGCTTCCCGCCATGTGTGAGACCAGTTCCTCATCGATGGTGTCAGTGTCGGCCCGACCTGTGGCCGCCGGCCGGCTGGACGAGCTGGTAGTCATTCTCCTTCTGATGAAAATGCCGTGCTGGCGCGCACGAGTTAGACTGGTCCTCACTGGCATGGATGTACCTCACTGCGTGCCCTCCTTAGGCTCTCCACAGTGATGGAAGCCGACCCCAAAGGACGGGTGAGCGGCGAGCCTGCAGAGCTGTGTCTTGGAGAACCCGGTAATCAGGTCCAAGCCAGTACGACCGTGATCCACGTCGTTGCCTGCTCTTATGGGAAGCACTCCTGGACTGTGTGGTGCCAAGAATAGCTACTTTCGTGGTGTTGAGGCTGGTCGTGGCGCGTTAACGTTTATGCAACTTTCGAGGTTGAGAGGTTCCGTTGATGCGATATCGATATCGCCCGGCAATATCTCGGCTGCATGTTTTCCCAACTCCCAGCTGGCAGCAAGTTAACTAGCCACCACAATAATAAGCTCGACTCAATCTACATCTTCAACTTCCCGCTCAACCGTCACTTGCACACGGCAAAGTTCAAGTTGCAGAAGCTGATACCGGGATCGGTGCGTCGACGACTTCATCAGAACCCTTTTCGACCTGTTTGGTCAATTTTTGCGACCCACTGTCCTGCCAGTTTCTATGTCTCGAATGACGAACCTTGCATCAAGCCAGCGCAAGGATCTTGTAGCGTTCACATCAAGTTTTCGATGATGCGTATCCTTACTTGTCTCGTACTTCTTAATATATCCTAGCTGACTTGCCAAGCTTTCGGTCGCTACTGGTAAACCCGTGGGCCATTTCAAATTTGTAGGTCTTCGTCGCCTCGTCAGTTCGTTGGCATACAAAGACCTCGAAAATGCGCAGCACTAAACGTCCATGGTTCTACAGCATACTGTATGCCTCGGATACCGGTACTTGGACTCTTGAGCAAGGGCTGATTCCGCCTGATCTAGCTGATGCCGAGTGGAGGTTGGCCATGAACAATGCCTAGTGGCCGTGTGCGCGACACCAACAATTTCCTTGTTCGTTCCTCGGGCTGGGGTCTTCGATGAATCCTCAACATCACCTATATGCCTATTGGACCCCGAACTACGCAAGACTGCGAGAAGCCTTTGCCGTGGGCCAAGATTGTATTGCAAGCAGTCGTACTTTGTTTGGACTGCAAAAGCTGCCAGTCCCTGAGAGCTCGGCACCGCATGGCGAGTCGGGTTTTCCTTCAACTCTACCATTATGTGTATGTTATGTGATGACAAACTTGCAAGCCAGGTATTGCACGGAGATCCACGCCCATCTAGGCATCCTCTGATCGAGCTTGTGGCTTTTCAATCGTGACCTTTTGGTTGGAAAAGCTTGTCATCGCCACAGGCAGAGGCACCAGTTGGAAGCAGCATCTCCGTGTCATAATGACGCTCGACTGCGATCCGGTTATAAAGGTTAGAACATGTTGCATCCACAATCAGAAGACCTGAACTGTACTAATTCCAAAACCACAAGCACATGTCGAAAAAAACACAGATATACTGGCTGGTTGAGATGTGGTTCAGTCAAGCCTAACGAGGGACGTGTCCGTCCAGCTACAAACATGTTCCGTATTGGCCCCCAAACATCGTGGGCGGCTATTCTATGGTTACTCTGGCACAGGGGAAGTATATGATAGTCTGCAGGGAGGACCTATATTACACTTCAATGGCGAATCCGTCAGATCTCGATCGAAGTGTACGAGAATAGACGAGCGATGAAGCTACTATAAGAAGCACCAAGAGCTTGCAGAAACATGTTCGAAAGTTCTTGCGGAAGCCCTTCACAATTTCAGGCTACCGCCAACTCTTGCTACCGGAACCGTCGTCCAGGCAGAATCCACTAACGGAACGCGACTTGTCAACGAGGCTTGCTAAGACTAGCCTGTCGAGGATACGAAGCCGAGATCAACTATTCACACACGGCATGTAGAACGTACTTGGGTTTTTAGGATCATCACTATACGTCTCGAGGCCGCATGCTATCGTTCCCATCACGTAGGAACAAGTGGCAATAAGGTAGCTAGCTCACCAATGGCAACTCCTGCTGCAGGTGAAATGATCGAGGACTGACGGTGCTGGGGGCGGTGTGTTACAGTACTACGTACACCAACATCGCCCACTTGTTAGCCGCTATTGTGGAGCTGAAGTCGACGACAGCAACTCATCATACAAGTATCAGCATGCAGAACATCAGGGTTATAACCAGCATCCTGCATGAAACCAGTTGTGGTCTGATAACCGGATGTTCGTGGCGAGATCGCCTCGCCAAAACTCTGCACAGAATTAGAACAAGCAAGCCCCTTAGGCTCGACATCATGTCCACACGAAGTTGATGCCATCCACCCACGAAGGCAATTGATACCCACAAAACCAAAACTATTACCATGACCGCAGTAGAGACATGGACTTTGAGGTGTCGCACATTCCACAATGAAGCCGTCGGCTGCTGAGCCGCCGCTTTTTCGCCCATGCCTGCATAGGTCGTATCTTTCACACACCGCACGAACACGGGGCAAACAAGGAGGTGGGTAAGTAGACGAAGCATGCTCGAACGGAACCAGCAGCTAAGTTACGGCTCTGAATTGCTCCGGCCGTTGTCACTCGACCGGGTAGTTATCAAACTGAACAATGACGATAAACGCATAGTTACCCGGATGCTGTCTTGTATCTGTATATGAAACCTGCCACGATCCTGACATGGTAATCGTTTACCCGGAGACGCAGCATTTCTCTGAGCAACGACGGCAATGTTCGAATCCCAACAGTCTCGAGAACGAGAAATGCAGCGCAGCGTTGCTTTTCCACGCGGGGAGGGGGTTTGTCGCGGATGACCTGATATGCATGCATGTTTCACGCGGGCAGCAAATGGTAGCGTAACACCTCGGGCAGATGACAGGATGGTTTCTTCGACCTGAGGATAACTTATTACTATCGTGCCGTGCCGAAGCTGGCGCTGGAGGTGGGTTTCGTTCTGGCTTCCCGCAGGGGGATGAAACCAGCTAAAGTGCCAACACATCAACGACTGTTGACAGTTTGTCTGGTGAACTTGGTGGGTTTGACAAAGAGCAATGCCACGGCGCACAAACGACATGACGGAGCTTACCGTCACGCGGCGGCTATCTTCGACAACAGGATTCCTCTGTGAGACAATGTCTCGTCAACTACCGGTACCTAAAGTGTTTACCTGACCACCAAGGCCAATGGTTGATCTCTGGGCTCTAGCCCTAAAAGCAATGACGTTTCAATACCCGCCGGCCCTTGGTCAGCCTGAAGACTGAGTTGATTGCTAGCAGAGCCCGGCGCCCAGATGATCTGACAGTTCATGGCGTGGCATAGGGTTCCAAAGTCGCGGGAGGACGGCATCGTCAATGGTCGGTTGAAGCGATGAGGAGGCGGGCTCGGGGATGGTGAGCTGCGGGGTTTGAATGTCGATCTCGACAGACGCACGGGCGATCGATTTGCCAATTGCCGGCAACTATAAAAAGTCTCGGTTGCAGATCCATCTCGCGGTGAAAGGGTTGGCTACGAGTGGCGAAGCTATCTCTCAAAAAGACAAGACAAGACCTGCGCACGAAAACGGACGAGAACAGGCCAGTCCTAGGCCCGTTCACGGTCCGTCAAACGCCCCGTCACAAATCTCCAAACCCCATGTTTGGTAACTAGTACCGGTAACTGAGTGGGCAGGTGGTGGTGGTGGTGGTGATTGTCTGGAGAGGGCACGCCGCACCACGGATCGATCGTACGGATACTCAGGTCTCATCTGTCAGCGACGGTGGTCTTAGACAGTTGCGTCAGCCCTATCCTGAAGACATCATGTCGTTTGCCCAGGAGCACGGCATTTGGCAGCAAACCCCAGATGGCAGAAGCTGTGCACGCCAGCAACGTGTCTCCAACCACCTCATGTGTTTGTTTCTTCTCCACCAGCTGGAATCCTCCTTAGGAGTCTGGGGCTGATGATACTGTACGCGCTGGGTGAGAAGTTCAAATGATACGGATACAGCCCGGCACAGACAAAGCCTCGCACTGTCTTTCACGCACTTTGGATGGATAGCCGCTTCGCCCTTCCCTTTAAGGCTAGCTGAAGCCCAGAGGAGGCGGGCGTACGGATACGGAGTACGGAGTACTGCAAGTCATCGACCTGTGCTCGCCATGGCTTGCAATTTGATTGCTGGACGGCGCAACTCCTTCGACCACATTATCACCTGCATTATGCTTCTGGGATCAGGGTTTCTCACAGCAACATGCTAGTCATTCAACAGTGTGCAAATAAAGGCCCTGAACAATATGGGACATACGTGCCCACGATTAGTAGAAGGGGTTATCGGCCATCAGCAGGTTAACAGGGTCGTGTACTGATGGCATAGCCACTGATGATAATTAGTCGATAGAATGCGTGTAATATTCCTTTGCCCACGTGTGTTCTTGAGGTTACCAGAGCATGGTGCTGTCACAAGGCGGCGAGGTTCGTCCTCCAATCGACGTGACCGGCGCCGGCTATTTGTTCGTGAAAGCATGGCGACCCCAACACCTACTCTGGTGCGGATACACAGTGGCTAGTAGGTGGTACTGATCACACAAGAAGAGACAGACCACTTCGTGACACGTGTGATCTGCCCATAATGATACAGGTCGGCTCCGAGGAGCCCCCTCGTAGGCCGTCAGTCCCTCGCAGGTGTCCGACTAGGCAAACGAAACCCGAGCGGCTCAATACCGTAGTCCGGTTTGGCGGTGGAGCGGAGGAGGAGGAGGGGGAGGAGGCGTAGGATAACTACTGTGATTCCACTCAGCTGCGGGAAGATGCATGTTAGATATCCTTCGTTGTCACTTAACTAACAAGCCAGCGAATATGTGACCGGGAGCAACTGGGGACGAGACGCTTCGGCAGCAACCCGTCTTGTCAATGACAGGGCAGTATGTAATAGCTGTGCAGAAGGGAAGGGGTACTGTGAAGAATGAGTGGTCAGTCAAGAAGTCTATCAACGCGCTTCTGCAGACCCTTGCTCTCCTACCGTTGGCCGAGACGTTGCGGTGTACAGCAAGGGATGTACGTTACGACGGACACTAGCATGGTACTTTGACCTGCGATGGGCACAAGAGAACCCGGCCTGCTGAGTCGCCGAGACTGATGAGCCCGTCTGTGCTTCACGATAACCGATTGGACTTGGCCCTTGGATGAGAGGAAAGCGCCAACCAAGGTCCCAGCCAGCATCCCCACAGATCCCCTCCCCTAGACTCTGTCGATAGTCTCTCAACATTCTGCATCCGGCCGCGGTGCTACTCTTGAAGTCTTGAGTGTACTGAATAGTGGAACATCGCCGTGACGACGCCGTTCCATCCAGGGGCGAGCTTCTGGGTCAAGGAAGCTAGCCCTAGACCCGTTGCCGAATGTTGTAGGTGATTGGTACGGGGCTTAGCAGGAGGAGCTGGAACCGGATCTGAATCTGATTTCGAGCTTCTTGGTGCTTGTTAAGTGGCAGCGGCAACTGTCCGAACATAATCACAAGTGACAAGGACGGCGAACCACCAGGTGAGACACTTTTGTGAGATGGGAAGAGCTCCAGAGCAGGTCGAGAGTTCAAACCCCTGGTCGTAGTGCACACTATCTGTAAGTTACATGTACCAGCGTTAAGTTAGACGGGTCGATCTTCGGTGATCATGCTGGGTAGGGGCCTTGATTTTAATCTGGCCTCCCATGGCGTGCACAATGCAGATAGACACGGTACAGATGGTGTGATAGATGCCATTCAATGGTAAAGGCCGGTCCGAAGGGGGGCAAAATCTGCTACTGCAAAGTGAGTCTCAGAAAAGAGGACCCTTAGCCGATACCGATGGGTAATAGTCAGTTGCAGTTGGACGCAGCACTGGACTGGGGAAACTCGCGATACTACGGTACAACGAACCCCGCCCGAACAGCAACGCTTGATGAAAGCCGGCCAATTGCTGCCGCGTTGGCCTGCATCGTTCCCCGCCATCGTGGCCCTCCCCCCTTGTCGCGTTATGCTGCAGCAGCCGGTGGATACGCTGGACGCACCGTTCTTCGCCATCCGCTCCGGCGATTGGTCGGCCCCGCTTTTCTCCCAGCCCCAGACCGGAACAGCTAACGTTCGTCTTCACCGCTTCTTGCTCGCGCTCGTCTCGCACAATCTCACCCGCTGCCCGCCCACCTCCAAGGTCATGCCCCCTTCGGTGTTCTCGATTGCGGCGCCCGTCTGTCACCAAATCCTTCTCCTTCACACCAACCAGCTCCCCTACCGGCGTCCCTCGATACCCCAGGGACATCCCATCATCGTCCCTCGAAAGAGCGGTGACGCCTCCTCTAGCATACAATACTAGCGGACTTCTCACCAGCTCTCGGATCCAACCTTCCTCCTTTTACTATCTTGACGACCAAACAATGAGTATCGAATTCACCGCAAGTGGGGGAGATGGGCTGCTAGACTTGACCTCATTCGACCACCACCACCACAACCACCAACAACATCAGCAGCAGCACCTCCTACAGCAGCAGCAGCAGCAGCAGCAGCAGCAGCACCACCACCACCACCACCAGCAGCAGCAGCAGCACCACCACCACCAACAGCAGCAGCAGCAGCAGCACAGGTACGCTGCCTCGAACCCTCACGCCAATCCCGCTCTTTCGCCTGCCGCCATTGGCATGGCAGCTGCCTCCCCACCGCACGCCGGGAGCATGGCCGAATATGGTGATGGACATGGCCGCTGCGGCTGTAGCATCAACATCGGTGTCGTCTCCTGACGACTCGCATTCACACCACTCGCAGTCGCAGTCACCCTCTCCCACCCAGCACAGCGCGAGTCCCCTGCAGCACTCGCCTTTGCAGCACTCGCCTCTGCAGCACTCGCCACTGCAGCACTCGCCTCTGCAGCACTCGCCTCTGCAGCACTCGCCAACCTTTCCCGGCGCAGCCCACGTGCACTCGCCCCCGATGCTCACGGATTGGACGCTGTTCCAGCACCAACAGCAACACCAGACCACCCAGGACCTGACCCAGTTCATCCAGAACAATGCTTTGATCCAGTTCAACCCCTTCCACACCACTTTCCCGACCAATACCCTCGGATACATGCCGACTACGCAGGCCGGTCTGGACTCGAGCCTGCAGCCCTACAATGGCATGTCGCCGATCGAGGACCAGCAGGTCATGCAGCAGCAATGGGATGGCATGGGCATGGCAAATTGGCAAGACTTCGGCGCCTCGTTGCAGTTCTCCGATGGTCTTCCCCGATTCAGCAATATGGCAGCCAACATGGGCAATCAGTCACCCACAGGGACTTACCTCGAGGTGCTGTCGCTGCCCAGCACTGGCAGTGATCACGGCTGGAACACAGTGGATATGTACCATGCCGCTGCCTCGAATTTTGACTCGTATCCAGCGCAGGCGCATGCTGCTGCACAGGGTGCAGCTATCTTCAACCCCGGGCAGACCCTCCATATCCGAACGCCTTCTGATGCCACTCATTCCGATTCCCTGAACTTCAGCAGTGGCAGCTGGGAAGAGGTACCCTCATTCAACTACTCCCCCTTTTCCCCAGGCTCTTCATCAGACACGTATTCGGATCCCTCAAACCACCGCGAGTGCTTCCATGGCGAGAGCCATCACTCTCATTCTCATGAAACTGGCAGCCCTTCCACTAGTGCCGCGCCTGTGCACATCAAGTCATCGCCCACCAGAAGTAGTCCGGCCAGCGGATCCGGTGTCGTTGTCTCTTCGCCGCCCACAGTTCAGGCCACTCGCAGGAATTCAGGCCCCAGAAAGAGCCCAATTTCGAAGCAGCCCAAGGCGGTTGTACGCAGAACCTCCAACGGCAAGAAGGACGGTGCCGTGGAGAAGAAGGTCGGACGAAGAAAGGGTCCACTTCTACCTGAGCAGCGAAAGCAGGCTAGTGAGATTCGGAAACTCCGTGCCTGCCTGCGGTGCAAGTTCTTGAAGAAGACGTGTGACACTGGCGAGCCTTGTGGTGGCTGTCAACCCTCCCACGCTCGCTTGTGGCAGGTTCCTTGCACGCGTATCGATATCAAGGACATCGGCTTCTTCTTGAAGGACTGGAAGGGTGATTACGAGCGCCACCTTGACCGTGGCGTGTCCGTCTACAATGTCAAGGGTTTTGCCCAAAAAGAGACCTTGATGTGGGTTACCCATGGATACGGCTTCTGCCTGCCGATCATGGTACGTGAGGTCTTCGTCGCCGACGAGAGCTGCTTCCAAATCGACTGGGTTGAGTCTTATCAACCTGACCAAGAGCCGATCGACTTTGAGATCAAGACGGATAAGCTCGATGTTGGTGCCAAGGGCATCAGCAGTGACTCTTTAGGCGAGTATCTCGACAAGCACATTGACAATGCTTTCGAGTCCTTCGTCGATGACCACTTTGATGGGACTCCTTTCATCACCGAGATCCTCAAGACCGCTCACCGGTTTTACGTCAAGGAGAAGCTGCCTGTCATCCGCAAGGCACTCAAGCTCGTGCTCGCCTACAACTTGACTCTTCACATCACCATGGTCGAGTCACAAGGCTGTGAAGATGGCCTGGATGGTCAGATAGACGACGAAGACTCCAAGTACTACGGCAAGTACGTTGCACCCGTCATGGTCAACTTCCAGATCAAGTGCGCCATGGCGGATATGTGGCGGGAGCTGCAGAAGGAAATCCTTGAGGAGCTTTCTTCTTTGTACTCGAGTGTCTATAGCGGCGACCGTCTGAAGAACTGGCCCACCATTTTCATGCTGGCCTCCATCCTCTTGGCCGTCTGGGAGGAAATGCAGTTCGACTGCCACTACAGAGTCCCCGACCCTGTTGCGGTTGAAAAGTTCTGCACCGACATGGAGACCATCCCCGTTGGTGTCATTACTGGTTTGTTCCATGCCATCTCCCAGAAGTTGCCCGCTCTTACGGACTGGGACACGGAGCGCCACGGCCACCTTCTCAACAACAACCCCTCTGTTTGCGAGGCCCTGACTGAAGTGCGACAGCACGTTCTGAAGCATGGTGAGGAAAAATCCCGTGTCCGCAGAAATATCCAATTGCTAATGCCGCCGCAGAGTCATATCTCCGCACTCGCAACCAGGTCAAGTTCGACCGGTACGACTTCGACTCATTATCGAACAAGTTCCTGTCAAAACTGGTCATCAAGTCCAACTAGGTCGTGCCGATGAACTACTTCACTGCCGTGTTTTCAGTGTATGGATCAAGAGATGTGTCCCGGCTCGGCTTCATCGAAGTGCCATGGCGTCTCTTCAAGTTGATGATTTTTCTTTTCTTTTTCCTTTGTCCCAACATGGTCGATCTCATCTAGCGACGGCGTTCATCTGAGGATCTGATATTTACGTCATGACCTACCCATCTATCTACCGAACGGTTCACTTCTGAAATTCTCACCCTCTCTCTACACGGCTGGTCACCGCCAACACGAAACTTCATGCGACGGCAGAACTCACGTCTTCTATGCGCCATGTCAAAACGGAACTTACGACCATTTTTTACGAACCATTCGACGAAGTGTATGACTTGGTAACATTGATTACTTTCTTTGGTAGCTACTCAAGTGGCAAAAGCGATCTATTTGTCTGCTTCATGTTTGCATAGCATCATGTCTAACGAAAGAGCGCATGACTCATACGCGAAGTCGTACTGAGCATAGAATTATATGCATATTGGCTGAAGGGCGTTTGACTAATGCTTTCGAGGAATGGCTTCAGAGCTGACCTTGACTGCACGAGGAAACACTGGAACGGGAATGAAGACAACAGGTTTAACCTGTCTTGCCCACTGAGAGGCGGGCTCTTGTGGCTCTCGCCGAGGACGGATTACAAAAGACTCGACAAGTAGTAATACCACAACGTTCCGTAACCATGCTTGTTTTGCACTATGACAACTTGACTGTTGCGTTTCTAAGTAATGAAAACTGAGGGACGATGTGGCCAGAAACGTTCGTTCTGCAGCAGGTTGCTGCTACCTCTCGGATTTCTTGGCGTGAAAGTGACTTCTAGTGGTCAATAGTATGGTGTCTCACTTCTGACAGAATCACGCAAATGGTATATGTGAAGGAGATCAGGGAAATGCTCCGAGTAAGATAACATGACCGACTAGATATAACTATGTGATACTTAGCACTTCATTTGTGTCTTATGGTCTGATTACTGAACACTCGTAACCCTACGGCTAGTATCGAGACCTTGGGCGGTATGACGTCGCGCAGGGTCCGGATTGAGCCACTGACAAACAAGTAAGTAACTAACGAACTCTATCTGGATACAAGGTGTATTCAAGGTACTTCCCCGCAATCAGCAAATGCATCGTGATGAGAATAACATCATAATAAAAGACGAGGTCATGAACGAGGGTGGAAGTATTTCACGAACGGGAGGGGTGACACAAGATTGAAACCGCAAAGATCTGCGTGTCTGAGGCTGAAAAGCGTTGATGACTTATTATCCTGGTTACTTGACGTTGGTTACTTGCTGGATCACGGTGTCTTGGGCTTGATGCATAACTGCGACCGCCGGATCCACAGCTTGTGGCAATGACTCCATAATATACGGATACTCCGTACAACCAGCGGGCTCTACTACGTACTTCGTACGTAGTGCAGAATGAATGCAAATCCGGGGTGGTAGCCTTAGTATTGACCTGCGAGAATTTCGTCAAGTTCGAATGTATGGTTTTCCTTACTGCAATCCGGTACACAGGAAGATGTAGCATCTGCAGCCTTCAAACCGGCGTTGTTTCGTGCGTATCTCTCTTGCATTTCTGGCGGTCGGCCTTATCACTCCAAACCCAACCACATGACGCTTTGGACCCACTTTTAGCATGAGCACTAAGTAACTAACTTACCCTCATTCACCTCTCAACCGCCACGACGCCCAACTTATTCTGTTCCGCGAACACCTTACAATACATCCGTCCGCAAACCAAAGCGCACACAGACTCATCAAAAAGGTGTCGTCTTGAATAGTGAGTAATCGAAGACCATTTTCTTATGTCCAACCTTCTACGTCTAGTCTTTTCCAGTTCTTTCCCCCACGTCTGTTATCTGGCGACCCAGTGGGTGGTACTCCAACTTTGGCAGCGCGTCGATGAATCATCCGGGAACCGCCCATAGGCTGCTACGTAATTGGTCCAAGGGACCGAGCCCCCCGCCCCCTTCCGGTGCCTTCCATTCACCTGAACGAACAAACACCTGGTGCATTCCCATCACTGCGCCCCTCTCTAGTACCGATTGATTGCCCCCCCTGAGTGGCTCTTGCCTCAGCTCAGCCCGGACGTACCTACTACTGTCCTCAAAGCCTATTTATTCCCTCCTCCGTCCATTTCTACCTACATCTTCTTCTTTTCCGTAACATCCCTCATTCTCATCCACACCCTTTTGTTGTGGTACGCCAACTGATCAACCATCCAACATCATCAGTCAACTCAATTCTCCCAACGCACACATACTACAACCATAACCACGATGCAGATCTTCGTGAAGACCCTCACCGGCAAGACCATCACCCTTGAGGTCGAGTCCAGCGACACTATCGATAACGTCAAGTCCAAAATCCAGGACAAGGAGGGTATCCCCCCGGATCAACAGCGCCTGATTTTCGCTGGCAAGCAGCTTGAAGACGGTCGTACTCTCTCCGACTACAACATCCAGAAGGAGTCAACCCTGCATCTCGTTCTCCGCCTCCGTGGTGGTATGCAGATCTTCGTCAAGACCCTTACCGGCAAGACCATCACCCTCGAGGTGGAATCTTCTGACACTATCGACAACGTCAAGTCGAAGATTCAGGATAAGGAGGGCATTCCTCCGGACCAACAGCGCCTAATCTTCGCTGGCAAACAGCTTGAAGATGGACGTACTCTCTCCGACTACAATATCCAGAAGGAGTCCACCCTCCACCTTGTCCTCCGTCTCCGCGGTGGCATGCAGATCTTCGTCAAGACCCTGACGGGTAAGACGATTACACTGGAAGTGGAGAGCTCAGACACGATCGATAACGTGAAGAGCAAGATTCAGGACAAGGAGGGCATTCCCCCGGACCAGCAGCGTCTTATCTTTGCTGGTAAGCAGCTGGAGGACGGCCGAACCCTGAGCGACTACAATATTCAGAAGGAGTCCACCCTCCACCTTGTCCTCCGTCTCCGCGGTGGCATGCAGATCTTCGTCAAGACCCTGACGGGTAAGACGATTACTCTCGAAGTAGAGAGCTCAGACACGATCGATAACGTGAAGAGCAAGATTCAGGACAAGGAGGGTATCCCTCCGGACCAGCAGCGTCTTATCTTTGCTGGTAAGCAGCTGGAGGACGGCCGAACCCTGAGCGACTACAACATTCAGAAGGAGTCAACTCTCCACCTGGTCCTGCGTCTGCGTGGTGGTCAGTAAGCAGACTGGTTGTCACGGTGGAGATACCCTTACGACATGACGTTTTGAAATGGGGTGGCAGGATCGAGCACGCGACTGCATTGATATCATAGGATTCCGCGGAATCACATTTAAGCACCACAATCAAGGACGCTTTTAATGATTGACAAAGACGTTATTTACGCATCAACTCCCTGTAGTATTTGACTGTCCTTGCCCTCTCTGTGAAAATCTATTCCGTATTTCATTAACATGTTGCTATTGCAATCGTCCTGGATCCATCATCTATCCGTACTCTCCGCAACTAGGTAGTCACTGTGTAGTTGTCTAACTAGGGAGGGTAAGGTGGAACAAACACCCCACTTGATGCCGCTGCTGATCAGCGCCGGTTCTTTTTTTCGCCCCGGCAGTCTCCAGGATCTTTTAAAGTCCAACAACAGCCAGCTTCAGCCCTACTGTCTCAGTATGAGGACTGGTTTGGTATTAGGAGCACTTTGGGAAGTTGAGATTATGTTGCCTCCGTGAGACTCGCCGTCTGCTTCCCCACACCATAAGCTGGCCTTCTTACATTCGACTGCGGCAACACGGCGTGCGCGACGGTGCGCCAGTTCCCTTTCTCTCAACGATCAACAAGAGATGCCTTCGTACTTCTACCACCTGAAGTTTGAGCTCTACCCGATACCTTCGCCGGAGCAATCGGTGGGCGGCGCTACAGCCTCTTTCAACAACACGAGCAATATAGGCGATGCCCCCTGGCTGCCACCCAAGAACTGCGACATCTTCGGCCATCTGCCAGCGCATCGGACTACCAAGACCCCAACCCGGCGGGAACATACTGACAGCCGACCTGGCGTGCCCTACATCAACAACAAGTCGAGACCAGACGCTGCGCTTATAGACTGCGGAACTCCACGCCCCCCGGCGGTCGAAGACGGACGGAACACTGTCGCGCTTGGCGAGAGACAGCAACGGCTGTTGCACCAGCGGACCTCGAGCTTCCCTCCTCCGCAGTCGTACGCCGCCATCAAGCCACAGATAGCAGCTAGGGACTGGCGCTTCGAAAGGGTCACGATTCAGAGTCTAGAGAGCAACATCACAACAGTTGCCGACAGTGATATGGCGCCAAGTACAAGCAAAGCATCCTCTTCGGCAGCCATGGGACCGTCGGTTAGCGGCCAAGGAGCACGAATCGGACCAGACGCGTCGATCAATACTCGTTCCACCAATGTAGCTACCGAAGCGTCCGATTTATTCCAGGCTGTACGCGGCGGCACAGCTACAAAAGCCAAGTACACGCCACTAAGGGTCAAGAGCACAAATGTGGGCTGGGGTATTGTTCACCTGTACCGGGAGGGCGAGGAGACACCATTACTGGCAAAGTCGCTGGATGAAGAGGAACATAATCAACTGACGCAGCTGGAGACCGACTGCAGAACTCTGTGTATACCGGCGGTCCCCAGCTACCTGTCGCCCAGCGACTTCCTGGGCTTCATTGGAGAGGGGTGGAGGGATCAGGTCAGCCACTACCGAATGGTTATGACGGGACGTATGAACCGATATCTGGTGCTGATGAAGTTTCGGGACAGCAAACGAGCACATATATTCAGGCGCGAGTTCGATGGCAGGGTCTTCAATGACATCGAGCCGGAGACATGCACTGTCGCCTTCATAAAATCCGTCACCTTTGAAACCCCTACCGAGCCCAACGAGAGCTTCCCAGACCTTAGTCGGGATCCCTTCACGCCATCTTCCGCTTCGACTCCAGGCTCCCTCAAACCATTCCCACCTCCCACGCCAAATCTCATCGAGCTGCCCACATGCCCCGTATGTCTTGAGCGCATGGACGATACAACAGGGCTGTTGACAATACCTTGCCAGCATGTATTTCACTGCTCTTGCCTACAGAAATGGAAGGGGTCTGGTTGTCCGATTTGCCGCCACACAAACCCGTCATCCTCCGGGCCAGCCAACGCGATCGCAAACGGCCACACTAATGCGCACTCGTCCTCGTCCATGACACATCCAGCGGCACCCTACGACCCCTCCAACTCATTTACGCAACCATTCGGATCACACGTGTCGAATCTCTGCGCCGTTTGTGACACTCCGGACGACATTTGGATATGTCTTATATGCGGCAACGTAGGGTGTGGGCGTTACAAAGGGGGCCACGCAAAAGAACACTGGAAAGACACAGCGCACACTTTTGCGCTCGAACTAGACACGCAGCATGTCTGGGACTATGCAGGCGACATGTGGGTTCATCGCCTCATCCGCGAGAAGGGCGAAGGCAAGTTGGTCGAGCTTCCCGGCCACCACGACCGCCACCGAGAAGACGAGGACGTTGTGCCGCGGGCCAAGCTGGACAGCATCGGCATGGAGTACACACATCTACTGACCAGCCAGCTCGAGAGTCAGCGCGTCTACTTTGAAGAGATGCTCTCCAAAGCCGCCGACAAGGCCACCAAGGCTGCCTCGGCCGCCGAGTTGGCTGCTGCACAAGCCTCGCAAGCATTGAAGGAACTTCAGTCACTCCGAGAAGATCACCGTGTCCTCACCACCGACACTATACCCTCGTTCAACAAGGACTTGGCCCGTGAACGTACACGCGCCACCAAGTCGACAGATCTAGCGCGGAATCTTAGCAAGACGCTCCAAGAGGAGAAGCAGGTCAGCCAGGGGCTGATGGAGCGGATCGAGCACATCAACAAGGAGTTGGAGACGTTGAGCGGGCAAGTCAAGAACCTACAGGTCGAAAATGCCGACCTGAAGGACCAGAACCACGACTTGACCATGTTTATCAGTGGGCAAGAGAAGCTCAAGCAGATGGAGGCTGAAGGTGCCATTGAGCAAGGCGAGTTGGAGGAGGGGAGTGCGAGTGTGCCGGAGAGCCGACGGAGAAAGGGGAAAGGGAAAGTGAATAAGGTATGACGATGGGTAATGAGTAGTCTTTGGTATGCTGGATCGTTGCTAGATACCATGGGCAGTTGTTTTGTTGCAACGACAGTGGTGTAAACACCTGACTAGATAATCAGAGGTGGCTCCTGATAGGGGGTAGCTTGTCAAACACTATCTCCGGCCCCCCGGTCAAGGTCAACCAGTGGCAACACAATTCGGGAAAAAACGAGATGGAAAAAAACGACTTGGGTGAATCTCTGCAAAGGACCTGCTTCGTAGGCTTGTAACAGAAATGGACCATGCCCACTCGGTCTTGAGGGTGTGCGCGACATGGTCGTCATCGATGTCGAACGGTTCGGTTCGGTTCGGTTATAACACGCCCACGAAGAACGGAGTACAACAGCTAACATTAGTATATCCGTACCGCGTGGTTGTAAAGAAGCAAGCGGGTTGCCAGCGCTATCAGCGTCGGCCGTCGAATAACATGTTTAGGAGCACGGAGACTTGCAGTTGCGCATTCATTAGGTGGGGCGTAAGTTGATTTTATGCAAAGGTTTGAGTAGCTAGTTAGTACTCCGTAGTGTTACATACGGATGCATGCTGAACGTGTTGACCAACACTTGTTACTTACTAGTTACTCACTCGATGTTGTCGGAGTATTCTTCTGTATACGAGTTAACTTACCGGTATCGCAGTAAGTTATACAGCTCCACTTCGAACCGACTACTGTGTAGGCACCAAGTAGCTTTACAGTGCGTTACATTTCATACTCGGCGCAACTTACTTGGTACGAAGTGGTTACCAAACAAAGTATGCTAGCCGGTATGGCCCCACCAAGTCTGCGATGCCCAGTGGAAGCGACAAACACAACCCTGAGACTACACAGTATACTGTGTACGGAGTAGTTAGTATACGGCTGATTGATGTGCGATACGTCGTTCATTGGGATTAACCTATTGACTTAGCATGAAAGCAATCCAAAGCTTTGCCGTAGAACCTCATCCTCCTCAGCGCAAACAAAGGAACAATGTCAGATAAGTGGTCCAGAGAAAGTCAAGTGGGTGTTCTTATTTCCCAATAGCCTTTCGGACACAGGCGCTGCTTACGGGTTACCACTTAGTGGGCTGATCTGAGGGAAGCGACTCTCACCTTGTTTGTACATGGAGATCAGAACGCCGCCCATGCATATGCTGAGCAAGTCCACCCACACGCACTATCTCGATGTTACTGCGTGAACAAGCTTGTGAAATTGTGGTAGTAACCAGTACTTGTGTAAAGAGAGATAGGTATGATGATTCCGTTGTATCAAGACGAACGAACCCGAGGCGGGGATAAAGTCTGAGCCTTTTTGCGAAGCAGGGCCCCGGCTTACAGACATTGACGATCTCGTCATGAGGGTTCGTTCTCCTGCGAGCCTTCATGTCCGGCTCGACGGGTTATTTTGTTGAGCTCCAATGTATTTAGGCCCTAGTCCACCAATAGAAGTTCGTACTAAGTAGAAAGCGTTGAATGCCTCGCGTACGTGGTATGCATACGTAGTGGGATGCATACGTAGTAAGACTGAAAGAGGTACATATGGATGTTCGGCAGCATTCAACCCCTCCAAGAGAACCTGAGGGCTAGTTACTCCGTACATGTCATTTTAGTTGAGCTGGGTTAGGTACTTCAGGCCCGAGAGCCCCGCTATCGACCCCCGGGGGGCTGAACCGGGCGCCGCCGGGATTAGTGAGGCTTTTGCTTATGCGCATCCCCATGCCAAATTTGGCTTGTGAAGCCAAGTACTCCGTACCGGGGGCCAGATTCTGGGCGTTGTGAACGGGCGGGCAAATTCTACTCATACTTACACAAAGTGCTTAGCGAACGACACGCCGCAGGCAGGATTTGCGCAAGCAGCTGATTGCACGACCCGACCTGCATACTGCGCACATTTGAATTTCCTTCTTCTTTTTTTCGTTGCATCGTTTACCTACATGAGACAAGCTCTCAGTTGACTGGCGTTTGTGACGATCCTGACTGCTATGAGCAAGGCGTCGTTGTTCTCGACTCGCTCTTGTATCCGTACCTTCTCTCGCTTCACATTCTCGACAAGCGCCACCGAATTCCTTGGTCACTTCTCGAATTGACTTCCTCGATCGACACCTGCTGCTCCCCTCTCTGTGCGCGAAACAGCTTCCCATCACTAGCAAATCAACAAGTAGCAACGACGCTGCTGCTGCCGCATACTACGAAGAAGTACTTACTACTGGTGTCGCCTCGGGCTTCTACCTAGTTAGTGATTGCGCTTGCCTGCTTGTCTGCTTGCCTGTTGCGAAAGCACCTCGTCAGGTCAGAGCAACTGCCGACTGCTCCGTCCTTTTCATTCGCTTCTCGACTCTTCCATCACCCCGCCACCAACAAGCAGCCAACTCATGACGCTGCGCAACGACAATACGATCCCGGACCTTTGCATAATAACCCGGCCACGCCGTCGGTACCGTCCATATCCTGTCTTCTTATTTTAGACCCACACGACACTTATCCATCACCCTCGCTCGACTCGCGTCATCGTCATCATGTCGGACAACAAGTCGAAGGAGCAGCAGGCTCCTACAGCTCCGGCTCGGGAACAAGGCGGCCGTGTCTCGAAGCCGGAAAAGGAGCTGTACCCCATGAGCGACTGGAAATACGACGCTTTCCTCTGGTGCATTTCCATCATTATCGATCTGTTCTTCCGAGAGGTGAACCACAGGGGCTCTTGGTATGTGCCGCGAAAAGGCCCGGTCCTGTTCATCGCCGCCCCCCATGCAAATCAGTTCGTCGACGGCATCATCCTGCAGCGCACCCTACGCAACGAGGCCACGAGGCGCGTCTCGCTCCTGATTGCCCAGAAATCCGTTCATGGCTTCATTGGCTGGGGTTCTCGCCAGGTCGGGTCCGTCCCCGTCGGTCGTGCCCAGGACTCTGCCAAGCCCAAGCCTGGCACCATCTATATGCCCGACCCCATCAACCACCCCGAGCTGATTCGCGGCATCGGAACCAACTTTGAGAAAGACGCAGAAGTGGGCGGCATGATCTTCTTGCCTTCGGTGAAGGGCCAATCGGGTTCTAGCGTCGACATCCTAGAGATTAACGGCCCCGAGGAGATCCGGACCAAGCGACCTTTCGAAGGCAAGGTTGCTCTGTCACAGCTCACAGGGAGGGACGACATCTCGCCAGAGGGGAAGCTCACCAGCAGGGATGTCAACGGCATCAGACCGGGCTACGAGGGGACAAAGTACAAGCTTTCGCCTCGCATCGACCAGAGCAAGGTTTACCAGGCAGTGTTCGACCGTCTTAAGGAGGGCGGTTGTGTGGGAATCTTCCCCGAGGGAGGCAGCCATGACCGCACCGAGCTGCTGCCGCTCAAGGCCGGTGTAGCCATCATGGCTCTGGGCACTCTGGCGCAAGCTCCCGACTGCGGTCTCACCATTGTCCCAGTCGGCATGAACTATTTCCACCCCCACAAATTCCGATCCAGGGCTGTTGTTGAATTTGGCCAACCTTTCTCAGTTCCACCAGACCTGGTCGAAAAGTATGTGGCGAACCAGCGAAGAGAACCTGTTGCTCAGCTCTTGGATATGTGTACCGTGGCGTTGAACTCGGTCACGGTCTCTGCGCCCGACTATGATACACTCATGTGTATACAAGCGGCCAGGAGGCTATACATGACCGGCAAGAAGCTGCCACTTTCGCATGTCGTCGAACTGAATCGCAAGCTATCTAAGGGGTTTTCGAAGCTCAAGGACGACCCACGTATCATTGACCTCTTGAATAAGGTGAGGAAGTACAACGATCGACTTCGTTATCTCAACATCAAAGACCACCAGGTGGAGTACGCCAAGAGGTCTGTACCCAAAGTCGTCCTCTTGCTCGTCTACAGGCTCTTGAAGTTGGCTGTGCTCGCCATCGGCGTCATTCCCGGCCTCGTCCTCTTTGCGCCGGTATTCATCGTATCCAAGATCATTAGTCTTCGGAAAGCGAAAACAGCGCTTGCTGGCTCTACGGTCAAGATCGCCGGGCGAGATGTTATCGCGACATGGAAACTCCTCGTCGCCATGGCTTTCGCTCCGGTTCTCTATAACTTCTACAATGTCATTTTGGCGTATACTCGATGTTGGGGCTATGCCCCTGACTGGCTTCCATGGTATGGAATCTTCATCGCCGGCTGGATCGTCTTCCCTGCCATCACATTTGCGGCACTGCGGTTCGGCGAGGTCGGCATGGACATAGCCAAGTCGTTGCGACCTCTGATCCTGTGTCTGAGTCCAACGTCGAGCTACAGCTTCCAACAGCTACGACGGCAACGTGCCGAGCTTGCAGCTCAAGTCGTGTCCACAATCAACGAACTGGGTCCTGATATGTACGACGATTTTGAGAAGAGCCGACTCATCAAAGATCCCGAATTTCCCGGCGGTGATACCAGCATACCCGAGCTTGCCGACTATGGAAGGGAAAGCGATCCTGGCTCGCCCATCATGTCACGCAAGAACACTACTGTATCAAGCCGGGCTTTGCCCCGCAATGAGTCGTTTTCCAACATTGGTCGCGTTGCCATGTTCGCAACGCGACCGCCTTCGCGTAACCGAAGCCGGAGCAGTAGTAGCGGGGGCGGCTTCGGAGGCGGCGCGTTCCCGATTAGCGGTTTCACTACTCTGGATTCAAAGGAGGGTTTCGATCAAGCTAACGACAAGATTCGGCAAGCCATGCTGGAGAGGGGCGCGTTGCGACGCCGCAAGAGTAGCTACCGCGGTAGTGATGACGGGACGGAGCCAGACAGCAGCCAGGAAGGGTCCGGGTCCTGGGAAGAGGTCAAGAAGAGCGCATAGGAGGAAGCAGGTCTGGCGGATTGGGCCACCATAATGACGGCTGTTGACGAACGAGATGGGCTTGCCAATTTCACTGCGAAGATTGGTTGCTGTTACCATGGTGGGTGTTGTTTGTTTCACAAGCGATTCTTTACAGCGTTGAACCGCCATGAAGCGTACGTTTTTCTATATTCATCATACTCTGTATCCAATACTTTGGTGGATAGACACGGGTAAAGCACAATACGGGTCATGGGTTTTTTCCCTATATAATATTCCCTGTATCGAACACATTGGCGGATAGAAACAGGTAAAGCAGAATTCGGGTCGTGGGTGTTATTCCTATATCATATACCCTCATCAATGCAACTACTTCAGCGCGAGGTGCCGGTGCCGTTGCGGAACGTACGTGCTATGGTTGCAGGGGTTAACGAGGGAAAGGTTTTCTCTGGCTCGCGGCTTCGAGTTACTATCCCAAAGCGTCCAAATGTCGTTCGTTCATGGACGATGGTCGACTCGGCAGGGCAGCGACATCACAACGACTCGTACTCCGTACAACGAGCGGGGTTGATGCTGATGTTGCCATGTTGCCATGTTTATCGCGGGAAACATCGCCGCGGAGGAGGGTGCCGTACAAAGACGTCATATGTCCACCATGGTACAGGCGTAATGGGTTTCTCCACTGAAGAAGCTGCTTTTGGGGGTGAGGGGGGGGAGAAGGCATGATATGTACACAGTATTACGGTCGCAGTAACGACATCATCGTGAAGCCGGAGGAAGTTTTGGCACTTGGCATTTTGACCCCATTTGACCGTTGGATGTAAAATTGGGGCGGACACCACCGCCGTGCATACTTAGTACTTGGCTCGAGCTACTTTCATTGGATGCACAGCAGTTGCGGAGTACCTCGTTAGGGGGTAATAAGTACGTACCTGAACTCTCTGGAGTCTGGAGGCTCGTCTGAGACAGCGCAACCTTGTAGTTACAGTGGCTTGGGCTGCGGGATGAGTCGAGAAGACTGCTGAATGTTCTTCGTTGGCTGATCAGTGATGATCAGATCAGGGTTAGTTGGTTCCTACTGTGCAACTCAGGGGGGGCGCGGGGGGCGATGGCGGCGGCGCGGGAGGCTTGATGGACAGAGGGCGGGCACTGGAATGGGATCCGATCGATTCATTGTCAGTACGAACTGGCTAGTCAAAGCGTACACATTGTACTCCGTACGTCGTGATGAGGATATCTTGCGACTAGTTAACTTACTTTACCGTGGTGGGAAGAGAACAGACAGCCGCGGCTGATTGATGGTGGTGATGATGGAGACTGGAGCTTCCCGAAAAAGAAAGGCTCTGCATTGGCTCGGTGGCTTTAGAGGCTTGGATAGGCTTGGCGGCGTGGGCCTTGGTGGTATTTTTGGCCTGGTGGCGCTGCCGAACCCTTGCTTCGGGGCAGTGGGGTCGAGGCAAGGCTAGGCTGCAACTGTTCGTGATGAGCATGGGTAGGCATCCTTCAGCCCAGAAAGCAGGCCGCAGCGTTTTCCTCTGCTCCTTTTTGCCCATTTCAACTCTCCCTCGCTTTCTCGCCCCCGCCCGCCCGCCTGCCTGCACCAGAGGACAGAGAGAAAGAGTGTGCGTGAGAGTGACTTGGAGAGACGGAAAAGGCCAACCAGCCAACCAGCCAACCAGCCAGCCAGTCAGCCAGAGCCCCAGAGCCCAGAGCCAGCCGAGCGACCACGAGCCAGCCAGTAGGCTTGTTTCGTTTATAGAAAGGCTGTCCTCTGCGAAGTCTGTATCCTCAGTGCATTGCGCCCCCCCCTTTTCCCATACACCCACACCTGCGCGGCCTTGGCCTCGGACTCGATTCAATAAACCTGGCACCCGGCCCCCTTCCCCAAAACCGTCTCCGTCTCCCGGGAGCCTGTTAGTTAGAGATGGTTGGCTTGCTTCGCGGTTGAGGCCAGACACATCATCAATTCATTGCCAACGCGTGTCAATCGATTACGGTTTGCAGTCTTGTCACGGCATTACTATATCAGTACTGCGTATTCATATCGCACTTCCCCCTCCCACCGTTTTGGCGAGCGACGCGTTTCATCCTCCGGGACAATCCGCTGTACCACATACAACGTCCACCACCCGACAATCAACGGTCAGAAGCAGTGGCAGCAGAGACAAGAGGACGACGGCAACCGCTATTTCTCGCGAATTTCTCGTCCCATCCATTATTACTCTCTTTAACTCTCCCCACCGCGCAGCGCAGCCCGTGTGGGCATTCTACCAACTTACCTCGTGCTCTCGTCCACCTACTACGCCCTCGCGGCGAAGCAAGCTGTCGACGATGCATTTAATACCCATCGCGCTGTTCCTGAGCGCCTACACATTCGCAACGGGCCAGGCACAACCAATTGACGGCGTGAGTTTCGACCCCTGTATTCCTCACCCTACATTACTTCTACTACTACTACCTACTCCTGCTTCTACCACCGCTACTTCACTTTCCCCGGACTTGGACAGCTGGAACTACTCGCGGGAACAAGCTCGGCCGCTGTCCTACCAACAACAATGTCCACCCACCTGCCAGCCGTCACTCACGACGTTGGAATATTGGAACTTTGCTGACATGACATCCTCTTAGCGATGCACAAATATCCGCGCCTTTGCCCCTTCACTCTCAGATCTTTCGTACATGTCGCGGCACACCATCCCGCGCCGCATAAAAACAGCCACCGAGTCGACGATACACAAGCTCGAGCCCGAGTTCCACGAGCTCGTCTACCAGTCGGCTAGGGCCATCGACTCGGGCGAGACATTTTCAAAGTTCGCCGCACGCCACACGGGCGCCTTTGTCATCGGCGCCGCCGTGCTACTATTCGCGCTGTGGATATTCGCGCGCCTCTGTGCCGCGCGGTTGAGGACGCACAGGAGCCAGAAGGATTGGGGAAGGAAGTCGCGCGGCTCATTCTACCAGCGCTCGAGGCCGGGCTTGGCCGGTCTGTCCTCGCCAGAACAAAGCGGCTGCAGCTCACCGGACTGGACGAAGCCCGACGAGAAGCAATGGGATGTCCGATGGGCGAGAGACGTCGACGTGTCCGACAAAGACGAGGTTAAGGGCCGAGGCGTGAGGCTATACTGATTGGATACGCTTTACCTTGATCCAACAAGACCGCACTTGAACAGGAAACATCCAAAGCACATTCGGCCGGCATCCCAGTAAGGATCCGGCTTCGTCATCATCATCATCATCATCATCATCATCGTCATCATCATCATCATCATCATCATCATCGTCATCATCATCATCAAGAGCGGCGTCTTTTTCTCCTCCCGTTTATAGCAAGCTCGGTCTGATTTTGTGGGATATCCGGAGTCTATCCTATGCGGCATTTGCAAGGTGAACATTATTTTTTTCAGCATTCGCTTGACATTTAAAATTGGGTGGCCCGGAAACCTAGTCGACATAGGATCGGATTTTGGCTAGGGAGCAAACAGAGAGAGGGCCCCGATCAAACAAGATACCCAGTGAATTATCTCTTACACACACACACACACACACTCACTTGCCTCCTTATCGTGAACAGTATGAAGCTTCCGTGAGATACTTAGTAAGCAAACAATGGGGTCCCTGATTCCGAGATGCTCGAGTCGATAGCTCAAGTGTGTATGTATGTAGCCTGAAGCCCTGAAGCTTAAATATAAGCATCATCGGGTGAGTCTATATAAACGGGCTGGCTGTACCAGCATCAGCCCGGCTTTTTGAAGCGGGTGCGGCCGCAGCAGTCCTTGGTCATACCCCCTCCCCTCAAATCGTAGCCGTATAGTCTATAATGATACCCTTTATCCCGTGGAATGCGCCCCGTATTCACATGCCATGCGCGGCATCGCGCAGCCGTGACTGGTCTCTTTCTCTATACACTCCTCACCAGCTCATCACTCCCCTTCCCCGATCGAAACCGCCCCGCAGCTGCGTCTCGGGCTTCACCACCTTGCCCTGCAGCACCGTGTACTTGACAATGTTCTCGCAGTCCTCGGGCGCGACGCGGGCGAGCCATATGCACTGCGCCGCGCCGACATCTGCCTCGTCGATGGCGCCGTCTTCAGCTACGGGCTGGACCTCGACCACGGCCTCGTCCTTCTTTGGCACCTTGCGGACGGGCCGCAGCTCCTCGTGGGTTCCCAGCTTGGCCCGCTCTACGGCGTCGATGCCAAACGCGTCCGGCCGCCGGTAGACCATCATGTTGGCCGAGTACTTGTGCCCGCCCACGTGGCTGATGAAGTAGATGCCGACGCCGCCAGGGCGCTCGTCGTCCAGGTCGCGGAACAGGCCCAGCGGCCGCAGGTGGCGCTCGAGCTCCTTGCGCAGGAGGGGTGCCGACTGGCCGCACCGCGCGTCGCGCGTCTTTTGCGAGCACAGGAGGATCAGGGCGGCGTGCGGACAGGGCCGCGACGCCAGCAGGTCCTCGGCGGACGGGCCGTAGGCCAGACTGCGCGGCACAGACACGGGGCTGAGGGGGCTGGTGTTGGTCGGGCCGGCGTCGACAAAGTGCTCTATCACGGCGTTGACGGCGGCGGGCGTCACGTTCTCGACGAGGCAGAAGGCGGGCAGCAGCAAGATGGTGGTCGGGCGGTCGTAGTCGGGCCCCCCGCCGCCGGGCGTGGGCATGTTGCTCGCGCTGAGCATGAGCCGTCCGCCAGCAGGGCTGCGCGTTGCCTTCTTGCCAAAGGCCTCCATGACGCTGCCGGCCTCGTCCTCGACGTCGCGCACCCAGTCCGTCTTGGACGTGGCCACGAGCACGTGTGTGCTCCACCCCTTGATGTGGCCGTACAGCAGGTCCTCGGTGTCGATCTTGAAGCCGCGCGGGTACGCGACGTGGCATGAGTCGCAGTCGTGCAGGCAGGCCTCGCCGTCGACGGCCGAGTCCGTGGGCGCGAAGAGCGACGTCGGCGTGGCGGCCGTCTCGGTGGCGGACGGCGTGCCGGGCGTCGAGGGCGCCGGGGTCAGCGCTTTGCGGGCGCTGTCGACGAGGGAGCGAAGACCGAGGGCCATTTTCTGCTTGAGCGGTGGTTTTCTCGTCGTCGTTTTTGGGGGGGGTGAGTCGGGTTCTTGGTGTTGTGGGAGGTGGACATGGTGGGAAGGGGAGAGGCTAGAGGAAAGCGAAACCGACGATTACGTTATCTGATCCGTCGCATGCAGAGAGGCCGTCGATATACGCACACAGTAGTAGTATTGCCGAGCCGAGGGAGAGCGAGAGAGACACAGAAAAGTACCTACGGGGAAGTGGGGGATAACTAACCTTGGCACGTCTGGGACGGGTCAGAGAAGGGACTTGCTAAATGAACACGGTGTAGTGTGTGTCGTTCACGAACAATTCAATGAGCTGCAGTGCACTACCTCGGACATTTATCTTTCTACATCGCGTCGGGCAAGACATCACCCGCCATCGGCCGTCCGGCGCCCCGTGGATGCCGGCTCGGAGTTTACATCAGCTAGGCTTCTCCCAGTAGAAACGGGTGATGATGGGTTGGAGAGGAGGAGGAGTGAACCTCTCTATACGGAGTAGCAAAGGGTTCCCTCGTAACGCCGGAAGTGGGGGGGGAGGGAGGGAAGGATGGCTTATCATAACTAACGTTACTGTAGTACTCCAAACTACTGTGAAGTACTGTGTACGGCTGGAACGGGAAACCCCATCGGCTCTCGGTCGGGACGGAGATACGACGGGTACGTGCAGATAGTGTCTGGTCTAGCAGGAACGACCGACGGGTGCGTGCAGATGGTGTCTGATCTAGCACGAACGGGTGGTGCGACGTTCAGGGACAAGGGCTGCCGCTGGCATACAAACATGCCATCTTTTGGCCAAATGCCAAATGGGAAATAATCCCATGTATGATGTACCCCCGATAGGCGATTTCCAGGTTGACACTCAGGGGCCAACTCTACATCGACATGCGAGTTTCACGCTCGCAACAGGGGTGGTAGCCGGCTATGTCGTGTGGTGATACAATATCAACACTATCTAAGGCATATATACAACGAGTGTGCTGTCCCTGTTAAAAAAAACCAGCTGTAGCGTAAGCGGTCAAGACATAACTCGCAATACTGTTCACCCCTCACTCCCAATGCTGCCCCTGCCTCCGCATTGATCCCACCAGCAGTGCACAAGATCATTGCCGCCCATGCTTTTCCCCGGCCATATACGCCGCAGCAAGGCCCAACATACTCTGCATCTTCGCGACGAGTCTCCCCCTCCAGATCCAAGTAGACAACACTAGAAAATAGACACAATATTGGTTAAGAGCCGTTTCTCATGGTGTTTCCGAAAGATGCCTCGCAGAAGCAAACAGGCTTGTAAATGTCAAAACAGGGGTGCAAATGCCTGAAGCACCCCTGCCACTCTTCAGATATTACCACGCAGCCAAATCAAATCCTCAACGCCGGGTCCGTGTTTGATGCTGATCCTTTTTATCGCCCCGTACCCTTCTTCGAAACACGGTCGCCAAAGCGCCGTGGACAGCATCATGTAAGCCACCACATGCAGCCACAGTCGCTCATGTCGTTTCCGCTGTCGCGAGTCTCGAGGCGGTAGCCAAGGTATTCCTCAATATCTCTCTGCTTGATGGTAGACTTCACGACTCTTTTCGCGTTGGTCAAGCTCTCATCTGGCTCTTCTTCTACAATGTCCACCTCGATAGGCTTTCCGTCCTTGCCGATGAGTGGCACTATGGCGCCGTCAGGCAAGATCTGGAACTGGCGGCAATATGGGGCCCGTGTAGCGTCACTGACGATGCGACGTTCCTCCATCTTGACAACACGGGGATACGAGTCCTCTGACATGACCGGCGATGGAACAATCGCTTCAGCGCTCGTCGTCGTCGTCAGCGTCGTCGTCGTTGGCGACACCCCGGCTTTGCTGAAGGCGTTGGGGTTCCCCCCGTGTACTGGCCCGTGTACTGGCCAGGGTACCCGTACTGACCCTCCACGATGGTTGATGCAGCGCCAGCAGCGGCTGTGGTGGAAGTGGTGGCTGCCAAGGCCAGACTACCGCTCGAAGCAATAGGGTTGCGACTGCTATTTTGGGCGACGTAGATGACAGTCTCCAGAATGGTTCCATTCCAATGACACAACCACGGCTTCTCTCCCGGTTTGGCGAGCGCCTTGCGCTTGAACGCGTTTACGTCACCGAAGTCGACGAACCCGTTGTCTCTCTTGAGTTTCCGCGACGTCGATGAGCCTGTCGCGCCTGGGGATGCTGAAGAAGTCGCGCTTGGGTTCGGGAAGCGATCTTCGGGGACGAGAACAACCTTGTTGTAAGGTATCTCGAATGCCCATGCAGGACCACGCGAAGACTCGCTCGTGTCATTGACCAAGATGAGCTGGATATCTCTGGCCTGTGGAGGCTGCATACCGTACGCGAAGAAATTGTTATCCAACGTGAAGGAGCTGTTGAAGCGCAAGCTCGCAGAATAGCTCGAGGTTGCCGGTTGACCAGGAATGCTCTTGATAGTCATGGTCAGACCAGGTAAGAACTTACAATCCCAAGCCTGAGCCTGCGTTGTGTCGTTGAAACACGTGTTTGGTGAGCGGGTCAGCTGGACGGGCAGAGAGTATTCACCCTGGGCCAGAGCTGAAAGACCCGGAGGCATGGTCTCGAACGGTAACAAATCCACCGTGGTAGAGGGCGACGTGTCAGAACTACACCCATTGGAGTCAGCCTACAAAGGTCAATCGGTACTGATCGTGGGTGCCAAAACTTACTCGCTGGTGCCGCTGGTGCTGTTGTGGGATGGCGGCGGCTTGTGCTTCCCAAAGAATGTGCCCAGAATGGCGCCGAGGACGATGGCCAACATGACCACGATAATGGCCGTTAGAACAATGGCCCAGCACGGGACCACGCCCCATACCTTCCTCTTGGCCCTTATCTGCCATGGCTTCAATTGTCGTTTCTCGTCGGTGATGCCCGCTGCTCCCATAGCGAATTCATGGCTAGTGTCGGTCTGGAAGCTCCTCATCGACTGCCGGGAGACGGGGGAGTTCGCTCCTCTCAGTTGCAAGTCCTCAGTCGATGAGAATTCGGGGTTCCGTGTCGCGAGCCCAAGTCCACCAGCACCAGAAATCTGGACTGTCGGTGGAGGTATGGCGGGCGCTGAGGGCACAGGTGAAGGCGCTGATGCGGGCACCGGAGAAGGTACGACGGCTGCTGCTGCTACTACTACTGCTGTTGTTGCTGATGATGCTGCTGCTGTTGCTGTTGCTGCTGCTGACTCGCAACTTGATACTTTCCTAGCGTAGGCCTCGTCGGGATACCTCGAGTAAGGAGGCAGCTGCTCGGTATGCCCGTCCGGACCAATCATGTCGGCTATCTCTTCACCGTCGGGTCCTATCCTTCTCTGATAGTTGTCGGTTGATCCAGGAAATCCTACGATAATAGGGGGTGTCGTTGTGATGCGATCTTCTGGCTCCTCCACCGTGTTCTGCGGGTACAACTGATAGGGATGCGTCGGCCCTCGTGGCCCGTTGTAGGGCCGCTCCGGAATTTGGACGGTAACCGTAGTAGCTAAGCTGGCCGTCCTCGCTTGCCGCACGTCTTGCGGATACATCTGATAAGGGAATGAAGGTCCTGATGGGCCTTGATACGGACTCTCTGGCCGCACGATGTGAGAGGCGGTCGAGATGGTCGACGATCTCGCTAGCCCGGCGTTGGTCGGTCCCGTGGCACCATCGTGTCGAAGCGCGAATGAGTCGTGGGGTATGTGGTGTTTCGCTGTACTCGACGGTCGCCGAAGGGGGGCGGTGGTTGGTGTGGCGGCTGACTGCGTCGGGATTGATGGGTTCGCGTCGACGTGATTTTGCACGACTTGGGTCGGTCGGAAGCCGTCGGAAATGCCTCCCATTGCCAAGTCATACTCGCTATCTCCATCGTCCCCGATACTCATCAGCGATAACCTCGCCGACCGTACTGACACATGGCGATTGGTTCCTGCCGCCTTATCGCCATGGCCGTATTCGTTGGGGTCGCTCATATTGAACTCTCAAGGTCGCGGTGAACGAGAGTGGTGGTGAATCGGTCGTGATTTGTTCTGCTGCCCTTTCACAGCGTGCGGCTGCACTGCAGCATCGAAGGGCGCAAAGGCCGATTGCACGACGACCACGACCTGATGGTCTTCTTTTCTGCAGCGTCGTTCCCAAGCGCTCCAGTGAGTGATGATGTGTTCGCTTCAACGTGTTCGAATTGACAGGTCTGTCTCGCTCTCCTACGCTTCGCTGTTGATAGTGGTCGGGGGAGGGGGGCGGGTTTTGGTGTACGGTAGAGGGAAGAATGGGTCGGAAAAGCGTGGGAGTGGGCTTGAGAGGCCGTGGCCAGTGGTGTCCAGCGTGGACTGGGAACGTCCAAGACCCGTGCGGACTCTTCCCATTTGCTTTGGGAGCCGGACGGGGCCCCTGCGCGCGCTTGGCTGATTCAAGGTTGGCTGCAGCAGTGGGTTCCTTCCGAAGCTGCAGCAGACTGCAGGCCTGTCCTTGCTCAAGTGTTTCGGACTAGCGCTGGGGAGCGGGACCGAGGTGGCCCAATTGGGTGTTGTGGGTGGGGAATCGGTGATGGGTTCCCTGTATTGTTCCCCTGGATCATGGAACAAATCCGCTGATCCCCTTCATTGTCACGCTCAAGAAATCTGACCATATTACTCTGTAACTACACTTCCAACATACTTTGGTACTTTGAGTTACACAGTAGGCGAATATTAACTACTCCGTACCTGAGGGCAATGTCAAAACCGACCAACTCACATCTCCCAGTCGACCCAACATCTGACCACGAACCTTGCTCCCTCCAGCCAACGGCGGTCCGAGGCCCACTGCCGGCCAGCGTCCTCCTGCATCGGTGGACAGGCTGCATCGGCGAGGGCCGCTCGCCTACAGGAGTACTTAGTACTTGGTACAACAGCCCCTGTGAAACTTGGAAACTGGCTTAGCCATAACAATCGCAGTACTGTGTACGGAGTACGGAGTGAGAAATCAATCAATCACCAGTTATCGATCGACACTGTCCGTCGTGCAGCAGCCTGCCAAGTTGTTTCCGAACATCCGTGGGCTGGGAGTCGGGACGACCGATTTGGCCAGAAACTTATTACACCGTTCACTAGGTAATTTCAGTGAGAGTAATGCATGCTGGTGTGCCCTGGGGGCCGTTGAGCCGTTGAGCCGGCTTGCACAAGGATTCAGACGTCTGTATCCGTACGGAGTCAGTAGGGTACGGATAGTCCAAAACCATCTAATCAGTGCAATCCCCGGCTACCGGCACCATGATCACAAGTCATCTGTACAGCATTTGTGTGCTAGTTATCCGACTCACTGAACGGGCACTCTATGTGCCGAAAAAAATACGGACAATCAGGGTTTTCGCCTCCAGCATGGTTCGCGAACGGCATGATCCGATCTGGCCTCCGGTTTCCCTTGCCGTCGTCCAAGGTCTGTCCACCTTGACTACGCGTGTGGTCCTGTCAACTGCCGCACACCTACTCCGTAGATAGCGCACTGCTGTGTATCACTATCCCGTGCGAAAATGCTAGTTATAGCCTCGTGTGGTTGAGGAGAGTACTACGTAGTGACGGGCCAAGAGTGATCAGCCTCGCTTGAGGACTTGGCGATCTGTTGTGATCGACCTCTAGTCACTCGTTCAGACAAAATGAATCCCGTCTTTTTAGCTGACACTTGCAAGGAAGAGACCCGTTCAGATGATAGTAATCGAACTGCCTTCTCGTTTCCTTCCGGAAGACTTGGCGAGGTGTGGATACGACAATATGTGGCAGTGAGTGGGTGAATACGAATACAAAGTACGGATAGTTAACTCACACTAGCAATATATGGCGTGATATTGAAGGCGCAACTTCTGATGACAAGGACATGGACGCTCGACAGCTGTTCCCCCTTCTGGCGTCATCGGCCAGTCTTCTGTGGGGGACCACCCAAGTGCCGAGCATCTGAGATGCAACTACTCCGTATAACGTTATACTAATATGGACTGTGTGCTACTGTCTACGTACTTCGTAGAGCGGCTAATGTGTTCGGGCCGGTCGTTGACTCGCTGGCCAGAATACTTCGGTAGTACGGAGTAGTTACTGTGTACTCCGCAAGCTGCCAGCCAGCCTGGATCTGTTGCCGACACCTCACTTGATCGACCCGTCAATCCCTCTCCCCCGAGCCAGTGAATCTGGGGGGGGGCGGAATGAGAAGCGTCTCGCATGCGAGCAGACGAGACTCGACTATTGCCGGGGGGTGGACATAACTAACGTTATCGGTATGCCCTGCCCCGCCCTGCCCTGCCATGCCATGCCCTGCCATGCCCGCCCTTCATAGAGACGGGTTAATAAAAGCCATCGATCGCGACTTGGGAATCCGCCTTATTAGCGTACGGAGTACGGAGTAGTTACGGAGTAGATGGTCAGTTAGGGCTTAACGTTACGGGGGTCTGTCGACCCGACGTCATGGCCCTGACACACTTCTGAGGGGGCACAACGTTTCGGCGTTCCCCCAGGCCAGGCTCCCTTGGGTCCACTTTCAGCCTCTGATCTCTGAAATGATTCGCCGACCCGGCCACTTTACCTTTCCTGCTCGCTCGCTGAAGAAACGCCTTCGTCCTCTCCAGCCCATGTTTTGTTTCGGGGATGCGGCGGCGAGGGCGACTGTCGTCGTCTTCGTTGACGAACCTCCTTTGTCACATTGCCGGGCTCAATTGGATACACGGTACGGAGTACGTCCGCAGTCAGTCGATGGGATACAGAACCGCTCCAACGGCACGGTGATTCTTCACGCTTCTTCTCTCACACCCCCTACTCTACTCGTGGGCAAACTCGGAGCGTGTCTCCCGACGTCGTTCCCGAGAGCTTCAAGGAAGCTTTCCCCAAACCCATACTCCGTGTCTGCTGTTTCGGTCATGGCAAATCCAGACTTAAATACTAGGTTCGGCTCCTCTGAAGTCTACCGGCACTCCCCTCTCCCGAGTCCATGGGGAAGTCCGTATCCGACGGGCCAGAGCGAGGCAGGAGAACCGAAGCGTGAGGCGTGGGAGATGCGGTCATTCCAGGACCAGAACGACTCGGTTGGGCATCACACGTGCTCGACTCTCGAGGACCGCAGTCAATCCACCGCCAAAGTTGGCTTTCCGCAGACAGCATGCCTGGGTTTGCACGTTCCCGGCAAGATGGCCACGGTGCATCGCCACCCAGCTCACCGCGCGGCTTTTATGCATCCTCGCGGAGGACATGATCTCTTTACCTTGCCATTCTGCATGCTTCTTGATGAATCCGGTGGGTTTTTGTACCCAAACAATAGCATACAACTACCACCGTGACGGGGCTGGGTTGGCTGCGTCACGTTGCTTATCACACGTCGGCTAAGTCATACCGGTAGTATATTCAACCGTCGAAAGAGGCCTCCTCCGTTGACTCCGTGAGGGGACAAGGTCCGGGGATATGAATGCTCATATTGCGTGGGTCCTCCCTGCTGATTTGTTTGGATCGGCGAATATCTGGGGCGGACGTACGGATTAGTAGATGTGGTGATGCTACAGAAAATGGAACCCTGGTTACTTTGCCTCACTGCTCGGGTCAATATATACGTAATAACTAGACGACACCCGCCACTTTCGACCACCCATAGCGCACCTACCTCTACTTCGTAGTACTGTAAAGATATGAGAGACCAGCAGGCCACATTTGGCTCCAAATATGTGCTGGAATGGAAATCATAGCTCACTCACTACCCAATTACTACCTTTACGTCAGGTTGGCTCGCGTGTCGTTGACAACACCGTTCTGCAGAGGACACAGGCCACATGGCTGGATATGCTGAGCATTCGATTTCAGGACCTTGACTGAGGCGCGCAGGACAGTTTTCGATATACGGAGTACGTACGGATTAAAAGAAGAGTCGTTTCCAAACTGTCCATCGCACGTTTGCTGGCCAAGTCGAGACTAGCGTTAATGCCACTTTAGCTCAGGCTTAATCCGTAGTTCAGGCTTAGCTCATGAGGGCTTAGCTCAGGATTAGCTCAGTCAAACATGGCAGACCGATTAACTACAGTCAGTATTTCTTGTTGGAAGCAGCGATAATCGCTTGGTTGGGTTTTTTACAATCCTTTCATGTCGATATGCCCGGCTCTTCCTTACCATATTCTCTCACTTTCAGTATCAGCCAGTCAGTCCGATCTCAAACCGACCGTACAACCAAGCGCCTTTTCGATAGTTATACCCACCGTTGACTCTAATTCCAGCAACCCCGACCTTCGCGATTGTATAAAACAGTACACCAGTCTCAGTACAGCTCCAATCTTCATCGTTACAAACACGAAGGAATATGTTGAGAGGGTCGAAATCCTGTCCCGGATTTGGGTCTGTAAGGCACAGAATATACGCCGACAGCTAGAATATGTGCGAGCGACACCGGCGGCTTTGGCCAACCAGAGTCCTGGGTGAGCAGCGCCGCCTTTAGTCGCGCGACCTCGCGCGACTTGGGTGAGCCGAGCCAGGCAGCCATGCATCCATGTGTGACACCATTACCGGCAGCTGCTTGAGATTTGTGGGCGGTAAGATACTACTACATGCTCATGTGGTCAACATCGCCTTTCTATCTTGCTCCGCTCTCTCCATCCAAATGTCCCAATTCTCCAGGACCGCCTTTACGCTCGCCGACTTGGTAATCATCTCTACTTTCTCAAAGTACTCCTTGCTGATGTCGAAGGGGGCCCCCGTGACGTTGGGGATGTACTTGCCCACCAGCCTCGCCGGCCGCAGCCGATCCGCGTCGAGCGTGTCTTGTAACACGCACTTGAAGGCCTCCTTCCGGGACCGCAGGAAGGAACTGTGAAACGGCACGTCGACGCCGGAGAGCGGCACCGTGGCGGCGCCGCGCCGGAGCTGTATGAGAGAGGTCGTCGCGGCGGCCCCGCTGGCGGCGTAGCCGTCCACGCGCGCGGCGATGAGGGGCGCAAAGTACCGGTCGATGGGGGCCTGGCACTGTACGAGGTCCTTGACGGCGTCGCAGACGCGTTGGAGCAGGTCGAGGGCGCGCAGATCGCCCGCGCACACGTATTGCCCGTTGCGGATGTTGAAGTTGGCGATCTCGATGAAGAAGCCCGTCTGCGACTGGATCTGCCTGACGAGCACCCCCAAGACGTCCTCGGTAAACCCTAATCGCATCTTGTTAGCCAAGAACAACACTTGATGATTCATTCGTGGGGGGGGTGATGGCAAATCCCTTACCTCTGCGCACCCTGGAAGGGTCGACAGCCACCATGGAAAAGGTGCTGCGTCCCTGTGCGTCTCTCTCGACGGCACCCTGCATGACTATACCCCGGCAGAAGACAACGTAGAGCAGACTCTCGAGCGGCATGAGGTCGGAGATGGAGGAGAGCGCAGAGTACTCGCCCAAGGAGTGGCCCGCGAAGTGGCAGTCGGGATCGACCACCCCGCTGGCTTGCATGTCCTTGAACGCGGCCATCTCCATGATTGTCAGGGCCGGCTGCGCGAACTGCGTGGCAAATAGCAGTCCCGTCGGTGACGTGTGGATGTAGGAAGCCGAGCGCTCCTCGATGGTTGGGAAGATGGGCTGCCGGACGGGCTTCATCTGAGTCGCCGTCGACGGCGTCTCATAATACATCGACATGTAGTTTTGGCGCAGCATGCGACCTCGGGCACCTCCAAAGTGCACCTTGACCTCCTTGGGGTTATTTCGAACAATGTCAAGGATACTGAGGCCGAACTGGTTGAGGAAGTACGCATCCGCACGGTCCCAGGTGGCTTTCGCGACCGGCGAAGAGGAGTAGAGATCCATACCCATGCCCTTTTCCTGGCTGCCCTGGCCGGTGAAGACGACGGTAGTAGATGGCTGGGCCACGAGAGCCGTGCCTGAAATAACCTTCTCACCAGTTCCCTCCTTGGTTGCTTCGATCTCGATATATTCAAGCCCCGCTTGCATACCCGAGTGCCTCAAAGACACCTCGAGGATGTCATTGGGCAGAACCATGCCCAGAAATTCGACGTCGTACTTTCGGATACGATCCGGATTCCGACCTGCGTAGCGTCTCTCCACAACTTGTCGGATAGATGCCGAAACGTACATGCCGTGCGTGATAGTCCCCGGTAGGTTTACCAGCTGTGCAAATAACGGCGAGGTGTGGATGGGATTGAAGTCCCCGGACGCACGAGAGTATGCCTCGTTCGACGTAGGGATGCGGACCTTTGAGATGTGTGCTTGTGCCTGTGCCTCGGGGGTAGCCCCGGTGCGTCTGTGAAGCTGATGGGTATCCGCCACGCAACCCCGACGCCCCAGGTACGACAAGACCTCGTTGTGTTGCGACTTTTCCGAGCTGTACTGGATCGTGCCCACGGGCGTCAGATTTCCAGATTCTGATACTAGATACGCCTTTCCGCTCGTTTCGATAGCGCTATAGGTGGACTTGGATCGCCACCTGGTGAGTGTCTGCACGTGGAACTCGGTAGTGAGCTCGGTCAGGTTGAGATCGTCTAGAAGCTTATTCTTGTCGCTTAGATGGAACCACTTCTTCTTTCCGAGGATACTGATATCGCTCTCTGAGGACATTTTTATTACGTATGGCTTCTGTTGCCTGCGGGCAAACGTCGAAGAGAAGTCGTCGTAGGTGCCACGGAATAGGAACCGGGAGCGCACAACCATCAGAGCTGATGATGCGGCCGCCCTACGAATATCGCACACCACTTCAATAATCTTCCCGGAGTCCTCGATCATGATGGCCTCGACGTGCGCTCGCGTCTTCAGCTCCTCTCCGATAATGGACGAATTGAACTCGCCCCTGGTCTCGTAGGCGTTGGAGAGATGGACAAGGTCCAGCAGGTCCCCCTGTATAGGATCCTGCAGGAGCGCCTTACAGATGGGGCTCCACGCGATAACGATGGCAAAGTCCATCGAGAGAATCCCTGGGCTGCGCGTCTTGCCGTGGCTGGTGGCGAGATTGAATGCGATGAGACGAGGCTTGGCCACGACAAAACTGTCCTCGAAGACGGCCTTGTCGGGAGAGGCGGCCTCAGCAGTACTTGTCGCTGGGCCGTCTGTATGCCATAACTGACGGTACATGGCACAGATGCGCTCGCTTCGATCAGCCATGATCTCCCAGATGGGGGTGTAGCTAGCTTCGGGATGGTACTCAAATTTGAGGACCATGGAGATGGGATCGTCTGTCTCCGAGACATGGGTGAAAGACAGGACCCGGAGCGATCTCCCAGTCTTGTTGACCTGTAGTATCAGGCTTTCTGGGCCATTGGAAGGCCTGGTAAACAAGGATACGGAATTGTCTTGAATTTTGGCGTGATTGATCTGTGATGCCTCGAACAGATTCCGGAGAGGGTTGTCAACTAGATTCTTCCCACGCAGAATATAGCGTGATCCGAACAAGGCCGATACCCAAGATGCGTCTGATTCGACGATGGAGGAGCGAAGATTCTCGATGACCGTTGTAGGATGTACGCGGGAACTGGTGGCCTCGCTCGCTCCTCGCGGTCTTGCCCTTGTCAGTCTACAGCAGGTTCTTTTGAGGAACTCCTCCCACGGTACAGCGGACGGATTATTGCCGTAAGACTCTACGAGTAGATGCTTGACCACCCCGTCGTTTATTCCGTTCAAGACGTCCGCAACCGGCTCATCAATCTGGCAGGTTTGACGTGCGGCGACAGGGCCGTGGAGAATAAACGTCCTCCCGGCGTCCTGGTCAATGACAGACTCGAGGTCTTCCGACTGCCACAGCGAATCCTTTTTGAAGTACGTCTCGAAATTCTCGTCCAGAATAGGTACGAATGGAACAGGCTTATGACCGGGTCGCCTGCACATCTGGAGAAAGTAGTGGATGTCTTCAGTATAGAGCAAGGCTGTTGCGGTAGCCGGCATTACCTGTACTATCGTCTTGATCGCAGCCCCTGGATCGGTACGGCATCCATCACCCAAGACGACAGACTCGTCAGCCTCGCTGAATCGTTCCTCGGTCCGACGCAGGAAGCCGCAGAAAATTTGCAGATAGCTTTCATCTATCCAGCGGCGAGCATCTCCGAACATGAGTTTCGCCAGCCGTTCCGCTACCTCGAGATAAGTCATTTGAGCCAAGTCGCATACCTGGCCGTTCGACTTGGTGCCAAACCAAGGACGCTGATAGTCGGCGTTCAGACGAGAGATGATATAGTCTCGCTGGACAGCGAGGATGGCGGCCCGTTTCTTCTTCTCGACCGAGAAGACGGTCCTGTCCATTTCGGCCCAAAACCGGGCGCCTCGGGTCGCTATAACATGGATAGGCTCCCGCATCTCGCTCACGACGGAAATGATGCCACCGGTGGGAGCTTCGTAGGTGCCCTCCCAATCTCTATCCTCTACACCTACGGTGCTAGCGATAGCTGCTCTTACTCCAGCAGAAGTACGCGTCTCGGCACAGGCCATTACGCGACTACCGACCAGGACACCGTCGAAAGGCATGCGGGCCCTGCGGCCGAACGCGTCGCTCCATTCTCCTGTGAAGTAGGTCAGGACGTCTTCGGCAGACCCGAACCCGGAGCCTGCCACCAGCACAATATTGGCGCACGAACGTATCTCGGCATAGGTATCCAATATCGGCGCATGGAAGTCTTCAGCGCTGTGGTGGCCGCCGCCCCTGCCCCCTGTCCACTGGAGGATGATGGGGAACCCCGGGCTGCGCTTCGCTATCTCGACGACTTGCCGGATGCCAAAGGCCGAACCGGGCTTGAATGAGATGTGCTCCATACCCAGAGTCGTGATATACTCTGTGGCGATGTCGATCGAGGGCACGCCAGCGCCAATGGTGAGACCAGTCAGGGGAAAGCCTTCGGCCCGTACTTGGCGGATGAAGGGTATCTGCCACGCGATGGCCTTGGGGCTTGCGTAAATCACGTTGACTGTGATGGAGCGACCGGCCGGCATCAACGCCCGCAGCTTATAGAGCGCCGATCGGAGTGCACCGGGGCTATGATAGCCGCCGGCGGCAAACTCGACGTGGTACCCGGCGTGCATGATGGCGGCCACGAACTCGGGGTGCGTCGTCGTGGGGGTCATGCCGGCGACGAAGACGGGGGGGCAGGCCGAGCAGCCGGCTCAGCTTCGAGGCGACCATGGTGCCGGAGCAGGTCTGGACGAGGCCGACACGCCCTCGCTCAGCCCAGTCGGGAGCCCACCGTATTCCATCCGGTTTCGTAGAGACCAGCTCGACCAAGGAGCCGAGCTCCGAGTCATCGCCACTCGTCTCTAGCCTGCCTGCGATGATTACGCGGACGCCGGAGCCCTGGACGTTACGGTGCGTGAGAGATCCGACGCCGCTGGAGACGCCTGGCCCAAAGTCTACTATATGCGTTGCGTCGCCGAAACCGGTTTCGGGCCAGTTGACTGGGTCGGAAGTCACCATTCGAATGAGCGAAGGAACGACGTTACCGGTGTCCGGAACATGCCTGGCAGATAAGACCTGGAAGACGGGATAAACTGGTAGCTTGAAGTCCTTGGCCATGATCGAGAGGCTTTCCAGATCACTCTCGATCAGAGGCACGGCTTCGTTCAGGAGGCCACTGTGACAGGGGACGGTGACGGGTAGAAACCTCATGGTGGGTGTCGGTTTTCGCTTGGAGAAGGGAATGCGATTCTGGGACTGGGCGTCCTTTGCCGAAGCAGCCTTCAGGGTTGATATCAATGCAACCAGCGTGCGCTCGCGTCCGCTGACAACAAAGTTGGAGCTCGTATTGACCAGCGCCGTGTGCACATGACGGCTCGCCGGCATAGATTTATTCAGCGTAGCGATTCCCGATTCCAGCTGTCCGCGCCGGATATTCGAGATGGACAGCATGGGCGAGGGTGCCCCATGACCATCCCCCTCAAGCTGGCTGGCCAGCTCTTCCGACACCTCGTCGCTGATGAATATCTGCTGAGAACGAGCACCGATCCAGAAGAGGATTGTGATGGCCTTGGTCGCCGAAGCCGAGAACTCGGCCCAAGTCGACGCCGTCGCGACGGCGGCAGCAACGACGACACCCTGCGAGTGCCCTGAGATACCCTGAAAGAGTGCCGCGAGGTCGTCGGGCGAGCCGGCGAGGCTCATGCGGATCGCTTTGAAGTAGGCCAACTGCAAGAACCCGATGAGCGGAAAGCTCACCGGGGCCATGATGAGGTAGTCCGAAGAAGGCGCCGCAGCGGGATCCTCGAGCCAGCGCATGACATCGAGCCCCTCGGGGAACTGCTCCGCCACTCGCTCGTCGTGCGAGAGCGCCAGAAGCGTTCTCCCCAAAGAATCGAGGAGGGGGCGAACGAACGGCTCGTAGGTAGCGTAGACGTTGCGAAGCTCTTCAAAGTAGTGCCGGTTGTTCCCCTGACCCCCAAAGACCGCATGGAGCCTAACTGCCCGGCCTTCTGTCTGTGCGCGCAGCAGGGCAGAAGAAGGCAGTGGTGGTCGCGAGGAGGAGTAGGAGGAGGAAGAGGAGGAGGAGGAGGAGGAGAAAGGCACGATCACGCATCTCGCGTCGTAGTAGGATCGGATTATCCTCTTCCTCGTTGCCTCGTCTTCGTTGACCTGGGCGGCGGCGAAGACGTGGATGTCTTCATGCTGCAGCAGCCTGCTATCTAGGAACTGCCATAAAAAAGCGAGCAGCTCTGCACACTCATGCGCCTCGTCCGGAGTACCGATACCGGCGAGGTAGGAGATGAACAGCGATGTTGTCTCCACGCTCGAGAGCAGCGGCTGAGGTCGTCGCTCATCGCCGAATCTGGAGCCGAGGTAGGCCAGGAAGCCCGTCTTCTGCCTCACCGCGAATGGGTAGAGGATACAGGGGACTTCGAGCTTGATTTTGGCGTCGTGAAAGGAAAATGAGAGTTCCACCCTCTCACTTGTTTCTTGTATCATATTTGCCAATGGAAGCAATTACTTTGCTCGGGAAGAGCTTGTAGTCAAAGAAGGGTATGCGATATTAGCCGCAAAATGGCACGCAGGTTATACAATAGATCTAATTCTATCAGGAGAATGATAGGAGAGGCTTCGTGATTTGCTGCGGGACACTCGAGCTGGTAGACGCCATTTACGTGACAGTCGACCAGCACAGCGACTCCAGGTGTCCTATCAGATAGAGGCTAGAGCAGGACGTTCTCAGTATTGACCAATAATGAAAATACTACCTAGCCAGTGACTGCAGGACCCCGACAACCAATACAAAGCATCGTGTTCCAAAAAAGCTTACTGTCCTCACATCCGAAATACAAAGTCCCTATTCGACTTCCACGAGGACTCGTCATCTGCCTCGGACAGCACGTAGACGGCGGAACTGCCTCGGGAGAGACTAGAGTGTCGGATGGCCATCCAACATCGAGCACAGTAAGCTACATCTGTTATTGCACAGGACTCAAGGGCGGATAAGCACGAGCAGTCCTGTATCCAAGTCGTGTTCCCTTCTCTACGCCTACTCACACACGAAGTCAGTAAGCAGGAACTCAAGACTTACTGTGTTCGATTTTACCTACAGTACTATGCAGCAGTAAAGGGCTAGTAAGGAGTGATGTGGTTCCGCAGGATCGGGTGGCGTTTTATTTTACCTGCGGTAATTACTATACAGCAGTACAGAGCTAGTAAGGGGTGAGGTGGTTTTGCAGGATCGGGTGGCGTAGCGGGGGTGGTGAAGACGGGAGATATTGCCGGGGCGTGATACTCCGAATAGACGAGCATATTGCCGGTTATAGCGCTACAGTCTATGCGGTATTGTAAGCAGTAACTAAAAAAAATACAGTACATTCTACCTAGGGAAGTAGCCTAGTAGGTACTACTAAGCCGGCATTTGTTTAGGGCTTGGGGTCGTACATTATCGTTCAACAGCCCCCCCCCCGAGCCCCCTCTCTCTCTTCGCCCCACCGTGTTTCCTCTCTTCCCGAAAATAAGGGGGAAGAACGTCTGATCCAATGCAATCAAACTAGAAGCCTTCACTTATAAATAGGATCTGAGAGAACGAACGGCCAAGGAGGTAGACCGAGCTCGGCATGCGCCACAGATGGTTGCGCCACACATGGCTGAATCCCAATAGGTGAATATCCCTGCGACATTATGCAAGTAACTACGTTAGTCTAAAACGTAACTAGCAAGTTTTCGTCGGCCTCCTCTCAACTGTCAAGTACCGCTGTACTGTAGGAGGACCGACACCAAGTCCGTGCGACCGCTCATAACCGCCCGCTGGAGTGCTGTGTAGCCATGGCTGTCCCTGGCGTCGATCGGTGTCACGCCCTGACGGAGCAGTAGCCGGAGCGTGTCGAGGTGACCGGAGCTTACGGCGAGGTGGAGTAGGGACGCATCGTTCTCGGGCGGGTTCTTCAACGTCCCCCCCTGTTCCTATCTAGGTCGAGGGGCTGAGAAGCTGTTGATGCAGATGCGGATGAGCTGCGCGCTCGTTGTGCACGATCTACAGCCAGCCACTGTTGTTGTTGTTGTTGTTGTTGTTGTTGTTGTTGTTGTTGTTGTTGTTGTTGTTGTTGTCGACCGCCGGGGCTCGGATCGAGCGGTACATTCGAATAAGGCGTGGGAGGGGCGCTGTCATTCTCCAGCGATGAGCCGTCATCCATGATTGGCAGAGATAGGGTGCTGGCATCGTAGAGATGGCAATGCGGCCAAGAGAGTAGCGCCTTGTCGCCGTCGCCAGCTACTATCTGAGAAGTAGTAGTATGTGCAAAAGCCCCGTAATTGCTGATCTGCTGCGCCTGCGCCTGCGCCTGCGCCCATCTTGAGTTGTTCTGTTGCTGGTGAAATGCCGGAAACTGGTGGCCGGCTGCTGCTGGGTGTGACGAGTCTGGGGACTCCGTTCGGAAAACGCCATCCATCGTGGGAAAGGAGAAGGATGTGTCGAAGCTCTGCGGAATGTCATTGGTAGAAGTAGAGGCAGAGGAGGAGGAGGCAGCGGGTACAGCAAGTAGAGACCCTGTGAGATCTTCGGGACGGTCCGCTATGGGACTTCCAGCAAGAAACCCCATGCCGACAGGAGACTGCCCCGGAACAGTGGTATCGTCTTTGTTTAGCGGCGTACTGGAGCCAGAGGAAGCGGTTTCTTGGGGCGGTTGCGGCGGTGGTGTTGTCCCCTCCGCCGGCGTCTCTTGTGCTTCTTGGAGCACTTCGAGTTGTTTCTTGAGCTTCTCTACCTCTTTCGTCCTGTCCCTCAGATTGCGCCCTTGAAAACAGTAGCGTCAAAGTCAGCAATATTGCAAACCAATAGTGGGCGGTGGTAGCACCAGCGGGTGGCCGTTTTGGACAAACTGACTATAGGCCCGTTGCGCAAGGCGGTTCTGAATCTTTCGTCGCTCCGAAATCGCCGCAAGCTCCCTCCAGTCTTCGTCGGGTTTCATGAGATCTTCATACGATATGCTCTTTGATCGGCTGTTCCGCGTCGAAGCTGGGGGCGTCGGCTCCGGCTCCGACTCTTGTGGCACTGCTGTCGTACGCGGCATCGTGAAGAAAGAAAAGAATAGTGCTGGGAGCTGGGAACGGAGACAGACAAGGTTCTCTCCCACCCGCGGTACGAGACATGGGGAATCTTTACATACCTAGCACAGTGACGCTCTTGGGAGGAACTATATGTCGACCGTCGACGAGCTGACAGCCAATCAACGCGTATTGACCGAACTCTGTAGTGCATCATTAGTCAGTTCGAGCTTTGGATTTTGTCGGCTCCATCCTTCTAGGTCATGTACGTCGTACGCGATGGGGTATATTCGTTTACACGGCGCTCCCTGCTACCTGAGAGGTAGATACCAGGCATGTCAATCCTACGGACTTCAAGCATTCGAGTCAAGCCGAAAGGCGGGCCAACCAGGGCTCGACATGTTCGCACGGTCGCAGCGCTGGGCTAGGCTGGACGGGGCTTTTGTTAGAGCCCTGTAGTTACTGTGTACGGATTACCGTACCTATGCCCCCTCCCCCACAGTGAACCTACTAATTAAGTATGTACTGTGGTAGAGGCCACCCGCCGGCTCAATCTGGTTGCTGCTGGCGTTTTTTTTTATTTGTTTTTGTTTTTTTGACAATTATTGCATCTCGTCATCTCCCCCGGCTAACAAGTCATCTTCCAATAGTTACCGCAGTATGCTATAAAAAGTACAATGCATCCCCGACCCCAGGTTCCCAGCTTGCCACCCAGACGCTCACTCGCCTTGCTGCAAGATACTTTGTACTTGCACCTGCCAGTTCTAGAGCGGTTTTCCTGCGTTGACTCACCTACATTAGGTACGTCGTACGATACAATAAGCGTGGGGTATAACAATACCGGCTGCTGATTGGCTCTGATGAGCTATGCAACCTTGGACTGTTTTCCTGCTACGTACACAGTAAGTTCTTGACCGAGATTGGCTCAGCTGCTATGTAAGCACTAGCCACGGGGATTGGTCTTGGCATCAAGTCTCATAGGCGGGGTTTATAGTACGGAGTACGGAGTACTGTAGCGTCGCTTAGCGCGTCGCCCATCCATCCCATCCATCCCCACTCCACTTGAAGAAGCCCTTGCACAACTAAAAAAAAAAAAAAAACAAGGATTGGGCCGCAGCCCCGAAAAAAAGAACGGGAGCTAGTAAAATACCCTACTAGTCAACCTCCTACCCCTTTGCTCCTGGCGCCTTGGCTTGCTAGACGTTGGTTCCGTCTTACTACGCTGGACGTCTTAACGTTAGTTACTACGCTGGAGTGTTAGCATCCTGTCAACTGTCATCCCAATGCTCGCCAGCCCCGTCTAGCCTCGGACACGGCTTACTCTTCCGCCGGCAGCCCTGTGTCTCTGTAGCATGTCCCTATACGGAGTACGTGATCCTGGAGTCCTGAGCCGAGCTATTGCAAGCACAATGGCACGCACTCGGTTGTCTGTCGTTCTGGACAGCTGTTATGTAGGCGCATCTTGAGGCCACACAACTCCGGTAGCGATAAAGAATCTCTACGCATCCAAGGCAACGCATCCATTCGTCGACATGATGTCTTCAAGACAATACACGCAAACAGAGCGGGAGCTCACGCATATATTAGTCACAGAACTTCTGGCGTAAGTGGTGTTGTGATGTTATTTGCATCCGTGTCGGCTGAATGGGATAGTGATGGCTGACCACTTGTTGCAGCCACCAGTTCTGCTCGCCAGTGCAATGGTAGGCACGCACCAAGAAAACCTCCCATGATTTCGTGATGCTAATATGCCCAAGGATTGAAACCCAAGAAGCTATCCTCCATGAATTGGAGACCGAGCGCTTCGTAGAAGTCGGACCGTCCGAGACATTGGTAAATATGTTGAAGAAGACCATGAAGGCAGGGTACGAGTCTCAAGACATTGCACTAGGCCTCCAGAGAGAAATCCTAAGCTACAAGAAGAACACCGAGTCAATCTACTACAGAATCAAAGCCGATGAGATGAACAAAATAGCATCTGCCAGCGAGACAGATGTACCAGCGACTGGCGCATCACAAGTCGCACCTGCGTCCGCTGTCACTATCACGACTACTACGGTGACCACAAATCTGCCATCATCCGTTCCAGATCGTGCCATATCACCCGTCGATGTGATCGTGGTTCTTGTGGCTGTTGCGTTGAAGAAGACCGCAGATGAGATTGCCCACGACCAGACTATCAAGGCACTATCTGGTGGTAAGTAGCCCCCGATCATCAGCACATGAACGAAACCATACATGGCCCATGAACTTATCATCTTCTAGGTCGTTCAACCGTCCAGAATGAGATTATCGGAGATCTCACCAAAGAGTTCGGCTCGCTACCCGACCAGCCCGAAGACGTTACACTTGTAGATCTGGGCAGCACCTTGTCTGAATCTGGAGTGGGCCAAAGGCTGGGACCTTGTACTAGCACGCTCATTGGAAAGGTATGCTCGACCAAGATGCCAGCTGGCACCAGCATTTTGGGTCTTCGCCAGCACCTCGATGTCCGATGGGGCCTCAAGCAGGGCTTGCAGGACCGCGTTCTTCTTCACGCCATCTCCCGCCAGCCAAGCAAGAGACTCGCTGCAGATAAGGACCTGCATGAGTTCTTGGATGATACAGCCCAAGAGGTGTTGGATAGAATGGGGATCGACTTCTCAAGTTATGCTGTCGGCGAAGGCCAGCAAGCGTCGACTGCGGCTGGCGTAGTTTCGTCAGAGGCACTCAATGCACTCCAAACTGAGCAGCGAAAGGAAGACCAGAAGCTTCTCGAACTCTACGCGAAACGCGCAGGCCACGATCTTCATGGCCCAGACCACGAGAGGCAGAAAGCGAAGGCAACGATCGACGAGCTGCATGCCAGGATTGATGCATGGAGTGCCGAACACGGCGAGGCTTACGAGCGTGGTATCACACCGCACTTCGATGCGAAAAAGGCCCGGAAGTACGACTCGTACTGGAACTGGGTGGTACAAGATATCGTCGCACTCTTCTCGGCCTCCCTCCTCGAATCCAGCAAAAGCTTCGAGGTCCAACTCAAAGACAGGTTTGCCCACTTCCCGACCCGCGTCACGCCTCAGCTTCTCAGCGTTATCCAATCTCTTCTGCGCCGTTTCGAAGCGCTCCCTAGAAGCTCGGATGCGGCGGCCACTCGAGATTGGCTTCTTGGAGTTCAAGGGGCGTGTGAGGCCGCCAGTGCCAAAGGGAACCCGTTATTCAAGCACTCGGTGTGCTCCAAGGTTCCCGTCCTCGACATTGACGACAAGGGCAAGATCACCGTCAACGAGCAGATTCGGTCTTATCGATCCGGCTGGCATACCCCGTCCACTTCAGATGCTGTACCCGTTCGCCAGTCCGCGCGCGGGACATCTGAGATGGACTCGATCTCGTACTATACCGTCGGCACCTCTATTGTCGGCATAGAACATCATGCCGGTCAAGCTCTCGATGAAGGACTCTTCCCAGGAGGGGCGAGCTTGCGCTGGACACCTAAACTCCAGACCAAGGGCCGGAATGGTTGGCATCAGAACGACGTCATCACAAACGACTATTTGCAATGGTTCCAGCGTGCATCCACGGATGGCATCTCTTTTTGCGACAAGTCCGTTCTCGTGACAGGTGCTGGGAAGAACTCGATTGGCTCGGAGATCGTCTCTCTCTGCCTCTCAGCTGGGGCAAAGGTCCTCGTCACTACAAGTTCCTACTCGAAAGAGACGTGCGACTACTACCAATCCCTGTACCGTGGCCATGGCGCGCGCCACTCGCAGCTTGTCGTCGTCCCCTTCAACGGCGGTAGCAGCCAAGACATCTCCAACTTGGTCGGCTACATTTACGGAGACCTAGGATGGGACCTCGACCACGTGGTTCCATTTGCAGCGGTCGGCGAGGCTGGGCGGTCCATCGACGGCATCGACGACGTGTCCGAGCTGGGTCACCGCGTCATGTTGACCAACCTCGTGCGGCTCCTGGGCGCCATCAAGTCCTCTAAAGCCCAACGGCACATTGAGACGCACCCTACACACGTCCTGCTGCCGATGTCGCCCAACCACGGCATCTTCGGTCAGGACGGACTGTACGCCGAGTCAAAATTAGGCCTGGAGGCACTGCTAAACAAATGGTGGTCTGAAGGCTGGAACGACTACCTGACACTGTGTGGTGTGGTGATTGGCTGGACGCGGGGAACGGGACTGATGGGGAATAACGACGTGCTCGCCACGGGTATCGAGAGAAGTCTAGGGATTCGCACGTTCTCCGCGCCGGAAATGGCCTGGCATCTCGTGGGACTGATGGACGAGAGCATAGCGGCATTCTGCGACCTGGAGCCTCTAATAGCAGACCTGACGGGCGGCCTATCCTCGGACACTAACCTGAAGCCAACGTTGGATCAGATCCAGAAGGAGATCAACTCCAAGAGTGAGATGATGAAATCGATCTTTAGGGAGGAGGAACTCCAGAGTGCCGAAGCGGGTGCGGCGACTTTGCCTCGCAAAAAGATAGCAAAGAAGGCGAGGATTCAAGTGGACAGCATGGAGCTTCCTGAATGGAGCGAGATTAAGCCGTTGAATGCGAAGTTGCAGGACATGGTCGATCTCGATCGTGTAGTCGTCGTAGTTGGGTTTGGCGAAATCGGTAAGTCGCCACCCCAAGATTATATTCCCCCCACGAACCGCAGAAAGGGTTCTTTTCTTTTCTTCTTTTCTTTCTTTTTTCTTTTGACGCGAGGGCTTCGCTGAAGTATCTATCCAGGACCCTATGGGAGTGCCCGTACGCGGTGGGAAGCCGAGTGTTCGGGTACTTTTTCCATCGACGGCTGCCTCGAACTTGCCTGGGTCATGGGTCTTGTCAAATACCACAACGGGCCTCTCCGGGGGAGAGAATACTGTGGCTGGCTCGAAATCGCCAACAATACCCCCATCGCCGATGCCGATGTCAAGATCAGGTACGAGAAGCAGATTCTCCAACACACCGGCATCCGACTTGTCCGGCGTCAAGGCCATGACCTTACCTCCCCAGACCAGGAGCAGATATTGCACGAAGTTGCCATCACGTCTGATCTTCAGCCCTTTGAGGTCTCCACCGAGACGGCTGTGGACTTTCAGCGCGAACATGGCGATAACGTTGTTGTGACGGCGTCCTCGGATGGACAGGTACTGCTGACCCTCAAAGCCGGTACCACGCTCCATATTGCCAAGGCCCTGTCCGCCAAGTCGTTCATCGGCGCACAGCTGCCTACGGGCTTCGACCCGTGCACATACGGCATCCCAGATGATATCGTCTCACAGGTCGACCCCATCACGCTGAACGCCCTGATAGCGACTTCGGAGGCATTCCTGTCGGCGGGCCTGACCGATCCCTGGGAACTCTATGACCACATACCCGTATCCGCGCTCGGCAATACTGTTGGAGCCTCTCTTGGCGGTGCCAGGAGCCTCCATCATATGTTCAAGCGGCGCTTCCTAGATCGTGGACGCGTCCAGACGGATATACTAGCCGAGACCTTTGTCAACACGCCTGCGGCGTGGCTCAACATGCTACTCTTGGGCGCGGCAGGGCCTCTGCGGACCCCCGTAGGAGCATGTGCGACGGCACTAGAGAGCGTGGACACTGGTTACGACCTCATCGTCTCAGGCAAGGCCAAGGTGGTGCTAGTAGGGGGTACGGACGGCCTCGAGCGCGACACGGCGACCGAATTCGCCCACATGGCGGCAACTATCGATGGTAGCAAGGAGCGGGAAATTGGCAGAGCTCCCAGTGAGGCTTCGAGGCCCGCGACCAGCACGAGAGCCGGTTTCGTCGAGGCCGAGGGGTCCGGTGTGCAGCTCCTCACCACGGCGCGGCTGGCGCTAGATATGGGGCTGCCGATACGCGGCGTGGTGGCGCTGACTCACACGGCATCGGATGGAATCGAGAGGTCTGTCCCTGCACCGGGCAAAGGTCTTCTGACGATCGCCGCAGAGGAGCGAGGCAAAGGCCCTGGCTCGTCGAGGTCGGGTCTCGGGGCCAGAAGGGACCAGCTCCTTCTTCGACTACAGCAAATTGAGAAGAAGAGGATCACGGAGACGAAACTGTTGGGCGAGAAGTTGGCTGCCAGGAAGACCTTGCAGGAGTTTGCCAACCCATCCTCACCCAATCTAGCCAACGGGCAGCCCATAATACCCGACGTCTCAATCACGGCACCGGCGGAGGAGTGCGCAGCCCAGTGCTTGCAAAAGATCGAGACCGACGCCCAGCGTTCCATCAAGGAGGCAAAAAACACCTACGGCAACGACTTTTGGCGACATGACACTTCCATCTCGCCTCTAAGGGGCGCGCTTGCGGTCTGGGGGCTGACAATCGACGATCTTGATGTCGCTAGTCTGCACGGGACGAGCACGACGATGAACGATATCAACGAGACGGCCGTGGTGCAGCTGCAGCTCTGCCATCTGGGGCGAACAGACGGGAACATTCTGCCTTGCGTGCTCCAGAAGAGCCACTTGGGGCACGGAAAGGGCGCTGCCGGTAAGTAATGATGACGGTTGTCGAACTCCTATGACTATACCTATACTAAAAATATGGACGTCTCGAAATCAGGCGGATTCGCAATCAACTCGTGCCTCCAAATCCTCGCCACCTCTCTCATTCCTGGCAACCGCAATGCGGACAATATCGATCCCGCCCTGCGACAAAACTCTCACCTCTTCTTCCCGTCGCAGACCTATCGCTCGCCTACGCCTATCAGGGCGTTCTCGGTCACGTCTTTCGGGTTCGGACAGAAGGGCGCCCAGGTCATCGGTGTCAACCCGCGCTACCTGTTTGCGACGCTCAAGGAAGAAGAGTATACCGCCTACAGGGCGAGAGTGGCCCCGAGGAAGGCGAGGTCGGACCAGATGCTGATGGAGAGTATCTGCAGTGGGAGCGTGGTGAGGGTGAGGAAGACGGACTACCATAAGGGGGCGAAGGGTTGGACGAAGGAGAAGGAGCTTCTGAGCAGGACCTGAGACCTTTCTTTTATCCTATAGCCCAATTGGACTAGACCTACAATCGACTGATGAGGGATTTCGCTTGCTATGATGACATTGTGTTTCAGATGAGAGAGAAGGTTCGGAAATTGCTTTCACTCCGACTACTTTGTGGAGGACTGAATGGACACGGGATATTGAGGCATCTCAAAATGCAGACGTTTTCATTCAAAGTATATACGGGCGTGTAAAAGGTCTCGAGATATCAAACTACAGACTTTACGCTTTCACGCCGACGATCACCTCGCTCACTTCCGTCTCCAGTCCGTTCTTCAGCATAGTGATGGCATCCGCCGTCATTGTTGCCATCCGCGGCGGGGCCTGGCCCTCACGCGCGTCGACGCCCGAGAAGATCTGCAAGGGACGCCAGAGCATGGGGCCTTGGGTCATGGACTCGCGCCAGTGGGCCATGACGCCGGCCATGCGCGACTGCACGGCGAGGGCGAGGATGAGGTCCGTCTCGATGCCGAGCGAGGTGTAGAGTAGGGCGCCGAGCAGGTCGGCGTTGGCGATGAGCTTGCGGCTCGTAAAGTACTCGTCGGTGCTGGCGACGCGGTCGATCTCGAGCGCGACGGCGAGAAGCTTCCTGGAGTTGTCGTCGTCGGCGGCAGACGTGGAGGAGGACGAGGACGAGTCCTGGATGGCCTCGTTGATCATCTGGTGGATGAACTTGTTGCGCGGGTCGGCCTTCTTGTAGACGCGGTGGCCGTAGCCAAAGAGGCGCTGCTTCTTGGCCTTGACGGCCTGGATGAGCGCGGGCACGTTGTCGGGGGAGCCGATGAGCTGGAGCTGCTTGTAGGCGAGGCCGATGGCGCCGCCGTGGAGCGGGCCGTAGGCCGAGACGATGCCCGTCATGGTCGCCGAGATGGGGTCCGTCAGCGTCGACGCGGCGCAGAGCACCGTCGTCGTCGAGTTGCTCAGCTCGTGCTCCGCGTACAGCACCCAGAGCTTGGCGAAGACGCGCTCCAGCCGCGCGTCCGGCTCGCCGCCGGCGTCCACCTTGCCCATCATGCGCAGCGTGTTGCCGATGAAGGAGCCGTCGGCGCGCGCGGGCGTGAACGGCCTGCCGCGCGAGTGGCAGTACGCGAGCGAGATGGTGACTGCCACCGCCGCCAGCGTGCGGATGACGGCCCGGTCGACGGCCTGGAGCTGGCCCTGGTAGTGCGCGGCGAGCTGCGACTTGGAGGCGCTGCCTTCCTCGTCGACGGCGACGTAGCCGCTCAGACCCGCGAGGATCATAGGGCCCAAAGAGGTGTTTCTCCTGAGACGTTGATTTTTAGTAGCAGACTCTCTGAGTGAGTGAGAGAGAGATAGAGAGAAGGGGGGGGGCCTTACGGCAGGGACCGGACGGCGTCTTTGGCGCACTGCGGCACCCGGGTCATCTCTTCGGCCAGAGACCGACGGAGGTCCGACCTCTCCTTCTCCGAGGGCAGGTGCCCCCAGATGAGGAGATGAAGCACGTCTTCGTAGTCGTGCTTCTCAAACAGGTCGTCGATAGACTGGTCCCGAAACTGCATGTACCCCTGCTTTCCATCGCTAACAGTCGCGGCGTTAGGTCCATTGGGTGCTACCGATGACCTGAATCTTTGGGGGGTTCACGCTCACATGTAGGATATCTTGGACTCGATGCAAGCCGTGTTCTTGAAACCGTGGTCAAAAACCTTGAGGCCTTCCTCGATCACGCCGGCGGAGTCCTCCCCATCGACCTCGTACTCGCGCCTCTTGGTTTTGATCTCGTCAAAGTCGACGGCGTTGACCGAGTTGTCGGTGATAGGGATCAGGTAGCACTTGTGCGTGCGACTATCTATGACGGTCAGGTGTTCGCGACCGTCCAAACCTTCCTGTACAGCGATGACCATGGTGAAAGACTCGGGAGGGTGGCCACTGGTTATGCGGGGGGGGGTGGATCTTGGCACAGGAGACCAAGTATCGTTTGCTGCACGGGAACGCTCTATTTGTACATATGGGCTCATAGCGTGTTGCGATTCGCCCCCAGGCCTGAGGCCCTCGTCTGGGGCTTATAGCTTGCTGCTTATCATGCTCGATTAGACAGTGCCTGCCTGACGCTTGATATTTCGAATTCACTCGCAGCTAGTAAGTTTGGTGTGATATCGACACCAGAGCTCAGCCTCGGTTGTCAAGCTGGGCACATGATGTAAGTCCCAGTAAGCCTTGCGCCATAGTAGTAAGCGCTGAGCAGAACGAATCTGAACCCTTTGCCACCTTGTTACACGTCCTATGGACTCAATTGCCTACCTTCTTCGTCACGACTTCATTTATCGCGTGCGTTGTCGACGGCTACGCATGATGCTGGTGGTGGAATGCAAAGAAAAGACGTGCAGCGTGATTGATTCCGATGGAAATGACACATGGTGGCTTGAGTGTGATTACTATGTTTATTCATCGATTGGTACCGCAGTCAGTATACTGCGCACTAGCTCTGCATACCCTCCAATCAAAGTCGAACCTGCGCCTCATCCCTACCGAAAGCGGTAATCATACTCCCAACCAATGGAAACCTGGAATCAGGGTGGCTCTTTTTGCGGGGCTGTATGCAGGGGTCTCGAGTTGCGGAACAGACGGATGGATAGCCCGGCCCGGGCCAACTTTCACCTTACCGTACTCGGTAATACTACTAAATGGGCAGCCCAGGGATAACGAGGTTACTTGAGTACGTACTTGAAAGCCCGCTAATTCTTGCGTGTGTCACAAGTAACTAACTTAGTTAGGTAACTACAGTGCTAGGGTAAGTAATGTACGTAACAAGCTACCAACAGCATTCCGACTTTCGAGCACACCGCTGGCCCCTGGGCTACCGTCCTTTTGACCTACAGACTCGGAAAACATCCGAGTCCAGACGCGTCACTCGGCCACCAACGACCCGAAACTCCGCTAAACTCCCCTACTCAATTTAGCGTAAGCAGCGTGGCGTGGCCGTACCACCACGCCGTACCCGCGCCAAGCAGCACCAACATGGTCGTAGGCACCACGCGGACGAGCATGCATTGAAACGCATGGTTCCATCTCGCCTTCCTCCCGTCAATGAACTGGTCGGTGTTGTTGACGTGCGGGAACGGCTCCTCGGGGACGTCCTTGCCGAGGAAGTCGCAGAGCCTGTCCCAGCCCTCGCCGACGCGGTACTCGAGGAGCCTCTCCTCGGGCACGATCGCCCTCATCCTGTCGTAGTGGTCGGTAAAGGCCTGCTTCTCGCCGTTGGGGCACATGAGGGGCCGGATCTGGTGCTCGAGCTTGTGGAAGCGCCACCAGGGGCCCCAGATCGGGTCAAAGGGCGCGAGCCAGTCAAACGATGTCCAGTCGCGCGTCGAGTCGATGGACTGCGTGAGCGACTTCTTCCACTTGTCCACGTCGCGCAGCGTGACGATGACCTTGGCCTCCGGGTACGCCGCTACCAGCTCCTCGGCGAAAATGGTCCCCGGGAAGTTTGTGCTCACGTCGAACTCCCCCAGCAGCTTGTCGAACTCGCGACGGCCGAAGGGTTTCCCTTGGCCGTAGTACTTGGCCCGGATCGCCTCCTCCCAGTACTTGAACTTCCACGGGCTCACCTCGAGGATGGCCCCATGGAAGCAGTCGTAGCCCAGCATACGGAGCGCATGGCGAATTGCTATCATGGGCGAAATGGATTAGTACCGATTCAACCTTGAATCCGTCTAGTTGTATCAGAGGGACAGCTTACAGATGCTCCCCGTCCTGGGCATGCCAAGGACGAGAACTTTGATGCCCTTGCTGGGCTTCACGTCGGGGAGGGCATCAATCTGCCTGCGTGGCGCGGCCATGGACATTGTGAGAAGGAGAATGAGAATGAGAATGATTGGTGTGGCGTGGGAGATGGATCATGCGAGCGGGGGAAGCGGGTGAGCAGGTTTGGAGTATTAATGTAGGTGTAGGTGGTGTGCCTAGAGGGCTGACAGTTGACTGTGTGTGTGCACTCGGCAATCTTAGTAAGTTGTGCGCTGAGGCACACCACAGTGACCACCCCCAGGTTCAGCCCTGGTTATACAGCCACGGATTTTTACCGTCACTCCTACGATCTTTTGCTTATATCTCGAGTTTGATGTCCCCAATCCGCATACGGAGAGACTGACAAGAGTGTGCGACAACCTTTTCATTCTTGCCCTCTACATCGCATATACATTATACCTATGCATTTTATGTAGCTCGCATCGGTCATTGTGCCCCCTACAACCAGATTACCCAGCAACCAACATTGCTACACAATGGGCGCGACCATGGCCACTGCGATTCCAGCGTCTACCATGGGGCAGATTGAATTCTTCAACGGCACGACCGATGGCAAGGATGCATTCCTTGACCCTGTCACACGCAAGCACAACTTCAGCGATAAAAAGGTCATGAAGGTGGAAGTCCACGACATCCGCGCCCAAGATCCCAAGCCCACGCTGAAGGAGATGGGGTACGAAGTGGTCAACGCCTCGACCGGGTTGCCGGAGAGCGACCTGATGAACGACACCACGCCCGAGGGGAAAGCCCTGATCCAGGACAAGTACTGGAAGGAAGTGGGAGAGTTGGTCAAGGAGCGCAGTGGTGCCGATCATGTTGTACCATGGCACTTTAGCGTGCGGAAGCAGGTACGTTGTACGTTCACACAGCACGCAGGGGGAAGGCCCTTGCTAACCCGCGGCCTGTGTCAAGATGCTAGGCCAGCACCCCGACGAGGTCTTCTTCAAGCGCACGGGGGTCTCGCAGCCGGCGTCGACCGTGCACATTGACAACAACCACGAGACGGCCATGCACCACCTGACGAGGGTGATGGGCGGAGACAAGGCGGCACAGGAGATGGTCGACGGCTACGAGCGCTGGTGCATCATCAACACCTGGCGGCCGATCGGGGCGCCCGTGGAGCGCTGGCCGCTCCTCGTCGTCGATCACTCCCGCGTCGAGGGGGGCTTCAGCTACGAGGACAAGGTCGAGCGCATCTACCGTGTCAACGACCCTGTCTACTACAAGTCCCACGACAACTTCCTCAAGTACGACCCGGAGTACCGGTTCCGCTATGTGAGCAACCAGGCGCCCGGCGAGGCCTTCCTGTTCAGGGACTACGACTCCCGGTCGCGCAGGGGCGGGACCTTTTACGGCACGCCGCACGGGGGTTCCAGGATGACGCGACCCCCGAGGGCGCCCCGGCCCGGCGGTCCATCGAGGTCCGCTCGTTTGCTTTCTTTGGCAAGAAGGCGAGCGTGGATGAGAGTGCTTGAGCCTTGGGCATCTCTCCCAGTTACCCCCTCCCCTGCCGTCTGATCTCGGTTGTGATCCATAGAACGTATCTTTACACAACATGGCAATATCAACAAGTTATAAACAATATGACCACGGTCCACGGGAGGACTGCAGAGTACCGGTATAACTTGACTTCGTGATAGCTAGATACTCTGTTCCATGGCTTGGGTGATGTGAAAATTCCATGGAATTCTCTGTTCCCCTGGGAGATGAACTTGTGACGGCATTCTTGGCTACCCCTATCCACATGGCACAATGTGTCTACTGAGTACTTCCCCCTCCCTGCCGACGACTGGACGCGGCGCGCTCGCCGAAGATGGCAATGTTTTCGCCACGACCCTTCCAACGTAACGCTGCACGGGTGAATGGAACGCACCGCATGCTCCTTGACCACTTCTTACGTACGGGATTGCTCCCTCATGCATGTAAGACGCAACACATGCACCGGGTTGCTTCAGAAATCAGGCTGGCTGGGGGGACTGAAGGTATCGCGCTCCCTTGACTCTTGTAGGATCTGACTAGGATTCTTCCATTGTAGGCAACGCTACTGTAAGACACATGGATGGTGGCTTACTGCGATGAATCTGCCGTACCAAGAAGTCTGTGTAGAAATGTAGTAAGCGGACTATCCATGTCGGGACTCGGCTTCGGATCCGGCAAAAGGACACTGCATAAGGTCGAGGTTATACGGGTAATAACATGGCGCACCCCAACGTATCGGTACTTCTAAGCTATAGTAGGTACTGAAGTACTGAAGTACTGAAGTACTGAACTACCCTATGAAACAGTGGGGAGAGTACCCTCACAGGCTACAGCAGTAAGTTAGTAGCCCCAGCAGCAGATAACCCCCTGGGAGCTTGCTTACTATGGCCCATGGGATAGATCCTATGGCCCTGCTATGAACAACACCAACACCAACACCAACACACACCGTTATCGAGTCTTCGTTTCCACATGGATCCTACGAGAGACAAAGACACCCCTATACAATCCTGCATAGCCCTCCCTTGGGCGTGCAGATTGCCACCCTGCTTTACGCAATGGATCGATTGATTGCTGTCCCGTTCGTCGCGACTTGACCCTTCTGATCAAACCGTAAAGTAAACGCACCGAATCTAGGGAGCTCATGTCGACCGAAGAGTCGGGACACTCGGCTACCATCCGCCTACCGGTACCCTTGAAGAAATCATGGTACCATTACCTAGACCCTCTGCTGCGAGGCCCAACCCCGCCTGTTCCCCATCAGCGGGAGGTATGCCCCGAGGCGGACGCCGGCCTGCTCGCCCGACTATCCTTCACCTGGATGACCTCCATCATGGTGGCCGGTCGCCGCCGGCCGCTGGAGATGGCGGACATCTGGCTCATTAACCCGGAACGGGGCGTCGACCGCCTCACGCACCAATTCCGGGACGCGCTGCAGGACAGAGCACGGCGAGGCAAGACGGCACACCGGCTGCTATGCACCATGCACCGCGTGTTCATGAAGGAGTTCTGGGTCGGCGGCGTCTGGCTCTTGACCGCCTCCCTCTGCCAGGTCATGATTCCCTTCACCCTGCGATTTCTTCTCAACTACATCACGGAAGCCTACGACTACACCACGATGGGTGGCCAGGCCGACGGACCCGATGAACCGTCAGTGGGAAAGGGCGTCGGTTTGGTGTTTGGGATGCTACTCTTGCAGCTTGTGCAGAGCATCAGCACCAACCAGTACATCTACCACGGCTTCATGATCGGTGCCCAGTCAAGGGCTCTGCTGATTGCCGTGCTTTTTGACAAGTCCCTGGACCTGTCGTTGGAGGCTCGCACGGGCGGCACGGGCAGCTCTGACGACGGCTATTCCAACAGCCGCCTCCTGACCATGATGTCGTCAGACGTGGCCCGTATCGACATGGCGGCAGGCATGTTCCACCTGGTCTGGACGGCTCCTCTCCAGATCCTGCTGACGTTCGCGCTCCTCGTGGTCAACCTGAACTACTCCGCCGTCACTGGTTTCTCCCTCCTGCTCGTGGGCGTTGCCGGGCTCACGTACGCTCTCAAGACCCTTGTGGGACGCCGCAACGCCATCAACGCCGCCACCGATAGCCGCAACTCGCTCACCCTGGAAATCCTCCAGTCCGTCCGCACCATCAAGTACAGCGCCATGGAGGGGCCCCTCCTCTCCAGGCTTTTTGACCTGAGGACCAGAGAGGTTGGCCTGGTGACCAAGCTCAACGTGATCCGGAATGCACTCAACTCATTCTCCATTGCCCTTCCCCTGTTCGGCGCCGGCATCACCTTCGCCGTCTACGCCAAGACCGGCCACACTCTACTGGCGGCACCCGTCTTCTCGTCTCTGGCCCTGTTCGCGGCAATACGCGTGCCTTTTAATCTTCTGCCACGTGTCATAGGGCAGATTGCCGATGCCTGGTCAGCCTTTGGACGGCTGGAAAAGTTATTTGACGCGGACGAGTTCAAAGACTACATCACCTGGGAGAAGTATGAAGGGGCTGCTGCGGCCATCGAGGTCAAACACGCCACGTTTTCGTGGGAGGAGACCTCCTCCTCCTCCTCCTCCTCCTCGACTGGCGCCGAGTCCATCTTGGAAAAACCCGGGTCGTATACCGACTTTGTACTCGATGATATCAACTTCTCTGCCAGACATGGCGAGCTTCTCGCCGTAGTCGGCTCCGTTGGATCGGGCAAGACATCGCTTCTATCCGCGCTGGCCGGCGGGATGCACAAGCGTCATGGCCAAGTCAACATTGGCTCGTCGTCTCGAGCATACTGCCCTCAGCAAGCCTGGATTCGTAACGCCACCTTGCGGGAGAACATCGTCTTTGACCGGCCGTTCGACGCTGAGCGGTACGCCAGGACCGTCCGGTGCTGCTGCCTCGGCCCCGACATAGAGTCACTCCCCGAGGGCGACGAGACCGAGATTGGCGAACGCGGCGCCAATCTGAGCGGGGGACAGCAGCAACGAGTCAATCTTGCCCGTGCCTTGTATTCCGATGCCAGTCTGGTGCTCATGGACGACCCGCTCTCTGCTGTCGATGCACAGGTTGGCAAGCAGATCTTTGAAAATGCCATCTGCGGATTGCTCAAGGACAAGACCCGAATCTTGTCGACACACCAACTGCACATTCTCAGCAGCTGCGATAGGGTCCTCTGGATCGACAAGGGTCGAATCAAGGCTCTGGAGACATACGCTGTACTCTGCGCCGAGGAGCCCGAATTTCGCGACCTCGTCGCCAGCGAGTCCCAGCGTACATCACCAGATGGGTCGCCGCAAAAGCCCGGTACGTCATCAGCGGCCGAGTCGAAAGCCCTCATCGTACCGACCCGCAGTGCCTTTTCCAAGGATGAGGCCATGATACAGGGGAGCATGTCGTGGAGGCTGCTGGTGAACTATCTACAGTCCTCTGGTAGTGCATTCTACGGCGTCATCCCCCTCGTTCTTCTCGCCGTCGCGCAAGGTTCCAACACCCTGACCAGTGTCTGGCTCTCTTTCTGGACATCATACCGCTTCGACCTCAGTACTGACCAGTATATCGGGGTCCTGGTCTCCATCGCAATGGCCCAAACCCTCTTCTTCTTTCTCTTCGGCGCATCCGTCTCTATAGTCTGCGGGAGGGCGTCCCGGAAACTAGTCAACACGGCAATCGATAGAGTCGTACACACCACCATGGCCTTCCATGACACGACGCCGCTCGGCCGCATTCTGAACCGCTTATCGCGTGACGTGGAGGTTCTGGATAACCAGCTGCCTGAATCCGTCCGTATGTTCACGTACACCCTGGCCATCGTGGCCAGTGTCATAGTTCTACTCTGCGCCTACGTCCCGTGGCTTCTTATTGCTATCGGCCCCCTGGCCGCCATTTTCCTGTACCCGACGACCTATTACCTGGCATCGGCGACACAGCTCAAGCGCTTCGAGGCTACCCTACGCAGCATCGTCTACGCTCGCCTCAGCGAATCCATTGCAGGCATCTCTACTATACGGGCTTATGCGGTCAGAAATGCCATGACACAGAGGCTGCACTCTGCCATTGACGACATGAGCTCGGCGTACTTTTTGACTCTGAGCAACCAGAGATGGGTGGCGTCTCGTCTGGACCTCGTCGCCATACTGACCGTCATTATCACCAATCTCGTGGTCGTGTTTCTACGCACCACCCTCAACCCGAGCGTCTCGGGACTGCTGCTGTCTTACTCCTTGGCCATGACCCAGATGATGCAGCTGGTGATCCGCCAGCTCTCCGAAGTCGAGAACGCGATGGTCTCGGTCGAGAGACTGACAGAGTACGCGACGACGCTGCCTCGGGAACAGGAATCATCATCCCCGCCGCCCGCCGCAGGAAGCGCGGGGGAGGGCGTCCTGTCGCCGTCATGGCCCGAGGCAGGCCTCATCACCCTGACGGGCGTGCGCGTACGATACCGTCCGGACCTCCCCGACACGCTCCACGGGATCGACCTGACGATCGGCGCCGGCGAGAAGATGGCAATCGTCGGGCGGACGGGCGCCGGCAAGTCCTCGATCGCCGCCTCGCTCTTCCGGCTGGTCGAGCTCTCGGGCGGGTCCATCGCGGTCGACGGTCTCGACATCGCCCGGCTGCCGCTCCGCGAGCTGCGGTCCCGGCTCTCCATCATCCCCCAGGAGCCCAACCTGTTTCGCGGCACCCTCCGCTCCAACCTGGACCCGTTCGGCCAGAGCGCCGATGCGGAGCTCTGGGACGTCCTGCGCCGCGTGGAGCTGAGGGGATCGGACGACAACGGCGACGGCGGTAGCGGTGTACACCTCGACATGGCGGTCAGCGAGTACGGCGCCAACTTCTCGCAGGGCCAGAGGCAGCTCATCAGCGTCTGCAGGGCGCTCCTGCGCCGGAGCCGCGTCGTCGTGTGCGACGAGGCCACGTCGTCCATCGACCTCCGGGCGGACGCGCGCATCCAGAAGATCATGATGGAGGCCTTTGCCGGTAAGACGGTCATCACCATCGCCCACCGGCTCAAGACCATCGTCGGCTACGACAGGGTCTGCGTCATGGAGCAGGGCCGCATCGCGGAGCTCGGCCCGCCGCGCAAGCTCTGGCAGAAGGAGGACGGTGTCTTTCGTGGCCTCTGCGACAAGGACGGCATCAAGGAAGAGGACTTTTTATAAGGGGGCCAAAGATAGATGCGGATCAAATATGTGAGAATGCATGCAGTAATACGGAGTATCAAGATTAGACTTATGTACTTGCATAACAAGTGGTTCAGCATAATTTTACCCTTGTAGACCCTAGTACCTACTTCGTAGATAAATACATACACTCAAGACCCACCACGTTTGCCCAGTAGTACCGCTATCTCGAGCCTGATGATGACATCTTTGCCAACTGTACATCGATCCTCGCCAGCGCCTCCTGGTCGAGCGCCACGTGCTCGGCTACGCTGGCGAGGGTGTACAGCCGGGCCTTCTCCCACCGCGGATCGCCTACCACGTCCGGGATCATCTCTGCAAGGACTGCCCGCGTGAGCTCGTTGTCCATCAGCTCGGCCACCGTGCTGGCCGACGTCGAGTATAAAGGGGCGGAAGCGTCGCGCATGTGCCCATCCAGCGCCCCGTAGTCGAGCCCGCCGCTGCCGACGATGCCCGCCCACACGGTCGGGCGCCGGGTGGCGAACGAGTTGACGTTGACGCTGCGGTCCAGCTTCGCCGAAGCGTAGTTCCCTTCCTCCTCCCCCCCGCACCTCTCCGAGGAAGGTGATGGCGATGAAGTCGCGGAACGCCGTTTCGTGGTACTGCACTGTGATCTCGAACCGGGGGGCCCGCCGGCGTCCGCCCACCGGCCCCCGCTACGGCCCGGAGCTGCGGCGGCTGGTACCCATGGTGCAGCCTGGCCCCGGGGAGGCTCGTGAAACCCTCCAGCCAGCCGTCGAGCCCGACCTGGAGGCGGTGGAAGCCGCCTGCGTCTTGGACGTGGAGGGTGCATGACGAGGAACCGCCGCTGCCGTCTTGGAATTCCAGGCTGAAAGCGACGATGCCATCTTCGTTGGCCGTGGCAAGGTATCGTTGCTTGTCGATGGAATCGACCACCCGCTGCTGCTGCCCGGGGGTGTTGGTCGATTTCTGGAATGCGGGCAGCACGCGCAGATCGGCAAGCCGTTTCTGTAGTCGCGTCTCGGCGCTGCTGCTACTGCTGCTCGCCGAAGGGCGATCCTGTTCAGCCGTGACGGCTTTGAAGATGGCCGGGAATTGACGACTGATAAGCGCGTCTAGGGGTTTCGAGCCCGATCCTACGGCAGCCGTGGTGACGAGCACGGCGTCGTGCTCTGGATAGACCACCGCGTACTGCCCGAACATGCCCCTCGCCCGGAAGCTGCCGTCTGGATCGGTCCACCACTGGTAGCCGTACTTGTTCCCGCGGTGGGACCTCGTCGCGGCCCGGACCCATTCCTCGGGCAAGATCTGCTGGCCGTCCCACACGCCGCCCTGCAGGTGCAGGATGCCCAGTTTCAGAAAGTCGGATGTGTGGCAGGAGATGCCGTTACCGCCAGGGTTAATGCCCTCCGGCCCCAGGTCCCAGCTCGTCATCCTGATCCCCAGCGGCCGGAAGAGTCTCGGCTCGAGGAAGTCCCTGGCCGTCTGCCCCGTGGTCTTGGAGAGAATGGCGGACAGCATGAAGCTCGTGGCGCTCGAGTACGTGAACTTGGTGCCGGGCTTGTGGTCGACGGGGACGGAGAAGAACTTGTCGATCCAGCTCGTCTCAATGCCGCGCCACTCACCGCCCGACTCGCCGTGGCCGTGGCCACAGGTCTGAGTCAGGAGGTCTTCCACCGTCATCCTCTCTAGATAAGAGGGCGACGAGTGTGACGATGGTGCGTCTATTGGAGCAAGATGGTCGGGGAAAAAGGAGACCACACGGTCGTCAACTTTGAAGAATCTTTCGTGTATAGCCATTCCCACAGCGACCGAGAGGAAGCTCTTGGTGGCCGAGTGCATCATGTGCGGCAGATCGGCTCGGTAAGGCCAAAACCAACCTTCTGCAACGACACTGCCAGATCGGTATAGCATGAAGCTGTGCAACTCGACCCCAGAAGAAGATGCGTCATCCAAGAAAGCTGCGATTGCGTCAGCATCGCAACCAACCGATCCGGGGGAAGCGCGTCGGAGACCATCATTGGTGCTGGCCATGCTGAATAATGAAAAGGAGAGGAAGGGGTGTACGAGAGATGGCCGTAATGCCATACCACACCTCTGACTTGCGTCAGGCACTGCTTTTCCAAATATATTTCGTCTCCCGCTGCCAAGTCCATGTCTGAACCCGCTAACAGTCTGGCCACACAACATGGGGTTTGCTTTCCTCTGCTCTCTGATGATCTGCTTACTACACGGCTATTCATCTCATTTCACTAGCTCTTACTACGCCCCAGACCGTCAAAGCTTGGCACCTGGATACAAACAAGGACTCTAGACTGTGCCATTCGAGTACAGCTCTTAAGATCGGTTCGTTCGTGGCTATCTTGGCACACTCGGGTGTTGCGAGGCTCCGCCAACCCAACCTTTAAAGTCCTTTGCCGGTAGTCCAATAGTAAACATGTGATCAATCTCCACGATGCCCCTGCCTTTCATCTCTGGCACAAAGAACCAGGTCAAGACCACGCCAAGTACGGAAAGTCCGCAGTATACGAAACCCGTCTTGGCTCCTAATGCTCCGGCGTCCGGGTTGAATATGTATGGTAGCACCACCGCGATGGCAATGGACGAGGCCTGTGCCGCGATGCCGCCCAGGCCTTGCGTGTGAGCTCTCAGCTGGAGCGTGCTCGTCTCTCCGGCGACTGCATAGCTCGCAGGCCAGCAGCCTATGCCGCATACCATGATGACGGTGATCATGATTCCGCCGGCTAGCCACGCCGTGCTGTTCCCCGACCAAAAGCCCGAGATTCCCATGGCCGCCCAGAGGACCGAAGTGAGTGTCATGGAGATCAGCGTCATGCTCCGTCGGCCAGCGTGCCCCATGATCCACATGCTCGCGGCATTGGTGAAAATGCCTGCAACGATGCCGGCAATCATCATCAGCAGAGCAGCGCTTGAGGGCATCCCAATGATCCGTAGGAAATAGCTGGCGTTGGAAAGCAGATCTAAGCCAAACAAGACAGGTATGACTCGAGCCAAGATGACAACCATTGTTCGCCGAAGGTTCGTGCTTCTGAAACAAGCCATGTAGGAGGAGTACTCTTCCATGGCCTTCTCTTCCTCGATGGCAGCGCGGAACTTGTCCAGAGCGGCGGAAGCATCTACCTTGGGAGCGTACAGTGCCGTTGCCGCACAGAGGGCTTTGTGCTCCAGGCCCTTGCGGATCAAGTAGGCAGGACTGTCGGGCATGAGACAGGCCAAGGTAAAGGGGAGTAGCGCAAAAGCACCCTGTGAGCCAAAGGCGGCTAAGTAACCCAACGGTCCCTCGACGCCGTTTGAGGCGAACACGACCACGGAGCCCAGGAGCTGGCCCAGCAGAGTAAATGTCGGGAACAAGGCCATAGCAGATCCACGTAGTGACGTTGGGGTGTTTTCGGAAACATACGTCAAGGCCGTGGTCTTGATGACACCAACTGAGAAGCCCTGAACCAACAGGCCAATTGTGAAGATCAGGCGCCTGCCGTCGCGAGTCGGCGCAAGATGCGAGAAGGATATGATGGCTACTGCCATAGCTGAGATAACACTTCCCACCATGAGGGAGAGCTTGCGGCCGATGCGGTCCTGGAGCCAACCACCAAAGGCGGAGCCACTCGCCGCTCCCGCAGGAGGTAACGCCAGCCATAGAGAAAGCCAGACGGACGGGACGATCAGTTCCCCCTCGTATCTTTCACCGTAGTCGGCCAGGAAGGAGTCGAGGGTAGTGATGGAGCCCACGATGACGAGATCGTAGCCCCAGCCAATGATGGCCGTAGACATGGCGAGGCAGTAGCCAACAACCTTGGGGAACCGACGTACGGCCCTCCCTAGAGGTAGCTGTTCATCTATCTCACTCGTAGGCCCCGGCGTCCCTTCCGACATTGTAAAGGGGTGATGTTGAGTTGACTCTCCCAGCTTCGTGCTGCAGAGGTTGGGCCGGTGGAAGCAGCAGGATCTGTTGTTTTTGTAGTCGATATATTCCATTCGATTACCTAGAAGCTTGCTTGGCTTTCGCAAGTAGATGGGAATTACGCGTGGAGTTATAACCCCCCTGGCAACAGAGACGGTATGCGGTGTGACCTGACCCGGCAGTGACCTGAAGAATACAGTAAGCGCGTCAATCCTGTCAACAGCAGGGGGCTTGGCTTCAGGTCAAAGACATGAGCCTTTTCGGCTTGCCGTGCGTGGTATCACGTCTAAACCCATCCGGCTCGCTAATAGGTTACACGGTTCCTTGTCTTTAGCTCAGCTGGGAGCGATGGTAAAAGCGAACGTGTTCAGCTAGCCGACGAGACTGTTGGAGGTAGGATGGGCGGGGACGTCCTGACTCCTAGGGGGTGCGAGGAATTGGCATTGTCGCGTTCCATGAAGCGCAACACCCCTGGCGTGTGTAGGTTACCAAGCATGCTTGTGTGTACTGTACTGTCGGCACGATACAGATTGATGAAATCTTTAGGTAAGTTAATAGACAACAACCCCCAAGCGCAGAAGTAAGTAAGTACTTTAGGTAGGCGAAAGAGTTGCAACTTCCTCGGGAGGGCTTGACGATTTCTTTCTACTTTGTGTCAGAGTTGAACTAAGCTGAGCTGAGCCATCATGTATGTACCAGTCAGTGCACGTACAACTGTCGGCCAAACTCTGTTGGTGGCGTCATTTCACTGATTAGTGTAGCTTGCGACTGCCAACTTTATTTAGCATGCTACGTTGTGATCCGTGGACAGGTGCTTGGTGAGACTTTGTTAAGCGGACGAGGGCTCTTGTTTGGCAGAAGGCTAAGGAAACGATATATGCATGTAATGAGTCTGTTCTGTCGGCGCATGCACAGGATGTCAGCTCTAAATAACATGCGTATGAGAGTAAGGATAATTGATACTGAGACCCCCTTTCGCAACCTCGGATAGCAACCCATGATTGAGGCTACCGCCATATCATCACCCCTTTCTGAAGAACACGTACTTTCACACAATACCAAAGTTGACCAAGACAAGAGGTTGATGTATCCGTCAAGGGGAGCAGAGAAAACCAATAAATCCAAGGGGTATCAACCGCTTTTTCATCAGTACGTATGAGCTCCTTCGCGGTAGCTCGTTATAACGAAACAGTGTGTCACGACTTCTTCTCGTCCTCGCCACCGTCCACCTGCTTCTCCGTGCCGTTTGACGGCACAGCAGCCTTCGCAGCCATCATCTCACCAGCTAGATCGTCCAGAAAGTTATCGGCAAGCCTCTCCGCCCTTTTCTCCCCGATCTTGCGCCTCCTCTCCTCGATTTCCCTCTTCCTCTTTTCCTTCCCAGCCTCCCTCTCCTTCCTCGCCCGCTCCGTGCTCTCCCTCTCCTTGGCCAGGTTCTCCATCTCCGCCTCCCTGCCGGTCTTGTCCTTGCTAAAGTGGTAGAAACCCACGCCTTTCGTCCGTATCTCATGATTGCCATCGTAGTGCGTGTCCTCGGGCGGCGTGGGGCTGCGGTCTCGTTTCGCGGCCAACTCTTCCATCTTTGACCACGTCGCATCCTCGGGATTGAACGCCTGGATCTGCACCGCATCGCCGTGGATCAGGTTCTCAGGCGCCCTCGGTCGAGCCGACATGCGGTCCAGTTCCTCGGCACCCAGCGCCCGTCGCTGATCGAGACGCTGTTGGCGCTCGACCTCCAAGCGCGTGCCGCGGCGAGTGCGGCCAAAATCGTCCTTGTACTCTATGATCTCGTGCGCCCTCGGGTCTTGCCCGTCGTCCGAGTCGTCGTCCGAGTCGTTGTCCGCGCCCGAGCTCGAGTCGCCGCGTCCCGCGTCTTCGGGATGTTGCAGCGCCCACTTTGCGTCAAAGTCGACTAAGGGTCCCGCGTCACCGTCCTTCGCTATGTAGTCTCCGCGCTTCATGGCAGCGTACAGGCGAGCCTTCTCTTCCATCTTGCGCCTGGCACGGGCAAAGTCCTGCTTCTCCTCCTCGGTGCCATGGGGATCCTTGAGCTTGATCTTCTTTGCGCCGCTGGCATCTCGGAGGGAGGTGGCGGGCGGTTGTTTCCGCTTCGCCTTGACGGAGAAAAGGTCGTCTTTGGTCTTGGACGGACGCGCGCGGCCGGAAGAGGTGCTCGCTGGGGGTGGTGCGCTTGACGATGCCGAGGAAGAGGGTGTGGAAAGCAGAGATGTGAGTTGCGACGTGAAGGCGAGGGAGCTCGAGAGACCGATCTCTCTCTTTTGCTTTTTGGAAGGCCGTTGGCCGTAGAGGTTAGGGTCCTGCGGCATGATGACTTCTGTCCAGATACGAAAGCCGGGGCGGCCTGATGTGATTGTTCAATGATCGAGGCGATTCTTGACACGCACTGCCGTGAGGTGCCGTGAACACGCGCGCTGTGAGCCTGTGGCTTGTAGCTTAGGCGCTGCCCCACTGAAGACGGGATGAGCGGAGGCCCTGGGGGGTACGGATAGTGTGACTTGGGCTGGATTCCACAGAAGAAAGCTGCCCCGCGATCGGCTGTCAACCCCTCCACGTTGACAGATTCATCCTTGAAGTTTACCAGCCGTCTCGTCCACCTGCCATATCATATCCAGTCTTCCCGTCACATTGCAATTGAGAAATATGGTGGCATCTAACCACGTATTCATTGCCATCATCGGCAAGTCTGGTCTATTCCATCGCTGGAGTTATGAAAGCTAACGGTCCTACAGGCGCGGGAGGTGTTGGCAAATGTTTCCTCGCCCAGCTGCAAGCCTTGACAGCCCGACGACCGGTCCCCAAGTTAAGCTTGTGCTATATCTCTACAAGCAAGAAGGCTCTCTACAAGACCGACTACAGCTCCATCCCGTTTGACAGCGCCGTGAACGACCTCGCGGCCTCGTCCACAGCCCCACTCGATCTCGTCAAGATTATCGAGTACCTTGCTGCTGCCCCATCCAAGGTCGTCCTGGTAGACAACACAAGTTCCCAGGATGTCGCCAACACCTATCCCGCTTTTCTGAGCCGGGGCATCAGTATCGTCACGCCCAACAAGAAGGCCTTCTCTGGCTCATACCAGCTATGGCAAGACATCTTTACTGCCGCTTCCACCTCGGGCGCCAAGGTCTACCACGAGTCGTCCGTGGGCGCAGGGCTGCCCGTTATCTCGACTCTTAAAGATCTGATTGATACGGGAGATGAAGTTACCAGGATCGAGGGTGTCTTCAGCGGAACCATGTCATTCCTCTTCAACTCGTTCGCTCCACTCGAGGGGTCTGGTGGAAAGTGGTCCGCCGAAGTGAAGAAAGCGAAGGAGCTTGGCTATACTGAGCCAGATCCACGAGACGATCTCAATGGCCTCGACGTCGCAAGAAAGTTGACCATCCTCGCCCGATTGGCCGGCCTGCCCGTCGAATCGCCGACCTCGTTCCCGGTCCAAAGCTTGATTCCCAAGGCACTCGAGTCGGTATCCAGCGGCGATGAGTTCCTCGAGAAGCTGCCCGAGTACGACTCGCAAATGGAAGAGACCAAGATAGCGGCGCAGAAGCAGGGTAAGGTGGTCAGGTTTGTGGGTAGTATTGATATGGCCTCCAAGGCAGTCAAGGTCGGTCTCGAGATGTTTGACCGGTCGCACCCAATCGCTGCTCTGAAGGGGAGTGACAACATCATTAGCTTCTACACGAAGCGCTATGGAAGCAACCCGCTCATTGTGCAGGGCAGCGGTGCTGGTGGTGATGTCACTGCCATGGGCGTGACGGCGGATTTGCTCAAAGTGCTGTCTCAGATATAGGAAAGGTAGAAAAGCTTCCAAGTAGGCCATGTTCAGCAAATGAAAATAGCTCGAGGAAGCAAAAAGCTCATAAACCTGCAGATTGGCTATTGTAGCCTTCATCTATCAGGACTTGACGAGAAGCCAGTGCGCTGTGTCCCAGCAGCCATTTGCGTGTCGCTGGCGGACGTCGTGCCCGCAACGTGATCAGCAGGCGTAGTAGCAGGCGTGGTCGCAGGTGTAGTAGCAATGGGTGCTCTGTCGACATGCAGGCTTCGGGGAGGGTTGGAAGTCGGTTCGTCTCGAGGCGGCGGTCGCGCCAATCGCCAAAGCCAGAGGCCGAGATCAAAGACCAGTAGACCGAGTAAGGGTATCGCAAAAGCCAGACTTGCAAGTTTCTTTTCGCGCGGGTCAGGCATGTATCTGACAGCATCGGCTCGAGTTGCCACACTTACAAAGAAGAAAGCAACCCAGCGAATCAGCCCCCACGCGGTGGCTGTGAGCTGGCTGGCCTGCGTCGTGTTCACGGACCAGTTCATGACTTCGAAGCCCTTGGTCATTGCGAAGTCCGGTCTGTTTCGAGGAGCGAGGCAGGCTTCGATAGCAGGCTTCGATAACGCTGGGACACTTGCCAACGTAGGTGCACTTGTACTTACGGATAACTAGTGATGACAAGGTGTAAGGTTAGAGACTTTTGTTGGTAATCGGAGGGTTCTGATCGACAGTGCGGCAGGGAGATGGACGCGACCAAGTGGGGCCCCGGTCTTGCCCGCTGAGCCTGTACTACGTACTGTGTGCGGAGTACAAGTAGCTCGTTACTTCGTAAATGAAACCTTTTGATAAGAGAGGTTCCGATGATGGATAACGGATCCAAGTGCAAATATAAAATCGCGAGGAGGAATGCCGTGACCGCGAACAATTAGGGCGACACGAATGGTCTATGAATCTAGGGCGCATGTCCCCTGCGATACTTGCGCAGCTGCGGCTTGACCCCCAAGACCCTTGTAGATCTTTCAGGGGAAATCACGGCCAGATTTTTGGCTTCTAGGCTTCTAGCAGATTCAACCTCGACTGACGAATAATACTTTGCAAAGTACACGCGCTAACTGACTCATTAGCGCCATAGTTCACTCACTTGCCCAGTGAACACGCGACGCGCGAAATCTAAGCAATTTACTCCGTACTCCTTAAGTTACGTAGTTGGTACTATCAGTACGGAGTGGTTAGTTAGTTACCACGGAATGAAGGTAACTATTATGTTGCAGTATTGACGGCGAAGCCAATAAATAAGATTGGAACAACTTATTCAGCATGTGTATCCTAGCCCCAGCTCTGGTATAGGCAGGCTCCTTGGTTTGCCATCACCACATCGAAGGGTTAGCGAGTCGTTTGCTTCTGCATATCGCATCATAGGTTGACTGGTTAACTAGTTAACTAATTACTTCGTACCTACTTTAACGCTATGGTATCACAAGTGTACCGTACGGTCCGTACCTCCTCCTCCTACTTCTAGCGTTCCGCTGTTACCCGTCACTAGCGCTGCGTCGGCATTGGTCTTGAACATATCCGTGCCACATGCGTAATATGTATCCGTACTCCGTGCACACTATTCGTAAAAGTGCTACTAGTAACTAGGCCCTCCCCTGCTACGGATACCATTCATCTTATTGTTTACTTCCCGCCCTACTACACCGCCCTATTTTACCTTCCAGAACATCCGGATAGAAAGCCTTGCGGGCTAGCAACCGAATTCATGAGTGAATTGTGATTTCGGGGGCGGCGGGACTCTACTCAACCCAGCCATCCGGCCCCTTCCCTCGCCGTACGGAGTAGTTACTGTTACTCTATGTACGAGTACAGATCATACATAACTTTGACCAATCCTCACCCCATCTCGACGGCCGGGACATAATCGACCAACTTTACTGCAACACGTCTAGGCACTTGCCAATTCAACTCCCAAATACCATCTCGAGTATGGGTGCCTCGGCGGCCCCCTGGGATGGAGTGCCGAGCCACGAACAGCTCTTCGTTCTACTCACCGGTGCCAACAGGTAGGTGCCTACACTACACCAACCCACCACCACTTACACGCTATGTTGTGATTCGCCCCCCCTCCACAATCGGCGGCTGACGTATCCCTATTACCACTAGTGGTGTCGGCCTTGGTATCGGCCAGCGCCTCATCGACGAGTTCCTCGCGACGCGCTCCCTCGCCTCACACCTGATCTTGATTCCCACGACCCGGACGCCCAAGAAGTCACGCGAGACCATCGAGAGTCTCCGGGCCCACGCCATTGACGCAGCTCGGACGTGTCCAAAGCTCCGAGCGCGCGCGGGCCCAGACTATGATCCAAAGTCAACCATTGCTCGAATCCACCTGTTGTCCGTCGAGGTCGACCTGTGCAAGATCCCGTCCGTCTACGCCGCTGCGGCCAAGCTGGTCAACGGCCAGGTGCGCGACCCGACCATGATCGTCGCCGGCGGCAAGGAGGTCTCCATACCCCGTCTTGACGCGGCCTTGTTCAACGCCGGATATGGCGGCTGGGAGGGGTTGGATTGGCTAGAGGCCCTCAGACAGGTGTTTACCGTGGGCGTGGTACAAGCGACAACCTTCCCATCGTTCAAAAAAGCATTGTCGAAGAACACTCTCCCGCCGCAAGAACTGCCCGGGGGCCGGACGCAGGGGACGCAGCCCGAGCTGGCCGAGGTATTCTGCGCCAACGTATTTGGTCACTACCTCCTATCGCACGAGCTGATGCCTCTCCTGAGCCGGTCGAGCTCCGCCGAACAGCCCGGACGGATCGTATGGACCTCTTCCATCGAGGCCGAGGACGGGCATCTCGACTTTGACGATTTTCAAGCCTTCCACAGCAAGGGACCGTATGAGAGCAGCAAGCGCATCACGGACATCATGTGCCTCACCTCGGACCTACCCAGCGTTCAGAAGATCACATCCGCTTACTTCTCCTCGTCCGCGGACAAGCCTGTTAAGCCGCGCATCTACCTTTCGCACCCGGGCATCGTCTGCACTCCCATATTCCCGCTGAACGCCTTCCTGTTCTTCTTCTACTACTACGCCATGGTCTTCGCGCGGCTTCTGGGCTCGCCCTGGCACACGGTGGAGTCTTACCTGGGTGCGTGCGCGACGGTCTGGCTCGCGCTCGAGGACCAGGAGAAGCTGGACGCGCAGAACGCGCAGCGTGTGAAATGGGGATCGTGTGCCGACCGGGCTGGCAATGCCGCCCCCAAGAAAACAGAGGTCGGCGGGTGGGGGTGGGATGGCAAGGTTGAGGATGCGCAGGCGCTACGGGAGGACGTGGCCAGCGGGATCTTGAGGAAACTACACGGCCGTAAGTGGGATGCTGTCGACCTGACCGAGGAGAAGAGACAGGCGTTTGAGGAGGACGGCGTGAGGTGTTGGAAGGAGATGGAGAGGCTGAGGTTGGAGTGGGAGGGCCTTGTCAAGCGCGAGGAGGGAGGTCTGTCCGATAGGAAAGCGTAGGGGCAGCCAGAGTATGGCGCAAGACTCCACCGTACTCTACTTTACGGGCTCGTGGCAGTCTTCCCCCCGGGTGGTCATTGAGGAGACGGACGCAGAGACGGCGGACAAACACCTCGGGGCAGCATGACGAGTAATGTACGAATCAGACCGGTACACTATGGCCGGCAGTGGGCTACGGCGAGTAGCCTGCGCGATGACGGCAGCGGTAGCCTTTTGGGCCGTGTGTACAACTCTTGACTCTTGGACGTGCGAAAGGAGAGACAGCTGCAAAATAGCAAATAGTCTTGACACGTACAAGAAAGACCCTCGCACTCATGAGTACAGCAGTCCAGGCGAGATATGTACCCGTCTAGATATGTACATGTAGCCAATACCTTGATATGCCTTGTTCCAACACGAGTGCTGTAAAGGGCTCTTGACGTTGCCGCCATGCACGCACGACAGAGGGTAGGAAATAGCAAAGATCGCAACGGTAAAGTACCTCATCATTCGGGTTTCGGTTCCCTCCCCTTCCAACATGCCGAATTTGCACATTATCATCACTCATCACTCCGATCCAAGTAGATGTATGTAAATGTATATAGGTAACGAAAAAAGGCTCCGACTACGGATCCAACACCAGCGCATCCGTCGAGACTCTCCTCAACTTGACAAACTCGGCGCGGCCAAACAGGCCCAGCGACAAGGGAAGCGGCACGACGGCCAGCGCCACGACGGCCTGGAAGATCAAACTCTTGGACATGTTAAGCGGCGGGTCGGCGTCGGGGCCGGCCTTGAGCGCGTCGCTGATGAGGATGAAGCAGCCGCCAAGCAGCTGGCCGCTGGCCCAGGCGATGGTGCTGGTGACCTCGGGGGAGCAGGGGTGGCTGAGCTCGGTGAGGTACTCGAGGGCTACGGGCACCAGGGAGAACGAGGCGGCGCCCATGACGGCCAGGACGACGTAGGGGCCGGCGAGCTCGCGCGTGGCCGGCATCCAGACGAAGACGAGGTACGTGAGGGCGACGACGGGGACGAAGAGCTTCAAGGCGAAGAGGAAGGCCTTGGTCCGGTCCAGGATCGGCGACGAGACGGCGGAGGCGACGAGCCCGACGACGATGAGGATGGCGCCGCCGATGCCGGCCTCGTCGCTGGAGAACCCGTACGGCTGCAGGGTCTGGTTCAGGATGGTCGAGATGGAGTTGAAGAAGCCGACAAAGATGCCAAAGGGGATCAGGATGAGCCAGATCTCGGGGACGCGGACCAGGCGCCGCAGCGATTCGGAAATGGGCTCCTTGGCCACATCGCTGGACGGCGTCGGCGGCGTCGGCGGCGCAGCAGGGACGAAGAGGGACGGGATGCAGATGGCGGTCGCGATGATGGCCACGTACAGCACGGCGCTCGAGACCTCGCGGGGCTCCGTCGCAATGAAGGGGACGATGAGCGAGCCGAGCGCCGAGCCGAAGGGGTTCGCGAGACTCATGATGGCTGTCGCGCCGACGCGTCCCTCGTTGGAGAACCACTGATCCGAGTACCGCGTCGGCGCGCTCAGCACAAAGGCCTGGGCAGCACCGCACATAATCTGGCCGACCATGACGGCGGCGATGGAGCCGCCGTCGGCAGAGTAGGAGCCGGCAAAGCGAATCCAGTTGCCCACGAGAAGCAGGGCCGTGGCCGTCAGCATCGACGGCTTGACGCCCCAATGCAGCACGCGAATTGTGATGGGCGAGACTACCACAAAGGTGAACAGACAGGCTGTGGACAGCCAGTTGATGGTGGATTCGTCCACATTATAGTAGACGGCGGCGATTTGGGAAATGGGAGAAAAGGTTAGCCACTAATGAGAAGGATGCACAAGTCAGTCAAAGTCATCGGTCAATGTTGAAACGGAACCCCTTCGCCCCCCGGTCTGTGGTGAGGCTCGCATGCAGACGGGGGAGCGAGTGATACGGCCAACTGCATAGGAATCCTTGCTTCCCATAGGCCCGTCGCTCGCAGCCTCACTCGCAGCCTCACTCGGAGCTGGGCGAGCAAGGGGAGAAGGGAAGGGAAGAGGCATAGATGTGCGACCAACATGCATACGTCCGTCACACATCGATGGGGACCCGTTCCGTCGCATGCCTGTAGTTATGCCAATACCAGCAGCAGCAGCAGCAGCAGCAGCAGGGGACATCGTGTGTGTGCGTACTCGAATAAGTAACAGACTCGCCCTCGTCCTCGCCCTCGCCATCGTCTCCCCATGTCCGGCCAACAACATCCAACAAACATGCCATGTCGCGCGACGTCTGCCATCGAAAGTGCAACCGACGAGGAGTAGGAGATAACTATGTCACTTACATCCCAGCTCACGATTATGTTCAGCAGCGTCAACTGCACCAGTCCAAACCATTTCCTCTTGTATGTCTTGTACACCAAGCCGCCGCGGTCGCCTTCCTCGAGACTGCCGTTCTCGGCTGCGATCCGGCCGTCACCATCACGGTCGCAGTCATCGTCGCCCTTGGACTTGAGCAGCCCACTGTGTTGGTATGTGCCGCCGCTCATGTTGCCAAGCGGGTTTCCACGCAAGTCCTCGCGCGACCACGTGGCAATCTTGTCCTGGTCTTGGAGTTCGACGTCGACGTCGTTGACGTTCTTCAGGCCTTGGGCGTATGCTGTCGATTGCCCTTGGTCATGGTAGGATGGAGGACGGATCGCGTTGTAATCGTTGCTGTCATCGACGGTGTTTTCGTTATTTTTGTTTTTTTTGTTGTCGATGGTGTTGTCGTTGTTGTTTTGGTCGTTGTCATCGTTGTTGTTGTTGTTGTTATTGTTGATGATGTTTTTGTTTTTTTCGTCATTACCATTGTCAGGACTGTGGCCGCGACTACCGCTACTGCTGGTACGCCCCATTGTCGTGGTTTCGAGTCAATGGCTCGACGCCAAGGTGCTCCGTTCCGTTCTATTCCCCAGATTTCCCTCGCGCCAAATCTTGGACGCGTGGAGATGACTCGGTCGAGTCTGGGATGGTTATTGCAATTATTGCAATGCTTGCTTCCCGTGAGTTCAACTCTCCCAAAGATGGGGAGTTCCCCAAAACACGGCAGAGGAGATACAGGATCCCACCCATCCATCTTCTTATCCAAATGAGGCGCCGGTCCGAGACGCCATTCATTTAGTGAACTAGATACGGAGTACTGTCGCAGTCTCACTTATCACCCCAGGGTAAAGAGGAGGATGGCTGGACGGGCGCTGCTCCGTCTTGGCTCCTCTTCGCTCTCTTTCCCACCTGCACTAACTAGCATGTACCGGTACCGTAGTATACTGGTTGGGTACCCAAACACACCACGACCGATCCAGACTGGAGATCGCATCAGCTGCTATTCGGAGACGAGGCCCCCCCCGGCTCGCGCTGACACGTGCGAACGAATGGCTCGGGGCCCGAGGAGCCCATGCCCAACGCGGGTTGATACCGAACTGGATCGCCCAGAAGAAACACCACCTTTGGGGATCTCTTATCTCGAGATGTCGGTCTCATGGGCGATACGTTAGTAGTATGTGTGTGAGTGTGTGTCTGTGTGTCCGTAACGGGTAAGATGACCCGATGCAATGTCAGGACGCGAATGTAACCGCGCCGTGCCGAACAATCAACTAGGTTAGGTAGACCGTCGTGCTATGTTGACCCCGATCTTGACCCAAATGAAGCACTTGCAACATGTCCTACCAATAGAGTTACCCACCGAAGCTACCTGCATGACTAGTCACGAGAGCATCATCCATCTTTTCACATCTCCTCCCTTGCCTGTGCTTGAGTCGTAGTTACCTAACGTTATCCGGTCCAACGCCAACATCAGGCCCGTACTCCGTACAAAGATCGACTCAATCGTCCCAACTCTTGGATTCAGTGGCTGCGCTTGTGTTACACTGCATGAATGAGGCGTTCGTCCCTCCTTCTCGCCCAGTAAGAGCGCGAGCAACAAAGAGTTGTGATGCTAGCGACAGGTGAGGGGAGGGGCACCTATTTCACCTATTTCACCTATTTACTAGGATTTCCCGAGGCATCTCTTGACAGACGAACACCCACCACCTAACGTTACATGCCGTGACTTGTTCAAGTTACAAATGACTTGCACTGTAGCTTCTTGGCGCCCCGAGCCAACCCTCACGGTCTCGCCCTTCAACCCTCACCTCTCCATCGTGGCCGGGATTGCCGAGAACTTGGGACATGAATTGCCCACGTCTCTTCTGCGCAGCAGATATGGTATCACTGCCAAGAGTCTTCCAACTGAAAGCCTCGAGCATGTTTCCGAGCAGCAAACGACCTGCGATGGAAATGAACCCCATCCCACTGTCCCCGTTGTGAGCGGGTCTCTCTCTGTCAGTTGGTGCTCAGCTGCTCAGCCGCTCAGCCCAAACCCATTCGAGAGGTTGCTTCCTCAATCCCAGGTGGTTTGGTGGGGAACAGGGTTTAGGTCTCATGTTTAGGGATTGGAAATTTTCATGGCATTGCTTCTCATGCGAGGTGTATGGTACAAAAGAGGTTGTATGTAGGCAAGTACACGGGTGCCAGGAGAATTCCGGCAAGCAGCCGCATTCCCCTCTATACTGTCTTGGTCTCCGGAACGTGATTCTCGTCGTCTTACAGAGCCAGCACCAGACACCAGGGCTGGGCCGAACTTGGTCGAAGCACTCCATCTCGTCGTCCCCGAGTCCTCCCGGCGGGGTCGGTCTAGAAGCCTAGAAACAGTTTATAGCAGATGCTACCGCCGGGTGCAATGACGCGCCGGAATCGCTTATTTGAGGACGGACCATAGCTTGGGAGCGGCGCATTGGGTGGCGCAGTGCGCGAGGTGGAAGACTACATCAACTCGTAAGCCATGGTGAAAAACGCTTCGTCGAGTTTCAAAGGGATTCGACAGCTGTAGGGAAGAGCTCCATGATCTGGGAACATGGCCGTGAACCGTACTCACATTCCTCGACGCAGTCCTCCTTGGCACTGCCCTCCTCGGACTCCTGCTTGGTCACGCGCTCAACGCACTCATCGTAGTGGTGCTTGGCCGGGGCACATTGCTTGGAGTTCTTGCACTCTGTGGCGAAACACGCACGGTCAGTATCGTGTTGGGAGAGGGTGACAACTATCGGATTCCGCCGTCGCTTTGGCCATCTCGTAGACTCCGGTGTCGCAAGAGAGAGCACACGTAACTGACCTTCCTCAAACTTGTCCTTTGGGTCGGGCTCTTCCTCGTCTTCGTCGTCCTCATCCTCCTCTTCCTCGCTGGCATCCTCTGAGGAATCCTCGTCCTTGGACTCTTCCTTGGACTCTTCCTTGGACTCCTGGTATTCAATCGATAATTAGCTCAAGCTCGTCTCAGATGCCTTATGGAAGCCGTGACGCGGGGGTCGCCATTGAGCCCTTCGCTGACGGGCATCGATGACCGAATCGAGACATCGATTGTCTGGCATGCGTGGTTCGATGGAATGGCGGCATGTTCGTACCTTGTCCTCCGGGGGCGGAGCTTCGGCTTCGGCGGTGCTCCAGGGCGCGGCCGCCTCGACCAGGTCGGTGATAGACTCCCAGAAACCCATCGTGGTCAAGATCTGTACGCTGCAGCTGACCAATGGCTGGTAAATGTAGGAGGGCGAGGTGATGTCGACGTGTTTGGTGGTTGGACCTTGCGTTGAGGTTTCGGCATTCGCCTTAGCTTTTGAGAAATAAAACCACAATCCCCAATTGGGTCAACGTGATTGGCCAAGGGAGCTCGGTCATGCAGTCACGTGATCTGTGCGCCGACTCGGGTCTTCCGAGATAAGAGTGAGCAAGTAAGTTAACTAACTAGTTATCCGGAAGTTACTGTGTACTCCGTACTACGTAGTTATTGTCTTAAGCAGTAGTTATCCGTACCGAGTTAACCAACTTGACCAAAGAAATAGTCATCGACTAGTTCGGTTCCGCCGGCTGCCCGTCTCAGACTACTCGCCTTCCCGCTCATCATGAGCGCTGATCAATTCTTATCGACACTTCTGACTACTGGTAACACACTATTCCCTATCCGCAAAAGAGTGCGCGTTGTTCAACCGAGCGAGACTTGAATCTGTCAACAGAGGAGGATGGCATGATCAGGCTCTCTCTTTTTGTGCCAAACAAATCTCACATCGGCATCGCCTGTACTGCAGGCACGCATTTCCCCGAGTCGTGGTAAGTGGTAGATTGCGACACAGCCATGTGAATGAGGCACGATGCATCATGGTATCATACGAAGCCAGCTTACACGGGCCTCACTTGTAACTTGTTGTTGATCATGGCGCTCGGCAAATCGCTAAATTGCAAGCTCCTCATCGCCGTTCGTTGTCCCGCCGTTCTCGCTCATCAAATTGCATCGAGACGGCTTGCATCTGGGCCGAGTCGTAGTCGGGAGGCGGCTCATCCGGCAACGGCTGGTTTGCTTGCCGCTGCATGGCTGCTTCGTCCGCTTGTTCCTCGACTTGAGCCTGGGTGGGCGGCGCAGGTGATTCCGCTGGCCCAAACCCACCCGCCCGCGGGGAGTATTCGGGCAGATCCTCGCCATGGACCATGTTCAGAATGTTCGTCTGCCCCGTCTCGCGGGCGATCTGGGCGTAGTGCTGCACTCGCTCCTTCATGTTTTCGTACTTTAGCGCCCAGTCACTGTGCCCGCCATCGTTGAAGGTCAGCCTTAGGTTGGCCTTGGTGTAGTCAGTGGGGATGTTGCCCCCCCGCCACGGGCTTGAAGCTGACTTCCCAAAAGGCGGCCCCAAAGCCGAGCCACCCAGAGCCCGTATGCCCATCCTCACAGTTCACAATGTTGGCTGCAAAGGATTGGAGCTGCTCTGTCGGCGCGCTCGGAAGGTAAATCAGCTAGAGTGGCTCGTTAGACGAGTTCATCAAATGAAATCCGCAGTCTTACTCTCTGGGTGGTGATGTAGGCAACACCGCGGTCACACTTGATAGATAAAGGCTGTGCCCCCTGTGTTGGTGGCGGGGATGAGATTTCGAATGAAACGCGTCCTTTGGTCCTGTGCTGAATCGTCTCGTTTGGGAGAGGCTCGATCCCCCTGAGCGGTTCAGCATGACCCAACTGGATATATCGTCAGAATCATCTTCTCGGGCCGCAGCGTTTTGGGCAAGTATTCCTGCATGTTGATCAAGGCCATAGTCCATGGCGACGGGTGACCCAGCATGCGCCAAGACAATGTGACTGTCGAGAAGGGATGCCCCGCATATGGCACTCGCAAAATCAGCGTGGTGGGAATGGGTTTTGTTCCCGAGGGCGCCTGACGAGATGCAGATTGTGCTGGAGGACACACAAAGATGCCGGATGCTGTAGCGGGAAGGGGGGGGTTCCGCTGGGGGAGGCAGATAATGAGGACGCCTACTGGGAGATTGCAGCTTACTTTAAAGACATGCTGGGCAGAGAGATGAAGCGAGCGGGAGTGGTCGGAAAATGACAAGCTTTGCTGTTTCTGGCCCGGCCCTGTCCAGGACTAGAACTGGAATTGGAAGTATTCTAGGCTTGCTTATGGACCATGAGACTCGTCTGGTCCCCAGGGGGTCTTTTTTTTTCTTTAGCCCGCAGGCAGTCGATGCGAAGTTTGGGAGCCGGAAGTTGGAACAAGGGCCTGAATAGTGGCGCCGCTAGGCTGCAGCCGCGTCAATATGCCTCGCCGGGTGTGGAGGTCGACAGGGGAAGACGAAGCGAAGACGGCCAAAGAGGGGTGGGTGATGTGACTTTGGTGTCTGCAGTTTAAGTGTAGGTTGATGAGAGCGCCTGGGAGAGCGACTCAAACATGGTCTTCGTTTGGTAGTGGTGGTTGTATGGCAGATGCGATGTGCCAGGCTAGGCCTGAAATCGCAAGTCAACTGATGCCCCGAGTAGCGGGGCCTCAGGGCATGCTCGGTCTCCGATTGGCCGGGAACGATGAGAAGCCCCGTGCGTCGATTTACACGTGGATGTATAACTAACAACGACGGCCATGCGCATTCACTCTTCGTGCTTGCTGACTTTACACACAAGATTGCACTTCCGCGTCAGCCGTGAGCCGTGAGCCTACCGCGCAAGAGGAATGGACGGCCCCCAAAAGTCTGTCTGATTCGTCGCGCCTTTGACAGTCAGTGTGCAACTAATTTCACAACCCCCGGGCCCCACGATGGCACGATCCATCAGCTGGGCAGAAGCCAGACGCTGCCCTACTGTCTACAGTCGGCTGCAGTCGTCTACAGTCGTCTACAGTTCTCCTTACCACCTAGTTAGCCTCCTTGGGAATTTCGCCCACCCATGGGATAGAGAGAGGATGGATCGTGGACAGTGGACTTCTGAGCAACTAGCAGCAGCGGGCAGCGGGCATGTATCGTGAGATACGACACGCCTGCAGTCTGCAGAGTTCACTGGTGATGCAGACTTGGCCTGTTGATGCGTTCCATCCGCCTGCCTCGTCACGCGCCGAGTTACACTCGAGCTACTGTGTACGGAGTACGCTTGCTTGAGCGACCGGAACTCTGACTGTGCAGATCGCTTCTTCCACCAGCAAACCACCTTGATGGTTCCAACTTCCCGGCACAGGGGAGGTCTACGGATACCACAGCACGCATCCATTGTCGAGCCCATGCTCCTCCTGCATGTGCTATGGAGTACGAAATCAAGCAACGGCCGGGCTAGGTTGTCTTGCCACATTCCAGAAGCCGCTACGGTAGAGACGTGACGAGCCATGACGAACCCGTGCAGGTAACTAACTAGGTGTGGTGGACATCTCTCCATCACCACGTGATATGACGAACAACCAGAGTAGTTACGGCGTACAGTAGTACAACGTTAGGTAGCCTCTGACGTTTTCCATCGTTGACCTACTGATTACCCAAGTGCTCCGCGATGACCAGCTACTTCTTTACTCGTTCGTGTTCCGTCACAACTCTCACCTGAGGTGGTCTTGGCTACCGTTACCCCCTTGAACCCCTTGGTCCGAACCTTGGTCGCCGTCATCCAACGTCGGCCGGCCCCTGGATACATGGGGAGCATAGTCCCAGTCAGGTGTGCTGGATCGCAGTTTGCACTGTAGCGTGGCGTTTTGGAGCCACCTCGATAACAGGCCTGTCGGTCTGCAACGTTCTACGTTCTATACGGCGACCGTGCATACTTGGGTGTTTGAAATCTCAGCTGGGCAAGTCCAAGACGAGAATACAACAACACACAGTAAACAGCCAATCAACGACACGTCGGTGTGTGCCCCGAGGGCGCTGAGGGTTCGCCGACAATGGCGTTGGTGGTAGGTAACTAACTAATTACTCCCATCTGCGGCTTCCTAGTAAGTTATACCCTAACCCATTGGACTCCGGGCCCCCTGTCAACGCTATCATGAGTCAAGCCTGACATTCTCACAGATAAGCAAGCGTCTTGCCTTCTCTGCGGACAAGGTTTGAGGTCACAACGGCGCGGCAAGATCAAGACCAGGGGATTCGGGCTAAACATTAGAGGTCACTAGTTTACAAGCTCTCCGTACAGTACCCTTGGGATACTGGGTTACCTCAACATGGCTATACAACGCCCCGGCCTATCAGCAGGCAGTATCTCGGGTTCCGCCCTGCTGGGTATGGCCGCTAATATCAACAACCCAGGAGCCAGAAGCCCTGTCCCGACCACAGTACCCACCGACGCGGAGGCACTCACCGGTTTCAACGCTGGTAAAGCCTGAGTGCCACACCAATTTGATTCGGAGGGTTCCGGAAAGTATGAGCCGTCATTGCACCGAAATTAACCTGGTTATCCCGAAGAACAGACACACATGGGAACAGAGGGAGCAGAGAGGAGGGTCAAGATGGCGACATGATGGCACCTCGTTGTTCTGCCCCGAGCTTTCTACAATTTGGCAGAGGCCACTTCTCTCGCTTTGTCTCTCAAGAGCCCGCTCTGATATTCGAGACGATGCCTTCGCAAAGGGGGCTTACCCTTACCAGTACAGTGTACTACAGAGCCTCCCGTCGTCAAATCCGAGGACGCCAAACGCCCATCATTGCCAGGAAGAAAATACCTACTGTGTACACTCGGCTTGCCGGTATGAGCATTCGAGGGACAGAGTCATTACAGTATGGAGGAGGGCCATCGTAGATGACATATGAGCCGCCGGGCCCGAAAGATTTGCAAAAAAAGACGTCGAAATTGAAAGTATAAGTTGACCAGGGCCAGGGGCTGGCGCCAATCATCTCACACGGTTCAAGAGAGCGGTGTGTGTGTTGCCCGCACGGATCTTCGATCTCCATCCGCGGTCCGCCGCCTCCTGCCGAGCCTCCTGTACGAAGTAGACAGTAGTTAGTGCTGGTTTCTTTCCGGTGCTCTCGATATGGGGTCCTTCTTTGTGTGTCAGCTGTCAATATTTCTGAACGTTGCTACGCAACTCCGGCCGATCTCCGCACTCCATGGCAGCTCCCCCGACCAGCCTACGGGCGTACAGCAAGTAAGTATACTGTCAACTACCTATACCTATAACGTTGGATACACTAGTGCAACCACGTTTGCACCAGAAAAAGGACATGAGTGGTCCTTCATGCCACGTGCTGCTGCTACACGGTATAAGCAGCATGCGGGGGCGTTTCCGCTCTCTCCTCCTGCCCGGACAGCCCCAGCCAACGGTCCGTAGGATTCTCGCCCGACGCCCTCTCCTGAGTCTTCTCATCTCGACATTATATGACAAGGACCGGGACTTGAGACTAGCCTGTACGGGCATACCCGCCAGATTGGAACCGGTCCTTGCGGACCCAACCCGACCGACGACTCCGCCGATCCCGCATCCTCCCCGCCTTACCAGATAATGACTCGTGAACCCTGGCATGGTTTACAGACGCTTGACTCGCCAGTGTAAGAACGCCGAAAAGGGGGGGGGTTATCTCGTTCGGCTTTATATTCTGCCTCCCGATAATCACCTGACAGTTGTTAAACCAGTCCCTGGCTTATCTCGGACGTGTCACTATCACATCCTCATACTTGGCATGTACATGACTTATCATGTTGCCCGTTGGGTCAGGCACGCATGCAGCAGTGGGCGACCACGTGCTGTTCGCCAGACGTACCTCGTTAATATACCGTGGTAAGCTAGGACTACCAGTCAAGTCGGGTGCGCATTGCGTCTTCAGGCAACCAAGTCCAGAGAGGAAGTCAAAATACTCCAACAGGTGGCATTGTAGAGAGACACATGTTTTTAAAATTTCTATGCTCATTGTCGTGATGTTTCATTAAGCCATGCAAATCGTAATATGTCCCGACTGAATCTAGAGACGCCCCTCGTAGTTTTCAGACCTTGTCCTCCCTCGTATGTTTCAAGTCGTCTCTAGGGATCCGTACAGGCCACAGAGAAAGAGAGAGAGAGGGGGGGAAAGAGAGGGTGTGGTGAGCAAAGAGAGTTCCCCCAGGCCGACCGTACAAAACACCATATCACAATCATAAAGCCAGCCCGTGAAACCGTTATCCTGTACTGTTCCATTGCATGGGGAGGGGAGGGGACGAGGGAAAGAGGCAGAGAAAGAAAAGAAAAAAACGATGCAATCTGACATGACAATCTCTCCCGACTGCGAAAACCCAGCGCAGCACACCGATGCTGATGATGAACCACTTTGCTCCTGACCTTTGCTGTGCCGAACACGCCGTGAATGATGATACAGTCGAGACTCACTCGCGTCTAGGCGCCCTGATCGGACCGCCGAATGCGGGCTCTGCCTTGCCCCAACGCCGTAGCAGACTCTCCCGCTACGAGAGCCATTCCTCACGTCCCCCGCCACCGTTTCTCCCACCACCGGACAATGGGGTGACGAGCCCCGGAACCGACGTGTCCATGGCGAAGTCTAGTTTCGGCATCTCGAGTCTCGGAGGCAAGGACACTTCCTCCTTCTTTTTCTTATTCTTGTCACCGACAAAGGGGTTCTTGGTGGGACTCTTGGGTTCGGCCGGTGGCCCGTAGCGGACGTCCTTAACTTCCCAGCCATCGTCGACAGCGGCCGCGACCCAGGTCCTAAGAGCGTCGTGAACGCCTGGGTAAAACTTCTCTTTGCAAAGACGCATGGAACCGCCCATGCAGCGCTCCCATCCGGAAATGCGCAGAAACTCACGCAGCCTGTTGCGCTCAGGTGCGGTAGGCGTGCAGGCCACGATGGCGTTGAGAAGATCGAGGTGTGAGGCCAGGTAGTTGGTGGCATCCCACTCAACGCCTCCCACGTAAGGGGCGGCGGGCACGGGTGGTCGCTCCTGTGGGAAGTGAGTTTGCATGTAGAGCATGATGTCCATGGGCGGAGCCGTGGACATGAGCGAATCGTTGCGCTCCTTCTCTCTGGGGAGGTAGACCACGTTCAAGTGGTGCAGAAATATCCAAAAGACTTCCTTGGTGACACTGACGGCTTCCTTGCACCAGACGCGATAGGGACGGTCGCGGCGCATCCCGAGAACAAAGTCCACAGGGCGCTCATCTGCCTTTGGTTCCGGGTCACGCAGATGGCCGAGAACGGTGCGGGCGCGGACTATACGATCCTGCGGCGTGGCGGACTGGATATAAGTGAAGAGAAGAGAGGTGATGATGCCCCGGGTCGTAAACTCGCTGGGGCCCTTCTTCTCGGGGTCGAATAGCAGGTGAAGCAGGGCAGGGAAAAGGGTGGCCTGGATCGAGTGAAGGTACTGCAAAGCCATGCCCGTGGTGCAGAGGGCCTTTAGGCAGAGGAGATTCTCGTGCAAGAGAGCATCTTCGTGTTCCTCTCTGCGATGCGACTGTCAGCATTTTCCAATCGTGTCTTCACACACACACACCCACCACCATCATCCCTAGAGATTCCACTTACCTCCATTCGACGTCCATGATACGATGTAGCAGGCCAACAATCTCTTCCATGCCGCCCTGTCGCACAAACTCGTCGGTCCAAGCCACCGTCTCGTTCCGCAACAACAACCGTAGTTTGTGCAGCTTGCCGACTTCAACGGACTGGGGTATCTGCACCTTGCGCAGGTAGTTTACAAAGTCCAGCGGACCTTGGGAAGACTTGATCTTGGACAGAATACCGCTGCCCGTGGACCCTGATCCCGCCGAGACCGGTCTCTCGCTCGTCACGCTCTCGGTCGACTTGCTCCGGAAATGCCGTCCTATGGTTCCGTCACTCTTCTTCTTGGTAGGCGAGCTGGGTTCTGATTTCTTGCCTCTCGACAAGGTGAAGCTTCGAGCGCGCGACTTCCTCGTCTTGGTGTCGTCCTTGTCCTTGTCTCTCTCCTTCGCCAGAGCCTCGTTGGTGCTCATCTCGCCGTCGTTGGTGCCGGACTGGGTGGCATTTGCGCCGTGCGTCTCGGCCCAGTCCTGGCGGATGAACTCCATCTTGATAGCATCCGCCAGGTTTCGCATCTTGTACCGTTGGTTCTCGGGGATGTTCCGGCGGTCCAACAGCGCTTCCAGGTGTTGGTCAATATCCATGGGGTCGAGCACCATGTCATCGGCAACTCCGTACGCAGCCGTGCTCGTCGACGATGCAGTTGACCTGGACTTGCTGGTGCCGCCGAAAGTAGCCGTCAGGATCCTGAGCCCTCGCTGTGTCTTAGACGGCGAGATCTTGGAGCCGCCATATCTCGGCTTGATGTCCTCCGACGTCTTTCGCACTTCCGCCTTCTGGGGTTCCAACTTCTTTGCTGTATACTGGACGTGGTATGACTGGGGCCGCGGCTTCTTGGAGGCCTCGGCACCCGAAACATCAGTCAAGGAGGCGTTCTGAGAAGCACCAGGACTAGGAGTGCTATTGGTCTCGTCCGACCGCTCCAGTGCACCGCTAGAGTACTGGGCGTAGATGGGCGGCCCCCTCTCCGTCACGGGTGTTGTCACGGAACTGGGCGGCGACCGGTTCTCCTTATCCTTCCTGAAGCGTACATCGTCGTCGCTGACCAACTTGTGAAGGTTCTTCAAGCTCTTGGGCCGACTGAGAAGTCCAACCAGGCTGGCACTAGACTTTATCTTCTTCGGCTTCCCGAGGGCCTCGTTCTCTTTCCGGCTGATGCTGGACTGCTGGCCGGGTTCCTCCATGTCAGCGCGGCGTCCGTTACCCACAGGGCGCAGTGCAATGCTACCAAACACCTTGGAGGGTGACACTCCGCCCGAGCTCAGGAACGACTGCTCGAAAAACTTGTTGGGCGATCGAGGTGCGGGTGGGACGTCGATGCGATTCGTCTGGATCTCGCCTAGGGCTTCGGGACGTCGCGAGTAGTTTGGGAACTGAAAGTCATTGGACAGATTGGTTTGACTTGGGGTCGTCAGCGCATTGGAATCTAGACCTGTGCTATCCGAGTTATTCCGGCGGTGCATAAATGACTTCAACACGCTCGACTTGGATCTTGCGTGATACGCGCCACCGTGTGCCGGAGGAGGGGGTGGTGTTGGTTGCTGCTGCTGCTGCTGCTGCTGTGGCTGTGGCTGTTGTTGTTGTTGTTGTTGTTGTTGTTGTTGTTGTTGTTGTTGTTGATGATGTTGTTGTTGATGGTGATGGGTACGTTGGTATTGTCTATTGGCAAACGGGACGTTCTCTATCGATGACATTCTGATTTGCTGTGGCGGTAACTACCGCCAGAAAGACGACAGCGGAGGCTGGTCGAGAACGCTGATGTATAAGGAGAATGAGGCCGAAATTGAGACCGATCCTGTAGGCCAAAAGGGAAGTAAGAGAAGAAGCCAAGATGGGTTCCTGGTGCTGATGAAGCTATATCGTGACCATATGACCAGCGTGTTCTGGGAGTATCCCCCTTGGAAATGCTTGTGAAATCAATGCTGTGGGTTTTGGAAAGGGAAACGGGGGCACCTTGTAGTTGACTTTAGCTGACCGCATCGAGTCGGCGGCGTCTTAAGTTACTGTGTAGGCACAACAGAAGGAGCGTTGGCCTGACAACGGGTCTGGGGGAGCTTATCTAATCGTCTTGAAATTGCGGGTCTTGGGGCTATCATTGGTCACATTCGGGGCAGATGTCACTAGAAAGTTCAATGTCGATCAGCGCAGCTGCCAACTGACGTAACGTTAGTACGTCGTTACGGATAGTTGTTAGTTAACTTACTTTGCAAGTTAACGTTAGTTATTTTGTGGTCGCTCTCTTTTTTTTTTTTTTTTTTTTTTTTTTGGTTGCTCACCAAATCGGCTTGATGATATCCATCCTGCCACATCGAACCCCTTCCCACTGTGTCCCTTCTCCAGGCCGACGGTCGACCAATCGCACTTTGGCTGCTCGACGTGGCACATCTTGTCTTGTGTTTTTCCCCGCACACACGTTACTACGTAGACGTTACTCCGTACGAGGTGCGCAAAAACGTCACCGCGCGCAGCCACGTGGTTCCTCTGTCACCGCAGGAGGCTCAGTCAGTTTGTTGCAGAGGGCCGATGCTGCCGTGACATTCGCGCTGCCCGAATAGAAGAGAAACAGACATCTAGTTAGGTCATGCGGCCCTCGGCTCGGTCGTAGAAATAGAAATCATCACAAGAAGAGTCACAACCGGTATGCCCGTCAGCTGCGGGTGTGCTGGTTCGGTGGCTGAGACTGTCTCCAAGACTTCAACGCTGCTGCAGGATTACTAAGTGCTTGGACGTTACGGATAGTTAACTGGTTGGATAAGTTAACTAGTTAACTAGCAACGTTATTCCGCAGTAACTTTTTGGCTACCTAGACAAGTCACTTCCCCACATGCCGGCAGCAGGCTGTCATCTGCTGCCAAGACTGCCTGGGCTGCCTGGGCTGCCTCCACTCTGTGAAGTGGGTCTGCTACCCACTGGACCCATGAAGCAAATCCATCGTCACCTTCCAACTAACGTTGTTAGTTACGTAGTTACGTCGGTAATAATTGTAACCCTACTAACAAGTTACCACAAAAGCTACGCACTTGCATAGTACTCCTCCGCACTGCTCTACGAAGTATTGACCAACTAGTACCGAACTGAAGATGCTTGTCGCCAATTTACTAATTTACGAAGTACTACCTATACGTTGTCTGGCCACAGCCACACGGTGCACCTATACTGCCACTGCTCTAGCCTCTGGGGGCCGGGGCTATGAACGACACCCATCGCAAGCAAGTTCGGTATGACTACCACGGCAAGCGAGCCGGTTCCACACAATCGTGTCACTAGAATCAGTGCCTACCGTTGTACTTTGTACCCCTTAGAGCACGCGCGCACACATGTATGATGTGCCTATTCTGTTCGGAGGTAACTTGTGCGGTGAACGGCCTTGTCCAACCCGACCAGTCATTCGGCCGCAAGACATCATCTTCGTACTTCTAGTCTCGTATCTCTAGCCAATCTCGACTGCCCACACACCATGTCATGGATCCACCACAGCAAGCCGCAGTCACGACTCTCACTCCTTACCTACCAGCCTCGCAGGCAGTCGCGAGCAGTCCTGGTGACTGCGGAGGACCGTAGTTAGTCCACTACCGACTAGACCAGCGACCAGTCATCGCCAAGGTTGCCTCTTTGGCGAGCAAGCCATATATTTAAACAAGGACAGGTGCGCCGAGTCTCGATCCTTCCTTCACGGCTCACCTAACGTTACTCCATCTCGTTACTTCTGCCATCGCACAACGTTACGTTGTACGGTATACCTAGCACCTAGCAGCTAGTCGCCATGGCAAACCCGTTGGCTTCAACGCCATCAGCCTGCAGCATGCCCGGCAACTCTACTGCCGCACCCGAGGGAATCCAAGCCCCAAACCTTTTGCTCCTGGACATCATCTTTCCCGGCTTCTCGCCTCTGGCAGGCATCATACTCAAATATGTTCATATTGACCTCAACCTGTACGTCCCCTTGGTCCTCCTGGCCGGCGCCTTGACTTTCACCTGGAACTACTCGAGCCAGTATTTCTGGGACCAAATAGAAAGCCATTTCATGTCTACGGTGGATGTCCGCGTCGACGATGAGATCTACAACATCATCATGAGCTGGGTCGCCTCGCAGAGCTTCTCCCAGCGCGCAAGACGTTTCGTCGTGAACACCAACCTCGGCTCTCGGTCGTGGTTTGTGATGCGATGGGACTATGATGATGAGGCCGGCGAGGGCGAGGGCGAGGGCGACGAAGTTCACGGAAGGAACGGTACGAAAAAGAAGAACAAGGCCCTCTGCTACACGCCCTCCTTTGGCACGCACTACTTCTGGTACCGGGGCCGATGCCTCATTTTCCGACGTTCGAGCAAGGAGCACCAGAACATGCTCGTCAGTGAAAGGGAGGAGATCTCCATCTCTTGTTTCGGGAGACGTTCATGGATACTGAAGGAGCTCCTGCGCGACGCCCAATCGGCATACGTCAAGAGGGATCAGCACAAGACCCTCATATACCGTGGCACAACTCGCTCGGGATCAGCCGAGCCCCAGTGGCAACGCTGCATGGCGCGCGCTTCACGCCCTTTCTCGACCGTCATTCTTCAGGAAAAGACGAAGCAGAGCCTGATTGATGATGTGACGGATTATCTAAATCCCGCCACTCGACGATGGTATTCGAACCGAGGCATCCCCTATCGCAGAGGCTATCTTTTGTTTGGCCCACCTGGCACGGGCAAGAGCTCCCTAAGTCTGGCTCTCGCTGGCTTCTTCCAGATGCGCATCTACATTGTCAGTCTGAGCTCGGTTACCAGCACCGAAGAGAATCTGGCTACGCTGTTCTCTGAGCTGCCGCGCAGCTGTGTCGTCTTGCTCGAGGATATCGACACGGCCGGTCTCACGCACACCCGAGTCGACCAGAACCAGGTCAACAGTGCAGTTCCTCCTGCTGTCGAGCCTCTGGAACCCGGCCAGACCTCGGTTGGAACTGGCCCTACCAAGACCAACACCCCAGATCAGTTTCCAGGTCGCCTCAGTCTCTCTGGCCTACTCAATATCCTGGATGGCGTTGCGTCGCAAGAGGGGAGGGTACTCATCATGACAACGAACCATGTGGAGAAACTGGACAAGGCTTTGATCCGACCTGGTCGCGTAGACATGACGGTGGAATTTGGTCTTGCAGACAGTTACATGGTTGCTTCCATCTTTCGAGCCATTTTTGCGCGTCTCGAGGGGGATGACGACCCCCTACCTGTCTCCAACATATCCCCCGAAGAGAAACTAGCCCTCGCAGAAGCACGCAAGGCAGAGCTAGTTGCCGATGAGGCGCGAGTCGACGCATTGGCAAGGGAGTTTTCTTCCAAGATCCCAGCCCACGAGTTTAGTCCTGCTGAGCTGCAAGGGCACCTCTTGAGACACAAACGTGACCCTCAAGCTGCAATTGCCCAAGCCGAGGCCTTTGTCGAATACACCAGAGCGGACCGGAAAGAGAAAGAGTTGAAGGAGGCCGAAGAGCGAAGAAAGGCAGAAGGGGAGAGAAAGGAGGCGGAGGAAGCGAAGAAGAAGGGGGAGGATGCTGAAGTGAGCGAGAAGAGCAACATAAATGATACCAAGACATCCGAGACCGGCGAGGCCGAGAAGCAAGAACCTTCCAATACGAACATCTTGGGAACAGGTCTGGGAATCTCCAGAGACACGGGCTCTGGCGATTCCGAACTCGAGTCGGAGACCGACGGGATGGGAACGAAGACGAACAAGCACGCAGCTAGCAAGACGAGCAAAGAGACCGGCAAGCATGAGCGAAAGGATTCCGGGTACGCTACGCCGACGAGCGTGGAAGCATAGACTGCCTCCCTTTGTTTCATCGGACAGGGGCGTTACGGTTAGGGTCAGGGCCAGAGAGGGAGAAGACTTGGACATCATTTTGCAGACATTGCTGACTTGGGGTATACCAGATGTACTTGACCATGTTGGGAGATCGGGGAATAGTTACAGCATTCATTTTCACTCCACAGACTCCCCTCGGTGTGCTGTCGGTGAGGTTGGCATCGCGAGTTCTTGACGTTGACCCTAAAAGCAACTCGAAGATTACGCAGCATGACATGACAATGCAGGAAGCTCATCAACACCACCGCTTGCCCGGCTGGGATGGAGGAAGGTCCTGGAGTTTCGATTAAAGTGTTCGTATTGCGCTGTCAAGGTTCTTTCTCTCTGCGGCTACTTGATTCCAGCACTTGCGTGACACCGTCCCTCACTCATCACCAATCACATCCACCTGTCGACTAGCCCCGAAAGTCGTCAGTTATTGTACTTGATGTGAAAGGGGACCGTCTCCGCAAAGCTCCAGTTCTCCTTCTTCTCCGTCTGACCATCACCGCCCAGCCTCTGCGCGCTGACGAGAATGGCGTACGTCCCCTCGGGGACGGTGCTGCCATCCGCCAGGCGACCCCCGAAGAGGGTGCCCCCGATGAAGCGGTAGGGCAGCGTCAGGGGGTATCCGGGAACCATGCCGTAGGAGCGGTAGCCGAAGAAGTCGGTTGTGGGCAGGACCTCGTCGCCCACGGCGATGAGGTCGGCGCGGACGTACGGCGCGCCGACGGTCAGGTACACCTGCAGCTTGGGGTAGATGGCGGTGCCGACGGGGGTGCCGGGGCGGGCAATGGTAAAGGTCCTGTTGGCGGCGGCGGGGATGTTGAAGTGCCCGTCGTTGGTCGTGAGGATGACGCCGCCTGACTGGCCTGCCTGCACCGCGGGGGTGTCGTGGAGGCTGCCAGCCACGCCGAGATAGGGCACCGAGAGCGTCTCGTCGGCGGTGCTGTTGAGGGTGATGTAGCCGCTGTACACGGGCAGCAGCGTCTCATTGAGGCCCCGCGGGGGCGTCAGCGTGAGCGTCACCTCGGCGCTGCCGCCGGCCGGGACCGAGACGGTCTCGGGAGAGAAGGAGATCTCCGCCCAGCCCGAGGCGATGGGCTGAGGAAAGTAGACGAGGCTGAGCCCGCCCTCCTGCCCGCTGGCGAACGTGTACACGGTCGCCGCCTTGGCGTGGCCCAGGACGTAGGATACCTCCCGGTCGGCAGTGTTCTGGATCGTAAAAGTCCTGTTGGCCACAAAGTGGTCGCTGTCGTTGAACGATATGCTCTCGACGCTCAGGAGCGTAGTGGCGAACGCAGCATCGTACGCCTGCACCAGACCGGCGCCCTGCTGCGGCACAGGGGCGAGTATGTCGCTGTACACGACTTTGCCGTCGTACCAAGGCTTCGGCTGCGCGGTGGACGAGAGAAGCTTGCGAAGGACGGCCGAGTCCAGCGTGCCCCTGGCTTCCCCGACCAAGGCAAAGAGGGCGGCGACCATGGGGGTGGCCATGGACGTCCCGGACGCGAGCGCGTAGGCGCCGTTGTCCATCGGAAACGTCGACACGATGTCTCCTCCCGGCGCCGTGAACTGGGGCTTGAGGTCGAGCTCCCACGAAGGCCCCCAGCTCGCCATGATGCTGGTCATACCACCCTCGATACCCTTCTTGTAATTCTGTACGAATGCCGACGAGCTGGAAGGGGGGCTGATCGTCACGGTGATGTTGGCCCCTTCGCTGAGCAGCTTGACCCATTCGGCGCCTTGGCCGGCCGACACTTGCGCGACGCCGCTGACTCCGGGGGTGTAGATGCGCACATCGTCATTTCCACTGCCGGGAAGTTAGTGGGCTTCTCCCGAGACACGAACAGGTCGCCGAGGGAAAGGGGGGGGGCTACTGACTTTTCGTCACTGCTATAAAACATAACGTACCGCCCGCCCTTGGCTACGATGTTCTCCGCCTGCTTATCCGGGATACAGATGCTCGTATCCGGGACGCCGAGGAAGACGATCTTGTCCGACAGGTCAGGCGTGTCCTCGGGCAAAGGCTGGCAAGCGTCGCTCGGTGCTTGGGTGATGTTGCTCACCGCCCACAGGGGCAGGGTGAGGTTGGCACTGTATTCAGGGTACCCCGGAAACCAGCCGAACCTGGTCTCGGCGTCCCCATCCACCGAGTACAGCGCGGCCTTGAGAATCTGGGGCTTCACTATGTTCTCGACCGAGCCGACGGCCGTCACGCCGACTCCGCTCGCCGGGGTCGACGGGTTCCAGAGACCCGAGCTGCCGCTGTTGCCGATGGCGACGATGACGGGGATACCGGCGTCCGCTACTCGGGAGGCCGAGATGGCCCATACGTCGGACGACCAGCCGCTGTCGTCTCCTGCGGACATGGAGATGATGTCGCTGCCGTCCTCGTAGGCCATGTTGATGGCGGCGGCGAGCATCTCATTGGTCGTGGAGCCTTGACAGCCAGCAGTCTTGTACACTATTTCTCATGGTCAACAGGTTGCAACTTACAGGACTGTCATTCCTGGTTGTGGCTTGCAGACAGTCCGGGGCCGAAAAAGGGGCAAGGATGGATCGCGGCTACATACTTCCCAGAGTGACACCAGGAGCAGCGCCCGTGAAGCCCTGGTCGTTGGGCTGCGCGGCGATGATACCCGATACGTGGGTTCCGTGGCCGTCGCAGTCTTGTACAGGAGCATCGGCGTCGCCGCTGCTTATGTCGAAGCCGTACGAGACCAGGCACCCCTCGCCGAAGCAGCCCCCGAGGGCAGGGTGGGTGAAGTCAACGCCGGTGTCGACGATTCCAATGCGGATCCCCTTTCCAGTGAAGCCCTTCTCGCGGAGTTTGTCGACCTGGGTCATGATGTGGGTGGAGAAGTCATCCTTGGCTCCGTCCTGACGCTGCTTCAAGGAGGCGGCGGCAACGGCTGTTGCGTTTCCTCCGATCACCTGGAAGTTGGGACGCGGGAACTGGATCGTGCGGACAGGCCACATGCTCTTGACCTGGGGCATGGCGAGGATCTGGTCCGCCGTGAGCTGGAACCCGGTTGCGTTGCCGAGGTTGAAGGAGGCGCCCCTGAACTTTTGAAAATTGAGGTTCATGCGAGGCTCTGCGTCGATGCCGCTGGCCGCGAGGCGGCCGTAGAAGGCGTCGACATCCTCGTCGCCGTCGAACTCGACGACGAAGGAACCGGGGACAACACCGTCGTTCTGGCCGTCTGCCGTGGCAGCACCGGCCGTGGCCGACGCGAGCGCGCCCAGGAGGGTCAAGGCAGGATACGCGAACCTCATGGTCGATAGTTAACGAGTGACGGGAGAACGAGAGTGGCGAGGTGCACCGTCTTGGATGAGGATGCCTCGGGCGAGCGAGCGAGGGTTGGCTCTGCGGATGACGGAAACGACGAGGTCCCCCCCCAATCTTGGAGCATCCCGCCATCCACATGGTTATATACTGTTCGCCGGCCCCCCTACGGAGTAACTCTGTGATCATTTGTGATGGTGTTGAGGGTTCCTGCCAAGTCCCGGAACAGGGGCAAGGCACGGCTATGAATTTCCGTTCTGGGACTTCGGTCCTGGCATCTGCTCCATGTCCCGGCTCGCCAAGAGGTCTTTACGAGAAAACGGATCTTCACCTTCCTCTCTTGTCCTGCATCAGTCCTGCGCTTTTCAATAGCCGGAGGGCGATACGAGTTCGTATCTGCATAGGTGCCAATAACACTCCGTAATAACAGATGGATCCATGGATGGAATATGTGCGAGCGACACCGGCGTTCTCTAACCAACCCGAGTTATGGCTGGGTGAGCAGTGATTTATCCGCTCTGCATCTTGGCACGTTATCGCGCTCTACTAATCTAGTAAGTAGGCAAGATGATAAGCGACTATCTCGGTAAAAGGCTTGCTGTCTCGGTGGGAGGATACGATATCTCGATGTTCCCTACCTGCTCTATAGTTAATATGCCCCTGGTACAAACCTCGGTTTTCCGGATATTGTCGTCATCATCCATCTTCGAGATTCCAGAGCACTCAGCAGTCCTGGAGCTGGGTCCTAACAGTAGCTTTGTCTTGGCTTGGCAACGGTCATGACCGTTGCCACACATAACTAGGCCTGTAACACCTAGCTATAATAGGGGTAGCCCGCCGTTTAGCGAGAGAGGGGGCACGGGCCCTCGTATACTTCTACTCGAATAGTATACCCCTAGGAGCAACCAAGCTTTATTCCTCCTACTTCAGGTAGTAACGTACTAGAACACTTGCACAAAATGATCAATAAGACGTGGAACTAGCCATTCAGTGGGGAGGAAGTAGATTTGGAGGACGATACAGAACGAAACCCAAGGCAGTGTATTTGAAGAAGGGTGCATTGCGCCAATCTCTCAAGGCTCTTGCCACCATGAACTCCCCAAGACTTGGTCGATAGTTGGTCTAGCGGTCGGATCCGGCTTTGTCATTCCAGATATCATATCTAGTGCAGCTTTACCAAGCCCCTTCCCCCACACCTCGAATCGTAGTTCAGGTTGGTTCTTCGCCGCAAGTTCAGCTATTGCGGAGGCTCTCTTTAGAGTACCGTGCTCGTGACCATCGACTTGCTCGAGGAGTCCTTCGTTTATAGGCCCGAAATAAGTAAAGTGTCGAGTTAGAATGTCTTCGCGTGGCGTTATACCGTGCTCGGCCAGCTCCGCTAGCACCTCCTTGTCCTCTAAGAGCAGGAGCTCACCACCCCCAAGAGCATATATACACTGCAAGCAAATTTCAGTATAATCTCTTTAAATCGAATATGGCGCACTTACCGCCAGCCCGTACGAGAATACGTCGGACGCTTTTGTTAAACCACTTCCGGTCTGGCCTTCGGGGCTTTGCCACATGAAATTCCCCAGTGCAGACCCTGTCCGAAGTGGCGTTACTCCTACCTGCTTATAAGCAATGCCAAAATCGCCCAGCGCCGTATCGATAACTATTTTATTGCCCTCTTTATCGCAGGTCCAATTAACGAAAATGTTGTCGGGTTTTATATCTGCCCAGAACTCGAATAGTTAGAAATTTTAAATACCAGTTTCCGAGTCGTGGAGGGCGCACCGAGATGGAGCCAGCCTTTGGCATGGAATTCCTGGATTGCCTCGCCTACGTACCGCAGGACCCTCTTCAGTTCCATAGTAGGAAAGTCGGGATCGGCCCGTATCACGTCAAGCAGGGTGTCGGTAAAGTACGGATAGATAACAATACCGGCCTCCGGGCTGAAATCAACGGGCATTCGAAGCCGACGGGAGCCTGCAAACTCGTCTGCGAGGCGTCGGCAAAGATCGAAGATCGACTTGGACTCCTTCTTCATAACGACGAACTCATTCCCGCACCTGAGTTTATTTATTAGAAGATGCCGAAGCTGTGAGATGGAGGCTTGGAGATTAAGACACAAGACATACGCAGCCTTGAAGATGGTAGGGTTACCGTCCTCGTTTTTGTGAAGCACTTCGCCTCCGACATACTGGCGACCGGACGTGGCCAATACGGTGTATGCCATTCTAACGCTTGCGCTGTACCGGTAGGCGCAGGGAACCGCACGGACAAGATGTTTGACCATCGAAGCAGAAACAGGTTGAATGAGCAGACGCTGACTGGGTTGAGAGGGAAAGCACGATTGGAGACCCCTGTTAGGTATCATGTATCATGCACATGCAATCAAGCTGTAATTTGACGGCTCTTAACCTCCTAGCGCCCACTGGTCCTCAATACCAGTTACCCCAGTTACCAGTGAGGCTACCACGCAGCAGCAAGAACGACTACATGTCCGGATTGGGGCAAAATGGTTGGACTAAGCACCGTAATATACTAGAATACCTGCATGAAATGTTACATCTAGAAGGCGATTATGTAGAAGATAAAACACCTCGCGTCAAGGTGCGACCTGTACCATCCCGCTTCGAATACGCCAGCGGCCAGCCCTCCCAGGCTTGGTCTTGCTAGTGGCTTCTGCGAGACCATCTCGATCGCCTTCTCAGAAGCCGGGCTGACTCCCGCGGTTAGAGCCGGGTGCATTGCATGGAACCTAGAGAGTGGACAGTTCGGCACGAAAAGAAAATGTAGACGTGTACTCCAATACAGATCTGCACCCGCAGCGCCATTCGGGTATCATGAAGCACGACGCCTCGACTCCGGAACTCCCAGCCTTCAGCAATCAAAGCAGAAACACAGTGAGCTGTGCCTGATGACGGCACCTCTCGCCGCAGCACAGCGCAGCAGACCATGGTAGTACCCAAGTAATCAACTCCTTTTCATTATCCAGCATCTCAATGATCAATCATTCACAATCTGCACGTTCGGCCCCGGCATCCACCCCCCCTGGCTGTGCGGTGGTTGTGGTTGACCCCACGATGGGTCATGTCGCATACCTGCCTGCGGATGTTGGAACCCAGGCGACGGTCCTCCCATATGAGGTGGCCTATTCAGATGCCCGAACCCCGGGTCGAGAGGACCAGGACCAGGCATGCGTCCAAACGGTGGCATGCCCGGCGGAGGACCAGGCGGAGGACCACTAGGTACGTACTCGGTGCCGTGTCTTCCGCCACCCGATCTCCGCGACGAGGAAGTGTCGCTATAACCATCGTGGTAGTAGTGGTGGCCCCTGTGCCTCTTCTTCGAGTGCTCCATCGCGAATGGGCCGCGGATGATGTGCGTCATGAAGCGCAAGGCTGGGTTATGATTGTGGTTCACATGACGGCTCACGCTGCCTTCTGAGGACGCATTGGACCATGCCGTGTGACGCCCGGAGGACGAGCGTGACGAAGATGAGGAGCCTGAGGAGCCCGAGGGAGCCCGAGGAGCCCGAGTAGATGGATGACCCGGAGTCTGAGACCGAGTAGATCGAGTCGGAATCGGCTGGGGGCCGGAAGGGCGGTTCATAGGGGGGTTGGTTGTGACCGGGGAACTGGTTCTGACCGGGGAATTGGTTCTGACCGGGGAATTGGTTCTGACCGGGGAATTGGTTCTGACCAGGGAATTGGTTCATTTTGCCCTGCTTCCGATTGGGACTTGGAAACAAAGTGAACTAGGTTGTTCACAGGTGTGGTTTCGTGGGAAAAGGCTGGGTCGGGCGATATCTATGCCAATGCTGCTTACGCCTGCCTTTCCTCTGTACGGGATAGTGCACCTTCTAGGCACTTTGCGCAGACTCGGACATGCGATGTCGGCTCAATGGGACTCAGACGACCGTTTCGTCCTTCTTTTTGACGCAAGTAACTATCGTCGGTGAACGCGTAAGCGAGGGTCAGAGTTGCGGACGAGTTTGGTGAAAAGAGAGCTGAGCCACCTTGATGAATTCGGGCGGCCTCGATACACTATATATGACTTCCGTGTGTGTGTGTGTGTGTGTGTGTGGACAGAAAGCCTTACTCTTCGTCCAACAGAATCCCCTATCATGCCATGTCATCCTCCATAGTACTAAGGCAACCAACGAGCTGAGGATGCCTACATCGAGAAAACCCCATAAATCCGGGCGCGCACTGATGCGCCACATCTGCAGTGGTTGCCTCCAAGAAGGTGAGATGCAAGTGGTCGACGGCTCACTCATCGAGTACGTAGCTAGTCACACCGGTTGAGCCTGTTAGATGTCTCCGAAGGAGGGGGGCTATGTAGGCCAGTTCGTGGGCCGAGAGTCTCGTTCGAGGGAGGGGTTCCTTCACCTGCTTCACCGGGCGAAGACTGCCTCGCCGTTTTCGGTCACAAACGGGGCAAAGCTCAAAATCCGGAGCGTGTGCCACGTATGTCGATGGTGCGACCACACGCACCAATGAGATATAGGCTGGAGGGGAAGATAGCGCCCTGCTTGTATGGCCGAGTCCATGATGCGTCGTAGCCTGCATATCCAATGCATATCCAATGCATCCCAGTCATTCGGCTGCGGTATAAGAGCCGCATGGTCGGATGCATCCTTGCGTAGACTTGCGCAGAACCGCCCCCCTCGACGCCCGTTGGATCGGCGGCAGAGGTGCAGACACTTGGAGTGAATCCGTTATTCCCCATACCATTATCACGCGCCCCAAGTCTCAGTCGCCTCAGTCGGTACTGCATTTGGACTAAGCGAAGCTCAGGCTAATAGGAGTTTGCGTCAAGTCGTTTGGATACTTCTTCTAGGCTGTGTTTACAATGCTCGGTCCGCTGCTGCTGACTACCAGCAGGCTTATCACCATCCTTGTGGAATCTTCCGACTCGTCAAGCATCGTCATTCAGCCAATTGACTGCACACAGGTCGTCGAGCTTCCACGGCGGTTGGCTGAATACCGGCAGTACGACCGATCTCATGCTGGGCCCATATACTCGGTACGCAAGATGATCATAGGGGATTGTTTATCGTCAACGAAGGAATGCTGCTGACGCAAGAGCATCCTATTTGTCCCCTTCGGATCCTCGCCGGTTCCATGTCGTCCTGATAACACCAACCTGCCAATCGATTGGTCCACCCGCCCAAGCTGTGCTCATAACCGTCCAGTAGTCGCTCAAAGTCCAGTTGTTGAGAGTGACGCGGAGGGCACCTGTAAGTCGGTAACCAGGTCGCAAAAGGGGGCCAGTTTTAACCATCAATGCGCCATCAGTGCACAATGCAAATCAATGCTTTCGAATCAGTCGTGCGCCAAAGTGAAGGAGAAGGTCGTCGTGGGAGGTGAAGACGGCTGAGCAGATTCATCGTGACCGCGTTATATAACGAGAGTCGGACTCGACTCGATGTGTTGAGTATGAAAAACCGTTGCGACCTGAATGGGTATAGTGGTGCAACCCAGGGAGCACGAAGGGCTCATGCTTGTGGTAAATGCGGGAAAGAAGATGCCTCCGAAATATCCAAGAGACAATCAACCAATAACGACTCGTGCGCCCTCCTTGCCTAGAACACCCCTCTCCTTGGGTTTGGGGGAGTGTCCCCTGCCCTTCTTGCGGCCGAACAAGCCGAACACGCCACCGGAACTTCCCGACTTCTCGTCGTTGACCGTGCTTGCATCGGCAGGCAAAGTGGCATCCTGTCGTGCTAATTGCGACCAGCTGCCCGCAGCGTCTATTGTCATCTGGATACCCCCCGTCGGCGATTGCACCCTCATGTTCTGTGGTTGCCTGGAGGCGTTTGACGAATAGGAGCTGGGATACGGCGGCAGAGGTGCTGGTCTGGAGGGACCCCCACGCGGCGCCTGACGTCCATCGTAATGCTGCTGAGGAGCCTGCTGTTGGTACTGCAAAGGCTGATGATGCTGCTGAAGTGACTGGGGATAGCCCGACGGGTTACCGTTGGTGGGTATTGCAGATACTGCGGTATTGACAGTTATCGCTTGACCTTGGCCTTGAGTATGGTCGTCCAGATGGCCTCCATTATTGCCGAGTCCCGCCTGCTGTCCCTCTTGGATTTGCAGAGCGGTCAATCTGGTGACGGTTAGTACCGAGTTGCTTCCGCATGCTGCGACTTTCCCTCCCGCACCCCACACAAGACTTACTTCTGGTACGCAGCCACTGTGTAATCGAAGGGTTGAAATTCCCGTTCGATGGTCCGGTAGAGCTCCTCTTCGCGAATCTCCTTATCGGTAGCGTCATCCTTCAATTTTTCGCGCGGCTTTTGTCTCCGGGCCCTGGCCTCCAAAGGCGCCTCTTCTAGCAACAGTTCCTCAAGGTCGTACGTGGCATCGAAGTTGGTCTTGTCGGCGGACGGTATGAAGACGGGTTCGATCTCTTTCCTTTCTAACGCTTCAAAGTCAATCATGGCGAAGAACTGATGTTGGATGAAGCTTTCCCAAGTGTTGCCCATTCTCCTGTCCGGGTCGGCTGTCAGGGCAGCCTGTATGGCATATAAGCAAGGCAGTGAAACTGGAGGCGAGGTGATGGGCCACTTGGGGCTTGCGGCCTGTATGACATTGGACAAGCTGGATTCTGAGTTGCCCTCGAATGGACGCTAGGCGCAGGACGCATCAGCACGGTAAACCCATCGGTTACGTGAGCCTTGGCCTTCTTACCTTGTTGTATATGCATTCGTAAAAGAGGACGCCGAGTGACCACCAGTCGGCCGTCACCGTATACCCCTTACCGGCATACACTTCGGGGGCCAGGTAGGCCAGAGTCCCCGATTTACTCGTCAGGACCTTGCCGGGAATGACGTCTGATGCAACATTCTGAGCCGAGCAGTTAGTGCCAGGACTCGCAGGTTCCCACACCACGGCCACCCAGGAAGGGGTATGCTTACGAAATCCGTCAAATGGACATGGCCATCGGCGTCGAGCAGCACATTGTCGGGCTTGACGTCTCGATGTATGATGTTCTGACCATGGACATATCTGAGCGCACAACCCAGCTCCGCAATCCAGAACCGCACCGCGTCCTCGGTAAAGGTCTTCCGTGAAATGTGGAAGCGTAGATCACCACCGCTCATCAAATCGACGACTAAATACCTGTTCTGGCATTAGTCTAAGCTCATACCGACCGGCCTGTGGGCAAGGCCGCAGCGGATGGGGGCGGGTCGTGACATACATGTACTCGATATCTTGGAAACTGTAGCGCAAATTGCAAATAAAGGGGTGGTTCACATGCTCGAGCATGCGCCGTTCTCGTATGATGTTGCGCACGCTTTCTGACCGAACAACTACCAACGTGACAATGCTTAGTTTTGTTTCTCTCCCTCAGCCAACACGACCATTGAGACGTACCCTCATCTTTGCGAATGTATTTCAGGGCAAAAGATAGCGATGTGTCCTTCCGTTCGACTATTCGTACTTTGCCAAAGGCACCTCGGCCGACGACTCGGAGTAAACGGAAGTGGTTAAGGTTCACTATTGAAAACGACAGCAGCCGAGTTAGCCATGTTTCCTGCAGGGCGGATACAGAGGGGGCAGATGAGAGGGGGGGAGTTTGGTGCCAGTCCAGAAGAGCGAGAGGAGATAGATGGCCATGATTCTCCAAGACGATCTGCATCGCAATGAAGCTCCCACGGAGGAAGCACCGATCCGCAATTGCGCGGGATGGGCACGTCAGAGGGCCACGTACCTTCTCCGTTGAGATCAACGGGCTTGCCCTGACTGTTTCCCATGACTGAGGCACGGAGGGGGGTCGCGGGCTTGGTTTGTTGAAAGCTTCGGATGCTTCTTCCTGGAAGAAGGACGATTGGGACGATTGGGACGGGACGGGATGGCGTCGGTTCGGTTCACCCAATACAAAACGGAGGACGCAAAGCAGGTCCAGTTGGGGGGGGCGGAAGCGAGGAGCTTAGGGTTCCAAGCGAGACAGGATAACCAGGTCCAGGTCTAGGGCGTCTTCCTTTGGTCGTCGACGACTGGCGAGTTCGTGTGATGCAGTCCGAGTAATTCAGATGGTGCGGAGGCGACGTCGGTGGGAGGTGTTCCCATTGATGATGTATGGATATTAGTATTATTTCCCCCTTCACACCGGCTGTGTGAAGATGCACAATTATTACAATCGTCTGGCAATATGAGAGCAACGTATGTAGTTATGGGGATACGAGTGCTGGCTGGGTTTTGGGTATGGATACCAGAATGGACCTCGAAGGGGCAGGCTTTTGGCAGGGCCTTGCAGCTGGGGGGGGCGTGATAAAGAGATCGACGGTAGTGGTAACGGAGGTTTTGCGCTTTTGCACCGTAGTGCCTTTTTCTCGGTGGAGTTCCCCGTCGCTAGTGGGAACCGCTTGGAACGCTTGAACGCCCTGGAGAGTCAAGCTGCAGTCGGATGCATGCACAGTCGTCTTGGTGTTCCTGGTTGCCAGCTTGCTTGGCCAAGACGCCGCAAGTATGGAGTACTGTGCAATTCGGTACTGTAGTTAGCGACCGGCAGAGGAAAGCTGCTAATGGGATGCCTGGCAATCTGTGGAGCTTCTCCGTCGGGTCGGGCGTGCGTGGTTGTGGGTTTGTCCACGTTGTTGGGCTGTTTTCTTCACCAAGACCGGCGGCGGTGCAGTGAACTGTGACAGGAAGAGGGTCTTTTTCGTCGCGATGGGGATGTAACAGTAAGTTATTGCGCCTCGCTGCAATTGTTGCAGGATCAGAAACATACAAGGAGTCGTGTCTGCAATGCACGCGCATACGGGGAATTTAGAGAGAAGGGTGGTGCATATGTAACAGAAGTCGGTACGGTCCATTGGGTGGCAAGTACACAGAGCATGCGTGGTACCAAAGGTACTTGGGGGGGTACCGAGAGGACGCCGCGCATTGGCCTCGGGCCTGCCACGAGGCCCCAAGTACAGGTCTTGTACAGGTCATGTACACGTCGCAGTACTTGGCTGCTTTTCGTTGGCCAGGGAGGGGACAAGCATTCGATGGAAATTGGATGAAATCTACAAAGTCAAGTCTCTCGACGAAGATTCCCGGTCGTATGTACCGGCAAGCCCGATCCGCATCTAACTATTGGCAAGAATAGTATGGGCTGGTCAACTGTGATATGACCCAGTACCTACATACAGCGCGTTTCAAACGCGGCAATGTACATGAGGATGGAGGGGGGCGGCAGAGAATCCATGTTCGTTTGATACCGAACTTCATGTGAGGCAAGAAGATTACACCGTACGTTATGTGTAGTCATCGCAGCAGCTGACTACGGAGTAACGTTATGTGCAGTTGGTTATTGGTACGGATAGTTATGAGTGATCAAGCAAGTCAAGCCCTGATCTGCAAGGGGTTCTGGCCAGGTTGACCGCATCGCGCTTCGGACCATGGTTTCCGTATCAGGTCCTGCCGGCCTCGCGAGCATGAGCTTGGGCCCGACAGTGTTAATAGCCTTGCAATGCGAAGTGCAGTGCTATCTGTAGCTCATTAGCTTTGCAAGATGCCCGATGAGATTATTAACTTTCGTTTGTATCCGTAGTACGAAGTAGTCGTCACGTACCATACGGCATCTTACTAACGTTAGTTGCGAACCAATAGTTCCTGGAGGACCCAAATGCCGAGATGATATGCGATGTGAGCTATCGATCATCCACAGTCCGAGCATCCTCGCCAGGGAGGGAAGGGGAAGGGGGGGGGTTGAGTATCCATACTGACGGTATCCGTACAGGCAGGCTTACGGCATGCGGCATGTACTGTTACTGCAGATGCGTAACGACGACGCGATTGCACAAACCAATGTCGTCGTTCCAATCTAACCTGTCAGTTGTCATGACGTTTCTGGCACCTCATCATTTGCCGCCATTTGGGCAATCACAGACGTTCTTCTTCGAAACTTCCGAGACTTCTTGCTCAGGGGTCTCATTAGTTGGTCATCCGATAGGCTCAGTCCTCTCCCACCTAATGCAGCTTCCCCGGGGTCGCTACTCGTCACCTGCATGCATGATAGTTAACCTTCTAGACTCTCTTTCTCTCCCTCTAGCTTTCCCTGTTGCCCTCTCCTTTGTTGCTCTCTCTCCTGCTCCCTCTCTCTTTCTCTCTTTCTCTCTTTCTCTCTTGCTCGTTAAAGGGTAGTTATGGCTGACTTTGATGGTGCAGATGGAATTCGGCGTCGAGAGACGCTTGGCCAATTGTAATGCCAATGGGTCATAGTCTGCCAAATTATTCGTATCACGAGTATTCGCTGGATGAATCGGTGCTTGTACTAGTATCTTGCGGAAAGCCATGGGCTGGGATGAAGGGACGAAGCGTACGCTCGCACAGCACGGGCTGGAACTAAACTAAAGTACTGTCCGTAGTTAGCTTGGAAATCCTTGTCGTCCACGTGCAGCAAACAGAGGCGGCCCAGAGTCTCACCCACCCGCGTGTAAGTACATCATGTTGTACCATGTTTGGCAAACAGGCAGGCAGGCAGGTAGTTCGACAGATTGATTCGAAGTGCATTGGTGTGGTGAAGGTACCTTGTTACATAGTTACACAATTAATTTAGTAGGTAGGTCAGGTAAAACAAGTACTCGAGTTGACTTTGCTGGGCTCAGTCTTCTGACACAAGCTCGCCAATCAATCGCCATGTCCATCTAAATACACAGTAGTACTTTGTTAGCGCATGCACTTCTTAATCTACCGTGACGGGGAGGGAGAGGGGGGCTCAACTTCCATGGGGGTTCTAGGCAATGTATCCGTATCTGTACCCATTTTGCAGCTCGCGCACCCAGTCCTCAAACCCGCGAAGCAATCAAACACTCGTCTTGACCCGACATCATTCAAAGGGGGCGTGCATGCCAGGAAATATGTTGCATTGAGCCTATCTGCATATATCGTTTATGTGCTGCCGCGACACTCTGCCGCGAGACTCGACCGCAGACACAGGCGAAACCCTTTTCTCAGTCGCCGCACTCAGCAGCTTACAGCAGCCGGCGGTGCCCCTGCGTCAGAACTTGTTGTTCCATTGCATTGCATGTATCCATCCGTACTCCGTACTCCGTACTCACTCTGAACCCCCACAGCTGCGCCCAAGGCTTGGCGTGGTTACGAACTTCTGGAAGGTTTCCTCTTTCAGCTGGTGAGATCCGCAGGGGTTCGGATTGGAAACACTGCGTCTACACCAGCTCAAATTGGAGGGCATCTGCCTCGTGGGCTCGTCGTACCAACAAGCTAACTGATAACGTTACCTGCCAGAGCAATAACTAACCTGCGCGTGTCCCACGTCTCCTCGCTCTGTGGTTCGCCATAACTGGAGCCCCATATTTTCGCCGTTATCTCAAGATCGGCTTGCCCGTGGGCCGATGGCATGAGGGATACGGATACTACGTACTTCGATAGCCAAGGCCCTTGGGCCTGTGCTCCAGCCAGCCAGCCCTTCGAAACCCAGGACGGGTCGCCCAGAGACCCGTTTCATCTGGACGAAAATAAGGTGAAACTCGACTGTGTAAGCCGCTGAACGACGACTGGAATGTGCAGGGCTGCAGAGCCTTGCCAGGGACTTCCTACGTGCTCCATGCCACATCATCACCGTCGCCCAACGCGGACTTGATCCATGTCACATATTGCTACCGTTTGGAATACCCTGCGAAGCGGTGTAGTACTCAACCCAGACTCGGATTCTCCCGAGGCCTTACCTCGTTGTCAGAACAGCTGGGCCACAAGTGGCAAGCAAACACCGTCAGGGATGACGGCAAAGCCGTCAAGGTAGCCACGATTCGCAAGGGTGGTTTGGGCCTTGGTCACCGGATTGTCTAGGGGGGCATTGTTCTGGAGGCATTCAACCGCCAGTGTTGTGTTTAAGAACATGGCCAACAAGGGATGCACATGGTCTTTGTTGGTACCTAGCGGATAAGTAGAGGCAGGCCAGGGCAGTATTGCCACGACCACGGGGACGTCTAGAAGTAGCCCTGCCCATCTTGTAGTTGCGCCGCATGGCCCAGACTCCAGAGTAACCACTCGCAGATAGAGGTTGTCATGAAAGGGGGACAATTCCAAGGGATACATCAACTTGACCATGGTCCTCGCCAGTTAGTCAACATATCAACACACCAACCAGTCACTCTGCAACGAGAACAACAGCGACAATGTTCCGAGCTCTCTTCAGGCGTGTCCGGCAGGCTCTTCGAGTGCGCGGGTACCGCCGGCACAGATATGTCCACATCCGAGCTCACCAAGACCAGAAATCCGGTGCCGTGACGACGTCCATCCAGGGGCTGCGAGACGATCAAAACCCGGCGGGTGTCCTTTTGGTTTTGCTGCAGCATCTCGGATGCCACGGCTTGGTCGTCCAGGAACCATCGCCCGGGGGCGGTCAGGTCTTGTATCTCACGGGCCATCAATGCCATGCAGCTGCTGACTTTCTGTTCGACGGACCCGGCGGCCCTTTACTCGACCCTAGATGTGTGATAGTGCATTGACCTTTGACGCGAGGGAAAAGTACGGATTATGCAAGATCGACAATGAAATCCGACCGGGGTGGGAGCGCCTGCAGACTGTAGCTGTAGCTGTTGTAGGCTGTAGCTGTAGCTGTAGCTGTCTGTACTGGGTAGCTGTTGTAGGCTGTAGGGATAGGCTGTCGGCTGTCGGCTGTAGGCTGTATCCGTAAGCTAGGTTGTAACCTGTCACTTGGTTACCTGGCTGTAGGCAAGGGAGCCGGACGGTGACCCGGACCTATCCGTACTCGGTACTACTTGGTAGTTATGGCGAATGCTGTTGGTTTCTCTACGTTGTGTTCGTTGCCAGCTTGCATCATCAACACACACAGCCAGCCATTCATTGTGCGCGCCGGAGCAGCAAGTTCGTGGAAGAGTCGTGCGTGAGTCGCGCCAGTCTCCAGATGAGCAGCCGGTGGGGAAGGACTCCAGGAGCCGCCCAATGAGGAGCAAGCAGCCAATGGTGGCCCGAGCACACTGAGCACTGAGCACTGAGCACTGAGCACTGAGCACTGAGCACTGAGCAGGCAGTCCCGCCGCCGATCCACCCGTCCGTTATCTTTCTCCGCGGTGGTCGTCGCGCTATCGGGACGCTTCTTTGCCTCCTTGGCCCTGATTGGCCCGGCTGTCCCTATTATCAGCACTCGGTCCTTATCTAGACACACACACACACTTGCACACAGCCTCTGCGTGATAACTAACTTACTCCGTACACCCGTTGGCAAACCGTGGAGATGCATTCCCGGGAGAGAGCACCCTAGGTTATCCAACACCCTCGGGTTGCTGCTTGATTGCCCTTCTGGCGCCAAGCCTCAGTCGGCCGGCACTGCGTCTCGGCGTCTGGGCCAATGGGACTGTTCACTCGGCATCTCTCAGCTGGTGTAAGTGCGCCGACCACGCCATGTACGCGGAGATGCAGATGTCGTACTCGAGCAGAGAAGCCGTCTGAATGAAAACCCGGCGAGTTGCCTACAATTCAAACCATGCTGTCTACTGTGCAGTCTTCTTTCTCGTCTCGCTGCACACACATTGTCACATCCTGTGATACATCACACATGACACCGGTACTGTGTACATACCAAGTCCTTGCTACAACGCAGCACATCGTCCACGTAGTATTCGCACGAGACACCGGCCGCTCACCCCCGGGCTGGCTACACCCCGTGGTGTAAAAGTGCCACCGGGCGTGTCTTCCATCCCGTGTATCCGTACTCCGTATCTGTCTCCAAGATGGCGGTCGGAGCGCGCAAGCAGCTGGTGGTTGTCGGGTTGGGAATGGTCGGCATTGCCTTCATGTAAGTCGCACTGGTCGGGGCTCTCAGCCATCGCCCTCCCTACTGACACGCTGCCAGAGAGAAAGTGCTGAAACTCGACGCGCGAACTCGCGAATATGACATTGTCGTCATTGGTGAAGAGCCGTATCTCGCCTACAACCGTGTTGGCCTAACCAGCTTCTTTGACCATCGGAAGATCGAGAACTTGTACCTGAACCCTCAAGAATGGGTACGCTGGCAATGAACCAACCACCCCTCCCCCGGGATTCCGCAACTCTAACCGCCGTGCAGTATACCAAGTATGCCCCCGAGAAACAACTCGGGTGTCACGTGAATACCCTCGTCACCGCCATAGACTCGGGGAAGAAGGAGGTATCCTGTGCTAATGGCGATGTCGTTCCCTACGACATTCTGGTACTGGCCACCGGCTCGGATGCTGTGTTGCCGAGACACACCCCCGGGCCACGATGCCAACGGAGTCTTCGTCTATCGCAATATAGACGATCTCGAGAGGTTGATCAAATACGGGGAAGGACAAAAGGACACCGTCGGTGTTGTCGTCGGCGGCGGTCTCCTGGGTCTCGAAGCCGCAAAGGCCATGATGGATCTCGAAACTTTTTCCAAAGTCAAGCTGATCGAGAGGAACCGCTGGGTTCTGAGCCGCCAACTCGACGCCGACGCGGGCGGCCTCGTCATCGAGAAGGTGACGCAACTCGGTGTCGACATCCTCTTGAGCAAGCGCGTGGGTCGGATAAAGACCAACCAAGACAACAGCGTCACCGGTGTGGTCTTTGAAGACGGCGAAGAGATGGACTGTTCGACCATTTGTTTTGCCATTGGCGTGCGCCCGCGAGACAGCCTGGCGAGGAGTGCGGGCATCGAATGTGCCGACAGGGGAGGCGGCATCATTGTCAACGACGACCTGAGCTCTAGCACCCCCGACATCTACGCCATCGGAGAGTGCGCGAGTTGGCACAACCAGACCTTTGGCTTGATCGCCCCTGGCGTCGAGATGGCCGACGTGCTATCCTTCAACCTCACGCAAGCGAAACTCCACGCCCCGAGGCTGTTTAAGCGTCCCGACCTGAGTACCAAGCTCAAGCTTCTCGGCGTCGATGTAGCGAGCTTTGGCGACTTCTTCGCAGATCGGGATGGCCCGGCCTACCTACCGGCCAAGGTGGCCGCGAGGAGGAAGAAGGATGACGGCAACCCGGCGGTCAACGGCTCGCCTCCACCGGCGGTCAAGGCGCTCACCTACAAGGACCCTTTCCAGCACGTGTACAAGAAGTACCTGTTTACCGAAGACGGAAAGTATTTGCTGGGCGGCATGATGATTGGCGACACGAGCGACTACATCAAACTGGTTCCGATGGTCAAGAACCAGAAAGAACTCGACATGCCGCCATCCCAGCTCATCCTCGGCGCCAAGAAGGAAGGCGAGGATGACGGGGCTGACCTTGACGACGACACTCAGATCTGCTCGTGTCACAATGTCACAAAAGGCGACGTTGTCAGCAACGTCAAGGACGGCACCTGCAAATCCCTCGGCGAGGTCAAGTCTTGCACAAAAGCCGGCACCGGCTGCGGCGGCTGCATGCCGCTCGTCACCACCATATTCAACCGGACGATGAAGGACATGGGCAACGAGGTGACCAACTACGTCTGCGCGCACTTCAACTACTCCCGCGCAGAACTCTACCACATCGTCATGGTGAAGCAGCTCAAGACCATGCCGGAGGTCATGCGCGAGGCTGGCAACGACAAGGAGTCGGAAGGCTGCGAGGCCTGCAAGCCGACCGTGGGCAGCATCTTCGCGTCCCTGTGGAACCGCCACGTCATGGACAAGACCACCCACGGTCTCCAGGAGACCAACGACCGGTTCATGGGCAATATCCAGCGGAATGGGACCTTCTCCGTCGTGCCGCGCGTGTCGGCTGGCGAGATCACGCCCGACAAGCTCATCGCCATCGGCGAGGTGGCCAAGCATTACAACCTGTACACCAAGATCACAGGCGGGCAGCGTATCGACATGTTTGGCGCCAAGAAGCAGGATCTGCTACAAATCTGGACAAAGCTTGTCGATGCCGGCATGGAGAGCGGACACGCGTACGCCAAGTCGCTACGGACGGTCAAGAGCTGCGTGGGCACCACGTGGTGCCGCTACGGAATCGGCGACAGTGTGGGCATGGCTGTGAGGCTGGAGGAGCGCTACAAGAGCATCCGCGCCCCCCCACAAGATCAAGGGAGGTGTCAGCGGCTGCGTCCGAGAGTGTGCGGAAGCTCAGAACAAGGAGTAAGTCCACTGCTTTGCTCTTTACCCCCTTTTTCCCCTTTGCCCCTCTTCCGTCATCACCACCCACCCGGCCACCCGTGGAACGACCATGATACTGACTCGCCCCGCTAGCTTCGGCCTCATAGCGACAGAAAAGGGCTTCAACCTCTTCGTGGGCGGCAACGGCGGCGCGAAACCCAGGCACTCGGAGCTGCTCGCCAAAGACGTGCCGCCCTCCGAGGTGATCCCCATCTTGGATCGTTACCTCATGTTCTACATACGCACGGCCGACAGGCTCCAGCGCACGGCAAGGTGGATGGAGCAGTTGCCAGGCGGGCTCAAGTACCTGCAGGAGGTGGTCCTGGAGGACAAGCTCGGCATCAACGCGTCCCTGGAAGCGCAGATGCAAGAGCTCGTCGACTCCTTCTTCGACGAGTGGGTCGAGGCCGTCAAGAACCCCATCCTGGCCGCCAAGTTCAAGCAGTTCGCCAACACGGACGAGACGACGGACAATATGGAGGTCGAGCTCGACCGCGGCCAGACCCGCCCCGTCATGTGGGCCAAGGAGGGCGGCAGCGCGCTCGAGGACTTCAAGGGCCTCCGCGCCCGCTGGACCCAGACGGCCTGGCAGCCCGTCATCGAGGCCGCGTACTTTGCCGGCGCCGACGACACCACCAACGGCATCAGCGCCGCCATCAAGCGCGGCGACACGCAGCTGGCCCTCTGGCGGGTGCGCGGCAGATACTACGCCACGCAGCAGATGTGCCCGCACAAGCGCGCCTTTGCGCTCTCGGACGGGCTCATCGGGCAGGAGGCATCATCACCATCATCATCATCATCATCATCGCCCGATTCCGCCGGCGGACCGCCCGGCAAGAAGGAGCCCTGCGGCGACGCAAAGTCCCCCTGGATCTCGTGCCCCTTCCACAAGCGCAACTACGACCTTTCGTCGGGCGAGTGCAAGAACGACGCCGAGCTGTCCATCGCTACCTTTGAGGTCGAGGAGCGCGCCGACGACGGCATGGTGTACGTCAAGCTCCCGCCCGTCGAGGAGCTGGACGCCGCCCTGGGCACCGCCAAGTGGATGGTGAAGAAGGGTGAGGCCGGCGACGCCCAGTTCAAGGAGCTTGACAAGAAGATCGCCTTCAAGGGTCTGCGTGCCAAGAAGCCCGGTGTTAAGCCTCTGGGGGATTTGGTCATGAAGAAGCCTGTGGAGGTCATGGCTGGTGGAGGATGCGGAAGTGCGCCGGAGTGGTAGACGGGCACGTCTGGAAATTCCGACATCCATATTCCAAGGCAATTGGACCTTTGGCGCACAAGTGAGGGTACAGGGTACATATACATATATATTGTTGCAACGGTTTCTCCCTTTCCTTCTTCTCTTCGAAAGTCTTTGGGGTTTCAAATTACTCATAACTATGCAGGCAGTGGGTGAGTACCTCGAACGTTCCGGCATGTCCGCTTGCTTTATTTACATCGAGCTAGCAGAAGCAATTTGATGATAGTTTGGACGATTACTCTGTACAGGCCATATATAATACCTAGAGACAAATTATGGATGCGGCCCACCGGGAGGTAGACGACGCTCAATCCTCTCATGTCTCGAATGTTCATACTTGGTCAGCTCAGTCCCGGAGATCACTGCGAGTAAATATGATATCCCAGTATCAACACCAATTAAACATTACGTTTGGTACAAGAGAATCAAGTTCCTTGTCAATACTATGCATGAGCAATGTCCCCTGCACTGTCTATGCTGCAATGGACACTAAGAGGTATAGCTAACAAACACCTGCCAGAGCCTTCGATGGATTACAGTACCCATCAGTCCATTATTTTCCGACGGGCATCAAAGGTCGGGGCGACAAGAAGAGGATGTCAAGGGAGGGGGGTGGGGTGGGGTTGTATGGATGATGTGACGTGGAAATCAAAATCGAAGCGCTTAAACCTCATCCTCAATAGGGGCCTCCTCCTCGTACTCCTCCTCCTCCTCATCAACCCCGGCTTCCTGGTACTGCTGGTACTCACTGACCAAGTCGTTCATATTGGACTCGGCCTCAGTGAACTCCATCTCGTCCATACCCTCACCAGTGTACCAATGCAAGAAAGCCTTGCGACGGAACATGGCAGTGAACTGCTCACCCACGCGCTTGAAGAGCTCCTGGATAGCGGTCGAGTTGCCAACGAAGGTGGAAGACATCTTAAGGCCACGGGGAGGAATAGAGCAGAGGGCCGTCTGCACGTTGTTGGGAATCCACTCGACAAAGTAAGACGAGTTCTTGTTCTGTACGTTGCGCATCTGGTCCTCGACCTCCTTCATGGAGACCTTGCCGCGGAAGATGGCGGAGCAGGTTAGGTAGCGACCGTTACGGAAGTCGGAAGCGGCCATCATGTTCTTAGGGTCGAACATCTGCTGGGTGAGCTCGGGAACGGTGACGGCACGGAAAGAATGAGCACCGCGGCTGGTCAGGGGAGCGAAGCCGACCATGAAGAAGTGAAGACGGGGGAAGGGCACCATATTGACAGCCAACTTGCGGAGATCCGAATTCAGCTGGCCGGGGAAACGCAAGCAAGTGGTGACACCCGACATGACGGCGGAGACCAGGTGGTTCAGGTCGCCGTACGAGGGGTTTGACAGCTTAAGAGTACGCATGCAAATGTCGTACAAGGCCTCGTTGTCAATGCAGAAGGTCTCGTCCGAGTTCTCGACAAGCTGGTGGACGGAGAGGGTGGCGTTATAAGGCTCGACAACGGTATCGGAGACCTTGGGGAGGGCATGACGGAGAAGGTAGCCATCATGCGGTCGGGGAACTCCTCGCGGATCTTGGAGATCAGCAGCGTACCCATGCCGGCACCGGTACCACCTCCGAGCGAGTGGGTGATTTGGAAACCCTGGAGGCAGTCGCAGCCCTCGGCCTCGCGGCGGACGACGTCGAGGACCTGGTCGACGAGCTCGGCTCCCTCGGTGTAGTGACCCTTGGCCCAGTTGTTGCCAGCACCAGACTGACCGAAAACGAAGTTGTCGGGGCGGAACAGCTGACCGAAAGGACCAGCGCGGACGGCATCCATGGTACCGGGCTCGAGATCGACGAGGACGGCTCGGGGAACGTACTTGTTGCCAGAAGCTTCGTTGAAGTAGACACTCATGCGCTCCAGCTGTAGCTCAGAGGTACCATTGTAGCTGTGGTAGCAGCCGAATCAGTTCTGCTGTGTCCTGGTTCCATGACGCCCGATATATTGGGAAAGGGGGGAGGAGAGGTACATACACGCCGTTGCTGTCGAGACCGTGCTCGCCAGAGATCTGTTGCCTGTGATGATGACAGTCAGTTTCGTTGCGCTTGTATGCCCACCATCACAAGGAAGCCGCATCATCGTCGAGTCGAGAGGCTGCCGCCGTTGTCGCTTGAATGGATGTCGGCACACGTATTTGTACGCACCAGAAGGCAGCACCGATTTGGTTACCCTGTCAAGAACATGTGAGCCCCGCGGTTCGCAGCGTGAATATTTCGAGTCGACAGCAACTTACGCATTGGCCGGTCTGAAGGTGAACCTGTGACGAAGAGAAATCACGGTCAGCTGTTGTTCATTTCGGAATATCGCGACGGGAGCGCGTCGGGCCCGTCCATCCGAGAGGCATTGCCGATGAGCACTCAACGGCTGGTGGGGTACCAAAGTCAGGAGGCGGCAGCTTTGACTTTGTTCGCACGCGTCCAGGAACAGAGCCGGGGTAAACTTACAATCTCACGCATGATGGCAGATGTACTTAAGATAGACTGAACACGTCGAGGTTGAAGGGAGGGTGAGCTTGAGCAAGTCAAGGATTGGGAAGTCCGCGAGATGAAGAAGAAAGGTGGATGTGGTCGAGGGTTGTTTGGGCGGAAAGAGCAGCGCTGTTGGGAGATTGTTGATTTTTGGCGGTGAACGGACGGTCCCTGTAGAAATGCCGGCCACCCAAGAATGCCTGGGGTGCGGTTGTCTAGGAGTGCCGCGCTAGTGAAAGCGTGGCACTCAAACGGGAAAGGTCCGTGTCTACGCCTGCCCCAAGACCCTGCTGCTGCTCTGCCGTGAGCCAATCAACGACCCGCAACCCGAAGAAGCTTGGATCAGAGTCGATGGGCCCGTGTTAATTGGCTTTCAACCTGGATGTTCACCCGTCTCCTGTTAGTTGTAGTTACGGAGTACTGTTGATTACCAGTAATGACAACGACACGACACGAAGATCATCTGCAACCTGCACATCTGCAAATGGCCGTTAGACGGGAAGACTTATCCATACCTCACCGTTCACGCACACTTGCCCGTACCTAATATAGTACCAGCACCACCTGTTCGGCTCTTGTTGGCACCGACACACTTGGAACCTTCAAGTCACTTACCAAGCCTCAGGTTTAAAATTGATCCATCGGCAACATGCTGAACGTTGTCATCGTCACCGAAGTACTGCTGGTATTTCAGTGAACCGCCTGACATAACAACGTCACTTGCCCATTATAAGAGACACCGAGTTGTTGCTAAGCATCTACAGTCAGAACCACTTCTCCATCCACTTGTATTGGGAAGCATACTAAAGTGTATATGACGTTTTCTGGCTTGTCGCATCTCTGACAACCAACACAACTCTTACAATAAGGGTTTTAGACACACTCTCGCGACAGGATGACTTCACCTTCCACACGGGTAACATTGATAATATCGAAGCCCAAGAGCTCCTCAATTTGTTGCTCTACTGTCCTATCATATTAATAGGCTACTGGAGGACTCACAGTGTACCGAGATGAGGGTGCTAGGTAAGGCATGTTCTTCGCCTTGAACGGGACTTACGCAAGCCTAGCCCAGCCGTGAGCTGTCCCAGTGAAACTGACTCCGGACGTCAGGCGGACTATCCCCTGAGAAGCAGAAATGGCTGGACTTCTCGAGTGTCTTCGCTCTTCAAGTTCAAGATTACATTCCCAGGTTGCTATGTCCGCTGCTGAAGCGCATGCATTGTACATGCTTCGACGGGGTTAAATGTCAAGGTCGAATCGCTGTCACGTTCCTAAACGAAGCAGTGGTAACAAGTCAAACCAAACAACACCGCCTATTATGGCATAGCTCGCGTCTCGTCTTCATTGTGCCCAAGTAGCCTACTTTTCATTCAAGAGTTGGACTCGATAATACCAACAATAAACTCAAAACACGAAGACGACCATACCATGCCATGCCGTGTGCAACGTTGTTGCCGTTCGTTTTACCAATTGCTCTGCATCATGTCCCACCTGCTTTCTTCGTCGCAGATGCTCCCGCGTTCGTCGATGGGGGTATGTGTGCGGATCGAGAAAATAATGCGAACCCATTTGCAAGTGACAACCCTAAATCCCTTGTTGTGTTGTGATTCCTCCTAAAAAGTCGGTTGCCATCTAGGGCTTGTTCCCCATATCCCTGCCCTGATGCCGATGAACCAATCCCTCGAGACGCAGGGGAAACCCCCAAAAGAAAAAAAAGAAAAAGAGCTGCTCATCTCTCTTCATCTATCCACCAATCGGCACTGTTGGCATTACACCTATTCCTCATTGTCGTCACTGAGCTCTTGAACAAGCAACGATTACTTGTCATATCCCAGCAGGACACCGAGTCGTACAAGGCGGCCGACTTGCCAATCATTGCCGTGTATTTGAAGACTGCTAACGCGCATCGTGTCGCGAAAGTGTCGACGTGAAACGTGCCCGCCACTCCGACGCCACATGCCGTATGCCGCGTCTATAAAGTGCGGTGCGGCATTCGTTGCTCGATAAACGATGAAAACATGCAATATCGGAAACGACGAAGGACATCATTAGTCGTATTCCCAAACCCCTAGTCTATAGAGTGGGAAGCTTTTGGGTTCCGGTCCGCGAAACATTTCGTATTCGCCACGGTGCATTCGTCGTGTTCATCGGTATTATATCTTGCGCGTAAAACAGCTGGCCAGACCGAGAATGAGGAGGGGACCATGTTGTCCAGACGGATGTCAGACATAGAAAGCTGGCCAGCATCTGTGCTGACAAACGCACCTTTTGTCCCATCCCACTCATGCAGGCCACTTTGGCCCGTGACAACTCGTAAACATCGAGGCTTGGTTGATGTCCAAGCGTCTTTAGCAAGAGGAAAGAAAACCGCCTTCGCTATGCTGCAAATCAAACAGATATGTGTACATGCACAGAACGCCGACCAAACGGCGTCAGCACACGGCCGACGAAGTGGAGACGGCGCTTGTGTTATGAATTTCAGGTGGCCGAGGATGTGGTTCAGCTCACAGTCATCATTTGCAGGCGTTGGCTCAGCGCATTAGATGGAGAGGCATTAATGGACCCCCCATTGAGGACAGTGTTGCTGGCGCGATGGGGCACCCGCTTCGTGGGGCTAGAGGAGGGCGAATTGAACACGCGAGTAAAGGCCGGGCTTCCATCATCGGTCTTCTCGTTGCGCTCGCGTCTCGGGGTCCGAACCGGACTCGACGTGATGTGGTCTGCCTTGCGCACGAGGTCGGAAAGGGCGTCCCGCAAGTCGCCTGCCCTTTTTACCAGTTCCTTGAGACTGTTGGTATCAAAGTTCAGTCGGCCACTGGAGACCTCCTCCTCGTCACCGTCCGTGGGCAGCCTGCGACGCAGCTGCATAGACTCCATCAACGATCTCGCCACAGATGATGGATTATATGGAAGCTTGTTTTGATGCGGCTCAGGGGTCCTCGGCGGCTCGGGTACCGCGTCGTCGAGTTGGGGAAAGTTTCCGAAGATGTCATCGTCGGGGGAGAAGACAGATCGTCGTCGAGTGCAAGGCCGCTCTTTAACGACTGCCGTTCTCATGTTCTCCGATATACGGCTGGACCTCAAGGGCTGGCCAAGGGCAGCACCGTCGAAGCCCTCTTCGAGGAAACGCTCATCCACGGAAGCAAGATCGAACTCGTCAGCAGACGCTGTAGGAGCTGTGCTCTCCGATCCATCTTCGTCCGGTGACGCCAAGGCAATGATGCCTTCAGCCTCCCGCCAGAGACCAACAGACGACCCGCCGAGCATATTCATCTCTCTACCCAAGCGGCATAGTCGCTTGAGATCATTAACAAGCAGTGACAGCTCACGGATCTGACCAGAGTGGGCCTTGACTGTGGGTTGAGTGGCCTGTATAGACGCTGGAACAATCATGGACATACGACTTTCTGTCTTCTTGCCCGGAGGAGACGCAATGTCTGTTTCCTCCTCTTCGAAATCGAAATCGTCGTCCCAATCTTCACTCACATTCTTTGAGCCCAGCCCCCAAGTGCCGAACTTTTGGGTCGACTTCGGGTTATCCGGTGGATCTGGGACAACGGGTACGCTCTGGCTTCGTATATGTGCGACTGCCGGTCCTTTCCGGGTCACTGTCCGGCCACTTCTCATATCTAGCTCTTGTTTACCATGAACCGTCTTTGGTCTTGGAGAGGGGCCCCTATCATCATGCTTGTCGTTTTGCGGTTCGACCCAGTCGAAAATATTGCTCCTGGGCCGTTCGCCGCTCGTTTCTTGACATAAACCCGCACCGCTGCCGCCGTTGCCTGTAATACTAGCCAGAGCCATTCGCAGGCTTGGACTCCCTCCTCTGGAATTCATTGAGCTAGGGGGTGACAAATGGTTATAGACGAGATGTTCGTCTTCCCTCGTCCAGTCCATGTCGTCATCCTCGTCAAAAGACAGCCGACCGAGATCGGTGCTAACGCGGGGAAAGTCTGGAGAGGCGATTGGATACCTGAAGTCTTCTCCGCCTCGAAAGCTAGCCAGCCGGAAATGCGCTTCGGCGTCGGCATACGTTGCGCGGACAGGTGTGGATAGGTCTTCGTCCTCTTCCGTGATTCCGCTCCCCCGTCGAACGAAGGACCCAAGATCTCCTGGATAGAGAGGCGCTTGGGCTTGCTACTGATACCTCCGGTGCTGGGGGGGAGTCGTCGAACATGGACTCCAAGGGGGAGTCGAGAGTCCTCCTACGACCCGATCCTGACCCTACAGTCCTAAGGGAGTCGTAGGGAGTATCGGTCTTGAAATCTGTGTCATCGTCGTCTCCCGATGATGACAAGCCACGGTAGTACTCTGAGCTCGCAACTGTCGATACACGGTCAATCGTCCGAGGTTGAGATGCATTAGAGCCAACACGTTGAGACGTCGACATGTTTCCTGCGGCCAGCGACTCTTCTTGCCTGGCTGCGAACGCAGGCGATGAAGAACCAAGCCTGTTCACGTCCATGTGGAAACTTGATAGTCGTGAAAGGGGCGGAAGCGGCGAAATCCTGCCTTGGCTAGGCGGATGGAAGATGGCCGTCAATTCAGCCTCCGCTTTTGATGGCCCCGATGATCTGCTGCTGTTGATGCTGTTACTCGTGTGAGAATCATCTGTACGACCGCTGTGTGTAACACTTTGAAGGCACATGGAAGCGCTTGTGGTAGGCGTGGGGTCAGACACCTGACGCTGGCTCCCGTCTGGGCCATCTCCTCCAGGTGTGCCTCGCTTGCGGCGACGAATGCTGCCCGACCTGGAAATCCAGGTAGCGGGCGAGCTAAAATGCATGGAAACCGAGCGCCGTGGGGCTTTTGAAGGTGTAGTACCCGGAGAGGGAGTTGTTCTTTGGGAGCTCATGGATTGAGGGCTGACCCTAGTCCTGCCCCCGTTCTCCATTTCGGCAATGGCGTCTGCTTCCCAGACGACCTCCTTGATCGGTAATGACAAGGGTGTAGCCATGACGACTCTAGGTGTAACAAGGTACGCTTCCTGATATGCTTGAGAGCTGTCGAGGCAGACGCGTCTCGAAATGGACTGACTATCGCGGCTCATGGGATTTGACCTGATGGTAAGTTTGCCAATCTTGGCGTGAAAGAAGGACCTCCAGCTCGAACTATCACTGGACAAAAGTGTAGGCGATGGCTCAAAACGAGGAACAGCCAGCGTTTGGGCCCTTGGTCGTGAAATCTGCTCGCCTGACGATATGGACGCTGGGGCAGGCGTAGCGTCGGCGGTTGACTGGTTGAGAGTGGCTGATCTTTGATGACTCGTAGCCGGCCTTCGCAGCGTCGGTAATTGCGATCGTGAGCCTCTCCGCGGTGCGCCACGATTCGTCGATGACCTCTTGACCAGCTTGTTGGGTGGCAGCTGTGGAACGGAGTTTTGCTGTCCCAAAATCGGTGCTCCCGAGTAGTGAGAGAAGATTGACGGCGAGTCGGGTCCGATGCTTGACTTGGCACTCTCGTGTTGTGATATGGGGCGTATCGACAGCCTGCGCATCCAGGATCCGTTCGACGACGATAAGGAATCCCTCGGGTCCTCCTGGAGCGCATTGCCAGACACAGAGTCGCCGTGCTTGCCCGGATAGCGCCAGGGTGAGATTTTGGGCGGCGTTATTTGAAGTAGAGGCTGCGAGAGGCGGCGAGGAATGCGCGACTGATTGCTGGTATCGGAAGAGATGGTTGCGCTCTGTTGCTCGCATGAGAAGGATTCGGGCTCTGCGGTGATGGGTGCGCCCAGGGCAGAAACTGTAGTTCCCGGCCGGGAAGAAAAGGTGCTCGGGTATGAATCTCGGTCTGACGCCCTTGTCCTGCTCGGAGTGGGACAGGTAGGGGAGGGAGGAGGATAGTGGCCTTCCACGCGTTGACCAAAGACGAGACCCGTGGCGGCGGCAGCAATCGCTGTGCCGGATCCGATGAGCTGTGGTTTTTGTAAATCAGCACCCGTTCGTGGGGGAAGAAGAGGGGATCCAGGCTGGAAGAGAGATATCGTAGGTGGACGGGCTCGGCAATTGAGAAACAAGGCTGGAATGATAAGTAGAGATGGCCGGGTGGTGAATACAAAGCGAACTCGAGAGACTCGAGAACTTTGCTGAAACTAAAACAGTTGCGCTGCAAGACGGCTACTTACACTGGGGACTGTCTGCATCCTGAAGGGTCGGGCTCTGGAGGCGGATCGGGAGCCTACAACAAAGAGGCGGAGGGGGGTAGTTGACTCTGTGCGAACTCCTCGTGACCATTGTTCGTCAGGGCATAGCCAATTCCCAGTCCTAAAGGTTGGTGGTTGTCGATGGGTTGGGAGGTAAATATGTGATCTGATCTATATTTACTCGTGCGCTCGATTGCTGTCGAATGTCTCGTAAACCTCGTGTCTCGTGTGCGTGTGTGTGTGTACTTTGTGAGTGGGCGTGTGGGCGTATGTAGGCGTGTGTGGGCGTGTGTGCTGGCCAAAGGAAGCTGAGGCAGGCCGCCCCGAGGTCGCCGCAAGGTCGAGAAGGGACCGTTGTTGACGTGACGCTTTATTTGTGTTGGTCAGGACGACATGGGATATTTGGCGGCCGGTACCTGAGTAGCGTCGTACGGGGCCAGAAGACGGGAGCGTAAAATAGTTACCAGCAAGTAGATACCTGCCTGGGGAAGGGGGGATGGGGTTACAGCTACGAGTCCAACACGCGCCAGCAAGGAGTCCAGGCTTGTTTCAGTTTTGGTACCGATTCCTCTACTTAGTAGGCAATTGGGCACAACTGTCAACCGGCAGGCTGCGGGTGGAATGCTCGTGTCAAATACTATTAAAAGGGGAGAAGGAGTACGTGAAGAACAAAAACCAGTCTAGAATGGAGGAAAGACGGACGAGGTTGCCAAATCTGCGGCGTGTTGGAAAGAATATCCAGTCTTCCTACGACACGCGTGCACGTTTCGATTTGGTAACGACAAAAATACACGCCGAGAACATTGCAGAGCACAGGTGCTGTCCTGAAAAGCAACGTCTAGTATTATTATTGTTGTCACCGAGAACATGGAAGGTAACCAGGCCTGCATGCCTTGTTTACGCCCAGGACCAGGACGGACGGAGCTGATGCTACATGGAGATGGGGAATGACGCTAAGATTGGCGTGTGGGTACAGTGCGCCGCGCCGCGAGATTATACCGTCAATGCGCTTGAACCAAGCAACGGTTACAGAAGATACTTCCCTCCCCGCCCCGTCTGGTCTCTCTCTGCCCCGTCCGATCAGTTGTGTCCCATGTTTATCGCTGGCAGCTGTAAAAGTCAATGTTGACTTCCATGTCTTGTTGCATCTGCGGCTCTGCCTGCTGCCTCCTGCCGATCTATTGTAACTACGGTGTACTACACAGTACCTAATTATGGCTTCAGAAATGAGGCTGCCTGCCGATGTACCTGCGCTGAAGCCGACCCGTCTCATATAGAATCCAGATGTGACGAGTGGCTTACACGGTAAATAAGCGCGCTGATTCCTAGGCCAAGTTTCCGGAGCTTTTTTTTTTCTACTAGGTCCCGAGGGCATAGTTAGTTGCACGATTAGTAGAACCCGTTGCAGATCTGACTGACTTTCGGTCGTGAGAGCTGCCAACGTCCAACTCAGCGAAGATCACACACTACTGTCTGTCGTTGATATTACTTGACTCAAGCCCGCCCACGCCTGGAAATCATAGGACTGGTCTACTCTGACACCTGTCTTTGTAATAACACCGTCGAACCTCGCCCTCGTTGCTTTTTTCCCATGATGCAGCGCATGTCAGGTCGCCGGGTCCCCGGTGTGTGTTTGATGTGACGCTAGTGTCTCCACCAGATTCCGACTTTCCTCAATTTGGCAAGAGGCATAAGGTTCGCGCTATAACCCATGCAGGCAGTGCCGTACGCCTGTAAATACAGTGCGTGCTCGACGCGTCCATGCCGTTCTCGAGTCTTGAGTCGGCCGGTTCCAGTACCTTAGCCCCATCCTCTTGAGACCTATCAATTGTCCACAATCAACGCATTTGCAGACACTCGAAGTCTGACCTTTTCGTCCCAAAAACGCATACCAAGTGCACAGTGTGGTAAGCCAGCTAGTCCTCGACCGCAAACAGCACTCCTTACGCCGTACCCACCTGTCAAACTCGGCTAGAGCTCACTCATTGTCCAGCAGTCATCTCTCGGAAGCAGACCTTGAAGTGGCCAGGCCATGCCAGGTTCAAAACCTTGGCTTCTCCATCCACGGAAACATCGGCAGGGGTTGGCACAGGACTCAGATCCCGGGAGCATTACTGACCAACGAGACGTCCTGGAGATGACCGTCTAATGCGTTCCCAAAACCAGATCCCCCATTGACTTAAGCACGATGCGTACTTATGTCGTACAGCTTACCGTCAGGCACCTCGTTTGCCAGTCGTCCATCACTGGCTGTCGTCTCACTAGTTCAGCTCACTACTGCGAGTCTGCCCTGATTCACCTTTTGCTAAGCTCTCGGCTACAGCCAACAGTAGTGAAGAACTGGGTCCACCTCCCATATGGCATTTCTTCTTGCATGGGCGAGGAGTAGCACCACGGCGCCTATTATTTATTACCCTTTGATCGTAGTAGGACGATATCGTTGCCCGGTTTGCCGCTTGCTGGGAACATCGATACCAAGATGCGCCATCACTTCGGCCTTCGCCGCGTCAACTCCCTGTACCTTTTCCACTGACGTTGTCTGCCATTAGGCCCCCAGACTCCGATGGGAATAGACGTGAACTGAGATCTGCAGGGCAATTTTGCCCATCACCAAGGGTTGCACAAGCGTATAGCTTTGGTATTGCATCGGTTGAAGCATCGTCTGTCTGAACCAAGATTCGGTCATTCTGTAATAAGTGACCATGCCTTGCACACCACCACGTTACAGAGACGGTATCGCAAGATCTCCGTGTACAGTACTCCGTATACAGTACACAGTATACCAGTCAGGGGGTCTTCCAATGGCTGCCCGGAATGATGGTTAGAGGCACACAACGAGCCAGCCCTAGCTATTGTTATTGGCTCTATTGCATGGCGTCTTGCTTCGAACGACGCACGCTGTGTATCGGCTTGTCCTTCAGCTGTCAACATTATCCCACACGTTGTGTCGGCCAACGCGCCCGGGACGTGTACTCGTATGCTGCCACAATCCATCGGCAGCTGTAAGAGTCGAGGCAAATGTGCCATGCCACACCACAGCATGCCGGCTCACTGCAATGATTGGATAACAAATATCACCTACCAGAGCGACCGCAATCTGGTGCGTCCTGCCGTTTCTTGCTGAAACCTCTTGTTTCTTCCAACCCGACTACGATAAAGATTCCTCTCAAACCCTGCCTGTTAAGCAGTAAGCGACTACCACCTATCCATCCCCTCCGTCCTTCACAGCTTTGGTACTTTCTCACACTCACTTCGGTACCGACAAGGATTTGGTGATGGAAAAGCAAGCTCGCTCGTTGGCCGAGAGATCCACGGGACCTTCAGCCACAACACAAAGCCATTGATCCATTGATCGCCGGGGCACCGCAGCTCTGCCACTTTGAGTTGCTGCTCGGGAGTGCCTCTTGCCTCTTGCCTCTTGCCGCACTGCCAGTGTCCGATGCTCATCAAGCAGAATGCGTTAGTCTAAAACACCACACAGCGACCAACAAGAACCCAGCATCTAACGTATTTCAGGGTCTCTCCCGGCCCCTCCTGCTACTCGCCTTTTAATGTCCCGGGAGCTACATTGAGGTTACCTAACGTTACATTAATAGTCTCCAGACATACGAAGTAATTCATGAGAGCATAAACAGGCAGGTCTACCGCGCCTTGCTAGTGTCCGATGGGAGGCTTTGTGCCGAAATACCGCGATCCGCCACGGGCCCGGATGTCTACTGTGTAGTTACCACACTGCTCATGGCAGGATCGCACCGAACCGGGTTAGGCTTATTAACAGTGCTCGGGCGTAGATCAGGATCGGTTGCCAATATGTTTCATCTCTGTGCAGAGTGGCAAGATACATGATACTCCGCACGGGGACTTGCGGCTTTACGGCTCTCCAGTGGTTTGCTGGTTTCTTCGGTACGATCAAGCGGCTGCTTCTCCACCGAAAATAGGCACGGCTCTGCATCTGCATGGACTACCTGGCCAACGTTCATAATGGCTAACACGACCCCTCCCTGACCCCTCTGTTTACTTTCTTGCTCTTGATCAATAGGAACGTCGTCTCGGACGTGCAAGGCCGGGGTGAAACTTCCTTCAACCGTCACTAGTCCGGCATCGCGATGGCCTCACCCAAATATGCGTTCTTGTTTCAGCACCCTGTGCGAATCGTAACCATCCACGCCCTTCTCACGATCCATGAGCCTTTGATTCATGTACTCGAAACCCGGTCATAGTGGCGCCCTCAGCTAGGCCGTGTGGTGGCAGACGGAAATGCCGCGTGGTTACGTAGCCCGGTGGGCATTCCAGAAACAAGAACCGGGAAAACCGTGTAAGCTATGAGCCTAGTTTGGCCCATCCGGGACAAGATGCCAACGAACGGTCAAAGGATGTCCATGATAAACAGGCGAAGGCTTTCTATTTTATGCTACTAGTCCCTGAAGCTTCCTTGCTTGTTGACCACTAACGGCATCGTCTTGAGCTAGTCGTACTCCGTACCTCGAACACGAACCCGATTTTCCTCAACGGCCAAGGGCGGACTGGGAATCCCGGTCTGTGGCTCCGAATCATTGGGATCCTCGGCTGCCGCACACCTGAGACTTACGAATATTTCATGTTGCAGCCATCGTGGCGATCGCCGAGCATGCACTGGCAGGGCCTTGGCCTGCATCGCAATGTCCGTACTCCGTACTTGTGCTGTCCTGGGTTCTTCTTGACTGGGAAGCGAAGCGCATCGGAGGTGACATGCTGACGTGCCGCTCGTCTTCTGCAAGGACAATTCGGACATCTCTGTAGAGGATAGCTGCTAAGTTAGCTAACCAGTGGCTAACTAGACCAATTACCTGCAACCCATCATCATGGATAAACCCATAAGCGCGCGCGCAGGCGCCCAGCTTGGCTTCCTTCCGGATAGCAAACCTAAACACCACACGACGGTTAGGAAACGTTCGTCTGAGGAACTCCAACCACTCAACTGCCAGCGCCTCTACTCCGTACGAGTAAAGCAAACGGGGAAACCCAAACCCAATGACAGCGAAGGCGTGCGGAGGCAGGCGGGTTGCTTGACGCATGCTGCCTTTCCGAAATGAGATCTGGATAATCACGTAATTCAGCCGGTTGTGGAATCAACAACCACGCACCTTCCATCGCCTTCCCGCTCCATGAAACCATCAACTGTTCGTTGACGTGCTCCTTCACAGGAAGCTCCAATCAAACCCTCGGGAATGGGTGTCAGAACGATGAGATATCCGAGCCCCTTTGAGCGGCATTTCAGACTGGTTCCTGGCGAAAGAGTAGAGTTTGCGCTTAGAAAGAACACGGTGCATGGTTCTAACTCAGTTGTCTAGCTAGTTACGAGGTACCTCAGAGGTAGGGGTCAGGGGTCACAGAGACGGCTCGGCTCATTGGCTGTTCCTTACGATCCCCTCACAGCCGCACACACCAAGTGGCAATATGGCCAGCTCTTGCTTGCACTCACGAATCGTCGCAGTTACGAAGTACTCCGTACTTGGTCGGCAAGCGATTGCTGCGATTTTGTCGGCTCACGACAGCCGTCATCGGCTCGTGGCCGCCATTGCACGTTGCGGCGTTGGCATACTCCGTACGGAGTAACGTTAAGTAGTGTGCGTATGTTTGTTTGATATCTCCGGGCTTCAAATGTCAGGACTATTGGACACCAAATCACACGACCACGAACGTCTGCGGGTGAGATCAGATACTCGTGCGCCATGCATGTTGTTGCATTTTTCTTTTCCGCAGCGGCGTCGAACTCTCTCTCGATGATCTGACACCAAACCACATCTCTGGCTGTTCTGGCGGCTTGTGCTAGATCCGGTGCGCTGGGAAGAAGTAACTAACGTACGGATAACTTGTTGCCTAACGAGAGCTCTCGCGGGAGTGCCCATATCCTGGCCGCCATAGGTTTGCTTCGTTCGTATAACTAGCCTGCCCGTACGAAACGAGGCAAAATACCTTACCTGTCACCCTGTCAACTATCCTGTTATCCTGTCCGTAAATTGCGAGGTACGACACTCTGCCAAGGCTCAGACCAATATCCGTAAATACGCAGTAAGATAACTAATTAGTTAATAACCAAGAGGCGGTTGAATCTCACCCCCCCGTCAGACAACGGCGATTGGCCGGGCAGTAAATGTCGTCACCCGTAATACGAACGAATAGGATAGCGTGCCCGCCGACGCGGTCCCTGGAGGCCGACCAGGTTTATCGTCGGCTCAAGAGTCGGTTACTGGTTGCCCTGCCTGCCGCGTTACTTTGGGGGGAAATTCAGGCCAAACAAGGAAACAAATTCGGAGCAAAGCGTTCGCGTCTAACTCGCGTCATCCGCCTTCCCGGTACTGTTTACCCCATCCGATCAGGAACCCGTCGACACCAGACATAACTACGTAGTAGTAGTTACATACTAGTACTACCGATGCCGGCAGGAGAGATTGCCGATCTAGTGTCTAGTCCCCGGCGCGAATTATTGCGCCTTGCAGATATCTAACTAAGACTAGCCCATGGTGGCCACGGCTTTCTAGAACCAGCCCGAGCTTGTGGCCGAGTACCTCCATACGACGCAGTTACACAGTACGTACTCCGTACTCTTGCTGTGACAGTATTGCGGTGAGGCTAGGACAATGCTTCGGCGCACGCAGATCGAGAGGGCGGACCTCTTCAAATTAGACATCCCAAACTCTCCTCTCAGCTGAAGGCTTGCGTGACAACGCGCAAACAAAAGAGACAAAAAGGGACGGTAACACTCGATGTGGCGATACGGCTAATAAACCCAGTGCATCCTTGTTGAAACCAAGATTGCGAGTGAGGAGGACGTACACAGTAGTCAGTAGTACAGCAGCACCACGTGGCGTCAATACCATTCATTGTGCATGTCTCGTCCGATTGCAGGGAGTTTCTCCAATACCAACAGGTAGCTAGCCGTACTCCGTAGTTTATCCGTACTTACGGAGTATCCAGGTACGGAGTAAAGATGTCCAGCTTGTTGTGAAGGAAGAAACGTAGAAAGCCAACTTGAACATTGCCCCTCCACAAGGTCCGTGCAAAGTTTACAGCTGGCACTCAGTCGCACTGTGGCTCCACCTCCAAACGACATGTCATGATGATTTCGATGCTTGCTGCAGATTGTGGAAAATTATCCAAGGCGAATTCGCATGTGCCGTGCGACAGAGCAGCAGCAAAGCAACGCTGACAACGCCATCGTAGATCTGACAACCAGTCGCAACATCAGTGCGCTAACTACTCCGTACTCGAGTTTCAGGAAGATTGCGTCCTTGCATTGAGTTTGGATCACGGATTTCCCTGGATCCTCTCTTTCCAAGGCCCTCATCTCTCGACGTGCCAAAGGGTTAGGCCAAGTAGTCGAGATGGATGCCGAAATCAGAGCCGTGCTTCCGGATATCGATCCGATCCTCTCCGAGTACTCGGTGGGCTACCTGCGCCATGCGTCCACCACCTGGTCCCAGGAGGAGGAGTCTTCGGGCCTGTCGCCGTTGGTAGATGCCGCGGCCGCCATCACGGAACTCCTGATCTCCGCTTCGGGCAACGTTACTGGCCCCGAGCTGGAGAAGATCAAGTCCCTGGTGGCGAAATGGGTTGAGAAGTACGAGGCCGTCAACAGTGAAAGCGGAGAGCGTAGGGGCCCTTCGGCTGTGAAGCGTCTGGACCAGGCCATCCAGGTCGGCGCTCAGCGCAACATGTCCTCGACCCTCGCCGTCGCTACTGGGAGCATTGATCTAGAGTCTGCCAACCAGCGCAAGGTCGAGTCCAAGGTTGACAGGAAGAAGCTTGAGAAGGCGGAGCGCAAGATTGCCGCCAAGCAGAGCAAGAAGCAGTTCAAGAACGTCGAGTACGAGGCCTCCAGGCTCTTGGAGCTGCCCGATGATGCCCAGTCATACGAGGAGTTCTATATGGCCGTCAACCCCCTGCAGCTCGGCTCCTCTGGTACCCAGAGCAAGTCCAAGGACATCAAGATTGACAGCATCGATGTGGCCATCGGTGGCCAGAGGATCTTGACGGATACCAGCTTGACCTTGGCCTACGGTCACCGTTATGGTCTGGTTGGTAACAACGGTGTGGGTAAATCTACACTGTTGCGAGCGCTCTCCCGGAGAGAAGTGCCCATTCCCACACATATATCAATTCTTCACGTCGAGCAGGAGGTAAGATCACACAGATTCACACCACGATGTTTATTTTGTGCTAACGAGACCAGCTCATGGGAGACGACACGCCGGCTATTCAGGCCGTCCTCGATGCCGATGTCTGGCGCAAGGTTTTACTGAAGGAACAAAACGTATGTTGAACGCCCCATACCGAACGCCCAGCCAATTGCTTACCGTGTCACAGGAACTTATTTTAAAGCTAGCCGATATTGAGACTCAACGCTCCTCCATGGCAGATACCTCGGCCGATGCTGCCAAGCTCGACCGAGACCGTGAGACGCTCGACACCAAGCTGGGAGATGTGCAGTCAAAGCTGGCCGAAATGGACTCGGACAAGGCAGAATCTCGAGCAGCAAGTATTCTTGCAGGCCTGGGCTTTTCCGCCGAGCGCCAGCAAGACGCAACAAGCACCTTCTCTGGTGGTTGGCGTATGCGTCTTGCCCTTGCTCGTGCCCTGTTCTGTGAGCCCGATCTCTTGCTGCTCGATGAGCCTTCGAACATGTTGGACGTGCCGTCCATCACCTTCCTTTCCAACTACCTGCAAACCTATCCCAGCACCATATTTGTAGTCAGTCACGACAGAGCGTTCCTCAACGAAGTAGCGACCGACATCGTGCACCAGCACTCTGAACGTCTCGACTACTACAGAGGTGCCAACTTTGAGTCTTTCTACGCAACCAAGGAGGAGCGCAAGAAGGTGGCCATGCGCGAATACGAGAAGAACGCCTCGGAACGTGCTCACTTGCAAGCCTTCATTGACAAGTTCCGATATAATGCTGCCAAGGCTGCCGAAGCTCAGTCGCGTATCAAGAAGCTCGAGCGCATGCCTATCTTGGAGGCACCAGAGGCAGAGTACAGCGTCAAGTTCAAGTTCCCTGAGGTGGAGAAGCTCTCGCCTCCCATTATCCAGATGACCGGCGTCACCTTTGGCTACAACCCTGGGAACATTCTACTCAAGGACGTCGATCTCGATGTACAGCTTGACTCGCGTATCGGTATCGTTGGCCCCAACGGTGCTGGTAAGACTACAATCCTGAAGCTCCTCATTGGCAAGTTGTCTGCTTCAACGGGTTTGATCTCCCAGAACTCACGTCTCCGCATTGGTTTCTTCGCCCAGCACCACGTCGACGCATTGGATCTCACCACGAGCGCTGTCAGTTTCATGGCCAAGATGTACCCTGGACGTACCGATGAGGAATATCGTCGTACTCTCGGCGCTTTCGGCATCACTGGTACGACAGGTCTGCAGAAGATGGATGTCCTATCTGGAGGTCAGAAGTCTCGTGTGGCCTTTGCGTGCTTGGCCCTGACGAACCCTCACATCCTGGTTCTTGACGAGCCTTCTAACCATCTTGATATCGAGGCTATGGACGCCCTATCCGAGGCTCTGAACGAGTTCCAGGGCGGTGTGTTGATGGTTTCTCACGACGTCACTATGCTGCAGACCGTGTGCACAAGCTTGTGGGTGTGTGAGGGTGGTACAGTTTGGAAATTCCCCGGTGATGTTCAGGCGTACAAGAAGAGAATCGCGTCGCTTGCGGACTCGTCTGGTGTCGTGAAACAACAATAGGTGGAGCAGTCCGAGTATAAATGATTTACATATGAATGATAAATTACGATATCGAATATCCTGCGATTTTCGTATGGCCACAGCCAACTGGTATAGGGCCAGTTACCTCAACTGCCCAGCCCCCGTCCTTGGTCTACCTCTATCTCACTCCACAACTCAGCCCATCGACAACCGCGGCGTGGCTTGTCGCCGATTCCCCGTCTGGGCGCGGACTGCTTTTCGAGAAGAGCAGCGGTCCGAGATGCATGTGTTACCTCGATAGCTTAATGCCATCTGTCTTCCTCCACCGACTTGCGTGTATCCTTCTTGGTACAACATGCAACAAAATGGCTGCAGTGTCGTGGGACCATGGTTTGCTACATAACTTGACAGGCTCATGCGACTATATTTTCCAAAACCGACGCCAGGAGTTGCTGGCATACTATGTATGTGCGTGTGATGCCCACTTACTCGAGGAGTTACGACCTCGGAAGTTGGCGGAATAAAGGTGGGGAAGCTACCAGGACTCGTCTTATCTTTATCTGCAAGTGCTGTCCGGTACAGGTTCGGAGATCGGGCAGCATGGCAGGCTATCGAATCTATTGTGGCTAGTGAATGGTGATAGTTACGACACCAAAACTCGTACTCCGCAAACCAGCAGGACGGACAGGCTGACAGCGCATGTCGTGACTTGTCGTCGTTGATCACGTTCCGGGCTCGGCCGATCATTGTATAGGCACCTAACTATCCGTACGGAGTACATAACTTAGTGGTTATGCATTTACGAAGTACACGATTGATTACAAATGCATACATGATCGGCAAGGTGCCCGGAGATAAGGGGGCAGATCTCGTACGGTTTGTTGTTTGTCCTGGTCTACGATTTCCAAGGGCCGCGCAGCTGCTCATCCTGCGTTTCCTTACGATGCACTTCAGATACGACGTTATTTCGTGTGTTTGTCAAGAGCGGTCGAAGGGCTCCGCCGCCTGCAAGACTTTGGCCCCATGTTATTTTTGGTAAGCCACGATCCTACGAAACGTAACGTCACAGGGATCTGAGGCGTAAGCACGGAGGAACTTTTGGCAGTCCCTTCGGAGCCTTTTGATGAAGCCCTAGGGAGCGACGACTGGCAGTTCTCGAGGCCACGACACGAGGAGTCGGGGGTATCCGGCAAGCCTCTTTCTCTTGGGACCTGTCAAGATGTGGTTGTTCGAGAAGACTTGCCTGCCTCGGTTTGGTAGTCACGTTGCCAGATAAGTTGACATCTAGTTGGAAGTCCTAAACTTCCAGGAAGGGACTCGGCGAACAACGGCGTCTCAGCCACCAAACAGCACGCTAGCCGTTCTTGTCTCGCCGGCGTGTAACTTCAGGGTTGCAGACACTCTCCCCCCGGGTCTCTCGTTCTCTCAGGTAATTAACTAGTTATCCGTACGGAGACAGGGCGCGCAACGACTACGTAGAACTGACAGAAAGATGGCTTGGCTCCGTGGGCTTGGACCTCTATGAGACGTGCGCAACCAGGATGAGATGTGACTCACAAACTCAATGGCACCCATCTCGGTTCCTGGAAACTTGAAAGGGATCTTTCCAATTGAGAATTCTGATTCGACAACAAGGTTGAGTTGGGACGGCCATGGATGAAGCTCTGCGACCGGTGGGACTTCACTTGAAATATCATGCGGAGTTAATTAACTAAGTTTATTGGTTTGGTCGATCGTTGCTGAGCGGAATTAAGGAAACCAGCTCAGCTTTCCGGGCATACTGCGATGATGAGAAATTCGGTTGCCTTGCGCAAGAGGTATCGACGCGTTGCAAACTTGCGTACGCCGGCAGGACGCATGCAACTAGACGGAGGTCAGGAGGGTGTCCTTTGTCCAAAGTGATGCAGTGGCCGCTTCCCATTGGTGACAAAAGTACGGCGTTGCATTTCCTACTGGTATAACTAATCCTCCGTGAGACTCTGGCATTACTGCGTGGAGGCAGTGTCGAAAAGGACGGCGTAGAAGCTCCGTGACTGGCGCACATGGCCAACATAGCCGCTATCGTGGCAGCCAATGACAATGGCAACTCGTGCCGGCAAGCCATGCCTACTGATTATCAAATGCAACTAATAACTAGTTAGTTACTCCGTACGGAGTACTTCCTGAAGCAATATTCTACGTGTGCTGAGCCCTACCTTGTGCTACCTACCCTGGCTTACAAGTCGACATGGGGGGCGGGGGGGTTCCCGACCAACTTTCAGAGTACGTGCGCCGCTCCGAGGTGAAGCTCTAGGCTTGATCGGAGCCGAGCAGAATCCACGGGATGAAACTGATGAGGGGGCAGGTCGATACCTGTATGAGTATGATCGCGTTCCTCCCCGGAATTCGAAATCCAGCAAAGAAGCACGATTTCATCGTGTGAGGTCTCATCAAACCGAGCCTCGATGTTTGCGCCCTTCATGTCGCTGGTCGGAGAGCAGAGTTTCCTGATGGGGTTGACCGTCGAGACCGGCCAATCAGGCGTCACCCCCTTGCGCGGAACGGGTCTTAGCGCCATACTTCGCCTTTTGTAGCAACTAGTCAACAGTCGTCAATGGGCTCGTGTTGGATGGACTCTTTGATGCTGCTGCTTGCGCGTCGTTGGGACGATTCCATACTCATGAGATGTCGCGAGACACGGGGAACTGTCAGAGATTTCTCCGCATGTGCGACGCTTGCCAATACGTCAAACCGAAAACCATCTCGAGAAAGGAGTGTATTCCGCATCGCACTTATTAAGTTATCCCGACTAGTTTGTTGGGTGTATGTACCAAAGTGCAATTAGTGTAACTACAAGTATGAGTCACACTCGTACCCCTGCCAATGGGTAGATGGATCCCTAGTAGCTGGAACTTGGCACTTGGGCGCGAGGCCCCACCCCACCCATTCCCGCTGGAAAGTGTGCTGCCTTAAAACTTCTGGCTGCCCTCTCGCATTTAACCAAAAATCCCCTCTTCTCACATCCCCAAATTACAGACTACACATACAGACAAACACACCAAGCATCCCTCCAAGATGCGTTAACCAGCTCCCCTCCGTTCGCTGTTACCTCCGTCAAGATTCCTTCTTTACAGAAACAACCAACCCACTCCACTCCACCCCTCTTCTCAGCTCCTCCTTCCCAGGTCGAACTGAACTTCACCGAAGCAATAGGTAGCTCTCGCGAAAGTTTTTTCACCAATACAAACACCCCCCAGCAAGACTTTCCAGTCTTCACCACGGATTCTTCTCAGTCACCATGGCCTCCCTCCAGTTCTCCGAGCCTGCCGGCACCGCCTGCCCATCAGACGTTTACTCCGTCTCATCAACACCTGCAACAACAGGACTTTGTCTTGTTCGATCAGCCCTCCCCATCACCCAGAACGAGCGTTAATCGCACTGTATCCTCTCCTGCAACAGCAGCAGCAGCGACCACAGCCAACTTTGGATCATTGAACAACAACAATCGTCGTCACTCCACGATTGATAGTGAAGCAACAGCAGCATCACCGTCTCTGCAAAACTTTCGTGTGGCCCAGATTATCCAAGCGACAGGACATCAAACTTCTCTGGCATACACCAACCGGTTCAACTCTCCCACGGCGCAAAACAACAGCCCTCAACAGTTTTACGCATCGTTATCTGCTCCATCATCCACCGTGCAAGTGAACCAGCAGCATCTGCCGCAGGCCCGTCCGACTCGGCCTCCTGTTCCGCTGTTCACTCAACACGGTCTCCCTGGCAACCATCAGATAAACACAAAGATGGATCTTCAAGGTAAACTCTTCTCGCTACAAGCCCCACGGCCAAGACGCTCACACATTCCACTAGACGCTCTCGCGAACCTTGAGGAGTTCACCAACTCTGATGGTGGAGCTTATACAACATTCTCTTCCCCTGCTATCCCGGCGTACGACATGGGCGGCTCGGCTTCGAGCTCGACCACCAACATAGGCACTGTCTCTCCCCACGAGCTGCTCCTGTCTGCGCCGAACTCGACAGCATTCACAAACTTGACTTCGCCGTCCTTCTCCAACGACGAATCTCCAGACTTTGACTATCTTGATGTCTCCCCCAGTTTTGGCAACACCGATTCTGACAGTATGAACGAGGCTTGGTATCCTCTCTTTCCTCAGGAGAACAGCCTCACCCAGTTTGGTACTGGTGTAATCGATTCTCCTGCCCAGAATTCGGATGACTTGCTCGATGTTGTGGAGCCAGTTGCTCCTCAGCCTCGTCGCAAGGTCAACAGCTCGCCTTCCACCGGCCACGCCCGACACTCTTCTGTGTCTGGTGTGAATTCGAAGAGACGGGACAAGCCTCTGCCTCCCATCATTGTTGACGATCCTCTGGATTCGATTGCCATGAAGCGAGCACGCAACACACTTGCTGCCCGCAAGTCGCGGGAACGCAAGGCACAGAAGTTTGAGGATCTTGAGGGAAAGATTGCAAAGCTCGAGCAAGAGCGTGATCATTGGAAGCGTATCGCCATGAGCCGTTCCGGCAGCTCATGAGCTTGAACCTATATTTGGTATTGGGGTGTGTTATGCCGCATTCTCGGAAACAGGAGGGACAGGCTCGGTGCAGCCTTGCCGCCTTATTCTTCAGTCTTTCATATTCGCGTGTATTAGTTGGGTCTCAATTCTCAGTACCAACATGGACCTAGGGAGGTTGTTGGCTTAATATATGGAGTAGCTGGTTTACGATCTGGGGGGACAGGTTGATCGTACTGCCTCTTGTTGCGAGTGGGCACAATCGAAGGGCAGGGAGGGCATAGGTAGTGGAAGCCTACTTGCGGTTGGAGCCATCTCAGTTCTGTTCTCGGTACTTCTCTTGTCTCCCGTTGCACCTTGTGTGTGTGTGTGTGCCGGGCAATGTTGCTTTAGTTTTCCTTTACTATGCTTGCACTCAGCGTCAATGGATCTCAGTTCAGCCATGGTTTACTCTTGCTCGTGGTGTGCCTATTTATCCCTGATTTGTAGATATCCCAGCAACGTCTGTCTGAACTCTTTCTGCTAGAACTCTCTTGGGAAAGAGGCGATCTGCTGTTTGGCACGCCAGAAATGGATGAAGAGTTGTAGACATCAACGACAGCATTGCACGACTAACACCGGGTTGGCTGGTTGGTGTTTCATGTCTTATTAATGCTCTAATAGACTAACGTTGGGTTGTACGGGGTATCAACCCGAGCAAGGCGTCTTGAGTAGGGGGAAGGGAGTCAACGCCGGTACGAGTGCTTTCAAGGCCTGTCAAGGTCACCCATAACTGACTGAGCAGGCTATGGGCACCTGAACAGTCACGGTTGCCCTTATTTCATATATACTACTCAGCGATGGATTGGTGAACCAGCACAACATAAGTGAAACCATCACCAACAACGAGAGCAGTATTATGTCATGATATCATCCCATTCATTATTTCCCCTCGAATGCAAACATGGTATCATCAAAGGCTCCATCGTACACAACAAGACCACCCCATCTGAATGGCTGTCCGCCAAATCTCGCAGTCATCTCAACGTGTATATGACCTTTTTGCAAGTGCAAAAGTTGGGCGTGGTAGGATTTAAACCCATACCAAGTCAAGCCGTCGTCGCTCTCCCTCAATACCTGTCAAAGCCCAGACGGACCAACAGCAGCGGAGACGGCTTAAGCGAAATATTATGTACGCGCAATATTGTGTAGACTCTCGATCCGCAAGCGTCAATGGTCAAAAGGGAACCCCCGCAAATTGAAAGGGTCGAAAACGCCGTTCCATGCTTCCTGAATGCTATGCCAGTGCCGTTGAGTTTGCCGCATAATCATGCAACAAAGAGCCAACGGCCAAAAACGCAAGAGGCTTCTCTGGAGCCAAACCAAAAGTTGCCGCAACCTATTGTGATGCGTCGAAAGTGGCTCGCAACGTCAAGAAATGACATTGTAATGCCCGGTGCATCTACATCGGAATAGCAACCTTCTGCTTGCCTTTGTCAACCGAGCCAACTCCCATCTGCTTGCGAAATCAGTAAAGTTGGCTGAGTACTCTATATTGTAAAATGGCCACATACCTGAGTTGCGCTGGATGAAGAGGCAGCTTCAGCACCAGATAAAGATGCCGTAGGCTCCGCCAAGCCAGCAGTGCCTGTGGCATCGACCAAGTTGCTATCTTGGATGATGACCTCCTTGGCAGCGATCTTTCGCATGAGGTTCAAAAAGTTCGAGTTGCGGAACTTCTCCGACTCTTCCGAAGCTACCGAATCAACAAGCTGCTGAGCGACACGAGCGAGTTCCGTATCATTAGCTGGGTTGTGTGTTGTGTCCTCCGACGCAGTCTCACCGGCACCATCGTGGAGAGGGATGCTTTGTTGTTGGTGCTGATCTAGTGTGCTCATGTTAGTAGACAGCAAGCAAGCCGGCGCACGCGTAGAGGGGGGGTTTACATACCTGAATTGAGCGCCGCAGTCTCTCCGTGTGTGTTCATCCAGTCCTCTAGCGCTAGATCGAATTCCTCGTCGTTTGCGATGCGATCCATTTGTAGGTGGGTATCCCATTCTGCTTGGTCTCTTTGGTACTGTTCTACCGATTCTTGAGCTACCGGACCACTGGCTTGATACAGGGCAGCAAAGTCAGGGTGCTGCTGCATGAACCCGCCGCCGTAGGGCATGACGTACTCAGGGCCATAGACTTGTCCAGTGTGCATTCCCATCGGCATGTGCTGAGGTTGGAATGCAGGGCCAGCTGAAGCATAGGATTGGGCGGGAGAAGAAGTGGTGTTCACAGCGCGCTCGTTCAGATTCATCTGCTGGAAGTGCGAAACCCACTCTCCTCCCTGGTTCTGCTGGGCCATAGCACCAGCTTGCTGTGGCATCATCGGAGCGAAGTTCTGCGGCATGCCCGGCGCGAACATGCCAGGTGGAGGACGGGCATCAGCGGCGAGAAAATTGGGGAGCGCAGCACCACCGGCTTGGAATGAGTTGAAGTGCTGGTTGTTCGCGGCGGCGAAGTGGTTGGGAACCGATCGAAACGACTGTGAGGAACCATCGTCAGCTAGGTTATTCAGGTACCTGTATCGCACAGAGGCGTAGCTAATATATGCGTGGCGGGTGAAGGTGAAATGACTCGAAGTAATCTAGAAAACAGGCCACTGCTGGCGCAAACGACATGCAAAGATGGTGGAGGTCCGTGAAAGGATGAATACCTACATCGCCAGCGACAGGTGCAGGTGCAGAAACAATGCGATCCTGCTGACCGGATCGATCCTGTTGGAGATGGGCGGCCAGGCCTTTGGCGGCGTTGGTCGGTCCACACATGTTGTCGGCCATCGTGACAAACGAGTGTAGGTTTGCGTGGATGTTGCGCGTGCGTGGGTGAGGAGACGGGTTTGGGATGGAATAAGTAGTAACGTTCGTTACGGGGTAGTCCGTAGTCTGAAGAAGCCGTGGTTGGAAATGGATTTTGGTTAGGTAAAACAAGCGTCGCCGATCGTAACCATGTTGATGTTGATAACTAGGCGGATGTTGTGTTCCCGAATCCCTACTGCTGTTGGACTTTACATGTGAGAGATTCGAACGGGAGATCAGCGTTTATGTCAGGGTCCGCAACCGCGACGGGAATGGAATCTGGGGTGGGAACCGCGGGGCAATTTTGAGTGAATGCCGAGGTGTTTGCGTTGTTGCCCCAGGCCCAAGGGGAAGGTGCAAATAAAATGGGTGTGTGGCTGGTGATGGTCGGTAAATGGTTGTTGCGGGTCTCCAGCTGGCAGGGTGCAGCTGGAGGTGGCAGCACGATTCGAAGGTGGGGCTGACTTTCCTCCAGTACCCTCCTTGCCTGTTTGATGAGCTTGGTTACCGGGGAGGGATGTAACTAGGTCCAATAGCAACCGTAGTTTCGAGGTTAACCAGTTAGCTGGCGGGATAGCTGCACTCAAAGTCATTGCGAGTAAAGTGAACAGATATCAACACCACGACAAAACACGACTTATATGAGCTCAACTCCACCCGATCTCTGCACAATAAACCACTTCTAGCTTGTCCGCATCACGACGCCCGCTCCCCGACAATATGGTACTCAAGCTTCACCAGTCATCCGACCGTACGTCGTGGGCGAAAGCTAACCCCGACCACAGGCGCAGGTTATATCAAATTCCGGCCACGATGACATGATTGTACGTTCAGCCCCGACAGGAGACCCTCGCGGAACCTACCTGCCGTGTTATCAGCACTGACACGCTCCAGCACGATGCTGTCCTCGATTACTACGGCCGGCGACTAGCTACGTGCTCTTCGGACAAGACGATCAAGATCTTCGAGGTCGAGGGCGAACAACAGCGCTTGACCGAGACACTCAAGGGGTACGACGAGACCGACTGAAGCTCTTGCAGGTGCCCTTTACTGATTGCCCAACCACAGTCACGAGGGCGCAGTCTGGTGCGTCTCGTGGGCGCATCCCAAATACGGCAACATCCTCGCGTCCGCAGGCTACGACGGCAAGGTCCTCATCTGGCGCGAGCAGCAGAACCAATGGCAAAAGATCTTCGATTTCCCCGGCCACAAGGGCTCGGTAAACGCCGTGTCCTGGTCGCCACACGAGTCGGGATGTTTGCTCGCCAACGCCTCGTCCGATGGCTACGTCTCAGTTCTCGAATTCAAGAACGACAACTTCCAACACGTCATGCTCCCCGCCCACGGCCTTGGTGTCAACTCCGTCTCATGGGCCCCCGCCACATCACCTGGTAGCATCGTATCCTCGGCCCCTGGTGCCCAGAGCTCATCGCCCCAGCGCCGTTTCGTGACTGGAGGTTGCGACAATGTCCTCAAGATCTGGTCATACGACAACGCGACGCAGAATTACACCGAAGAGGGCGCGGCGTTGACAGGACATACTGACTGGGTGCGCGACGTGGCCTGGAGCCCTACCGTCCTGCAGAAGAGCTATATCGCCTCCGCTTCTCAAGACAAGACGGTGCGTATCTGGACGAGTGACAGCAGCAGCCAGGGCCAATGGGTGTCCAAGGAACTCAAGTTTGACGCCCCTATCTGGCGGGTTAGCTGGAGTTTGAGTGGGAACGTGTTGGCTGTTAGTGGTGGCGACAACAAGGTCTCGCTGTGGAAGGAGAATCTGCGCGGCGAGTGGGAGTGCGTGAAGACCATGGAGGAATAGGTTTCCAGAGGTTGGCCAGACCGACCGTGACCAAGTTGTTGCTCGTCTTGGACGAATCGATAGGGACGGCTAAGGCCTTGCAAAACCTCGAAGCCAGAGTTAGTCGAAGCAGCTGATATCTACGTAAAAAGTGCTTCGTGTTTGATATGGGCTGAGCTGGAGATAAACGGTGAGAATAAGTGTGGCTTCGCTGACGAGATATCGTACGAGGACTGGAAAGGACTCGAGAATAGACCTTGTTATCAACGGACATTGCAAAATTTGTCGGCTCAAGCTGACTCGCTTGCCGCAGCCATGCTTGCGTGTTATTATCCAATTTGACCCACGATTGTTGTTTCCAGGAATGATGTACCATGCTTCTCAGCGTATGGATGCCCATAGCCGACGTGTATTTTGAAGTATCTGAAGTATCAACGTCACTCGTGTGTTTTGCCCATGGTTCAACTACAGAGATATACATATCCGACATCCAAGCAGGTATCGCACTTCCGCTTTCTTCGCCTAGCGAGAGCCTTCTAGGCCCTGATCGCTGCAGCACCGGTCAAGAGGCACGCCAGCAGGGTGACACCCAGTCCCCAAGCCGTACCCTCTTCCCCCGAGCCGAATACCCTGGGGCCGACGCGGTTCCCAGCGTTGGGCGCGTCAGAAGTCGGCGAGATCAGCGTGCCGGTTCCCGAGGCATCACCGCCACCCGAAGCAGGTGTACCCGTGGACGACTCGACCTGCCTGAGTACGTATATCTCACCCGTCGAGTCGGAGCTCATAAACAGGCGACCTTCGGCGTCGATGGCGAGGCCTACGGGGCGGAAGCACCCGCTGGGACAGGCACTGTTGTCAGCGTTGGATAGGATGGAAGTTGCGGAGGTGTTGGAAGTTGGGGGCTCGGTGGGCTGGCCGTTGGCGAAGGCGATGGCGGAGAGCTTGTAGCCAGCTGGGTTATCGCGGTTCCCTGGGAGATGAGTCAGGTGATTTTGGTTCAGGTGAGAAGTATTAATGATTGGGGAGCAACCTACAGCTGCCGTGGAACGTGACGAATGCCGTGCTACCATCAGGGGCAAACTTCATGTCGAGGGGTGCCATGTGTGCTTGAAAGGTGAGCCTGGGCGCCACATGGTTGTCATTGCAGGTCTGATCGTTCAGCGTGCTCGTCTGCTCTTGGGGAAACTGGCTGCCGACTTGCAGACCACCAAGATTCGGGATGTTGGTATCCCACAAAGCGTAACAATCGGGATAGCCGTAGTTGCCGCCCTGATTCGCGGTAGACGCGTTGAGAAAACCATGAAAGTTCATCTCCTCGCCTGGGTTATCCTGGTGGATATCAGTACCGTCCCTGGAGATCTCATCGACCGAATTCTCCACACTGAAGATTCCGCCGGTGGTAGGCTCTTCGGCCACACCGACGGAGTTGCGTAGACCCCAGCCCAGCCGCCGACCCTGAACGGGGAAGTCATAGGCGGTTTCAGTCAGATTGGTCATGTTGAAAGCACGGATCTGCGAGACGCCGGTAGAGATATTTAAGGCGCGTTCATCGACGTTTTCTCCGCTCCCCTTGGAGACGACCAGGATGCCGGGCTGCTTCTTCGACATGAGGAGAGTTCTTGTCGAGTGGCCAGTACCATTCATATTCCGGACCACGGCCCGAGGGTCACCGGTGACGGTGCCGTTCTCGGCGTGATAAGCCCATGCCCAGACGGTGGCGTCAGAGGACGCGTAGAGAGTCTTGCCGTCGTTTGAGAAGGCAATGCCGTGGTTGAGCTACGAATTACTGTCAGTCGAAAGGAAGCCTAAGCCGGGTAGAGGGCACCCACGTCCGGGTTGACAACGACACTGGCGTTGCCCGAGACTTGTAGGCAAGTACCACCGTTGTCTGTGAATTCCAGGCGTCGAATGCCGGACCTCGGCTCCACGACGAGGAGACGACCGCGACTGTCCAAGACGATGCCTCTTGGCCTACTCAGACCTGTGGCAACAAGCTGCGCCGTCCATCCCATTCCGACGACAGGGGCGCTGTACAAAGGGCTCAAGATGTTGGCACAGCTGCCGTTTTGTGCGGCGGCGCCTGCAGCGTAGGTGATAGCCAAAGTGGCTGTGCCGAATAGGCTGAGAGACTTCATGGCTTCCGGTGTGCAACTTGGCGTATCTGGAGACGGAGAGCCGTATCTTTGGAGTTTACAGGTTCAGTGGCCAAACGTTTGACGACATACTAGACCTCTCTGTAATTTGACGGTGGATGATGTAATGGAAGTGTTAATGGCTGGATTGGGTTTGACAACCTGCCGTCCGGTCGACACTGGCTCCGGTGTTGCGATTCACGTCAAGTGGCAATGCAATGACCGTAGTCTGTAGAGGTCAGACTCCAGAGACGCATTGTTGAACTTGTCAATCAGCATTGAGCACCTCCCGAGGCCACAGCGCGTACGTACGGTACGCGTGCGGCGTCGTATTAGTAATACTGTAATAGCACAGACGGTGCAGGTGCAGGCCCCAGGGGTACGCCGCTGCCCGCATTGAAGGTCGGCTTGGGCCTTGGCATAGGGTCTGTCATCTCATCTTTCTTCTCCTTCCCTCTCTAGACTGTCATTGAGAAGGCGGCAAGAACGGCCCTTTGAAACAGTTGGACGAGTGAGCCAAGCCTGCCTGTCTTGTGTTGGCTCGGGGCGACTCGATCGGAACGAGTCCGAACGACGGAGAGGATGAATGTCTCTAGGATACCCCGCGTTGTGGCTGGGATAACTGAGCTGAGGATATCTTACCAAAGTCTGATGATGTCATCCAGCTCATGGCAAGTCTCACCGAGGGACTTCGTTGACGGCGAGAGGTTCAACTTTCAAGCACCATTTGAACGATTGGGTTGAGGCTTACGCAGCTAACCAAGATGAGGGGGTTATTAAGCAGCTGAAATGGGAGTGAGCTACTTACTGGCTTCGTAATTTGTTGGTCCTTCCAACTTGTACCTAGACGGGTTCTTGGCATTGGGAGTGAGACCCCTTTCAACCTCCAGATGTCTTCAAAACCGTGTGCATCCAATCCATCTTGGTTCCTCCTTCGCTCTCGCTTGTATTGTTGTCGTTGCTTGTTCGTGTGCACGCCACCACGTCCAGCTCGACTACGGGTGGGCGACGGTGGTGGGCGAAAGCCTAGAGCCACAACTGTCAACAGGTAGTTAGCTGTCTGACCCATCCATCATTCAGAGATGAGGTGGCAAACACAAGATGGAAAGTCATCTTGTCGAGTCTCGCGCCATTTGAAGCTTTGCTAAGCCACATTTGTCAGCCACAACACCAGACCAACGGACGGATGGGTAACAACTGAGTAGAATCTCGTCGGCTTTTCTGGAAACCTAATCTCAGCATATAAAAGTCCCGGATCCCAAATACGAAAGAAAGAAACCTCCTACCCCCTAAACCTTCATCCTCCTCCCCCCTCACACACACACAACAATGGCCGATCGATCCGTCATCCCCATTTCCTCCATCGCGGAGCTCCAGTCCCTCTTCCAGTCCAACACCTACGTCGCCATCGACTTCTACGCGGACTGGTGCGGGCCGTGCAAGATGATCTCCCCCATGTTTGCCGAGATGGCCGCGGCCGAGTCGGTGCCGGGCGTCTTCGCCTTCGCCAAGGTCAATGTCGACCACGCGCGGGACATCGCCGCCGCCTTCCAAATCACCAGCATGCCCACCTTCCTCTTCTTCAAGGACGGCAAGAAGGTCGCCGTCAACGGAAACCCCGCCATCATGGGCGCGAACCCGCCCGTCCTCAAAGCCGCCGTGAGCAAGCTGGGCGGCTTGGCGCGGAAGCGAAAGGAGGAGAGCACGATGTAGAGCGGGCTTTGATGACAGTAAGGGGGCGGGTTCGGTCCATGCATGGGTGTGCCAATTTGACGGTGAATTTATGAGAAATGAAGAGGACGCTGGACCAAGTTCCCAGTCGATCGGGAATGCGAATGCGGCATCGCTCTCGTAGTTTGACGGACTCTCGATCATCTAATCGACCGAAGCAAGAGCGGAACTAAAACACGGTCTTGTCTGGCGTCAAAGGTTACCAGAGGACGCTCTACGTCTCCCGAGTATGGACACCCCCTTAGACACGGGAGATGGGTGGTAGTGACGTTCAGGGGCATCGGCTTCAGAGCTCACGCCTGGGCTCAGTCGCATGAGCTCAAGGGCACATTGCGATGCGGACGACCCCAGTCAGACAGAGCCAGTGCAGAAATGGTCTGTCATTGAAGAAGAAAAAAAATCATAACGTTTCCCGAGCCGTCTCATGTCAATGACGGGTCTTCCGACGGAAGACTCAGACACATACCTTGGACGCCTTGTAGCAATGCAGATGAATTTCTGATTCGATTTGAAAATGAGATCGGTATAGAACAAGAAACTTGATGCCTCGCTGATTGCTTCATGGCAAGCCAAAATATCAACACGGAACAGCCCTCCACTAGACGTCTCCAGCTTTCGGGCATGACTGGGTAGCGAGAATGCCGCTTATTAAAAGAAGAAGAGAACCAAGTCGAGCTGACAACCGCTGGCGACTGCCTCTAACGCAGGCCAATGACACTCATCTCAAGTGTCCAGACCCTCCTGATCCATACCTTGAGGACACCATCGACACCCTCGACGTCGTTCAGATCAACACCTTCCCACCAGCACCTTCGCGCGGGTTTGCGCCAGAAAAGCAGTAGCTTCTGGGCCATGCCGACTGCGTTGTTACCCGCATCGTTACCGCGGATATCGCTTCGTAACCTGGCGAGCGCAAGACTGCAGACAACAGCTTTGTTGGGTTCTCCGGCACGATGACCCCACTTGTCATCGTGGTTGAATCCACTGCAGTTTGTTAGTCATGGTGATGGACCATCGAGGACTTGTTCGTCTCTTACCCAGCTGTAAGCATCTCAATAAGATGGGCCTCGGTAGTGCCTGGCTCGTCGCTCCGCTTGAGACCCGAGAAGATGCCGTTTTGCTTCAGCAGAGCCCTCGCGGCAGCGCGCTTGACCTCGATCATGTCGGCTTGGGTGATGTCTGCCTTGGGAGGAATAACGTAAAAGTCAAGATCTTCCCTCAGCACAATGATACCGGCACGCTTACTCCCATCGTCCCTTGAGCCACCAAGAGAATCAAGGGGAACAACTCCACCATCGGGAGAACCGTTGGGGGAAGTTTCATTGGGAATGGACTGTGCAACGTTGCGGAAGAAATCTAGCATGTACTGGAGGGATGCAGGGTCATACTGAGAGGAGAGGTCAGTGAAATGAATATCAATATTGGCAATGAGATTCCGAGTCTTGGTTTCTCGGCCATTAGAGCGCAGAGCGGCGTCCTCGTCGGCGCGACTAGTGGTGGCACGAGAATCGTCTTCGGGAATATTATGAATAGGGGCCTGCGCCAGGGGAATGCTTCTTTGGGTACTAACATCAACTTGCACGGCATCGCCTTCAGCAAAGCCGCCCATGTGGCCTTCAGGGAAAAGGCCATTGGGGAACAAAGATAGCAACACAAATTCAGGCAAAGTCAGCAGCTCGTCCCTGGAGAGGACAAACCGAGATCCCCTGGCGGGCATCTAGTGGTTAGTCGTGCGTGTTCGCGTTCGTGACTACAAGGGCGGCTCACCTGAGGTCCATAGTAATGGTCTCATCGGCACCGACATCTGCTAGCCTGTCAGCGAACTTCCAAAACATGTGCGACGCAGCTGGGGGCCAGGCAGTCTTACCTCCGATGGTGTTGATGGACGGTCCGCCCTGCTGGACCTGAGTAATGATACTCGACGCTCCTCCGGCGGCAGCCATTAGATATGTGAATGAGAGAAGCGGGCTATATCCTTCTTCGTAGGCAGGAGGGGGGTTCACTGGAATCGTCGGTTTTCTGGGCAGACGATTGAGGCTTGTTGTCTTGCGGGAGTGCACGTTTTGTCTGGGCAACGGCGTCTTGAAGGGCGGCTGAAGATGCAGCAGCAGCAGCAGCAGCAGCACCACTCGGGATCGCCGGTGGAGTGCGTGGAGCGTAGGCTGGCGCGGCGGTAGTAGATAATGGCTCCGGTGCGGACTCGGGTGCCTTGGACGACGGCGGAGGGAACTCGAAGAACTCGTCGACTTGTTCTTCAGCAGATGCGAACTCGTAATTGCTTGAGAACGGAGGAGGTGCCGGTCTCAGTGATAGGGGCGAGAAGGAAATTATCGTCGATGCCGAGGCCTGGGACGGCGGGTAGTGGTAGCCCGGAGGAGGTGAGAGTGCTCGGCTGGGGTCGACGTCGACGTCGTCGTCGTCGTCGTTGTTGTTGTTGTTGTAATTGTCAACGTCAATGTCACGAGCTCCGGCCTTTTTATCGTCGGTGCGATTCAGACGACCCTTTCGGATATCGGCAGCTTGCAGGCCGGTGGGCTTGGAAGGTCCGTCAATGACCTCGTACGTATCTGACAACGTGATGGCGGTTGGACGGGGGGATATGTGTTGGCGGGTGTGGGTGTCTCGGTGACTGTCTGCGAGCGAAGCGACCCGATGACCGAAGTGGACAACAAACGGGGCTCACAAGGCGGCGTGTGGCGACAAGATCACTTCCGTAGACGCGTGCGGTCCGTTTGAGGATGCTCAGCGTTCGTCGTAAATTGATTCCGAGGGCAGACTGTTCAGCTCATCAATGGTGTGTTGGTTGGTCAAGGAAAGCGGTCAATTTCCCACGAGGTTAACCGATTGCAGTACAAGCTCGCTCACCCACCCGCCGCCCCATCCCAGGTGCGCTGCTGTTGCCAGGGCCAGGGGGTGCAATGTGATTCTGGGCAGGACCCTGTCTGTACCTTGAATAGGAAATTGGGAGGAGAGGTACTTGTGATGATCCACTGTTCCAATCTGGCTGGCGGGGCTGTTTAGAGGCTTGGCGCACAGGTCCGAACCCAACACAGCACAGCGACTGGCCGAGCCGCCCGCGCTTGCAAACACATCCAGGGGTTGCTTATCCGATCTAACCCAACTAGTGTTTCCTTTCTCTTTCTCCATGTTTATCGATGTTGTACTCGCTCAAGTTGACGCCGAACCTCGGACAACTCCTCGGGCAACTGCACTGCTGCACCTTGGTCGACAACTACAACTTCACCACGCACTTCAATCACGTCTTCACACACTGTTTTGTACACCATCGGGGCTGAAGCAGCATGCATGTTGCTTCGGGTGCCAGGATTGCGAATCCAGTCCTGATCACTCGCCTTGTGGCCAATCCATGAATGCCAAACTATTATGATATCTCAATTTGTCGAATGCTGAGCCTCCCCATAGCTACCATGTCTCAGGACTTGACAACAGTCTTGACTAGCATACGCAGTTCAAAGTCTGGTATCTCGAGCTTTCCGAAAAGCCTTCTCTGGACCTTTGTGCCTGGCTCGAGTTTGACATCGTAGCTCGTCACGATGACCGCAAGGATCAGCTTCATTAAAGCCGTGGCAAAGAAGCGGCCAGGGCTGCAACGGCAATGTCAGCCGTCTTTGACCACCTTCCATGCACATACAACCCTTGAACCCGGCTCAAGCTTAGATCGACTTACCACGCATATTTTCCGTGCTCAAAGAGTAAATAATCCAGGCTGGTATTCGCAGACTGCAGCCCTGCTGGATCCGCCCCTTGCTCCCTCAGCTTGCTGAAGCGAAACCCGTCAAACTTATCCGATTCAGGATATATGGTCGGGTCGTTATGGATGCCGACTGTCGGGACGCCGATGCGCGTTCCAGCTGGTATGAGGGTACCGTCCTTGAACCGGAAATCCTTGCGTGCGTTGCGTGTCAGGCCGACTGAAACTTGTTAGCCATCTTCTAGCACCCGGAAATATTCGCCATGTCCAAATCGAAGGCGCAGGTCACTCAACTCATCGATAAGTTGCGCACCCTCCCAGTCTCGCGAATGAAGCTATCTAGCTTCACCGCCTCGGTCAGGGTCTTCTGAGTGATCTGCCCATCCTCGAGCGTATCTAGGAGCTCCTGTCTCAATTCAGGTATATACTTGTCGGGCGCCGTGGCCAGAAACGTCGCGGCAGCCGTCAGTATCTACTCGTTTACCCGATCAGCAACTTGTTGTCTCCGGAGGCGAGGCCACTACAACCTACCGCGCTCGTAGGCTGTATAGCCGCCAGGTTCATACTCATCATGCGCTCTACGGTATTCCTCACATTCCGCTGTTTTGTAGGCGCCGTATCTACCATCGATTGGAGCAACGTGTTCGCCTTGTCCTTGGTTTTGTAGTTGGCGCGCATGCTTGTCAGTATTGTTGAGCTCATCAGCTCCTCGGCGAACCTTTTTCTTCGCCACGCAGGGGTTAGCCGGACAAGGTGGCTGCAGAACAGTCAGCGAGATGTGCTTCCATCTTCTACAAGAGATCAATGGGTTACGCCTTGATCGAGTCCGGGAAGAGTCTGATCAGCTCCGCAGATACGATGACTGCCCTTGTAAAAGCCCTGGAATTTCCCAGATATGCCTCGTCCCTACCTGTTGCAGCAGGTCAGTGTGACATTACTAATGCCAGGCTGGGTCACAAACACAACGGTTGCCCGACGAACGCATGAGCGATGGCCTGAGCTGTTACTTTTTGGACCACATGGAAGATGGCGACGGGCGTGAAATCTGGATGAGTAGCTTAGTCTTGGATCTCCAGACAGTAGATTCATTCGCAGTGCACCTGAGGGTGAGCCAACATGTTTATCCAGAGCAATACGAATCTCCTTCAACATGGGCGTTAAATCCCCGATGGTGTGCGTCAGTTTCCCGGAGACCAAACTAATATGCCAGGGCGTATTGTTGCCGATGGTCCAGTCTGACTGCAGTTCCTATTCGGCCGGCCAGCTATAAGCACGAATATCACGAAGCCTGCACCATAGACGTCACGCTGGTGGCAAGTCCGCTCCGTAGACACCACTAAAGGGGTACGATCAGAGATGGAGTGACGTACATCTGTCCCGATATCATGAAAGCTCAAGACATCGGCCGGGGCAGCAAGATACTAAGTCACCGACTGTCAGTATTGACAGACGACTCGAAGAGTTGCACCTGCCCGTGTCCAACCCCAGCGTTCTACAACGAAGCAGACGAACAAACAAACGGAAAAAGAGAAAGAGTAAGAGAAAGAGTAAGAGAAAAAAACAGCTCGGCCTACTCACCTCGGCGATCTTGGTCTTATCCACCACCAGCACATACTCGTTCCTCCACGTGGACACCTTGAAGTAACCATTCCTGTACTTCCTGTACCCCTTGAGCAGATAGTGCTGCGGTCTAAGCATGAAATTCACAGCGCCGCGCCACGAGGCGAACACAAGCCCGTGCCCATAGCCCATGCCGTGGACTCGTGCCCGTCTCCGCGCGTCGTGCGCATAGCTCCTCACCGCCAGCAGCACAAACAACGCCAGGAAAGCCGAGGTCCACGAGAGAATCTCCATGAAGCCGGCTGCGTTGAGAAAAAAGACGGGTTGGGAAAGTGGCAGACGAGAGAGGCGCGCGCGATGTAAACATGGGATCGGTTTGTGGATGATGCGCCTTGAGACGAGGCATCCTATGCGGTATCCCGAGTCGATGTCGCCGAGACATTGCAGTAGCAGCGCATACACCGAGGGAGGGATAACTAGGCAGGGGGCCTGGTGATAAGTATCTTGTGTAACGGCCAATCGGCAGATCGCAATTGAACACGCGCAGCGGCTATCGGCGGTTGCCTGTATAAACTACTGTATCTGATCAGGAATGACGGACCGTGACCCGGAGTCATAATGTCGCTCGAGTCTCTCTGAACCTGGTGCTTCACGCATGCACATACAAAGGCTTGGTTATAACGATTTCTGTTCGATTTGAAAGACACTGGTTGCAATTGGTGGGAATACAAAATCATGCCTATGTAAATAGACACCCGATCAACACCGCACAAGGTAAAATCTAGTAAACTTCCAGGACATATCTTCCCTCCTCCTTCAACCTATCAATCTCCTTCTTCGAGTCGACCTTGCGACCACTGGAGCGAGCTTCGGACTCGATAGCCTCTTGCAACACCTCGGTGACGTCTGGCACAGGCCATGTGGGACCGCAAAGGTAGAACGAACCCTCGTTCTTGATGTACGCCTTGACGATACTGCTCAATGACTGGCGCATCTTGTCCTGGATGTAGACCTTTTGTGGCTGGTCGCGAGAGAAGGCGGCACCGAGCAGGGTAATGACACCGGAGTCGAGGTATGCCTCCCACTCCTCGCCGTAGAGGTACTCCTCGCGCTGATGACGGGAGCCGAGGTAGAGAAGGATCTCACCAATCTCCTTGCCCTGAGCCTTCTGCATCGCGCGGTACTGAATGAAGGCACGGAAGGGAGCAAGACCCGTTCCAAGACCGGCCATGATCAGCGGCGCGTCATCGCGTGTAGGTAGCTTCATGACCGACGGCTTGACCGAAGCGGTGATGGCGGTGCCGACAGGCAGACGGCTCAGATAACGCGTAGCCTGGCCCCATCGAGTGCGGCCCTGCGAGTCGACCCAGTCGACCACAACGATCATGAGAGCGACCGTGTTGGGTGAGACAGCCTGGGCCGAAGCAATCGAGTACTCACGTCGCTTCAGGGGACCGACGAGGCGGACAATGTCGCTGATCGTCAGGCGGGCCGATTTGAACTCGTCCAGAATGTCCGCGTAGCAGACAGTGTCGACTTCACTGCGCTTCTTGAACTCCTCGGCACCTGCCTGGGAGCCGAGAGACTGCAGGAGCGTCTTCTCCTTCTCGTCTATGGCGTGATCGGCAAGAGACTCGTAGAAACGTTTGGGTGGCTTTCCGAAAAGGTCAATGTTCTGCGTGAGCGATTGGTACACGGTCCGCGTCTCCAGGGCGTCGCCATCTCTTGCCGGAACCTGAATCAGCTCATCGGCATCAAGACCGTACCTGGCAATGAACTCTTGCACCTGAATCGGATCGTTGTCGGCATGGATGCCTAGCGCCTCGCCAATCTTGTAGGTGAGGCCAGAGTCGCCCAAATCAAACTCGATGTGGAAGATGTTGCGGTCGTAGGAACTGGGGGTAAGTCTGCGGTTCTCTTTGACGCGGATAGTGTACGTCTTGACAGGCTGATCAGGTCTCAGACCGGTCTCGGTGCCGTAAGCTTCCCTGAAGAGCAAACCCTTCGCAGCAGCCTTCCAATCGCCCACCTGTAGGTCAGACTCGATTTCTTCTTTGGCGAAGGGAACAAAGCTGTGAGTCTTGCGAGCGCTGAGAAGAGAGGGGTTGGTGGTTTCTTCTGTGACTTCGGCCCATTCGTCAGGAACCTCGAACTTGCAGAAGATCTTATCCAACGCATCCTTGCATTCCTCGAGGATCGAATGGTTGCCGTCGAGGGTGGCAAGTTTCTGGAAGACCTCGGACGTCACTTCCGGTTGCGCGACTCGTAAGAAGGCCAGCTCCATCAGGAGTCTGGCGACGTTCTTGTCGGCTTCGAAAGCGGGCGACCCAGCAGAATCAAAAATGTATAGTTCGAGGTTTCTCTCCTTGATGTCCTTGCGGATAGCCGAAGGGATACGCTTCTCGATGTCTTCAGCCTTGAAATTGGGTAGTTTCAGAACCAGCTTGCCACCGGACCGGAGTGCCTGCCAGAAAGCGGCCTCCTTGAGCAGCTTCTCGTCATTGACAAAGACAGCGTCCGCTTCGTCTACAGCATATGGTGCATCAATGGACTTCTTCGAGATCCTCATGTCTATCCGGACAGCGCCTCCTTGAACCATGTTGTCGTGGGATTCGCTAAGGTAGACATGGTTGCTGGTATCCTGGGATAGAAGTTCACCAACGACAGTAGGTGCGGCCACGGTCAAGGAATCGTCAACGTCCAAAAAGACGTACTGACTGACGTCGTCAAGCTGCGAAAGCTGCACCTTCACGGTGCCATTGTCTTCCTTGTTGTGCAGCTTGAGAAGAACGGAAGTGAAACTGGTGGGCGTGAATGATTCCGAGGCAGAGTACTTGACATCTGTCACGGTGGGCACCAGATCCCACTTGTCGGCAAAGGCGACCGAGGTCAAAACGTCAGAGTAAAGGACCGACTGGACCGATGCATCGGTCGCGGCGTGGTCGTCATGAACCTGGCCCAGGACGACAATGTTGCGCACCGTCTCAGGGAGTGTCTTGAGGAAGGCCTCCTCAACGAAGGGGCGATACACTCGGACACTCACGGCACCGACCTTCATGTCCTGCGTGGCCAGGTCTTTGGCAACCTGCTTGGCTAGTTGCGACTCGGCGCTTCCAAACACAACCATGACGGTCTCGGCAGACTTGTGACCGCTGTACTCGAACAGGTCATAGTCGGTGCCGAGCTCAGCGTTGAAGGTCTTGACGAGTTCCACAATCTTGCCGGCAGGGTCAAGACGCTTGTTAAAGGTCTCAACAGCGGAAGACACGCTGCTGTAGAGCTTGGAGATACCGGTGTTGCCCACGACGTCGACGACCTGCAGGGTCTCACGAGAGGTACGGAGACCGTCATAGATGTGCAGAGTGGGCAAGATCTTGGCCATCAGTGTCGCAAGCAACGACATGTGTTGAGCTTCGTGGGCTGACGAGCTCGACACCAAGCCAAGGCCGAGCTCCTCGGCCAGTTGCATGGCAGTGCCATATTCGGTAACGAGACCGTTGTCGGCGGTAAAGTCGGTCGCGGCGATGTGGGCAACAAAAGGGCTAGCCACACTGTAAAGAAGAGCCAGCTGGTCCAAGGACGAGCGCAGGCTGCGCAAGCTCAGAGTCGAGGCCAGCAGTGTCTGCGGGATGTGTCTCTTGCTCAGATCGAAGTCCTTGGAAAAGATGTAGCCAAGGGCAAAAGCGCCAGCACCCGTACGCGTCTGCAGGGGCAAGACATCGGTGGCGTAGCCGTTGATGTTCTTCTCGCCCTCACGTTGCCATCTTTGCGCGGCAACGTCAAGGTCAAAGGTCTCGGGCGAGTAAGAGAAGATCTTGTCGGAGAGAGCGTATGCGACCTGCTGGACCAGCAACTGGCCTGTCACGTAGGTAGGGCCCAATATCGAAGACAAAGGGACGTGCTGGCCGAAGGGCAAGGTCGATGATTGTATGGTGATGTTGGCACGCTCGGCGATCGCCTCGGGCTGGTCGATCTTGTCAACATCGCCGCCACTTTCTTGTAACGCCATCGTGAAGGCTGTGTGATCAATGGCTCTTGTGAAGTATGACCAGTGGTCGGGATATCTGTCTCTTCAGGCCAGACCGAGGTTTATGGAGAAGAAGGACAGAGGCCGAGGAAAGCCAAGGACAATTCAGCACAGCTACGGTTTCCGATAGAGACCAGTAGATCAGACAAGAGGAAACAGGGGCGCGAAGGAAGGGTGAGTAGTGTGGTCTTCGAGGGAACGAGCGCAACCAGAGATCGTACACAGTAGACGATGACTGACACCCACCGAAGTCACAGCGAACGAGCACGCATATAAGAGACATCTACACAGTAGCCTACCTTGTTCGCCGCCGAGGACGGCTACATTTTCACCATCGGCCGGTATTGCGCCATCTTTCCCGCGGTGGATGGCGGTTGTCGGTGGTGAAGTTTGGCTGTGGAAATGTGCTTCAGCCGTCGCAAAGTGTCGCGAAAGTGAATCACGCAATCGGTGCTAATCCCGACAGGGTTTGGCGCAGCTCGGGTAGATGACCAAGGTGGAGCTCGACTGGGGGGTCGGGATCCGGATTCTCCATAACTAGTCAACTACGTAGTACTACGTACACAGTACACCACCCACATACGTAGTAACTAACAAACTATCCGTACCGTACACCACTCATGGGATTTGTCTGACGCCGGCCGAGATCTAGCCTACTACGTACCTATAGAGTTTTCTTGCTCAGACATTGCTCATGTCCAGGTCGGAGAAAATACGCAGGCAGCATTTCGTACATGCTATACTTGTCACCCGTGATGAGGATGGGAATTGGGGCGGTTTGCCTAAATACCCGAAGAGGTACAAAGTACATGCTAACTACAGGGTACCTGATTACAGATCTTGATAGGTTCCCCGCGTTCCGAGTACTCTCTCTTTTGTTAGTTATCCGTACCAGAGTAACTAACTTACTTCGTATGACCAAAATAACGGTCTCCACTCTGAATACTCCCGTGCCTCTTTAAACAGCCTCTTTGAACACCTCGGGATCGGAAACGGAATATCTGAATCTGAATTACTATACTACTTGCACAAACTACTGTCGGCATAAGGTGCACCGTGCGACAGACAAACAGATCTCGATTTCTGCAATGGCCCCAATCTACAAGGTTGCCTTGATCCAGTTGAACCCAAAGGTACGATGAGGAACTCGAGCAGTACACTATACTCGGTACACGGTACACCAACGCTCGAGACTCGAGTAACCCAGTCACCAGTGTGACCATTCCAGCTCACGGCCACTGACTACATACGCAGGCACTTGCGCCGGCCGAGAACTATGCCAAGGCTGTCTCGTTCATCACAGAAGCCGCAGAAAAAGGCTGTCACCTGGCAGTCCTGCCCGAGTATCACTTAACCTCCTGGGCACCTGAGGATCCTTCCTTCCGAGACTCGTGCGCAGACTCGGCGAAGTACGTGACCACATACCAGCAGCTAGCCAAACAGCTCAACATCTGCATCGTCCCAGGCACCATTGTCGAGCCCAGCTCCGACGCAAATGGCGACGCCCTTGCCAACAATGCGTACTTCATCTCGTCTGACGGCAAGGTAGCGGGCCGCTATCAGAAGAAGAATCTCTGGCACCCCGAGCGCCATCACCTGGTGTCTTCGGCCCACGAGGCGCATGAAGCATTCGATACACCTCTTGGTCGCGTTGGGTTGCTGGCCTGCTGGGACTTGGCCTTCCCCGAAGCGTTTCGGGAGCTGATCTCAGATGGTGCGCAGATCATATGCGTGCCCTCCTTCTGGACAATGAAGGACGTCACGGACGAGGGCTATGCCCTGAACCCGGAAGGAGAAGCGCTCTTCTTGAACAGCGCCCTTGTCAGTCGCGCTTTCGAGAACACGTGCGCCGTGGTTTTTGTAAACGCAGGCGGCCCGCCCGAGAAGGGAGAGAAGACGAACTACGCGGGTCTGAGTCAACTGGCGATCCCACACGTCGGCTCGGCTGGCAAAATGGGACGCGCCGAGGGCATGTCGATCGTGGATCTCGACATGGATATCTTGAGGATTGCGGAAGACAATTACAAGATCCGAGAGGACATGCAACGAGACGGTTGGCATTACGCATACACACGCTCCAGAGATGGAAAGCTGTAATGACGCTTGGCGAGATTCAGAACAGCGAATCGGTCGTGACCTCATTCCATAGACTCGACAGCACTGTACGAGGGGAAAAGGTGGTGGCTATGATCGCGACTTGCCTTCCCCTCGGCATTGTGAGACACCTAATCCCACGTCATCTGCACACTTTCCATCACCTAAACAACAACTCTATCCGTCTTTTTTCTACTAAAGGTCCACAAACACCAACACTCGCGCGTACCCCCTGGATACCACATGCCATCGTTGCAACCATGTCTACCCTTGCGGCGGCCCTCACAACGGTCTTCAACCATCCGGCATCATGCGCCGATCGTTATGTCGTCTTCATCGCGAGACCGACACCGCTGGGTGATACAAGCACCAAAGCGCCAAGTAGCGGATGGGTAGACCCGTCGTTCACGGATTGCGTTCCTACTCAACACACGACTATATATCCTACGTCCAGCCCAGATCTTTGCCCGACTCAAGTGATCATCGTATCGTGGGGATCCAATGCAGTGGACACAACGGCGGTTTGGACTGGAGCGTGTTGTCAAAGGTGAGTTTTATGCACCCCATGGGCTTGCAAGCTCGGTTCATGTAACACAATGGCACAGTGAATTCTCGACGGTCGAGATCGATGCTCGGTGGATCTGCTCATCTTTGGTCACGACATCTATGACCTTCATGCTGGATCCAGCCATCTCAACTACCGACATTTACACAGTGGTATCGAATCTTTGGATCGAACACGATCAGCCCAGTATACAATGGCGGGTATCGAACCTCTCGGTTCTACCAACCAGCATAGCATCGCAGTATGCATCATTGATGAAACCCAACGGACTTGCTACCTATACTTATACGCACTCCTCCCCATATCCCGAGGACAGCAAAACACCTACGCTTCCATCTCCACCCTTCATCAGCACCAAGACATATGCTCTGGAAACCTCATACTCGACAATGCTCATCACAACACATGGATCCGAGTCGTCGTCTCGGTCACTCTTGACAGCATCCCCCACCACGACTGAAAACACAATACCGTTGACACCAACAAGTGCGCCACATTTGTCACCTCAACCTTCATCGGAGCAACTCATACCGAGCTCCAAAGCTGGGAGCAAGAGTGCCAAAGGTATATTGGCAGGTGGTTTCCTGATAGCGATTGGGCTAAACATGGCTCTACTTCTATAAATAAGTCACATTGGCACTTGAGAGGGGACGGGCGAGGTCTCATCCGCCTTTCAACCTCCCTGTACGTCACTCAAGGAAAGCAAGTGATCCGAATAAAGGCTGCTTCCGCACTGGGCCAGCTCCTGTCAGGGGTGATCGAACAAGGCTATTGTTTCTCAATGTGCAATGGGAGAGCTCTCAAGGACAATGCAACACATATCTAGCATGTCTAATCTTAGCTGTCTGTCCAGGAACGATTGCCAAATTATATGCTATATATCAGCACGTATTCGGGTTTTGGCATGTGGAAGTCGAAGGTCCACCAAGTCGTGTATGCAGAAGAAGAACCAGGTTACTACAGCAATGTTAAGCACAATGTTCCGAAGAAGACCTACTACCAGTCCAGGAAACAGAGGTCGGAGAGAAACCTGCCCTCGGCAACCTCTCGAGGAAATTTCTGCTCCAAACGTGCCCGGTCAACAGCCCAATGCTCCCGCGGATATGCCCTTTAGGACCAACACTGGCCCGGAAAGGGACTATCCCATGGGCATCAACCCGCTGCGCCAGCATCCCGTGCACGGCCGCTTCGACCCCGAGATGGAAGGCCGACTCCAGCAGTTGACAGTCCTGACCCAGCAACGGATGCCGAGCCCTGCCAACGGGCCCGAAAGTTTGCCTCCCGCGCCCCTCCAGGTAGGCACCGGCCCGGTCCGTGTCATCCAAACCGGTGTGCGGCGCATGTCTCTGAGCGAGAGGGCCAGGCAGCACGTCCGGCTCGTGTCCCGGACCCTCGGGCTCTCGGGCTCTGGGCAGGATTCCGAGGCTTCTTCGCGTCGCAGCTCCAGCGCGTCTGTGGACCAGTTGCCCGAGACGAGCAGACGGAGAAGCTTTAGCGAGGCGCTGCGGAGGGCTGTGTCGGGGAGAGGGGATCGGTGGCGTCGACGTCATGGACGGCTGTGCGAGAGGCGGCCTGCGGAGGCCAACTCGGACTCGGAGGCGGAGAAGAGGAAAAGAGAGATATTGCTTTGAGGAGGGGAGCTCAATGTGGAGATTGTACCTACCGTGACGGGGTTGCTGACTGGATTTCATTCGGCCAGGAGCAGTGCCCGGGTTACTGGTAAAGAAAGGTCTTGCAGGCCTCGACACAACAGACCATGAGGAATTGCACGTTTTTTTGCCTAATCAGACCTCTGCGGTGCTTGTATATGATAATCGTACAACCTCAGGAAATGAAGGCATAGGGTTGAGTAAAACAATCGTCCCACTCCGTCTTCCCCGAGTCCCAAAATCTCTCAAAGCACGCTGCGGCAACCCGAGGGTAGCTAGCACCCAGCACCCTAGCCATCATCGCAAGATTGTTCCCGACGAACAGGCGGTCTTTCAAGCTCCTCGTCGACGATGCGACGCCGGCTACCAAGAGTGGCCACATCATGGCGGGCCCTATCTTCGGTGACGATATAGTTTGATCGAGCAGCTCAAAGAGCTTGTCTGCATGCCTAGCTCTCAGCGTCAGCGTCTCTGACACGGGTAGCGCAAACGATGAAGCCTGGAGAGATGAAATGCAGTACAACGTCGATGCGGACTGGTATATCCGACCGATGAGAAGGAGCTCGTTGTAGGAGTCCGGGTATTTTGCCGCCCACTCCTCCGCATTGAAATCGACAATGTCCGATAATATTTCATCAGCAGTTGCCTGGATTGGCGTTGGAGGAGAGAACGAGGGGTTTTCTTCCGATTCTTCGGGGTCCAAAAGGAGTAAGAAAGAAGTTGCCATCGAATGCCTCAGCCGGTTGACCTTCTCGATGTTGAGGAATAGTTGCGGCGGGCACAGCACGGTAGGGTAGTCGCCTAGGCCGTACAAATCGGCAAGGATATCCAAGTCTGGCTGTGCGGCTACATAACTCTCGGGTGGGCTGGTAGTGCTGGCGATGACCCCGACGCTGGCCACACTCGTCAGTTGTGGCAAACCTTGCCGTGGTGGAGTTGGCTCACATTGAGAAGTAGGTCAACAGGCCGCGCAGGTATGAATCCTTGAGTCGTTTTATACCACCGCAAGATCTTACGACCTCCTTAACCGCAAGGAAGTGGGAAAGCCAGCTCGTTGAACACAGATGGTTGATCTGGGTAGCCGTAGCGTTAGCGAGGTCGGGTTTCCGAATCTGTATCCTCTGCATTCTTATCATTCTTACATCTGAAGTCATCATCATCAATATATTGTATATCGCGGAAAGCATGGTGGTCTCAGACTTTTGGTAACGAGCGACGACGTCACCAAGTCCTCGGATACTGAGCCCTCTGTGCTCATGATAGCGGCACCACAACTCGGTGGAACTCACTCGACCAGTCGGTGGTGACTTGCACAGATAGTGCCCAATGGCAATGCAGATCAACACTTGGCGGACAGGTTCGGTAAGATGTTGCAAGACGGATGGGGGTATAGTATTAACGAATAAAGATGGTCCCATATGCTCCAGGAAGGTTAGATCCGGCATGATCTGAGTGTTTACTAACAGCGCGAATCGATGTTAGACCGTACTAATGCTTGTGCCTGGCTACGTACCATAACCAGGGGAATAGGGGTAGTGTAGGGTAGGGGGCGTGGCCTACTGTAGCAACAGGCTTGGACGGTCTCGGACACATCCTCTCTGAGGTTGACCAGCGGCACAAGTGTGCCACTCGATATCTCGGCGTACTTCTTCTCGAGTGCTGACATATTTCCTTCAGCCATCCTCGTGACCTTCACCTTGGTTGGCGCCCTTGCTGTTGGTTTCCGAGGCCGGGACACAACCTTTATCGTAGTTACCCATTTCAACGGTTTCTTGTCCTCGAAGCCGGGACATACTATTCCGGCTTTACGACACTTGTTACACACGGGGTGTGTCGAATCGCAGACTATTCTGCGACGCAGACACTCCCAGCAATGTCGCTTTTCGGTCATCCCGATTTCCGCGTTTGGATTTGTTGGTGCTGGGTATACTGTTTGAACACTCCGAAAACCAAAGATATTATAGACCGATTGCCGTGTGAAGTTCAATGCGATGCGACTTGCAGAATAGTCGAGAGATTTCTAGTAGAATCAAAGGGATCAGTCCAGGTGAGTCTAGAGAAATACATATCATACAAGTGCTGAGGTGGAGGTAGGGCGTAGGTAAGCACTGTCACTGTGTCACTGTCACTACTGTAACGCTAGTCTGTCGGCTGTGGGATTGTGCCACCCCCACTTATACCGGTGTGGTAACCTACAAAGTATCTTAGTACTCCGTAACTTACTCCGTACGCAGTAGAACTTCCCGTCCGTACCTTGGTAAGACGCCAACAACGTAAAGGCTTGGCCATTTCTTATCCAGATCAAGAATAGCGCGGCCTTGACACTTGCCTGCCAAGAACTCTGCCACCTCGACAGGTGCAGATACGGCGTATTGAATCATATTGATGCGCATGATCTAGTCTTACGAAGTGAAGACAGAGCATAACCAATGAAACCACTCCCTCACAATTATTTATCTACGTGCACCCTCAACTTTCAAGGCTCACTGCCTCGCTGAGGCGTTTATACTTTTCCAGCAGAGCCACTTCCCACCGGCGCATATCCGTTATCCTCCCAAAACTCCTTCTTTGCCTGCCCACCACCGTTGCGCTTGTCTACAGCCCAGTCTAGGAAGCCGAAGGGGTCGATGAAGGTCAGCCACCAGTTGTCCCTACTCGCCCACCCAGGCCCCTCGAGCTCCGTAACGCCGTCCTGCGCAAGATATACCCTGTAGTTCTGGGGCAGGTAGAGTCGCGGGTGGTTGGCGTTCCACAGGAACACGTTGATCAACATGAACATGGCCTCGAACACGCAGAAGAACCACTCATACCGCAAGATGGGGCTCAGGGTGCGCCAGTCTGCGTTCGGATCCAGCAGCTGCTCGCGTGAGACGCTAAAGTGCTCGACGATGCGGTAGACGGTGCGACCTAGTACGAGCACGGTGCTGGCGTACAGCGTAAGCAGAGGCATGACGACTTTTCGGTTGGCAACTTTGACTTTGATGCAGCGGCGGTGGAATACGGTGGCTAACAAAATGAAGAGTGTGACGACGACAACCTGCATAATGAGGGCAACCTTGGTCAGGGTCTCACCCAGCTTTTGGATGTCCTCTTCCGCGTAAGGGTTGGCGAGCCAGGCAATACCAATGGCGTTCACGGCCTCGATCACAGCGGATAAGGCGCCGAATGTTGTGAGAACACGTCCAGGGTGTATGGGTGTGCAGTAAGGAACGTAGTATAGGACTCGCCCCAGGATGTGGTAGTTCGCCAGCTCCACAAGAGGCCTGTTCATTTCAGGCGTTAGGGACAGCTCGCATGGTGACGAGGACGAAGGCATGCTGTACTTACGGGGCCATGTATACGAGACACTGGCTAGCGATAAAAAGAGGTATGTTGCCATAGTGGAACGACTCGTACACTCGAAAAGCAAAACCCACGGCGAAAATCAGACAGACGACGGGGTAGAGAAAGATCGCTTTCGTGTACTGGTATTTGCTGTTTGAGGCTCTAGTCAGACTTTCAACGTATTCAATTCGCACCCAGAGGGCATATCATACTAGCATTGCCATGTGTGCAGGATGCCCGATATCGCAAATGCGACAGTGAAGAAGGTTGCAGCCCCTTTGTTGGGTGCGTATACGTAGAGAGAACCGAGTACTGTCAGAAGCCTCAATCAGTGCCTGAGCATGTCGGGAAAAAGAGAATGGCCATCTTACTTGGTTCTCCGTTCGACATCTTGAGATGTCCAAGACAGACTTTGGTTTATCGACTTTGAAGCTGTATCCAAGTAAAAGTGTAGACAAGTCACCAATTTGGCTCGCAACGGCGTATGAGATGGTGTTTCTGGAAGATTTCTAGAACTAGGTACAAACAATCCGCGGCACAGCTATGAGCCCAAGTCGAAAGCTTTATATACCGCAAGGCCATTACACGACAACGACAGTCAATACGCCGTATGGTCCCAAAGGGGTCTTGAGGTGTACCTTCGTACCAGACTGGGGCTGTATTTCAGCATTGCCGCATGGCATGAACCAATAAGACTGAGTCCTGCAAATAAGCATAGCGGAAAACAGCTAACTACGCTAGTCCTTAAGTGACCCTTCTTTTGGCCAAGACTTTTTCGTACCCTAGACTGAGTTTGAGGCAAGGCGCAACTTGTAGATATCTTGAATCGGAGCAGCCCACCGCTATGAACCGTCGAGGGAAGGAAGGGAAGAATCGAAGGTGTGAAGATGTGCGTGGGTATAGATGCCGGATATTCAGCTCTGCAGCCCCGGTTTAGACACGCAAGGCACACAGGTAGACATCTGTACATTTCCAACTTGTTACTTGCAGTATTGTGAGTAGATGGTAGACCACCCAAGTCTGGGTACTAAGTTATGTAGTTACGGAGTAACTTGGTGCACAAGGTAACTAAACTCCGTACAGTTGCCGCTAAGACGAGAGGCTTCTACCCCCTAGCAACCCGTCAACCGGGGTTATATTAGTGGGCCGTGGGGTAGCCGAGGCTCATTAGCAAGAGTCAAGACACTGCTCTCCTTTACACACTTTACACAGTAGGAGTTGCAAGCCTGCGGTTCTACCCTGCAACTTCTCCGTATGCACGGAGTGCAGTGTGGTCTCGAATTCACGACACGGGCTTTCCTCCTCGGTATGGCTTCAGACGCAGTGCCAACGTTCGCCGAAGCCACAGCGCTCCGGGCGCTCGACTCGCACACCTATGCCGCTGACTTTCTCTCCGAATGGGCTGTTGGTGCCGTCCCACACGGAGGCGTCGTGACGTCCGTGTTGCTTCGAGTGACCACATTGCACTTCAAGACCACCTTGTCCGCCCAGAAGCAGCCGCACACGATCACGCTGCACGCCGAGTTCATGCGGCGTACGCAGATTGGGCCTGCCACGCTTACTGTTCACCATGCCAAACTCGGAAGGCAGACGTCCACGATCCACGTGACGTTGAAGCAAGACGGTCGCGAGGAAGTCGTGGCTTACATCACGAACACAAACCTAGACTCCGAGGGGGGTCCGACGCTTGAGACGGGGTGGCAACTGGAACCTCCGCCGCCGGCTGCGGATCTCACAGCGCTCAAGGAGGGCCGCGATGCGAAGTGGGCTGAGCCGCGGGATACGCCGTTCCCCAAGTTTCGGAAGGTGGTCACGCAAGTATACATGCACATCCCGAGAGAGGGCCAGGTCCTGGACAGCATCGGCGACGAGTGGCTGCGGTTCAGATCCGGGGAGCGATTCGACAACGAGAGTCTAGGTTTCGCGTCGGACCTCTGGCCGAACATCATCGAAAACATGGATGCGACGCGGCGACAGCGCGGGGAGGGGACTTCCCTTAATAAACCAATGTCGATGTTTTGGTTTCCCACGTTGCTGCTGAACCTCGACATCAAGAAGGCGCTACCACCTGGAGGTGTTGAGTGGCTGTTTGTCCGAGTCAGGGCGAAGCAGATCAGAAATGGTCGACTAGATCTGGAGGTTGTCATCTTGGACGAAGGTGGAGAGATGATAGCCTTGAGCCATCAGGTTGCTTTGGTCGTGGACGCAAAGAGGAACACCGCAGAGAGAAGCAGCGCGGCAAGCAAGATGTGAGACAACTTTGGGCCACGATGTGCGAGTCGGGTCGAGGCCTCGTTGACATTTGAGCTATGAATATCGTTACTCGCCGCGACTTTTCGGGTTGCCGAGCAAAAGGCAACAAAGAGGCCAATGGCGAAAAGGATGGTGCAGATGGTCAACCATTAGCCAGTCTAAACTACTAACTAGTTCCGGTACGTAAAACAAGGTCTTCTTGGTGCCGATCACACCTACCATTGTATTCGATGATGCGCGTTGGGCGGTAGTGCTGCATATACATGACCGATGGACCACTTCAGGATTCCTAAGAAGCGATCTTCGTCACGTTTAGACAACGGTTTGGCATGATCTGGATTTGTTCTCCTCGTGCCACGCCCCAAATCCCAAATCGGCGTGTACTTCGTAGAGGCGGAAGGCTTTCCGCTCAGTGGCTTGGCACGGCGCTGGTGGATCTCTGGAACCCTGCAATTCAACTTTTAGTGACGACAGGCAGCCCGTTCCCATCCAAGTGCGATCTGAAGCTGCGACCAATTTTCTATCCGGCATCAACGCCCTTCCCAGGGCAGCCTCACTTACCTCTCACCTCTACCACCACCAACGTTAATATAATGAGATGATTTCAAGCAGACCAGCCGACCAGACAGACCATCCCTTTGCGACTGCCTCACCTCCATCATGGCGGCCCCCTCGAACTCCCTGCAGCTCTCCGAGTACCTGGAGAAGCTGCCGGGCGTGACATTTCGACGCCTCTACCAGCAACCGTCGACCGCCTTTGCCATCTTTCGCCGCATGCTGCCTCACCTAGCCAAGACGATTGTCATGGCTATGCTCTACATGCCGACACCATTCCTAGTCTCCGATCTCGATATATGGGTGAAGCCTGCCTCGAAACGACAGAAGGACCAAGCCACGGCCGTCCTGAGAAGCCTGCACATAATTCAGATCAGCCTGCCAATAAAGGATGCGCCGCAGACCATGGTTCTGACAGCTAACTTCAAGAGCAGTCTGCGACTTGCACTAGAAGGAGGGGGCGATCACAACTCGTTCGGTGTGCCATCCCAGCTGGACGTGCCGTACGATGTCGACCTGGCCCTCCTAGATAAATACGCTCGCAAGAAATGGGACGACATCCTGCACTTTGTGGTCAACTCGGTAGGAATGACCGATATGCAGCCACGAAACGAGAAAGATGGGAAAGGGGTCAACGCGAAAGTGAAGGATCTACTCATCTCGGGCCGCCTCGTTGAACGAAAGGGCCCCGTCACTGTCAGCATCACGCAGGCTGGGTTCACATTTCTGCTGCAGGAAGCCAACTCACAGGTATGGACCGTGCTACTTCTGTGGCTGGGATACACGGATCAAACCAATACGGGCGACGACAGCGTGGATATGTTGTCATTCCTATTTCTCCTCGCCTCTCTGGAGCTGGGACGCGGTTACGACACAGAGGCTCTGACCGAGTCTAGACGAAACATGCTGCCTTGGCTCAGGGACTTTGGACTCGTATATATACCGTCGCACCCGCCTCACAACCTGCGTCAATACTTCCCCACGCGCCTAGCCACGACACTGACCAGCTCCGAATCCAGTCTGCGCTCCGTATCAGCAGGGTTCTTGGCGGCAACTGAAGGAGGTGCCTCAGATGCCGGTGATAAGAATGCCATCATCCTCGAGACCAACTTCCGCATGTACGCCTACACTTCGTCTCCGCTTCAGATAGCTGTCCTGGCCCTCTTTTGCGAATTGAAGTTGCGTTTTCGCGAGCTTGTCAGTGGCAAGCTATCGCGAAACTCGATCCGTCGTGCTGTCGAGATGGGTATCACATCCGACCAGATCATATCGTATCTAGCCACGCACGCTCACGAACAGATGCACCGAGTGGCCGCTGCCACCAAGAAACCCTTGCTGCCGCCGGTCATTGTTGATCAGATCCGCCTGTGGCAACTGGATACCGAGCGTATGAGCACCTGTCCCGGATTTCTTTTCAAGGACTTTGACGGCATACGCGAATACGAGGCCATGGCCAACTACGCTGACGAGATTGGTGTGCTCAAGTGGCGAAACGACAGGAAGGGCATGTTCTTTGCGAACAAGGTCGAGCAGATCCAGTCCTTCATGAAGAACAGGCGGAAAGCCGAGCAGTAGTTGAGCAGCAGATGATGAAAGCGAAGTTATATCATGGTGGGTTTTTTGGGAGTGGCAGCATTGGGACGGCGCAACCAGTTAGAGGACAAGTCTTTTGGATTCGATGGGCAATGGGTTATGGCTACGAGCATAGAATCGTTGAGGGCTCAGAGGCGCACTTTCAACTGCTTCACCGCATCACGTATAATTGAAACGTTGGTCATTTCTCCCTTCCGGCGTCGCTCTTCATTGGCGACAGATTCGCTCACTGCCTTGTTGATAAGCCAAAACACTGACTTTGAACTAGGTTGGCCGATGAACCGTACCTATGCACTTATGTACTTGTGTACTTGCGTGATTGGAAATGGTGAAGTATCGGCTAGCAGAATTCAAGGCAAGTGAAGAAATGGTTGGCTGGCAACGGCGACGTCGTTTGCTTCGAACTCGAGGAAGGCGCTGGCTGTCCTGCCACTTCCGGAGCAGGACAGCACGAACAATGGAAGGCATTTAAAGAAGCCTCGCCTCATTGGATGTCCAAAACTCGATTCATACCCTGTGCGAAAACCACCAACTGGCCAGGATCGAGAAACCATGCAGTCTGCTCCCGCTCTGAACATCGGGATCCTGAAGCTCATCAAGCAGACTCTCGACATCCTGTACGTCGTGTTCTTCGGTACGCTGAAGGCGGTCACCTGCATCGTCGTGCTCCATGTTCGTGCCTATCTGAGTATTGCCGGCGTATGGATCCCTTTCACCTTTATCCAGCTATGCCGACTCACGCTCCTGGCCACGAGGGTCGTTCACCGCCGCCACCGCCGACGCGAGGCCCGTCGCGTCCCCGTTACGGTGAAGTGAACAGCTTCCTGCGTCATCCAAACCCTTTGGCACAGCACCCGACCAACTACCGCCAGTCATCCACACGCCGTCTATCAGCCGGCTTCCACACAGATGGGCCGTTGTCGTCTGATCCAACCGTGGCAACGTCGTCCTTGACAGCCTCGAACACTACCAGCAGCCTGGCACGTACAACCCTTACCTCTTCGCATACGACTGGCAGTATCCCAAGGGCTAGCACGAATCACAATTTGCCTCGAAGATCGACCCCGACTGGTATTCCTACCCCCAAGCCTTCCACAGCAGCTACGTACACGACAGTCACAACATCTCTTCATTATCTCCAGAACAATGAGAACGTCCCCCCTAATGTCCTAAAAGACGGTTTGCAGTCCAAACATCGAGACAGCATGGATCTGGCGACCGCGAAGCTTCGATCAAAGTTCAGACTAAAGCCGACAGGCACACTGCCCAAGATCCGTACGCTGAGTGTCATCTCCAACTTGACTTCTTCATTTTCCCGCAGCTCACTGGGCTCCTCTGATCGAGTCGCCTCCTGTTCATCGGCAGCTGATACGGAACCGAGTGACCCCCAAACATGCCAGGGTTCAGTCGTCGACTTGGCTCCCAAACCGGAAAACACGCGCCAAATTCGGGGACCGCAATCATCCGAGTACTGGACGGGTCGTTTCTTGGCCCTACAGGACCGTCTACATTCCGATATGCTAATGCCGGAGAGTGTCACTACTCTCGCCACAGCCCGTGCCGATCGTGCTACTGAACGTGCTACTTCCACCACCGCTGGCATGTCTAGTTCCGCTTCAACACCTCATCTGTCGACAACGCGACGCAACAAGCAGAGGAATGTCCCATCCAATGTGGCTATGGCATCTCAGAGATCATCCAGAGACGATGAGGCCGCAATCTTCGAAGACGATGACAGTAGAGCACGTCGAGTATTCCTTTACCTCGAGGCACTATGCATCACCAGTGAGGCCAGGCAGAGCCTATATGCATGGCAACAAGCCTACGCCCGTCGCATGGGAAAGGAGTGTACTCTACCCGAAGGCGGTACAATGGAAGACAAGGGCTGGGTGGGACGGTTTCTTAGCCGAGATCCTCACGGCAGACGCAACGCTCAAGTCTTTATTCGCTGACGTATGTGGCCTCGTTACCTCGTGTCATGGGGCTGTACGTTTTTTTTTTTTTGAAGGGCATGTGGTATGACTCGACGACTCGGACAAGGCCTATACAGGAGACATGTTATGAAAATGGCGCGAGTAATATTGCTATAGACGAGGAGCACATTATTTGATCACCCATGGATATATATCTTCACGTCCTTACACAGACTCAGGTAGCTGCTTTGGTCAACCATGATGTTCAGTTACCAAACAAGCCTGTGTTGGGCCTGTTCATCTATGTGATGTAGAACCGAGTGCCTCTACCTGTAATCTCTTGATTTTGTGATCACAAATCATGATGAAATCATATGCTTCTTGTTCTCTGATTCTCGACACAACACACACCCATCATTCAATTCATTTGTTTCCATTTTACCTCGTTGCCGACAGATCTAGATGGCGTTCTTACCGAATTCCACCGGAAGATTATCCGGCTTCTTCGCTTAGTTGTTGACGTTGCAGCTGGGTTGATCTAAGCCGCCGCCGACAAGCAGCGAGCGACTAATGCCATTGATGTGGCTTGTTCTCCTTGGTTAATACAGAGTGTATCAACCCAGAAAGTCAAAGCATGATATTTCAATTGAAGATGATGGCACCACTTCCGTCCAGTCAAACCATCATTCTCGGCCTAGGAAGTCCCCGGACGTAAATCAGGGCATCGAGCCTGGGTTTGGAGTCTTGCGACGTCTTTCTGCGCCCTCCCGAGACGGGGCGGTCGCCATTGGTAGGGTGGAGGTGGAAAAAGACCTGTTTGCATGACGTCCCTCTTGACTTTGCGTCCGCGGCCGAAGGGTTCGGGATATTTCACGCTGGTCGGTTGGGCAAGTACTTGGGAAATTTCTCGTCAGATGGTGCGGAAACGTCGGCAGCTCAAGCCTGAGTCGAAGGGAGGGCTCAAAGGGTAGGTCGCGTATGGCGTAAGGGAAGTCGCCAGAAGACCGTATTCAAGAAGGCACGCCGTTATGGAAAGCAGCACGGTGCCTAGTAGTAAACTTGGAGGTATCTTGGACTACTTGTGCTGTGTATATCAAGGGTATTGGCGCCACGCTTTGCTCTGATCAGCGCTCCCGACGACCATCGGAGATCCGTCCTGTTGTGGTCTTTCCACGCGCGCATTGGTTGACGGTAAAATAAAATAAAAACGCCTCTCTCATTACATACTGATCATTATATCATCTCGCAACATTATACCATAACGCGGGCACATCCATCTGGTTTGGCTGGTAATACCGCATGCCGTGCGGATGTCCCAAATACGTTTCCGCGTGAAGCCAGCTCCACGAGGATCGATGATCCCGTGGTCAATCCAGCTGCATCAGCCTCGAGCTCGCCATCTCAGCGGGCAGGCTCGAATGTTTCGAACCCCCGCGGCTCAGGCCCCTGAAGGCCGGGTGCGACCAAAGCGGAGGCGTCTTGAGCCTGACCGTCGGCGGTCGTGCTGGTTCTTCGTCGAAGGCGAGGGGCCGGCTTCCGCCTCCCGCCGACGGATGTCTCTTCCCGTTCAAGATCTGCCAGGTCTGCTCCAGAGAGGCCTCGATGTCCCTCCACTCTTGCCTGAACCCCTCGCGATGCTCGACAATGTCCGAGTCGTCGTCCTCCTCCCTCGTTTGTGCGTGCCACGACCGCGACCGCATCCGCCGTGGCTGACGGACGGCGGGCGACGGAGAGGCAGGGATTTCGTTGACGGACGTCCGACTCTGTAATGACTTCCTGATGATGATGTCGCGTTGCAGCTCTTCCTCCCAAAGCAGCTTCGACCTGCTGAGCTTCTGCCTCCTCTCATAGTCCTCCCATGTCAGGTTGGGGTCGCGCAGGCGGACTTCGTGGTATTGAACCCGTTCTCGTTGCCTCTTGCGGCGCCAGAGCAAGAATGTGGCGGCGGCGGCGATGGCGATGAGCACCGTGGCGCCGAGAACGGTGGAGACAATGATCAGCGACCGCCGACTGCTCAGGCCGGCAGTGGTTGCTGTTTCGTCGGACCGGGGAGGGAGTTCGATTCTCATTATGGTGTTATAAACGATAGACTGGTCGGTATGGAAGCGAGCGTAGCGAGCGTAGTGGCAAACGAATCGATTACAAGCAATCTCGGTTGCGCACTTCTGTTATCATGCCCACAGCACAACATACATGGCCACATGAACTGCGCATGCAGACTGACGACACCCACCGCCCATTAATACCCAACCCGTGTCACCATACGGAGTACACACTGGCAAACTTTGTCGCTAGGGAGGGCTCACCGCAGCATGGTGGAGAGCTATTTTCAGATACCCCGGACTATAGCAGACCTCGTTAACCCCCACGTCGCCTCTTCCCAGCCATCGTCAAGGGAGGGCGGAACCCAAGCGAGCGAGCAAAAGCAAACAGAGGCACACAATCGGACAGCAGCTGGACACGATAACGGGTGCGAGGTTTCATGGGAAGCGGAAACCCGCGGACGAACCCGGTTCTAGAGTCGTCGGGACCCGTATCTGCGTATCTGCAACCTGGGCAACAGGGCCGCCATGCAGGGAGACAGGGATTGGAAAGGCACTTCTCTCGACGCTGGTTGGCGGGTTCCAGACCACGTCAACTGCCAACACGAGCATTGGCTGCATGGCACGCAAGGGCTTCTGCACGCTCTACTATGGTAGACGCGTCGCTCGCCATCGCGATTTTACCGATTTTCTCAGGCACCCCTGCACATGCGGTTCTGGCCATGAGGCTGAGTACGGATGCCGACATGGCATTCGCGGAAAAAACGACATGGGGAATGGCACACCTTCCGGTTGCTTGAAACGGCGGTTTGCCGGATTGCCGTGCAGTACGGAGTCCTCCGTAGACTATCTCCAACTGTCAATTGCGTATCTGAAAGTCACATCGCCTGTGCCGCGCTCGACCGGGTTGCCGTGCGAATCGAACAGCGCCCGCTCTTTGTAAACAACATTCCCGTCCCAGTCGACGAGAATCAACGTCTGTCGCTGCGTCCCGTACGCACCTTTGTCAAACGGCTTCATGTCAAACGGCTGCGTCGGGATGGCCTCGTGACTCTCGTCTTCAATCTCGTCGAAGGCTGGTTTCATCCTCCCCTCCTCGATAGAGGTCTGCATATCCCTGCTCTTTTCCTCGTTACCAAAGGCCGGTATGAAGATGGACTGCTTGAGCGATTCCAGGCGATCGTCGAAGCTCATGTGGCCTCGTGAAGATACGGGCGGGAGCGTGTCTTTGTCTAATACCGAGAAGAGCAAATCTTGGAGTGCATCTTCGTCTGCGTCGTTCTCGACCGCTTTCTGGATGGCTTCCTCCAGCAACTGCTCGCCCATTTGGATCTTGGGCCAGGTCGGCAATTCCCCGTAGACGGCGTTGCTGAGGCCCCATACCTTGCCCCGTTCACCGCCCAGCCTCGGCACACCGTCAGCAGCTTCGCTTCGGTTCGAGATGATGACCAAGGGTTCGATCCCTCGGTGTCTCTCACCCAGGGACCCTTGGGTATTCGGGGCCGCTCCGAGTGCAACACCATTCCCGTTCACATGTTCGTCGCTCTCGCCCCGCCTGAGCTTCAGATCTCCACACAGCAACGAGAACCCACCCACACCCTTGACGGCACGCCCCTCGAGCATCTTTTGCACAAACACCTCCAGGTCCTCCTCGGGCGGCGCCCCGAGCCAGGCCGTCACCATGCCGCCGCGGCTCCGCGCCCCGCAGACCGGATGCGCCGTGTCGTCGACGGTCTCGCGGTAGTTGGTGAGGATGGCCAGACGCCCAGTCTTGGTCACGCCCATCCAGGTGCCGCGTTCCTGACGCTGCAGGTCACGGGGCGAGAGCACCTGCGTTCCCGACGGCTGATGGGTCCACCAAGTCGGACGGCTGGTAGGCCGCAGAACGTACTCATCGCGATTGTCGAGCACGATGAGTGCGTACGCGGGGTGCTGAGTTGAGAGGAGAGCAATACACATTTTCGGTGTGCTGTGTTTGGCTGGTTCACAGGGTGATATCGGATCGGATAGTTAACTACTTGAGTAAGGAAGAAGAAGTAAAGAACGAGGGAGAGGAAACTAGACTTGGACGCCAAAGTCACGTTGCGTGATGTTGATGTTCCATTGAACGGCCCAGGGATGGTGGGATAGGATGGGATGGGATGGGATGCTTGAGGCCCGAAACTATCCCCAGGTTCTGCGAGCCCGAAAGTGGGTTCTTCATGGGCGTTTCAATTCCAACTCGACTATCCGTACGGATGACAGACCAAGTTGACAACTCGGGTACTTGCACAGTGAGTTAACCCTAGTTGGGTAGTCACTTTCCGTTTGGCTTTTCTGCACGAATCAACTTATTGGGTCTTTGCTTTGACGACACAACACGTGGTTGTCGTTCAATTCAGCACTCTCAGTGTGAGGTGTAAGGGGAGACGGGGGATCGGGCAAGTCAATCAGATGTTCACAGCGGTAAGAGAGAGACAAGGGTTGCCATGTCACACCCGGTTACGGACTTCTGACGTGCCGCCTGTGGAACCCTGAGAGAGCCCACCATTCCGATCCCGCTAGGTACGTACACAGTAGTACTCCGTGCCCCCTAGTCAACTAATAACTTTGGCTAGGGTGAGCAAGGGCACAACTCAGCTGACTGTTACGGATACTGCATGGAAAAGAAGCAGTTCTTGCATGACATGGACATGGAAAAGAAGCTGTTCTTGCATGACATGGACATGGAAAAAGTAAGCATCATGGCAATACCTGAACTTGGAAAAAGTAAACCCTAACTACTACACTCCACTCCACCCGTACATGACGCAGAAAGCATAGCTACCACGCCTCAGCCGAGCGCTCAATAGCGGCCCGCGGGGATCCCTCATTCCGACAAACGTCTACGGTCTACCGCCTTGCCTTGGTAGAGACAGCCGCACTTGAGAGACTCATATCCCGACTGGGTTGGTTCAGCCAAAGCCCTAATCGAGGTGCGCAAAGGGGGACATATTGGGCATGTTTCGTTGTCAAACGAATCTGGTCAGTCCTGTCGAATAGATCTGTCAGTCCTGTCGAGTAGATCTGTCAGTCCTGTCGAGTAGATCTATCGTCGAACTTCTAAGATGACCAACCGTCACCAACAACACAATGCTCTATCCCGTGGCATCATCATGGCAATGTTTTCAAATCACCCAACCTTGCCGCTCCCAAATCGTTCCGAGGTACTACCGTCGTCATTGTGAGGGTTTGAGCTCCTTCGCCGCTCCTCTTACTTTGAGCCGGCAGCTGCGGTCGCGATAAGGAAGGTAGAGTAGTCAGCAGGGTGCCCTACGGTCTACGGTCTAGACTCTACCTACTGCAGCATACAACTTCTTGGCCTGGATCATTCGTGCCTGCTCCGCAAAGTATGGAACAGTATGGCATCGCACGAGGTTCAAAGCCTGAAACCTCTGGACCAGTACCTCTTCTTCGGTGCGAATCCCTAGGGTATCGACGACAATCAACATCGTTATCCTCTACATCCTAGATTTACGTTAGTCCCCACGGTCATTTCCAGGTAACCTACCTGATACTCGACATGCCTGCCTCTCCACGACACTCGGTTACTAGCCTTGGAGACGACCAGTTCTTCAGTGCTCCAGCCAGCCGACATGTGAGCGTCTACACCAGTCCCTGCAAGTCATTCAGTGCAACGGAGCTCTGGCTGGAATCATCCGCGGGTGCTATCGACGATGTATCAAGTCACGAGGCCGACGGCTCTGGGCTTCCAACTCTCGATTGCTCTGCTGTGTCGGCCCGAGATAGACAGCATGCAGGCCAACCCCAGGAAACCCAGACGCTGCCATCCGATAACATGGCCACGCGTACCCTGCCCTCTTCCAGTAATCCCAACCGAGCTTCTTTCGTCAAAATGCCCCTCAGAAGTGTACGAGGCGATGGTCACAGTGGCGGGGCCAAGCCGAAGTGCCCATCAGAGACCCATGACTGCACATCTCTCGAGGCAAACTTGTCGCCTAATCCAACGGGTTTCGTGGCATCTGGCGAGGCTTCGGGTAGTCTCCCCCGGCGAAGGTCATCTATCGCGTTCAATGCTCGACTTGAAGATCCCTTTGGAAGACAAGGGATCGAAATCATTGTCAGGGACATCAAGGCGTACCTTTCTCACCGCCGCCACGATATTTGCTACACAGTTCCAATCGTCAACGACGAGAATCAAAACACGTTCAACGACCCATGTACAAAATGCTCCTACCGATCGAATAGAACTCGGCCTCTCCCAGACATCGAACATCAAGGCAGGTATTTAGTTTCAACTGACGACATTGCTGGAATTCTCGACATTGTCATTGGAGGCTTACGGGCCATCCATAGCGACGATCCTTCCATGGGCTGCGTGTCCATGATGTTGCCTACACACACTTCTGCAAAACCCAGTACCTGTGGGAAAGCTATACTGCCTCGATCTTCAAGCCTGGCTGGCCCAGCCACAACGATAACTTCCGTCAATTCGTCTCTTGGTAAGGCAGGTATTATCGACGACCTTGGGACTGACTTGACGGAAAGTCGCACGAGAATCACCATCATCTCGAGACAAAGCATCACGGAAGTCAACTGGGGCCCTTGCATGGAGGGTTCGGTATTGGGAGCTGGAGATGACAGCGTCAGCACGCCACGGGCGGCTGGCTTCCGACTGTACAGTTTGTCGAATTGCAGCACACCTCACGTCGCATCAACACCCTCACCCTTGATCACTAGGCGAGCAAGCGCCATGTTTGGGAGCGGAGATCATGTCACAGACCCCTTCGAGATGATAACGAAACCTGAGGAGCAGCGCCCGGCGTCTAACCCCGTGCAGCCACATCAGATGGTCGGAAACTTTCTGGTGAAAGCGCCCGCCAGCGTAACAAGTGAGCCGGATATCGTTTCTTTCCCAGCCTTGCGCTCTCGCGCCTGCACCAATGACTGGATCCAACCTTCCGAAAGCAACGATGACTCGGAAGCTGCCAGCGAGCATCCTGCTTTCACCTTGTATCAGTACGGCGTTGATGCTCGGCCTGGTACCACTTCACATTGCGACGAGGCTGAAATCCCAGTGACGAAACCCAATCAGAAAAAGGTTCCAGACCGTCAAGTGGTGACCAATTTGACCAATAATATTCAAGGTGAAAGAAAGATGGGTAATTCCCTTGGAGTCTCTTCGCACAGGCGACGCAGCAGTGCGCTGCAAGTTGCGCTGCCACATGTCGATCCAGACGCATCCATTCTAGACAAGCTACGACGCTACAGTTTCATGCCTATACTTGACCAAATGCCAGAGGGCTTGAGGCGAGCCACTCCTCCTCCTCCGGCAATTGACGAACTGCCCATGTTTGGACAAAGGAAGAAATCGAGCAGGGAAATGCTGGAAGAGATCCTCGCCAAGTCTGCACCCTCGCAAAATACGTCTCGTCAAAATTCACGGGATGCCTTGTTTGGGTCACGAAAATCTTTGAGAAGAAGCGCTGGTAGCAGGTATGCACGCATGTCGTGCTCAGAAGAGACTCACCCGCATATCTGCACGGATGAGCAACTGAAGCCGGCCTTGGAAACATCAGACTGGCTTCCAGTTTGCAAATAGACTGATGGCTGAAGTGTTATGAGCAGGTAGTTCAAGCGACTTCAATCAAGTCTTGGCCGATTCCTAGTAAGAAGTGACATACAATCACCTAGAGGTATATATATATAGCTCACAACACGCAATTCAAGTTCATCAACATTTGCGAGCTCGGAATGGATAGATCAGCTGGTGCATCAATGATGGGGATAGTTTCTACTATCTTGTAGGTATGTATATCATAATTGCAGCTCAAAATATTGGGGATCTATACCGCCCGGAATTTGACAATGTCCTTACCCTGTAGTTATGCCTCTACTCCCTTCATCAGTCGTCCTTTCCACCTCGTTCTCCTGTTCAAAATGGTTACTTGCCATAGAAGAATCCTATATACTAGCTGTTAGTACTATACGATACCAAATGGCCGTATCTTTCCTATTTCCCCTCCTAGATCTTGGTGTCCCCAAGATAGCAACGGATGACAGTCGATCAAGGATGTCCTTGGTATTGTCTATTTGATGATTCAAGTCATTCGATGTGCTTACAGAAGCTGCCGTTTGTTTACAAAAGTCACTTAGGTTGCCCTTGTTCGTCTTCTCGCTGGGTCGGTTGAGCGCCTTTCTGTTGTATCTCACCTATTTCCACACACTAGCACTTTCCACGCCCTCCTTCTTACACGCCTGATACGTATCACTCAGCCCACTATACAAACTCTTCACCCTTTCGATCTCCCCCGCCCACTTCCGCCTCTCGTCCTCGTCGGAAATCTCCGCAGCCAAGTCGGCAAAGCTCTTTGCCGTGAAGAACTTGTTCGTGCGATTGTACAGCGGCCTCTTCTGCAGGGCCTGCGCGCTCTCCCCCTCGACCGGGACCCGAAAGACCTCCTCCAGGATCTGGATATCGTAGGGAATGGCAAACAGGTCCCGGCTATCCTCGTAGGTAAAGAGGTGGTAGAAGTTATCAAAGCCGGACCAGGTGATGCCGCTCAGGCACAGCGAGCAGGGCTCGTGGGTGGCGACGAAGACGCAATCCTTGGTGCTGGGCCGCGGCGTGCGCGGGTCCGCGAAGAACTGCTGGATGCAGTTGATCTCGCCGTGCAGCAGGGGCGACGCGCGCTCGTCGTTGGTCGCGACCGTGATGAGAGACAGGTCCGACTTGGAGAGGATCGCGGCGCCGAATAGCTTGCTGCCCGAGGAGACGCCTCTGGCCGTCAGAGGGACGACTTGCGTCTCGACTGTGGAAAGGAGCGTCTTGAGTAGGGCGACGGGATCATCTATAGTTGATGGCATGGTGGGCGGGGAGGACTGTGTGAGTGATTCGTGCGACCAAGTGACCATGGAGATAGATATCTTTAAGTCAGGCTGTCTGTGCATTTATCGTTTCCCACGCGCTGCTTATATATACCTACGGAGGTATGGCGTCGTTTTGACCGGCATACTATTTTGCGGAGGAGGTTTGTCAGGGGCATTGGTAACTGATAACTAGTCAACTACACTAGAAGACGCGGTGCGGAGGCGGCCGGACGTTTGCGGGGACTCGGACAGGTCCACGGCGGCTCCCGGATATCTTGGGGGCAGTGGCTTCATTCTCCCGTCAGATGTACACAGGAGATATGCGAAGGCTGATGGGAATGTTGGAGGTCTAGTTGGATTGTATTCGTCAAGGCAGCAAGGTGGTCTAATCCGTAGCCTCGCAGGTGCCTTTCCAAGTCAAAAGCCGTATCGTCGTAGCCTCCATCGTACAGCTTCATTCCTCCTAGCAAGAGTCACAAGCCGTGAGCGATCCCAAATGTACTTCCGGGATCAATCTTAGTTGACCTCCTCACTTCTTCCACTGTCCAGCGTTCTCAACGCCCTTGGCAACACCGGCCGCTCCCGACTCAACACCGTTGCCAAGCGATCCGATGGCATCGCCGACGGGCTTCCCAGCAGACCCAGTCGAGTTTGTAATGGTGTCACCGATACCACGGCCGGCAGCCCCAGTCACATTGCCCACAGTTCTAGAGACTCCACCGACAAGACCGCCGACGCTGCTGGTGCTGCATGGCTGTGTCAGTGTGACGAGTAGAGAGCTTGCTCTCGATATAGACATGTATCTTCACATCGATCAAAGCCAGAGGGAGAGACATCACTATGGGAATCACTTACACAAACTTGGCGGCACCCGTGACGCCGGTATCCTGTGATGACTTTCCGTCGAGAGGCATGGTGGCTGACACTTTGGTTGAATATGGATTTGATGATTTTGAGATTTTGAGATGCTGGCTTTGGTTAAGGAGTGGCCGAGGGTTGATTCCGGAGAGTTGATGACCGGACCGGATGCTTAAGAAGACGTCGATGCCCCGCCAAAACCTGTCTTTGGATCACGAAAGGGGAGGGGGGGAGGGTGACGTCAGAACATGCCGTCTGGGTGACGGGCCATCGATGTGCGCATCGAAGCCGCAGCAGTGCGCTTACCATGATTCAATGATAGTTAATTGCACCAATAGATAGATGGTCATGGGTACTTCATGGTTTGTGCCTAGTGCCTCGTGGCAGTCGCAGGTCTGAGTTCGCATACTAAAAGCGGCCAGGGGCGCGTCCGCGAAGACAGTGTCATTATGAGGTAGATGTATACGCTACGCTTACAAGTCAAGCATGCAAGGAGAATGGCATCATCATGTAAGGAAACATGGTAAAGTTTGGTGCAGTGGCACTCCTCTGAAGCTCGACGGCGCTCATTTCATAGGCAAGAAAGGGGCACAATTCACCGGAACCACCAGTTGACCGAGGCATTTAGGCGACCATCGTCGTGGGTACTTCGAACACTGTGCCACCATCCCTTCGGGATGAACAGAGAGTCCCCTGGATGCACGACTGCTTCGACAATGTCTTGCGGTGCTTCCACGCCCCAGACTGCGCGATGAAGAGCTTCTCGCTCGGGGCCTTGCATCATTTCAGCTCCTCGGAACCTGGAGCTACCTGTAGACCCATGCACTCTTTGAACCTGCTCGAACAGCAATTGACCCCGAGAAGGCGGCAGGATGCGGACAATCTTGCCACCAGCCAGTTGCACGAACAAATTGGGATTCGGATCTCGATGTAACGGCGTGAAGGTTGGTTCCAAGCCCAGCCAGATGCTGGAATCGTACACATCCCCTTTTCCAGAGAGCCGAACGATGTCTGGAGTAGGCAGGTCCTCTCGTAGCTCAAGAGGAAGCTCGTCGAGTGAAGATTGAGCAATGTACAAGTGCCGGATGCACGAGTCGCTATTGACTAGGCCGGCGTTGAACTCGGCAGCTTTGATGATTAATGCTAAAGGAGCAAAGAACTGAAGGAAGTTGGCATCTCCCTCGCGTCGTTCCGCTAACAACCCATCAAGTATCGATGCTACTTCTTTGGAAGTTTCGGTCCCGCTGGTTTGGTCGCGGAGCCAATCTCGAAACATGCTAATGCTCGTCGCCGTATTTCCCGGGGTTTCCACATCAGTTCGTACGGGAACACTGACTGGTGAAACTTAACTACATGGTTACTAAAGCACGATCTGCCTGACCTTTGGCTAAACCACGTCTCTGCGGCGCGGATCTTGTGTGGCCCCCGAATGAGTTTCATTGGGATCTCGGGCTTGAACGCAGCCTCGCGAAAGGCCTGAACTTCAATGCCATTCTGAGCCGTGACCACAGTACTGATCGATCGAAGAGGACTTGTCCCGAAAGCAGAAGTCCCCTGACTGAGCACCACATACAAGGGAGATCTTCTGATGAGGCCACGAGATGACCTCCAACGCACCGTAGGCAATGTTGACCTCATGGTCGCGCCCCAGCACATTGATGTAGGATCCAACCGGTACTAGGACATGAAAACCATAATGACACGGAACGAAAGTTGGATTTCTGATGTTAGGAGAGGTAATACAATTGACAAATCAGGGGGTTGTTGCTGTCGTTGTTGTTGAGGGTGCTGATCGCTCCCATTAAAGCTGCAAAGTAGAGAAAGAAAGTAGTTACTGTGTAAATGTGTACGGAGTACGGAGTACGTACCCCAAATTCAGGTCAGGCGGGCGCACAGACCCTATCGTTTGAGGTGCCACCAAAGCTGCAAGTGAAATTGCAATTGGTGAGGCTCGCGCTCCCCACTCCCACTGACGGCGGCTGCCCGATTCGCAGAAAACACTGGGACGAAGTGCAGGCTGCACACGAAGAACCGCAGCACGCCACAACACACACACCGTAACAGCAGGCCCAACAGGCATCAATATCGACACGACAAGGCTACGGTTTTATTATAGAGCTATCGGGTCACACATACCTCTCGCAGGCCCATCAAAGTGAGTCTCAATCGACCTTGGGCCGCGTCAGGCGCACACGATACACTCGTCGCAACCTTCTCTTCCCTATCGCAACCACGGGCGCGGGGTACCACGACGACCCCTCCAGAACCACCATTTCAGCATTGAGAGCTGAGATCAGGCTGGGTCGGGCATTCCGATAGACCGCGGTCGACTATGTCTACTTCCTCAGGAACCCCCGAGTCGTGGATCTCGTCCTTTTGCTCCCTGCTTGGCCACGAATACTTTGCCGAGGTTTCGGAGGAATTCATCGAGGATGATTTCAACCTCACGGGCCTGCAGACCCAAGTTGGCATGTACAAGGAGGCATTGGAGGTAAGACTAGCCCCCGCGGGTATTGGCGCTACAGACACTGACTGTGCCTCGTAACAGATGATCCTCGATGTCGACGCCGAGGATGACGAGGACGAAGAGGAGGAAGAGGAGGAGGACGAAGACGAGTCGATAGAGGGCGGCGAGACCAACAGACTGAGACCGAGCGAACGAAGAAATCACAGCCGCATCGCCAGCGACCTTTCGGTGATAGAATCCTCCGCCGAGATGCTGTACGGCCTCATCCACCAACGCTTCATTTGCTCTCGGGCAGGAATCCAGCAGATGTCGGAGAAGTACGAGCTTGGTCACTTCGGCGTGTGCCCTCGTAGCAACTGTGAGCAGGCGAGAACACTGCCGGTCGGCTTGTCAGATATTCCAGGCGAGGACACGGTCAAGTTGTTCTGCCCTTCGTGCCTCGACGTCTACGTACCGCCCAACAGTCGCTTCCAGACGGTCGATGGGGCTTTTTTTGGCCGCACCTTTGGCGCGCTATTTCTCCTAACCTTCCCCGAGTATGACCTCACAAAACGCGGTGCCGACGTGCTAGCTGGCACTCGCGTGAATGAGGACGACAAGGATTTACTCAACGGCATCTACATCTGCAACACGGCCCCTGGTTTGGGTGCCAAGAAAATCTACCAACCCCGTATCTATGGGTTCCGTGTCTCCGAGGTCGCGCGATCAGGTCCCCGCATGCAGTGGCTTCGAGACAAGCCCGAAGACATGTCTGAGCTGGATGAAGCACGACGATATGTCGAGGAAGCGCCGGATAGCGAGGATGAGGATGATGCGAACATGAACCTCAATGGCCGACCCGTGCGGCGGCTACGACAACGGAGGCGACCTGGTCAGGCGGGTACTAATGGGAGCCCAATGGTAGTAGAGACGGCCAACGGCGGAGAGTCGGAGCTCTAGAGCATCGGGTAGAAACTTCACCGAGTAGCTGCAGTTCAAGTCTCCTTGGATCTAGGGGCTGCATGTCTTTACAGTAACGTTCTGTGTGGCGCACTACATCCTTGGACTTGTCCTGCCGGAAGATACCTGAGCCAAGTTTCTCCCCATACGAACCGCGTGTAAACGCAGCAGCGTCACCCTCCAGCCGCCCACCAACAGCGAATCGGCGTTCACAAAGGCCTTGAAACTACACTGCTCTCAGCTTACAACCTGGTCAGGGCTCCTGCGTGCATGATATACAGGGGTTATCCAGAAGCATGTCGGTGCAGTTCTGATTGAGTAGTATAATGAGGCTGGGTGACCGGACTTATAGACTTTGTTTGTAGCGCCATAATTCATTGCCATTCCCAACCCTCCAAACAAGCAGCTACGTACGGCCTTTGAAATACAACAGTTGGTGTTTGCTCTGGAGATTTGCTGAATGTCAGCAAGCGTTGACGGATAGATTACGAGCTGTACCTCTAGATGTAGGTTATTCGCTAAACCAAAAACGTACGCAGTACTTGTGGTCATCGTATCCGTACCGTAATTTCAGTAGCATCGACGTACCAACTGTAGTTACCAAATCCGAGATGCGGGTATTGATAAATATAATGTACTGGTAGAGGAGCGACAACGGGTCATCAACATACTCTGACGACGACCTCGAAGATGCCAGAGAGTCAGAGACAGTCGGTTCCCAAGCAGCCGATGTCGCATATGAAGTCGAATTGCATCAGTTATAAGCCAATAGAAATACCTGGTAAGCGTACTCATGCTTCTGGAATGTCTTGAGTGACCTGCATACGTGGTGGTAGCTTTGTTTTGGTTACCGGCTCTGAAACATAGACGAAAATACAGATTGTAATTACCGTCGAGGCAGGTCCCTGCAAAGTATCATAAACTATTAACTGGAGACGGACTCTGTATCGCGCCGTTGACCCGTTATCCCCGAGCCTGCCCCGAACGACAATACTTCGTAGACTTGTATCCGTACGGAGTATCCGTAACGTGGTGCGAATTATCCCAGCGGGAGACGGACTCTACGTCACGCCGTTATCTCCGAGCCTGACCCCAGCTTTTGACAGGACAGAGTTTGTACGGAATATCTTTGTAGCAAACTTGAGTTTCAGAAATGTTGCTAGCCATTCAAGACGGAGAATTCGTCATCCTAATTCGACAAGTAAAACTCTGAGCACCTGATGACTCTTGGCCGGGGTGATTCATCATGACGAAGATTCACGTGGCGGCGCGCACCTTTCGTCTGGTGCGAACATGGCGTACGTTATACGGCACCCCCTGTAACCAATAGGGCAACAAGAAGCTGCATCACCAAAGCGGGAAAGAAGCAAGCTCGCACCAAGTTGCCTGCGGTGGCACTCAGAACAGTCATGCGTCGTCGTGGTGTATGATTCATACGTTGTGGGTGGGTGATTCATCTAGCGGTGTTCCCTGTGTAGGGAAGGCACCACCGACCTGCACAACGTGAGATTGCGGAGATATAGCCCGTCGTCTGACGAGTGTGGCTAGGGTTGACGGGAGAGGAGTGGCCGATCACGATGGGAAATCCCACCGGGACCGCCTGCTTCTTCATTGTGGTTTTGTTTACATTTTCTTGTCGGAGTCTCTATGGAGGGGCCTACCCGTTTGAGCCCCACAAAATTAGAAATCAAAGAACACCCGCGCTCATCTGATGACAAGGGTATCGAATCTTGGAGATTGGACTGTGGGGAAACAAGTTGAGAATAGGTGGAGCCCGATACATGTCGAAACTAGGCAGCGGAGGGTTTAATTCTTCTTTTCTTCTTCTCTGTGTTCTTTTTATAAGTGAAAACATGAGAACCGTTTACCGAAATTCATGTGGGGACAAGAGTGACGCCCGGAGTGTATCAACCGGACATCTCTTGTTCTTCTGTGGGAGATTTGTGTTGATTTTTAATCCAGCTCTCGGCGCTGACAACCTGCATCTTTTTGACATGGGATGGCAAGCTGCCAACCATCGACGTGCGGCAGTGTCTTAGATGAGCCGAATTACCGGGATTCCTCGCATCTCGGAGACTTCGCTTGAATTTCGTGACCTGGAATTAATACCCACTTCTCATGTGTACTCAGTCAGTATTGATTGGCATCTCTTGCCGGCACTTTTTGTCCAAGCTGAATATACTCCATGAGGTTAGTTGTTGCTAAGTTCATTAGCCAGTGATACCGACTGTTCGCCTCAACTGTCGCACAACTAATATATCATCCTCCCCTACGGTATCCAAAGAAGATGACCAGACTTCCGCTTTACCCAAGGCATAAGCCAGGAAGCCCGAGGAGAAAGTATAACTGCTAGTTATGTAGCGGCAACCATTGTAGTAGTGTCGCATGGCACCGGGGTTTTGCTGCTTAGCGAGTGGAGAATAGACAAAGTAGTGACCCACTGGCCTGGTGCTGTGCGAATATGTAGTTAGTCTAGAAGCCCCTAACCTGCGTGATTGGTAAGAACTAGGCTGGGTACTCCGTACCTAGGTACCCTCTTTTGGTGTCCAAAACTCAGGCCTCTTTCTGTCCGAGACTCACTCTTTCCCACATTCGGTAGGCCGAGTTGCTCTTGGTTTAATAAATCCAACCTGCGAGTTTGGTACTGCATCCATTCCAGGCCCGACCTTCTCTTACAACCTTCCCCAGATCCCTCAAAAGGAGCCTTCTTCCACTCCTTTCATCTTTCTTTTGGCACCATTCACTTTCAACCGAAAGCCGCTTCGTTAACTGAGGCGAGCTCCTCCCTGGCTGTACACTAATACGGGGTTTCCGCCACCACGCCGCCACCAACTGCCTACCGTTGTCTTCTGCTTGTACATACAAACACTCGTAATCAGCACACGATGGACGGCAAGGATGCCGAGAAGGAACACCTCGCCGGGGTTGTTGGCGAGGCCAACGTCGCCACCAAGGAACATGACACCCAACCGACGCAACATGTCCGCTCCACTTCCGCAGCCAGCACTGCGAGGGGCCTCGAGGAACAGCGCCAGCAGGCTCGTCAGATGAACCCCAATGGGACGTCCAACGTCAACGATGGCGTCTCAGTGGAGCAGGCCGAAGCTGATTTTGCCGAGCTGCAGCGGGAGCTGTCCGCTATGTCTCGGGCAGATCGCATCCAAAGCCACGTCAGTCGCCGCAGAGAGCACGCGGATGCTGAGAAGGGCATGGACACCTTGGTCGGATCTTCCGAGTCTGAGTCAACAGCAGAGGTCTTCGACTTGGAGAATGTCCTTCGGGGTGGCCTAGAAGCTGAACGCGAAGCCGGCATCAGGCCGAAACATATCGGTGTGTACTGGGATGGCCTCACAGTCAAGGGAATGGGGGGCTTCGAGAATTTCGTTCCCACCTTCCCGGATGCCTTTGTCCAATTCGTGGACTACTGGACCCCCCTAAAGCAACTGCTCGGAAAAGGGCCCCAGGGCAACGAGGTCACCATTCTGGATCACTTCCGCGGAGTTGTCAAGCCTGGCGAGATGGTGTTAGTTTTGGGCAAGCCAGGTTCAGGATGCACCACCTTCCTCAAAGCCATTACGAACCAGCGATATGGCTACACTGGCGTCACTGGAGACGTTCTATATGGACCCTTCACGGCTGATGAATTCAAAGAGTACCGGGGAGAAGCACTCTACAACCAGGAAGACGACATCCACCATGCGACTCTCACCGTCGAACAAACCCTCGGGTTTGCTCTGGATACCAAGACGCCCAAGAAGCTTCCGGCCGGCATGACCAAATCGAAATTCAAGGAATCGGTCATAACCATGTTGTTGAAGATGTTCAACATTGAACACACGCGGAAAACAGTGGTCGGCAATGCCATTGTGCGTGGTATTTCAGGTGGCGAGCGGAAGCGTGTCTCTATTGCGGAAATGATGGTCTCAAATGCCTGCGTTCTCAGCTGGGATAACTCCACGAGGGGACTCGACGCGAGCACTGCTCTAGACTTTGTCAAGTCGCTACGTGTGCAGACCAACCTTTACAAGACTTCGACCTTCGTGTCACTATACCAGGCATCCGAGAACATATACAGGCAGTTCGACAAAGTCTTAGTCATCGATGCAGGCAAGCAGGTCTATTTTGGCCCTGCTGCCGAAGCTCGAGGCTACTTCGAGAATCTTGGCTTCGCACCCAAGCCTCGACAGACCACCCCAGATTACGTCACCGGCTGTACCGACGAGTTTGAGCGCGATTATGCTGATGGGCGCTCACCGGCCAACGCCCCGCACAGCCCCGAAACCCTGTCGGAAGCTTTCAACAAGTCGGCATACGCTGAGCGGTTGAAAAACGAGATGGAGACATACAAGACCGAACTTGATACGGAGACGGCCAAGCATGAAGATTTCCGCGTGGCTGTCCGCGAGAGCAAACGAAGTGGTGCCAAGCGCTCTGTCTACAATGTCGGTTTCCATCTCCAAGTTTGGGCCTTGATGAAGCGCCAGTTCGTGCTCAAGCTTCAGGACAAGACGGCGCTGATCATCGCCTGGATTCGTACCATCGTCATCGGCATTGTTCTGGGTACGCTATATCTCAACCTCGGTCAAACCTCCTCCAGCGCTTTCAGTAAAGGTGGCCTCCTCTTCATCTCTCTTCTATTCAACGCTTTCGAGGCATTTTCCGAACTTGGTGTCGTCATGTTGGGCAGGGCGGTCGTCAACAAGCACAAAGCGTATGCATTCCACCGGCCATCCGCGCTCTGGATCGGTCAGATCTTTGTCGACACCGCATTCTCCGCCGTCCGTGTCATGGTTTTCACTATAATTGTTTACTTGATGACAAACCTGACCCGGACAGCGGGCGCCTTCTTCACCTTTTATCTTCTCATCGTTGTTGGAAATCTCGCAATGACGCTCTTTTTTCGCATCATTGGATGTCTCAGTCCCGATTTTGACTACGCCGTCAAATTTGCCGTCATGATCATCACCTGCTTCATTCTGACCTCTGGCTACCTGATCCAGTATCAGTCCCAGCCAGTGTGGATTCGATGGATCTTCTGGATAAACGCACTCGGATTGGCGTTCAGTTCCATGATGGCAAACGAGTTTGGACAAAACCAGTTGACTTGCACGTCTGATTCATTGGTTCCCTCCGGTCCTGGATACGACGACATTAACCACCAGGTCTGCACGCTGGCTGGATCGACCGCAGGAACTGACCAGGTCAGTGGTGCAGAGTACATTATTCAAGGTTATGCGTACGCGCCGTCGGACCTCTGGAGGAATTTTGGCATCATCATTGCACTCATCGTCTTCTTTCTCGTTGCAAACGTGGTGCTTGGCGAGCTTGTCAACCACGGCATGGGTGGTAACTCGGCGAGAATATTTTCAAAGCCCAACGAGGAACGCAAGCGCTTGAACGAGGCTCTTACGAAGAAACGAATTGAGCGTCAGAAGGCGCGGAAGGACGAAGGCACCGCCTTGACTATCGCATCCAAGAGTGTGTTGACTTGGGAAGCCCTAAAGTACGACGTGCCTGTTCCCGGTGGCACCCGTCGTCTCCTCAATGACGTATATGGGTATGTCAAGCCTGGCCAACTCACTGCTCTCATGGGCGCTTCCGGGGCTGGAAAGACTACGTTGCTTGATGTTCTGGCTGCTCGAAAGAACATCGGCGTGATTCATGGTGATATACTTGTCGACGGGATGAAGCCTGGTAAAGAGTTCCAGCGATCCACGTCATATGCCGAACAGCAGGACATGCACGACCCTAGCGCTACGGTCCGCGAGGCTCTTCGTTTCTCGGCCGATCTTCGCCAGCCCTTTGAGATCCCGCGAGAAGAGAAATACGCTTACGTCGAAGAAATCATCGCCTTGCTGGAGATGGAGTACATTGCCGACGCTATTATCGGTGCTCCCGAGTTTGGTCTGACAGTCGAGCAGCGAAAGCGTGTCACTATTGGAGTTGAACTAGCTGCCAAGCCAGAACTCTTGCTATTCCTTGACGAACCTACAAGTGGCCTGGATTCTCAGAGTGCCTTCAACATTGTCCGGTTCTTGAAGAAGCTTGCGAATGCCGGACAAGCCATCCTCTGCACTATCCACCAACCTAACGCTGCCCTCTTTGAAAACTTTGACAGATTGCTGCTGCTCCAGAGAGGTGGCGAGACCGTTTACTTTGGTGACATTGGCAAGGATGCCGAGGTCTTGCGCAACTACTTGGCCCAGCACGGCGCCTTTGCTGGACCGACTGACAATGTGGCCGAGTACATGCTTGAAGCCATCGGCGCTGGAACCTCGCCGCGTGTGGGTGACAGAGATTGGGCTGATCACTGGAAGGACAGCCCGGAGCTTGCTCATGTCAAGCAGGAAATCCTGCGGCTCAAGGAAGAACGAAAAGGGCAGCAAATTGACTTGGCGACACAACGCGAGTTCGCATCGCCGCTGAAACACCAGCTCAAGGTCGTGATTCAGCGTACGAACCTCTCTTTTTGGCGCTCTCCTGGGTACTTGTTCACCCGTCTCTTCAACCACGTCGCCATCGCTGTTTTAACTGGCCTTGTGTACCTGAACCTCGACGACTCTCGTTCGTCCATGCAGTACAAGGTGTTCGTCATCTTCCAGGTGACCGTTCTGCCGGCTCTTGTCATGTCTCAGGTCGAGATCATGTACCACATTAAGCGGACCATCTTCTTTCGCGAGCAATCGTCCAAGATGTACAGCACCTTCACCTTTGCGACCTCGATGATCTTAGCTGAGATGCCCTACTCTCTACTTTGCGCCGTTTGCTTCTTCTTGCCACTTTACTACATGCCTGGGTTCCCCACGGAGTCGACTCGTGCCGGTTACATGTTTTTCATGGTCCTCATCACCGAACTTTTTGCGGTTACCCTCGGTCAATTGCTTGCAACCGTCACTCCTTCGGCCTTCATCTCTAGCCAGTTTGATCCCTTCATCATCATTACCTTTGCCCTCTTCTGTGGTGTCACCATTCCCTACCCTCAGATACCCACAGGTTGGCAGTGGCTTTACCAGCTCGACCCTTTTACACGCCTCATCGGCGGCATGGCGACAACTGCACTATACGAGGTTTCTGTCCACTGCACCCCGGCAGAACTCAACACTTTCCCTGCGCCCGACGGCCAGTCATGCGGCGACTACATGAGGAACTACTTTTCCAACGGCGGTGTCGGTTACATTGTGGACAACGCCACCAGCCTTTGTGAATACTGTGCATACAAGACGGGTAATCAATACTTCGAGCCTCTTGGCTTCAACTACGACAACCGATGGAGAGACTTGGGCATTTTCCTCGCTTTCGTGGTATCTAACTTGTTCATCATCATCATCGGAGTAAGTATCCTCACATCTCTCTTACTCGCGTGTCTCACTAACAACCTCGCAGAGCAAATTCCTCAACTTCAACCGCAGATAAGCGGCCTTCCTTCTGACGCAAAACCCAGTCATCTCGACAGTCATAATGCTAGCTAGATATAGCTGCGACCAAGAGATTTCACATATCAACATGCACGCGTTGAGCGTGCGAGTTCTTCATTTAGACATAGAGCGTTTTCGTGGCAGGGCTCAAAGCTGGAAAACCTTAGAATGCACCCATGGGTCGCACGCACCTTGTTTTTTTCGCATTGGGCCACGATTGGCTGATGAAAGCAACTAGACGAAAATGTAAATATATTTGCATTGTATACATGCCTTTACTCCGACCGTGTCGTTGCGGTAGGTGGTTACTGCTCTTATCATGAAACTGAGACAGCACCTTCACCGCCATGAAGTAACCCTGGCCCCTGAAGGCCTGTCCTGTGGATCACATCTACGTAGTACGTAAGTTAGTACTGTGTATGCATGAAGGACATTGCTTTTTCGTTCGTGCCGTTTTCACGGTAAGAGGCAAGACGAGCTGACGGACTGTATTAAGTTAATTAGTACCTATTCAAGGTAGGTAGCGACCCACATGTACCTACACAGTAGTTATCCGTATCTCCACAACATATATGCCTTGGTCTTCACCCTCGTGCCCCGAGTCATCAGCGAAAAATGCTAAAATCCAACGCTATCCTCTCGCCCATCCAGATGGCCCGCTCCGAGTGATCAATTTTTTCCGACTCCATCTTGTCCTGCCCTTCCGCGACGACAGTATTGGGATGGATCAGAACGGATAGCGGGCCGCGCCAGACAGCCAGCCAGGCGATGAACGCCCCGAATTGCGCCGGCGTGAACAAGTTGACTTCGAACATGGCCACGGGGTGGGGGCCGACCGGCCGGTCCCAGAAGCGGTAGATGCGTAGCTCGGGGACTGCTTGCTCATACCCATCAGCCAATCCCGGGGCAGGGCGTTGGAAACCGAAACCGAAGGGGGAAAATCACTCACACTCCCTCCGGATGCGCTCCCATAGTTGTCTCGCATACTGGGTCTGTGCCGGGTTGTTCTGGAAATAGTAGATATGTACGTCGCTGGACAAGGTGTGGTGGTCAGTAGGTCTTCGTTTTCCTCCTGCCGGGGGACAGGCTCTCAAACTGACAAGCCGCCACGCCGCCCCGTGTCCAGCGGGTGGACGAACTCGGCGTACGCCTGGCTCAGCTTATCGCTCTTGGGGTTGACGTAGCTCTTTCCGTCGTCGGTCTTTTCGTCCGACAGAGGCGGTGCGTCCTCGTATCCTGAAAGGGGTGAGGGGTAGGTAAGCTGGGCTGGGTATGACATGTCGATTGGTTTTCTCTAATGCTGAGCAGTTATAGTGGTACTCGTTCGCCTATGTTCACGAGATACAGTCAAGTATAGTGAGATGATGATGTCTTGTCAAGGATGGGAGCTGGCTTGGGGCTTGGGGCTTGCAGAGTTGGTTCGGATTATATAGTGGGTGTATTGCGTGCTGGCTTCCTTTCGTCACTTTGCTTAGTTACTAGTTTGATACGTAAGCTAAACTTTAGTTATTAATTAGTGACAACTAGCCTGTCTAACTAACAAATCGGAATCGATACCCAATCCAGAATTTGGGGATTCAAACGTGAGTTGACTTGAATACTGTAGGACAGTTGCGCGTCCGCCACAGACTTTGCTCCGCTGGAGTGCGTTGTACTGTGGTAGTTAACTAGTCGTGAGTCGTGACAGGCTTTTGACAAGGTGGTCGGTTCGCAACGCTCGCAGTAGCCCCAGCATCCCTCCCGGTTTGTCGTTTCATTTTCCAAGTCGAATATGCGGTCGAGGATCTGCTCAAGCAAAGACGTTAGAGCTACTCCGTAGTGAATGATGAATCCACGTCGACAACCTCTTGGAAGCCGAGATAGGACGGACGGCATATTACATACTCGGTAGTGTCATGGCGGAACATGCAACTGGACTTCCGGCCGAGAGCCCCGTTGCGATAGGAAATAGATTTAAAGACTCAACCCGACCCTGGTAACTTGTCTTCCGACAGGATGCAACTCACTGTGGTTGCCGGCACAAGTTCATGCCCCTTCTAACGTTACCCGGTACCGAGACCCATGAGCACTATACTGGATAAGTACTAGCTCTATACTGGATGGCAACTGGATAGCTTAGCACCAGTTTTATTGAATGTCACTTGCTTGGTATCCGTACGGGGCATTGACTTACCCCTATCACAAAGTACCCCGTACTCCGGATGACGTTGGAAGTTGGAAGTCGGACAGCAACCCCTAATCAGCAGCCGACCTCACGAGCCGAAAGGCATGTGTAAAATTGGCGGAAGGGGGCTGGCCGACACGCCTTCGGAAGCCCACATCCTGCCGCGACCCGCGGAAGTGTCCGCGATGTAAATATGGAAGTCGGATTCGACCGCCAACACGGTACTGGTTGGAAGTGGGATATGTCGAATATCACGTGTACGAGTAATCCGTATCTGGTAGTTGGTTATTTTGAACTGTATTATATAATATCATACAACATTACACAAGTATGATGCAGTGTCTCGATCTTCTATATATAAACTCTACTTGCGCATTGCTCTCTAGTACTATGTACTTTGACTTTGACTTTGATTTAATTTGAACACATGGAAAAGTCTCGAAGGCTCCCAAAGTCCTCGCACATGCTGATGCGCAGTCGCCGGACGGCCCCTCCCGCGATACTTGGTAGGCTAGTGCCGGGTCCCACGAGAAACGAGGCGGACGAAGGAAGGCTTGGGAGGGTGCGAAACCGAACTCGGACTTTGGAAAAGAGAAACCGGCGGAGTTCGCAGGACTCCGACAGGTTGCGCAGGTCTCATCGGGGGATCGTACAAGAAGAGATGCGGCATGGTACTGGGAATGTTATGTGCGCGTGCATCGGTCTTATTAATACGTGTAATGTAAAAATCAGCTCAGAAGTGGCCCGATGATTCGACACTACCTTGGGAAGCGAAAACGGTATAAGACCCCTCCATGATTTGCGAATCGGGAATTTGAGGGAGCCATCAGAAAATAGACCTTTCACCTTTGCGGCCTTTCAAGCCTCCCATGAATCGCAAAGATGATATACCAAAGTTGCTTACTCGTATGCATGAAGGTACCGTCCAGGCTGACCGATCAGATACGAATAGAAGAAATGATTCTTTGGAAATCACCCAACGTTGGTGTGCACGGCGAAAGAGCAGCGCGGATGGTGCGGAGAGTCAGAGACTGCTAGACCTTTTGCGCACGAGCATTTATCCCGTACGTCGATAACTAGCAATGCGTTTCGGCCGATGCAGGGCACGAATTCGAGATCCTCAAGTATTTAGCTGTCCGCTCTCCATACTTTGGCTCACGCTGGAAGAGTTACGTCGCGGGGAAGGAACCATGGAGGGGGAAGGGGAAGGCTGATTACCTGCATGGTTCCGCAGCTCAGGCGACATTGGACCAATAGATGGCCGTGCTGTGAGGCCGACCCCGCTCCTCATACGATGTATTCCTGCAGCCTTGCATATGGTCTGATTTCTCGCCCCACTCGGATCAGAACCTGGACCTTCGCTGCCAACATCCCTGTCAATTGGAAGGGATGAACGGAAAGTCAGGCCATGTCACCGACGCCTGGCCCTGCAACCATCATGCGCGTCTGCAAACTGACTCTGGCGGTGGACCCCCGGGTGAGCCTCTTGGGTGTTACGTTTCCCCGTCCAGTCCAATGAAGGCAGGACACACGCGAGTACCTCCGGCAGGCCATTGAAAGTACGAAGTACGGCTACGTAGGAGGTTGACTGGGTCAGTCGGCTCGTTGCTACTACCACGTATGTACATGGGAGATCTCCCGAAACCGTTACATTCTCGTAGACATCCCCCCCCACCGCTAGGGTCAGGCCACTCGCGCTGTCACTGCTGGGATGCGCCGGGACAGTCTCCGCTTGAACCACCCATGGTCTCTTCGTAATAGTTCAGTGCAAGATGAAGAATCGATGCTGTGTTCGTTGTCTTTCTCCATCCCCCTCGAGTACTTAGATGGTTGATGTATCACTTGTCGATACGATAGCCTCTTGTTCCTTCACCAAGCTTATACGGACACCAACCACCGACCCACCATTAACAAACCAACTACTCTCTAGTTACTACACAACGCTCGCACATCAACCCTTCTTGGCCTCACTACATACAGCTGTCAGCCCGTATCCGAGACTCACTCAGCACACCGCAAAAACACAGGAAACATTCGCAAGGATACCACCACCACCACCACCACATCACACAGCCAGCACGACTACTCACGGTGTTCCTTCAAAAGTCCTCTGTAAGAGACTTGGCTGCCGGCAGTGAAGCATCCCTGCTACATCTGCCCAACCCCCAAATAGCTCGCCATGGACAGTGAAGTTCTTCAGAACATCGATCTGTTCCAGGCGACCAACAGAAAGGTAGGTACTGCTGATCCAACCCAATCTGGCACAACCCCCCCTCACTCTGTTCCTATCCGACTGACACATGGCAAAGAACATCGACTCGTTCCTGGACAACTCTTCAAACTGCCTGCGACAGTTGTCTTCAATATCCTTTTGGGACAACTTCGACAGCCAGTTGGGCCCAAACATCCCCAACCCGCTGTCGCCACCCGTCACAGTGCCGCGAGTCAGGTCCGGCGCGGCAAGCCCAGCAGCAGGCCACCAGGAGCCGCCTTACAAGACAGCTCGGATAGCCAAGTCGCCCAAGTCGGGCTCCAAGACGCAGCGTACTACCGCCGTCAGGAAGACCTTGAAGAGGAAGCAGGATTACTCGCCGCTGGACTGCACCGACTACTGGCTCCGCTTCGATAGTGACGACGATAGCCTCGACAAGTCACCAGAACCTACCTTCCAGCCGACTTCGACCTCGCGCCGGTGAGTCAACCTCCAGCGAGGACTACCGTGGTAGTCCAACAAGCTGAATCCCCCCGCTGAACGGTAGCTCAGACCTTTCGACCTGAACCAGCAAAGGACTTCACGCGTGACATCCTTTGACAGCATTCGGCCAGACTTTCCGTCCATGGTCCAGGACTGGGTCGACTCCGACAGTGCTCTAGACCACGCACTCTCGTCTGAAGAAGAGGCCCTCACGATGGCTTTAGACGACGAGTTCAACAACAGGCAGGATGTGGAGCAGCCGATGGACATCATCCCCGAGAGACTATACTCAACTCCTCTCAGTTGGGAGCGGCCGCAGCCCGGCTTGCGAATGGACTCCTATGTCAACACCGCCATCCCAGCCTTCAACGATCCGGAGCGGCAGCGACTCCTGGCTATTGCCATGGGAACCGGTCTTCCCCCCATAGTCACAGACCTGCGAAAGGGAAATGCCGCCGACTACTTCAACTTTGACAAGCAACGAAGTCCCAGCACCGCAAGTGACGGGACAAGTGAGGTGGCCCCGGAGCGCAAGCGGAAAGCCTCGTTGCCCAAGTCGACGCGCTCCGGTCAGATGACGCCGGTCGAGACCTGTGAGAAGACCAACGAGAAGCCGAAGCCCAACGACCGGGCGGCGCACAACGACATCGAGCGCAAGTACCGGACGAATTTGAAGGACAGGATCTCGGATCTTCGGGAGGCCATCCCCTCATTAAGATCGATACCCGAAGATGAAGATGATTCTCCCGCTCCCGCATCCAAAGCACCCAAGGTCAGCAAGGTCAGTCATGACTCCTATTACCCGCGTGCGTTGCCGCTTATACTGACTCGGTTCCAGGGTACAATCCTTACGAAAGCTACTGAATACATTCACTCGCTCGAGCGACGCAATCGCAACATGGCTCACAAGAATGAGGAGCTGACCCGTCGGCTGCAAGCTTTTGAGCAATTGCTCGGCGCCAACTCGGCCTCCGCGTGGCAACCCCAAGGGTTTGGAGCCGCTGTGTTCAATCCCAGGGGTTTCCCTTCAGCATGAACCAATCATCCAACTATCGAACCAACATCTCAACTCGACATCTACATGCGAATCAACTACTTATTGTTTTACGGCGTCGGGTCGGATAAAGCCCTACGGAGAGTGCCACCCTGGAATCGGGAAAAGGAGTTTTGGCAGGGGGAGGGGGGTAGGACACAAAACAAGGCGAAGCACCGCCAGTGAAGAAGGGAATATCGGGTACGGGCCCATAGAGACCACGATACCAGGTATAGCTTGCTTGGCACAGCAGCTTTGTGATTACGGCACTGATATCCCGTGGCGTCGGTTCGACCGACCCAGTTCTCGGCGACAGTATACCTATATATGCGTATACCTGTTAGTATAAAACTTTAACGGCAATCTAAGAGCCAGTTTATGTGTTACATGTATTAATTACCTTGGCCTGCTGAAGAACTTTATGTATCATCCACCGTCACCAAAAGAATTGCACTTGGCCATCTTGGTCCGCACCCTGTCTTGTGAAGAACAGGGGACGTTCCTATCAAGTCCTGGATTTTCTTTTGGCCGCATTTCTGATGTCATCTTAGAGAGTGGCAGGATGAGGCTCCTCGGGGTCATCCATGAAGACAGATTCGTACTAGCCTCCCCTTAGCTGGTACGTCTTCTGCCTCCCCCCCGCCGTCTCTTCTCTTGCGTGCAATGAACCAGCCGGTAACTATACTAATCAACGACGTCGGCGAACACGTGCAACGTGAAACTGCTGCTGCGTCATAAACTGGTTACCGGTCAACAAAAAAGGCATATTACGCACAGCGTTTGGCACTTGTGATAACCATACATTATAGGTTTGCCTTCCCCCCTCCAGAACTTTCAACAGAAACGGAAACGGGCCCAGAGAGCGTCGTCAAACTTTTTCTGTTACGTGGCATCGATCGATAGTATTTGGATGCGACGTGCTGACTGTGAGAGTGAGCCGCACGTGCTAGCGAACGTAACCATGCTCCGTCTTTCTGTAGCTCAGTAGTCTTTAGCTGTAACGAATGGTGGTGGAATGTTGGATTATACGACCCCCGTCTCGTAACAAACATTTTGTATATATACGTCATCCTACAACGAGTCGACAGGTAACGTCGCCGCTTGAGTCCAGGCGTCTCATCCCATCTCTGGATCAGATCACACACAATGTGCGCTCCAAGCACGCACGCGCTTAACCTCAAACGCAAGACTCTATGGTACACACCGAGGCCCCACCTGGGATTACACGCTTCAGTTCCTCAGGGCCTCGATATCAACTACTTCCTTGACAGCTTCCGTGGTGAGCACATACGGATTCTCTTTGCCCACGGCAACGCTGTCTTCTATCCTGATGCCCATGCCTCTGAACGCCTTGGGCCATCGATCATCATCTGGCACATAGACACCGGGCTCGACTGTGACGCAGTGGCCTTGCTTGAGAGCAGTGCCCCTCGAGTATCCGGGCACATCGTGGACGTCGAGGCCGATATAGTGGCCCACATGGTGTGGGAACAGGGTATTCATGTTGTTGCCGCCAATATCAAAACCCAACTGTTGCAGGTTGTCGCGAAGGGCGGTTTCCGTGACAGAGTGAAGCTTGTCGAGTGTCGTATTGGCATCCTCTCGACACAGACTAACACTCTGTCGCTGGGCGGCCAAGACAGCCTCGTACAGGTCCCGTTGTGCTGCGGTGAATCTGCCGTTGACGGGCCACGTCCGCGTAATGTCCGTAATGTAGGTTCCGTACTCGCCACCAGCGTCGACAAGAACGAACTCATCGTCATGCAGCATCCCGTTGTTCAAAACGTAGTGGATCAACAAGGCCTTCTGGCCGCCCGCGACGACGGGAATATAAGCCGAGCCGTCAAGGCCGGCTGTATGATACTGGTGCGTCAGAAACACGGCAAGATCCTTTTCAAACTGCCAGGTGTGGCGCATGGCTTCAGTGAGCGCCCGGCCCGAGTCTTGACCTGCGCGGCGCATACATGCTATTTCGGCAGGCGACTTGATGGCACGTAGGTTGTTCAGAGCAGCCTTCAGCGGTGCGGCGCTCAATTTCGGCGCTGCGGTCTGTAAGATGTTGCCCCATTTGGTGGGCACGCCGTACTTTGTCAATTCGGCATCTGTGTACAGCTTCGTAACGCCCTCGAGGGCCTTGCCCATCTCCCACTGGACGCGACCAATGTCGCCGACCATGTCTGCGTTCCACACATCCCGCGCGGCATCGGTGCCGCTCCAGGGACCGTACCACTGTTCCTGCTTGGGGTCCTTCGGGCGGCACCACATGTGGAATATGTAGTCGTCTTCGGTCTTCACCAACAGGGCGACCGACTCGGGCTCGGAGAAGCCCGTCAGATAAAAGAAGCCCGTCTCTTGGCGAAAGGCATGGAAGACGGCGCCCGACTTGTACTGCATGTCGGCCGAGGGTAAGAGGACGGCCGAATTCGCCGGCAGGGAAGAGAGGAGTTGAGAGCGGCGATCATGATATTCTTGGGCTGAGATGCCTGGCGTGAGTTCGCCCGACGCAAGCAGGTGAGGATGCGTCTCATGGACCGGCTGCCCGAAGAGGACGTTGGAGGCCGGGATACTCGCTGTTGAGTATGTGTGCTCGCCCGTGGTGCGTGGTATTGGTCGTGTGCGAGACCATGGCTGTGATGTTGTAGAGGCTGATTGGAACCGTGGTGTTCTCGGGGAACTTTTAGAGTGGTGACTGAAGGGGAGGCTCGAAGCTAGTCGGCGGGCTTGAGGACTGAGTTGGCGCCATGACGACGACCGTGGCAGCGGCGAGAGCTTCATAGCGACAGAGGTCAGCAGTGAACGAGGCGCATCGTCCGTCGAAATGACAAAAAGATGCTCAACACGAGCAATTGACCGTGTGCGAGTCGAGGAAGTACGACGTTGGGAGTGCACAGTGCAAGAGCAGACCCAAGAGGAGGCATATTATCCGTATCCGCAACTTGGTCAGTGACGATGGATCGCGATGACACAAGCACAAGCACAAGCACAAGCACGCGCATGCCTGAAGGGCCGGCCGTATCGGGTAAAGCTCTGCTAGTTGCTGTGCGGTCGCGTGGGGGGGGCGGGGCAGCGGGTAACGCCTGGCCCGTGAGCCTGTATTATTGTTGATCGGTCCATAATTGTTAGTGTAATTTCACGCTAGCTACAGCTCCGAGGGTCAGACGTTCTTTTCGCTGCTCTGCTCCATTACCACCGCCCGAGTCTGTCTTGCATCCTGTTCGGCCTTCGACACCAGTTGTTTCCCACTAACGTAACCGGAGTGTAGTTAGATGCACGAGGCTTGTTGGCTTCATCGGGCCATTGTTTCCTGCTCTCTTCTCCTGCAGGCATTGATTCGTTTCCCGATGCCCTCCTGAGTCCTAGCGTGCTTACGGATCCTCCGTACATCGATCGCGTCGAACGAATCCCAGCGTGGCGTGTTGTGTCACGTCTCGCTCGCTCGCTCGCGTACCCGTACCTACCGCAACTCGCCCTCACCGCACCTGCCCCTCCAATCCTCCAATAGCGACGAGTCACAGCCATAACGTTAACTCTCAATCCGCATTCCTATCCTCTCATTCTGCCGGTACGTCTTTCTCAGTCCAACTTCACTCTTTCTCTGCCCGTACCCCACCGACTCGGAACGACCATGGTGCCTTGGACCTGTCAACACTGAGCCGCCTCGCTGACTTGCTTGCGTCCCCACCCCCAGGAGGCAATTCGACACCGAGCTCCCAAGTTCCGCGAACTCGAAAACTAACTCTGCTGCCTTTGATCACCACACGACGCCGGCCAACCTGATCCGACTCGCGTACCGCAGTGCTGTCAATCTCCAGGCCCCATCCCCGTCCGCTACATCCCTCGGCTCCAACCAAAGTTCAGACTCTGCAACCGGTTCCCAAAGCATGACATAGCGCCAATTATATGGCTGCAGTATCACTATCGCCGGCTCCGGTCCCTGTCTCCCTCCTCTCCACCATGTCCATGTCTGGCACTACCGGCGCTGCCAGACGCATCCCGCTCTCCAACAATCAGAATGCGGCCAATTCGCCCATTCGGAGTTCCGCCGCCGCCATGGCCGCCGCGAAGCAGAAGCGTACCTTGGCCAATAACCAGCGAGAAGACGCATCCGCTCAGCCCCCGCCAAACAAGAAGCAGATGTTAGAGTCGGGCATTCCTCGCCCCTTGAACTCGCCGACGAAACGAACTGCCAAGCCTAACGTACCGCTGCAACCACGCCGAAACACAAGCACTTATGAAAGCAAGCTGGCAAGGGAGCGGGCCGGTCACCAACAACCTGTCCACCGTGTCGAGTCAACCGCGAGCAGCAAGTACACGACCAAGGACTTGGAGGAGATACGCCAGTGGAAGAACCATCACAAGGGGAGGTTCCCGCGAATGGTCTTCTACTTCGAGAATATCTCTCCTGATGTCCGCGTTCGGCTGGCAAGACAAATAGAAAAACTTGGGGCAGTCAGTACAATCTCGAGCCTCGGCGTCTGAATCTAGGTGCTAACATAGGTCCTTGTCCAGCGCGAGGATAAATTCTTTTCGAGCGACGTAACTCATGTTGTTACAACCCGCAACATTCCACCTGATAAGGGCTCTCGCCAGCGAGCTGACGAGGTGGCTAATGTGGCGGCTAATGACACGCAGGAGGAGCCAAAACAGCAGGTCCAGACTATCGATCCGTCCTTACTAAACCGCATGGTCGACCAGCCAGTGAAGAGGAGGCTCTTTACGTCAACGTCAACGGTTCCAGTTCCCGGCCGGAAGCCCTTGACGCAGCTTCAGGATACCCGCCCGAAGAGAAATGCCGATGTTTTACACCGTGCCCGGGAGATGGGCAAGAAGATATGGCCTTTGGACAAGTTACAGCGCATGCTGTCGATGCTGCTGGAGGAGGATTTGCTGGTCAGCGCTGCTATTGCCTATGGTGGATCTCGAGGTGGAAGCGGGCGAGCAAGCCAAGCCGAGTCTCGGGCTGCCCAGGAGTCCAACCTGCTGCAACTGTTGCACAATGAACGAGTGAACGGCCCATCTGATCGAGATACAAGCGTGGCCACTCAAGAGCTCCATCTCTTCCGCAGCCCTTACATCTATGTCTACGACTTTGAGGAAAAGATGAAGCCGATAATGGTTCGAGAATATGCCAAGGTTGCCGACAAGGCCGACGGGGACTGGCCACAATTCCGGACTGCTCCCCTAGGTCGTTGCCCCTTTGTTGAGGACCTCGATCACCACAGGGAGGCCCCTAAGCCCAAGCCCAAGCCCAAAGCACAAACGGCAAAACCTGCTGCCGAAGCCAAAGCCGCATTACAGGCCCCGGAGGTGCCGGCGGTGAAGTCAGTGACCGGAAAGCGATCGCTGAGCGAGATGGAGAGTGCTCACAACCGAGGCTCTAGCGTGGCATCGACCGAAGTCTTCAACCCCCCAAAGCCAGTCGGTGGCAAGTTTGAGTTCCGCCCGAACTTCACCAGCCGCGCGGCTGCGACAAAGCTGTTTGGAGGCGAGCCCATCGCATCAGGTGTCAACCCTTCGAACATGACGTCGGCCATTCGGTCCCAGATGATTTCTTCCACCGCGGCGACGCCAGGTGCTATCGGAGTGCTGAGTAAAGAGGTCCACGGCCTGCAGCGCAAGGTTCTCCAGCGGAACAGCTCCCACGACCTCAGCTCTCGACGCGCTGGCAGCGTGGAGACCAGCTTTCGCGAGGAGGCTGCTACCAGAAAGTCGTCGGCGCTCAACCGTGTATCGAGTCGTAAGATGGAATCGGTTGACGGTACTTCGGCCGCGCAAGATGATGAGGATGCAAAGCTGCGAGAAGTTGTCGAGAAGCGCGTTCTGACCAAAGCCAAAAAGCGCGACCCCAAACCGGGATATTGCGAGAACTGCCAGGACAAGTTCGACGACTTTGATGATGTGAGCCATGAAGTACTTGAAGACCATTTGAAGGGTATAAGCTAACGAACTCGCAGCATACCATCACTCGAAAACACCGCAGATTTGCTGACAATCTAGACAACTGGTCTGAACTTGATGATCTCCTGACAGACCTGTCACGCGAGCCGAAGCACAAATCCTTCTCATCCTGGACACCATCCCAGCCCGATTACGCAGCGTACTAGCTAGCGTATTTGCCCCCATCATTGTCATATACTACGCCGCCCACAGGGACTTTAATCACAACATACAAATACAAATACGAGCTGCACCAACTCTCAACTGTGCCCGCCTCACGTGCCACTTCCAACCATCCATCGCCACGGCAGCTCCTCTCCTACTGATCCGTGGCAAGCTAACTTTTCCCTTCGCCTTGCTCCCCCATCTGGCATAGCGGGTGCGATGATATCCCTCTCAGGCCTTGGTCGGGTTTTCTCTCATCTCCAACTTCTCAAGCATCGACTTCTTGCTTGTGTGCATTCTCTCCTTCACCCTCTAGTATTCGCTGTTCAAATGGCATGTCAAGGCATGCGGACTTGCCTCTTCATTTTCAGGGCATTTGGTGGTACGACGCAAACTAGGATTTTTACCTTTTTTTCATTCCCCATTCCAATATGTCTCACAGCCGTCACCTCGTCCAGAGGTCAGACGGTATGAGGCGGGGGGAACGGGTGAATTACTTGTCGCATTGTAGGAATGGATATGGTTGATGCGATACACGCAACACATCGGACCGAGGGGCGTTGCGTTGGGTTAGGGAGGCGAACGGCGTTGATCTGGATTTTGCATGACTGGAGTCGGTGTAAATAGTACACTTCGGTTAAATAAGTACATCTTGCGGAGATGAAAGAACGGATTCGTCGTACGATGCAAAGTCCCTGAATTACGACGATGTAGTTCGTAGTGGCCTCAAAGTCCAAGCCTTTCACGCCGTCGCCCTCAGCTCAGTGGCACCGTATTTCAGGTAAGGTCACTGGGCAGGCCGCACCAACCGCGAAGATGTGTCGGGTAAGACCAGATATTTGGGTAAGACAAGACATTTGGGTCTATCATAAACTGGCCCGACTGCCTAGCTGAACCCAGGGACAGTGTTTGACAGCAATGTAAAGTTTATGTACATTGCCAGGTCTAGTTGGTGTATGTTGGTTTACAATCTGCTCATCAGTAATCAGTATCGTCACTCCCAATGTTCTTGTTCACGGGACCATCGGCAGGTTTCCAAAAGGGTCGTCAGTATGAGCTTGCCCATGACCAGGTGTCCTTCCCTACACGCCATCAGAGGTAAGCTGTCATATTACGAACGCAGTGTCCCAATAACAGCAGTCGTGCCATCCGCGAGTTTGCTCTCGATGGCCTTCCTGTTCACGGTGATGCTACGACGGCCACGGCAGGTGTGGATACCGGGAGAAAGCTGCAGTAGCCACGAAAGAGGGTCAGTCTACCTACTGTTGTCCCGAACGGGTACGGAGTACGCAAGAGGGGCCTACGCTTGAAGACCCGGCCATGGCCTTGCCACCGTTGGTGCCGACGGCCACTGTAGGCAGGACGACGGTAGTAGCACCGAGGCCTCTTTAGCAACATCTTCGAGGGAACCCCGGCGAAAGTGGATGCCCCCCCTTGCCACCTTTGGTGCCGCCACTGCCACCTTGAGGTCACGTCGGTGGTATTCTCAGCGATAAGGGGGAGGATGTTGGTTCGGCTTCATGCAACCGCTCGGCAGGGGCGCCATTCTTTAGGTGTATGAACATCCCGTTGCCTACACCACCTCCATTTCCGGGGGCTCCATCGCCAATGGCAATCCCCCGTGCCTCTAATGACGTTGCTGGGATCAATACGCTTGGGCAGTTCGTGCTCGTCGGCGTTGCGTACGGCGAAACCGCCCTTGCCGCGTACATTACTGCGTACACTGCCGCCGATGGACAGGCGCCTGGCTAGCTCGTGATCATCGACGTCGTAGAAGCTGATGCCATCCTTGCCTCCTAGGAAAAATAAGTATCAGTTGGAATATATGCCCCATGGGTGTGAGACCCAAAGAGACTAAGACAGGTCTTCAAAGATTGCGTTCCCTTCTTGCCTCGGTTTCCACCGTTTCCCCGCGACACTCAGGGTCAGTCATGATACATGGGACAGTTGAGTGTGGTTGGCGAGGAAGTGTTCAAGGGTTCGTCGAAGGGGGAAAAACAGGGGTCAAATAAGGGTAAGGTAGGCGCATGCGTAGAAAGTGACGCTGAACAGAGAACTCAGGTAATTACTCACAACACCGCCGCCATTCGCTTTGGGTCCATCTCCAATGGCGATGCCAGTCCCCCAAATGACGGAGTTGAGACCCACCCGCCTGACATTGCTAGGGATATCGACAGACACTCCCTGGCAGAGCTCAGCATATGTCTAGTATCTCTTTTCTCCTTCGGTAGGAAGGCGGTGATGGGTGTTATGCAAAGCGAGGAAACTCACCTCCCCCACGTCGCCGCACTTGGCTGTAGCACCTTTGCCCTAAAAGAAAAGTATGAGACTTTAGGTATTTAAACCTGGATGAAGAACCGAACAGGTGGGGAAGAAAGGCCCGGGAATCCTCCTTACATCGGCGAATGCAGAACTAGGGATGACGATGTTGAAGCGCTTGCCAAAGTTGATACCATTGTTACCGCCATTGACACGACCGTTGCCACCCTGCATGGAATATGAATGATTAGCGTTGTTCGAGTAGTAGTAAAACCCCCAAAAATTGATATCCCATGTTCAGGACAAGGGATATAGACCAGAGAAGACTCACGTTGGCACCGCCACCACCAACACATACGCCCCCGTTTGAACCCTTCCCGGTGTCTCCCTTAATCAAGTCGCGCGAGTAGATGGTGCCGGGAGTGGCCAGCGCAACACCAATGAGGGACACGAAGATTGCCGTCCTCATATTGGGAAAGAAGGAGAAAATAAAAAGAGTATCGGGGGATGAGACGTAAAAGCGAGGTTTTTTCATAGGAGTTTCGGCGCTCAAACTATGTCTAGCACAGCCGAGATGGGAAAATTAGAAGAATCAGGGGAAAGAGGCGTGCAGATATCTAAGAGGTGGGATCAAGGGTGACCGAAAGAGGATCCATGTGCCTGCCTTCATCATATACACATACTCGGCAGATACGGTCAGTAGACAAACACAAGATTTTGTGATATCCGAGACTACATAGCATCATGATGGTCAGCAAGAGAGCCAACTGCCGCGACAGTCTACATCTGGGTACTTTCGAGCGCTGGGCTGCTTTGAGGCCGGACTCTATTCTCGGCCCTTGAAGCGCAAGTGAGACGATCACACAGGCCATCGGGAGTTGTTACTCGGGGGGGGGTTCCTGCAAACAAACAGCTCGTCTTCAAGTAACAATGACACGGTGATTATGTCGGTGAACGCGTCATTCTGGGTGGGCTTGCCGTCGCGATTTGCAGGCTCAACTCGCACCCTGGCCCCTGGCCGGTCAGTGTCATGTCCAACAAAACGGCGATTACGAGGTTGATGTGGTGTGTCAAAAGAGTCCAAAAGGAGATCGGATCCAAACTGATGAAATAATGTTGTCCGGGGGTGCCAGCAAGCTTCGGATTGACCGAACCTTGAAAGGTTACTCCGTACTCCGTATTCCGTACATAGTAAACCCCTTACACACAATAGATGCCCCGCTCCACCTTCCCCTATCTAGATGCGAAAGCACCTTTTCTTTTCCAACTCGTAAGTCCTAACGACGACTATGAAATAGCAAGCGAACTGTAGATGAAATGCTTTAGTCATACACCTGGACTATGGACACTAATACTAACTTTAACCGCTAATTACCCCGTATTGACCCCAACACTAACCACGTACCGTGCGCTACAGATAGACACGGGCCGTTATAAGGTTAAGGATATGATTAAGCTTTATGCTAAGCTAACCGTTTCTTTTACGTCCAAGTAAATTCTTGGCGGGGTTCCATAGTCGGAAACCGCACTTGCTTGTACGGACTCCGGAGTATGTTCTAGCTTGCCGACGTTCGCACAGCCCGGCTCGTCACATCTTGTAGTAGATCCGATAATAGCTCATATTCCTAATAGCCACACTGGCAACAGGGTCGAGCATAGTATACTGTGCCAAGCCCGGGGTACAGAGAGGCTAGAGCCGCCAAGCACACCGTCCCCACGGTCCGGTTGTTACCGACCTCATCGGAGCAGCATTGGACAAAATGCTTCAGCGCGCTGGAGAAGCCTGATCCCTGCCAGGTTGAGCTGAGCACGAGTCGTGGAGTTGTTGATAGATCGTGATGCTGCTATTCATGAGCTTCACATACTATGATATGTCCTGCTCAACTACAACGGGCATCGGGCGGGCAAGCGTAGTTTCATAGCCCTAGAGAGCATCAGGCGACAGATTCGTTCGTCGCGATCCTCGTGAGCAAATATAGTAATCACCATCGTCGTGTTTCTTCGGCGTCGGGGGATCAACTCCGGGGGCGCTAGCTCCGGACGGCTCTGCTGGCTGGTGAGTTTCTCCTTTCCTTGATATAAGTGCTCCAAAGAAGATATGAAGATGTTAACGCTATAAAACTATTAACCATCCATGCCCAGGCAAGGCTAGTGAGATGTGTGGTGGACTATCCAGACTGGATGTCTTTGTCAGGTCTGGCTTCTTATGACTAGATAGGCAGGAAAGCAAAACTTCGGGCCAGGAGACTATATCCTTACATGGACTAATAATGCTTACTATTAGCATGTCAGCTTTCTGTATTCTTTTTTTATTTCACCGAAGGGGTTAGTTCTAGTTATCTATTCACCACAACTTATCTAATACATATCTCAAGGTCCAAACACATACCAGGTTTCAACGTGTGAATAGGTATTCCATGGACCGTCCCCGTACTGAATTTAATACAAATCACTTATTACTTCTTCCACATAGGCTAGTACTATGTTTAGGCTATCCGGTTAACGATTCTGGATAATTAGCTAAAGTTCAAGCAGCACAAGGCAACCGCAGAAAGACTACTATGGTATTGGGGGTAATACTGGCGCTAGCAGGTGAAATAACCCATTAGTCGACAAGGCTACGTAAGCGTAAGTTATACAGATTATACCCAAATTATACAGGTTCTGTAAGTACCTGGTCAGTACCAGATCCACAAAGACATTCCCAGGGTAATAAATTTTCGTCTGCAACCATAGTAATAACTCCGATAAAGCCCAGGCTATCCAATATCGTACGTTGAAGTAGACTCGCGAATATCAGATAGACGTGGATCAGCCCGTCTAAGAATCGCGCCGAAATAAAGCTAAGGCCGAGTTAAACAAACGACTAACAATATCTTCTAGCATACCAAGTATTAACTTTTGAAATTGATTCGTCTAATAAAAGACAATATCCACTTGCCTATCTTAGCCTCACCCCGCCTTAGCCACAAGAGTAGTATAGACTTTGTAGTCAGTGCAAGTGTAGGTGGATACTGATACTGGTTACGGGTACTACCTTCCCCTCTGTTCGTCCGAGCATAAGTATTTACCAGCGACGCTAAGTAGGTATTGATCAACTTCCCCTTTTCCATCATCTCGCTTTAACCACCCTTATCTCTTAACCAACCGGAGCTTTAAAGGACCTATCCGGGCTTCCCTTCTGGGTCCATCCCAAGTTGCCATGTCCACTTTTCATCCTTTCCCACGTCTGCCGTTGGACCTACGCTAACGTATATGGGAGTTGAGCATGGAGCCCCGTGCGATTATTCTAGGCCACCGAAGCCTACCATCTGTTCTCTACATCTGCGCAGAATCCCGGTCCCATCTCAGGCATTACTACACTTCAATTACTGAAGGTACCCTGGTTAATCTCGAAATCGATACAATCTGCCTCGACCAAGACGCTGTCCCGAAGTTTATTGCCGAGTATCCCTTAATCCAGAGACTCCGTATTACCTGCCGAAATGTCGACGACTTCTATCTCAATGTTTGCAGCTCTTTGGCCTCGATGACAGCCTTGCGGAGCCTCACGATTGACCATTGCGAAAACCTGGACGGCTACTCTACATTCGACAACGTGAATGTATTTTTCGACTGGTGGAGGCAATGGGACCCCATGATGGAGAGGTACTACTTCAGGGACGATCCAGTCCCAATTTACACGAGAATTATTCTGCCACGAGATGGTCCAAAAATTGCAGAGCTCGACTTCTCTGAGATTACTACCGAAAACTACCTAAAAGTAGAGCGTGATTCATGTAGGAAGGACTTGGCAGAAAGACCTGATGATTATTATTCAGACTACGAAATCTCGGACTCAGAGGACGACTTCAAAGAGGGACCAGAGCAAAGTAGCAGGAGGCTACGCTCGTGGAAACATACGGATAGCTGTAACTGCAATTGCAAGTAATATATAATATCAGCCCGGATGTAGGTCTACTACTCATTTTAGCCTGCTCGGTAAAGAAAACTCCTGTAAGCGGTATTTGGTTGTACAGACCGGTTTTATTCCCTAGTCCGTGTGAGTGTTGGTAATCTTTGTCGCTGTACATGAGCACTCCAATTAGCTAAGGATGTAATTTCCATATCCGACTCTTTCTTGGAATGACCTACCTAGCATCCCAACGACCCCTGACTGGCTTGCTTGGCAATGAAAGCTCAGTACGGCTTACTTCTCCACAGTTCGAATATTTTGGGATAAAGCTTTTGTCTTTGGGCTTCTAGATACCCAGTATAATGTGGTTATTAACACTTGTTTATATGCGTTGGTATAAGCCCATTCTTTCTCACCGGCCTCTTCACATCTTTCTTTCCTGCCTAAGGGCATATACACGAATCGCTGAATTAGTTGAATTTGACCAAGGTTAAAAAGCGAAAACACGAATCTCCCTCAGTTTGTGCCTGGACAGTCGCATTTTACTATGACGATGAGATTATCTATCTTTTTTACTTGGCTACTTTCGCTGTCAGTATCGCTTCCAAAGGCATCCGAGTTGCTTATGAAAATGTCTTCTTGTTCTATGCGTGGCAAATCGATCAACTCAACGCCGAGGAAGATCGCATAATTGGCTTTAAGTGCACAGAGGCAATAGACGACGAACTTGGCGGCTGCGTAGATCGGGAGCCAAGACATCAGTCTTACATCTACAAGGGCAAGAAATATGACGCAGTCGTCAGGAAGACGGTGGATTTCGAGAGGCCGTGCCAGTCACTTAGCGATTTTCTTGGATTTATCGATTAAAAAGACTACGATAAGAACAGGAAACTACCTACCGACCTTCGACCGGATATCGGCGCGACAGCTCAACTCCTGAACAACCAGAGAATGGACCAGAACAGATACCCGGCCTAGAGGGTTATCAAGGACGGCACTTCCTTCAACCTCCTAATGGATCACCTCGGCCAGAAGATCGCCAGCACAAAAGCTTCCCTGTCAGAAGAGAAGTTGGCGGAGAACAAGGTCATGTTTGATAGCGCAGTGCACGGCTTGGACCAAGTTAAGCACGCGCGCTGGGTCGATCACTCTTACTATCTCGTGCAACACCTTCAAACCAAGTTACGCCATATCCAGCTAGAGTGGGATCCAACAACCCAAACGCAATATGTTGATAAACAGTCGGTGAACAGCATAGACTTTCAGATTCAGAGGACTATCGATATGAACCAGAGGGCTATACCTGACGCCAGGGACCAACTTGATGGTGCTATGAGGGAGTTTCGAGACAACGACATTCACGCTAGAGATCACCATATTGTGATGAACAGCCTTGAAGGCGCCTCAAACCGTATCAAGCAAATCTCATGCAGTGGTTGATGAGTGGTGATGCTTCATATTCTGCTTTCTTTATCAGTAATCCTTTTATGGCTTTCCTATGATCTTTTTGATTCCCCGCTTCAGAGTATTCTATAGGTTACTCGTTTACATACATCTTCTTATATCCTGAATGGACACATAACGTTCAAGCTGGCAGATTAATTTACTTTTTACGTAGTTAGAAATATAATTATAATGCCTCACTTTTAATCAACTCTCTATGTCACGGCTATTGCTGAGCCCGTATGAATTGGTATCGACACTTCGTGTAAGGTAGCTCACCCCCCTATACATCACTACGACACGGCAGGCTACGACAGTCAGGTTATCAAAGTACGTCCACTAATCTTTCTTGCAGAGTCGGTACTAACCACTTAGCACGCGACTTGTAAGGCTGAGTTTCCTCATCTGCGCTGTATAAAGCAGGTTCGTACGTCCCTCCCGAAGATGAAATTTACTAACAGACATGACAGAAAACTCCCATTCAAAAGGACGACTCTAGCTGTGGTTCCTTCATCGTTGCAATTGCTCGCCGACTTATGATGAAATCGTTCTATCGAGAGTCTGGAGCATTATAATGCCATACAGTTGAGAACTGACGCGTTGAGCCTTATACAGAGAGCCTGGGATAGCAAGGTCTTGATACCCGAATTAGGCGTGGACAATAGTTCCGGGGACGACATCATGATCATTGCGAAGAATCTTAATGATACAACGAACATGGTACTATACATGCCCAAGATAATGCTCATACACACAAGGCCAAAATCATCCAAAACCGGCTGAAGGAATGGGCTGCTGAGAACGGGGTCACGCTCGTGGACTGGCCCCTATATAGCCCTGGCCTTAATCCTATTGAGAACGTATGGAAACTGCTCAAAGAACGTATCTGCGCGCTCCATCCTGAGCTCGGATCGATGCCACGTAATGCTATATCTTTAAGTCTACTACTTATAGCTGCCACTTCGGCATGGGAAGGCATTGAACAAGACATCTTGAAGCGCCTTGGGGAGTCGATGGATCGCCGGATCGAGGCAATCATTGCTGCGAATGGGTGGTATACTTAGTATTGACAGCTTAGTTATTTATATCATTAGATAGCCCTTATTACCAGCTGGAATTTACATACATTTGACTTATTAATTGAAGAATTATTACGGTATGAGCGACGTTTTAAAGTAAGGTGGTGCATGCTACGGATTTTGTTGTGTATGGCTTTTTCTTTTTTTTTTTTTTTCTTTTTTGGATTGAGCGGAACTTATTTCCACCGACTGTAGGCCAGTTCGGGGCAGCTGGATGGTCTTGTGTTCAAGTGGAAAAAGGGAACTCGTCTGCTGTCAGACGGCCCCTGCCAGCCGGTATGGCTACAGAGAAAACGAGAGAGACCGGGGTGGAGTATCCAATCGAAGATCGATACCGAAGTAGAGAGTTATTGCAGGTCTAAGTAACAGTTAGAGGGGAATAAGGGAGATAACTTGTCCAATAATCTGGGAGCGGCAGGCACTGCTATATAGGTACGTACCTGCCGGGAGCGATCAAGGGCCAATATTGGCCGGACCCCACGACCCCACCTACCTGCATTAAGCTCGGCCCCTGCTTGCGGCTTACTACTTGCTTCTAGCCACGATTTGATAACCTCAACTTTTTCCAAAGACGCGACAGGAGTCCAAACGCTTCCCTTAGCTCTTCATATCGCCATCGAAACCCTGTTTTGCTGTCGGATCATCAAAGATGTCGTCGGACGTCGAGTCAGAGCATTTTGATGCTCTGGATCCCGAGCTGGACGAAGTCGATGAACTACTCGACGAGTCTGGTTCGGATGAGGGAAATGGTTTCTTTGATATTGAGGCTGAAGTGTCAAGCAATGATTCTAACGACGAGGATGGTTCGGGCGATGACTCGTTCGAGTATGGAGCGGATCCTTTCCCTCAATTCTCGCGCCTTCCCATCGAGCTTCGCCAACGCGTTTGGGAATATTTCGACGCTGATCTCAGAGCTCCCAGGCGCGTCTTTGACTTCAGAGTGGGTATAGGCTCCCCGTTCTACCTCGAGGAGAGCGCAACACTTGAGCGACAAACAGCACCAGCACGTGCTCTGTTGGGCGTTCACCGCGAGACCCGTGAATTGGCATTGAAGAAATACCCAGACGAAATGAAGCTGAACGCGGGTCGCGCCATTGTGCGTTATCGCAAGGAGACCGATGTGATCCTGCTGAGTGGTCGGATGGAGGACTTCCAGACCATCGACAACTGGGCCACCACAGATCTACTGCTTGACGTCAGACATCTTGCAATGGAGGACATCACAGCTGCAGTTCTGCTCGATGAAGATCTGGGGACCCCCAATTGCCCACACCTGGAAGCGATTTACTTTGTCTTCGATGATGGGCCCTACGCACACAAAGCGCTGAGATGGTGCGTCACAGACATGGCACATACGTACCACCTCCGAACCGAAGAACAGGAGGCTGGCTTGGGCGAAGACCTCGACTTCCTGTATACATGGCCCAAACTGGATAAGCAAGGCGAGCTAGTAATTGCCCCCAAACCCCAAGAGGACACCCTCGAAGAACGCGCTTCCGAGGAAGATGCTATCAAGCCACCCCAGCCGATGGAAATTGGAATCAAGGGTTGGCCGATGATACGTTTCGAGTTTGAGCGAGGACTGCGTCACTACCAGAAATTGGAAGAAACTCATGCCAAGGAGGGGAAGTGGGACGACAACTGGGAGTCCGACGATGACTCTGATTTGGATGGAGACGAGGACTCAGAACTGGACGAGTACGAGAGCGACGGCATCGATGACGAGCCTATTGAGAATAGCGAAGGATCTGGTAGTGAGGACGATCTTGTGGTGGATGACGATACGCATGGCCTTGATGACGCCTCGAGTTTCAATGGCTTCTCCCCCTTCAGGAGGAGTATTATAGCGATGCCCCGGTCGCAAACTTCTCAAGCGTAGAGCCCGAGTCACCACAGGAAAACGAGGAGGATGACCCGAACGCTGAGGACCGCCCCGCGCGAACCTCCCAACGTAAACAGCGTGTCGTTCTGATATCCGATGACGAAACTGGGGATGATGGCGAAGAGGAAGGCTCGGATACAGAAGACCAAGTAGCACGGCCCCTCCGGCGCAGACAGCGTCGTGTCCTAGACTCTGATGAGGAGGGTGGCGACCTGGATGAGGTTGTGCAGCCTCAATCCACAAAGCGCCGGAAGCGCGCGGTATTGTCAGACTCGGAAGATGAAGAAGTCGTCCAGGACGATTTGCCGCGATCCTCCAAGCGACGTAAGCATCTAGCTTCATCAGAATCTGAAGATGTCGACGATAATGCCAACGAGGACGAGCCGCAGCCGCAGCCGCAGCCCAACAAACGACGCAGACACGTGGTCCAGCTGGATTCAGATTCGGATGGTTCGGCAACTGAAGACATTATCTCTTACGAGGATGACGAGTCAGAAGATCGGGACTCGTCGAAAGGGAAAAAACTCTCTCTTCTCGAGAGAATCAATGCCTTCCGATCGGAGGTTCCTCAGGCGCCATCACCTGAAGCAGGCTCTGAACTAGAGGACGACATGGTACAACTGAACAATATCGACAGCGACGATCCTTACGACGACACCTACGACCGCGATGGCGACGAAGAGCTAGATGGAGGCGATGGAGGATGGTAAGACGATCGGTACGGAATCGCTAAGTACCTACTGGGAGGCCTCCAGGGTGCAAACAACGTACACGTTGGGATTTCGTTTTGATCTACAGACAACTGAGAAAAGGATACCCCGGGCTTCTAGTTTCATCTCTACCGTTGAAGGTAGACGAATGACGCGCTTCCCCGTTTAACGGAAATACCTACTTGCAATGTCATTCATTACCTGCCCGGCATTGAGCTGGGCGTGATTTGGACTTCTAAAAACTGACTGGTGACAGCAGGTAAGGATGTTTCGTGGCCGACCCTCGAGATTAGTAGGTACTCGGCGAAAGTTACGAACAACCTCTTGTCGCCATGTTGATCCGCCTAGTACCGACCGCATACAGTAATGGATGTACAGGACGATGACTGATTTCTGGTCAAGGCTCGCTAAAGTCTAGACTACGTGCATGGGCTGAAGCTCGAAACATTGCCGACAAGACCCCTCCACTCGCGGGACTCTCATGCCGAGCATGAGGGCAATACCTTAGGACGTTAGTACTATCTACACAGTATGTACGGAGTACGTACTACGTAGTAATTGCGAGGTGGGGTCACACTCGGTACATGTACGGAGTACACAGTATTACGTCAATGAGCTTATCGGGCATAAACAATTCACGCCGCGAGCTGCCGTTAGCGCTTGGCGCACTTGGCTAAGGCAGGGCAGCATCCGCACAAGTAACTAGTTAGTCCCTTTCATAGTGCCTGATTTCGAATGGCATCCGCCAGCGGACGTCCTATCGTCACGGCTCAGATCTGCGGCTTTGCCCCGATCTTCAAAAGGGGCTCGCTCCCCTTGTTGATTGCCGTGTGCTAAGTAATGTGTACACAGTACACAGTAAGTAAGTTGGCCCCACCAGCCCACCCCTACAACGGTGACATCTGCGCGGGGTATCGACATCTTGCGTCACGACTTTTCGGTCCCCTACGATATGCGCCTGCCCACTTAAGCGTGGCGTCGAAAATTTGGCGGCAAGCCTCCGGCGTTAGGAGATGAGCTGCAGCTTGGGAAGATACATATATATGAAGAGGGGTAACCAAAGTCTGTACAACTAGAATGCCTTCACGCCTGCTCAACTCACTCTCTCTCCGCCTTGCTTCGAACAAAGCTAGACCGTCCAGTTCCATCAGACCCCTTAGACCCAACCGACACTTCGGACACGCCGCCACCATGCCTGCCGTCAAGTCCATGTACGACCCCAAGGACATGCAGTTCCGCCACCTCGGCCCCACGGGTCTCAAGGTGAGCGTGCTGTCCCTCGGCGGTTGGTTGACCTACGGTGGCACACAGAAGGGCAACATCGTCAAGGACTGCCTGCAGACCGCATGGGACCACGGCATCAACACATTCGACACTGCTGAGGTTTACGCCAACGGCGAGTCGGAGGTCGAGATGGGCAACGCCCTGAAGGAGCTTGCCTGGCCCCGCGACGAGTACGTCTTGACCACCAAGGTCTTCTTCGGCACCGGTCGCAAGGAGCCCAACACCCGTGGCCTGAGCCGCAAGCACATTGTCGAGGGCCTCAAGAGCTCGCTCGCGCGTCTACAGCAGCCCTACGTCGACGTCGTCTTTGCCCACCGACCCGACTACGCCACCCCCATGCGCGAGATCGTCGAGGGCTTCACCCAGGTTATTCGCAATCTCAACCTCGCCTACTACTGGGGTACCTCGGAGTGGTCCGCCGTCCAAATCATGGAGGCCACCCAGATCGCCGAGAAGTATAACCTGATTGCTCCCGTCGTCGAGCAGCCTCAGTACAATGCTTTCCACCGCCAGCGCTTCGAGGTCGAGTACGCGCCCCTCTTCAAGCAGTTCGAATATGGTACCACCATCTGGTCGCCCCTCGCCTCCGGCCTCCTCACCGGCAAGTACAACGACGGCATCCCCGAGGATTCGCGTTTCGCCACCAACAAGGACTTCTTCGAGAGCACCATCAAGCAGCTGCAGACCGAGGAGGGCAAGGCCAAGATCGAGAAGGTCCGCAAGCTTACCGCAATTGCTGAGAAGCTTGGTGGCAACGCTTCCCAGCTTGCCCTCGCTTGGTGCATCAAGAACCCCAACGTCAGCACGGTCATTCTCGGTGCTACCAAGACTTCCCAGATCGAGGACAACTGCAAGGCATTGAAGCTGTCGGAGAAGATCACCCCTGAGATCATGGAGGAGATCGAGAAGATCCTCGACAACAAGCCCGCAGCTCCCGCCACTTTCGGTCGCGACCGCTAAACGAGTTTGGCCCCGATGCTTTGGGTTCCGCGAAAATTAATTGCAAATACGCAAATCTCTCGGAGGTAATGAAAGATGGCGATTGAGTTGTAGTCAGAGAGATACCCAGAAGTCAGATCATTACGGGGTCTTACTTGGCACCTACTTAGTCATGTTTATGTGAGGCACACAAGTATGTAACTTTACGGATAACTGAATGAGCAAAAACAAGATCCCAAGCCATGGCGTTTTTGCAACATGATTAGCTTGTTTGGCCACCTAGCCGCGCTGACTATTCGCTTCGAATAATAACTTGACGGTCTTGAGTCTTGACCATCCCAGGGGCCAGTGATAGCCCCTTGTATCGAGTAGTTTACCTTGTATCCATTCTGATCCCCCACCCCCACGTCACACCCGAGAGCCCACTGTAATGCGGCTAGATTAACTAGATGTCGCGACTCTGTAATCTCTCGGACATGCGTCCCCGTCTCTTCTTTCATCCGGTCGCCGTTTATTATATGTACAACGGCGCAGGCAGGCCTTTCTTGTCCCAAGTCGAATCATGGCCAACAAGTTCAAACCGTTGAGTAGCATTCTGGCATCAGCGCGCCGGATCAGCCGACGGCCTCCCTGCACCAGCCAGGTTCTGACTTTGGCACGATGTCTTCACAGCACGCCGCCGCGTTACACTGATGGCGTCTTCACGGGCCTCGCCGACGATCGTCTCCCAACGCCGTGGATCGAGGCCTTGAGACTCCAGCGAGATGGCAAGAGCACTGCCCCGGCCGAGTCTGAGGCGCAAGAGCGCGACATGACGCCCAGGAAGATGAGCGATAGCTACCACCGAGTGGTGCTACCGCTGGGACAGGACCCCTGGCTGTCCGATACGTACATCAATGCCTCCGGCCACATCCGGTACGATGCCCGAGATGCGCACAACTGATTGACGTGGTTGACGTGCATCTAATCCGAGACGTGAAGGCTAGGAACCGTGTTCATGGACCTGGACGCATTGTCGGGAATCATCGTCTATAAGCATACCGGACCTGGCGTGACGACGGTTACCGCTGCCCTCGACCGCATCACGATCGCACACCCGCTCACCGAAATATGCGACCTCGAATACAGTGGGCAGGTCACTTATGCGTCGGGACGAAGCAGTGCCGAGATCACCTGCAAAGTAGCCAGAGCGCGACCCGAGTGCGAGCCCAGCAGACCCGAAGACGTGCTGCTGACCTGTACTTTCACCATGGTCGCACTAGATCCCGAGACGCGGAAGCCCGTAAACATCCCACGCCTCGAATACACGACCCCCGAAGAGGAGAAGATCTACAAGACGGGAGAGGCCAAGTCTCTAGCGAAGAAGAAGTCGTCCAAGATCTCGCTGCTAGAGACGGAGCCGAACGACCCAGAGTCGGCTCTGATCCACAAGATGTGGCTGAAGCAGGTGCAATACCACGACCCGAACGATCATGTTCGCAAGCCCGAGAACGTCGTCCCGATGGCCAATACGCGCTTGTCGACTGCTACCATCATGCAGCCACAGTATCGGAATCGTCACCAGACCATGATCTTTGGAGGGTACCACTTGAAGCAGACCTTCGAGTTGGCATTCTGCTGTGCTGCCAGTTTTGCACACGCGCGGCCGACCTTTGTCAGTGCCGACCCCTGCACGTTTAGGAACCCCGTTCCAGTAGGTAGCGTTCTATACTTGACAGCGACGATTGCCTACACCGATCCTCCCCTGATGGAAGAGGATGGCAGTGAGCCTCAGCAGAAGGACCCGGAGCGGCCGATAACCCGGGTCCATGTGCGCGTCGACAGCAAAGTCCGCGATGTGGAACATGGCAACTCGAAACCGACGGGCCAGTTCAACTACACTTTCACTGTGCCCAAGGATCTCAGGGTTTTGCCGCACACATACCAGGAGTACATGATGTTTATAGATGCGAAGAGGCGGGTGCGGCTCGGCGACGTACAGAATGAGCAAGAGCAGACGGACTCTACAGAGAAGCAGCGACTTCTGGCCGACGATGCAAACGTCACCGAGTAGTTGGAATTTGGAAACCAACTTTGCGCCTAGTTGGGACGGTAAGGTTGATTTGCGAAAGCCGATCATTGTACATGAAATAGAAACCCATCGTCCGCCATGCTGAACCGTCTTGTTGACTCCATTTTGTCCCTTGTCTACGAGACCAGCTGGAGCTGCCTCCCAGGTGGCCAACCAACTAAGTAGCTAACTAACTAGTTAGCTCGCGCCGGCAAGTCACCGAATAAGGAACTGTACGGAGTACGGAGTACGTACTCATGCAACCCCACCAAAACCCACCATCTATCTTCCTTTCTCTCCATCCTCATTCATTCTTGACAAACTGCATCGTTCCGACTCATCGTTTGTCACACTGTCCTTCAGTTCAGTCGCATCAAGGTATAGAAAAATTACACAACGAGCATACGAAATGGAGTACCCCGAGGTCCCAGAAAGAAGCTCGCCTTCACCACCTCCATCACCCATTCTGGACCGGCCGGCGTCACCCGAACTGCCTCTGACCATGACCGCCTCAGTGTTGCTGACATCGCTTCCCCGAGACGCGAGTTCCGCTCTGGCCAGCGCCGGCGATTTCGACCAGGAGAAAGTCATTGTCAGGTTCAAAGCTGTTGGATCAGCACCTCAGCTCCAGCGCGAGGTCCGGAAAATCAGCTCGACGCAAAAGTTTGAGGCTGTGGTGTCACACTTGCGCAAGGCGTTGCGTGTTGCACCGACAGATGGCCTATTTCTTTACGTGAACAGCGCTTTTGCACCGGCCCTCGACGAGGTGGTTGGGAATCTTCATAGGGTGGGTTTCATCTCGTCAAATCCGGTCCCGGTTGGGATTATCTCGTTAACTTTGTCGCATCTAGTGCTTCAAAGACTCCAGTGACCAGCTGGTTGTCACATATGCAATGACGCCCGCTTTTGGATGATCACCAACCTCGCGGTACTCCCCCAAAAATCTATAAAAAGCTGAAATCTAATACGCCCCGTGGTATCCTCCCAACGCCTGCAAATGCTCATGATGAAGCCGCCCCCATTCATTACCTCTCTCTCGACTCCATCCATCTACTTGCTCGAACCCGGTTTACTCCCATCGAGCAGCTTATTGCTTGCCCGCGACGGCACGACCGAAGGCTTCCAACTCGTCCTTGGAAATTGGGTATGTATGTTCAGTTGCAGGGTACTGGCGGTCCTTGACTTCTTGGCGGTATGTCTCGATCGCCCGAAGGCTCTCGGCCCAGACGTTGCCGTACTGTTTGACAAACTTGGGGAGAAAACGGCCGGGAGGGAAGTTTCCAGTCATGTCCACCTGGACTAGGACTTGACCAGAGCAGCCATTGCCTGCGCCTATGCCGATGGTGGGCACAGACAACTTTTGGGTGATGATGGTTGCAACCTCTGCGGGGACAGCCTCAAGCACCATGGCGAAGCAACCCGCTTCCTGCACAGCAAGGGCGTCTTCGAGTACTCTCATGGCACCCTGAGATGTCTTTCCCTGCACTCTGAAGCCCCCGAGTGCGTTCTGGCGCTGTGGTGTGAGGCCAATGTGAGCCAGCACTGGAATGCCGGCGCTGGTGATCTTGGCTATGGTTGGGGCCATCTCTTGACCTCCTTCGAATTTGATGCCTTGAATACGACCTTCTTTCACAAATCTGATAGCTGTCTGAAGTGCTTGCTCTGGTGAGATCTCGTACGATCCCATGGGCAGATCTCCGACCTGCGATCTCGTCAGTTCCGGGTAAAGAGGCGCGACGCAGGGCAACGTACAGTAAAGGCTCCCTTGGTCGCTCGCGCCACCGATTTACAGTGCAATAACATCTCTTCCACAAGCACTTCACTTGTGTCGTCCATTCCCAGGGCAACCATTGCAAGACTGTCGCCGACGAGGATCATGTCCATACCTGCAGCATCCGCGACATGTGCGCTTGGAAAATCATGAGCAGTCATCATCGTGATGGGCTCATTTTTCCTGTACATAGATCGAAGTGTGCCCATGGTCACTTTCTTTCTCGCAGGCCCAGACGCCAAACCCAGAGGGGAGTGTGAGCTCCATCTCTGCTGTTGTGAAGAGTGCAGCGACAACAGGGGCTTGGTAGCGCTCAGGGGTGTGAGTGATGGCGTGCCCCGATATAAGGATGAGGCACATGACCGAAGTGTTGAAGACATCTTGGGACCAAAAACGTAGCAAGTTTGTGGGAAATCGGTTGGCGTCAAAGTGTGCCAATAGGAGGGGAGCAGGAGAGAAAAGGCAAAGTCGAAATTGCGGTCAGATTTTCCGTTTTATTACCTGGTCATGATGGGATTTGCTGCGTACAATTGAGTCTCACCAATGGAAAGAGTGGTGTTGTGACTGGAACAGCTTCAGCCACGGGTACGGTACGTAGTTACTTGTCTAACCGTTTGCCGGTGCGGGTAACTTACACAGTAGCTTAGCCCGTGCCTGCATGCGGACCCCTGACACAGACTCCCAGCAACATGGGACCGAGGCATTGGCATTGGCGTTCGGTGTCCGAAAGCCCCACAAGTTCCGACCTGACGATGGTCGGAATTACTCCGTCGTTCTACTACAACATCCTACCCGGCGGTAACTTGACATTACTTCGATGCGAATAGCTCTTGACGGAAAACATGGCGGTCGGTGTATGGTGATCGCTGGGTTAAAGGGTTGTTATTTCCACCTTGTTTGCTGAGACCTTTCATCCCCCAAAAATGGACGTTACAACTTACACGTACTAGTTAGATGCTGCTAACGTTACGGCCTGTGCCCAGTTCAATTGTTTCGGCCATGGCCCATGAGAGTGGACAAGCACCTACACTACGGTCGGTCAATCATGATTTTTCCTTCCTCGTCTCAATCTCGACGGCAACTTTATCACGGCTACATTTGTGTTGAGCACAGTAGGCCGGCTATCCCTTTCATACAAGAGCCTGGAGGTGTACTATATCGAGTCACAAGACAGCACTTACTCGCGAATCAAAAGCGGCACTTCATGAATCTGCAACGATGTATCTATCATTCGTCACGGTACGATTCATGCACACGCGGCCAGCGTCGATAGGAACTGAAATCTAATTCCGATAGTTGGGAAAACCCCATACTTACCCTTAATCCCGTGCGTACTCTACATAGGTAGCAGACGCAGCTGATGGACCGCGTCAAGACTTGTCAAGGGAAATGGAATAGTCGTGCGTGCAACAGGTTTTGGCTTCATGCAGGAATCGATTCCATGTATCCAGACTCCCTTGCCTGCCGCATAAAGACCAGAACGCAGCGCTTCGTTGGGCCATGGCGTCGTTCCTTTCTCGACTGACAAAAGGGGCAGAGCCAAGATTTGTCCCTTTGTCATGTTTCGAGTCGAAAGAGCGCGGATGTAGAGAGATGGTTGCGCATCAAGTGTGTTTTAGTGAAACAGCCTCGGGCACGTCAAGCCACCTAACGTTACCTGGGCTCAGTCTCGAGCTTGACGCCTTTCAGTCCTATTCTCCGTTTGTTGGCGGCGCTAGGTTGCGCACGCATGATGGCGACCGCCAACAGCATCACCTCCCCTTGGCCGCCATGATCTCGACAGCGGCTAGGTCCCTACTTTGCACAAAACTATACTATGGCGGTGCGGGCCGAAGAGTCGTCCGCCTTCTAATCCCGCATCTTTAGACTTTAGCAGGAAGCTTGCTGCTACGTTAACATTCAACGTCGTGGACAAAGCCGTTCGTCCGGGTGTAGGTACTTTTTTATTCCTGCATTCCAGTCCCGCCAGATACGCGCCAGGTTGTCCGGAGGCGGCTGGACGAATTTAGGGATTCGCTGGTTATCGCCAATGGCGATTGTACGAGCCCCGACGCCCGTAACGGCGTACCCGAGTCATATCTCCCTACTAACTCCACGATGACCCGCACCGGACATAGGAAATTTCCCAAAGCGGCCCATACTACCAGCGCATTCTTATATCCGTCCGACCCGTCTTTCAGGCGCAAGCTATGATAATGTGCGAATTACGACGTGATGATGCATTGTGTTCGTTATGTCCGGTGGCTCGACGTGCCAGGGTCGAGAATGGTCGGGCTTTAAGACTAGACTCTCTGGCACTTTTAATGAGTAGAGGGGAAGTATAAGACGGCCACCATCTCCTCTCCAAAGTTGCCCAAGAATCTGCATCAAACGACACACGAACAAGCGCAACAAGATCATCTACAGCTCAAGCCGAACACCTATCTGCACTCCAAACAACCATGTCCTACTTGAAGAAGATAGCCATCGTTGGCGTAAGCAAACCACACCAAAGCCCCCTGGTCATATCATCATAGTACCCCTCGGCTAATCAGGTGGCAGGCTACCGGCTCTGTTGGTAAATTCATCCTCGGAGAGCTACTGAAAGGCGGCAAGCATCAAGTGACGGCCATCACTCGCAAAGAGAGTACAGCCGTCATCCCGGCTGGCGCCAAGGTGGCCAAGGTGGACTACGACGATCACTCCTCCCTCGTGGCAGCCCTGACCGGCCAGGAGGCCCTTATCATCACCCTGAACGTATCTGCCACAAAGTCGCAGTACAAACTTATCGACGCCGCAGCCGAGGCGGGAGTGGCCTGGATCCTGCCCAATGAGTGGGGAATCGACGAGAAGAACGAGGAGCTGGCCGACGCCGTCATGTTCGGGCCCGGCAGCCGTGCTATCCGCAAGCGCATCGAGGATCTCGGCAAGAGTAGCTGGATCGGCGTCACGTGCAGCTTCTGGTACGAGTTCAGCCTCGGCGGCTCTGCAGATCGCTACGGCTTCGACTTTAAGAATCGATCAGTGACGTTCTTCGACGACGGCAAGGCCCCTATCAACACAACCACCTGGCCGCAAGTTGGCAGGGCTGTTGCCAATCTGCTTGCGATGAAGACCGCGCCGGAGAATGAGGATGACAAAACCCCCACCCTGGCGAACTTCAAGAACGACTTTGTCTACATCTCTTCCTTCCACTTGAGCCAAAGAGACATGTTCCAGTCGGTTCTGAGAGTCACCGGGACAAAAGAGGACGACTGGAAGATCTCCTACGAGGACTCTGGAGAGCGGTTCCGGAAAAGCGTCAAGATGGTCCAGGAAGGTAACATGCTGGGATTCGTAAAGATGTTGTACACTCGGGTTTTCTTCCCTGACGGATGTGGCTCCTACGAGAAGACTCGCGGTTTGCAGAACGAGCTTCTCGGTCTGCCCGAGGAGAATCTTGATGAAGCTACAAAAGTTGGGATCGAGTTGGTTGGGACGACTTATTAGGACCAGTGTTGACATGCTAGGGTTGAAGCGTGTCGGGGGTGGTGCGGGCATCAGTCGCAGCGCATGTTTGGAATACTTGTGGATGCCAAGGACCTTGCTTATTAGCTACCCCAATTACAAAGCCCAGACGGGTCTAACACATACCCAAGGTAGTTAGTTGGGTGATCACTTATTGGGGCTTGGGTGGTGGTGCGTAGTGTGGTTGCCAAGTACTTTGCAAGTACGGATAAGCAACGAGACGAACCACGCCAGCGCTCACTCCAGTTACTAGACTAGACTAGTTGGGCTGATTATGAGCATGGCTGTCCTGTTTTACTACGTACTCTTTCCCTTGGCCAAGACACCTAGCCGCATTTTCCTTCCTCAGTATATCGATACCGTGAACTCCCTCGGTGAAGAGTGTGCCAGAAGTGGGCTTGTCAACAAATATATGCCACTTACACTTGGCAAGACCGGTGAATTGACCGTGGTGCCTCCTGGTCCAAGACTTTGGTTCGTTGCTTGTGTCTGCAGATCATATCTACAAAGAATATAAAGGGAGATGGCTAGGGGGGTGATGGTGATGGTGGTGGTGGTGGTGTATCCGGCCTTTTCGATCGATATAGACTTCTGGTATCTGTACCGATGCTGATCTTGACCAAATAGGAGAAGTACTGGTTCTAAACCTCTCGTGACAGTGAGTGTTCCACAATCAGTAGCACAAGGCACTCGAGCCGTCTGTTCTCGGACGGACACATCGGGATGCGTACTCACCGTCAGGACTCAGCACCAAAGCGGACACGCGAGGGGAGAAGGTGTCATATGTCAGGTTACATTCATTGCTGGATGATACTTCCGTGAGTTCATCGTGGTTATGACATGAGCACACGAGTGGGACGGGAATCCTCAGCCGCCATCGCAGCAGAACCGTTCCGATGGCAATTAATCTACTTGGCACATGGCAGCAGCTCTGAACCCCTTGGCCCCTGCCCTGATCTTCACCAAGCCGCTCTCCCTCCGTGGGTCCATTGACCACTAGAGAGCGGACACTAACTAGAAAAGATGGCACCAGGTGAATCCTCAGGTACCTGATCAGGTAGGTAGGTACCTGAGCTAGCGAGGGCCGCGAGGGCTTGTGGATGCCTAAAAGATTCTTGCTGTCGTTTATGAACGTCGCCGGCCCCTGCACACTGCACACTGCACACTGCACACTGCACACTACACACTACAACGGTTAGACTTTCTGTTGTGCAAGAGGCTATCCGCACAAGCCACTCGGTGTCAGTTTGTAATGAGTGTTTTGGCCACCCAACTTTTGCTGGCATATCCATTTCATCGGTGGGTAGTCACGGAACGGCCAGTCACTGCGCCTTTTGATGTTGCCAGTCTCGTGCGGTCCCGGTATTTCGGGCCATCTGCCGTCGAACTGGTGATGGCGTTCGACTGTCATATGTTGCCACTGCTTCCCAAACGGTGCCAAACCCTGTTTCACATGGCAGCGTGTCCAATCATGACCCCCCCTTTCTTTGAGCCGCAGAGAACGGCCTCTTCCTTTGCCTCGTACCCTCATCCGGCGGGAGCACAGTCGTCCGTCTTCCATCCCGGCCAATCCACGAAGCCCCGACGTTCTCGACACCTTGCTAAGTTACGGCACTGCATAAACACCCATATTGATCCGCGTTGCGACTGCAGCCTACAGGCGCTCCTCTGGCATCGTGAGCCGCGAAGTGTCAACTGTCGCGGCCTAGTTAACTACTTAGCCATCCCTTCGCAGGCCCGAGTCAAGGTCGACAGGACCACCGTCCACGTGGACAGAGACGAAAAACCCGTGGTTGACCTGAAACACGACGTCCAGAATGCAACCTCGCATCGCCTGCGGCCTAGCGATGGCTGCTACGATGCACGAAAGCCAGCCTGTAACCCTGTAGAAACCGTTAGACGGCACGCAGACGGCGTAGTTACATTGTAACCCTGGCCCTCGTGCATGCGGCGCAAAGTCACCTTCACCCCGCACTCCTGCTTTGGGAAGCCTGCTGATACGACTGGCTGGCTGATTCTCCCCGTTTGCGGGGAGGTGTGAGGGAGGAGAGAGAGCTTACGTCTGTCTGCGGCTAAAATCGACGTCTGAAGCGAAGACTGTTGATGCACACAGTGCTGGGCCTCTCTGAGGCTCCCCCTGATAGGCCAGAAATCGCAAATGCCGTCTTGGCAGCAGACGAGACCCCTGCAGGAACAACACTCTTCCTGACCTGACGGCCTGGGTGCGGGTTGAGTTGGAGTTGGTCGGAGGATGACGTGCTGGGCCATCGTACCTGCGATGCAGCCGAGCTCTTTCGGATTGGGGATGGTGTCTGCGGGTGGGCAAGCCGGTGACTTGGTGTATAGGCTGTGAGGGGATTGGACGAGCGAGCGCAAGCAGGCAGAGCTTGCAGAACCTGCCTGGACTCTGGAGAGAGAGATCGAGGCTCGAGCTCGCACCATGACGGTCGACCAGGTGATGCCGGTCTATATGGTAAGGGCCGTCTCCCGCTCTGAGGGTGTGAAGATCTCCTTTGGCTCTGCTTGCCTATTGCTCGCTTGGATCGACCGGCCTATGATTGTCTCGGACGGGAGTCACACTATATTGATATAACCCTCCCCTTCCAGCACAGGACCTCCCTCACCAGGCGGTACCACTGGCCGACCAGCGTTTTCTGTCTGGTCCCACGAAGAGGACCAAGGTGTTGTAGTGGAACATGGATCTTGCTGTGCGTGAGTACCAACCGTTTTCGTTGGCTGTGGGGGACACTTTGGGGAGCCAACAAGATAGGATCAGCGGCAGTCTTGTGAGTGGCATCTTTAAACATGAGCTATACTGTACCGTTCACTAATACGCGTACGAGATGACAGACAGAAGACAACAACTACATATTTGTCCTCGTCGGCATTTTGTTCGCACACTCCATATGCACAGTTTTCCTCTTTCTACGAGTGTGGTCACGACTATTCTGTCTGCGGAAATGGTTCGTCGACGACACCCTCATGATCATCGCCTGGCTCTGGGCCACGGGCGTCGTGGTCGTTTACAGCCTCGCCCTCCTGATGCCAGAAGTCCGTCTGGTGGACATCATACCCGGTAGCCCGTTGTTGCCCTATCTGTTGCGCACATACTTCAGCCTGGTCTTCTACCAGATGGCCTTGTGTTTTGCCAAGCTGTCAGTCGCGACCTTCTATTTGAGGATGTTCAAGAGCAGGAAGATTTTACGGCGGATTACGTGGGCCACAATTTTCCTAATCATTGGACTGGCGTTCCCCCTGACCGTGATGAGTCTTGTGCAGTGCTACCCGGACAATAGCCACGTCCTGGGTCGGCAAATGGCCTGCTTTAGATTCACGCCGCTGCTGATCACCAGCTCCTCAACACACACTGTCACAGACGCCTGGTTGATCGTCATGATCGTGCCGACCATCTCCAAGCTCGAGCTCCCTATCCGCCGCAAGATCGCCCTTACCGCCATCCTGTCCCTCGGTATCTTTGCTATCGCCGCGAGCATGATTCGGCTGCAACTGAGTCTGCGCAACAACTTTAGCACGATGGGCCCGCAATCCAGCAACACCTTTGCCTTCTACATCACGACGGTCCTCGAGCTCGAGGTGTCCATCGTCTGTGCCACTGTACCAATGGTTCGGCCCGTTCTAGCCAAGATCTGGCCCAATAGTTTCAAAGAGGGGAAGCCGCGGCAGATGTCTGGGAGTTTCAATCTGACAGTGGTCAGCTACAACGGGTACCCCTGGGCGGCGGCGGCAAGGTCTCCGCCCACAGTGAGGAGTCGGATCAGTATCCCCCTCGATGTCGAAGCCGAGGCAGGACTGCCCCGGCGTCCCATGACTGCAGCAGTAGCTAGCATCAGTGCCAGCGCCAGCGCCAGCGCCAGTGCCAGCGCGGCCTATCGTACGCCCACACCGCTAAGCATGAGGAGCATCATGATGGCCGGAAACAGCGGCGGTGGCAGTAGCAACGATAGTGTCAAAGGAGCCGCCACGGTACGAAACCACAAGTCACGCACAATGACGGAAGGATCCGACAACATACCCATGCTCAACAACATCGACGACAGCCTGCTCGATCTGGAGCGTTACTCTCTGGCGTTTGAGCGGTACGGCACGCCAGATATCGGCCCGGTCGAGAGGGAGCAATGGGATATGGGGGACCACCCGATCAGGGCGGTCTTGTCGTCCAAGGGGCAGTACCGTGGTAGCCAGGAGAGCTTCATGTCGCCGTCTGACCCGGCGAGTCCGAGGACGCTGGTCCATAGTATGGCGTGGAACTCGGACAGTGGGAGCGCGAGGTGGAAGGGTATTGATTTGGGACACGGAGCTCACAAGCCCCCCGACAGGGAAGAAAATTACAAGCCGATTTGAGGAGAGGAACACCGGTGGCAAGACTTTCCTTACCAAGGCGGTTCGCGCTGAGCGGAATGGACAGCGACTACATATGGTGCATTAACAGCGATGATACCCAGAGATGGTCGTGAGGGAATTCAATCATAATATACATATAGCCCACAGATTGTATGCTTGATGAAGAGACGTTAGTAAATTGCAATTACGCCGCGTGCCAAAGAAGTATCGGAAATCGGTACGAACTGGTGCTTTATTTACATGGGTCCTTGGGCAGTCGATGGCATGTCAGGGGAGCAGGCCATAACCTGGCATGCGAGCTGGACGCGCCCGACAATCGTTGTGACAAAAACCCCCCCAGAATCAGTGGAGGTCTAGCTGTCGTCATAAGCCGTGTTCTGATTACTATGTCCAGCAGCGAAGGCTTGGTCAGTCGCGGGACAAAATGCTCGCAAACAGTCGTGCATAGGTGCGAGGAAGTCCGGGGTGGGTATAAAGTACAAATGTCTCGTGGACACTGCAAAGCTGACCAAGCCACCACGAACTCGAGTCGTCGCTCTCTAGGGTGATAGTTATACATGTATTATAGCTGTACACGTCTCCATTCATTTTGCGTCTAAACCAAAACATAAGGACTCCCCCCCAAAAATGTCCGTACCATAACGCCAGGCCATGCCGTGCCAGTCGAGTGAAGATGTGTCGTCGAGAAATAAGCGAGATCATGATATCACCGTCTCGTGTCGATGTATGCGGCAAATTGGCTTTGTCGTCATCGCCGAAGGTGTCGTTCCTGGTGCTCGTGGGTTTAGGCCGAGTCCTAGTCGAGTCGACTACCGGTCCTTGTAGAGCTTGGGCTTGAAGCCTGCCTTTATCTCGGCCTCGTGCGCAGCCTTCTCCATCGCTGGCTTTACCTCGGCTTCGATACGCTCTCTCGCCCTCAGCACCTTGCTCTGCAGGTAGAAGCTTCCGCCCTTTTCGGGGTTGTTCGCATCGAAGAGGCGCTTGAATCGGTCAATGACCTCCTCCATGTTGGCCTGGCCGCCCTGGGGCGGCTTGACGTTCAGGATCTTGCATGCCTCGTCGAGGCTCATGCCTGTCCCGAGAGAGGTAGGCCCCGTCGTGCCTCCGTTCTTGGCCATGGCGCGCTGGTAATTCGAGGACGCTTGCGCCTGCTTGTAGGCTTCGGTAAATGCGCGGCCGAGCACGCGGCCGCCGGTTATGACGACCTGTGTTATGATGCGGTGCGCCTGTGGACCTGTTAGGTTTTGGCTTGCTCGAGCGCAGCGCCGGAGCCTGCAAGGACGCCGAGGAGGAGAGGAATATGTACCATTTTGAAGTGACCCCCTTGACACCACGGAAAGAATGGCGCCTCAAGCCTTGGGGGGGGTGTCGAGTAGCGACGAGGTCGGATGGGTTGCCGATGAGTCGCGGGTGTGTCGTGTTTGATGGACGGGACGGCAATGACGAACTGGCTTCGTGAACTCCTCCAGTCCCGATTACTATCGATGCGCGACAAGTCCGAATGGATGATGGCGGTTTCGAGAAATTTGGGCGGACCGGGGAAAAACCGCCTCCGACGTCTCTGTCCCGCCCTAACGTTAACTAGCTTTTAGTGGAGGCTGTTAACTGCTGCCCCCCGATATCCGTAGTTACTTGGTAGTAGCACGAGGTACTGATCGAGCACGGACCGTCCAGTTAGCGCACCATGTAACAGTGGGCCGGCGACCTAAAGCTCAAGTTGATCTGTCCAACTGTTTGGATCAGACCGAGTCAATGTTGAATGTCCAAGGCAACGGCCGAACCGAACAAGCCAGCTAGCTGTGTATTCTCTTCACGACACTCCTTGCGGCCACCTCATTCACCACACCAGCTCCCTGCTTCGATACAATTCCTTGCCGGTCTCCGGACTCAACTGCTTACGCGAACCAAACCGCACACCCCCTTCCCTCCCCTGAACCCCGTTGCACATCCAACACCGACATGTCGAATTACTACGGCGCACCACCGCCGAATCAATACGCCCCGACTGGCGCGGGCGGCGCTCAAAACCTCCAGTTCTACCCATCCTCGTACTCCCCGGGTCTTCAGAACCACGCGACGCCGTCACAATCTGGCTATGGATATGGCGCGGGCGCAACCTCAAGCTACGGCGGCTTTGGCGGCGCAGCAGCACCGGGTGTCAGCGGGCGCATGGGCGAGCAGGGTGGTTTACGGACAGGCTGGCTGGCGGCCTTTTCAACAGAAGGATACGACAACGAGCCGCCGCTGATGGAAGAGCTAGGCGTCAACTTTGACCACATCCGGAAGAAGGTACGTCCCCTACAATACAGGTGCGAATCCAAGCGCTGACGCGATTCACTAGACCCTTGCGGTACTCAATCCCTTTGCCCGTATAGATCAACACATAATGGACGACTCGGATCTCGCAGGACCCATCCTGTTCTTCTTCCTTTTCGGCACGTTTTTGCTTGTGAGCGGCAAGGTGCACTTTGGATACATTTACGGCCTGGCTCTCATGGGCTCCGTTGCTCTGCACACCATTCTCTCTCTCATGTCACCCGACAGCTCGACGTCATCTCCAGCACCCGCCTACTCGTCAGGTCCAGGATACCCAGGCGATACGTCGGCATTGGGAAGCGATGGCAAGGGGCATTTGAGCTCGACTCTGACGTTTGTCAGAAGCGCCAGCGTGCTGGGTTACTGCTTGTTGCCCCTTGTCATAACAAGCTTGGTGGGAATCGTCTTGCCCATGGACACGTCAGTAGGCTACATCTTAACCAGCGCTGCCATCATGTGGTGCACAACAAGCGCAAGTGGCATGTTCTGCGCCGTCGGCCGCATGAGTGGCATGCGGGGGCTCGTCGCCTACCCTTTGGCCTTGTTCTACGTCGGGTTTGGAATCATGGGTATTTTCAGCAGCAGGGGAAGTGGCAGCCTTGGAAAGGCTACTGGTGTCGCCTTATAATAGGGGTAGGGACACTCTGGGAATGGAAAACGGAGAACGAAAGGGGGTCGATCCAAAGGCATAACGTTTAAAGTAACGAGCAGTCCGAACTGGCGGATTTGGCGCAGTATGGGGAGAACGGAGTATTGTTGCACGAGGTCGCTTTTTTGCTTGGTCAACTATACCAAGTGAGATGGCAACATATAGGCGAAAGTCACGATTTTCGATTCTTGCATCGTCTAATAATAGGGTCACGAATGCCTACGATGCCACGTCGGCCGATCAACGAGGGCTCATTCTTACATCCTCTTCGTCAAGGGGAACATGAGTGCTCGTCATGGACGTTGGCGACGGACATTGGCGACGGATATTGGCAATGCCCGCTTCGCAACGCCAGTAACTTGCAAGTCGACACTGAGCTGCACTCAATGGTAACGCACCTTGCTCGCTTTGTTTCCTGTTATGCGAGTACGGAATGACGTGTGACACTTGTACCGTATCCTCGATCACCAAGTCCGTTGATCCTCCTTCTACCACACGAAGTAAGAGCCGCCAGCCACCGTGCTGGTCGCGCCTGAGATGTACCCACGAAGAGAAGAGGGTGACCAGAAAACCGAACTGCCCCGCAGAGTACGGAGTACAAAGCACGTAGTTAGTACTGTGTACATTAGTTAAGTGGCATAACGAACAAGGTACCCCCACCCACCCACTCCACACAGTACCTACCTAGTTACCTTTAACGTTAGTTATGCAACTTGGTCCTCCATAAATTCAGGGTCCTGTCGGTTGCGTGGTTTTCTGGACACTTTGATCCGGGCTGAAACTGTCCGAATTGACGGACCACTTACACCCAAATCTGACCCCCGAGATTGTCAACAACATGCCGGTCGAAGCTGCGGCCGATCCCATGATGGAGGCTGCAAGCATCTATCCCGACCCGTCAGCGGTCGCGTCTTCCCCCATCAACAGTCGCAAACGCGCCGGCAACAGGTATATGAACTATACCGCCGAAGACGTCGAGCGCGCAATCAAGGCCGTCCAGCAAGATGGCATGTCCCTGCGCAAAGCCGCCGCGGCCTTCAACGTGCCCAAGACGACGCTCTCAGCGAGGCTCGGCAGCACTTGTCTCGACTTGGCCCCGTCATTGCGGGCCAAGAAGGAAGGCAAGGTCTCTACTCGCTTCACCTGGACAGAGGCCGAAATGAGCCAGGCCATGGCTGCGGTGCAGGGCGGGACCACGACGTCGGACGCGGCAAAGCAGTTCGGAGTGCCGTTCAGCAGTCTCAACTCGAGGTTGCGGGGTCGGGCGCCCAAGGAGCTCAAGGCCGAGATGGCTCGGTTGACGCTCAAGCAGGAGAGCCTCATTATGGACTGGGCTACCGCGCAGACGGCACTGGGGCTTCCGCCGACAAAGGACGAGGTCTTCACCCTGGCAAACAGAGTCCTGCAGAAGAACGGGAGCGGGAAGAGCCTAGGGAAGCAGTGGGTTGTCCATTGGCTGCGACGGCACCCGCACGTGCAGATCCTGGACTGGACATCCAGCAAGCCGCCGTTGCCCCCAGAGAACCAAGCTCCGGCGTTCACGAATGCATGTTTCGAGCATGACACTGTAGAAGCCGTAGCGGGACCTGATCTCACTCCGCTGGACCAGCAGCTTGTGCCAACTATGGTCCCTGGAACTTGACATGAATTTACCAGGACCGGTTACTTCTGGTTTTACTCCAGCACTCGCCATGCTGTTACGATCAGATCTGTATGCCTCACCGAGCTGGTGCACGGCGGCGGCACTGGGTCTGCAAAAACAGACAAAAACGAACAAACGAGACTGCCAACCAAGTGGTACGATAGAGCCCTCCGACGTCCAGCTCATGCCTTCGCTTGTATATTGCGGAACTCAATCTTGTTCGCTGGGCGTTGATGGATGCCAGCACCTTGGTTGATGTCGAGGTGTCGTTAGGTCACCACCTCCGGCATCCTGATGCCATTCTCATGAAGCATGCGCACCCGAACGGGGTTGGTTTCGTTCGCTACAAAGAGCCGCCCCGGGCATGCTTGCCGGCTGTATCCGAAGCTCATCTTTTTCCTTGGCCACTGTGACGAACTGGTACTGCTCCTTGGTCTTGTATTTCATGGGATCTGCCGTCGTTTTAGTACGCAGATCAAGGAAGCGATGCAGATTGACTGTCTTGGATGCGGGATACAAGGCTGGGCGCTGAACCACAAGGCAACAGTGTGCCCGGGGGATGCATGTCTCGTCTTTGAGTATACGCGGCTTCTCGACGAGATGAGCAAATTGAACTCAGCCGGGCAGCAATGGCCACGTAGGGTGTCGATTCGAAGACTGCATTGTTTTCTCACCTTGACTGGATAGATTGTTTCTCTGGCTTAACACTGGCTGTGTGTGACTGCTGCTACGTATTCTGTGCACCATGTTTTCTGGAACGGCGCACAAATCGGGCATGGTTCTACCAGCAATGGGAATGGACCCCCGACAGTTGTAATGCCCTCACCGGGTCTTCACGTCGCTCATAATACAGAGCATAGCATAGTAACGTATGTTGCAAGCCAAGAAGGCTTTGCATTGATTCGAGTGGACGCAAGTCCAATCACCATCGAACGTGCCGTTGATCCCCAGTCGACTCTACTTGGGGCAGACTTATTAGGAAATGCATGATTCCTGCCGCCCACACCCGGGGGGGGCCTTTATGCCCAGATCGGAGAGGAAGGAGGACCTCCGAGAACGCATCCCGGGATCTCTCAGGGGGGCCTTGTAATTGGCGGCTCGACGCCGTCGTGTAACAGCCGCCGCCGCTTTCACCCCCCGCCAAACGCGGCTCGCTGGACAAACGAGATGACAGCTTGCCTTCTAGACAAAAGTGGTAGTAGGGTTTCGAGACGACGGGTGCGCCGGTCTGCAAAGACTCGCGACTCGCACCGCCTCCGAGAGATCACGGGCTCATCGAGACATAGGTCTACCTCGCGATCCACAGCGGCAACACGATGAACCGCACCGATGGCCGAGTGCTCACGGGCGTCGACCCGGGACTAGTGGAGGGCTCGCAGGCCGTACTCCTCGATTTCGATCCCAGCCTGTCGTTGGAGTTTCTGGAAAAGGCCGTGGCCTTGAGCGGGAAGCCTGCGCGCAGGCACATACCTAGAGAACAGCTGGTACGCGTACACAACGATGAGCTGGGGAAGTTGGACAGGGAGGCAAAGGCGCCGCGGCCGGTGAAGAAGGTTTCCCTGTCGCTCGCCTACCCTCCTTCAACCAAGTCGGTCCGGGAGCTTGAAAAGGTATGAGCTCTCTCCGGGAGAGACTCGAAGATGCGGTATGTACTGACCGCCCTCGAGCTATCCCTCAAGGATCTCCTCGTGGAGATGCACCATGAAGGCAAGCTGCTTGTTGTCAGGACCATCACCGAGTCCTATCCAGGGGCAGGCTCTGTCACGGTGGTAAAAGACGAAACTGGAGATGCTGCAAAGCTCGTGGTGTACAATCATCACGACGCCTCTTTATTGTCAGACCTCCCGCTGGGATCTGTGGTGGCCATCAAAGAGCCGTATTTCCAATACTGCGGGAGTGACGACTTCATGATCTGCGTTGATCACCCGTCCGATATCACCTTGCTGGATGCTGACGACTCGCTGATACCGGCGAGTCTATCAGACCATGGCGAGGAGAGTGACAAGAAGTCGACGCCGTCGTTGTGGATGACCAAGGGTGATCAGGCATTTATTGCTAAAAAGATACCGGAAGCCGTGCGATGGTGAGTATACGACCTTCCTTTACCATACCCCGTTCGAGCTCACACGGGCCCTCTAGCTATTCAAAGGCACTTGGTGGCATGTCGGCAGGCGAAGATGCCCTCGCAGCCAACGTTTCCGCAAAGAGGGCACGCACAAACCTGATGCTCAAGTGCTTCGACAACGCTCTGGCAGATGCCCTAGCCTCGAGGAACGGCAGTCCAAATGACTGGAAGGCGTATCTGACTGCTGCCAGAGCAACGTATGCGCTGCAGAGATACGGAGAAAGCTTGGGGTATTCGCGGAAGGTGACGGAACTGATGCCATCTACGCGCTCTCTTCAGGAAGAATATGCACGATGTGAAAAGCGCACCCGGGAAGCCGAGGACGGCGTGTTCGACTTTGGCGCTCTGTCGAGATCCGTCACGCCCCAAAACATCCATCTAGACGTCGCGAGCTTCACGCGGAAGACGGAAGTGCGCGAATCGCCACATCATGGACGTGGGCTGTTTGCCGTGTGCCATCTCGCGCCCGGAGACCTCATCTTCTGCGAAAAGGCTACCTGTCTGCCCAACCAGTACAACGTCGAACACAACGGAGCGGCGCTCTACGTCAAAATGGTCGAGCAATGCGGCAACAACCCGTCCGTACACGCCAAGACGCTCGATCTGCACGGCGGGACTTACCAACGTTCGGGCGTCGAGGGCAAGCTCGTAGACGGGGTGCCGGTCGTCGACGTCTTCCTCCTCGAGGCCATCCGTCGCGCCAACAGCTTCATGGGCCCGCGCAACAGCGCGCAGGCCGCCGGTGGCGACTGGTCCATCGAGCGCGACGGCATGGCGAGGGGTATGTGGCCGCACGCGGCGTACGCAAACCACTCGTGCTGGCCGAACAGCTCCCGGTCTTACTTAGGCGACCTGCTCATCTCGGTCGCCACCGAGCACATCGCCGCCGGCGAGGAGATCACGCACGTCTACCTGCCCCCCAAGGCCGTCTACGCGGCAAGAGACAAGCAGTTTGCTCAGTGGGGCTTCCGATGCAAATGCCGTCTCTGCCTGGCCGAGTCCGGGTCCTCGAGCGACAAGCACGAGAAGCGGCGCGACGTACTTGCCGACATTTCGGCTCTCATCTTGAAGTGGGAGAAGTCCTGGTCGCCCGTGCAGCAGTCAGTGATCCGCTCCATCGAGAAGCTGACAAAGAAGCTACAAGACCTCCACGAAGAAGATGTCTACGGGTCCATCCCGCGACTGCTCCTCGTCTGGCCGTCCATGTGGCTTCTCGACGCGTACCGCGGCCTCAAGAGCCACGGCGAGACGCTCAAATGCGTGACCAGAGTCCTGAGGAACCACGGCTTCCTGCAGGCTGAAGAGGGCGATGGGCGAGGCGATGAGCGAGGCGATGTCTGGTACTTGGACAAGTTTCCAGCGGGGACCATGTCGTTCGAGGTGGTGAAAGCCCTCCGGTATGCCCGAGACGCTCACAGGGCCTTGGGCAATGCGGCGGCGGCCAGGAGATGCGACGACTTTCTGAAGCTGGGCTGGAGGATGCTGGTGGGGTTCGACTCGGGGGCAGGAGAATACGCTTCGTCGACGTAAGCACCGTTCCATGCATACTACTTAACGTTACTTAACGCTACTCCATACTTCGCCGAGGGGGTAAATTAACTAACTAATGACATGCCATGCATGGCGCATCATGTGAATGCGGACGAGGGCCGCGGATGCAGGCAGGCTAGTAAGACAGCACTTGACCCTATCTCTGCCCTGTTTTTCTATGTGCTTTTGAGTTTTCTTGAATCGTACGTACATATATCAGCTTTCGTCGTCGCCATCTTTAAGCCATGCTCAACATCAACTCGCTTGCCCGTAAATCGTGACGATTCAAGAAGCGCCGACACCATCGGTTTGGTATAGGTGACTCAGTCCAACTCTACACCAGCCAATGCGTTGCTAATGAATTCTTGGTCTCGCCGAGGCGACGCCGGTAGATCCGACATCTTCTCTGGCTCGGGTGTGTCAGGTGCCGATTCCTTTGGATCGACACTTGCCCAATCGGCTTCTTCATCCGCCTCACTCCGACTCCCGTCACTATCCGTCTCTGGGGATGTCTGTAATCCGTGTGTGCCACCATGTCTCATGTTCCTCTTCAACATGCACATCTCCACCGAGATGCCGGGGCCAAACGCACACCCAACCACGTATTCCTTGACCTTGCCGCCAGGAGCCAGGGCGTCCATCTCCTTTGACCGGAGACGATCCAACACGCTGAAGATGGTGGCAGAACTCGAATTGCCATGATTTATATATGTGTCGTAGCTGGCGCGCATATGTTCAGGTGTGAGCGAAACCGCCTTCTCCGCGCCCGTCAGGATCGTGGCACCGCCGGGATGCATAGCCCAGTCGAAATCGGCCGGCACGCAATACTCGGCCGGCAGTTTCGGTATATCTGCCATCAGCTCAGCGAACGTCGGCGCCATCGATTCCTGGGCTATCTGGGGTACTCGTGGCGAGAGGACGACCTTCCAGCCGGACGGGTGTACATCAAAGCCCAAGTCGCCTTCCGTGTCTGCGACGATCTTGTGCTCCCAGCCCAGGAGATCGTAGACAGGTTCGGCTGCACGCTCGCCTATCCAGTTGCTAAGGACAACGGCGCTGGCACAGTCCGAGAACAGGCACAGGCCTATGCGCGTTTCTTGGAGCTCGTTGACGGAATCCATCTCGCTGCGACCCATCATGGTGCTGATCTCGAGAGCGATGCATAGTACCCGCGCAGGCTTGCGTCTTGCGGTATGGCCCAGCGCGAGGTTTGCGCCGACGCGCAGTGCGGCCAGGCCGCCACTGCAGCCGATGCCATGGAGCAGCACCTTCTCGGGCTGGTGCGTGATGCCCAAGCCCTTTGCGACGTAGTGGTCGAAACCCGGGTTCGCGCTGTCGGTACACGTGGTCGAGACAATGTGGGTGATTTCGGACAGGTCAACTCGGGCTTCTGCTAGCGCCTTCCTCGAAGCTTCTATGGCTAACGGCACGCCGTCGGACATGAAAAGTTCGTGGAGCTCGGCTATCGATGGAGCTTCCGGCTTGTTCACCGAGGGGTGATCCGAGGCGCCAATTGAGGAGCGCACGTCTATTCCCGTATATCGATTGATGGAGAGCACTTTCGTCATACTATCCAGAGGTTGATCAGCGACTGCGCGACATGAGAATGCCGGACACGGACTGGAGCTAGCGAACTTACGCCGGCGACGCAGGATAGTACTTCTCGGCCAGCTTCTGGACGTGGTCCGGCTTGAGTCCATAGGGAGGGTATTTGGTCCCAACACCGAGGATGGAGAGTCCCAAGCCCTCAAAGGCGCTTGGCGTGGACATGGTCGGTTCTGCGGGCGTTGAGAAGGGAGGGAAGGGGGGTTTGCGAAGCGCTCTCGAGTTTTTGTCGGCACACAGGCAAGCCTCAACTCCACGACTTTGTCCTAGCGATCGGTCGGTTCAGAGGGTTTGCAAAAGTTGAATTGAGCTGGCAGCAGCAGTCGAGTCGGCGGACGCAGGGCTGCTGTGGTCTTTGGTCTCTGGTCTGTGGTTTGTGGTCTGTGTACGTATAGTTGTGGTTCGTTAAGTGTCCAGAGAGCGGCGAGCTCGGCGGTGCAATGTAAGGAATGCGCAGGCTGGTTGTTAATAACAAGGCTGACAGGAGCAATGGAACCAGTGCTGGGGTAGGGCACCTTCTTGAATAGGCAAATGACGATGGAACGTCCGTTCGGAGTGCGGATACATTGGCGAGTACGAAGTACGTACAAAGATTTTGTGCGTCAGGTACGGAGTACTGTGCAGCTTGAGTAGCACTGTGGCAGCGCGACGAGGTAAAGTCGGGTCGCGTTCGACGACCTTATCTGTACTTGGTCCATGTATTAACTAGTTGGTGAACAATGCCCGACCGACAGTGTGGTGACTGGTCATGTCACCATCATGTCACGGCGAGACGGTGAGGGAGAGCGGCAGCGAAATATCATCATCGTCGTCATCGTCATCACCATCGTCGTCGTCATTCTCATCGTTCCCACCGTTTTCATGTCTTGCTATCCGTACATACATCCATTGCACAACGCACGTCGCGTTTGCTGTTGACCGCTCAACCATGACTAGGTACGAACGTACGTACGGCCGAGTACGACAAGAAGGTAAAGTAAAGTACCTCACATTATCGGGAAGTTACTTTGCGCTGGACACGAAACGTTTGCCTGTGCAAGTACTTGGGACCGGCGTCACAAGGCCTCCCATTGGCTTATGGCAGCCACCCTCGGGATTTGATACTGTCGACAGTTCATCATTGCAGATAGTTCCCCCTTGGTTACAGTGCTTGGCGCCCCGTGCCGAGGCATGCCTCGTGGGCGATTTCGTCGTTTCGCCGTTTCGCCGTTTCGTTGAGCTCGGATCTCGGTCCCGCAGGGTTTCCTTTATGAAACTCGTGCACAGTGCTGTGTATGATCGACGAGACAGACAAGCCCCAGCGAGAGCCCATTTCATCTTGCATCACGCCCATGTCAGACTAGAGCTTAACAGTACTTGTACTTGTACGTAGTAGATAGGGCCCCTGTCTTGTCACTAACAAACATCCTTGCTTGTAACTTTTGCAGTCAGTACATAAAAAAATGGGGGAGAGACTTGCTCCCATTTCAAAATGGATAAGCTAAAAGTAACTTACCCATCATCGTTCCACCTGTCAACGTTTGATTTCTACCCTCGATACTTGCCACTTACCACTCAACTCGAAATTGCTTCCTCTCGGAATGCTAATTGTACTGAGAAAACGTCGTCCGTCAGTGTTTCGAGCGGCTGGCCTACATGGCTCTGGATGTCCGCTATCCAGGTTGGGACGACCGTGCATGCTGATGAATCATCGATTTCAACATACGGAGGGGGTACCAAGGCTCAAGCCATCCATGCATGCTCCTTCCTCGGGGGTTGCGGCCGCAATCAGTACGGAGTACTCAGTAGTCTTGCAAGTTGTGCATGTGCACGAACGGTAGGTAGCACTGAGCAGTCGCGTTCGGGCGATAACTAGACGAGGGGTTAGCTAGCCAGAACGTTGTCTATCAAACGCAGATAAAGTGTACGAGGTAACTTACACGCCAAGTATATTTCTCCTCATACGCTTATCACTGACTGCCAACTGAACATACTTGCTTTTCTCTTCAGTGTCCATAAGTTATAATCAGACCACGACGAATACATCTACACGCGACACAAGGGGACCCGGAGGGCGCGTTGACTTTTCATGAGGGATCCTGCTTCCGCAGCCTCGAATTATATCTAACATCTAACATTATTTATTACTCAATGATCTATATCATCCATATCCACGGCATCCGAATACGACCCACGAGCAAGTCGTGAATGCGCAACAAACCCCAGTTACGCGAAGTATCAAACTAAGACTGACAGTCCCTCCCGCAAATTTTCTGCCAGTTCTTGACACAGGCGTTCATCGAGGAGGTGAATGCGTCATGCTTTGCCCCGATAGCAACAGCTTGGGAGGGAACAACCTGAGCGAAGAAGCCCGAGAAAGCCTAAGAATGATTTGTTAGCGGGACTGGCACTTGTTTCGACATGCTATAGGATACATACGTCAATGAGGCCCTGGACATCCGTGAGAGATTTCCACGTCGTGTACGCGGGCCTCTGGTAGGTTGGCAACAGAGCGGTAAGTGGTGTAAGTCCCGGCTTCTTGGCCAGAATGTCGAAAAGCTTGATATGCGCGTCGATGAACTTGGTGTAGGAAGAGTAGATGGCATCGGCATCGTTATCTTGGAACACGGACGTCCCACCCAAGCCTCCAGCGAAGGTAGATCCGTCAGTGACGGCATCGTTGAATCCCTTTACACAGGTCTTGAAATTGTCAGCTCGTCTCGCACATGCAACGCCAAACTAGCCAGGGCCCGAAAGACGGGGGCCCGAAAGACGGGAGCCCGAGGCGACGGACACCCGCGCTCCAGGAGCCGTGGGGCGAGACTCGAGTTGGGGGAGTCGACATACCCATAGCGAGCCAATCTTTTGATTGACCGTGGCTGTGTTCACGACGTTGACAAAGGAGGCGCTGCTCTGGAGCTTCTCTGCCGAGTTCTGGAACTGACCAAGCTTGTTGCAAAGCTCGCTGGCGGTCTTGACCGCCTGGCTCGTAGCCAGGAAGAAAGTGAGAGCACTAAGCCAGTACATTTTTAGGGATGGTGTGGTCGTAGAGTGACGAGATGGGATATCTTGGGCTCTGTGAAAGGACGTGTTCAAGATGATCTGAGCATGGCATCAAACCTGGCACTCACGCCCATCCTTATATACCACCAGAGGCACGGCACGCACGCCCTGGTGACTATTGCCTCTAGGGTGTGCCTCTGGGAGCTTCGGTGACTCCCTGCCGTCAGAATATGATTTGAACGAAAGGGGCGCCACCAGCTTCGGCACCAGCGCCATCGCTCGAGCAGACGCGGACCTGGATCTATCAGCTATTGACTTTGTTGGCCTTTGCCGGACCTGACTTGTGAACTACTTGGAGCGAGTAGTATTAGTGCCAGGGGGTACCGGGGGCGGTGCCAGGGCGGCTATCCAATGACGGCCGCTTGGGGAGCCGGCGATGATCGGCCCAGCGGCCCTTCTGCCAACAAACAATGGGCCAACTCAAAAGCAACGCCTGCTCATCTCCCGCGCTCGTGGCACTCCAAGGGCATTTCTTCAGCTCTTCGTCCCAATTGCGCCGCCCATTTGCAGATACCATGCTAGCCTCGCTGCCACCAATGCGATCACCATCTGCTTCATCCCGAAGCACTTGTGGGAGAAGGAGAAGGAGAGACGCGGAGTGGCCAGAGGATGTCGATGGCCTGTTTTCAGCCGGCTTTCTCATTAGTGGCGCGTCTAAAAGTTGTCCGCCCTGTCAGCTCCTGACACCGTTCATCTTGGGCCCGATGCACGACAGAGCCCAGACTCCTGGACTGCCCTGGATCATTGAACGCCGCAACGCCCGCGGAGGCTAATTACACAGTAGTCGCCGTATAGCCAAGCTTGTCCAGATGGCTTCGCTGGGGCGTCCGAGAGAGAGACTCGTGGACCGTTCCCGCTCTCCGCACATCTGTCAGTCCACTGTCCCACCGTCCACGATGCCCGTTCCCAGCCGGCAGGTTCCGCAACAATGCCGGACGGCCTATTCGTGCAAGTTTGGTCCATCATCGCCTCCAGGTTCCAGGCTCCAGGCTCGAGGCCTCCCTGCCAAAGAGCATGTATGATGTGCTTGCTCACTGCTGGGTGGTCAGGTGGACAGATGATTGCGGCGCGGAAAGTCAGAGCCTCGGAGCCTCCCCTGGTGATTGATTGATGCTCAAGAGTTGGCAGCTGACGTGCAACCATGGCGCAACCCCGTAACCGACGATCCCCTCAGAGAAGACTGTCGGTAGGCTGTACGGAATCCGGATAGCCATCTCTGAGTGGACCGCCGTTCTCCGCACAGCCTTATCCGTACTCCGTACGAACCCCTCAGTTTGCCCTGCTGCGGACATGGTTGCATCTTGGCGGTCAGGATTCATCTGCTTCGAGTTTATCTGGTTCTAGGGTCCGCTTAGCCGTCCCTTATTAAAATGGAATGGCTGGCCATCTGCCTGGTAAATCTCTGCGACGATGGGCGCGGTCGGCAACCGAACAGAGCATCCCGTCTGTCTACATCGTAGCCATTACTGACACGTACGCAAGTTACCTACTGGTGTCTGTCGAGTTTGCCGCCGTAGCCGACGACACGACGACACGACGCCATGGAGTACAACCTGGACGAGGTGGATGCCAATCTCAGCTCCCCTTCGCACCGCATCGACCGGCAAGCCGAAGCCGAGGCCGCGGAAGAGTGCCGTAAGGGCGCCGTCCGAACTAACCCAGGCACCAGACGCGGTAGTGTTGTATCCATCCCACCAGTACGCCGCGGCAGTGTCTTGCCTGGAGTCCCCGCATCCATCTCGAGCGCCTATCGCCGTAGTCGCCTGACCGGCCTGAACCTCTTCAACTATGAGCTTCGCGAGCTCGAGCAAAACATTCTGCTGGACGAGGACGACGATGGCGAGAGCTGTGCATCCTATCATGAGTACGCCGCCTTCTCACCCGCCGGTGGGGACTATGGCTGCGACGCGCGAACGCCGAGTGTCATGGCCGACGGCTCTCAGGGATTGCAGATGTTTCGAGACGCCGTTCGCCATGGTTATGGACTAGACGAAGAGGTCAGTCAGTCCCGCCAACTTCCACTAGTCGGCCTACTCCCGGAGACTCGTCGATCCATCTTCGAGACTATTTTGGCCCCTTACTGACACGCATGGCAGGGCAGATTCGTCTCAAAACCCCCAGCGAAGCATTCATTGCACGGTAGAGTTCGTCAACTGTAAGTCCAACCTGTAGCTGGCCCGGTAGATCCCGCCGCGGCCATGCTGCCCGTTGCGTGCGGCACCTTGTATGGCAACCTCCTGGAGCCCTATTCTGTTCTCTGAAAGGCTACCGGCACGCCCCACGCAGATGCTAACCCACTCACCCACGTCAGTATCGCTGACCGCCGGACACGTCTCGGGTCTTCCGATAACAACTCCAGTCACGATGGCCTCTTTCTCACCGTCGAAGACTATGAGTCTCTGGGCCTTCATTCTGCTACGTTGGTGACCTTGCCTCGTGTCACAAGCGAGTCAAGCTTCTGGGATGCAGGGAGAGAGACGTTGTACATCGTGTTCAGCTTCTCGGCGAGCCCTCAGCCACCGTACGACTTCCTCTCTATGGCCTACAAGCTGAAGGATCGCACGACGAACGCGCTCGTGCGGCGCTCTTTTGACACCAGATGGCACGACAATGACTCCCTTAACGAATACGAGCGTCGCCTCGACGCGTGCCAATCTCTCTGGGCTCATCCTTTGGTCCTGCCCATCGTTCTCCTGCAGGTACAGTTACTACGCACCGAAGAAGCCGTGGTCGCCAACAATGACGAAGTGCTCGACCTCGAAAGTCGCGTCGACGCGTTGACCGGAAGCAAGCCTCGCAAACCACCACCCATCCGTAAACGGTCATCCAGCAGAGGCGAACATTCTTCCTTTGGCCCAATGCGACGAATCGCAACAATGAGAGAGTTTGTGGGGGAGAGGATGGGCAGGCGACGCAGTCAAGATCATGCCCATGCCACGGCCCCGACCCCGGCCCAGATGCCCCTAATTTTAGATGACGATTATGTACCGCCGCAGACTATCCACCTGATGAAGGAGGCGCATGACGTTCTCAAGGGTGCTATACAGCTTCTCGATACACTCAGGTGGATGGAGAGGGCGGTGAAGCTCCTCATCCAGACTGGAGATGAGCTGGACGCCCGCATGAGGGAACTGAGGAGTCGGACCGGGGCGCAGAATCAGGGAAAAGACTCTAGTGGTAGAGATTCGGATTCCGATGAATCCGACGTGCTCTCACTGCATTGGCACGAGATCAAGCAATATCTCGACAGCACCTGGAGGCTGTGTACGGCTTTGGAGACGGATAGACGTATGTCGGAGCTGAGATGCCGGGCTCAGATTGATATCGTAAGTTTTGCCACGCTGCTGCTGCTGCTTCCATGATCACCCCGATTCCTACCACCCACCTAACACAACTTTAGATATACTCCAAGATGGCCCAAGAGGACAACAACTTGAACGCGCGAATGGCGGTGGCATCGACGAGGGACAGCTCGTCAATGAAAGCCCTCGCCGTCATCACTGCCATCTTCCTCCCCGGAGACTTCATGGGCACCCTCTTCTCCATGTCCATCTTCAACTGGGAGTGGGGGACGGCAAGCGACCCTACCATGTCAAAGGACAGCGCCGATGGGTACCCGCGCTACGTCGTCCAGCCTCTTTTCTGGGTATACTGGACCTTTACGATCCCGCTGACACTTATCATCATGATTTCCTGGCGCGCCTGGTGGGTCAACCAAGATCGCTACTTCCGACGCCACCTCAGCATCGAGTTGAGCAACGAGCGGTACTGGACGACGGACGGCAAGCCGCGAGACCTCGAGACCACGTTCGCGCGAGACTTTTTCAGCCTCTTCAGCCGCAGCGGCGCTGGCAGCACGTCCAACACCACCGTCCTGGGAACCCCGAGGAGGCCGACCTTTGCGCCGGACCCACATGACCCAGACGCTTCGAGGCAGAGCCCGGTCTGGGAGAGAGCCAGGTCCACTGGCAAGGATGTGAGCGGCACCGGGACGGACAACGAAGAGTCGGATGCAGGCAAGCTCAGGGCGAGGACGCGGACAATCTCGTTTGCGCGGCCCCAGTTCAAGGACACGCCATCTGCAGTGTGAGGATAGGAGAGGGACACACAGGATGAATAAGAAGCAGGTACCATGACATGACGACGGGATGAATGAATATACGGCCGATATGATACGATAAGCCTCAGTTACTCCACAGATGCATATATTTACTCGAACTTATTTACACCGCCGTACGTGGTGCCAAAAAGGTAGTTGCCGAGGATATGTGATAAATTTGGTCGAGTCTGTATTTGCCGTTCGCTGGTTCTGATGGTCAGCCTTTTTGCCTTTGCAGGTTTGCCCACGGCTTCGGGCACGTTTCAACCAAAGGGGATCATCTGAAAAGGTTAATCATGAGCCTCACGTCATGATGGATTCTTCCTCGCTGGGTGCCGATACAAAGTGTCGATTTCGATCGTGCAAGGCGTCCGTCGTAAAGGCACATGCTCGTTCCTGAATCCCGATGGACTCCTTCCCGAGCGAAAGCCCAATCCCAATCCCAATCCCAATCCCAATCGTGCAACACGACACCAGCGGGGGCCAATACACTCAAGATAGATATCGAATGCTCGCCATGGCTCTCCTCGTCAACTGTGAGCACTAGGTATTCCGGAAAGACGACAAAGGCATAAATAAGCCAGAGGGTGGTTCTACAAAGTAAAGTAGCAAGTACAGGGCATGGGTGGAGCGGGACACATAGCTTTCCCGAATCGGACGGAAAACCAGGGGGGGCAGCCAATCAACAGAAACTCCAGTTTGTGAGCCGTAACGCACGAGACCGACCATCTTGGTAACGTTTCACAATGGTGGCTGTCACTTGCACCGCATGTTTCCCAGTCGGTTCTACGCCGTCTGCATCCAATCTTTAGGCGCAGGCGAGCCGTGGCAAGACGTTCGCCCCCTTTGAGCCCTGCAAGACTGTCGATAGATCATAGTGGTACGAGGACAACGCCCTCGAGGTTTTGGCACATCAGCACACATTCGGGAGCTTCTGTGCTGTCAAAGTCTACACCGTCGTCCTGTGGGTAGAGTTGATCCCCCAGATCCCGAAAAACCTGTACAGGATCGTAATCAAGTGCATCCTGGGTTGCATCCTGGGTCGCATCCTAGGTGGTTGACGGTTGATTGGCTCACAACCGTAACCTAACATGTCATCCCAACAAGTCGACCCAGGCCAACAACGATGCCAATTCGATTCGCTCGCGCCAGGGTAGCGGATATCCGCAATGCTGGATCCATCCAGAGGGAAGAGACGTCGAATCCGGGGCTATATAACTGCAATCCAACCTGTCAGCGACTGCGCGCCGGCTTTGATGACCACCCAGTTGTCCAGCTGGCCGCCGCACATCAGTCTACTGCCACAAGACGAGACGTCTTCCGATCATGGCCAACCGACGGCACTCATCCTGGAGTTTCAGTAGTAACGAGATTACTCTGCATCGGATCAGCGAGCTGTATGCTCCATTTAATGCGACACGAGGCCGGCCCAACGAGCCCAGCCTCAGTGTGTACCCCGAGAGCGACACGGAGCTTGGGCAAGATACGATCCCAATCGCGCCGCCGCCGCTCCCGAACAACGGCATGCATATCTATTTGCCCGTCAGGAGCCACCTGCCGGTGAGAGACAGAGTCTGGCGGCTGCCTGCCGAGCTGGAGGATGTGAGAAGAGGAGGTCGTCCTAAGACGCTACACGACCCTGCATCCGAGGAAATGACCATTATACAGGAGCTGTGTTTCGTGTCCACCATCTGCATGGCCCAAATTTGTACCCGTAAGTGAGAACTCCCTGAGACGATGGGAAGGAAACTCATCGTATTCCGCAGAGGCCGGATTAGGTCAGACGATGGCCATCATTCACGTAATAGGCGACACTTGGGGAATCCACAACCCATCCGCCCTCAGCTGGCTCATCGCGGGCTACATGATGACCATTGGGACTTTGATCTTGGTCGCAGGCAGAATAGGCGATGTGTTTGGCTACAAGGCTGTCTTGCTCTCTGGGTTCCTGTGGTCTGCTGTGTGGGTGGCCTTCGCAGGGGCGGCCTTCTACTCGGATCACGTTTTCTTCACCGTGTGCCGAGTTATGCAGGGCCTGGGTGCAGCTATGTGCCTACCGAACGCTATCGCACTCCTGGGCGCAACATACCCTCCAGGTAGGAGGAAGTCGATGGTTTTCGCCATATTCGGCGCCATGGCACCTGTCGGAAGCTTCACCGGCGCAGCAGTCGCTTCGGCCTTTGCGGTGGTGTTCTGGCCAATCTCGTACTGGGTCATGAGTGTCGTTCTCTGCTTCGTCGCTTTGATTGGGTACTTTGCCATACCGCAGTCCATCTCACGCAAGCAGAAGACACCGGCGACATTTCACGACTTCATCGTCGATTTCGACATCCCGGGTGCCGTCGCCGGCATTGCCGCATTGGTGCTTGTCAACTTCGCCGTCAACCAAGGTGCAATCGACGGATGGAATCAGCCGTACATATGGATCGCACTGATTCTAGGCGCGATCCTCATGTGCCTCTTCATCATTATCGAGTGCCACTACGCGACAAACCCCATCGTCCCACTCAACGCTCTGACGCCAGGTGTCTCGCTGATCCTCGGAGCCGTAGCATGCGGGTGGGCATGCTTCGGAATATGGTCTTTTTATACGTGGCAATTTCTCGAAATTATCAGGCGACTGTCGCCGCTGATGACGACTGCTTGGATTTCCCCAATTATGATTGTCGGAATACTGGCCTCCCTGACAACGGGCACGCTGCTCCACAAGTTGGGACCGACGGTAGTCATGCTCATGTCCATGTTGGCATTCGCAGCCGGGACTGTGCTCATCGCCAGCGCCCCGGAGAATCAGATATACTGGGGCCAGACATTCATCAGTATGCTGTTAATCCCCTGGGGAATGGACATGAGCTTCTTGGCTGCCACACTGCTGCTTTCGAACTCAGTAAGCAGGCGGCACCAAGGCATCGCAGCCAGCCTTGTAGGCGCTATTATCTACTATAGCGTATCCATAGGAATTGGGATCGGTGCCACGGTTGAGTCGCAGGTAACCAACGGGTCTGTGACCAAGGAAGGTGTTCTGAGAGGGTACAGAGCAGCACTGTTCACAGGGGTAGGATTGGCAGGGCTCGGGGCGATCATCTGCCTCGCTCTGCTAACATCAACGTGTCTGCCGGGGGCCCTCGAGAGTTGGGAAGCCTATATGAGAGATCGACAAGAACGCAAAGAGCGCAGGGAACACCGAAGACAGATTGAGGCGAAGGAGCGTGCCGAGATGGAGCGCCGAGTGCAGAAGCAAAGATACAGCCAATACGCGTATTTGAAGACCTAGGCACAATCGGCATCATGTGCATCTTGTCGCGGACTGGACGAGCAAACAGTGGCCAGCAGATCCACAAAGGCTTACTGTGGTCTCCCTCGGGAATGGATATGGACTCGGGGGACGGGGGGGACGTTAGATCTTACTACGTAGCACACATACAAAGTAGTGCAGGCCGATGAACCAAATTGTCTGGGATAACCATTGTTCTACCCGAGCCGTCCACACCAGAAGGTTGCACAAAATCCAAAGTGACGCTCGATGCAACAGACGGCATGCATGGCCTGCGGGTTTCACTCGAAGGTACGGGAGGCAAATGCCAGTGCGGGAGGCGAATAAATGCCAGTGCGGGCACTGCGGGGGGGGGCAGATAAATACTAGTACGGGAGGCAAATAAATGCCAGTGCACAAGGTGATAGCTATGTACGGATTATCAGCGTGACGGTTCGAGAAAGGAGAAGGGGCCGACGGAAAGCAATCGAATTTGAAATTCCATGCAATAAGTGTTGCCTGGCGACGGTGGTACGCAATAAATGCGTAGTCAAGCGTGTCATTGGGGCCACGCTAGACACGGCACAGCCACCATTGGGAGGCAGCCACACAAGTTGACGGGTAATGACGTGTGTGTCTGAGTTGCCCCTCCCAAGCTATGTGCCAAGCATCGTGATTTAGGTGCAATAATAGGGGACCCGGGAAAGCAACGCCCCACGGTCAATACCTTTACCTTACCTACACAAACTCCTCCATTAATCAACCTCCTTCCCAAACACGCTCCAACTCCCATTTTTTCAGAACAATCAGCATCACCCAAACTTCTCCATCACTCTACATAACAACTCACACATCTATCAAAGATGGCGCCCAACGTAACCGTCCACGTGAAGAACATCTCCGCTGAAACAGGCGACAAGGAGATCAAGGACTTCTTCGCATTCTGGTAACACTTCCCCTCTTTCAACGTGTCAGTTTGAGATCTAACATGACGCAGCGGTAAGATCACCGACCTCAAGGTCTCGCCTGCCACCGATGGCACCAAGGATGCAACCGTCATTTTCGAGAAGGAGACCGCCGCCCGCACCGCACAGCTCCTAAACAACACCCAACTTGGCGGCAATCAGATCAGCGTTATCGCCGAGGACTCCGGCTCGGACGATACTACTCCCACAACCAACGCCGAGCGTGACAGCGACGAGATTACACAAGAGGAGAAGCCTCGCAGCCGCATTCTGGCTGAGTACCTGGCGCATGGCTACGTTGTCGGTGACGCGGCCATCCAGCGTGGTATCGAGCTTGACCAGACTCATGGCGTTACCAACCGCTTCATGACTACGCTCCAGAACCTTGACAGCAAGTACCATGCCACTGATCGTGCCAAGGCTACCGATCAGTCATATGGTATCACTCAGCGCGCCACCTCGTTGTTCGGCGGCCTCAACTCGTACTTCGAGAAGGCCACCAACACCCCCACCGGAAAGAAGCTTGTCAACTTTTACACCAACGGGTCTCGCCAGGTCCAAGAGGTCCATGCCGAGGCCCGTCGTCTCGCTGATCTCAAGAAGGAGAACGCTGGCGGCAGTGCTTACAAGGCCGCCGGTCTTGAGCGTGTCTTTGGCAAGGAGAAAGAGCAGACTTCATCGGGAGCTGATACCACCAGTGGTAAGTTTGTCCTTTCCATGACGGCCTTGATACTTTTTACTCGATCGGTGGTGCTAACGATGATAATAGCTTCTGGTGTCCCCGAGGTTGGTTCCAAGACCGGTACCCAGGAATCGACTCCGATCCAATCCACAGGAAAGGACGAGTCGATCCCCATTGGTTCTGAAAAGGCATGAGTACGATGATTTGACGTTAATGATGCGGTTAGAAGCTGGCGTTTTTTCCGTGCTTAGGTAGTCCAACAGATTCCCCTTAACAATGCATTGATTATTTCAGACTTGACAATTTCATGGTGATGAGAGACTTTTCTAAAAGAGCATTGTGAACAAAAGCAACTTCCATCAACCTCTGCTTTTGCTTGCAATCCAAGTATTCGTAAACCAGTTTCCGTTACAAATGTTTAGAAGATGATCCTTTTCGACGATGAATGACAGTTGAAGATATCTTGGTCGGTTTATGTCTATACAATGACACAAGTCGCTGACAATTTTGTTTGCGGCACGGATTGCAGTACAGGGGCTTTTGGGGGGGGGGTTTAACGGATTTCAATTCTATACATAAGCCATGCAGAGTCGAGGAAGACTTCGACCTCGCTGGCATTAGTGCCTAAGGCAGGCAAGTTCTTCCTACTATCTATCCCTGTCATCACGATAATCATAACCATTTCGTTGCTTCATCCATGCACACATGATACTCTATGAGGAGTGTTTGGCGTCCTTGTTGCCCTTGGAATCGAATTTGGCATCCAACGCATCGTCGAGGGCGCCCTTAGGGTTGGATTCGAGACCCTAAGCGAAAGATCAGCAAAGAGGAACGAAAGGGTTAAAAGTGTGTCTCGTCGTAGGGGCAAACGTACCGAGCGCTGGTCGTCCATCTGTCCCTTCTTGCCGCTGGAGTTAACCTTGTCGGCACCCTGACCGGAGCCGGGGGTGTCCTTGACCTGAGCACCCGACTGGGTCTTGGGGTCAGGGGAGTTGCGGCCTGCGGCGTCGGACATGTTGGAGTTATGTGTGTTTGTGTGATGTTGAGAGGCTGGCTGGTTATGAGTGTTAGCTTTGGGATCGCATGTGTTGATGTGTGTTTGGTTTGCTTGGCTAGTCGTAGCAGGTTGGGGCCAGAATCCAGAGAACCTCGTCGTGATTCCACCGATACCTACACAGACGAAGTCGGGACTTACAGTAGAGAGTTTGTGCGTATTTTCAAGAAGCGTACGAGTGAGTGAGTGAGTGGCAATGGTGTGTTTGTTGATGGGTTGCAGAAAATGACCTGAACACGATCGCAGAGCTTCGAGGTTAAATACCAGACCTACGTAATAATATACTTTAACCGGGTCTGCACAAGACTTGATAGGCAGGAATTGCGTTCGTTCCCCTTTCCCAGACGCGAAAAATTGACATCAGATCGGGTCGCGATGAAGTCATGGGTGTGTAGGTCGTCACTACGTCATGCCGTGCAGCTTCATCATAAGCGCGGAGCTTGAGCCCGAAGATCGCGCGAGCTGTTGTGGCTGAAGCTACGGATACCGTATCGCACGATCATCGACCGGAGTACGGATAGGGGGGAGGGGCTGGTATTACCCCACTTTCACATCAATCGGGAGCTCGCATCCTACTGTGTACCCAGTACTACACAGTATGTACTACTCCGTACTCGCCGCAAGTGGGGCTTCTTAATGCAACCTCTCAACGCGACCGCTCATGCTGAAAGGGTCCTCCCAGTTCGACGTAGCAAGGGAGCAAGACACGTCGATTCCAAGCACTAACCAAAACAAAACAACTCGTCGTACCGGCGACGGCGTTGGAGATGCGTTGTCTGTTGTGTTTAAGAAAGTTCCAAGGTTATCCCGCGCTGTCCTGAACGCGTCACGTAGTGAGAAGAGTTGCGCTTCCTATTTGCTACGTCCATCCACGCATGAACCAATAGTTAGATGAGACAGCCTGACAGTCACTTTTATCATCAAGTTCAAACTTCACCATGCCAGATATCAATTCCATCCCGAAAGCCTTCCATGCAACTTCGCAGAACACTTCTGCAAACATCACCAACGTAGAAACGCCACAGCCGCAAGCGACAATGCCATCTCCTGGTGCGACCTCCTCGCCAACGCTCAATATTCTGCCCTCGAACCAACAGACCTACCATCAGTCGGCGGTCCCTAATCCACTCCCGTCGCCTTCTGTCCCGACTCTTTCTGGGAACACGACGTCCAGCATGCCGCCTCCTTCCATACCACGTCAGGATCCCCTCGGCGCCGACACTGGCCCTGGCCCGATTCGTCACCCGCGCCCGATGACCGCGGCCGAGCTGCATCAGCAGCTTGAGCAGGAGCAAGAACTGCTAGTACGTCCACCTCGATACGGAGACGAGCTATTTCCCAGCCGACTAACCTCATGACCTACAGGTGAACCGACTTACTCGAGATCTCACAACCCTCCGCGCAGCGCACAACTCGTCTGTCGTCTCCAATGCCTCATCCGCTTCAGCCTCGACTGCGGCCGATCAGCCCCAGTCCTCCTTTGTAGACACTCATCTCATGTCTGGACCCGGCTTTCCCATTCCCTCGGATAGACGTCACCACCGCACCAGTTCCAGCACAAGCACCCGCAGTCTTAGTCATGCCGCGGCGTCAGGCTCGACCACAGGCCCCCTTTCCGCCGTGCCCTCGGCCGGGGGTGCTTCGGCCCTCGAAGCTGCCCGCAACCCGCGCAGCAGCGGCCCAGCATCCATGTCCAGACAGAACAGCACCACGTCCCACCGTAGCACAAGCACCTCGCGGAACCGCTCGCCAAATCTCTATCCCAGGCAGCCGGCCGACCTCCACGTGGGCTCGCTGACCAGCATTGGCGGCGGCTATTTCCCGCGCCCTGGACATGCATCGGCCCAGAGCAGCGTGGCGGCGACCCCCGGATCTGAGTTGTCGCCGGGTTTCATGCCGGCTACGCTGCGAATAGAGGAGACGGCACAGTACCGCGCCGAGCTGGATAGCGTCAAGCGTGAAAACGAGGCACTGAAGAAACGAATCAAGGATCTCGAGAAGGCCGTGCGTGAACGCAGAGAGAGCGACGCTTCGAGTAGATATAGGAGCGAAAGCGTGAGCACCACCGCCAGCCATGCCACCGGGCACGTCGGAGCTGGGTCGGGAATCGCAGCTGGGCGCTCGGCACGGGGAGTAGGGGCAGGCTTGGAGAGAGCATTCAGCAATTTGAGCGTTGCTGGCAGTGTAGCGGTTGGCGTACCCGACGATGAGCTCCGTGTAGGCGAGAGTGCCGCTAGTGCTTGGACGGGTGGGCAGGAAAAGTAAAGGCTGGACGTATCACGGAAATATGGCCTGGGACAGAGATAAGTGCTATGGTGAGCATCGCAGGGCTCACAGGAAGAGCACTTGTATTCTGAGCTTGAAACAGCGTTCTATAGTGCACGGGAGTTGGTTGCCAGTTCGTTATGTTACGAAGAAGGTTCAGGTTGTTTCGATGTAGCGAATCTCAAGGTGACTAAAGCCTTGCGTGTGAGGCTACTCTAGGCTTCCGAGGACAATAAAAAGTTGCCGGGTCTGCACATTGTGGTAACGGTTAGTGATACTCGCCAAGTACCTTGTATCGGCCGCTTGATTTCAGTGAGACTCCCGAATTTTCAAGTCGGATTTTAGGCGCCTCTGCACTTCTCCCTATAACCTTCCTTGGAAGCTGCTTACCTTTCTCACTGCCCTCGAGTGGCCCATCGGATTCGTTTTAGGAAGCTGCACTGATTGCGGTGCGACAGTCCCCAGTGGCAGGCGGCTATACCAGGGGTGGACTTCTTATTGCCTCCTTTGGACCGTCTGCAAGGATGTATGTATCATGCCGGAGGATTGAGGTCTCGGGGTGGTTGCTCTCAAGGCTCAAGACCACATGGGCGAGGAGGGCATGCCTGAGGAGATTTGCAGAATAGTCAACCACCCCCGAAAGAAGAGTCAAAGGTGTTGGCAGAAATGGAAGGAGCTTGCAAGAAGCGAGGTGTGAAATCCAGCTGGACGTGGCAGTGGCAGGGCACCGTCTAAGTGAGGCATTGGGTGTCCAGGGCCTGATCATGGAGCTGTAAACGACGGAAGGCAGGAGAAGGGTCATTCTGGCGCAACCACTTCGTGTACTGTCTAGGCCCATATGGCCCACTGGATCCATCAAACCACTATGTAGCCTGCTGGGAATTCCCCCGTCCCGTAAATCGACGACTTTTGGCAAACGCTCATTCAAATGTCTAGAGGATCAAACACATCTCGCCCAGGGGTAGTACACGCGCCCTCACTCCCTTTTGTAAGCAAAAGGCCATTTCAAATAACATCTTGGTTTAGTTGAGCAAGCCGCCGGTATATCACAATTTCTATGGACCGCTTGCTAGATCATAGACACGTGAATCAAATCGCCTTTTGTGTAAACCCCAGTCAAACCCAGTCGAACCAGCGTAAAGTAAATCAAACCCAACTCCCCTAAGCAGTACCACCGCCGCGCCCACCAACCGCCTGCGCCTCAATCTTGATATCGGGCAAGGGACGTCCCTGCTCCGTCGGCAGGCCGATGAACTTGATCTTGGCCAGATAGCCCAGGTACTTGCCGACGTCGTCTCTGCCGATACCGTGGCCGCTGCTCTCGTTAACACCAGTCCACTTCTCGCCGTCGGCCTTGAGCAGGGTGCGGGTGTTGCGGTCATCGAGCTCAGGGGCGCGGGTGTTGGCGGGGAGGTCATTCATGCAGAAGTGGTACAGCGGCATGAGAGCATGCTGCTCTTGATCCTTGACGACCGTACCAGCCGACACGAACTTCTCCAGCTCCGATTTCCACTCGTTGTAGCTAATCTCAGGGGTCTTGTAGCCGTAGTACTCCAGGATATCAAGGTACTCGTTCATCTTGAGGCGTGGGTGGGCAGTGACGTGGGCAACATGAACACCGTCGGGGATGGGGTTCAGGGCTGCAGCAACAACAACCCGCGCAACGTGGTTGACGGGGACGGCATTGACGGTGTTGACGATGCGGGGTCGCGATGAGAGCTGCACGCAACCCTTCAAGGTACGGATCAGGAAGTCATCAGTGTTGCAGACACCCGTCTCCATGTCACCTAGGATATAACCAGGTCGCACAACGGTACCGACCAGACCACGCCTGCCGGCTTCGCGCACAAGCTGCTCAGACACCCATTTGGTCTGACCGTAACCAGTGCCGAGTCCTCTGCGGCTACCTTGCATGTCATCACTCTCGAGCACAGCACCCTGCCCTGAGCTAATCTCCCTTTCTGACAGCTGAATGTAGTGATCCGTGTCGAGGACGCTCGTCGAGCTGACGAAAGTGAACGTCTTGGGCTTTCCTTGGTTGCAGAGCTCCAATGCGTCAACGGTCGACATGACGTTGGCCGTCATCATATCCTGATATCTCTTAACCCAATGGACGGTAGCACCGTTGTGAATCACCGCATCGACATCGTTTGCCAGTGCTTGCCAGGTGGCGTCATCTACACCGAGCTTCGGCTTCGACAGGTCGCCGATGACGCAGCTCAGTCGCGATGACCACTCATCCTTCCACAGCCCGTAGGCGCCCAGGGAACGCTTGAGTCGGTCGAGTGCCGCCGCGCTTTCCTTCACACCACGCACGTGGGCAATGAGCTTGACACTACGGGCTGTGCGCCCAAGCACATCCTTGATGAGATACGAGCCCAAAAAGCCGGTGGCACCCGTCAGAAAAACGGTCAAGTTTTCCGCGGAATCAAGGGCTTTCAAATCGATCGCCTGGTATTTCTCAGCCAAACGACCCTTCAGCTCATCTAGAGACTTGGCGTAGACCGGATCACCCTCCTCGACGGTTTCGTCCATGGTACCATCTCCCTTATTGAGGCGCTTGTCGATCTCAGCACTGAACTCAGCCAGGGTTGAGGCCTCGTAGAGGACGTTGATGGTGATATCTGCCCCTAGCTGCTTTCGCACGTTCAAAAGAAGTTGCTGCGCCAGAAGACTGTGTCCGCCAAGATCGAAGAAGTTATCCTCCTTGCGCACTGTCTTGGGATTCAAACCAGGAACGATATCGGCCCATTTCTGAGCCACGGCTCGCTCAGTTTCCGTCAGTGATTCCCAGTTCTTTAGGTCCTCCTCGGACGCATCTTCCACACGCTCGGCCACATCAGGGAAAGGTAGGTTTGGCTTGTCCACTTTGCCGTTGGGGTTCAGGGGTAACTTGTTGAGGACAATGTAAATGGTAGGTACGGCGTATGCCGGTAACCGTGTCTTCAGATGTTCTCGCACTTCCTTCTGCATGGTTCGGTACTTCTTCAAGAAGACCGTCACGGGACCCATCTCCAGACCGTCGTCCTCAACTTCGTCGAGACCCTTGTCGGAGAGGAATCGGCGCCACTCCGCGGCCTCGGGCACTATGTAGCTCACCAATGTCTGTTCCTCGTTTCGATCTCTTCGAACCATCGTTTTGCAGTCCCTGATTAAAGCGTTCTGGCTCAAGTTGCTGTCAATCTCGTTGAGCTCGATTCGGAAACCACGGATCTTGACTTGGTCGTCGGCACGACCACTGCATTCGACGTCACCAGATTCCAGGTATTTGCCGAGATCTCCAGTTCGGTACATCCTGTCTCTTGGTCCCTGGTAGTACTTTCTCCACGGCTCGTTCTTGTTATTTTGTTTGTCCAACTCAACCCATCTCTCGTTGTCCACAAACCAGTTTGTGACGAACTTCTCCTCGTTCTTGGCAGTGTCTCCTAGATAGCCTTCAGCAAGGCCAGCTGCGCGAACGAATATCTCTCCCGTCTCGCCCACACCACACATCTTGGTACGGTCTTCCCGGTTGACGATGAGGAGCTGGACATTCTCCATACCCTGACCAGCGGGGATGGTATCCTTGTTGAGCCTGTCTAAAAAGTCGGGGTCTTGCGCTCTGTTCGGTACTTCATAGTAACTGACGGCTCTCTGTGTCTCGGTGGAACCAAACATGTTTTGAATGTTGGCATTCTCGGCGAGCCTTCGAAGCGAACGGCAATCTCTGGTTGTGAGAACATCGCCAACAAAGAACACTTGTTGCAGCTCTGGGAACTCGGCAGTAGCGCCACCGACAAGAATCTGACCCATAGCAGGGGTCAAGTGCGTGACGGTAGGCTTGAATTCGCGGAACCATTCAGCAAGCTTCTCGTGCTGGATGTCTTCCTTGGCTGGGACAAGCAATTGCGCACCCAGGAAGAGTGGAGTGAAGATGTCTCGCTGGATGGGGTCGTGAGCCAGGCCAGAAAGCATGGTGAACCTGCTCTCCGCCGACAGGTTGAAGCGCTTCGCCATCCAGGGGAAGTATCTCGTCAGACTGAAGTGGCGACCCAAGACGCCTTTGGGCCTGCCCTCGCTGCCGGACGTGAATGAAAGGGTTGGATTTGAGTCGGGTCCAACAATGACAGGTGGCGGTGTGGATGCTGACTGTCTTGCCTTTTCGAAAACGTCCTTGCCGTTGATCTCTCCGCCCTCGAGGAAACCTCCTTCTAGAAGACGCAGGGCAGGCACCTCTGCCTTCAGTTGCAGATCCTCGTCGATGTACTTCTGCACCAACGGCGCCAACGGCCCGTTCTCGTCGGTAGCTCGGCCGATTCTGATCAGGGCACGCGGCTGGGAGACTTCGAGGTAGATCTTCTGTCGGGCCGGAGGGTATGCTGGGTCGAGGACAGTCATGGTGGCCCCGGCAGCCAGCGTACCCATCAGACTGACGACGAGGTCGACGGAACGGTGCGCCCAGATCATAACCACATCGCCGTTTGTAATGCCCGCATCGTGAAGATAGTGGGAGAGCGTGTTGACGGCTTCGTTGATCTCTCGGTAGGTAAAACGTCTCTCAGGTGTCGTCGACGACTTGGTCTCGACGACACAGACACTGTCAGGGTTGGCTTCGGCCTGTTGGCGAAATATTTCATGGATGCCGCCAGCGTAGTCCGACCAGTTCAGGTCTGCTGTAGGGTCGGGTAATTGGGCCATTTTTTAGTGTGTTCGATGTCGTCTATTCTTTCAACGGCGGCACGAATTCGAGTTGGCTGCAGGAAATATACGTGCCCAGGAATTGTGTGCATGACACTTTTTTACTTGTCGCATGTCAGGGTCCGATAGCGGCGAACAAATAAATGACTCCCGCATTAGTTGAAAGCTTCCATGGTGGGGGCGGGGTGTGCTCACATTACTGTGGTAGTTACTCCGTACTTGTATGCTAGTTACAAGGACGTCCTCTTCCTGTACGGATATCATGCATCAAAACAAGGGTTTGCAGCTTCTATCCAGTGTTATGCTAACACCTATCCAGCTTAGTCCAGCTTATTAGTGTCTATGGGTGAAAAGTCCTGTCATGAATGCCGACTTCATCGAATCCATCTCGACCAATTGATTTGCACCATCTTTACTCGTACTACTTACAAAAGGGGCGTTCTATAAGGCATGTATGTAGTATAGCAACACCTGTGTTGCTATGAAATATATTAGACCGTTTTGTAGCATGTCGTGTTACGGTCTGTCTGCTACAGACGGGTTACGCTGCAGTACGGAGTACTCAGTGTATCATTCTCTAGGGGGTGTACCAGTACCTACCTCTCTGTTTACTCCTTATGGCTCGAACCATAACGAGGCAAGTTCATGCTAACGACGGGTACCCTATCCGTATGCTTGACCAAGTTGTCGATTGGATTGATAGATGTACCCAGCCAAGTAATAATCCATTGAGCATCAACACATTCAGGTCTTTCGCTCTCCAACCCGGCTAGGGTACTGATACATGCAAGGGTACGTATCCGTAACTTAGTAAACAACACTGTCACCACACACTTTACTTGGGCCTCGGCAAGTTCCACTTTATCGGATTGAAGCGAGCTACAAAAGAAACATCCTCCGATACCCAGATTCGGCCAACACAGCGTCCGCCAACACAAGAACTCACACTGCCAACCAATCAAAGTCTCATAACTCTTCGTCATGAATCAAGCAACTGCCAAAGTCGATTCCTACCCCATCCCAAAGGGCACTCTACTCCGCGGCCCCATCATCTGTGCCGTCTTGATGTTTCTATCATCGCAGCGCAGTTTCATCGCCCCGGGATCCCTGGTCTACGACAACCTTCTCGCCGGCCACCCGACCGCCGTCAGAGCTGCCACCTGGATTCAAAACATCGTGTTTTACTTCTTCTTCGGAGCTCACGCGATTGAGACACCCATCTTTGCCATCACCCACTTGAAGAAGCACGGCGTGCCCGTCCTCAGCTTGACCTGGCTCAAGTGGATAGTCATGTGTTTCATTGGGGGCAAGTTCACCTTTACCCACTTTGAGAACGTCACCAAAGCGAAGACACTCGGGAGGGATTGAGCCGGGCTTGGAAGACGAAGGGCTGAATGAAGACATGAACACGGAGTAAGGGCGAGTGTTCATAGTGGTGCCAAGGTGGAATGCCCGTCGTCTGTGGCGGTAAAGCACTTAGTATTCATCGATGGATAACATAGTCAATCTGCGAGCGAGCCTGTCTTTTGAAGTCTTTAGACTGTGAGTTATCTCGCCAAGATACTCGATCCTCGTGAAGAAAAGACATGATTCCATAAACTACTCGGTCGATGTCTAGACAGGACCAACGCCGATCCCACCCTTTTCACTATCAGGGAGCGTTTCTTTGCGAATCTCCGACTGATTGAGTACTATTGGAGGAAGAGCGACATGAACCGAGATCGCGAGTGAGTATCCACGAAGAACTACACCGTCAGCTCTAGGTATCTAGGTATCAAAAGAGGGCTGCGAAATCCTTGTGACGTCATCGGCGAGGCGATGGACAGAATACTCCTCGAATCCACCGGAGCGATGTGTCGACAGGTGTACAGCGTGTCAACAATCGTCGCAATGTGTAAGTTTACGAGACATGCCCAGGTGTCAGGCTCGTCTTGGACAACAAGGTCGGATGAAAAGCGACAAGGTTGGTCTCGTTACCCAGCAGGTTACCGATATGCAGTGGAAGAAGCATCGTTCGATTAGGCAGGTACAAAAGGCACGCACTATTATGGAAAGCCTCAAAGAAAGGAGCTGTAGAGTAACAATGGCTTGACTCAATAATTATATACACTTAATCATCACTCCCTCAACAGCGGCTACACTTTTAGCGGTATCCAGGGGGATACGCTGTTTGCTGGGGATAGCCACTGCCATTCGCATACCCACCACCGGTATGATGGTTCCCGGCAGGCTGGCCTGTGTACGCCATAGGCGGCGGCTGGGGCTGGCGTCCTCCCCCGAAGCGGAATTTTGACATCAAGCCGCCGTTACCGTTGTACGGGGCTTGCTGTTGGTATTGCATGTTTTGCTGGCGCTTGTTCCTGCGGCCGCGGCAACAGCAGCACCACAGGAGGAAGAGGCACACGAAGACAACGGCGAGCGCGCCGAGGACCACGCCGGCTATGGCACCGCCAGTGATGTGCCGGGTGCGACCACGGTTGGAGTTGTAGTACGTGGACTGCCTTATGGCGAGTGCCGCGGCTCTGGGGATCAAGGCGCCCTGGGGAGAGGTGTTAGCAAGGGTGACTGTAGATCTTGCGCGGCTGTGAAAGGCAGCCCTACCATGGTTGTTTGTGAAATGCGAAGTAAAACTCGAGCAAGTGTGAAAGTTTTGGTGAAGTGGTTTGATTCAGTTAGGGATATCTCGAGGTGATTTGATGTGGGTGATTGGTTGTAAGAGACAGATGAGAAGCAAGTTCGAGTGTCTGTCTACTGTGTACATATCACTTCCTTATTATACGGAAGCAATGCGATTACGTAGTCGAACTATGTTCATGCCAACCGGTTTGTACCTCCCAGGACAAGCTTGAACTAAGTAGGGATGCGTTTGGAAGCGAACATGGTCCCAAGACTTCCAAGTTCGCACTAACGTTGCTTCAAGTCTATTTGTACCACACCAGTGACCACCCCACTTGTTCGGACGGTCAAGACTCACCACTCGCTAGTTAACAAACAAGTGACACTGTGATGCTGCACACCCAAATAGGCACGGCAGACGGCAACGCTTGACCGTGAGATTGTCTGTGCTATGCGACTATGCCGTCATGAACATTCAGAGTCTTGGGCGGGTCACCTTGGGGTGCCTCTGATAACGTCATCCAGCACTCGGCGCAGCTGCCGGTCCCTTGGCACTGCTGCCGAACTCCCGGGCCCGGAGGCATTCCGGCTACGGGGAGGCAGTACAACTGTACAAAGGCCAAAATGAGAAATGTGTCGTTGGGTTTCTCTTCACGATCGTATATTTTGGTGTCAGATCTGCTGATTCGACAATCTCAAGGATTGCAAGTAGTTACGCCAGTCGAACATGTGTGCACCGCGACGTTTTGGAGCAGCCATATTCCAAGCACTTTAGACTTGCGCCGTGTAACCGGATTCGCCACAATCTTTACGATGGCCTGCTGCGCACATCGATCGACAAAAAACCTGCGCCACACAGCGCGCCAGTTATTGCGCGTTCGTGTGGCGGCTGTTTCCTGTCCGGGGAAGTCCATTGCATGTTCATTCGTCGGTAACTTAACGGTCGGGGTGAGAGTGGCTCTAGCTTGCAAATATGCTTACAAGTCAACTACCAGTGCCCCGAAGATTTCACAAACCAGCGTAGCCGGCCCCTTCGGAAGGTTAATCAGGGCGACCACGACCTGCGCGACGAAGCAAAGCAGATATTGGTTAGATGAGCAGGTCGAAAACCAGAAGCATCAACTCATTAAAATAGCGCCTGCGAAATCCGTCCAACTCAAAACCGCTTCGTGTATGATTGTGCGTTCCAACGGGGCTTGGACAAGCAAGGTCGCGGTTTTGACACAGCATGACCCGTGTTGCTTCAACTAGCAGTTGCTGTGCCATGAGCCACTGCTGTTGTGAGCCTTGCGAAGTCAGCTTTCAATGGCAGGCTCGAAAGTGGCTGTGGCCGGTAAGAAGTGCGGTACTTCCCAAGAAACCCCCCTTGGCGATGCGCAGCACTCCGTGGCAAGTGTATACTTTTCATCGCCAGCAAAGTTCTTGGCCAGGCAGATATGCAGTCGCAGTTGCAGTTGTAGGACCACATGATAGAAAACATGTTGCCGCTACACATCAATGCCACAAAACCTGGTAAACTCGATGGCGGCAATATCAGGTATCATGTGCGCGGCCTGCTGGGCTGCTCTCTTGGCATCGTGAGCCAGCCACGAGCCCTGTTGAATCAGAACCCTCGGATGAATATGCCAAAAAGCCGTCTCCATGCCCGCCGCGCGAAGCCGATCAATCACCATTTGGAGTTCCTCCCACAAATCGCGGTTGGCAATCGGCATCTTCCTCCCCTTCTTTCTCCATCCCCGTTGGATCCACAGGGGTAGAAACTCGGTCGCGCCATCGATCACGTACTTGAGATCTGTCGCCACGACGATCCGACGCCAGCCTTCACTCGGCCACTCTCGGAATTCCAGGGCGGCGATGACGGACCGAAGCTTCGCGCGGTTACTCGTAGGGTCAATCAAGTTGCCATCAGGGCCTCTCTCCTCCAAAGGAAAGGCAATCGTGCCTCCGATCTCGTTGCCACCGGCGCCGGACCCGTCCATCATGAATGGGAACGTCGTCACTGGGCCGGCCTCCCCGCTCCCTTTGTAAATGAAGCTGCAGCCGCCGGCCGGGTCTGCTTGTCCATTGTTGATACAGCTTCCGCCTACCACAATCAAAAATTCTTTGCTGTTATATCGATTGACAAAACGCGGCTGCGTGGTCCGTAGTTGGACTGTCTGGAGTGGGAAATGGCTCTCTGGAGTTTCTGCATAGTCTTGCGGAACGAAAATGCTTGCAGGGCTGACGATGGCGCTCCGTCTCAGCTGCTTGCGACTGGGCTTGGAGATTCTTGACGTGGGCACGCGAGCAACTCGCTGTTTTCGATTCATCGTTTACTGTGTAATCCAATGCAAGGGAACTGGGGACTAGGTGTCTATACTACGTGATGTACTCCGTGATGAGATGGCAGGAAATCGATGCATTGCCGGGGAGGAGATGCTCGGACTACCGGCGTTTCGTCGCATTTGCTAAACGTTTAACTAGATAAATGTGGGGAGCAGAACATGAGCTGCCAAAAGATACAAAGTGTGCAAGTTTCGTAGTGTCGAGCTACTGGAGTAACTTAAGTTAGTAAGTAAGTAACTATGTGTTTTTTCTGCCGGACAAATATGCTTTATTTGCAAGATAGGTGTCTAGGTCTAACCGAGGCGAGTTGTCTTCCAAGTAGCTTCCAACTAGTCGTCCCACTCCGCGAAAGCTGCGTCTAGGTTCCCCAGCAGGGTAATGAGAGAGGCGCAGTCTGCGTCCTTCTGACAAAGCAGCCAGCAGGAAAACAATGTTCACCGTGATTTCGAAACCTGATACATCCATCACGTCCGACGACTTTGTTCGCGACCTCGATCGCATTTGGGCTTCGATGAATCACCGGATCCCACCACTCTACCTCCCCGACCGATAGCATCTTTATGCAACACCGGCAGGCGTTACACAATACTACAGTACGAACTCCTTAGAATGTAGGAAAAGCATGGATGGTGTATTGAATGTAGAGCTTAGTCCTGTATATTCCCTCAGTCTTCTGCGTTAAGGCTGGCTATTGAGTTTCGTACAAGATATTGTCGCCAGTTATTGCCTCCCGTCTCACGCTACACACCAGAAGGTGGGCAACCTGATAGTTTATCTATTTTCGACCATAATTTTGGATCAAGAATAGTTTTTAAAAGGTTGGCTTGCTCAGGTTGTCGGAGGAACTCTGCATCTGAAGCGGGAATAGACATAGCACAGCGTAGCCGCGTTCTAACCATCTGGCGGCTGTCGGTATCGTCAAGTGTTCTGGTTTTAACGACGGGACGATCTTGGCGTTTTTATATACAGAAAATGGATACTCTTTCAGCTTTGTGAGTATTGTGTTCGGTATACTCTGTTCGATAGCAATACTATCAAGTCATTAGTATAATAAACAAAGATTAAGTACGGAGCAAACGAATCCTCTTACAAAGATGAGTGGTCTCACACCAGATGTTGAAAATGCTTTATTCCTCTGCTTAGATTCAACGGTTCACCATCCGTTTTTTCGGGTTCACATTCACAGTCTTGTGTTTCTGCTTCCCACATTTCTGCTTCCCACAGTGGCAACATGTATTGGTCAGTCTTGCCTTCCGATTGCAAGATCCAGAAATCCATTCCACGTAGTACACCGTACACCCTCGACACGGCGGAAAACGGGTAGGCACATGGCGGAAGTTATCTTCGTTCTACAAAGGTTGGCAAACAGACTAATCGGTGGCCTTGCGGATCATAATTTGGACTTCGACCAACAGTGTGATGACGACAGGGCTAACGGTAGTTACCCATTCACCCTCTTTTCACATTCTACGTTGTCTTTTAAGAGTAGTGCAAGTCTCTTCCGTGTTAACTGCTCGATCACTTAGACACCCGCCGCCCCTTGAGACCGGAGCAGAGATTCGACCCCTTGTCCAGCGCCGTGGCGATCTGCTGAGCCACTACATCGTGTACAGGGTACGTGGGGTGCAGACTGTTCAACCAGAAATACTCAGTCACCGGGATGCCGCAGGTGGCGTCGAAGCTATCCCACTCAGGCGTACCACTGTCACTCGTCAGCTCGTCAGTCAGGACCCTCGTCTTGTCGACTTACTTCTGATACGCATCGCAATACGCAGTCGTATTCTTATACAGAGCCGTCTGCTCGTAAACCCCAGGATCGTCAAGAACGTCCCCGAAAGTCTTGTGGACATCGTACACCCACACGTTGGCCGCCTCCGGCCCCTGACGCGTACTCGACACGTTCGCCGCGAGCTCGCCCACCAAGCCGTTGAACGCAGCCAGGCCCTGGCGCTCCAGCGCCTGCGCCTCGGCGCCCTGCCCCAGCGTCAGCGGCGACCGGTCGACCGGCGGCACGTTGAGGAAGACAAAGTTGCGCGCGCCCGCTGCGTGTAGGGCGTCTACGAGGTCGGCGTAGACGGCAAAGATGCGGGCGTTGAGGGCTGCGAGCTCGTTGGCGGGTTGGTAGTACGAGTTGCCCACGTCGTTGATGCCGATCCAAACGGCAAAGAGGGAGTTTGCGCCCGTCCAGTCCGGGGCTGACGGGGCGGTCGGCGCGACGCCCGTGTATCCCGGAATGAATACGTCGAGGATCTGCTGTGTAAGCGAGACAACTTCCGGCTTGTAGGGCGTCACAAGGGCCGAATCTACGGTTGCGCCGCCGTAGGCGAAGTTGTATGTTTGCAAGAGGGAGGCGTTATATTTCACGGTTAGGAAGTCCACCCAGTTTGGTCCGTTGGAGGATGTCCAGCCCGGGTAGGGAGGGTTGCCGAGGGGGTTTGATGGAGATGGACTCTCGAGAGTGTAGTTGAAACCTTTTGGGAATTAGTGTTCTGAGCGAGAGAGTCTCCCAAGGAGGGTATTTGGTATGACAATGGGGGCGGTTTGACCTGTAGTTGTGTAACTGTCACCACTGCCACGCCCAGTCAGCAATCGCACCCGACTCTCACAGGAGATTTTCACTTACAAAATGAACGCATGTTTGATTCCATTCCAGCCCGGCCAGTTCACTGAAGGACCGCACCCGCTAGTACATCTCCGCGGAGGAGTGACGGCCGACACCGCCAGTGTGAAGAGGCTCACGGCGAGAAGGTAACGAAGCATTGCACGGAGAGAGACGGAGACAGCCAGAGACTACCGAACTCTGACCGTCATTGCGAGACAACGGTACCGTATATAAGTAGGAAGAAAGCCCGACGAAAACTCGTCGCATCGTCCTGCTTTCAAGAGTATCGTCGTCCCCGAGTCCGCGGTGATGCAGCTAGCCATGCAGGCGCAAATAACACGCCCAATAGCCTTCAAATAGCACCCCTGCTTACCCTGCTTACCTATGGAAGGACGTCTTCCTCGGGCTAGGTCACTGCGCCATCACGGGGGATTTATTGACAGACGGGGATTCTCTCACCGAGTTTAGGTGCGCAAAGAGAAGCATGGCAGTCAACCGGGCTACGTGGGCGGATGGAAGATGTCCGCTTCTCGGAATGGTCATAAGTGGGACAGGAATCGCTTGGGTATAATATACGCACGCAGAGAGAGAGAATGGTATGTATAGTATAGCTGGAGTGATTCTTGAGTTTCTGACACAATACACGGCTTGTCAGATTAGTGGTATTGATTATAAACTCGCATAAGCGACATGCTGTCGCTACACACCAACAGACGCAAATAAATGCAAAGACGTGTATGATCGCAGATAGCTCCGTCCTGCTCCAAGAAACATCGTAAAGTCGTGAAGAAACCGGTAAAACCCATCCCACGATCAAGGTCCAAATCCTACCAGACAAACAAAAGGGGTCCAAGGCGATGACTGTCCAATATCGGAATCCAATATAGCTTCTTGTCAGCTCATATGGAGCTTTTCTGTGGTTTGAGCTCCTGTGCCATAATCGAAAGTACATCTTTGGTATCCATGTTGTGTGCACCCCCTCCCGATATCTATAAATCTCCGGCAAACAGGGTGAAATTCGTGATCCAATACAAAATCTTCCAATCATAGCTATGCAAGCGGGGGACGCCCAATTGTACTGTCCCTATGCGCCGCCATCTTCTCTCAAAAACCCCATGGGAAGGTGTTGCACATTGTCGGCAAGAGACGCAAAAAGCCAACTAGGTCAACGTTTTGAGCATTGCCCTCACTAATTTCGGAGGAGGACCTATTGTCAAGGGTTAGCCCATGCTCTGGAATATGAATGGCAACGTAGCGCACCTTCACTTTCGTCTCTTAGGCACGCTGATGGACATCCTACCTTTCTTGTCCTTCTCAATGCGCACCCCGCGCCGAGGCTCCTCGATCTTCTCAATGGTCTCCTCGTAAAGCACTAGTTCCCCGGAGCTCAGACGCTCTGCTCGGACGAGCTCCCGAGACGGGCTGTGACTGTGACTGTGGTGGTGGTGGTGATGGTGCCGGTCGCGACGAATCAGCTCACGCTCAGCCTCGAGGCGGGCAATTTCGGCCTTGATCGCCCTGTCATCGCGTCGGCGGTCTGCAACCAACGCCAAGGGGCCAGACTCTCCGTGATATTCGCGAGGGCCAGCCTCATAGATCAGTGGTGTGCGGCTAGACGACGTAGAGTAGCTGCGATGGCTTCGCACGGGCGACACATCGCGAACAATAGTAGTGGTGTTGACGACTTCTACAGGTGCGGGCGGCGACGCTGGGTACGCCTCGTAGACCGAAGCAGGGGGGGAGGTGGCGTTTGAACGTAAACAGCGGCCGGGGGTGCATGAGAGTATACCGAGGCCGGAGGCGGAGGTGCCGCAGCGTATACTGAGGCCGGGGGCGGAGGTGCCGCAGCGTATACTGAGGCCGGAGGCGGAGGTGCCGGAGTGTATACTGAGGCCGGAGGCGGCGGTGCTGGAGTGTAGACAGAGGCCGGGGGTGGAGGCGCAGCTACAGGTGCTGGCGGGGGTGGGGGGATCGTGTAAATCTCCATCCTCCGTTCCTCCACGAGGTTGCCGGCCTCGGACCGGGCGGCGACAATTTCGTGCTCAGCTTTCTTGTACTCTTCGCTCAGCTTGAGTAAATCATCAATATTCTCCTGGCCCAGAGCCTTCTGAACGATGACAGTATTGCCCTTGACTTGGTTAGTTGTTTGGAGAAGAAAACGAGCGAATGTTCATGACTTACTTCGTCCTCAAAGGGGTAGCCCAAATCAATAAGAGCTCGTTTTGAGACAAGGCGACCGGGGATGCGAGTCTTGCCCTTTTTCGGATACTCGCTCTTCACTGTAACGGTTGTGCCGCCACTACTGCTCGAACTAGATGAAGACCCTTTGGAACTGCTTCGGACGCTGCTACCGTGGTGTGTGTGGGAGCGGCTGGTCCGTGATGAGCTGCGGTCTCTTCGCCGCCTTGTGCGGGTGACCTCTCGTTCCCGGACACGCTCAGGATAGTCGTGGAAGTCATCATCTCCATATCGATCCGGTTCGGATATTCTGATCTCCTCCAACTGGCGCTCGACATCGTGCACTCGCGGAGGAGGCAGTGCACGGGATCGTGGAAGGGGGATGGGCTGGTACGGTTCTGGGCGGTACTCTGGGCGGTAGTCGGAGCGTCTCGCCGGTGGGCCGTATTCCTCTTTCTGGTCGAAAAAGCGCGGCTGAGGGCGTCGGTCAAATGTGTCGAGAGACGACTGGCGCCTCACCATGGTCGGTCTACGTTGCGGCGACGGACTGCGTCGGTACTCCCTCTCCATCTCCCTCTCAAAGACCACCTTGCGGTCGATCTCGGACGGCGGAGAGCGTCGTTGGTAGCGGGGTTCCTCATCGTAGTACCGCTTCTCCCGCGTTGCATGGTCGTCCTCCCATGGGCGTGGTGCCCTGCGCTCGGGCCTGTCGTCAGCTGATGCATCTCGGGTGCGAGGCGGCGGCCCGCGGCTGTAGTGCGACTCTCGCTCTTCAAAGCGCTCCCGTTCATCGCCAACCCTGTCGCGATCCCGCTCGTAGGCGAAGCGGTCTCGGTCCCACCTATCCCCGCGAACAAGCTCGCCGGTAGAGGATCTGTACGCCATTCTAACGACGAGTTCCTAGAACACAGGGGTGTAATCGTGCGTTAAAAAACCACCTGTGTGTTGTTATATAGCTCGACAAAGCTGGTTGTGAATAAATCGTGGCTGTCCGACGGTGGGAGGAGTCCAGAGAAACGGCGTGGCTACGATGACGACAGAGGGGGGTTAAAGCGCAGAATATCCCAAATTCGACGCAAGCGTGGGGAGTCGGGACAGGCGTCTGTCTCTCTTTAGTTACGCCGGTTTTTCCAAGGCTGTGAATGGTCACGCAGAGATCCGAGTGTACGTAGTACGTGCACCCCGCCGAGTAAAAATGACAGGAGCCTGTCTGAATGGTCGGTGTGATGGAATCCCTGTTTTGTTCGGCGTGTTGGCAGCACCCCGCGCACTGATTGCGTACGACCTCAGATTCCAGGTTCAGTGACGACCTCTTTCCCGCAAGGCACTTGGATTCGCACCGGTGCTGTGCGTGAGACGTGCAAAAGTCGGGGAGAGAGAAGGAGAGAAAAGGCAGAGAGGGTATCTTCTCGAAAAGTCAAGTCGATATTAATGGGAGGCTGGCAGAGGTATTATTGTTCGCTCTTATGTATAATACGGAGATTGAATAAGAGTCCAAGTGGAGGAAAAAGCAGGCTTTAGGCTTGGAGGACGACTAGGACATGGGCACTTCGTTAGTTGCCCATTCAAGCCCAAGCTGGTCGGGGCAGCTAGCCTGCGATGTGTCAGTACTTTTGCTTTGGTCTGTTTTCGGGTGCTAGTAGAAGTACTTCACTATCACTTACCATCTCCCCCCGCCGGGTGCTAGCCTGAGATGAGTGTCCCCTGATAGGCTGTTGGGCACCATCTGACTTCCCAGGGACACACATGTCCGTCCACAGCACCGCACGCACAGCACAGCACAGCACCGCACCGCACCGCAGCTGCTACGAAGTAGTTAGCTACTGCGTAGTCAACGTTACTCATGCGATTTGGCAGCAACTATGATAACTATCCGATGCAACCCTTCCCACCAGATCTCCGTTGCGCATGACCCGCGCACCCGCCCCGAGCGTCGGACCTTTCGAGATGGATAGACTTTTGGATCCAGGCACGACGAGTGTTGAGGAGAGGACACACTGACCGTGGAAGGATCTCTCTACTGTGTACGGATACCCTAACCTAGTCAGCCATCCGGAGCTTTCGATGAGACCAACTTTCCAACAACAACACACGCTCTGGCGTTGGGGAAAAAAGCACATTCGGATCCCAAATCATGGCAAAGCTGGCGCCGACTGACCCGTGCTGCGTGATGACGTTATATTCCTACAGAACTAGTCAGTCGTTACACTGAACGAACAACTACCGCGTATGGCAGCTCCCGAGTCCCCCCCTCCCTGAAGAAAGCCGTGAGCTCGACGCACGCGATCCTCTCTTCCACCCCATGCATTATTCTCTCCCCCTTTTTTCATACCGCCAGATTTCCCCGTCGCCCAACCGACTCGTCAGACTGATACTTGCCGCAGCTAAGTTAATGTCCAACTTACTCGGGGTCTCCCGGCTGTCCGGGGCATCTTCGCTTCGGTCCGTCCTATCACGGATTCCAATCCATGTGCGACCCCATAATTGTTGCTGGCCAAACTCATGCTTCCCTTGCCCTGGCCTAATTTTGGACGTCGTTTCGTGTTTCGTGCCCAATTCGAGGACCCACAGGTGCCACGGTTACTTTAGAAGATGCAAGGGAACCCTATGTTGGACCTCACTTTGAGAGCGTCTGGGCGCAGGCCGTTGAATCCGCAAGCCCAATTCTTAATGGAGTTCGAACCAGTGCTCCGTACGGATACACAGTACCACAATCAAGAACCCAGAAGCTTCCGTGGCAGACTCGGGCTTTCTCTGTACTTGTTCCTTCCAAATTGTACATATACAGTATACTCACTTCAAACTTGCCTATCCCTCACAGGCTACGCTCCCGGCCGGCCGGTAATACAATACGTAGTCACTACAGGGCTTCCATTGTTCGTTCGTGGTCTTGGCAACGTCACATCCAAGACAACGTTACACCACAGTACTTCCTTAGTAAGACCTGAGCCCCTGGGATGCGAGACAAGCGCACTGTAATAGCATTCCTTTCATTTTGAAACACATTGTGTTCTTCAAAATTATACCTGTGTAAAGGGTACAAATGGACTGGCGATACACCGGACCACGTCGACATAGGGAGTGACCGGTAATTCAACCGGGCGACTAAGTCTCGCAAACCAACGAGCACTATTGGGAGCCTGCTTTCGACTCTTTCCATACACTCTGCTGAAGCCATTCTCCCAGCAGCTTCTGGTATGCCTCCCTCTTCAACTCCGCGTCCTTTCGTGACTCCTCTCCTCCATGCGTTGCAGGAGGAAAGACGTCGAATCCGTGTATCTGATCTGGAATAAGCAGCCAACGTACCATTCTCCCCTGAACATCGACGTGATCAAAGGCAAACCGCTCATCGTCCAGGATCAGACGTCCCTCGGCGCTGGGTGTCGCCTGGCCAACCTTCATGTCGTCTGTAGGTTCCGGTCTCCCGGTGAGGCAACAGGCCATCTTCCAGGCTTCATGAGCAAGCTGGTCTAGTTCCATACCGACGAGAAAGATGTGAGGGGGCAGATGATCGCGCTGCGCGTACATGGGAGACAGCAACGGATCCCTGTAGGGATGACCCACGGGAACGTAGCTCCATTTGAAGAAAGGTGTGAACCGCGACAGGAAATCCTTATTTTCACTGCGCAACCCCGGAGTGAGAAACGGTTTATAATACCGCCTTTTAGACCTCTCCTCTGCCGTCAGCTCCTGGTTGACCGAAGGATATATCGGGATAACAGCCGAGGGCTTGATCTTCTGACGAATCGACTCGAGTTGGCAAACAGCCAACGCGAGGTTGCCCCCAGCCGAGAACCCGCCGACGGCTATCCGTTGCTTGTCGATAGGGAGACTCGGGTCGTCATAAGCAGCAAGCATAAGGGCTTCGATGTCGTAGATGGCAGTTGGAAACGGATACGAGGGAGCCTTCCGGTAATTGAGCTCAATCACCAGGATGTTATGAGTGTCGGCAAATGCGCGATTCCAAACATCGTCATCAGCAGGGTTGCCGATGCAGAACCCACCGCCGTGGATGCTGAAGTAACAAGGTAAGTTGCCGGGCGAAGTCGCGTCCCAGGACCTGGGGAAAAATATATGAATAGGAAGTGTAGGGCGGCACTCGTAAGTCTTAATTATTGTCGGCAATGTCACGGGGATCGACCAGAGCTGCTGGTACAGCTTTTGCAAAGCTTTGGTTGACGTCACCGCGGCTTGCACGGTATGTATGACGAGGCCATTGTACAGCGCTTTTGACAATGGTGCTTGGGGATGAACAGTTCCCTCGGTGGAGGTCATGTCGGCGATATCGAAGCTGGTTGGTGTCGAGGATGGGTTCGTAGGGTCCTCGGAGTGTAAGAGGGGGCAAGTAACGACGACGTATGGAGCCAAATTAAAGGAAGGTGAGTTGTGTTTATCATCAGCGTCAGGAACCAGTGTAACTAGTAGGAGGCTAATAATGGGACTGGAAGAAATAATACCTAACTATGTTTGATGGTTGCAGTGTAACCTTGACTAGACTATCCGTACGTACGTACGTGGTAGTACCGGATTTCCCGGTAGTTGGTTAGTTATCCGTTGGGTTGAATCGCGTCTGGGCCCGCAACTTCGCGCCACCTCGCTATACGGTATACCGACCAAGTTGCGTTTTAACACTAGTAAATCGGTGTCACGGCACATTGGTTTATGCCTTAGTTACGGCGTACGAAGTAGTAAGCCGCGGTTGTATGATGTACTTTCCCGTATCGGTTACCTACCTACAGGTCGGTTGCACGCAGGTCGGTTATCACGACCGAATGCCTATGTTTGGTAAAGCGCTCGTCGGTGCACCTGCCGATGTACGTACCCAGTAGATGTGTAAGTTTTAGCTGACTACCCTGACAAGCCGCGTACGAAGTACACAGGAGTGTATGCAGGTAGGGAAGGGCACGGAGTACTTATTCATGATTACGAGAGGTTGACGAAGCTGGCTGGCATATGCATAGTTGATGTGTAGGGAAGCTTCCGAGTTGCCGAGGTGGTCTTCTTGTGCAGACGGGCGCGAGTGAGGTGGGGTTATTAGCAAAGCAAGCGCCTAACAGTATGCGCGCCTTCCCCCCTCCCGCCACGGTGCCACCCCCCCCAAGATGCCCCCCCAAGATGTCTTGGAAGTTCTCTTTATAATGCTCGGCGAAATCCAACCTTGAGAGGACTTACTCGACCCGGAAGTCTCGAGAACACACAGCAAGCAAGCATTCGTTGCTGGGCCTCTCGCCTTCGAAACCCACACTTTACTTCTGTTGGGTGATAGCGATCTCGACGCGGAAGTTCCAAGGCTTCAAAGTGGACGAGATTATCTCTAGCCAATTGGAAGAATTTGGGGGAGCAGGCAATCACGGCCCGAAACCACCAGATGCTAACCCTGTCCGAATTGGGGGTGGATCGTTTGGATTCACCCGCTGTTTGTTTGTTCTAGTTCTACGGCGTGCAGCCATCCGATAACGTTACACAGTGGGCAATGGGCAGGCATGATGGGTGTCGGCGGAAGATGTCTGAGAGATCTATCGTGACATCGTTATCTGCAAATCCTGCGCCCCTTTTCACCACCACCACCACCGTGTTTGACGATAACGGCCACGGGAAGACGAGTCACGCAGCCACCTCGGGCCGCGACCTGTCGTGTGAGTGTCTCTCCAGCATGGATTGTGAAGGCTTGTTTCAACAACTCCTGCCTCCAAGATGCCAGCCATGCCAACTGGTCGGACTGATGACACGATTAACGACCTGCCGTACCTTGTCACGCGAATGATTCGATTTTCTGTCAACCCGGGCCATGCCACCTCCCACTGGGCGAGTACACAGTATGCACCACGCACTTCTGACCTTCCTTCTTGGGAAGTAAGCAATCTGGATGCTGGGCAACCATGCAGCAAACCCTGCCATGCCTGCATCTCAACATCAAGCCGGAATCTCGCACTGGACCGTTGGCTGGACGCCCTGCAGATGCCGGTGGAGACTTGCAATCCGCAACCCTTGGGAACTGCCACAGGGTCGTATTAGACGGCCAATCCCCCCCAGGCCTTCGTTGATCTTTGCAGCGGACGCGGTGTTTGGGCGTTCCTACCCCAGTCCCGACCGCAGGGTGGACCATTGATCGGCATGGGACCTGGAGCGGTCACCAGCAGCATGGAACCATTTCAGGCAGTTTGGACAGTGAGTGAGTGGCACAGCACAATGGTTCGACGCCGACATGGATCTTTGGCTGTCTTGGACACACGACCTGCCTGTACTTATCTACAATGTGCCTCTGCCCCTAAGAAACCCTTCACCATCTCCAATCGTTGCTACTACGGAGTACAGCTTGAAGCTTCACGATATCGGCGCTTTGCGACGAACATCCTCCTCGCCCATCATGATCTTCTCGACGTGCACTGGCGACGAGTCCATCGGGCCTGGTGTCCAGGGTTGTCGCCATGACTTCGACTTCACCATCAAGTTCGAGTTACTGCTCTTCTCCGTTGTGCCGTCAGCCATCTTCCTCGTCTTGGCACTTGCACGAGTCATCTCATTGATACGATCGCCAGTAGTCGTTCGTGGACCTGCACTCCAATTCATTAAGCTGGTACGCGTCGAAAGTCATACAACTCTGTGGTCTCGACTAATTGTCCCAAGGGCTTCGTCACGGCTTATATCGGACTCAACCTAGCCCTCTTGATTCTCGTCGGGCTGCGGTCCTTCCAAGTGACCAGTTTGACCATCGCCTCGAGCGTGTTGCAGCTCTTGGCAGCCATATGCATGTTCCCGCTGTTCTTTCTCGAGCATGGCCGATCGCCAAGGCCGTCTATGATCTTGAGCATTTACTTGTTCGTAACAACCATCTTTGATGTCGCCCAAACACGGACGTTATGGCTCGCATCAAGCCTAGCACCTGAGCGCACCTTTACGTCGGTCTTCACGGCCTCTCTTGCAATCAAGGTAGCTCTGCTGCTTCTCGAGGCTCAGCGTAAGACAAAATACATGTTGTGGGACCCAAAGGAGCACAGCCCGGAAGAGACGTCAGGCATCTACGGTCTTTCCGTCTTCTTGTGGCTGAATCGCCTATTCATCCGCGGTCATTCGACAATCCTTAAGATCACAGATATATATCCTCTCGACAGTACCTGTAAGCGGCCCATAGCTCTACAAGCTCCTCCCCCTGGAGCTCTAGCGTGACGGCCTACTTGGCTGTTTGTCGTAGGGATAAACTATCTGACTGTTTCTACCTCGCAGTGGCTTCCGAAGTGCTCTACGCACGGTTCAAGAACACCGACTACTCCGAATGGAAGGGCGGCGAGTATGGTCTGCTCTGGTCATTAATGAAGGCACTCGCTGGACCGATCTTGCTCCCAGTGGCTCCTCGTCTCATTCTCATGGCGTTCACATTTTGCCAGCCATTCTTCATCAACAGTCTCCTAACTTACCTGTCAAAGACAGAGCCGGACCCGAATGATTCGAACACGGGTTACGGGTTTATTGGGGCAGCGTTGCTGATTTATGGAGGCATGGCCGTATCCACTGGTCTTTACTGGTACTTTCACCATCGCTCGCTTTTCATGACGCGTGGCGTGCTTGCTACTGCTGTCTTCAGGAAGACACTTGAGCTGCAGATTGGTACGAAAGAGCCTGGAGCAGCCATGACCTTAATGTCTACCGATATCGAGCGTCTGGACATTGGGTTTCGATCTCTGGTAAGAAACTTCGGCACCTCTATTTGCCTCTACTTCGGCCTCTCTCAGGGCTGCAATGCGATTATTGCTATGAAAAACGAGGTTTTGCATTTACTGTGTATTCTCAAGGCAATGCTGACATCGTTTTGATAGCACGATACCTGGGCCGCGTTTCTTCAAGCCATCATTGCGAGCTACTTACTCTACACCCAAGTCGGGGCTGCTTTTGTGGCCCCAGTCATCCTAGTCGTTGGTTGTTCTGCAACCATGCCGTTCCAGTCCAAGCTCAGTGGGAAAGGGCAGAAGACATGGATGGCCAAGATTTCGCGACGTGTTTCGTCAACGGCCGCGGTCATTGCAAACATGAAGAATCTCAAATTATCGGGCCTCTCTTCGCCTGTGGAGGAATCACTACGCGAGGCCAGAGCCGACGAAATCCGTGCCGGGGCAGTATACCGCAAGATCTTCGTCTTGTCCGCAGTGGTGGCTTATATCCCCCTTTGCTTCTCTCCCTTCACCGTATTTGGCATTGCACGGCCGCCAATGGAGGCAGCCAGAACTTTCACGGCACTGGCGTACATGATGTTGCTGGCAACTCCTTTGTCAAACGTATTCATGTGTATTCCACAAATCATGTAAGTTGTTTGCATCATGACCAGAGTATATATATATGTACTAACTTGTAGGCTTCAGGGGAACTTTTACATGCGTCCATCGAATCCAGACGTATCTTGAAACAACGTCACGCCATGACTTTCGAACTAGTCCGCCTGCACGCGAAGAAGGCGGCGGAGATGCAGAGAAGAATGCGATGGCATCCACAGAGGAATCTGCATTAGGGTCTAGATTGCCTGCCGTGACGATTACTGGCGGAAGCTTTGGCTGGGAATCGGATAAGATGGTTCTCCACGACATCAACCTGCAGATTTCAAAATCCGAGTTCACCATCATCTGCGGACCAGTCGGGTCAGGAAAGACCACGTTGGTCAAAGCACTTCTTGGAGAGATCCCGTTACACGTCGGTTCCGTGTATCTGCACATGGCTTTTAGGCGTGTGGGCTATTGCGACCAAACGCCGTTCTTATCCAACGGAACAATCAGAGACAACGTGGTTGGCTTCTCATCCTTTGATGAAGACCGATACCACGACGTTATCGACGCGACGATGCTTACATATGATCTCGATACGCTTGCCTCGGGGGACCTGACGAATGTCGGCAGCAATGGAATCACGCTTTCTGGCGGCCAGAAACAGCGGGTGGTAAGTCCTACATCCCATGGTCTTCGCAGCATCTCTAACGATTACAGGCACTGGCGAGAGCGTTGTATCTTCAATCCGACCTTCTTATTTTTGACGACGTCTTTTCAGGCTTGGACAAGGACACCGAAGATCAGGTATACAGTAGGGTGTTTGGTCCCAGTGGTCTTATCCGACGTCGTCAGGCAACGGTTGTACTGGTGACGCATTCTGTGAAGTATCTCCCCAACGCTGATCACATTATCGCACTCGGCGCAGAAGGCAGGGTAGTCGAGCAAGGTACTTTCGCCGAAGTTATGGCACAGAGCGGTTACGTGCAAAGTCTTGGTGTCACCGCCAAGGAGGTGGACAACGAAACCTCTTCGGAAACCAGTGGAATTACGGCAGACGCAGGAAAACCAAAACCCGTGTTACGCCAGCGCCCAACGACGGCTTCTTCGGAGACCTCTAGCTCTGACGCCGACTCGACTCGAATGTCAGGCGACAAGACGGTTTATTTGCACTACATGTGGGCTCTTGGTCCTTGGGTTTCAACGGCGACGCTCTTTCTTGGTATTGCATATGGATTCTTCATCAGCTTCCCAAACATCTGGCTGAGCTTTTGGTCGACGGCCTCGGCGCAAGGGTATCCGGGAGAGCATTCGTTCGAGTACTTTTGCGGACTCTACGCCCTCTTCAGCATTTTCGCGTGGATATGTCATTCCTGTCTTGGTTACACCCTTTTCCACTTCGGTACACAGCAGTCTGGTACCAAACTCCATCGCCAGATCCTCTCAACGCTCTTCGGCGCACGTCTAGGTTATTTCACCTCGACTGATAATGGGTCGATTATCAACCTGTTCTCTACGGACCTAGCCCAAGTCGACTTGAGAGTCGCTGGCATCTTCTCGAACACGGTCACATATCTGTTCGAGTCCCTCGGCTCAGGTGCTGTAATCATTGGTGCGGCGCCATGGATTGGTGTCAGTTACCCCATACTCCTCTTGTGTTTGTATGTCATCACCCGGTTCTATCTTCGAACATCACGGCAATTACGACTCATGGACCTAGAGTGCAAGGCGCCCATGTAGTAAGTACACCAGATTCTTGTCAATTGGTGGATTCTGCTCACCATCTACAGCACCCACTTCCGAGACACGTCATTTGGCATTGACACCCTTCGCGCCTTTGGGTTTTTGGCCGAAGATTGGGAGAAAGCTGCAGGCCTCCTTGACACGTCGCAACGTAAGAGCACATCCATCCCAGTCCTGTTTTATCTTTGCAGTGACGCGGTCTGCGTCTTCCGTGTGTTTCGGAATCTTAGTGTTTCTAACTTTACGTAGGGCCCATGTATCTTTCTGCCATGATTAACTACTGGTTGCTTGTGGTCATGAACATGTTTGTCATGTTTCTGTCTGTTATCTTGGTCTCGATCGCCGTAAAGACAAACAGCAACTCGGGCTTCACAGGCGCTGCGTTGGTTTCGCTCATGTCATTTGGAAGCCAGGTCATGGAGCTTGTCATGAACTACACCGGATTCGACACCGCTCTGTGAGTACTCCGAGCACTTCCCAGAAGGTGGCAAGCTGACACAACATAGGGGAGCTGTCCAGAGGCTGCGGGATTTTACGAGGGATGTGCCTGCCGAGAATCGTGAGGGAGAGGATGTTGTACCCCCAGAGTCCTGGCCAGACAAGGGGGTCATAGAGCTGAAAGGTGTATCGGCGAGTTATGTCGACATAACTCCATCTACTGAGAAAGATGCCGTCCTGGCGCTTCGTGATATCGACTTGACCATCTCTGCTGGAGAGAAAGTAGCAGTTTGCGGGCGCACAGGAAGCGGAAAGTCGAGTCTTGTTGCTCTACTACTCAAGCTTCTTGACCCAACATCCGAGACCGCCACGAATACCACCATCGATAACGTGTCGCTCGATCGGCTGGACAGATCTGTCTTGAGGCGCCGAATTATTGCGATTCCCCAAGAAGCCGTCTTCTTGCCCGATGGGTTTTCATTCCAGGAGAACCTGGATCCTTTCAAGTTTGCTACTGCTCTAGAGTGTCAACCGTCTCTCGAAGCTGTTGGTCTCTGGCCTTTCGTCCAGGACCGAGGTGGTCTTGATGCCGAGATGACCTCCTCGACACTCAGCCACGGCCAACGTCAGCTCTTCAGTCTAGCTCGTGCCATAGTCAGAAGAAGACTGCGCGCCAAGGAGATGGGCGCCGGCAGTACCGGCGAAGGTGGTCTACTGCTGTTGGATGAAGTCAGCTCAAGTGTTGATCAGAATACGGAAAAGACTATGCAGGACATCATTCGGGTCGAGTTCCAGAACTATACAGTCGTTGCTGTAAGTCACAGACTCGAGATGATCATGGACTTTGACCGCGTCGTGGTCATGTCGAATGGTGAGATAATAGAAACCGGCCAGCCGAGAGCTTTGGCGGCAGACGGCAATTCGAAGTTTGGCGATTTATGGCGCGCAGGAGGAGGCAAATAGAGGTTACCAACGCAGGTAGATTGATCTCGTGTCGCCATCAAATTGTCCAGGCTACTACATGTTCTGCACGACGTACCGATGTATCATGCATATATGGACCCTGTCACCCATTGTGAGATCGCACGATTTGCACCTGCGTATCCGTACGCCAAGTACATGCCTAGACGTACTAGACCCTTCAACATGGATTCCGGCCGACCAGTGGATTTGGGTGGGTTAACGACCAGGATGTGAATAGTTGCCAGTCGGCCAGCCTGCTGGATTGGGAAGTACGATAGATCAATACGAGAAATCAGTCGCTTTGCCAAGAGAAATCGTTCGTTAATCCAATGGCGAGGTAGCATACTACATGCAAGCCTTCGTGGCAATCGGTTCAAAGGGGTGGCTGCCGGCACGTTGCCGTTCGCTCATTTGGCCATCTTGAGACTTGCCCTCCGCCAAACACATTGAACCTTTGTTGTATTTGCAGCGATGGCGGTCCGGATCCTTCTTGCTCTCGCGAGTTTTGTCGTCGCCACCCACGCTCACGCGGTTGACCCTAGATGGCTGGCCAAGCGGGTAGTTTCTTCACCGCTGGAAGTCAAGCTCACGGCTCCATCTGGGAACGCAGCTGAGATAGTTGCGACCATCACCAATGTCGGTTCTTCGGATCTGAACCTGCTCAAGGTCGGGACGTTGTTGGACGAGATGCTACCGGTCCAGAGGTTGTCAGTGTCAAGTGAAGCTGGTATGGATGGTCCCACCGTGCTTTTTGTATGCGTATCACCGCAGTACTCTAACACCACGCAGGCACGGATGTTGAGTCCAAGGGCATCCACACCAGCATCCGCTATGATGCCTTGGGACTGGATGACTTCCAGCCGCTGAAGGCTGGTGAGACCGTGCAGACCGTCATCGACGGAACCCGCGTCCACAGCTTTGACACGGCAGGAACCTACTCGTTTGTAGCCCAGGGCGTCATGCCTCTAGCATTGGGCCTGTCGACACAACTCTCCGGCCCAGCGGCTGCCTACAGTTCCAACATGTTGACTCTGCACGTCGCCTCACAGCCTGCCAACAGTCTCCAGGCCCTCGATGAGCGCACCAAGATCCAACCCGGGTGCAATGCCACCGAGCTCGCCTTGGTCACCACCGCCATCGCCGACTGCAAATCACTGGCCATGGCGGCGGCGGCGGACGCTGCGGACCCTTCGTCCGGCCGGTTCGTGGAGTACTTCAAGACCAACTCGTCGTCCACGCGGTCGACGGTGGTGGCGCGGCTCGAGGCGGTGGCCGAGGAGTGCTCGACCACGGACGCGGGCGTGTCGCGCTTCTTCTGCTACGACTACTACAGCATATGCGAGGTGGCCGGGCCGCTGATCGCGTACACCCTGTGGGATATGGACACCATGGTCCTATGCCCGCTGTATTGGGGGCTGGCGCAGAACACCGACATTTGCCACTGGCAGGACATGGCGACGACGGTTTTGCACGAGGCGTCGCACAACGAAGGCGTATTTGCGCCGCATACGAATGATTATGCGTATGGGTACAACGAGAGCATGGCGCTGGACGAGGGGTTTGCGCTAGGGAATGCGGACACGTATAGTTTGTATGCAAATGGTGAGTATGCCCTGCATCCGTACCCTGATGTGCTGATGTCCAACCCCCCCCGGAGTTGGATGTATGACAGTATGACTGTTTTGAGAGGGAGCTAACGGATGACCAACAGCTGTCGTTCTGAAGTGTTAGAGTTGCCGCAGCATGTCGGATGTGAAGGTGTGGTTTGACGGCTGTTGGAGCCACCTGATGTGTGTTGTGTGTTGTTTTTGGCCAAGATGCTTACAAGTGGTTTATACTTTTGGGGGCTTGCCTTGACGAAGGTACTAAGTTATGTACGATATGGAGATCGACGAGTCCCGTACGGAGTACTAATAACTAAGTCTACTTACTGTACGAACGCAATCCCCCGCCAACTGATTCAAGTCACAGTGGAGCGGGGTGTAACGCGCGTAACCCGGCCCGCTAATACCAAGTAAGTCTTACTTCGTAGTCACGGAGTACATGTCAGCTACCAAGTTGAAACGTGGGGTTGGTCAGTCGTCTGGGGCGCTGCTCGTCGCTGCTGTGTACGGAGTACGGAGTACTCGTCGTCCAGCCCCTCCTTGCCTCGCCTTGGTGGATTGCATTGCTCGTCAGCTGCGTTCGTCTCGTGCCTCTCTACGTAGCATTCCCCACCCCACTCTGTGTGCGGGCTTACACAGTACTTACAGGCAACGACGTCAACTCCTGCCAGCCTGTGCCGGCACCAGCATCATTAAGAAATCTCGTGCCGCCGCCGCTCTAGCATCTCTGGGAGCCTAATGCCATCGGCGCTCGTGCGACTCGTCGTGCATCCCTACAACGTACTACTCTGCTCATTAGCATTTCGTACTTACTCGCACCGAAGCGTGGTCTGATCCTAAAGTACTGCCGTCCGTTTGCCTGTGGACACTGGCTGGTCCGGTTTCCTTCTCTCTTCTCATCTTTCCCCATCCCCGTCCGCCGAAGCAAGCTCGCCTCCAACAGCAAATCGCCCTCGCCCTCGCCATCCTCGCCAGAGCACACATCGGCAGAAAGAAAGCAAACAACGTCATCATGTTTGACCTAATCCCCAAGCTTCTCTCGTAAGTCGCCGGCCCCCACAAAGCTGGCGCGCAACAACCCGACTCACACGCCCAACTGTAGCTCCGTAGCCTCGTTCCTCTTTCCGCTGTTCGCCTCCTACAAAGCCCTCAAGACCTCGGACCCGTCGCAACTCACGCCATGGTTGATGTACTGGTCCGTCCTGTCGTGCGCGCTCCTCGTCGAGTCGTGGCTCGAGTTCGTCCTCGTCTGGATCCCCTTCTACAGCTACATGCGACTGCTGTTTCTCCTCTACCTCGTTCTCCCGCAGACACAGGGCGCGCGCTACCTGTACCAGACCTATCTATACCCCTACCTCGAAAACAACGAGACCCAGATCGAGGACTTCATCGCCAGTGCCCATGATAAGCTCAAGGCCGCCGGCATCGCCTACCTCAAACAGGCCATTGAGGTGCTCAGGACAAAGGTCCTGGGCATGCCACCCTCCGCCAAGGAGGAAAGACGTGACGTCAGAGCCGAGGAGGCCCCGCAGACTTATACACAGTCGCTTCTTGCTAGGTTCAGTATGCCAGCTGCCAAGTTGACCGGTGCCGGCGCGAGCACTGCTGGCAGTGTTGGCGCCGACTTCTACAACCTTCTCGCCGGCGCAGTGAGTGCCGCGACTGGCGCAAGCACTCTTGCCGCGGCAGGCGCAGGCCCGTCGCAGGGAGGAGCTGGCGGGAGCAGCGCGGAGACGATGGGTACCAGGGGGACCCTTGTTCCTGACCACGTCGGCGGGCCGCAGGAGAAGATGACATTCATCGCTGCGCAGAGAGAGCGCCTGGCTTTCGTACTTGGCGCCCTCGACAAAGAGGCCAAGGAGATTGAGAAGACGGAACAGGAGCGACAGACGCGTGCCCAGGACACAAACAAGCCGGGGAGCATGAGCTTGGACGGTACCGATGCGTCACGACCACCGAGCGGACATAGTATGTGGAGCGCCCTGAGCAAGAGCCGGAGCGAGGTGGATTTCGAGAAGATCGAAGCCGAAAGTGCATCGGAGGAGGATGAGAACGGCTTACGGAGGCGAGGGCAGCCGGCGGAAGGCCAACCCGTAGACACAATCGCAACCAGAGGATGGAGCTTTCTCGGTTGGGGCACAGTCGGAGGAGCTGGACATACCGAGGCAGCACGAAGTTCGGGGGTGGAGAAGGAGGAGTAAGGATGCCACCCCACAGCAGACAGGTATTGAACGACAACGGATGGGACAGGCTTGGAGTTACTGGTTTTGACGGGCCACCGTGATTGGGGGCCCATATTGCATGTCAACTTTTGTGGCAAGACGTGAGCCACACTGCCTGAAAGCACGGGTGGTAAATGGATATTACATCGCGATCTTGGTCACAAACACTTCAAACCACGGAAAGCTCGGTCCCAGGTATTGAAGTCGAGGGCTGCCCTCGCAAGTGCGGCTTGGTCATTCCGCAATGACCTCATTGTGATCAATATGATGAGCATGATGCGATGGGCTCGTAGGTCGGGTCTGCCTACTTGCCACTTGCCATGGCCACCTATCAATCAACCCTGCACAGCTCGTCTCCAACCCTAGCGTGGTAGTACATCTATGGTGTGTCTTATCTTACACTCCTCCCCATCTTGAATAGTACGGTCCCAACTCGCGATGAGCAGTCCGTCACTATTGCGTCTTCTTGAATGGGTACCGCACATCGTCATCCTTGCGGACCCATATCTGCTTCTTCTTCTTGGTGGTGACGTGCTCGACCCAGACCTGCTGGGCATACTGCTTCATGAATTTGCGGATGAAGCGGGGGTCCCATAGCTCGGACGCGATGCCCAGGTCCTTGCAGCACCGCATCAGGGCGTTGGACTTGCACCCCTCGGCGGCGGTGGAGACGCCTTCCTCGTTGAAATACTGCTGTTCGCCCCGGGCTTGGCCGACGAATCTGTGGACAGGAGACTTTGTCAGCGTCACAGTCTAGAGATGGCAGAGATGGATCGAGGGCCATGGGGGTCCGGCAAACAGCGCCGCGTAGAATGAAAAAGGGGAGAAGACGTACCGTCCATGCACAATGAGGGCATAGTCCCGACTGACCAGCCTCTCCTGCACGACTAGGTCGCCCCTGGGGGCCAGGCCCCAGCCGCCGGGCCCAAAGGCGGCGTTGAGAACGCGCCGGTACTTGATCTCGGGCAGGTAGATGATGCCGTCGGGCTTGACCTCGATGTCGTCCGGGTCGAGGGGGGCCTGCAGCTTCTCGGCCACGTCGGCGCCAAAGGTCGAGGTGCCGAGGCCGAGGTACGAGGAGCTCCAGTCGACGGGCGCGCCCTGGGCGTCCGTCGTCGACGAGGGCGCGTCGGGGAGCGGGATGCCCGAGACGGCGGGCACGCGCTGGCGCAGGGGCGTGGAGGGTGCGGCCGCGGCCGGGGAGGACTTGGAGGCGGCTGCGGTTGTGGTGGATGACGGCGGGCCGCGCACAGAGGCTGCGGATGTGGCCGACCTGGGGCCTGTGGGTGTGGTAGCAGATGCTGGTCGCGGCGGCGTCGACGAAGAAGGATATCTGGGTTTGGGGGCGGTGACTATGCTCCTGGCGGGGGCCGGAGTGAGGCGAATCTGTCGCGACGCTGTGCGCAGGGGGTTCACGGCACGGGATGCCATCTTTCCGAGTTGTGGGAGTGCTTCGAGACGAGGCAGTGTGGATGGTGATGAGTGCTGGATTCTCTTTCGCAGTGCTTTGGAAATTTCAAGAGCTAAACTAGTTGATGGAATTGCTAGCGCCGCTTTTCCAGGCACTCGGCGCCGCTGCTAGGCTTGCATCCCGGGCGCTTGGTTGATTCGGGGCAGAGCGGGCCGAACGGCATAACTACCGGGATTCTGCTCAGTGAATGTCCAGAATGCTGACCAGTGACTCAGTGACTCAGTGAGTGGGTGGGCTGGCAATGTTTCCCCGTCTACCGTCTGCCGCCCGCCGCCTGCCCCCCAAAGCTCAGGCGTCCTTTGTCGATGTCCTCTGATCGTTGTCGTGGCTCTTCCAACACTCCTTGAAAACCTCCATCTGCAAAGTTCGGTCAGCCACCCTGATTTGAGTAGCTTTCGTCCGATGAGTGAAGTGAGCTCACCTCTTTCTTGCACTCGCGCCAATCCTTTTTTTCGTAGTAGCAGTCTGTCAACTTCATATTTTCGGCTATCACGTCGTCGTCAGTCTCGCACGATTGGCCCGATCCGGCGTGGTCTTCTTCGTACCTGCGCATCCCGTGCTGAAGATGCGCTTGTCCCTGCCGACGATGGCGTGTTAGATATTCGACTTGCGTGCAACGTCATATGCGTCCAAACTCTCACCAATCGTCCGGCTCGTCGTCGTCGACCGGTGCGACCGGGGCCGTGTTGTTCTTGTCTGCGTCGGACATTCTGCGTTGGTTCAGATGTGTGATCAAGACTTCGTTCTTCTCGGGATGTACTAGTTGTGGAGCATAACTACACAGTATCAGAGAAGGGGTGTCCACGAGATGAGATGCATGTAACTTGCCGGCAAGGTAACGTTAGCACGGATTACTCCGTAGTTAGTTAACAACCAACCGTCTTGCACGGACTAGGCCTGTTGTATGTTTCCCGAGAGGCCCGCCCGCTCATGTTTCAGTGGGCTTTCCAGGGAGATCGAAACTCCAACCCGCTGCCGAGCCGCCCAAGACGCCCAAGATGATCCCCGTTGCTATTGTTGGAAGTTGGAACACTTCGACACATTTCCAGTGCTAACTCGCTGACACGTCGACCCATCTGCTGGATCCGGGGTCAATCGCCATTCCTAGGGCCCTAGCTAACCCCCTTTTTTTTTTATAACTTATTTATTTTACTTCATCCGGCATGTTGCAACTTGCACCCCATCTACGCTGAGATTCGAGAAGCTCCGTCTCGGCCCTCAACAACATCTCAAGTGCTCTCAACAACACCCGCGGGTCACGGATATCATCACCACAACCATGACTCCCGCCCGGAAGCTCAACGTACTGGTCTACACGGGCTCCGGTACGACCATTGAGTCCGTCAAGCACGCAATCTACTCTCTGCGTCGCCTACTATCCCCCAATTACGCCGTCATACCCATCACCGAGACCATCTTACTCAAAGAGCCATGGGGTCCCACCTGCGCGTTACTCGTCATGCCCGGAGGTGCTGATTTGGGATACTGCCGCGTGCTCAACGGGCTCGGCAATTCTCTCATTGCCGAATACGTCCGCCGGGGAGGTGCTTACCTCGGTCTCTGCGCCGGTGCCTACTACGGCAGCAAGAAGTGCGAGTTCGAGGTCGGCAACAAACCCATGGAGGTTGTCGGTCCTAGAGAGCTTGCCTTCTTTCCGGGCATCTGCCGGGGAAGTGCCTTCAAGGGTTTCCAGTACAACAGTGAGAAAGGCGCCAGGGCGGTCAGAATTTACGTCGCAAAGGGCGCCTTCAAGGGCGCGGGCGTGGTACCGGACGAGGTGACCACGTATTACAATGGCGGCGGTGTCTTTGTCCCTCTTTCTGGCGCTTTCGACGACGATGTGGAAGTTCTCGCCCGGTATGCCGAAAAGTTGGACGTGGACGGTGGCGAGGAGAACGCTGCCGTTGTCCAATGCAAAGTTGGCATGGGTTCGGCCATGCTATGTGGTCCCCATCCGGAGTTTGCCCCTGAGAACCTTAGCCGCCAGAATGACGTACCGGGATACGATGAGCTGATTCAGCACATACGAGAGTCCGACGACACTCGTACCAACTTCCTCAAGGCGTGCCTTGGAAGGCTGGGCCTTGAAGTCAGTCAAGAAAGCTCGGCTGTCCCATCCCTGTCCAAGCTGCACCTTTCTTCAGCTGAAAAGGGAGAGGTGGACAACTTGCTTTATACTTGGGAAGAGATCATCACCAGGGAAGACGGTGAAGAGTACATCAAGGGCGAAAACGACACATTCCACTTGGAAAACACGGAGACTAGGTGGTCCGTAAACGAGCTGAAGAAAGCGTTGCCCGGCGCTGCAGCTCAAGACGAGGGTATTGTCGACTATACTGCCATCACAAAGCGGGTAGTCATCCACGAGAGTGCCTGGCCAGACACAAAAGAGACTCCGTACTTTAACCATCATGCTTTCTACGGCAGTCTCAAAGCGTACCGCTCTGTAGACCCCGAGGCGGAAGAATGGGGTGATTACTTGATATACGGCGAGGTGGTCACCAGCACAAACACGCTGCTCGAGAAGAACTTCAGTCTGTTAGCCAGGCTTCCCACCGGTTTCACACTAGCAGCCACAACGCAGGTCGCAGGTCGTGGGAGAGGCAACAACGTCTGGGTTTCCCCAGCAGGCTCGCTTATCATGTCCACTGTTATCAATCACCCCGGCCATCTGGCTTCCACGAGACCCATCGTCTTTATCCAGTACCTAGCCGCCATTGCCATCGTCCAGGCCGTCAAGAGCTACGATGCTGGCTACTCTGAAGTGCCCGTCAAGCTCAAGTGGCCCAATGACATATACGCCCGAGACCCTCGTTCCAAGTCGCCGGAGCCCTCGTACGTCAAGATCGGCGGCATCTTGGCCAATTGCTCGTACTCCAACGGCTCCTACCAGGTGGTGTTGGGTATAGGGATAAACACGACCAACGGGCGTCCCACTACTTCTCTGGACGCCCTGTTGCCCTCTCATCTCGCCCCGTTCCGCATCGAGAGACTCGTCGCGCGTATACTGACACGGTTGGAGGCTCTGTACAAGCTCTTCCTGCGCCGCGGCTTCACGGCCGAGATGGAGCACATGTACTACACGCACTGGCTTCACGGCCGTCAGGAGGTAACCCTCGAAGGCGAGGGCGGCATCAAGGCGCGGATCGTGGGCATCACGCGAGACTGGGGCATGCTGCGGGCCGAGGAGATTGGCACCGGCAAGGTTTGGGCACTGCAGAGTGACGAGAACAGCTTCGACTTCTTCAAGGGGCTGGTCAAGCGGAAGATTTAGCATGAGCATCCTCAAAGCAGTTTGGACCAGACTCGACGATTGGTGATTGTCCCACCGCTTATTGCATTGCTGATTGCCACTGTTCATCGTAGCCCCTTTCCTCATCGGAGTCCTCTTCTGAATCGTAGTAGCCCCCAGCCCCGTCATGGAGGGCGGTTTGGACATTGTTGGGAACGGGTGCAAGAGTGAAGCAAGCACCTAAAAGAGGTGGGAAAAGTTGGGGTGCGGTTGGTTGCCTGGTGAGCAACTCAAGTAGACAGTTCCTTTTGTTGAGAACGTTGGGGGTGGGCCAGTTGCTGTATTTGGCAAAGCATGGTCTGCGTACTCCGGACCCCAACACGAACCCTGCTTGCGTGGTGTTTGCTAGGAGGACTGCCGATTGCCCCTGGGTTGAACTTGGTCTTGAGCCGCTCTATGGAGTCGTAGTAGTGCTGTCAACACTATGCACTTTTCACTCAGCCGTGAGCTACCTCTTCGCGTCATCCAGCATGTATATGCACTAGCAGGGTGATGGTGTATCAGATAACATGGACTGTTCAGGCGTGAGGTGAGTATAATCATCATTATCATATCTAATTCAAGAACCGAAACGCCGTCTAGATTTGAACCTCCAGGTGGTCTTCTCTCCTTATCAAGCTCGAAGGCCGAGCAATACCCAAATGCAAAGTCGAGTTGAAACAGATTAGTTATCCATCATTCCGATCCCGGAATCGAACCGCTGATGCGTTGGGCTCTTCGTGCCGTCCGCAGCATTTCTCATTATTTTGCTGTACTTCTCCTCGTCGAACCTCCACATCGTGCCGTCAAAGGGCTTGTTGACGTCGCCCTTTGCCCTGATCACTAGTTTTTCCAATGTGGGATCCTTTGCGACTTGCGTGAAGTATCGCCTCTCCCACACGCGTCCGGCAGCCTTCTCCTCTTTCCGCAGGGCGCGCTGCGCGTTCTCGATTTTGCTCTTCTCCTCGCCCACCTTGAAGACGTCGTTCGCATTGATGCCTTCGGCCACGCGCTGCCACGCTCGTCGAGATTCCAGAGGGTGTTGTTTCTCAATGGGCGCGACCTCGAGCGGTGTTCGCCTAAGGGCAGCCAAGTCTACCTTGTCGATCGTAATTCCCTGGGCGTTCTTGAGTGTGTAGCTGCTGCTCCATTGACCCTCGAGAGTGTAGATCGGCTTCTCTTCCATGCCGTTCTTGTATAGCGTTGCCACGAACGAGTTGCTCTTGCCCTTGAGCCACCCCTTGCTCGAGAATTCGATTTTGGATGTGTAGCCGGAAGACGAGTTGATGTACGAGGTGCCGCTCAGCTCGGGCGCGATCTGGAATGTCATGATGCCTGTGACAACGACGGGTGCCATGGTGAGCAGGTGTTCCTCGTCGTACTTTTCGATGCGGAGGACTCCATATCCGTTGCGCTCAATGTTGATGGTCGTGGTGAAGTATGATTTGGGTGCTACGAATCCCTCGAGCTGTTTGCGCGAACGGGCGGTTAGCTAGGCGCATTACGACTTTGACAGGGCAGGGCAGGGCCACGTTGAGTCGCGCGGATTCTTTCTTACCTTGATGCCGTGCGCATTGTTGGCAATCAGGTACGCAGTTACCGGCGGGTGATGCGATACCTGCTCGGTGATCAACTGCGAGGTACCGGCCTCATCTACCCACTTGCCCATGAAGATCTCGCCCAGAAAGGGGTTTAGGGGCTTCAGCTTTTTCTTCTTGCCGGTTTCGTCCCTCGTGGCGTGCTGTACCCGTAGCGTGGATATGTACCACTGCAACACTCGCAGCGCGCGCAACTCGACGTCTTCCTCAGCCGCGGGAGCGACGAAGAGTTTGTTGTGATCGTTCCAGTGCGTGCTGAATTCGACCATGCTATTCGGGGCGAGGAGTGCCGGGGGCGCTGTTAGGGACGTGAGGTCGCCTCTGAATGTCGCTACCGACTGTTGGGGAAACGGCAACGGTTAGTGGTGGGGGGTGGTAAGGTCGGCGGGGGGTGGCGTGAGGGTTTCTGTCGCCCGACAGTCTGCAATGCAGACCAGACTAGAGTAGATGGTAAAAGTGACTCACCTTGATGAATTGGAACCATGCCGACTTGCTCTGCTGTTCCACTCTCTTCTCGTCGTACATGGTAACGGCAGCGGGCTGGTCTCCAGGAGGTGTGCGGTCTCACGGGGTCACAAGGGGGGGCGGGCCTACAATAATGGCTTGGGAAGTTGGGAGCGTAGAGGGCAAGAGGGCAAGAGGGCAAGAGGGCAAGAGGGCAAGAGGGCAAACGTAGAACAGACGATGGACGGTGCAAGACATACAGCAGCAGCAGGAAGATCGATGGCCAGCAATTAATATTAGTATCCGGGGCTCGAGGATATGCTCCAAGGTTAACCTAACCTCTGTATCGAGTTACGACGTCAAAACTCCACCCACCTACCTGATCCTTATCGACTCCCTGGACCTTCGCTATGCCAGTCTTCGGCGCGTGCATCGGATCAACAAGGAAAACCAGAAAGTATGCGGTGCCTGCCACAGCCGCTACTGCCGACATGCGGCGGCTCGTTCCGGCGAGGTGGGGGATTGGTGGCTTGCCTGACATGCTCACTCGCGGGCACTTGGTTGTGAGACATGAGACGTTTTGTGCTTCGGCCAGTGGAGATCAATCGCCATCAGAAACGGCATGTGAAGGGAGGTAACTAGTTACTACGGTACGGAGTACGGATACTACTCCGTGCGTAGTTACGGATACCGTAGTAACTACGTCCTTGCATCCAAGGGGCTGGCTAGGGTCTGGCGAAATGCACGCCAAGGTGGCGCTTAACAACAATCACGTGACTTGATGAACCAAGTACGGAGTACTCTGTAACTTTATCCGTACAGACAACTAAATCACAAACCACGAGTGACCACAAGTCCACAGTCCGTCGGCGGAGAGATGAGACGACGTTGAGAACTTGGGCCTTACGGAGTATCCGTATTCTTATTGCGGGCATTTACTGTAAAGTAGCTAATGAAGGTAGCTAATCAGCCATGAGACGAAGCCGAGTGATGGACGCGAAACAAGCAGGGAGCTCCCATCTCGACTAACATTATCACACGTCAGACCATGATGGCCATGAGTTTAATTTGCAGACGGAGACGCAGCAGCCCCAAGAGAAAGGGTCACGCTAGTCTTGATCAGGGCAATGAAACTTGGATTGAATTCGAGCCTCCACTATTTGCGTGTCCTTGACCTCGTCGGGGACTCGGGGCAGCCTTATGACTAACTAACTAACTTCACAGCACAGGTGAACCGTGACAGACCGACAGTGGACACCGTGACACTGTGACAGCACTAATAAGTAGTGCAGTGCCAGGCTGCCAGCGTCACCACCCCCAAGTTCCAACCACTAACCCAGTCAAGGCAATGACAGCACTAAAGTTAGCCATGGCCGCTTCAGATACACAGATACACAGTACACAGTAGGTACATCATGGCGCAAATGCTCGCCATTGAACCTTGCCTAATCAAATCAATCTCCCGCCTGGGCAATACGAGATACGCAATCGACACGCTTACCCCGGGTCCCCGGGAACGCCAAACCAAGCAATATGCACCTTTGTCAAGCGTGCCGAGACCCTCGAACCCGAACGGGCGCGCCGCCTCCCTTGTTGGTGGTAGCGTCATGAGTAGTCGCTTGATGCTCTTCGGCCAATCGTCTCTCGTCGGTGACAATGGCATGAGCCTCGCTGGTGACTCGAGTCTGGTCGATGGCATGAGCCAAGTCGGTGGCCCGAGTCTCGCCGCCAGGCTCACCGTCTCCGAGAACATCGTCAGCATCTGACCAAGTCTCAATCTCTGCCTGGAGTGAATGCACCGACACACTCTTTGTCAGTTGGACAGTATGACGTCGAACAGTACCAAGCACATACTGCTGCCAACCGACAGTGGCGGCTTGTGCGATGGCCACATCGAGCCCACTCGACGAATCCTCCGACTGTCCCGACATAGACGCTGACGAACGTCTCGAGGCAGGGACGATTGATGAGGCATCCGTCACCGTCTCCGTCTCCTGTCCCGACCACTCGTCGTCGGCCTCCTCGTCTGTATCGACACGGCTGTTGGCGCTGGTTGCAATGCTACTGTCGCGACGGCGGCGGCGGTGGCGGTGGCGGTGGCGGCGTGTCAGGTCCGCTATGGATACTGGCTGAAGCATCAGTTGGCCGTCGAGCTCGGCCATGTGCTTGTGACCGAGGAAGTCGCACCACGTCTGTGCTGCTTCGATCATCTCATTAACTTCGTCGTCCAGATCGGAGTTGCTGGTGGTACGTTTGCTGACGTCGGTGTCTCTTCCGCGTGACTGGTGACGAACGATGAGGGAGTTCAGCTGCTCCAGCTTGGAGTCTTCCAGCATCATGGCCCACTCGACGCCTGGTTCCTCACGAACGACACTCCAAAAGAGATCGCCGCCTTCATCGGCATCATTGTAGTAATAACGGTACATGTACATGGCCTCGAGGAGGTTACGGACATGATCGTAACGCTCAGACTTGTTCGGGCTGAAGTTGAACTGAGTGCGAATCTGATCAACGAATTCGACCAGCGAGAGAATCGACGACTCGGCATTCTTGGCACTGGGGTGCGTGGTTGCAATGACATATCTCAGGGGTACGTCGGTGATGTCGGACTCGACATTGTCGCCAGCAGGAAGCTGAGAGGACGAAGCGACAGTCTGCTCGTCACCGCCGACTCCAGTCTCGGTGGCGCCGTTCCACTTGATGATTTCATCAAGACCGAGGAGAACCTCCTTTTGGCTATTGGTAGGCATATTGGGCGTGGCAAAGTGTTTGAGGATGGGACACTTATATCTAGCCAGCAAGCTCTAAGTCCTCGGGCGAGTGGTGGTGCTGAGGGTGAAAAATGGGATCTGCTGCTTCTGCTGCTGCTGCCCCTCAAGGAAGGAGGATGGGCGGTTTGATGTGGGAACGCTGCAGTGAAGGGCGACTGGCCAAATCCTGAGAAAATGTGTAATACTCGGGAGTTGTCCAGGATGCAGGCGACCAAGTGGGAGTTGCACGTAGTTCTAGGGAGTGTCGTTGTAAGTGTTCGTCCAGCAGGTAAATGGTGACGAAAGGGGTTGAGATTAGAGCAACAGAACGTCACCCACAAACACTTGCCTTGTTTTTATGTGTAGCTGACCCAACTTTGATATGAAGGTGACAGTTCTTGTTTTGTAGCTGTCGAAAAGTGACACGGGGTTGCCGGCAATAAAAGTACGAGTTGCCCGTTGCTCTGCCGATTACCCACGTGAGCACACCGTATAAATATATATATATGAAAGGAGTGGTGAATGAGACCGGCAGGGAGTAGAAAGTAGAAAGCCACTGTAAAAAACACTTAAAAAAAACTTACCAAGACTGAATTGTTTTCAATACTGATGTAGACCACGCTCGAGTTCAGCTTCGTACTGGGAACTATCATATCAGAATGCTGTCTCCCTTGTGATGTTTGGGAATGGAGGCTGACCCATGGGAAATAACAAGGGACACTCACCAAGGATGAAGGGGCCATCAACAGCTTCGAGTTCCTTTAGTGGTTCTTCAGGTGACCAAGTGGTGATGAAAGGCGAATGGGGTGAAGCTGAGGCTGGGGACAAGTAAGACTGCCAGCCAGATCTTGGGAAGTCAGACAACTCCAAGATCAGCAGAGAATAGTTTTGACGGATGATTGTCAGGGAAAAAATAATCACGGAGCTCTTTAGGTCCAAAAAAAGGTTCATAGGGCCAGTAATTTGGTTAGACGACGATATCATCGTGGCCCTTGCTGGCGGGCGATGTCATAGGATAAATCATGTGGCCTGCACAGGTTGCACTGAGCGCGAGACGAACCACGAGTCCTTGACACATCGTTTACCTTTTCAACGGGGGAATAGTCAAATCGCGACATGATGAGCACAGAATGCCTGCTTCATGGTGTTTGTAGACGGCTACGTTGATATTACCCCTTTTATTTCGTGCTAGCGCTATCGACTATACACCCTTTGCGGCTAGGTATACGTTCACACCAAACCAACAGTAGTATCTTGTTTGGATTTGGAAGAAGGGCGAAAGAAAGCATCATGGTGTTCATGAACTTGTGTATTAAGGCTCTTGGTTTTCTTCGTCATGTTTGGCCTCAAAGGGTATTGATGCCGCAGTGAAATCACGAGTCCTGCACAAGCTGCCTACTTAATCCAGATGTTGTCCGGTTCACTTTGCGTTTACCAGTATCTGAGCCTAAGTTGTCCCCGAGTACGTAGTATCGATGTCAATTGCGACTGTCGGGTTGTGGCTGTTGAGGGGCGACACCTGACCAGTTCTGTTTCTCTACGGTGTTGCAAATGAAACTGACGTGAGCATATTGAATACATTGACAGAGGATATAAATATGGTTGGAACCCCATTCCAAGGCCCGATGGTGTACAAAATGTGGTAAACGCCACTTGGTTGGATTCATGGAAATGAGACACCGATGAAGCAAGGCCTAAGATATCACGAACGGAATTGTCAATCTGGCTTTCAAATTGATAGATCTAAAGGCATTTGAAGCTGCCACTAACAGTGTAGGACAAACCTTGGAAGGCGTTCGCTTCTCGTTTTTTTTCGTTTTTGTTTTTTTGTATACAAGAGAGAAGGCGTAATGCTCCTAGACTACGCAGAAAGCGACCAATTCCTACTTTGATATGCAGTTGTCAGGTACCAATGAGACAAAATGGCATTGTGCCAGTCACTAGATATATGGCGGGTACAAAAATCACTTCAGTTGGATCAGCCATCATCGCTAGTTACTATGTGCGCTTAGCAACCGTTGCTAAAATTATGAAGAACCGACTTACGCCTTTGCGTCCTTAGAGGATCCTCTGGATCGTGAACTATTCGCCTAACCAGTTTGACGGGATATTATTACATGACTGTTAAGACTAAAGTAGAAGATGACTATCTGCAACTACCGTTACATCGTGTCAAGGTGAACTGCTTAAGTGTTAAACGTCTTATCCTATATCGAGCCCGACAAGTGACTCGACGAGGATTATTTCGAAAAGCGTAAAAACGCCCGACTGCCAGAACATTACCGATCACCACAGAAAGTTCAAGATGAAGAATCACAATCCTTCGGTTAATGACCATGAGTTCCGTCAACATCTCGATATAGTGTGTGCTATAGTTCCTGCTATCTTCCGGGCATCAGATGAGGAGGAAGGGCCGTGGGTGATGTACAAACGTGTTGCCAAACAAAAGTTATCGGCTGCATGGGCGACTGCCTAGTTGGGATGAAGCCGCTCGAGCCAAAAGTCCCTTTTTCCCGAGTCATACTCGCGTCTTTCTTGATACCACCTCTTTTAGCCAGCAGCGTAGACTAACCAATGTCACAATCTTAACAAGGCTTATCACGTACGACTCTCCACACGCAAAAGATCGAAGGCTGATCGGCTGTGTATTAGTGGAATATAATATAGGGCTCTACGATCCAAGATCTAAACCGAATATGGAAATAGAAAACCTGGCGTTCTTCAATAGCACCAGGCACATTATAGGGGCCTCGATTTCCACATGCTAAATATATACAAACACCTATGTACCGGTACCCCACAAATGTACTTTATATATATATATATTTAGATAGAGTCAAATGGCCCAACCTCGAGACATATAACCAACTACATTGATTACTTGACCGTCACGAGTTATCAGGTTGGCTTTAGTGTGAGAAGCCCACATCCCGATACATTTCGAGTTAGGCAATGTGCAAGCTTTTGCAGCAAAACAACTCGCAAAAACGAGGCTGTGATTAAATACACCAATCAACGCCTGTCGCTTTGCTGCGATCAAGAGCCATAACTTTGACACTGCTCTTAAGTTGCACCTATAAGCTCCTTGCATCACTCATATACACTTCGTAGGTGCCGCGATTAGGGTATAGGGTCGCTGCGAACTGGGGCATCCTAAGAACTAGTTTATTTTATGGGGGAGCCTCTCTTATCATAAAATGTGTATAGTTGAGTTTCGACTACTATCGATAATATTTAATCTTCTATAACCAGGCACATGATTACTGCTGCATGACACGCATAACATGTAACTCCGCAACAACTTGCACCTTGGCCAAGATCTTAGGTGAGATGCACAGTAATTTTTATTTCATCGCATGTTGAAAATAAGGATTGACGAGATGTTCAAGACTTGTTGCCAAGCCCTCCTTTCAATCACCAATTGGTTGTAGGGACAAGGGTGTTTGTTGTTGTTGCTGATTGGCCGGGGACTTCTACTTTGTAACTTGTCGATAACTTGTGCAGTAACGTTGCCCTCCCGACTCCGTACCGGCGTACCCTAGTCAACAATGCTGCTGCTTGTGTCACTACGGTCACTGACATTGGCCACGCATATATCCGTAGTTAAGGTTGGCTTGGCTAGCAAGTTGGTCGGAGCTTGGAGTGGCTGCAATTTTGGCCTCCCGACTTCCCAGGGCCATCCCAGACATCTCCAGCTTTGTTCTTCCCGCAACCGGCACTTCCCGCGCCCCTCTGTGCAAATCGAGCGCTGCAGATCATCATCACAAACACAAAACCCAGCTGGCCGGTCGAGCCATTCACTGCCCGCACAGTTCCTGTGGCCCTAGCCGTCAATGGTCATCATGGATCACCAGAGGGACACAACAATCCTGAGAGGGATGACCAACGTCTTTACCGTAAACCCGACCTCTGCCGCATTGCCGACTCCCACGGCCCACGGGCAGCTTGCTAATGCGTGCTGCAGGGATTGGGCATTCTTCTTGGTGCCGGCCGCATCTCCAGCGCAACGCATGACCAGATCTTGGCCCTCATCAACGAAGAGGAAATCAACGCGGCGCCGCAGGCTCGTGGTGCCCAGTTGACGCCGGCTGCCGGCCTGTCCCGGTCAGGCTTAGAGACCCCGTCGTCCCTAAACGGGCTGGACAGAGACTTTGCGTACGGCTGCGCCGCCTGGGGCCGACTTGTTGTCTGAAAGATGCTGACCGTGTCTCTAGAAGCGTCAGGCTGGGTAGAAGAGGTCACGAGCCCGTCAAGGCCATATCCTCCCCGTCTCCCGTGGCACTAGTCAACTCGCAGTGGTCCGACAGGGTTGCCGCAGCATCCCCATCGTCCACCCCCTCCGGGGAGACCCGGCGATCCAACATCGTCTGCCCTTGGTGGTCGACTGAAGGCTACCGCTGCCGAGAAGAGGGAGATGGGCAATGCACTTGGTTACACCAGGACAGCCCAGGCGCCGTGAAGGAGACCCTCATCTGCACCTACTGGGCCGAGGAACGCTGCACCAAGACGGCCGACGACTGTCGGTTCGCCCACTTCTGGTAAGCCTGGCCGTCCACCAATCGAGCCGAGCCGTTGCTGATCTTCATTTCAGGGCCGGGCATCGACAGATTGCACCAGCCCCAAATCAAAGGTTCAAGAAACGTGCCCATCGCACAGATTCTTCCACGGGGAAAGGCTGGCGACCCGCAAAATAAACGCGGCATAACCAGCTGCGTAATTAGAGTGTATGGGGGCCGAGAGGCAAGTCATGGGAAGCTTCCAAAGGTGTGCTCAAAATGCTACGGGCGGTACGGTTCAAGTATTGTATCGCAAACTATGCTTCACTCTGTCCCCCCCCGGCCTGGCGGCGTCTCTCTGGCATTAACCTGCGTATCCTATAAGACTCATTAGCCCAGAGTCTCTGTTGGTTACGGGTTTGGCGCGATCGAGGCGAAGAAAATATGTGCACCATGTTTGGACAAAGTTCTGCCAAAGTTCTCACCTGTACTTCCAATCGCGACCTCCGACTCGATCACCGCATCAGTCTCATCGCTAGTAATGGGTAGCGTACAGCCAATGATGGGTATAGACCATGCATTGATGTCCAATGGTGCCTCGGGAATCAAGTACCGATACTGTCGTGGCCGTATCACCACTCCGAGTTTGGCTGCAAGACTTGGGCCGATGTTCGTCTCTGTTCCGGAGCACTTCTCAGATTTGTAGTCCTTGTCCTCCATCTCGACGAGGCCTGGTCTCTTCATCTTGCCTTCCTTTCTGCCGAACCCCAGGACGACGCCAGAACTCCCCTGGTCCGTATGGCTAAGCCATTGGTCAGATAGTGGAGGATGTCACGGAATCAAGCATATCGGAGGGGGAGTGAGTGACATGATTATGATGTCTATATAGCATCGGGAACACGCGCCCCTTTGACAAACTGTTGGGACTTCTTCACATTGCACTACTACAAAGTACTCATGAAGCTGACGGGATCTGGAACCTCCTGTGAATCAGTAATCAGTTGGACTCGAACACTGACAGTGATCTGAATAGTGAGCCATAGGTTTTACAGGTTCCCCCGCGATTTGAGCCAGCAGCAAGCAAGCCCAAAGAGAAAAAGGAGAATAAAAATGTATACATACTATCACGAAGTAAAATCCACGCCCCTCTGCTTAGCAAGTAGTAGTGTTTGACAAACCAAATGTGTACCGGTATCATGTTTACCCACTTCTGATCAGATGGTGATTTCGGTTGTCCCATCACACTTGGATATACCCAAAGCGTATCGCTTGTTGGCCAAACTCCACGCCATATTGCCGGTAATCATGGTTTTCGCACCTCCCACAAAAGTAAGAAGATCGTCGCGACGCTCAGGGTAGAGTTTCAACAGTCTTTCTTGCGCCGACTCCAACGTTGCAATACTAGCCGCCACTAGATTGAAGGTGTGGTCCAAAGCGATTTGCAGGTCCTGGAACTGGTGGTACAGAATGGCAACCCTAAACAGGGTTGGAATTAGCAGCTGTCATTGCAAGAAGTGGTAGCAATATCACAGGCGAGCAAAAAGACAAGTCGAAACTCTTGGAACTTGCACCCTCGGTCCCCTTGTCTGTATGGAGTGAGAAGACAGGGGACAGGGAAGAATGGTGCTTACGCGTTGTTGAAGAAAGGATACTGAAGCTCTCTGCGTAGCGAGAATGCATCATTCATGATGGCAATAGTGCAGTTGGTCGATTCGTAGATCTGCTCGACGTTTGGATCGGCTCGGAGTTCATCGCCGAGGTCGACGTCCACCATGTACCTAGAAGTCAAATCGATTAGTAAAATGCTTCGATGCTAGGTTGGCAGTGTCGAGTGGCATTATGGGAGCGAGATTGGTCCCATGTTGGCATCAGCAGGAGAGACCTACTCAATGGTGGAGGCCACAGCTGCCACACCGCTCGTACCCATCCGCAGAGGCAGATAGTTGTCAATTGTGGGTGCCAATCCGCCCAACTCTGACTGCTGCTCGAAGCCGGTTGCTTTCACCGCACGAACGCATTCTTTCATCAGGAGAAGTCTCTGGCCGCGGGTCATGTGGGCAACAGCTTCGTCCGCCACAAGATCGAAGCTTGACAGCGTCACAGACAGATCTGCAGGCCGAGTCCACCCCTTTGGAGGCTGTTCGTCCGCAAGGACGGCCTCTAAATACTCGATGCTCTCGGCCCGGAACCTCTGACCTGCGTCCCAGTCCAGACAGATATCACTCAGCTCGCGGTTGTCCATTTGGTCATCCCAAATGTACATCTGAAATATTTGTTGTCAGCGGCAGCACCAAACTCCAGGACAGCAGGCGTACTCACCCAGCCTATCAGCCTGGACTGGAATAGCAAAGCATCGTAGCTTGCAGTAGGCCACTGGATGCTCAAACATTAGCTGATGACCATCACACGTGGACTACATCATGAAGTATCCAAGCTCAGCTTACCCATGTTGCAGCATTGAGCGCACAGCCAACTGGTGGGGATGTTAGTATTAGCTTGACGTTCTGTCGTTTGAGACTGCGTGGTGCCAGACTAACCCTTCATCATCACGTCGAGCTGTTTGCATGGGCCGAGCATTCTGCATCGATAAGTCAGCCTTGGACTGTTGTGTGATGGGCGACGGCCATCTTTCTGCAGGCTGCTCAGCTCCGACTTACTTTCTCAGCTCCTCATTGTGAACCTCCTCCACGGCCTTGTAGTGCACGTTGAACCCCTTTGGCCATGTTTGCACCAAACTGTCAAAGTTGGGAAAACGGAGCTTCTGCCCTTTGAGTGTTTGCACGTAGTCGTGCGAGCCAAGCAGGTCCTTACGCATGATCAAAAAAGTAATAGTGAGTCGAACGGTGAGTATATGGCGTCCTTGGAAGATGGAACTCGGGGGAGGGGGTTTGTGCCCGTTCTTATATCATATAACTACGTCCTGCGCTCCTGGACTCCAGCGAGCACCAGAGACAAATATGGAAGGAAACTGATAACCATTCGGCTTATCAAAGTCCAGTACCAAAAATTTCCCAACCTGTCATGTCATGTTGCTCCTCAACTGGCAAGACTAATGCAAGACCAATGCAAGACCGTTGATAGCTATCTAACTAAAACTTTGCGCATCCGCGGTTTGCGCGGATGTAAACTATTGGAACTGCCCCTGGCAGGCCTGGCATCATGCTCAAGGATCTCGGCAAACCCTCAATGTCCATCCCTAGTCGCAGTCGTGGCCTGCATGATAACTGGCTAGGTAGACGGACGGGCTGACTGGTCGCCCGTTGTGTCGGTAACGCTGCTGATTGGGGGAAATTGGTTATCCTTGGGGCGATCTATGGATTCTGGGCTGTTGGTTACTACGTACATGGTAAGTCGGTTACATAGTAAGGTTAGTTAGTTGGAGTTAGTGGCGGCGACATGAAATGACCTGCTAATTTCAACGGCGTGGGTTTCTCGAAACCCCACATTGTATGCATGTGGCCCAAATCAGCGCACACAGTCCGTACCCGAGTTTCAACTAATACACAGTACAGTCCAAAGGGGAAGTTGCACATGCACTGCGTGGCACCGTGGCCTGTCGAACCGGGTTCATCGTTTGTGGCCGTTCGTCGGGTCGTATGCACGCGGCTAAATGGGTTCTAGGCGGACATAACTACTAAAGTAGACTTGACGCCAAGAGTCGACCGTTGCTCCTACAATCGTTGAATTTGCCAACGTGCTAGGTGTTGCCAGCAGCTAGCTGCCCGTTGCCGTAGAGCCGTGAGTCGTGACGACGTGATTCATGGTAGCAGTGAGAACTGTTAACGTTAGATAGTTAGGGGAGCCATCACGAATGGCTCGTGTCAAATTGTTAATCGTTGGCCGTGACTCTACTGCAGGCCTTTGGTCACCATCGAGACAGAGAGAAGAGTAAAATATTGACAGGTATCCCGTATCCATAGAAGCAAACTTAATAACTTTTGGTTTCGTGTTAACTATCCATCTACTACTCGTTCGAGCTGTTCGAGTAGGTCAACTGAACAACTCGAACCCTCGAGTATATACCTAGTAATATCCGTACGGAGTAGAGACTAGTTGGAGACTAGTCAGAGGCTAGTTACTACCTCTGGATCCTTGGTAAACACGATTGGGAACCAACAGCATTAACCCCTAGGCACGGCCCCACTTACCTAAGCTTACCCCACCCCTCGAACCTTGGATCAACGGAAAGTGCTCCACACGGAACGGAGACTGCTCCATATGCAGAGCTTCGGCCAGAATGAATGATTGCTCTCAACTTGGCGAGCACCCCGAGACGCATTCATCCTCACCACGTACAGGAAAAGACACGCAATCTTACGTAGCCAAACTACCTCCTTGCGTGGTGACGTGATCAAGATACCTATTGGTCAAGAGTCGCCAGGGCTCGTGAGTTGGGGCTTTTGGGATCGCGGCTATGACGAGACGGGATCCCGCACTCACTAATTACAAGTCAAGTCCACGACTTACAAACTTGTCACTCGTGATCGCACTCTCATCTGACCTGGTTACAGCTTGGCTGCGAAGTACTCTCCTGCACCTGGTTGTTGCCATTTTGACGAGGGAAGAGTATTAGGTCGCACTTGTCTGTCTCGAGGAGTTACAACTCGTCCGTACACAGTAGTGGCGGAGCAGCTCGTACAAGCCTCACATCATTGGAACGACCGTTTCCTTCCCACCGCGACAGCGCACGGAGCAAACCCACCGGCGACCGACGCTAGCTCTACTCGAGTTAGTAGTAGTTAGTTACAAGTTAGTGGCTTACAGACTCGGACCTCGGTCGGTTGCCGATCGCACGCTTCACGATGCAGAAAATCAAGCAGACCCTCCTGCGACTAACCGCTCGTACGCCCAAGCCGGCGCTCACCCGCACGGAATCAAAGAAGGCATATTCGACTACTCGACCGCCACGACTGGCTACGGACTCCACCCCAAGTCTGCTGACAGCCAACGACACCACGCCCGTCGCCATCGAGGACAAGCCGCTGGGCCTTTGCTTTCTCTTTGGTGCAGATGAAGATGGATCCGACGGCGTCGATTTTGTCTTCGTCCATGACTACGCTGGCCATCGTGTCGGCTCCTGGACAAAGTCCAAAGTGTGCTGGCCGCGAGACCTCCTGAGCCAAGATATCCCCGGCTCCAGGATGATCTCGGTAAGTCCGGCCTGAAGGGGCTCCGAGCCATTCATGATTGCTAATTGCTGACTTTGATATGCAGTGGGGATGGACGTTCGGTGAACGCAATGAGATGGTACACTATCGCGAAGAGGGACAGTCTCCGCTGAGCGATCGACTTTTACAAGACCTTGGCAAGGTTCGGAAGGGCAAGCTCGCCAGTCGGCCCATCATCTTCATAGGTCATGGGATTGGCGGCTTCATCATCAAAGAGGTCATTTCTGCATCTGCCGTGTTGCGCATTTACGGGAAGAGTGACAGCAGCGAGCAAGGGCGGACTTTCGCGCACACGATTGGTGTCGTATTTCTCGGTACTATCCACGCAGCAGCTACCGGCCAATCCATGGGTCAGACTGTTCTTGCGACGGCTGCATTCAGCCAGAATTCAGTGGATCCTTCTCATCTGGCTTTTATTGAGGCTCAGTCTGAGTTGTTGGAGAAAATCATTGCCGATTTCGCCTTGTTCTCCAGAGATTTCCAAGTCGTGTGTATCCGAGAAGATAAACCAACGCCAAACGGAGTGGTAAGTTTGTCGTTGTATATTTTTCACGAGCCGCTGTCAAACTAATTGAAGCCTTCTGCTAAACTCGAGAAAACTAGCTCTTACCAAGAGAGTCGTCGTCCTATGAAGGCGGCACAAATCTTACTCTGGATTGCATTGTTGCAGACCACTTCGGGATTGCAAGGTTCTCGCATCGGACGGACCCTGGTTACTTCCAGGTTCTTGGCCACATCAGCAAGATGATACAAGGCCTTTCACCCACCGGTTTGTGACCACTCTCTATGGTGGGAACGGCATGCTGATCTCTTTCACAGATGTCATTGTGGCGAAGGAGAAGCGAAGTCAAGGTAATCCGATGTGCTTTTTTCACCACCTTATTTCACTCGTCATTTTTTAGTGCGACAGGTAACTAATGTGAAATTGTGAGTAGACATACTTGATATGCTCTACTTCGATGGCATGCTCGAAAGGGAAGGTCAAATCGAAATCAACGATTGCATCAAGACGTCTTGTTCCGACATACTCTCCACCAGTCGACACGATGTAACCAGCACCTCGCTCCACAGTTGGCTTGAGTCTGATGAACCTATATTCTGGCTCAGTGGAAAAGCTGGGTCGGGTAAATCCACGCTCATGAAATATGCCTTTTACGACAGAGATATTAGAGAGGGACTGGGGCGGTGGGCCGAAGGAAGCAGTTTGATGATGGTAAGTGTCTTCATGTACGAAGGAGGTTCACTTCTTCAGAAGGGCACAGACACTATTCTCCGAACTGCTTTATTTCAAGTACTCAGCGAGAGAAATGATCTCCTCCCTATGGCGTTCCCGAGTTTCTACGAAGGCCCTTGGCCGCCTCTCGTTCCATTGACGACCAGTGTCAATCTCATCCAAGCATTCTGGGGCATCATGGCACACGAGTCAAAGAATCTAAAGCTCGTCGTATTTATCGACGGCATCGACGAGTACCGTTGCGCGCGGCAAGGGTGCGACTACGAAGAAGATGGCGAATTATCGTCTAGCCAAGCAAGCGACGATGACGACGATTTGGCTTATGGCAGAGGGACAAGTCCGGCCATGCGACAATGGATCGAAGATAGCAATCGCGAAATTATGCAGTGGACATTGGCCATGGGTGCGCAGGAGCGTATCAAATTTTGCATATCGAGCCGAGAGCTCCCAATCTTCAATGAGGCTTATGCTGGGTACCCAAGGCTTCGAATTCACACCCAGTCGGAGAAAGCGATCACTCGGTATTGCGCAGGTCGCCTCGCCGAGGAAGCCCCTCATCTGGCAAGTTCGAACTCGTTGTGCCGCGAAGTGGCGTCCAAGTCGAACGGGGACATCTTATGGGCCCGGCTGGCTATGGATCTCCTCATGGAACAATCCCTCAAATCCCTCCGAATCACCTTGGAGTCCCTTCCTACCAGACTTGGAGGCAGCAAGGGACTGTACATGTGCATACTGCACAGCTTAGGGCGGGAACAGCAACATGACGCGGCCCGCCTATTCCAGCTCATGACAAAAGCCCAGAAAGTCCAACCACCTTCTGTTCTGACCCTTGCGTTGGCTTACGATGGCTTGGGCGAAGATTGCCAGCTCAAAGGCTTGCGGGGCAGGGCATATACAAGAGAGGAGCTGATGCAAATGAGCCAGCACATGCTGCACCGCCTGGAAGTATGTTGCAATCATATACTGAAGTGCGAAGGCCAAGTACTCGAGCCCGGACAGCGCATCGTTTTCACTCATGATACGGCCCGGGAATTTGCTGGCAGGAAGGCTGTGTGGGAGAAGCTACTCTGCACACCGTCTACCGCCAATTCGATACACAAGGCAGACATCGGCGTCTGTCTGGCTCTCCTCGGCAGTCATGTCAAGCAGGTGCAGTGCTTGCAACCTGATATATTGCGGTCGTTTGTGCAAACACAATCATTCGGCCGCGTCCAAATCGCCCCCGAGGCCTGGCTCATCATAGCTGCAGCTTTGCGATATTCCGCCATGATTGATTTGGAGCTCGCAGCTGGGGTGGGTAATGCAGACCATCAGTGCCAGTATTTCGAGCTCCTGGAAGAGCTCGATTCGAGTTGTCAACGGGCATGGGTTCGCTCACTGCAACACCATCGGCCGATCATTGAAGATGCAGATTGGTCAAAGTCCCAGTGTCCTGCACTTTGTAGCGAGCACTGGGCTGGGTTCGAACCGGTAGAGACTGGAAAGTCCCCCAAGCGCAAGAACTTTCTCACTCTCGCCGTGCAGGCAAATCTTTTCGAGTTTGTAAAGACTTCCTTGAATCGCTTGGGGGATAAAACGGAGGGAAGCGACTCGAAAAGGTCGTTAATTCAGGAACTTCTCCGTGTGGCTGTTGCTCCAAATCCAGATGTCGGTAAATCAGTTTGTAACGCTCTTACAGAGGATTACCAAGCTTTTCATACGGATCTACCCAGTCCGAAGCTGATGCACTTGCTTCTCGAGTCTGGGGGCACCGTGGATCTCCGAGGGACTGTAGGAACCAAGATTTGGACTCGCGCGGTCCGTGGTCGGCGGCACTACTTTGCGGCCCAGCGCCAGAATGCCTCCTCCATGGTATCGCGGCTTGCGTCAAACACGGATGCGAACTCGGTTGCGCGGAATCAGGAGCGGTGGGTTGCCGCCATGAAGTGCTTGCTGTGGGCTGGCGCAAGCCCACATGCGCTTGTCGACACGACCCCGAAGGGCCAAGTGCGCAACGGTATAAACAGCCTCGCCGAAACAAAGACGGCCAAGGAGGTGATCCGCGAGACGCTGTCGGTGCATTCACGTTTTCTAGGGGAGCTGGATGAGATTGAGGAGATTATGGGAAGATTCTAGTAGCGAGAAGTTGGAGCTTAGATGGGACGTCTCTAAAGTCTAGACCATATACCACCTTGATTAGTGACACGTTTGAGCCTTTAAAGGGCTGGAGACTTGTGTCCCGCTGTTCAGAAATACGTACCAGCATGAACTGCAAGCCTGCAAACATCACAGGACACGACATGAAGTGGTTAATGACATTTCTGGAAACTGGATTATGACTAATACGAGCCGTCACTTTTGTATACACAATATCTGACACGTTTCTCAGAACTCTCACATTGAGCTCAACCATTGACATGACATCGAATAGCCACACTTTTTTCAGGATTCGAAATCGTGACTACTGATGGGCTTTCTGGGAGTAGATGGACTCGACGTCTAATGAAAGTTAGACGCTAGTACCAATAGAGGCCATATACGAGCCGTGCAGGTATAAATAAGTATATCTGACCAATCGGTACATGTACAAGGCAACACAAAGTGGTACGGATGACGTGCGTCAATGCAGAGGTAACGAACCTTCGGCTTATGCCGCGAAGGGGGTGAGATCCGGATCGGGTTATTAATAAATAACCACGCAACTCCGCTCAATATTATCGGTGGGGATGCTCTAGACTTGATGCTAGCAGCATCCCACAACGAATAGTTTGAACAAGCCAAATGCCGTGATAATGATAGTTGTGGTTTATTCGACAGTGACAACAGCGAGTTGTGATATTAAACCTCGGTAGTATTGCTAATTTACCCTTGTATTTGTAAATATAGAAGTGGTGCCAAGTTGGCTGTATACGTACGATTTCCGGTGGTGCAGTTGTCCCGGCCGGCTCGCCTCAGGATCACGACTTGCAATATATCCATTTTGCTTGCTACGATCCGGCTTTGTCGATGTGCGTGAATGTCGTTATTTTCTTCTTCTCAGTGAGTCTCGCAGGTGTATGGATAATGGATTCACCACGACACCTAGGCCTTGCTACATGGTGTTATCTAGTTTGTAGTTTCTCTCTCAACCCAAATGCCACGCCAGCTAACCAGCGGAAGCAACAGGACCCATGAATCATGATGGCACTTCTACCAGAACCTGGAATGATGGGGACGGCTCCGTGTCATTCATATTCAATGTCACGCGGATGGATCATGGCCCGATGAGCGCCCACGACCGCCTCCGGGACTTTGATGTCCCAAAACAGAGCGGCCATCATTGGCCATGTATGCCGGCCTTTCCGGTTTTGGGCTCCTTTATGCTGCGGTGATGCTTCGAACTACGACTAGACTTTTCCCGGAGCCGAAAGCGGTCTTCTTGCTGCGTATGGGGCAGGGACACTGGTGGGGGGTTTGGACCAGACATTTCTGCGTTTGCGGTAGCTCTAGATCCCCCGTGAGAACATAATGTCCTTGTAGAAAGCTCGTGTTGCGACTGTCGGACGCGGCTTCGTTCAGTTCCTTGCAATCGAGACACTGCAAAAGTCTCGCAAACGCCACATCCTCCAAAAATAGCTGGAAATACAGGTCTACATTTTCTACCGACAATATAGCCCAACAGGCTTCTAGAGATTTTGTTTAATTCCGGAACAGCCTCAGGCCGGCCTCCTCAGCAGGGACATCCGCCATCTCCTCATCCTCAGCCTCCTCGTCCAGCGCCATCTTCTGTCCAAACAGCGTACCAAAGAAGCGCTCAATAGCATGCTGCTCCCACTGCCTCTTGTCCTCGGCCGCCATAAAGTTCTGCAGCTTCTCGTGCACACCGAAACGCATCTTCCTGCCCTTGCTTGCCTTGGTATCGACATGCTTCTTCGTCTTGGCCTCCTTGACAGCCGCATACCGGATCGTCGCCGCCTGGCCCGTGCCGGCCGACGTATCGGCCGTGCGCTGGTCGACCAGCTCTTTGAGCAGCAGCTGGTAGAAATCGGCGTCATCGTAGATGTCGGGGTCCTCGTTGACCTTCTTGGCGGCCTGGGCGGGCGCGCAGGAGCGCGGGGTGCGGGTGCGCTTGACTAGGCGCTCGGGGTCTTGCATCTGGTTCTCCAGCATCATGGTCAGGGGCGTCTCGACCTTGGTCAGCCTGTTGCCGCCGCGTCCGCTACTGGCATCGTTGACGAGGGCTGTCTTCTTGGCCTTGCTGGACCAGTTCTCCAGGACATTCTTGCGGCGGGCAAAGGCCTTTGTCTCGACGGATTGCATGTTTCGCCATATGTCTCGACTTGCCGTTTCGGCATCCCATGTTCGCTTGCGCTTCTGGCCTGTGCCAGGTTGCATGCGTATCCGGAAGTCATCAATGGCGCTCAGAAGCTTGATGGCGGCGGCCTCTGCGGCTTCGTATGGCTCCGACTGCTCGTCCTCGTGATCAACAGCGCTGATTGTATTAGTGGCGACAATTGCCTTCTGCAGCCGGATGCGGACGTTCAAGGCGGCATCAAAGGCCTTGCGTTGTTGACGGACGGCCTTGCCCTTGGCGACATCCTTTTCCATCGAACTCGTCAGCGAGCTGGCCACACTGCGCTCGCCAGAAGCCATCATCTCTGCAAGTCCGCTGCGATCGGGCCCCGAAGACTTGCGCTTCTTTCGGGCGTCGCCTTCGCTTTCGTCGTCGTCTTCGTCACCCTCGTCGCTCAGCTCTTCGTCACCCTCGTCGTCGTCGCCACTGGCCATCTCCTCGTCTTCATCGTCGAGCGATTCGTCCTCGCCCGACTCACCCAAGCCGTCCAGTAGGCCGTCCAGGCCATCTGAATTCTCGTCGTCCTCTTCCTCATCTTCCTCGTCGTCATCCTCCTCGTCGTCCTCCCCAGACACCTCAGCCTCGTCGTCCAAGAAATCGGCAGCAGTTGGCCTCTTGACACGCTTCCCTTTTACGGGCACCCCCTGGGAGCTACCCCTGAAAGTATAATTGGCAAACTTCTCCTCGTCGCTCGATCCAAAGGCATCCTCGCTGTCGATCTCTGCGTCCTCGGCGCTGTGCTCGAGCTGGTCGCGCTCGAGGTTGGCTTCTTCCGGGTCGTCGAACACATGGTCTCCACCTTCACTGCTGTCCTCGTCGATTTCGAGGTCCTCGAGGGCATCGGCGTAGTCTTCTGACTCGGATTCGTCCTCGGATTCCTGGTCCAGAGCATCGCGGCTCACCTTCGCACCGCGGTATTGGCGGCCCAGGGCAACCTCATCCTTGCGGCGCATTTTGGATTTGCCGACAGATACATAGTGTTCGGTTCCGGCATTTTCGTCGGCGCTATCGTCTTCAGCATCGCTGGCTTCGTTGTCAGAGGGCGGCTGGTCTTCAGGATCGTAGTCTGCGACGGTTTAGTAAGCGATCGTTCCCACTTGTCGCAGGAAATGATGTTATGGCTTACCCTTAGCCGGCTTATCATCCAAGCTCGCAAACTGCTTCGCCCGACCCTTTAGTTGCACCATCTTTGGCGGTTGGTGGTGACTTGGTCGAAAACAATCCTTCCTCGTGGATGTTGGACGAGATGCGTGAGCCCCACCATCGCCTACTCAAAATCCTCGACGGAAAATTTGTCGGTGTTGCACGGCAGAATCTAGCTCAAGAATATATGGAGCTAAACGACAGGGATCGTGCAGGAGCTTGCTTGCAGCTGTGGAACCCACGGGGTGGGAACTCAACTGGATGGCGCTCAGTGCTCACTGCTTGCGATGGTGTGGGATCGGGAAATCAAAATAGTTATTCAAGTCTCCCCTTCATCATGTGATCCAAGGTCAGCTGGGATTGCAACTCAACTAGTTACCTCTTTGACTCGATTCCATTCGACTCGACCACAACCAGCCAAGTGGTCGATGAGCTCACTCTCAACTTGATTGATATTGCTTTCTGGGCATGTCTTCCACACCGCAAGCATTCCGGCTCTTGCACAGTCTGAGAGCCCTCCAGCATGAGAACCCATTAGTATGCGATGAATGAATCGTTAACACACTCGTTTCTGAGGCTGACCGCCATGCCAGGGCCTTCCTCGAACGGGGAGCATTCCACGCTTTCAGAGAGGGCTGCCGGAACGCCGCTCGATCAAGGACGTCAAGAAGGTGATCGCCGTCTCATCGGCAAAAGGGGGTGTGGGCAAAAGCACTGTCGCAGGTCCGAAGGTCCTGTCCCATCCGCTCGTTTGGCAAAGTCGACTGACTTCCCGTAGCCAACCTCTCACTAGCCTTTGCTCGCCAGGGACATCGTACGGGCATCTTGGACACAGACATCTTCGGGCCGTCGATCCCGACCCTTTTCAATCTGCAGGAAGAGCCTCGCTTATCATCAAGTACGCTGTTCACCCCCGTCTAGGCCACTGCGATACTCTAGAGAAGCTCACCCGTGGAAAGATAACCAGTTGCTACCGCTCTCCAACTATGGCGTCAAAACCATGTCTATGGGCTACCTCGTGGGAGAAGACGCCCCGGTCGTGTGGCGCGGTCTCATGGTCATGAAGGCATTACAACAGCTATTGCACGAAGTCGAATGGGGTGGCTTGGACATTCTGGTCCTGGACTTGCCGCCTGGGACGGGCGACACGCAATTAACTGTCACCCAACAGATCGTGCTTGACGGTATAAAACCCACAAACTGCTGCACGCCGCCCTTCACGTAGCTGACTTGTGCCAAGGGTCAATCATCGTAACCACGCCGCATACGCTTGCGGTCAAGGATGCGGTCAAGGGCATCAACATGTTCAAAAAGGTCAACGTGCCGATCCTAGGACTTGTGCAAAACATGTCGCTCTTCAGTTGCCCGCATTGCCACCATGATACGGCGGTGTTTGGATCGAACGAGAAGGTGCAAAAGGTGTGTGGCGACCACGGTATAGAGGTCCTAGGGAACATTCCACTGCATCCTAGCATCGGAGATGATGGGGAGAAGGGAAAGCCCACGGTGGTGGCAGAACCGGACAGCGATCGGGCTAGGGCCTTTATGCAAATCGCCGACAGTATCGGAAGGAAGATAGGTCTATAGTATTAAAAGAAGAGCAGGGCTTTTCATGAGCTACGACAGAGGGAAGTTACTATAGACTCCTGAATCGTATGATTGCCGCCGAGCTTTGGAATGAGCCAGCCAGCGAACAGGCTCTCTCCGAAACGACTCGGCGCCTGTGGTCGCAGTAGCGCACGGCGATATGGTTCCTATTTTCGCAAGGTTCAGTATGCGGACGCTGACATGGTCATGGTTCAATACACCTGTTCATCGCTATCTGTATCCACTTGGGACGACTCGGATATAAGCCGTATCCCATAGGCTGTAATGGCCACGGCTTGAAGACCCTTCTGACTCGCAGACCACGTTAGCATCCATCGAGGTGAGACGCGATAATAATCATCAAGAAGAAAGGGGTCAAATCCTGGACTCCGCCCCAAACAAATCACACCACCAACGCCATCATAACCCATGCCACCTTATGTGCAAACCCTTCGTTTTCCCCACAAGTGAAAGGGCAATCTGCATGAAGCGTTAGTCACTTAGTCCAGCTCGTCATTGGTCTGGTAGATGTGGCGGCTCCGGGTAGGATCTTTCGTCATGGCCTTCCCTGAGCCAGTGAACCCAACTAGAGACAAGGTGTCAGCAAATCAATCAGCACGAAATGAGGTAACGGCGTAACTGACCTCTACCAGTAGCACCTTGTGGCGTCCGGAACATGCTGTCCTTCTTGGTCTTCTGAGCCTTCGCAAACTTGGACTTGGTGTTGAACTCCTGCCACTTGTTCTTGCCGGCCTCAAGTTCCTTGGTCGCCTTGATCTTCTTGAACTTGGGCTTACCGTCCTCCGTCGTCTTTTCGGAGGCCTCTCTGTTTTGCTGGGCTAGCTCGGGGTTGATGCTAGCGGCGGCGGAGATGACGCCGGGCACGTGGGTGGAAGATGGGAGTGGTGGTGTAGGGGCGGCAAACGGCGCGCTCGCCTGCACAGGGGTACCGTCGGCCTTGCGCTTCTGCGTGATGGGGCGGATATCCTTTGCCCTCAGCTGCTCGGTATTGTCATAACTCTTGAACTTGACGGTAAAAATGGGCGCTACAGATGACCCAGTGATGGATGTGATGCGCGCAGTGTAAAAGCCTTTGTCGCCCGACACCCACTTTGCCATGACGGTGTCGTTGACTTTGTAGTTCGTGGGCGCGGGTTCTAATTCCTTCTCCTCGACTGGTGCGGACTTCTTGAAGGCCGGGTGGTTCTCACGCGACCATTTCTCTTGTGTTGGTGGCGGGGAGGATGCGTTGGACTTGGGCGGCGGTGCTGCTTTCGCAGGCTTTAGTTCAGCAAGTGTCTCGTTCAACAGGTTGAGCGCGTCGTCTAACTCAGATTTCAAGGCAAGAAGCTCGGCGTTGCCCGGGTCTTCCGTCAGGCCCACGTTAACAACATCAAGCTACGCGTGGAGTTAGTTCGTGGGGAGCCAAACAGCAGGCGCATCGGGATAGCGCATTGAGGTGTCGCAATGCTTACCTGTTCCTGGTATTGCTTAACATCATCTTCGAGGCTTGCGATTTCCGTCATCGTATTAGTATACGGATGATCCTGTTCTTGTATGTTGGGGGCGTTGTGGTGTGTAATACGTAACGGCACAGATCACAGATAACAATGATGGTGGAATCAGATCTGAGATGGGGGTTTGAACTAGTTACTCCGTGACATGATGGGAATCATCCAAAGTGCTGCGAGTGGGTCAATAGCGATACTCCGCCCCACTTACTACATTATTATGTAAGCATCCCTTAACGGGCAACGACGTAGAAGTGAGCTTTTACTAGTAGCCGTTAATGAAACAAGGACGAACTAGAACTGCTTATAAAATAACTTGGCGAGATTCTCGTAGTTATTTTAAATTTTATAAAATACTATACGAATATATTTTGCTACGATTAAGTCGGATATTATAGTTAACTACCATATATATTTTAGAAGAGCTTACCTTACCTAGTTAAATTAAGTAAATAAAACTTCGCAAAATGAAAATATATTTATCGGTATAAAATCTTATAGAAATCACATTCTCATATATTCTTATAGGACAATTTGACGTCAAAAGGGAAAAAAGAAAAGACGCTTCAGCTGACCCCCAGATCTCACAAACCTCACCATATCGAAAGCGGGATTTACTTAGTAAACTAAGCAAGGCATACGGACGTATCTGTAGCAAGTCAACAGCAGGTTGATATGGTTCGGTCCAGCCCCAAAGGGGTACGCGCGGTAGGATTTGAACCCACGTGTGTACAGTGCCACAGAGCAGGTCTGTCACTGTTAACCACTCAGCTACGAAGCGGAACAACTGATGTTGTTATGGATGCGAGAACTCAGCCTTAATTACTTATTTGATGCATACCCAAGGACAAGCCCAGCTGCGGGAACATCCAAGGTCTGATACTGCGTAATATACTTCCCCGGCAACGACCACGTCCACTTTCAGCGCAGAGAACAAATGTCCCTCGATACAACCGAACACTCCTCTGCCCCAGCTTTGATCTGAAAATCATTCTCTACGGTTTTCTACTCATCTACTGCCGCTGAAACACACACTTAACCACCACTGCCTAACGCAATTTCCAAGGCTTCTCTACAATGAATCCCTTCAACACTCACATCGTCCATCTCGCCCATATCATGCCTCGGTCTGGCATGACTTGGCTGGACAAGAATAACATTACTGGGCGCATAGCCCGCGATAACGCCATCATTAAAAACATGAAGGAGAAAGGAATTATTCCGTATCACCTCTCATACGCCAAGGTCGCCCTTGATCAGTACAAGAATTCTGTCGACCTCGCCTTCGCCAATTTCCTCCATATTGCCACAAAGCCTGAACAAGTGGCAATCCTCACCACCAGCATGGAGGGGCTTGACTACCTCGGGTCGGCCTATCGGCATACCATCTTTGCCGGAAGCATTAAGAAATCATCCTTTTTCTACTTGGTCCAGGCCATTGTCAACGCCCGCCAGGAGTGGCTAGCGAATCCCCGCCCAGCTTTTGAGATAGAGAAGCACTCAGCAACAGCGCGGGCTGTAGACCAGCTTCTGGCCGCCGCCGGCGACTACTGGGGGTCTGTCACTTGTGACATGGAAATTTACGACTTGGTAGGCGGGAACGATGCAGACGACGAGGAGGCCGAGTTCGACGCCGATGTCGACGCCGGTGTTAATGCCGGTGTCAATGCCATTACCAAAACCGAGGTCGAGGCTGGTGTTGATGTCGATGGCGACGTCGAAATGCAAGATGTTGAAGATGCGTCGGACAAGCAAAATACCCCGGCGAGTGAGGAGGAGATCTCCATCGGCGTAGAAAAGATGAACCTTGAAGGTTAGAAGAACTGGCTTCGGCCTTAGAACACACGGAAAAGGACAGGAAAAGAAGGCTTGCTTGGGTGGACTCGTAGATGAAATGAGACCATTGACGGTGGCTGACCCTCGCGGGCAACGGCGGGCACACACACACATGCTGCTTTTCCCCCGTGCAAACATCTGCTGTCACATGAAGTAATTATGTTCAATTAACTGCCCTTATATGTTGTTATCCACTCGAATCCTTTCATCTAACGCCAATTTATCGTACCAACAAGAGATGTTCCATTGATCAATGATAGGAGTCTTACCTTACTCTTCCAAAACTTCTTAAGTTTCGGGTCGAATATGGTGCTTAATTATATATATTTGCCGTTTCGAACATACTCAGGCGATAAACATCCAGACTTCTCATGTAATCATAATATATTGTCCTGATCTCTCTCATGCGTGCTTCCTGTTTCTAGCCATACGCGTATCCCATTGCTCACGACATTCCCAATGCTTGGATTACGATCGCAAACACGTTGGAGTATCATAATGACTTGCATATAGTCAAGACGGCAGGGCATAGTATCATTGAGCTAATCATCACGACGTACCGGTAGCTCGTATTCTACCCAACTAGACGAAGAACATGCTATACAAAACCAAGACAGCCACGCACATCCGCATGTCCAGAAGCCCGTGGAGCAGCAGTCTGCCGGGCTTTCTCATCCCTTAGTCCTTTGCGTTTATAGTCACATCAAGTCGTTTCAATTCATCAATCATATCAGCTCGTACCACTGCAACCGACAAAGTTGTTGCCACTGGCACCGGTGTGCGTAATCGCACCGGCCAACTTGCAGGAGGTGTTAATGATGACTCTGTCGGCACCCGGGCTGCCTGTTGTGTGGTGCACGTCTCTAGTCAGCAATCATCATTCTGTAGATAGACTCAAGTTCAGTTTCAGAAGGGGAGGGGTGGGGATCCTACCTCCAGTGTAGACGCCGCTGGTCTTCATGGGGAACTCCTGGTAAGGTCCGGTCACGGAGAACGTGAAACCCTCGTAGTTGTTGTACGTGTGGGGGTAGCTGTTGACCTGCGTGTTGCTTTGGTAGTAGCTGCAGGCTTTTTGGGCGGCCTGGTTGACCTGGTTCGCCGTGTACGAGGTGGAACCGCAGGTGGTGGCGGCGCTGAGCTCGAGGGTATCCGCAGAGACAGGGGAAGTGGGGGCCCCGACAGCGAGGGCTGCGAAAGAGAGGAGGGCGTAGAAGAACTGCATCTTCACTTCCTGAGCGACAGCTCTGAATCCCGTTGGAATGAAAGCGTTGGCTGCGGAGTGTCAGTTGGACGGCGCCCACAGACACAGGAAGGAGATGCCAACTCACGAACTGCGGGCAACAAGGAGTGGGACTGCCGTCGGTTGATGCCGTCTACAACCACACCGTATTATTCTCACTTGCACTAGCTGGTCGCGATCCAACAAGAGCTTCCTGCCTAAAGCTTGGTGTTGACTTGACCGGCACCAGACGGGAGTGGCTTGCGTCTCGGCGTTGAAGGCTTGTCAGGGAGCTGGTGTGGAAGCTCTGGGATGCTGCCATTTCGCCATGGCTGTGTCCCAGGACCCAGGCCATGTTTATAAAGACAGCCCGACCATTACCACGTGTGTGCGTGCGTACGTGCGTGGGCGACGAGATGCTCGCACGGCGGCACGGGAGTTGTCGACCTTCTACTTTCGTTACCGGCGCTAGAGACAAGAACTACACGCAATGATACCTGCCCGATTAGGCAAGTCTCCCCTGGCAGGTGTGGGAAACGTGCGAATAAGGTTGGCGGGGGTGGCAAGATAGGGAAAATAGAGTCTGACGGGCGCTACCCTAGTGAGCCATTCCCGGCACTAAGGCCCCCCAGCTGCGCATCAGATATAGTACTACCAGCATGGCCTGGGTTTGGACCGACGGTTTCCTTCGTTGCCACGTCTCTGCTCTGTATGATAGGCCCAGACTCGACATAAGGTGCATGCCGTCGTGGCCAATGATGCCCAATGATGGGCCGTCTCGACAACACGCGGCGTCTGCCGTGGAGCCGGTGGAGTCCGACGCCCAGGTCCGACCGTCCTGTCACCTTTGATCCTGTCAGGCTGTCACGGTGTCACGGTTCACCTGTGTGCCCTGCGGTGAGTGGTAGCAAGTCACGGAACATCTCTCGGACATTTGGAGGCAGGCCTTCCAGATCAGGACAGAAAGCTAACACATGTGGTACCAACCTCTTGCTCCAACTTCCAACGTCGGACTCGCCAACGTCTTCTTCGAACAACGTGCGAGTAGCCAACTGCGCAGTGCGCCTTGCTTCTAACCTCCAAAACGAAAGGATTCTCAACGCGGGAGCATTGTTAGGCACTTTGGTGAATCCACACGAGCATTTGAGGGTCGTGATACAAGTGTTGTCACATGAGTCTCAGAGGAGAAAAAGTAATTGTGCCCTGGTCTCGGGTACCAGCTACCACTACCATGGAGCATGCAAATAAATATAGAAGTCGGCAAGTAACTGACACCACACACTTCAACAAGTGGGCGAGTTTCATGTGTTTGATCACGACGATGATGACGAAACCCTATGTGTCCCACGATGAGAAGCGACGAGAGCGCTGCACAACAACTACAGTGCCAAAGGTATCCGCGCAGAGACGACCGTCTACAAATCCGCAAAAAGAAGAGATACAATACGAATCATACCGTGATACTGTTCATTGTTGCAGTAACTCGAACTTGAATTGTCGTTTGTGTTTTTTTTTCAAAATAACTGTTGAACACAGGAGCCTTTTGGCCCTAACGGGGAAATCGGGTGAGACCACTCCATTTACAAGTTTGCCGGGTTTCAATGCGTGTCCTACACAACCCCCATGTTCCCGCAGTCCTCCCTCACTTGCATTACCTGGCCCACTGAGTCGAAATTCTTCTATGGCCGTACCTGGCACTATCGTCAAAGTCAGTATTCTCATGAGATGCGCTCGAAAAAGTATCCGTGGGTGGCTAACACTGACTGCAGCAAACTCATGGCTTCGCTTGACTTGCAGACCAGTGCCTGTATCCATCTTCTTCCTAGCCCTGGGCGAGGAAGCAGCCGAGGAGACCCAAGAATACAGTAGGCTCCTGAGCAACCTTTTGGGCTTCTGTTCATAGTATTGACTGGGGGTCTGTCGACCGTTGGTGTGCGCAGGCTGGGACTGTGATGACGACTACCAAGGAGCCCCGACATGGACTGGAAGATTGAGTCTCTCTGGCGCTGCTCGCTTGAAGAAGTCATGCTGACGAGATCCCCCCCCCCAAATGAAGATGCCGGCGGCCAATGAATGAAGCGGATTTTTGCTTACTGCTGATGTTGGATGGAACCCGAGGCCGGCAATCCACCATCGGCGCACTCGCGTGGACGCACTGGGGAGTTACATACCGAAAGTCACATCTTATAATACGACGCAAGTATTATGCTAGGCAGTTGATTTAAGTCAGGTTCGTCAAATCTCCGATGCGTGGTTTGGTGAGGGGATTGAGTAGGCGCTGAAGTAAGCCACTGGGTCCAAGACATAAATGTCTGTCTACCAGTTGGCAAGGCACCAAATTCAGGATCGACCATTCATTTACAGCAAAATTGCCATTGTCATTATTGTTCGGAATGTAAGAGTCTATGCTCATGATATGCCATGTACTTCATCCGGGTACAATTGCCAGTACCCTACCACCATACGCCAGTGCCCCATTTCCCCAGGGGCACATGTATACTCGAGCAGAAAACAACGCGTTAGGGGGGTATGCTCAAGCCTCAACAAACTCCTGAATCAAATGCGACTGGCAGTTCACCAGTGTCTCCACCATCTTAGACACCTCTTCCAATCGCGAGAGCATGACCTTGTTGCCCGCGACAAAGCCGTGGATATGGTACTTCAGTCCGGTCTTCTCGCAGAAGTCGCGCACGAGGCCCTGGCATTTGCGCAAGTTGTGGCGCGGCATGCGCGGGAACAAGTGGTGGACCGCCTGGAACTGTAGGCCGCCGTGGAGGAAGTCGAGCCATTCCGGGCAGTCGACGTCCATGGTGGTGCGTAGCTGACGCGAGACGAAGGATTCGGTCGGGCCAAGGTCCGCAGTCGACATGCCCCAATGCGACAGCGTGATTTGGATGTGGATCAGCATGGTGATGCCGTGGGAGATGAGTACAAAGGCAATACGCGTCGGCCAGTCGGGCAGCGTGCGCCAGACCAAGCAGTAGCCGAACAGGAACCAGTAGCACGCCATAAATATCACCTCCATCTGGCGGTGCCACAGGGGGCGCCGGACGCTTTGGCGCGTGAGCTGAAGACAACATGGCCCCAGGAGAGGAAGTACAGGTTGAAGCGCGCAACCGACATGACGGGGTAGTACGTATACTTCTGGTAGGGCACGACGAGCTCGCAGGTCTTGTCCCAGATGAAGTTGAAGTCGTAGTAGGTGCTGCGCACCGAGCGGAAAAAGGTGGGCGACCAGGCAAACAGAGGAATGTACTGTGAGTCAGGGTCGTGCTCGGGCATGTTGGTGACCAGGTGGTGCACGTTGTGCGAGCTCTTCCACCAGCCGAATGACAGGCCGCAGCAAAAGTCGGCAATGAAGGTGCCGATGATAGTGTCGATGGTCACGGAACCGGTGATGCCACGATGGCCGGCATCATGGGCGCTGAACATGACTTGGTGCTACGCGTTGGTTAGTCGAGAGCCTCTCGCGGTGCCGATGACCACATCACGTGGTACTCACCCAGAATGCGCCCAGGAACAGCGCCGAGCACAAGTACCATCCAGTGTGGACGAGATACAAGAACGCACCAAACAGAGCAAGGTAGCGGGTGAGCTCCTTGCCGTACTCGATGTACCTGCATTCGTACATGCCCTTCTGTTTGACGAGGTCGTGTAGCTCGTTGTAGTCGGCCCGGATGGCCTGCTGCGTCTCCAAGTCGAGTGAAGGCAGGCTGCGAATGTCGTCGGCACGCTCCTTCTCCTCCAAGGACACGGTGTAGGCCTCCTTGGTCATGTACTCTCCCAGGATGCCCGACGGGGGGGGCGCTTGACGCTTGTTGCATCGTAGCTTGCAGGACGAATCTGCATCCTTCTTGTTGCCGGCCAGGTCGGCCTTGACGTCCTCGATGAAGACCTTCGAGGCTGCCTGGATGGGCGGCTGCAGGTTGAGCCAGGGCAGCTTGACGGACCCAATGCTGAAGGCCTTCATCGTCTTCAGCGTCTTGTCCGTGTGGTATCTTTGAGACATGTCAGTGAACCTGAGCCATTGGCAACCATACTTGATTTCCCAGCAACTCACGCGTTGATCTCATCGGTTGCGTCACGACCGACCATGTGGTGGATGGCCAATTTGCCACCGGGGTGCTTGTCGAGCCATTTGTCGAGCTTCAGCGCGTTGCCCTGGTATATGACTATGAGATTGCCCTGATCGATCAGGTGCTGGGCCTGGGACGGCGAAACGGTGCCCTTGATGTCCATTGTGGCAGCGGCCCACTTGGGTCTGCACGAGAGGATAGACTGGGAGTTGGTGGTGAGTGAGTGTCAGGGACCGGTCACCGCTCGGGGCGTATCTTGTTGTTGTTGGTTGGAGGGACTATCGCGCAACAAGTCGTTTCACGAAAGGGTGGCAGATGAGTAAGGTATGCGGCGATGGACTTATAAAAGGGTAAGGAATGCAGGCAGTGGAGAGAGTGTGCCAGCACATGTCAACGGGCAACGGGCGATAGCTAACTTACACGACTAACTACTGTGTACGGAGTACGGGTACGGTACCAATTCACCCATGCAAGAACCGCCACTGGCCTCTCCCTTCTATGCGCGAAATTGGGTTTACCGTTGGTAAATTGAGCCCGGGAATGAGATCCATTTTCGTACGCCCCCTCGTAATAGGGGTCTGTCTGTTGGGGTGTTTGCTCTCTTGGCCCTCGCTTGGCTTGCCGAGACAAAACGCGCACACACATACAGGGAGTGGGCGACTGGGCGACATGATGGATCTGCTATACGGACTGGGGACCTAGTGTACAGCTCGACAGGGAGGGTGTAGGGTGTAGGGTGAGTGATCTGGGCAATCAATACCCGTATCTCGCCATGGCGGTTCCAGTGCCCACTCCTCTTTCTTGCCAGGGTGGCATTGGGACTACTGTGGTATGAAAAAGACGAGTCAAACACACGCGTTCCGTACGGGGTAAGTAAGTGGCTGTCAGGTGGGCGGCATGGATCTTCGCTGTACGTGGGTTTGCGTGGGCGGAAGGAGAAGTGCAGACAGCCCTGACCCTGAAGGAGAAGACAGAGTTGATAATGATTTATCGCGCGCAAGGTGTTGGTGGTGTCGATAGTCTGTTCCAAGGCAATGGGTGACAACTAGTTAACTTATTCCGTGGCTGCATATGAAAACTGTGGAAGGCGACCCTTGGCAGGATTGGCGAGCTACCGTTGGCTTGTTGGCCCCTCCTTTGAACCCTTGGCTCCGCACTCATGCACGTGCGCGGAAAAAGGAGATTGAGGACGGCCCTCTATGTTCTAGATCGAAACATCAGGCAGCCCCTTAGATTGACGGCCCCGACTGCTATCTCGACGGGCCGCGGCCACCCACTTCCAGCCTGCCACCTGCCGTCGGCTTTAGATCGAGACCCCCATTGCACAACAGAGTTCGGATGACATTGGGACTGCCATGACTCGAGCAACGGACGGTCAGCATTCACACTCTATTTTCAGGGTCCATACGGAACATGGCGAATATCATCATTTAACTAGCTTTCCTCACCGCACTCTGTCTTCGCATCGAAAGACACTGATCCTAGGTCCGCATCATTCAAAACAGGCCCGCATAACGTGTTGGAATACGAGAGCGAGTGGCTCGTCTTTGGCTCCCTCTCTCTCTCTCCATCCGTACCCTGTTGACTTGACTTAGCATCCTGTCTAACAGTACGGATACTCCGTAGTGTATCCCATGAATCTGGGGACCGAGGCGAGTGTGGCCTGTCCCCGGTCTACTCGTAGTTAGTTAGTACGCTAACTAGGTACGTGAACTGTGGCGGAGTCGACGCGTACTGTGTGTACAGTTGAAAGCTAGAAGAGACGCTTGACTGGGGCGACGTGGATACATGGGCCCGTTTAGGATCCCCGTTTTGTCGTGAAAGGGCTTGCTTTGTACCATCGTCTTATCATCAGCCTATCACCATCAGGTTTCAACCCACCGGCGCGACGCCAAGAGTTGTAGATCCGACCTTGGCGTGTTCAGCAGAAGGACAAATCGGCTCACGACTAACGGCATCCATCCGAGTGCCCAATGGTAGGAGCCTAGTACGGTAGGAGGGAGGGACTTTGGCCAGCGTGGCTGGCTGCGTGCGATACTACGGATAAGTATATCCGTACGGAGTCCGTACTCCGTAAGTTTTGTTCACGTATGGAAGGATAGATACTTTATACGAAGTAGCGACAAGACCAGTCTCACGTGATGCGCAATCCCATCCAAAAACGTATTTTGCACGTCACCGATCGCCGGCAAGGAAACCGCGTGCGCACATCGGAACACACATCTCGGCCGCTCAGGTACCCCATATGCCCCCCCTCCCCCCTTGTTATTCTTTCTGTGGTTCGTACTGTGCATATTGACATTCCCCCTGATTATCAAATCGGCTGCGTACTAAGTACTACGTCTACGGCCCGCGGCCCCGCTCGCTACTGCTAACCCTGGTTTCACCGGATCCCGACAAACGCACACCCGAGGCTCGCACCACCACTAACGTCACTCCGTCACCCCTGTCGTACGGCACCCGCGCGATTCCGGTATCAGCAGCACAGAAACGGAAGTTGAAACAGACTCAGTCACAACTTCTGCCGTCGTCAGCGGAGGGCGGTGCAAATCCTTAGTCCGTCGAGACATCGTTAGCATCAGTCCAGCAGCCCGCGTTCAAGATGCAGGGCTTCAACATGGGCCGGTACGTGCCCCCGGACGCCGAGGGCACGGTGACATCTGGCAACAAGCTGCACCGCAAGCACCCCTTGGGAGCCCGTGCGGCCAAGCTGGCGAGCGAGGGCATTCTCGTGGTGCGCTTCGAGATGCCTTACGCTGTGTGGTGCGGGCACTGCACCAAACCGACCATCATTGGCCAGGGGGTGCGGTTCAACGCTGAAAAGAAGCGCGTGGGCCACTACTTCAGCACCCCGATCTTCAGCTTCCGCATCAAGCACACCGAGTGCGGCGGCGCCATCGAGATCCGGACCGACCCCCAGAATACCGCCTACGTTGTCGTCGAGGGCGGTCGCAAGAGGGATACCGGCGATGACAAGGTAGGCGAGGGTCAGATTGAGATCTTGACAGACAAGGAGAGGGAAGCACTGCGGGCCAGTGCCTTTGCGAAACTGGAGCAGACAATCGAAGATCGCGAGGCGTCGGCCCAGGCCAAGTTCAGGATCGAGGAGCTCGAGGATGCAAGCCGGAGAGCTTGGGAGGATCCGTATGAGCTGAACCGGAGACTGCGCAAAGAATTCAGAGTCGGGCGCCACGAGAGGGAGAAAGAGGGCCAATCTACCGAGAACCTGAAGGACAAAATGAGTCTAGGCCTTGATCTGTTGCCCGCGAGCCAGGACGACGCACAGAGAGCTGCACTGATAGACTTTGGCCCTGCAGCGTCCAACGATGGTGGCAGAAGCAAGGCTCTCTCGAAGCCTCTCTTTACAAACAAGACGGCGGAGCTACAGATGCCCGGGTTGAAGGGGAGGAAGCGGCTGAAGTCCGAAGTGTCTGCGTCCGAGATGAGAGAGCAGCTGGTCTCGGAGATCGTAGGCAACACAAGGGCTACGCAGGACCCGTTCCTTGTTGGTGATCGCGCATCTTCAGTTCCCAAGGCCCCAGTCAGGATCCTTGGAATCAAGAAGAAGAGCGCCGTCGAAGAAGCCCCTGGGTCACAAAGTGAAGACCTGCAACATGCCGCACTTAGTGCACCACCGACGGAAAAGCATGGTGCAGCGTCTGCTGCACTGGTGAGTTATGATTCGGACTCATCTTAGACCTGGAGGCCAAAAGAGAAGTCAGAGTTTGGGACGGTTACACGTTCACATGATACCCAGGACGAGAAAGATTTGCACTACAGACATTTAGTCAAGGCTTTGCTACAGTGAAACGACTCTTCGTTTGAGCACATGCATGTGATGCCACTTCTTGACACCCGCGGCTCACATGGCTGTTCGCACCAGCAGGCGACCTATAGTTATGCGTTTTGCGCAACAGGACTTGTCAAACTTAACTTCACAGGTAATTAGTTACCACCGTACCCAGCTAAAGAACTTAGGTTGTGGTGGTATTATCCAGTCCGACATGCTCTACGAATGTAATACTAGCTGCTGAAATCATCCGGAATTTCAAAGTTAAACAGGTCCGTCCAGCGCAGCAAATAGCGTCCAGACCAAAGGCAACACATATTAGCGTGTCCCCATGTAGGGAACCCCAATTCGATCTTATACAAACTCCGCACTGGCCGTCTGCCAACCAGTGGTACCATATGACTCCTTAACTCCCAGTATGAAGTGATGAGGAAAGAGGACTCGCGATATGTGATCGCCGGGTCATCATACTTCGTCCATCTTGCCGGCTGGCTCGTCATCCTCATCGTCGTCGCCAAAACTCGCCACGGATGACATGTCATCGTCATCCTCGCTCTCGGCACCTGCATCATCCGCAGCTTCCTTGCTAGCATACTTTTGAACATACTCTGTCGCACTTGTCAGCACAGTTATTCAACCACGACGTCGATTCCGGTACCCATACCCTTCACCTTGACATCGTAGCTCTTGGGCTCTCGCATGAGCAGCGCGGCAGCTTCACCGTTCAGAGGGTCGGCTGGGTTGGGGTATCGCAAAAGCTGCGGCAGGAAGACTTCGAAGATGTTGATCATGTCAAACATGGGAGACCATGTCTGGTTGATTACATCCAGGCAGACCGAGCCGGACCTGTAGGACTCTCTTAGCTCTCGAAGGTTTCTCCCGCACACGCCTGTCAACTTACAGCTCATCGATGTTAGGGTGGAATATCCGGTTGACGAAGCCGATGCTCGGAGACTTGTAGGGGTATTGGTCGGGCAGTTCGACGTGGACCTTCCAGACGCCGTTCTCGAAAGGTGCTGCAAAACAGTTCAGTCTCACGAACCTCATGCCACTAGAGAAGATAACTGACTCTCTGTCGGCCCCTTGAAGCGTACGTAGAACTCTTGCCTGCCGGTTCGTTAATACTTCGAATCGTTGTCGTTGCGGCGCCGATTAGGAAGTCGGGAGTGGCTTACACTGCACACTAGGAGTCAGCAACGTAAATAAGGAGGCGATGGGCAAGTAAGGGTTTCTGTACTGTTGTCGTTGACTAGAGTCACCTCGTAATCACTCATGAGCCTGATCAAACCAGTTAGTAGCCTTCGTTGACCGTTTGAACCTCCGGAACATCGTACATCCTGCGTAAGCCGTTAGCAGGGTGCAAGTGAGAGGACTGCATCGGATGGCCAAGGGAGTTGGATTTACTTCATGACCTAAGACGTAGTCAGTAGCGATTTGGATACTTATATTACAAAGTTGACTTACATCCGTCTCGATACGTCTCCGAGGGCTACTCATATTGTCGGCTGTGTCGGTTGTTGGACGGGTCGCAACGTGAGGTTGGGTTCGGGACCGGATCGGATGGGTTTGGCTGTAAGCTCGAGATAGGGGTTGCTATTGCTGGTTGGCCGGGGGTTTAGGAATAGGAAGGGCAAGAAGCAAAGTCGAGGGGTAACGGTAAGTAGGATATAGGGTTGTTGTGGTGAAGTCAAGGTCTAAATTTGGCAAGAGGAGACGTCAATGGCGGGCCGATGTCAAGTGACTGCAAGCGATGCATGAACGACCTCATGGGAGTCATAGCGAATGACGTCCCGATAAGCCCCGACTTGACCTTATCCGATAAGCCCGATATTCTTGGCACCCTAATTAAATACTTATCAACGACTCTTTAACCAAACTTATTATCTTCTCATTGATCTGAAGCTCAGGGCTGACTGCGAATATGCTAGTAAACACCATATTATTTGCTTGGCGACTTAGTAACGGAGATTTCTGCTGGATTGAGTAGGTCGTTTTCTTGTATCCTCCTCGGTTATCTGGCACTCTCTTGACGCGAGTTATGATGATCTTGGAGTTGTCGCAGTTCGTGCTCAGGTTCCGTACTCCGTAACTTTACCTACCGACTTCGAAAATTCTGGGGCTGCTCTAAACGTTAAAAGAGGGGATAAATCCAGAGCTGGCAAGCTGATTGGCTCCTCGCAGCGGAAGTACATCGGCAGCCGTCGTAAAATGACGCGAAATTCAATAGTTGAACGAAACCGCAGAACGCGGTGCGACTTCTTCATCAATCAAATCGACCGACTCCGTAACGTTGCCCGTCATCACATGCACCCTCAGTCTGCGATTTCCGATCCAACACCACCTCCAGGTTAACTCAAGCCAACACAAAAAATGTCGCGATATCGGCCGCATTCAGGCCAGCCGCCGCCGCCCGGCGTGCCTCAAGGTTACGGTTCGTCGCAACAGCAACACCCTCCTCCGCCGCCGCCCCCGAAGGGTGATCATTATGCGCCTCCCCCTTCAAATGAAGCTTTCAACTTCCGCGGCCCGTATTCGGATCTCCGTCGCGACGGTCGAGATCGCGATTATCGTGATGATCAACGCCGAGATCAGCGCAATGACTTTCATCCGCCCCAGGGTGACTTCAACTTCCGCGTCAATCGCCCTGCCGGCGTCCAGGACTCGTTCGAATCATACCGTCCATCGTACGACTCTGGGCGCGGTGGGCGCGGTGGTCGCAGTGGGCGCAGGGATGGTCGCGATGACTACAGATCGAGCCAACACGACAGGCCTCCCGCGCAAGGTCGCCGAGGCGGCTATCAGGGTCGAGGTCGCGGTGGCTTCCAGAAGTATGTGCCCCCCAAGGCTGCCGACCGACCCATGCTGCATAGGAGGCATGATGGGTATGTTGAAGAGATGCTGGGAGACACCACTGGAAAAGCGACGTATCGAGATATCCAAGACCTCTCAGACAGCGACGAGGCCGCCATGGAGATCTCCGACGACTCGGATGTCGGTGGCAAAGAGCCGGCTGCCAAACGTGCTCGTGTTACTGCCTCGGCCACCAATGTCGATCAAGATGTACCAAAGTGGTCGAATCCCGACCCGTACACTGCACTACCCCCACCCGACGAGTCCAAAGGCAAGAAAAAGGACGTCGTCCAGCTCATCCGCAAGGCTCGTGTCGAGGCCGACTCCAAGAAGCCAACCACCTCAACCGAGGCCGCAGAATTCATCTCGTGCGACTTCTCTGACGCTGGCAGTGACATTGTCGTTGTCGGTGAGGCACCACCGACGCAGGCTCCTGCCCACACTGCTGCCACCGCTGCGCCTAGCGTCCCCACAGACCCCAAAGCTCAACCTGCCGCTCTACGCTCGTCTTCGACACTACCAGACCGGCCTGTCACTTTACCCTCTTCTTCCACACTCCCACCTCGTCCCAACTTTACAAGCCCACCGCATCCTGGCAAGTCAGCACCCCAGTCCGAGAAACCCAAGAAGCGCGCGGAGCTTGTGCCTTCCACTGCGCTCGGCAATCGCAAGCGCACCTTTGATGATCAGATCAAGTTGCCTCATGCATTACTAAAGAAAGTGACAAGAATCCCTTCCAACGGCAAGATCGTTATGGAGTATCGTGCTGTTGACAGCGAGGACCCGTGCCCTTGGGTCAACACAGATCATTCTACCACCCCTGTACCTGCAGTCCAGTAAGTGCATGGGCTACGAGTTCCTACTCACCTGACAATGGCTAACCATCACAGACTGCACAAGGAACTGGTGGACTTCTACGAGTTTGTGAAACCTCGGGATTTCGAGCATCGCGTTCGAGAGCAGCTTGTCAAACACCTGGACCATTTGATCAAGATCAAGTGGCGTGATGCTTCTGTCCTCGCATTCGGATCCTTCAAGTCGGGTCTCTTCTTGCCCACTGCTGATATGGACCTCGTCATCTGCTCTCAGCAGTTCCTGAATGGCGGCGAGCCCAAATACTCGATCAAGAAGTGCTTGTGGCAGATGCTAAACTTTCTTAAGGGGAACAATGTTGCCTATGAAGACATGATTGAACCGATCATCGGAGCTAAAGTGCCTCTTCTCAAGTTCTGTGACCGATGGACTGGGTTGAAGGTGGACATTTCCTTTGAGAAGATGGACGGCGTACAAGCCATCCAGACCTTCCTCGATTGGCAACAGCAGTACCCGGTCATGCCAAAGCTGGTGGCTGTCATCAAGCAGTTCCTTTGCATGCGGGGCCTCAACGAGCCCGTGAATGGTGGCATCGGTGGATTCTCAGTCATCTGCATGGTCGTCCATCTACTGAACCAGATGCCACAGGTACAAAGCCGTACAATGGATCCGGAGCATCACCTTGGCGAGGTCTTTATGGAGTTTCTTGACTACTACGGTAACAGGCTAAACTATCAGGTTACTGCCCTCAGCATGAACCCCCCGCGCGAGATCCCCAAGGTATGATATTTGGCATTTTCTCTCATTTAACATTGTTTGTTCTGACCATTCTCATAGGGTCAAGTTTCGGACATTGTCTACCGTAATATGGATAGGCTGTCCATTATCGACCCGAACAACCCCTCCAACGACATCTCGGGAGGTTCGCAGAACTTTAGTGTCGTCAAGGAGCACTTCCGCACAGCTCATGCCGAGCTGCGCGAGCGAATGGCGGAGCTGGCCAAAGGCGAGAGCAAGATTTTTGGATACAACACGATTCTGGCCCCCATCTTCGGCGGGAACTATTCTTCATTCGAGCGACAGAGAAAATTCCTGAAGCACCTCGACGACGATATGGCCAATGCCCCGCCGCCTTCGAGATCGAAGGGCTCCTTCTGGGACAGAGTCCAGTGGTGATGAGCGATGATTATGCTGTTTGGACTTCTTTCGCAACTTGTTAACCACACGCAGCCGGCGTTACGGCACGGAGTACGGATCCTCGAGTTTGTAAAGCCTTCTAGACGGAACGACGGCTTCACAGACATGGCGTTTGCTGGCTGGTATCGGTTCTCACATTTGCAGATACCCTTTTGTTCCCATCGTGCTTACGCAGCTAAACCGAAATCGACTGCCTAGGTCTGGCATATGTGTATCATAAGGAACGGCGACGCGACTACCGATGTTGTCGCCAGCTTTTCCCAACTTCGGACCCTTGCGATGGGTGTATATGAGAAAAGAAAATCTATTGTTTATGGTCAAGTAGCCAGGGAGAGCACTGATCAGTAATATGGCCTATTGACATTGTTGTATGGTGACTAACTGCACTAATCCGACTGTAGCAAAATTGCCGAATAATGTCTGAAGAATGGCGCCTGCGTGGGCAGTCGGCACGGCCGCACCATTGTATTTTTGCTGACGGAGCCTACAGATGCTCACTTCCACTGCCAAACAGCCTGGCTGCTCAATCTTTATCTATAACAAAAATTTACCCACTATGTCTTGGCGTCAACCTGGGTGTTGTTCGCAAGGAGCTCGCATGCTGCCAGAACGATTGCATGTAATGCAGTCTGACGGTGGCTTGTGACGACCGCCGTTTTCTCACTGCATGCCGGGACTTGTCCTGGGTGCAGAGAGGATGCTTGAGATGTGTGGATGGGAGGCAACTCGTGCACCGTCGGGTCTTTGGTGGCCCTTGGCGCCTGCTCGCCGAGTCGCTGTTTCGGGCGGGCGCTCGCTCGGCTCGGTTCGATACGGATCCTGCATGCAACTCGAATTAGAGGCGGCGAGGGTGTGACGGCTGGCAGCATGATACTGGCTTGGTCTGCCAGCACAACATCTTGGCCAGACCTTGCTTGGGTCACGTACAATGAGACCTGGTGTTGGCTGTTTTGGCTCACGAAGAGCCCGAGGTGCCATGTCGTTTCAGTCGACCTGTATCTCTACCTACGGGTGTCAGAGAAGCAGACATCTAACCGGCCCGAGTCTTGGGTACGGCAAGAAACCCGATTCGGCCTCGGGTCAGGTACATGGTTGTCAAGTAAGTTAGTTCGCTTGCGGTGGGGGATAAGCATGTCAGCACGACACTAGGAAGGTGCTTGCTGTGTATGTGCACCTAGGCGTCGACAGGGCCCAGGGGGGAGGGTGGCTTTGCGGGGAAGCGGAGACGGTCTGCTTGCTGGCTTGCTGACTTGCATTTTGACAGGATGCAGGTTAACTTATGCAAGCCCAAGTTTGGATGAAACAAAGGTCATCGTGATCGGCACCATCTCGGCCAGAGCCAAACTCCCTCAAGGTCGGGCTTGGGCTGGTTGGTGGCTTCGGCCGTGGCAGCCCATCATCAGCTCAACCAGTCTGATTGGCTGCACCCCAAGCCACCTCATGCAGTCATGCAGATCGCCAGCTCTAAGCACTGCTCTGCCAAAGGCCATCGTCAGGCTACCGGCAGGGCGGCCATGTCTTTCTTGCACGGGTTAGGCGATACAGTTACCAGCCGCGCAGGAGAAGCTGCATGGCCTGTCCGTCGCCTGTCCGTCAGAGTTGAGCACCGCCGAACCTCTACGGAGCCAAAGGGTCAATGATGGCCATCCAGAGTGTCGAGGGTGGAAAGAAATCGCGAACGAGCTCTCCGTCACAGTCCCGCCCGGGCAGCAGCAGGTAGCAGGCACCTCTAGGTTAGGGGGTGTTCAATAAGCTTGCTTAGGTTGAATGCAATACTCATGACCCTGGGTCTAGACTCCCCATACTTTCGACCTCTGCGCTACCGTTTGGGACGTCGCCTATATGTAGTGGATGGCATCCTCTGGCCCCTCGAGACCATTTGCGTACCTTGCTCATTTATCGAACACGCCCCGACTTGCCACTGTTGACATACAACGGCTTGATGGTGCTTCGTCCCGACTGACTGATCACGATACCGCCAAGGACGACTGCACGCCGATCACGACCGCCAGGATGAAGCCCGTGGCAAGCAATGTGTATTTCATCTGCGCGTTTGCCGCCATCGGTAAGCCATGCTGCTAGCTCGTCTCTGCATCCATCAGTCGCTGACTATAGAATAGGCGGCGGGCTATTCGGCTTTGACATCAGCTCCATGAGTGGCGTCCTGGGCACCAAGGCGTATACTCGATACTTCAACAACCCTGTTTCGTATGCGCAGGGTGCTATCACCGCGTCGATGCCTGCTGGGTCTCTCGTAGGTGAGCTGCCAATCCAGAAGCCTAACGAAGTATGTTTCAAGCCATGGACTGACGAGGGGAAAGGTTCACTTTGCAGTTCATTTCTTGCCGATAGATTTTCTCGAAAGATATCTCTACAGATATCATGTATCTTCTGGATCATCGGCTCAATGTTGGTTGCTTTTGATTGTCAGTACCGCCGCCACCTGCAGCCTCTAATCGTTCGATAGCATTCAATGTACCTCGCAGAATGTAGGCATGCTCTGTGCCGGGCGGGTCATTGCAGGGCTATGCGTGGGAATCGCCTCATCCATCGTGCCTGTATACCAAGCCGAGATTGCGCCGAAAGAGATTCGCGGCCGCGTCGTCTCGCTGCAGCAGTGGGCCATCACTTGGGGCATCCTCATCCAGTATTTCGTTCAGTACGGAGCTGCCCAAGTGGGCGGAGGCCCCGACGACCCGAACCAGCCCGAGTCCGCTTTCCGTATCCCCTGGGGCGCACAGATGGTCCCGGCATGCATACTCTTCGTCGGCCTCTTCTTCTTTCCCTACAGTCCCCGATGGCTGGCGTCACAGGATCTTTGGGACGAGGCGATCAGAGTGCTCGCCCAGCTTCACGGCGACGGCGACGTCAACCACCCCAAGGTGCTTGCCGAGTACCAGGAAATCGAGGAGGCCCTCCGGTTTGAGCGAGAAGAGGCCGTCTCCAGCTTCAGGTCCTTGATCAAGCCGCGTATCTTCAAGCGCGTGCTGCTAGGCATGAGCGTGCAGATGTGGTCTCAACTCTGTGGTACGTAACGTTACCTATCCTCCCTCCTGCGTGCTTTGTGATCTGGCGACATCCGGCAACGTCCGGCAACATCTGACCAGTCACGACGGATAGGGATGAACATCATGATGTACTATATTGTGTACATGATGCAAGGGGCCAACATTGCGTCGCCGTTGGCTACCGCTTCTATACAGTACGTCATTAACGTGGTCATGACTCTGCCCGCCATTCTCTATCTCGACAGGTTCGGACGTCGGCCTGCGCTCATCCTCGGCTCCTTCTTCATGATGATATTCCTCCTCACGTCAGGTCCGTCGATGTCTCTCTCTCTTTGAACTATGCTGTCTGTGCCCAAGGACCAAAGGTGTCATCGACTGACATCTGCCAGGGGCGGTCCAAGCTGTCTACGGTCAGCCCAACACAGCCGAGACGTACAATGACGGCAACAAGGACATCACTTGGCTCATTGTCGACAACAGGGCCGCCTCTTCTGCCGTCGTGGCCACGTCGTACCTCTTCGTCGCGACGTTTGCCACGACCTGGGGTCCGACATCCTGGACATACCCAGCCGAGATCTTCCCGTCCAAGGTACGCGCCAAGGCCGTCTCGCTCTCGACGGCATCCAACTGGTTCTGGAACATGATCCTGGCCTTTGCGGTCCCACCCCTGCTATGGAACATTAATTGGAAGATGTACATGATCTTTGCCGCCTTGAACGGCGCCGCGTTTGTACACATGGGTCTGCTGGCCCCCGAGACCAAGGGCTTCATGCTCGAGGAGATGGACGAGATCTTTGACTCGGGCAGGCCCGCTTGGAGGCCGTACAAGAGCGAGAGCCGGCTGGACCGGCTCGAGAGGGATATCGAGACGGGCCACGTCAAGATCACGGTGCCGGTTGGGAAGAGCGAGAAGTCCAAGGGCGCCGATGCGACCACGACGACGGTGACTGAGAATACGGCTTGAGGGGGATGTTGTATTGGCTCGGTATCAACAGGTCGAAGCATGTTGGTTGTTGACATTAGAGGAAGTGTATATGCTTATATACATATATACATATTTACATATATACCTATATATACCTACATATACCTACATATAGTGTAACAATTGCCATGTCATGTACTCGTTATTGTGCCCCTTTACAAGCTGGGCAAATGCTCTTCAGTGCTCATACATCTCCGAGCTTGGGATGATGGCCACGTGGTGGTGGTTGGTTGCGCGTCATTGCCGTTCCCAAAGCACACGCTCTCGGGCAATGGCTCGGAAAGGGCTTGATTCGCGACTTGGGATGAATAGAAGAAGCGCTGTGATGCCCATAGCCGCCTGAAACTCCAAACGCCGTGTCCTTGTTCTCCTCCTCCTCCTCCTCCTCTCTTCCTTCATACCACAAACAAGCATCATGTGTCATGGGCCATGTGCCATGGGCCGCAACCCGGAATGGGGAACCCGCCCGCCCCCGGTTCTGGCCTTGTCCTATCGCACCCAGCACCCGGCGTAGCCGACGACGACTTTTGTCGGGACGGTCCGGTTGGAGTCGACGGCGTCCATGAGGTACTGGGAGCAGTGGTCCATGTGCAGGCCGTTGATCATGATGGTGTCGATGGCGGGGCCGTCCTCGAGCATGAGGTTGAACTGCCGCCGCCAGATCATGGCGCAGTGGTTGGTGTGGTCCCGGACCGAGGTGTAGTAGTGGTCCATCTCGGACATGGCCTCGACGCTGTCGACGCGCTGGGTCAGTTCCAGGTCGGCGTAGGCGTTCCAGCTCATGTCGTCCATGTACTCGTCGATGAAGGCCTGCTCGTAGCACGGGGCCGGCACCCAGGCGTTGAGGAGGACGTCGTACCGGCACCCGGCCGCCCTGGCCTGCGTCGTGGTGTTGCCGCACTCGACGAGGGTGCGGCCCTCGGTGTAGCGGCTCTTGGCTCCGATGGCGATGCTCCCGTTGCTGCTCGCGAGGCCGCTGCCGCTACCGCTACCGCTACCGCTACCGCCACCGCCCCCTAACGCCGTGTTGTCGGGAAAGGACCAGAGCACCACGAGCATCCAGAGGAGCGATGTGGCGATGAGCACGAGGCAGTTGGACATGATGTGGAACGGCACGCCGCAGATGTGGACCTTGGGGGTGCCATATCGCTGGGACTCGAGCGACTCGACGGATCTCTCGGACCCTTCCTTGTCGTCGGCGGCTGGGAGATCTGTGTACTTGGCGAAAGGGTGGTATTGGATGGGAAGAGACATGATGGGGGAGACTGGAGTGTGACGAAATGAGGAACGGCGGTGCTTCCCACGCGTGTTGGTTGGTTCACCGTTTTGCACAGCAGTAATTCGAATGGATGATGGTGACAAAGGTGTTTGAAGTTTTCCTCTCAAAAGACGCAAAACTACTGATAGTCTGTCTGATCGTAAACTGGTGAGCAGCAGCGGCAGCAGCAACAGCAGCAGCAGCTCTATTACTTGGGGCAGCGGACATGGGGTCCAAATAGTCCGTAATCACCACGACATTCGCACATTCGCATCTTGAAACATCGAGTGCGAGTATGAGTGCGCACGTTCGCAAAGGGAGGTACAAAACACCAGACGGTCCAGAGCTCGACGTTTCACGATGTTTTAGGGGGCACCAATCGGGGCTCCACAAAACGTTGCCTCTCTCTCTCTCCGACGCTCCCAGTCTCTAGACTCTGAGCGGCTGAGCCTCTGGCTGAAACGGCGATTCTGACCGGTGCAACCTCTTGGGCCTCCCGGACCTCCTGGATGGCTGATGCATGGGCTGATCTTGCCCCGTCTTGCCCATCACAGCCAGCCGTTGGACGATGAGCCCGAACTCCTTCTGCCTCGTCTCTACTTTCTGAAGCGGCCGCCCATGATCCATCCATCCGGCTTCCGCCCTCCGTCACGCTCCGAGGACCTCCTTTCTCCGCACTCGAGCACCCTCATCCCTCCCCCCCTGGGCCTCCCTCCTCCGCCCACCCTCAGCCCTCGGCTCTCAGCCCTCAGCTCTCAGCCCTCAGCCCTCAACAGCCCTCAACAGCCGGGCGATCCGATGGCAATCTCGCCATCCGCGCTCGTGTACAGTACGCCGTCCGCACACCGGGCGCCCGCGCCCCGGGCAATGTCCATGAGCGAGTAGTTGCCCAGGGCCGGCACCCGCGTCAGCCCCAGCATGCGCGTGTACGCCTCGGTCTCGACGATGCTCAGGCGGGCCTGCTGGACGAGGTCCCAGACGGCGTAGATCTTGATGTCGTAGTGCGTCCGCTGGCTGGTGCCCGAGCCGAGCCGCACCGCGCTGCCGACCACGCCCTCAAAGGCCAGGTTCCCTTCCTCCTCCCGCAGCCCGGCCAGCTTCTCGGGGATGCCCATCTGCGCGACCGAGTTCCAGAGCGCGTTGTCGCCGTCGTCGTGGAAGTCGTCGCTCATGCTGCAGATGCCCATGCGCGCGTGCGGCAGGACGGCGCGGCCCCTGGGCGCGCGCGACTCGAGGAGCCGGCTGAACTTGGACGGCGTCTGCACCACGTAGATGGTGACGGGCACGCGGCCGCGCATGATGGGCGTCGCCTGGTAGGCCTGGTAGTAGTTGTCCTCCTTCAGGAAGACGGACACCATGTCGGACCGCATCGAAAAGGTCGTCACGGGCACAAAGGCCGGCCGCTCGCCGACGAGGCGCTCGTTCCGCGGCGCCCACGGGGACACGGGCAGCTCGTTGGCGACGGCGACCGAGTCGAGGATCTGGTCGACAAAGGCGTCGCTCCCGCAGATTCGCTTCACCTCGCGCATCTTTCTGTACGTCACCGTCAGCTTGTGCAGCTTCGCGATGAGGCCGCCCGAGACCTCGCCGCCGGCCATCTCCGGCTTGACGTGCACGCCTCTGACGCCGTTGTACTCGATGACGTCCCGGTGGACCGAGTGCTCCATGATGTCAAAGTGCTTGGTGGTGTCGATGAAGGTGTCGATCTTGCACAGGACCACGACCTCGCCGAGAAGGAAGATGCCTCGCTTCACCGCGCAAGGGACGCCGGCGACAATGATGAGCTCGTATTTGTCGCAATCGGGGATCGGGGCGAGACGGCCAACGCGTATGAGGGTCGCCGACATGGTGTCAGGTGAGGAGGAGCAGCCGCCTCCGGTACGCTGAAGACTTGGAGACTGGATCTTGACGTGAGAAACAAAGGAAAAACGTGCCGGAGCCGGAGGGGCAACTGTGACGTGCGATCACAAATGGAGATTTGGTGTATTGTGTTGGTGTATTATGTGTATGTATTATGAGGGTGTGTGTATTATGTGTGTGTGTGTGTGTGGGTGTGTTGAAGCAGTCGCTGTGAGCTGCCTCGTACGCAAGTTGTGGAAAGGCTTCGCGTTGCGAGGTCAACGAAAAAACGAGCCTCGATCGACCATTGACAAAACAACCGGCTCGAACAATAGGAAATGACAGATTCCAACCCTCCAACCCCCACAGCAGCCACAGCAACCAACATACACACAGCAACCAGTTCGTGCTTGTTCAGTCCAAGTGTCCCAGCCATGTCCACTTTCACCAACAACATGACTGCGCTGTGCAAAGACATCATGCCATCAGAACAAGCCAAACGCCTCGAGGCAATAACTGGCCATGCCTCAAACCCATTTTTGTGTGCCCTCGACCTCCTTCATATTCAAGAATCGAGCACCACCCTCATCTTCCGAGTAGTCACGTCGAGAGCGTTCCCATGGTGTTGCCTCTTATTCGGGCATGTCCGTCAACACCAATCCACACATCTCTTCAAGTCAGCTTTTCGTTAATGATTTCAGGTGATGGCGAATGAAAACAACTCATCTAGACTCTTCGCTGGATGAAGCATGAGACCGGCTAGCTCCCGGGAAGTTATCCCTTCACGGCAGAGAAGTGAGAAGTGGTCGACCAACGATGGCGAGGTGCGCGCCGACTTGTAGCTACGAACGACTCGACGGCAGGGCCCATGATGATGCACACTTTGTTTCGTCGGGGTGTGATGGCGAGGCCGCTTGCTCGCAGCCTGGTTCCACCAGATTCCAGGATTCTATTGCTTGATTCGGCGAGTTGAGCCAAGGCTGGCTTTGCCTATTTGGCAAGCATGGCGGCGATGAAGGATGGTTTAGACGGTCGCCTACAACCTTGCAACAAGTGAGTCGAGTTGTCGAGTGAGCTCTACCGGCTTGACCCAGCAGCGCTGGGACTTCTGTCCCGTCCAACACAGGCAACGAGGGCGACCATCAGGCGACGCGGACACGATGTTTGCCGGCAAAGACATGACGCAGGCTGCAGCCTGACATGGCGATGCTCGTACCGAAGGGCGTTTTCCAAGGCTCTGGTTCGCCCAGGAGAAAGGAAGCCTGACGGTCGACCGATCTGCAAAAACGCGCGTCAATCATGTCGTGAAAGCGCCCGGCGTCGTTGCCTTTCTCGCCAGCACCTCCGTCGTCGTCGTCGATGACCAATGACGAGAGGCCACATCACGATCCCGCCCGAAATCAGGCCATGAGGTGTGCCGAGTCTGCCTCGTCGACGCCTCGTTGACGCACTGGTGAGGCACATTTCGCTGTGATGAGAGAGACGAGTCCGGGCCTATCGAGGCCGCGAGGAAGACTAATCACACGGCCAAGAACTGAGGCCATTTGGATGCCCTGCGCGACGCCCAATGGATCTGGGACTTTGACGTCTCGCAGCCTGATCAAGCTGCAGTCGGGCGTAAGAGGGTGAGTGAGTGAGGCCTGTTTCTGTGTGCCCATGCATGCTCTCCCCGCGCCACCGCCAGCGCATGCATGCGTAACGTTGCCTGTGTAACGTAACATGTGTAAATTGGACTCATCTCGAGGTGGAAGTGCGATCGGCTGTCAGCTTTACCTGGGCCTAAACCACAGGAACTGGGTGGGCGTTCATGTTTACCTGACGGGCCTGGTCGATCTCACAGTAACAGGTCTCGTGTTGATTGGCTTGTTGTACGGTTCTGTCCCGCCCCCAAACACCCATCTTGATGTAGGGCTGACTGTTTGTCCCCTGCTCCAGCCCCCCAAACTATGTTGTCTGATGGAGGGCCGGCTCGACATCCCATTGGGGGGCGGAACAAAGGGATGGTCGACTGCGCGCATGCATCACCGATCAAATTCTCAATAAATATAAGTCATGGGGGACGGTGTCAGTCAAGTATTTGAATAAATAAATGGTTCGTACATCCCTCTTCGCTGCAAACATCCAAAATATCAACGCGACTTCCAGCACAAGTCTACCCACGGCTACCTCGAGGTCTACCCACCGGACGTTGGCCTGCGCGACAGCTCTCAACATGGCTGATGTGAAGGACTGTATCGCCGTCAGTGTGCCCGCACTGGCACTCGAAAGCATCGGCAACAGTCCACTTCTCGCGCTTACAGGAGCGGATGTGACGAAGGTAGTTGGACTTGCGCTCGTAGCAGTGCATCTTTCCGCAGCGACAAAGGTACCACCCTTCCCTCTTCCCTCCCAACGTTGGCTTCTCGTGAACTTCCTTTACATGGCGCTTCAAGTCCTTCTTGTTGGTCTTGGCCATGTTGCATTCTTCACACACAAAACTCGCACTGGACATGTCGACAAATTAGCCAATTTCGCACACAATGAGAATCCAAACATTTTGTTGCTACTTTTGCTACTTACTCCGAGTGCCCGCTGGAAGATGTCCTTCTACTCCCGGCCGACGTTTGGAACGAGTCGCTCGGCGATGAGTACGGGAACGATTCTCGTTCCGCGTCAGGAAACCCGAAATCTGGGTTTCCAAACGGTCCAGAACCAACACCCTGAAATGATGCAAGACCGTTTATTTCGTAAGTCGAGACAAGATCTTCCGAGGCGATCCAGCTGTTCGTCGAGTCGTATGCGAAGTCTGTCCAATCCTGCGCAGGCGTTGGGAATGAGTGCGAAGACACAGTTTCGGCGCCTTTCCAATTCGCAACCCTCGGAGGTCTCTCCGGTGGGTACGGGGAGAGATTAAAGGTATTTTGACCGTGACAGTAGTACGTCGCCACAGGTGTGAACCCTTGAACCATCGTTGTGGCCGCTCCGAGCGGCTGCTGGCTATGGATTGCCGCAGTGGAGTGACCATGATACGGAACCGAGACGCTTCGATCGTCAAATCTCGGCTCCGGGCGGTGGTGTGAGTTGAGCGTGTCTGCCGTAGGTGGTGGTGTATTACTCGAATACAGATCGACGTACTGCTGCTCCAAGCCTTGCACACCAGGGAATCCTAAACTTCTTGGAAGAGGCCCTGTTGCAGACAGGTTGTCAAACTCTTCATCATCTTCCATGCCCGGTGCCGTGCCGGTAGCTTGCTGATGAGTCCCCATGGTCCCAACCACGGGTAATCGGTAGTGTGTGGTGTGGCAGCGACTTGGTTAACTAAGTTTTGGATCTTGCCAGACCATTAATAGCAGCACCGGTTCAGACCGTTCAGTAGTGAAGGAAGACCCAGCTCGACATAGTTGAGGCTTGAGCAACAGGCCCATGGCACATCAAAGGCCATTTGATCTCTCGAGCGCGGGCAGATACTGCTGCGTGATGAGGCTCATATGCGCTGGCAGCCCAGCCCCTATTCACTTGACCAGTGATGCACGCAACAGAAACGCCTGACGAGGCAAAAACAGCTCTTGCCCAGTAAACTCCATGTTTAATTACCCTCACCGTAGTGAGATCATCGCCCGAGGCACATAAGATATGTGGTGAAGATGACTTCATTGGCCGCGCGGCCGCATATCTAGGTGCAAAGCCGACTTGCTCCTCGACAGCTGGGCGAACTGCTGCCAGGGATCTTCTGCCTATCTCGTCCCGTCCGAGGACCTTTCTGCTGTCGAATGAAGCAAGACACAGCGGTTAGACGCCGCCATATCTCGAGCTCGAGCATCATGAGAAGGGCGGCCGGCCGTCACGGCCATGCCAGCTACCAAGGCGGCAGGGCCTGGGAAGTCATCAGGCCAACCCCGGCAATAATGCTGAATGAGGCAGGTGGTTGATGCCAGCGGTTGTTTTCGCCCTTTGCGCTTGTTACATCCGAGGATGTGTGGTTCGCGGCCTCGTCGCGCCTCACGGAGGTGATGACAAGGCCTTTGATTCCTCTCCCCCCGAATCGAGCGACCCCAAATCCCGCAAAGAACGTCGTGTCCTTCCCCTCCACACATCTTCCTCTACGCAATACTATCAGATTAAAACGGCGTAGAGACATGGAAAACTTGGATCGACCAGACTCGAGAAACGACCAAAGGAAGTGCTCCCGACCGAAATAGTCAACTACACCCTACCGTCGCCGTTTCACCGTCTCGATAGCCCTCAATGCAACCGACAACAACAACAACAACAACAACAACTATCGGCAGCTTGCACGAGTGACGAATCGCACACCACGGTCGAGAGGGCGGATAAGAAACGGACAGGAACTGTTTTTTATGGAATACGTCGTTACACGAGCTGACGCTCGCCAATTCTAGCTAATGTCGAAATCAGACATGCATCAATGACCGTCCGTACATCCTGTCGGAAGCCTCATGGCCAGACACATGCTGATTTCCTAAAATAAATTACACCCTTCCTGTTCAATCCGTAATGACTCACATCCTGTAATGCTTCCAATAACCCGACCAAGCGTGTCGAGCATATTTAGTGCCCATTGGGCAGCTTGTCGTCGTGTGCGGCAGCAACCACCGAGTACTGGCCGCCAGCCCCAGCCCAGATAATGTTTCGGCCACGAATGGCCGTGTTGTCAATCAGTGTAGGCGTCTCAATGTCATCAGTGGTACCCTGACCAGTCTGGTAGTTGGCGGAAAACCCCCACGAGTAGACCTGGCCGGACTGGTCGATGGCAAAGTTGTTGTCCGTGCCAGCGGCGACGAAGCGAGCATTGACTCCTGGAGATGATGTTAGTGAAAAGCACGGATGGGCTTCGAGTCATGGTTCCGACATACCTGGTAATGCGGTTGGCTCAATGAGGATACGGGCCTTCTGGCCGCCATCATCGTCAAACATGGCATTCTCCTTCGTGAATACTTCGGCCGTGTGACCACTCTGGAAGCCATCAACGCGGCCCCAGGAGAGGAGCTCGCCGTCGTTGGTGCAAGCGATGGTGTGGTGCTCTCCGGCAGCTATTTGCTTGACGTTCTTGTCCTCCAGGCTCCCGACGATGGTAGGAGTCTCAATCATGGCGTCGGACTTGCCCGCTTCATCGCTGTGTCCAGTCTGCGAAAAGTTGTTGAGACCCCAGCCCCAGACTCTACCCTCGTTGTCGATGTAGAAACTGTGATATGATCCAGCAGATACAGCAACGGCATGATGCTTCTTGGTGAATTTGCCACACGGCTCCGGTTTGAGACCAGCTTCTGCGTGGTGACCACGTCGTGCAATGGTCTTGCGGCCAAGCTGGAATTGGCCACCGACGCCCCACGTGAAGACCTTGCCATCCTTGTCAAGAGCAAGAACGTGATTTGACCCGCACGCGAGGCTGGTAATGTGCGTCAACTCGGGAACAAGAGCTGGGGTGGGCATGACACGTATGTCATCAGTCCAGCCCACGATACCGTCAGAACCACGAAACGTTCCCCATCCATAGATGCGCCCATCGTCAGTCAGAGCAAAAGATGCCGAGTCAGTGGCACCGACGGCAGTAATCTTGGCGTCCGGGTGCAAAGCCTCCAGGTTCACCTCGCCCGGTGTACTCTCCCTGGGGTTCATGCCCGTGTCATCCGCATCATCTTCCGAGTCGGAGTCGTTGGCGTCAGCGTTGCGGGTGCCGCCATCCCACTTCGTGTCGCGGCCAAGTGCCATGTCGTCGTTGACACCCCATGTGAGAACCTTGCCGTCATGGGTGAGGGCAACAGCGTGCATGCCACCGCAAGCAATCTGGACGACACCCACCTTCTTGGCATCGAGCAAAGGGTTGATACGCGGCCGCTTGACATCAATTGGCTTCTTGCCATCAGACTTCCTGCTTCCTAGTCCCAACTCGCCCGACGAACCCTCTCCAAAGACGAAGACATCGAGCTTTGCAGTCGGAGCATGGTTGAGGATGGCATGGCGCTTCGGCCTGGCTATTGCCTTGACCTCCTTCTTCGGAACAGCACCAGCGCCTTTCGTTTGTCTAGGCTTTTTGGTGGGCCTCTCCACTGCAGTGCTGGGCCCCTTTTCATCCTCTTCTTCTGATTCGGTGGCCTTGCGCTTCACGCCATTCGTCTTGGGGGCAGCAGGCCTCTTGGGGATAGCAGCCTTCGCTGCTTTTGCGCCATTGGTTGCAGCGCTAGCCTTTGTGGCCTTCTTCACAGCCGGAGGCTTCTTAGGGGCGGCCTTGCGAGCCTTTGGGGACGGGGCAGCTTCGGGTTCTTCGTCGGCGCTCTCGCCGTCTTCGGCAACTCCGTCCTCTTCCTCGAGCTCCTCTGCAGCCGGCGCAGAGTGCTTCGAGGCGACTGCCTTCTTGGGAGCGGCAGCCTTCTTTGTTGCTACGGGCTTCGCGGCGGGTTTCGCGGCGGGTTTTGCGGCGGGTTTCACCGTAGGCTTAGCAGCGGCAGTAGTGTTAATGGCCTTGTTGGCGGCTGTGGCGGCCTTGCGAGGTGCCATAGTGTGTATATGTATTGTGTGTTGATCGCGTCAGACTCGGAGCGGAGGGGTATGAATAACGCGATGACGCGACGCGCAGGGGGGTCAGAGACAATCAACGGCCAAGCAGATGATTCGGAATGGTACCGATGAGCGTACTGAGCGTACTGAGCGTGTCGTGACGGGAGGAGGGTTTGTGTGTTTTGATGCTCGAGAGTGCGACAAAGGTCCAAGGGGGTGGATGGTTGTTGTTCAGTAACAAAGGCCGCGCTTGAGATCGCGATCCTGGCGAGTGGACAGGCTTTGGTCTTGTGATACGCGTGAGAACACCGTCTGTTTTCCTCGGGATAAACGGAAACGTCGTCAAGGGCCACGAGGATAACCTACTGTGCTGACAAAGACGTTGGGAAGGTGTAGAGTGCTTGGGAATTTGAAGGGACGCGCATTTGACAATTATTTTTTGGCCGGGCCAGGTGCGAAAAAATAGCACGCAGCCCAATTGGCAAGGGATCAAATCAGCCACTGGTCAGCCCAGGTGGCACGGTCATTACGGAGTACGGATACGGATACCAACAATAGGAACACATAATAGGCAGGCAAGCTCCGATTCTCTGCATGGGCCCAAGCTCAAGCTTAAAGCTATTGACGATCAATTAGTAATCTGTACGTAGTACTCTGGTACTACGGATAACCTACGGACACGAAGCATTCATCGCCGCATGGACGCTGGGGCCACGGCAGGAGTGATTCGTTCGCTTAATATAAGTGTTGACGTAGGACCCCGGATTATTGGCCATCCCATGGTGTCTAACATGGGTACCTCATCAGTCGCATGCACAGCTTACTGTGCATTGATTGAGGATGGCTTACGTTATCAACGTGACTTATTAGCTGATTATCAAGCGGAGGAACCAGTCGGTTACTCTTCGTAGCTGTATTCATGCTGTTCATTCAAACAAACTCCTGGCAATTCGGACATGACGTTGCTAAACTCACGTACAGAGTTTGTTATGGCGCGTCTACCGTCACCCGTCAGTCACCCTTCCAAATAATCCACGAAGTTGTCTGCATAGCCTCGCTCAAACACAACGCCAATCCACAAAGCGGATTACGCGAAATCGTTGACCCTCAAGACGCCATAAACCCTTCAGCATGCTTGATTCCCATATCACGCCTTAATTAATGCCCATCGATGACGACCGCCCGTTCTTCCTGCCGCCTACTTTTTTGTAGTGAAATCAATCTCGTTAGGGTTGGCTGAGGCATCACCACCAGTCTTGCTCTTCTCGCAGGTGCAGGCTGCCACGGGGCGAACGCCACAGGCACAGGTCTCGCCAGTCACAGGGGCGTTCTCCTCGGCAGCTCTGTCGCAGTTGCACTGATTGACAGGTCGAGCACGGCAGGAACAGCGAGGACCATCAGTGCTGTTCTCTGTGGACGACTTTGAGCACTTGCAGTTAAGCGCCTTCTGCTCACCGCATGAGCATTTAGCTTGCTGAGCTGTAGGTAACAGATGTTAGCTATGAGCCAATCTTGATACGAGTGTACGAGGTGGTGTGGGTAGGGATGGGCTCCAGGAAGGCCGACTGCATTCAACGTGTTAGGGGGCGCTCCGACAGTCGACTTACAACAAGGGCAGTTATCGCCTGAAGCCTTGCCGCAGCAGGTGGAAGTAGACTTGGCGACGTCCTCGGAAGCCATCGTGTGAAGTGTTGTTTGGGTGTCCGTGGACTTCCAGATTTGATCGAGACTCGAGTGATGGAGATATTTGGCAAGTGTTTGTTTCTTGCAGATGACCAGAAGAGAAGATGGAATTGTAAGCTCAATGGAATCGGTCAAGGGAAAAGGCAGGTCTCCCTCTTTTTAAGGTCGACTGTTATATTCCCAGAAACGGAAGGCATATAACTTAGCTGACATCACTTCCTTCGGGAGTGTCATGGCAATTACACAAGATCTGATTGGCCCAGACTGGTGGTCTTGGCAGGTACCCGCAACTAGTCCGTAGAATTGAATCCATGCACTCCATTCCGTCGGGCTCACATATCCACATGATGACAACGCAAACTCACGACACCGGCTGCCTGCGACATCAGAGTCGGCTCAAAAATAACATGAGCATATCGTATTACGACCAAGGCGTTCACCGCCAGAAGCGCAGAACATCCGACTCAGCGGTAGCCAGACGGTAGACCACTCAACAACCTTGAACCGGCATGAGATCCATTCCGACCCATGTCTTATGGTCGTCTCATTAGCTACACGTCTTCGATCCAGAGTCCACACCTGAATGAGCACAACACTTTGTCACGTCATACAGCCTTCCGCTTCGTGCTGCAACAGTATATCTTCAACGCTGTTGCTACCTTCGCAGCAGTGGCGCAACCTTTGCATGACCCATCAGTTGACCCAAATGCAACCCCGTTGGCAGTGTTGATCAGCTGGCTAAATTATAACAGGCTGACGCGTTTCTGCTGCTTCGCAGTAACGGCACTACATATTTAGCAACTACAGCTGTCAAACATCATGTGTACTCAGTTCGTTGTACAATTCTGTTTTCAGGTATAGGCTGTTGAAAGTTACGTGTGTACATACAGTTGGTTATATAAATGTATGTAGAAGTATAGAATACTGTCCTAACCTCTCCCATGTACGAAAATACTACACACGTATCCGTAATCCAGTCCTGAACTTTCCAGGCACGGTTTATGTGCCATTTTTTGCTCCATCCTTCGGAAATCCTCCAAGGTGGGTTCAGTTTCTTGGTGTCGCCTGATTTACTACTGCCGTGGAAACTGCGCAGTAGTGATTGTGCTTCAGCTCGTCCCATTCAAGGTGAATAGGGTATACAGTGCGGCTGCAAAGATTTGCGAGGCAACGGACGATGCTGCTTCGGCTATGAAGAGAGAGAGTGGAATAACGAGGGCAGACGTTAGGACAGGTCGTGTATGTCGAGGCTTGGGGCATCGAGCTTCTTTCGTACAGAGGACGGCCACAAGAACTTGGCCCTGCCACCGCTAGCGATTCGTTAGCCAAGTCTGCATGCAGAGATGATGGGTTCTGGACTGGGTAGTACGCAGTACGCGTGCCTGTAGTGGCCTAGAGTGACAGGCAGGACCTGTACTCCCCCACGTTATCCAGCTAACGTTCGAACTTGGCTCTACGGGAAAAGCTCGTTTCTTATCGGCATGCCTAAAATATGACAGGCCCATCCACCAGCGAGTTAGCCTCGAGTTCATTCCAACAAGGCATTTAACATTACACAATAATAGGCAAGGTTGCTGCTGTGTATCAACGTTTAACTAATAACTTAGCTCCTTTAGGCTTTAGGGGGTCATGTTGCATGTACACGTCCAGTCACTTCCCATACTTGGCCCATACTAGCTAGTGTCTGTCGTTAGCGGGCGACATCGAAGAGCCCGAAATCAAATCCGTCACTAGAGAGCGGGAGCAAGTAAATTCCCGAGACTGCGGGAGCCACCTAAGAAAGTTGCTTTTGATTGACACCAGCAAGAGCAGTAAAGTCACGTACATAGTAACGTTTAACTAACTGTGACGCACGATATCCGCCAATGTTTCAACAAGGATCGGGATGGTACGTCTTCGGTCTACTGCCTGGCCTCTCACTCGGAAAGTAGTATAAGACTGTAAGTACTCAGGGCCGGCCTTCCATTTGGCAAACCCCCTGGGCCTCTCTCTCTCGCATGTTCACCGGAAGCCTCTGAACACAATTACACGTCTTCCATCGCGATCCCTTCTTTCCCTCACAATGTGGTCCCCGGAGTCAGCCAAGCTGCAGGTTCGCGAAACTCGGATACTTGTAGTGCCAGTAGCTGCCGCAGTGGTAAGTCAAAGGTGATGATGCAGCATGCTACCTCGTGTGATCATTCGTGTGATGGTTATGGCGAAAGAGAGAGTCGAGACCGCGCTGACTTGTAGACAAAAACAATAGATCGCTTCTTGGTGTCTCGCTGTCGTCGTCTACCGCCTCTGGTTCCATCCCCTTGCCAAGTTTCCTGGACCAAAGTTCCTCGCTGTCACCGACATCATCAACCAGTGGCGTAGCAACGTCACGGGGTTGTTTCCACGCGAAGTCGGTGAGCTGCACAAGCAGTACGGGCCCATTGTCCGTGTTGGGCCCAACCGAATCTCCGTCGATGGTAGTATCGGCTACCCTCAGGTGTATGGCCTGCGCGCCAAGGGCACCGACGGGGCTTTTCACAAGGTCAAGAACTACATCTCTCCTCACGACCACCTAACCATTCTGGGGTCCAGCAATGAGGATCACCGCCGCTTGAGGCGACAGCTCGCCCATGCATTCAGCGAGACGGCGCTACGCGAACAAGAGGGCACGATCAAGAAGTACGTGGACTTGTTACTACAACAACTGTCCTACCGCGCCGAGTCGGGAGAGGTGTTGGATATCGTCAAGTGGATGAACTACACCTTCTTCGACATCATTGGCGATCTGACCTTTGCCAAGTCATTCGACAGTCTGGAGACAGGGAAAGAGCATGCCTACGTCAAGAACTTTTTTGAAGGCGTCGTCGGTAACGGATACAGCCGGTTTATGATGTCCTATCCTTACCTGGCGGGCATCTTCGCTCTACTCATTGGCCGCAAGGAACTCCGGGACACAGTCAGAGTTTCTCAGGAAAACCAGAAGATGGGGACGGCCTTGGTAGAATCGCGCATGCAGCTCGGCGCTGAGCCTGCTGATGGAAGACGGGACTTTATGACTTATATGTACGTGTGGACGGGACTCGTTTCTCCTTGCCCTCGTTTACAGAGTGGCCGTGGGACCTGATCTACACAACACCCACTCGGTTCCCGAAAAAGCGAATACTGACCCTCTCTCTCCCCTCAAGGCTTAAGAAGAACAAGGATGGCGAGCAAGGCATGTCGACCTTCGAGATCATGTGCAACGCGCCAGTTTTGATCGGAGCGGGAAGCGAAACAACGGCATCGGCAATGTCGTACTTCTTTTTCATCTGCGGCCTCAATACTGAGCAGAAGCGTATGCTCGAGCTCGAGATTCGCAACACCTTTACCGATGAGGCGAGCATCACTTTGACGAGCACCAGCCAGCTTGAATACCTCCAGGCGTGTATCGAGGAGACTTTGCGCATGTTCCCGCCTGCCGCAGAAACTCCGCCTCGTGTGTCGCCCGGTGCCGAGATCGATGGCCAGTTCGTCCCATCTGGAGTGAGTTCTCCTGTCTTCTTTTAGTCCAACATTCTCTTACCCCGTTCGCCAAATGTCTTGCCTCGACCCCGCGTGCTCTCACGCTCGCCCTATCACACCATCTCTCACTCGGTCTCTCCTCCACTTGCCTCTCTCTCGTCTTCACTACGGACCCCTGCCCGTCCTGTAGTACCTGTACTGAACTTGACATAACAGACTGTCATCCACGTGTACCCCTGGGCCACCTTCCGCAATCCCCGCAACTTTCTGGAACCGGATTCCTTCCGACCCGAACGCTGGCTTGCCCCTTCGCACCCGCTATATAATGCTCGCTACGCAAACGATAACCGATCGTGCGTCAAGCCTTTCAGCTACGGGTCGCGCGACTGCATCGGCAAGAATCTGGCCTATGCGGAGATGAGGTTTCTTATATCGCGCATCCTTTTCCGCCTAGATTTTCATCTGCAGCCCGGGCAGGAGAAGTGGCACGAGACACAAAGTGCTTACTTGATATGGAAGAAGACTCCGCTGAAGGTGCAGTTCAGTCTACGAAAAGACTACGCCTCTTTGGAAAAGGAGTAGATGACGTTTGGCGTGGCCGTTCCTCGGCTGCGGATCCGTCAAATCATGGTTCCCCCGTACCTGAATAGTGGTTGTAGTAAAAAGTACATTACTGTTCAAATAAAGCATGGCGTTCTTCTTCGAGCATCTTTATAGATGGTGGTCAGCACAATCACTGAACCATATAAAGTGAACATCACACGTTTTGATGCCGGTGATTCTGCCACTTCACGTAGGGTAGGAACAGGTCTGGTCAGTGATAAGCTCGGCGGCGCTTAACATCATCTAAGTGTAAATGCAATGCAAGAGAAACCTTTCGAAGCAAGATCTGCGTGTTGACTACTAAAAGTTACTTTAGCCTGAGAGGTTAAGCAAGATATAATAACCCTTGTTGAAAGCGCGGAATACGCGGATAACATATCTAATAAAGGTCAACACAATATGTTAGAGTTATGAACATGCTTATAATACCGACTAGGTAGAATTCTATGGTTGATATCTATTGTAGAAAGCTTTTTACACAGTAAATAAAGTATACCCGAACGTTGGTGAGATTTACATTCATATAGTGTACTCTGAATAAGACTACCAACCGAGTAGATAAATTCGATATTCGATATTCTCCTCCATGTACTATATGTGAACAGTTAGGTGTACGCCAGGGTCCCCCATCGCCAGCCCTAGTTGGAGAACTAGCACCAGACACAGATCCGGAGGACGATGCGGAGTGTCCACGGATCATGAGATATGATAAATGCTCTCTGGAGCTTGAAACGGCTTCTACGCATCGTACCTTGTATGTAGAAAGTAGCTAGCCACGTCTGTTCCCCTTCGGTTGCCCTGCCCCATACATGAAATATATCAACAACAACAACTCTACGTGCTAGACCCATGTTCCACAAGTGATATTCTGTTTGTGAGCCAGCATCTGATTTACGTATTCCAGCTCTTTTTATCATGTCAGTATGTAATGGTACACTTTGGCTGCCCATTTTCCATGTAACCGTCGGCTGACCTGGCGTCCAGATTCGTGTGTAAGTGGCTTGATTGCAGGAACCCGACAAGACTTTTGTCGACGGAATCATGAATGCACTACTGCGTTGTTTCGCGTTCGGGTGGTCATTATCTATTCCATAGCCACATGAATTCAAGGGGCCTATATGGCGGGTTGCCTTTGTTGAGAAGAAGAATCGCCATGGCCGCATTCGTTCTCGTTGCCGAGTGAGCCTCGTTGACTCGGAACACAACTTGCGCTCAAAACGGCAAGAACCCTTCCTCCCCTTTTTGCTAGAAGTTTTGTGCACTGCTAGCGTGGCGTGTGGTGTGTGGTGTGCAGTTCTGGTACACCAGTCCACGGAATATCTTCTCTGGCGTCTTTCTTTCATGCCTGATTCGCACCACTTGCAAATACCGCCTGAAATCACCCACACACACACACATACACACGCACACATATTCTGGGGTCAACTCTCACCAACACATACATCACATAAATCAAATCACATTAAATCACACACACCACATACATCAAGCCCCGAAATCATCGACCATGAGGACTCCAAGCACCCATACAATGGTCCTTAGGAGCCGACGACGCGTCAGCCCCATCGAGCGCCTCCCCTTCGATGTGATGTACGAGATCACCCGTCACTACCTCCCCAAAAAATCCATCGCCGCGCTCGCACTCACTTGCCGTGCCATGTACAGCCACTTCCCGCACGCGTTTTCCAACCTCCAAGACATCCAAGACGAGGTGCTGCCCGTGCTGCGTTGGATGGAGGCCGGCACGCCCTACGTGTGCTGCAGCATTTGCGTGAAGCTACACAAGCCGGAGCTCGCCATACCGCCCTTGAGTAGAAATCCCTCCAAGCCGCCTCGCAAGTGCCACGACGAGTATGCCTACGAGCGAGAGGCCGAGCTGCCGCTGGAGCTCCACCCCCTCGCGCTCTACGGCGTGGCCAAGTACACGCGAGAGGGCCGCGACACCAGCCGGCTGGAGAAACTCCTCTGCCGCGTCCCCGTCTTCAAAAGGAGACTCAAAATTTACATCCAAGAGCCCTTGCGAACCTCGGACGAGTGGACCTGGTCCTACAACGACCACGGCCTCTTCTACAAGCGCGAGGCGTCGTTTCGCGACATGCGGCCGGTGCCGGGATATAACTACGGCACCTGCGTCAACGACTACCATACCACGGAAGCCCTGCTCTGCCGGCACCCCTACGAAGTGCACTACTGGGAGCCTGCATGGCAGCACAGCATGGACCCTCCGATAGTGGACTGTAGTTACATGCAGTCGTCGGCTCCCCTCCATCTCGACCAGAGGCCGTGTTGTAACGACGATATGCAAATCCATGGATGTGCCAAGTGCAACAGGGACTGGAAGGCTGAGTTGAAGCGCGACTTCAAGGGCAGGCAGCCCGACGGTCTGGTCGTGACTGTCTGGGGCTACCTGGGCGATGGACGGGACGAAGGGTCGGTTCTGAAGCACTGGCTGGACCCCATGTACAGAGATCCTGGCGAGTCGGATCTCGGCGTAGAGATGGTGAAAATGCTGTCAGGACTTTGATGGGGCAGTGGCTTCCTACCTGCTGTTCTCACGAACAGTACCGGTACCGGTATAAGCAGTTTGCCTAGAAATGGAGCGGGTCAAATCAAGGGGAGGACAGAAATCCGGTCGGAATCTGTGACGACGAGGTTGCTAGGGAATGGTTGACCCCTACAATGGATCAAATTAATCAAAGCTGGATAGGTGGTGTTGATAGGGTCATACTCATCAGGTCACGCCCGTATTCCTACTACCGTTTCCACACGCAGGATCACGCAACGAATGTCAAATAGTGTTTGATAGTGAATCTCAATGGCCCTTGTATGTTACCGGTATTTAACATGTATCATGATTTCATAACCGTGATATCTAACCAGACATTGCTGCAGACATTCCACACCACGTATTAAACGTATTGAAGATACCGCAAACTTGACACCCAGATGCGAGTTGTAACCCTGGCGACCACACACACACACACACATCAATATATATCGTCCTTTCACTTACACCCGGAGTAACCCGCATTGGTCTGACACAATGATCCTATGTGTCGAGCTCCCCAAGCCGTGAATAATCTTCACAAAATAAACTACTTGGGTCACCAAGAGCATGCAGCGCTCTTCCATGGATATATATACCTAGGAAGCCTTGCGGAGTACAGGGTGATCAGCACCATGCTATTGTCCAGGGTGGCATCCAAGGCTGATGTCACATGCACTATAGCCGATGTGAAATGTCCTGAACCTCTCGACATGTCATACACCTGCCGGCACATTACATGCTTTTACCCCTACGCTCAAGCCGCACATACTCTACCAAAGCAGCTATAACGTTGTAAACTCCGTGGGAACAGTGCTGATAGATGAGGCCTCTCACCATCGCACTGAACCTACGGACACACAGTCATAATCCTGACGATGAACTAATTTCACTTGGGATAATTCTTCATACTCATAACTATAATGCTTGCTCCGATTTTGTCTAGTGAAATTGCAAACAAACCCAGTTCAACTTGCTTTTATGCCCCTGGCAAATAGTCTGTCGGCTCTCAGCTGCAATGCCTCCCATCTTACAATCCCCACCTCCAAGAGCCAATCTCAGTTCGTGCCGCAGGCATCAGGACTACCAAGGGTGCAAGTAGTCGACCGTGGAAGCACGAGGCGTAGCCCTGTTTGACCCGACAAACGCATAAAGGCTACTTTGCTCAGGTGGGTACTAGTCACGCTGACGCGAGGAAAGTCCTTCTCGGACGGCTTCTAGGATAAGATCCTTTGCCTTGTCACAACCTTCCCGAGTACCGATAACTTCAATGGCCTCATCGCGAGCTTGATCGCGGGGAACAGTGATCTTGCATCCACTCTGCTTGCGGATGCTGTTGACCTTGGAGCCACCCTGGCCAATGACGAAACGGTAGGTGGAAGGGTCGGGGAGAACAAGGTATCCGGTAGCGTTGCTCTTCTGAGCTTGCTCCAGGGCTGCAGCGATTGCCTTCTTTGCACGCTCGACGTTCTCCGGGTTGCCCTTTAGCACCCAGGGGATGTCGCCCTCCTCAGCGGAGGCATTGTCCACCACGCTCCACGAGTGAGCCTCTGCTAACTGCTCCGGGTCGTCGGTAATGAGGGGCGTTGCACCATTGTTCGCCCGAGTGTTGGCAGCCTTGTTCTTGGAAGGAATGGGCTGACCAGCGTGGTCAACAGTAACTTTGAAATCGTTCCGCAGTTTGCGGAAGAAGCCACCGTTCTCCGAGATGGTGTTATGATGCTTCCGGGGGATTTGGATAGTCTCGCTTGGTTGCTCCTTGGTGGAAGACAAGATGTGCTCCTTGGCCTTCTCAACGTCGGCAGGCTTGCCAACAATCTTGACGCCAGTCTGGCCGCTGCCTTGGCGCGGAATGTCAATAGAGACCTTGAGGTCAGTCTCAAGCTTGCGCTTTGTCTCGCCTCCGCGTCCAATCAAAGTGCGGTGCTTCTCGACAGGTACCTCGACGACCTCGGTGACTTGGCTAGCCTTTTCCGCCACCATTGCCTCGATAGTAGCAATTATCTTGTCGACTACATCAGTGCGACCCTCAACCTTGATAGAGTTGCCATCGGCGTCCTGCTTGGGGAACTGAATGGTGCGGACCTGCTGTCGTCGGTCTTCGGGTCCACCAGCGCTGATAATGATCTCTCGGAGTATCGAACCTATATATGCGTCAGTTTATCATCTCTCAGCTAAGCATAACCGGGGAAGAACAAGTACTCACCTCCGGGACCAATCAAGTGCTTATGGAACTGGCGCTCGATGTCGATTGTCTTGGTGACAGTGTCATCGAAAACAGATCTCTTCTCCTCAAGGATCTTCTTGGCCGCAGCAACCTGAGACTTGGTACCCTTGATCTGGATCGCGACCAGCGTCTCGGGGTCCTCGGTGCGCTCGTTGGGAACGTCGACCTTGGCACCAGTGGTTGCACGGAGATCGTCCATGGCAGAACCGCCGGAGCCAATGAGAGAAGGGAGTTGTTTCTGTTGAACTGTGATGGTCTCGGTGAAGGAGTTGTTTTTCAGGAACTGGTATAGGTCCCAAACCTCGTCACGGGCACCATCAGCACCCTTCTTGGCGCCGCGAATGACAACCTCGTCGGCACCCTGCTGACGCTTGGGCTTGCCAGCCTCGCTAGAGGCATCGGCCGCAGAATCGTCGTCCTTGCCAGGACGTGCGGATCGGGGGAAATTAATGTGGACCGTGTAACGGGTTTGCAGACGGTTGATCTGACCGCCCTGGGCGCCAATGAGCTCGCGGTGGAACTTGGGCTCGATCTTGAGAACGTGGGTCGTCTCGTCAGCCCAGGTCTTTGCCAGCGAGAGGATATGCGACTTGGCCCGCTCAGCCTTGGCCTTGGGACCCTTGAGTTCAACCTCGCCATTCTGCACCTGGATGTCGACATCGAATTTCTCACGCAGCTCATTGATGTGACTGCCGCCCTTGCCAATCAGATGGTTGGCGAGCTTCTGAGGGAAGTCGAATTTCATGGTGAAGCCGCGTTCCTTCTCATCTTCCTTCTCCTGCTCGACGAATTCCCTCGACTTGGCAGCCAAGGACTCGACGGCCGATTTCGGACCCCTCATAGTTACGGTAGTGCCCTTTACGCTTACACGCACAGGTATCGCACCAGCCGAGCGGACAGTGGCGTCCTGCTCCTTCTTGATGAACTTCCGCAGCTTCTCGTGGTACTTGACCGGAACGTCGAGAGTCTGGGACTCGATTGCCTCTTGCTTGCCGATGAGCTCCAGGATATGTCTACGGGCCTCTTCCAGACCTTTCTGGAAAGTCCTGATGTCTTCGGCTGTGGGCGCCTTTTGAGGAATCTCGTAGCTCTGCTCAGGGGCAGATTCTCCCTCGTAGACCAGCAGGATCGGAAGGCTAGCCTCGCTGGCGTCGGGGACGATGACGTGAACACCGTAGTCGGACTGGACGCGGGACTTGATATCGCTGCGGAGGTACGAGTGGAAGAACGAGTCGACAGGGACCGTAGCCAGTCTTGATGGAGGGTGCCCGCCAATAATAGAAGACACCTCCTTCTGTGCTCTGATGAAATTCTTGGGCTCGCGGCCGAAGAGCTCCCAAGGGGACACAACGCCGTCAATGTAAGGCGTGTTGATGTGAACCTCGTGCTGTTTCTCGAGACGCTGTATCTCCTTCCTCTGCCTCAAGTAGCGTGAAATGTCGCGACCGTATGTGGATGCTGCATTGGGAGCGGTGTGCTTGTGGGCACGGGTGACATCAACCGGGGATGACTTGATGTTCATGGCTAGGTCCATGGCCCTCTCCAAGCCACGCTCGAGGTCTTCCTGGGGACCAATGACGGTAATAGTATCGGTCGAGTCGTCAGTAGGTAGAATGATGACACAGTTGGTCTCGGCGAAAAAGTCATCGGTGGACAAGCCACGGTCACCAACAATGAACTGATGACGGCCTTTGGCGATAGAGGTCTCTTCAATCTGCAGCTGGTTGAGGAGCTCTTGAGCACGTCGTTCAATGGAAGAACGAGCAGCCGAAACCGCAGCACGGTCTCCGGCCAGCTGGATGTGGTTGTCGTTGGTGGCCGGGGCGAAGGTGGGCCGCTCGCCTGCAGCGGGAACCATAGGAGCACGCGCCCAAGGCTGATGAGGAGGGACGCGGATCTGCACGCCGTGGTCTGACTCGAGCGCATTCAGCAGGCTGTTGTTGGGGCCGGCAATAAAGGGGTAGAACTCGGCGGGGATGTTCTTGAGCTTAGTGTTGACGTTTGAAGAGCGTTCGCCAATGATTTTGTTGATGGCATCGCGGGCCGCAGCAGCGGTAATGGTATTGCCCTCAACCAGCACATCAACCATGGCGTCCTCATCGTCATCATCGGGGATCTCGTCAGCTCGGGGCATCTGAATCTTAGCACCCGTCTTCTCCTGCAGAGCCTTGATGGTAGCACCCTGCTTGCCAATGATGTGGGCACGGGTCGAACGGGGGATCGACACCTTGACCGACTGCTTGGTGCCGATCTGCTGGACGAGGTCGCGAATGGCCTGCTGGGCCTTGTCCTGGGGACCGATGGCATCAATTCGCAAGCGGCCGTTGCCTTGATTGGAGGTAGACAGAACGGCACGGGACTTGCGGTTGATCTCCTTGACCAGGTCGGGGATGGGGCGCTTGAGCTGGTTACGGGGGATGATGTACTGCGGATCAATGGTGATGCTCTCGATGTGGCGGCCAGGGATCGCCATGTTCGGGATCGACAAGTTCGGCATGTTGGTGCTGGGAGTGGCAGCACCCGAAGCAGGAGTTGGGGCGCGAGGAGTGCCACCGTTGACAGGAGTCGAGCCGTTGGACTTTGCTCCCTTTGCGCCCCAAATGGGAGCAACATTGGCGGCAGCCTTGCCCTTGGGGGCGCCTAGCTCCGGGAAAGCCTCGATGGACTGGGTGTCGAGGTTTTTGCCGACAGCAGACTTGGACGCAGTGGACAGAGGGAGGTCCTCGTCGGGGATGTCCTCGACGGTGACGTGGGGAAGGGGATTCTCGTTGTGCTGCTGGAGTAGACGCTCGGCAGCCGAGGTGGAAGCCGAAGCCGAAGCTTCACCGTTGATCTCAGAAGTAGCCATTGTGTGGAAGAGCTGTACCGGAACCGAGGGAGAGGGTCGTTCGACCGCGGAGTCGTAAATCGAGCAGGTCAGGAGGATGTAAAGGATTTGTTCTGGCAGCGGGATGTCAGTTAGAGCAAAAAACAAAAACAAAGAAGAGGTGGAGGCGTCGAGAATGGAGATGGGGATGGGGATGGAGATGGAAATGGAAATGGAGATGTGAAGGTTTGTGAAAGTGCGGTCACGCCCTGGGGACAGCAGAAAGCCAGTGTGCTCGATCAGCATTCATTCACCTGGAGTGGCAAGTACCAAAGAAGGCCCCGAGGTGAATGATCACGGTCAGCAGACATCACCACATGATGAAGCAAAGCCGTGTTGCTGCGTTGCTACGTGCGTGTCCGTCGTCAATGGCCCCAACGTAAGATGGGAAGATCCAGGGGCTTGCTTCGGTGCAGTACGCCGACAGATGATGGGCGACTAAGCATATGGGATGCGGTGTTACTTACTAATTATGTACCAAGGGAACGGGACGACTGAACCAATTGATGATCAAGAGGTTCGCTGTGTTCCGTTGCAAGAAGATGCGAGGTGACAAAAAGGTGATACGGATGCGTGTTGAATGCACGTGGTCCCATCCCATGGGAAAGCCGCCAGATTCAGGGTAGCAACGCTTTTGGTGTGGGGAGAGCTTCGGAAAAAATGGCCAGGCAACTTGGGCAAGGTTGACCAATTCAAAAACAGCGGCCGTGAATCAAGGGGATAGATAGTTAGTTGCCCTGGATTAGCCGCCAGCTCAGTTTATGCAAAATCAAAAATCAATCCGAACATGTCCAAGGAACCAGCCAGGCCAGCGAATCCATTCATTTCTAACACCCTTGATCAAGTCTCTTTGGAAGAAAAAAATACCTGTAAGAAGCTGACAATGAACATATCTCGAACACTTTTCCAATGCTCAATTCATCGGCTCCAGGGTTTAACACCACCATGCCTAATCCGTACAAGCTCGATAGCTGCGTCCGACGCTAAGAACTTTGTTGGACAGCTCGAGCAGAAATTAGAGCTCTAAAGCTCCAATCTTTTCCGACCCAGAAAACGGGAGCAAATCCCCGCAAGCCGTTTGGTCTAGAGCACCTAGTTAGTTAGTTACTTTTTAGTCACAAAGGTGCATGAACATCATGTTCCAGATTTAACGACTCACATAACTAACTTGACTACTGCAACACAACATCAGTGATCATAGGCAGGAATGCCATCTATTTAAGCCATATGCGCTCAACAACTTGTCTGATACCAGCTACTTTGGGCAGACATGTAACTCGTGAAGAATGTCTAGCCGAGGCTTCAAGTCAGGGGACAAACGATGGTCGGTGGAGTGGTGGTTTACACTGTAGGTAGGGTATCCAGGTATGCTCGACAGCAAGTGCAAGCGGTTTCCCTCGAAGACTTGATATAAGACCCATGCATGAGATGCTGTTGGCATCCTCATCTCACGTTCTAGTACCAGTGGCCTTTCCCAGTAGAGAGGGCCGAAGCAGAGAATCGAACTTTTTATTCCTTGCTGCTTGCGGTTGCTCCGTCGTCTTATCGTGTTAAATAGTACGGACATGCCGTGTCCAATCCGTCCGCAGCTATGAAGGTGCATTCAAGCCAAGAGCCGTCACTAGTCCGTCACTGCTCCGTACCGTTAGCCCTATGCGAATGCTGCCGTCCCAAGCAACACGATCAGCGTGACGGCATCCCATCGACGATGGGAGCTATTCATTGATTAGTCTACCTTCACACGTTATTATGGCTTGAAATTCCCTATTGACCGAACTAGCAGTTTTGGATTGAAAGCATTCCTCTGGTATTTGTTGGTTGCCCACCGACGTGGAGTACGCCGTCCAGGTAAACGCCCCCTTACTAACAGATCGGTTGATGACGACTTAATGCATCTTCGTCCTTCAGCACCACGACCGCAAGGAGACAGTTTTCATTCAAATAACGCATGGAAACCTAGGGTCTTGGCCCACCTGGCTCCCACCCTTAATAAGAGCTGTTGTGTTGTTGTGCTGTTGTAACGAGAGCTTGCTCTGTCCTTGGTCAAAGTGGAGGATTCGGTCACTGTGTGAAGATGCTGGCGTTGGTCCCTGGAAAGATCAGCTACGGGACCTGGCAGGTGAGACCCCGAGTAAGACACCAAGACTCAGGTTGCACACGTTCGACCTAAGGGACATTGCATGATAAAGCCGTCGAACCTGGTTGGCCTTCCTCCTCCTGAACAGGGGCAAGACCAAGAGGCCAGAAAGCAAGAACCAGGTTCTGACCGACATTGCGCAAAGGGGGCGTCCATCACAATCCCCGTTGTAACTAGTTGCTATACTCCGTATTTGACGGTTAGACACCTAAATCAAGTCAGATGACAACCGTTGTGCTCCATGTTCATGACGGGCTGGGTGTTCGCAGACGCTCCTTGCATTTCGGTTGCTGCAAGATACGAATCAGGTTGCGTTCGAAACGTTGTCGGTCTTGGACGGCGTGCAGGTGCAGAGTACGAAGTAGGCGGCCAGCCATGCGAGGGAAGTTCTTACTTGGTTATTGCGTGCGGATGGCGCAATTTTCCCATTCGCCCCGTTAAACTATGACGGGATGCCGATCACCACATTGCCGGGTTAAGTTAGTCGGGGAAGAAATTGACGACGAAGGACCGAAGAAACATCGAATACCTCCAGGCTCCTGCCTCATTCTCCCGAACCTTCGATGCTCTCCCGCCGATGCAAAAGAGAAAAGCTCCGCTGCGGGGCAAAAGCTTCCTTCCTTTTTATCGACTCAGGCCATTCACCTCTCCAAGGACGCACACGCCATCAGCCAGCAGGCTTGTGTGGCTTGCACTTTTTCCGCAGACCACGAAGCAAGTGCCATGGTGTAATCGTGTCTGACTCGGAGGTGGTTCCATGGCCTCCCCGCCGAGACAGCGCCGCGGCTACTCACAGTAAGGGCTGCACCTAGTTGACGGTTGACGGTTGGGGATGTAGCAGCTCGTCGACGCGCGTGTGTGTGTGGAAAGACCTCTATCCAATTCACTGGCGGACGATGTGGCGAACAGAGACCTCAACACCCACACTTCCCCTTCAACCGGCGGCAGACGTTACCGGGTGTGACACACCATCTACGCCGTACTTGTACAAAGTAGGGGTGACCGACGGGTGGCTCTACGCAGTAACTATCCCGTAGTTACCGCCTTGTGAGAGATCGTCAAGAGCGACTCCACATGTCTTGGGTTCATGAATGACCCAGCACGGACAGGATGGCCTCGGAGTTTAAAGTCACTATTCCCTCGGTCCTCTGAGGCAGATTTGCTTCGAGAGTTCTATGCGCCGTTCCGATTGCCTGATATTGGCCACTCACCTAGTTAGGACTCGGGAGCATGGCGGAGCGGCTGTCTAGTTTGCTCTTTTTGCAGTTTCGGGCTGATTCTGTCATGTCCAATGATGAAGCCGACTCCAGGCAGGCAGTCAGGTGCGTGATACGTCCTCGCTGCCCATTGGCTATGCTCTAGCAGCCGTTGCGAATAGCCGGGTAGCAACTTGAATGACAGCAATGGTTATTCCGCAGGTGGTCCCTCTCCAAGGTCTGGCTGGACAAGACAGGGGGAGCAGGCCGGTAGCCGCCCCCGACGGCTCCCTGGACGAGCACGCCACAAACGTGTAAAGCAAATTGCTTTGCTGCTCGAGGCGCAGGACTGGGTTTGACGTCAGAGTTCGACCCATCTTGACACACGAGTCGGCACTGTCTGTGTACGGATACACGTGCGGAGATGGAGATGGAGATGGAGATGGTGATGATTGATGATTACTTTTGATGTTCTTGCATGGGTTCCTGAGTGACAATGTGGACTGTACTCCGTATGTCCAATGGAGTAGTTACCACGTAGAGCCACAGACTGAAAAAAAGTCGAGACTAAAGGCTTGCTTGGCTGGCAACAACTCAACTTCAGTCATGAGCAACGCCGTTCCAACTTACACAGCCCGGCACGTACCCCCCCTTGCTGCGCATGCGCTATTTACTTATCGCGACAACAAACAAGACGACTTGGTAAGCTAGGTAGGATTGATTGGTACTGTACAATTAGAAAATCGTGTGATTGCTCGTTACATTTAAGAAGAAAGGATCCAAGCTGTCTCCACCTTGAAGCAAGGTTGATGGAGGAAGAATTAGGAAAGTCGATGTTCCCCAGCGCCGCGAACGTCATTGCATAATACGAATCCTATAGCTAGCGCGGCGAGAGTTGGTGGCAGCGCACTAGCCTGGCCGTCGTTACTTCGTCGATGCTGCATAGCAGGACTGTCCGTCGGTTCCATCAAGTTACTGTTAGTGACGGCGAAGAAAAACTATTCACTACTACCGTATCCGACGCCATCTCATAACGTACACAGTAACTAAGTTAACTGTCTAGGATCGTAGCGTGGGAATAACATAACAACGGACGAGTAACATCTGAAGATGGGCGGGAGTAATATGCCGAGCTGCGAAGATGAGGGTTCCGTCAGGCCACCTTGTTACAATTCAACGAGTCGACCCTGTTCAACAGAACTCTGTTGCACGAGACTCTCTCGGTGCATCGACTGCGGAGTGCCCTGATGGTAGTGTCGGGAATTGCGAAGGATACTGGCGTCCGTGCAGGGGTATACAAGAAGCTTTACGAAGAGGGCCAAACGCGGCGAGCGTGTCAGTGAACGGTCCTTGGGTCCTCTGGCAGATCAGCTTACAAGGTCTCACATTTGAGATTGTCCGTTGGGGGGGGTTCGATATTGATCAACCCCACTGCGGGCGAACAGTGCGGGTACGTCAGAAACAGGAGAGGTAGTGTACACTGCCCTAACTACTCACTCCTCTAGCGAAGCACTCTACACAGCAAGTGTTCTGTATTACTCGCGACTAATTCGTAGCATTGCCCCACTGTTACTCAGCACGCAGGTTACGCGGCATATTAAGTGATCTAGTCGACACGGGGCCAGGAAGTATTGCATCCAGCAACCTTCGTTGGGTGCTTGAAAGAAGCATGCTGATAATCGAGGAGGGATGGGGAAAGCCCAGGGTCACTCCCTTTACTGACTGGGGCACCCTTGCGGGCGATGTGGTTGGTGTACAAGCAGCAACTCAATCGCGGGCAAGCTGAAGTTATCGGCAGTGGCCTCGGGGGAGGGGGGGCGGGGGCGGGATGATGATGATTGACTTGGGTAGTTGCTGTATGAACATACATACATGTAGGACCGTAGTTATTTTGCTTGCTCGGGTAGGACAACAGGGGCGCGCATCTCGTTTCTCTGGGGGGGTTGATCGTGCTGTAAATACCGTCTCAAGATTCTCGAGATACCTGAGGTACTTGGCTCCTCATTCGTCAACAGATCTTGATTTAATGCCGGCACGCCCCCTCCCACCCTTGAAAAAGACGGGCCGGGCCAAAAGATAGAGACAGACGCTCAGAAAGTACGTACTGCTTGATACGCTCACTTCCAAGTGTTGCACTGGGACAAGCCTGGAGAAAGCCCCAGGACCTTGCACGCTTATTAGCTATTCCAATGCAGGCATTGCGTTCACTGCGTCGTCCTCGGGCACCAAGCAAGATCAAGTTTGCCAGTTACAAATTATCTCGAGCATCGACCTCTTCCTCTCGCTTTCACCCTGTAGGTTAGTACTACTTACTGTTGTTCTGTCGAAAAAGTAGACGCTTGCTGCTGCTAGTTCTCTGTCCGGTCCCTCGCTTTATCGGCTTACCACGACAGTCGTCACACCCATTTCGTCTGTTGTCCACGCCGTCGGACTCCCAAGGTTTGGCAGTGCCTGGGCTCCTGAGCTAGCAACTCTACTTTAGTAGGTAGAGCTGAATGGGAGAGTAAGCTGCAGCTCCAAGAGGGGATTTTCTTGTTTTTTTCCTGCAAGAGGAAACGAGAGAAAAAGAAAGATGGACAGCCCGAATAGCAACCACCAGAGCAGTCTCAACGGCCCTTCGCAACGTCGCAAACTCACCAAAAAGCCGCCGTCGTATCTTCAGCAACAGCCACCACACCCGCAGCATCATCACCATACCTCGTTCTCGATCGCGACCGGCAGCCCGTTTGGCGAGGGAGGAGGTCGCTTTGACGCCCTGTCTTTGGGGAGCAAACGGAGCTCCACGAGCCTGAAGCGAGCTCCAAGCGCTCCGCCCCAGAGAACGCCCACAATCACAACCGCAACCTCCAACACCTCCAACAACAACGGCGCCTCCAACAACTCGTCGCCCCGTAATCCCCCCCGCTCCATCATCATTTTCATCATCAGCAGCAGCAGCAGCAACATACGTCCTCCACCACCACCGCCGCCACTGCCGCCACCGTCGCCAGCGCTGGTGCAACCAATGGGACCACTCGCACCTCGGCCAACCCTTCGCCCATTCTCAACTCCGGCGAGTTTCTGCCCTCGACCTTTTCGCCGTCGCACAAGCCCGCCGCCTGGCAGTTTCCACCGTCGCCCGTCGGCGCATCAGCACCAGCATCAGCTCTAACCGCCAACGCCGCCTACCACCACACGGCGACGCCGACGACGACGACCACACCAACGACAGGTCCGCCCGCCTGGGACACCGCCGGTGCAAACAACAGCAACGTCAACAAGAACACTTACCAGCATCACCAGCAGCATTCTCTCAATTACTTTTCATCGCAGCAGCAACAACAACCGAATCCTGCCGCTACTGGCCTTGGACTTGGATACTATCAGCAACAATCGGCGTCATCCTCAGATCACCGCCTCTCCGATTCGCATCTTCGGCTCCGGCCCCTCAGTTCCAAAACATCCGAGGAACTGGTCGGCGCCCCGTTCGACGGCAACTCGATCCTCAACCACCTCGAGGCTACGAGACACCCGTCTCATCACCACCACCGCCCGGCTCCTCCCCCGCTCACCCTCACCCAGGTACACGCCCAAGTCCAAGTCCAGGCCCAAGCCCAGAAAGGCCCCAGCCCGCGACAGTACAGTCCACACCTACGCCAATCGCAGAGCTTTTCGGCCGACGTCAACAACCACCCGCACATGGCCATGCCCATGTCGGAGAAGTCCTCGCGCATGCCCGACAGCCAGTCGTCCGGCCTCAAGCGCTACTCCGATGAGACCAAGGAGCCCAAGCCCGGCGTCTTGAGAAAGAAGTCGGGCTTCTCAGGCCTCATGAGCACCCTGGTGGGGTCGCCCAAGAAGCCTGTTATCTCGGCTCCAGAGAACCCCGTTCACGTCACACATGTCGGCTACGACAGTTCAACCGGCCAATTCACGGTGCGTTACTTACACCATCCTCATCGTCAATGTCTTGTTTGAGTGCATGCACTCCGTCCCCGCATCGTCTTCTTCCGTCTCGCTTCATTCCATATGTCCCCGATCGAACAAGATCTACGAGTCCCTGCGCTACTCCTGTCCGATGCGTGATGCTGCTCCTCCTTGCTTCCCTTCCCGCATGAAACTTCCGCAAGCCCGATGCTCATACAAGTTGTAGGGTCTCCCGAAAGAATGGCAGCGCCTCATCAACGAGAGTGGCATCCCGGAGAATGCCCAGCGGGAGAACCCACAGATGATTGCAGACCTCGTCGAGTTCTACAAGGAGACGACGGAGAAGCCGCATGAGGACCAAGTGCTCGAAAAATTCCACGACGTGCGAGCGCCAGAGCTGCGAACCCCTTCGGGCGGCATGTCGCCCGGCATCTACACCTCAAACATAATCGGTATGTTACCTTTGATGAGCCCAGCAGCCAGTCCGAGATTCCCAGTCGTAACAATTGAAGGCACCTTTGAGAACCCCCGCGCACCACCACCCGTTCCCGGCATGACGAGAGGCAACGGTCCCGGCATGACCAGCAAGGATATGAACATGATGCCCAATCGACCCGCCCCGAAGCCCCCCACGTCGAGAGCCGCACCGCACGCGCCGTCGGCGTACCTTACCAATGACTCGGGAATCGGCATGGCCCACGGTGGCGACGAGCTGCCGTCCGCAACCTACGTACCACCTCCCAAGGAGAATGCGCCCATGCTGCCGGAAGAGCTCCGCTCGCGATCGAGATCAAACTCGTATGCCAACGGAAATGGCAACGGACAGTACACCACTGCCGCCCCCGTACCAGCGCAACCGTCCCCGGCCATGTACCAGCAGCAACTTATGGAACAACAACAGAGGCAGGCCATGGCGCAGACACAGGCGGCCATGAAGGGCCAGCTTGGGCGATCGATGAGCCACAAGCAGCCCCAAGGTCAAGCGCCAGGTTCCCTGTACGGCCGCACGCCTGAATCCAATGGTGCCGGGACCAAGCAGCCTTTGCAGCCCCAGGTCAACCCTCAAGCACGTCCCCGGCGCCCGCCCCGGCAAAGTGCCAGCTTCGACGTGACTGCGGCGCTGAAGAGAATCTGCTCTGAAGGCGATCCGCGCGACATATACCGTAATTTCACAAAGATCGGACAAGGCGCTTCAGGTGGCGTTTATACTGGTCATGAGAGGGGATCAAACCGATTGGTTGCTATAAAGCAAATGAATCTCGAGCAGCAGCCCAAGAAGGACCTAATCATCAACGAGATTCTTGTCATGAAGGACAGTGTGAACCCCAACATTGTCAACTTCATCGACAGCTACCTCTGCGGAGGCGAGCTTTGGGTGATTATGGAGTATATGGAGGGTGGCAGCCTCACGGATGTTGTCACTTTCAACATTATGACCGAGGGCCAGATTGCCTCGGTGTGCCGAGAAACACTCAAGGGCTTGCAACACTTGCACTCCAAGGGCGTCATTCATCGAGATATCAAGTCGGACAACATCTTGCTATCGTTGGAGGGCAACATTAAGCTGAGTAAGTATCTGCACTGGTAGCATATGGAGCTGGCATCTAACTCGATGGCAGCTGATTTCGGATTCTGTGCGCAAATCAACGAGGCGCACAACAAGCGCACCACCATGGTGGGCACCCCGTACTGGATGGCTCCCGAGGTCGTCACACGGAAAGAGTACGGCCGGAAAGTCGACATCTGGTCACTTGGTATCATGGCCATTGAGATGATCGAGGGCGAGCCTCCTTACCTGACAGAGTCCCCGCTACGTGCTTTGTGGCTCATCGCTACTAATGGTACGCCACAAATCAAGGACGAGCAGAATCTGTCAGCTGTGTTCAGAGATTTCCTCGCCTTTGCCCTCAAGGTGGATCCTGAAAAGAGAGCGAGTGCACATGATTTGTTGAGGGTAAGTCAAGGATGTGTGGTTGAGACTGCATGTATCTGGGCGCTAACAAGATGTGCAGCACGAATTCATGAAGACGTGTGTCGACCTGCAATCGCTATCGCCCTTGGTACGAGCCGCCAGAGAGGCTCGCCTGCAGGAGAAGGCTCGCAAGGGTCAATAAATGCCTCGGAGTTTGTGTTGATCACAATGGCAATACACCAAGGCAACTTTCTGTTTGGTTGGAATCCTTGATACCACACACCATAGCGACCCTGCGATTTCATTTTGTGCGAAGTATTTGGAAGAAAAATCCTACTCACGGTCGGATCACACTACAGCACAGTACTAGCGTAGTATAGATATTGATGAATGGATGGACAAAGAGGGGAACGACACCCTTCTTGGAAAGCATATTGGTAAGGTCTTTGTATTTCCCAGAAAGACAGGATATTCGATTCGGCCTATGGATAATGCGTAGTCGGCAAGCTACGCATAGAGGAAGCACTTCTGCCCACCCCAACACCCCCCAGATCCAGGAGAGAGAGGATGGAAGGGTTTTCTCTGCTTACAGTTTGTAAGTATCATATCCAGGGAGAAAGTCATCCGGTTCTCACGCAAATCAATACTATGTAAATAGCGACAATGCGAGATGAAGCAGCAATAGCAGACGAATACGGGCTGGCGTGAGGATAACAGTGGTATAGACCGTATCTTGCGCGGGCCAGTCATCTTCAAGATGTTACTCCAAGCCCTTGGGACAAACGCCAGTCAGCAGCAGCCTAGAATTGACTCGACGCCACCGTCCATCCCTACTTCGTATCTATCTCGTATCCAGTCTTGAAATCCATACGAGCCAACCCCCCTCCCCGTCTCGTGCAACCGCGTCGAGCTGTCATGAGGTGAGCGGTCCTGGGAAAAGACACAACCATAGTTGCTGTCAAACATAATACCGAGGTAAGGACATCTAACTTGAGCCGCGTGCCTCACGGTCGTTTGGCTACAGGCACACAAGTAACCGTTTGGGCTTGCTTGGTGAGGGGGGTAAGTAGTCGAAACGGGAGCAAGAGACAGAAAAGATGGTGAAGCAAGACAACCTAGTTTCTGGAGCAGGGGGCCTCTTCCGGTTTCGTTTTTCGTGAAGCGGCCGGGTGGGTAGGATTTGTCAACTGCATCTTACAGCCACTCGAGTTCAGATAACAACCCGAGCAGATGGGATTTCCATTACGAAGTTGCGGTTCCGACAGTACATTGTCAAAGAAGTGAAAGGAGCGGAGATGAAATACAGTTAAGCCACACCAGAATATAATTCATTCACGCAAGTATTATAAATAAAGCTAATTCTGTCGACGCAAGCATATTACGATACATAAACAACGTCACCTTAAACGTGCATCTTGGTTGCAGCAATGTTTTAAGACAGTCATCTGAGTGGGTTGATTGCAACCGTCTTGGCATTTGTCTGCTACTCCTGTCGGGGTCGCCATCCAGATCTATCCTCTCTGGACAGCCAACGCAGTCTAGCATCCATCTGTGTACCACCGTCTATGATGGTATACAAAGCCGCCTTCCTCTGATACAAACGTCTAGTTCCCTTCCATATCATTTTCCTAGTACGCGCCTTACGTCCGCATCCATTCCCTGCCACACAAATTGCTGAAGACTGTGTTTATGTTGGGAACATGAAACGAAACTTTCCAGGCTGTTTGGGTAGCCAAGCGGAGTTCTCTCAATTCCTAGGGGGTGGGGGGGACCAAGCATGTTGAAAAAACCAACAGAGGACTGAGAGATGTGTTGGTGCATCACCGGTAGCAAGTGAGATCAGGTGTGACGGGCGACAGTCGGCGCTGTGTGATGTGAGCTGATCCAACCATCTATGCAAATTGTGGCTTGTAACGACCCAATTGGAAGCGGTGTATGTATCCGGCCAAGACAAACTCTAGAGGAGCTGTATCATCATTCGGGATACTTTGCTATAACAAAGCTATGCAAGCTTAGTAAAGAGTATATCCGCCGTCAATGATGACGTTGGAACCGGTCATGAATCCACTGGCGTCGGAAGCGAGGAATATAGCCAGACCGTTCAGATCGTCGACTGCACCCAGGCGGTTCTGAGGGGTGAGACTACGCCAAATCTTCTTCTGGGCATCCAGAGCAGGGACACGGTTCAGAGCGGTGTCCATGTAGCCAGGAGAGATGCAGTTGACACGAATGCCATACTTTGCCCACTCAGCAGCAAGCGACTTGCCGAACTGGATGACACCGGCCTTTGAGGCATTGTAGCAGGACTGCTCCTGGGGGTAGTTCACGATGGAACCGCTCATCGAAGCGACCAGGACAATGGAGCCCGGCTTCTTTGCATCCATCATGGCACGGCCAACAGCCTGTGACATGAGGAACGAGCCTGTCAGGTTGATATCGATCAGGCGTCGGAACATGGCGGGGTCGTATGCCTCTGCCTTGATGTTGGAATCAGCAATACCAGCGCTGTTGATCAAGACATCGGGGGCACCGTAAACCTTCACAACATTATCAACAGCTGCGTTAATGGCCGTACCGTCACGGACGTCGACCTTGTAGAAGGTGACCGGGAGGCCAGTCTTGCTATGCAGCTCAGCAGCGGACTGATCGCCGAGCTCTTGGTTGGCGTCAAAGATAACAACGGCCTTTGCACCAGCCTCGGCGCAGGCTCGTGCCATGTGGTTTCCAAGACCACGAGCACCACTAAAAGTGAAGAGAAAACATTAGCCTTGAATAGTACGAAAAACGATGGCGCATAACTCAAGTTTAATAAGAGCAACAATAGCAGAAGAAGGGAGTAGATAACGATAACAGCCGAGGAGAAAGGGTGAATAGTGACAATAAAGGAAAGAGGGCAAATCGGCGAATAGATGGGCAGATTAGCAGTAACGCGCGAGCCTGTCTTACCCAGTGACAATGACGACCTTGTCCATGATGGACATCTTCTGCATGGTGGGCGGCATGGTGCTGTAGACCTGCTGGGTCAGGGGTGTGACGCTGTCACTCTCGACCTCTTCAATGGGGGTGGGCTTGGCAGTGTCGCGAGAGACCGGGATCGAGAAGTGATCAGAAGCTGTGGTGGCGTTGCCTTGAGCATCCGGGGTATAGTTAGAGACCGGGATCTCGGTCTCTTGAACGACGTCGCTGCGGCGGGATCGGATTGTAGTGGTATGGGCGAAGGAGCGCGTGGCAGCAGACGATCGCAAAGTGGTCAACATCCGAGGCGCAGTGGCCCGGGTGAGTCGGAAGGAAATTCGGGATGCCATGACGAATGTGTGTGAGAACGTAAAGTGGATGGACGTGTGTGTTTTGTGTGTGTGTGTGTGTGTTGGACAGTCCAGTGAAGTTCAGGAAAGACTCGTGACTGCGAGTGAATATTAGATGAAAATCGGGTGATGGCAGTGGGAATGTTGGATGAGGTTTGTGTGACGCGAATGGTGCTTGATGCTTGCAGCTTTGTAACAACACATAGATGGGATGGGTGATTGGGGCAGGGGGAGGCAGGGAGCAGACTTGTTGTCCTGTTTCGCAGGAACCAAGGGTTCTTATACCAGCAGCGGTAAAAGCCTTCCCCGGGGTTAGCGATGATGTACTTACCTAGTACGTGTATGTCACAGCTAGTGATGGGACCGAGTAAACTGGGTCACAAGACAAGGCGTTGTGGTGATGGAGAAGACGTAGTTCGTCTGAGCGTCAGCAGAAGGAAGCTGTTCCGCTTTTCACTGTGGCAACTTTACTTTGGGAAATGTGGGGGATGGTGACAGGGAGTGAGTGGTTTGTGGATGGGAGTGTTCAAGGTGTGTTGGAAAGGTCCGGTGTGAGAAAGAGGATGGATGGTTTTGTATCCATGGACGGTGGACCGTACTCGTTGTTGATTATGTGAATGGAGATGTCCTCTGGCCGGTGCTCGAGGTGAATGCAAGGAAAGGAATGACGCAGCTCCGATCCATGTGGGTCATATCTGTACGTAGTACGTACTGTGGTAGTTACTAGTAACTACGAAGTACGTACTCCGTATGTTCTATTCTATTCCCCAGGTGTTCCTTTCTCTAAAGTCGATTGTCAGGCAACGAGTACTTTATAAAGATGGTGGGTGACGGGTTATTGGGAAGAGTACCTCCATCACTTCGTATCGTATATATTCGATATGTTGCAGCCGATGATTCCCCCCTCAAAAAAAAAAACTTGGGGCACGTTATCCATACTTGACAATGCTATTCATGTCGATATGAAGCTCACGATAAGAGCTTCATCTTTGTTGATGGACTCCCGCTCGTCCTCATCAGGGCGGATGCCGGGTTGTGGATCCCTTCAGAACAGCAGATCGTGGGTCACCGCCCGCACTGGAACCGCACTGCAGCTTGCAGCTTGCAGCTTGCAACTATCGGTTAGTTATCCGTATCATGACCATTGGCAGAAGATGGGCAATCTTGCACCATCTCTCCTACCCCGAACATGGTGCCAGATTAACTACCCAAGTTACCTGCTGTGCTCCGATTGTTCGAGGTGAATAAGAAACTACTAATATGGATACGTCAAACTTTGACCTACAAGCCAAGTTATTGCCCACTTCCAGGTCTTCGAGCCTCGACTCTCCGACGAGACAGCCAAGGGACGCACCGGTGAGCGTGCACCTTGCCATGCATGGCTAACTCCAGTGTGGGTAGCCGTAACATGTTGGGGTAGCGTATGAGCGTGGGATAGCACTATCCGGAACCGGCAGCGATAGCCCCGCCGTAGCGTCTCCATCATGGCGCGTGCAAAGTAAAGTGGTGGTTCGTACAAAGTACTCCGTACAACGTACAGATAACTAACTAGTTGCCAGGCCAAGCGGCTGAGAGCGAAGTGCAGTCAATGTGCCAAAGCAGGGGTCGATATCGAGCCTCCTTTCATCTTGCCACCCATCCAACGCGTGAACAGCTGCGGTGTGACGTGTGGGGGTGGGGGTGGGTGTGTGTGGTACGAGGCTCTGGGCAAAGAGTCTCACTCGTAGCTAGTCAACGTTGCTCATTTCCACAGGCATTTGGAGATGAGACGGCTTAAGAGTCGAGACACCCCAGGTTTCCCAACATCGACAACCTCGATCCTGGTCTGAACCCTGTCTCGTGTTTGACCCGTGCGTGGGATTTTCAAGTCGACCAGTCAGAAGCTCGGCTTGCAGCATGCTGGTGGTAGACGTGCAAACATTGGGAAAGCCAGATCAGAGCCCTTTCCGAGGTGCACAAACGAGCCGCAGTGTAGGGAGCGAGTCGCTAAGAACACCAGAGAGAAAATGCCGCGATGTATCGAGAAGAGTCACACCTTGATAGCTCTTGCATACTTCGTAACTAACACACGCACGCATGGTAGTGACTATCTACAGTAGGGTACGGAGTACTTATTAGCTACCCTATTACCTGCCTTACATACGAAGTTGCAGGTACGGATAGTCAAATACGGAGTAACTTTACCTACCTGAAGTGACTAGCGCAGCAATGTGTGGGGGCGCACAAACTTCAGCATGACCCTTCGTCGTGGTCAAAGAGACAACTTCAATGGCGCCGCGGCGCGCCGTCCTTTCCCTGGGTACAAACGACAGCCCGCTGCAAGCCTGTGGCTGACTCGGGTATCTTTCGCAAATGCCAGAGCGCCGCCAGTACTCTGATTCTTTGAGGCCGAGTTCGTTGGGAGCTTGCGGCGCCTCCGTGACTGTTTCCACGTTTTGAACCGTACGTAACTAGAACCACCACGTACGGATGCCAGAACGGATAACTACCCAACGCGGTTGCATGTCCATCCATGGGGACCCGACCGACCCCAGGTTGCGGAAACTAATCGAGTCATGAGGTAGAATCAAAATTTCTCGAATGCGAAACGCTTCTAGCGGATGCAACGAAGCATGTCGTGGGGGTGCTTAGCTATTTTCAGGACACTGCGCAGTCGGCAGCAGGATGACGATTGGCATTCTTGATGTTATGAAAGGGCTCTCATCGTCTCGATGGATCTTGCAGATACTGGTTCGAGTGGCACCTCTATGTGAAGCCATCGAGGTAGGTAGGAGACATGCGCGAGAAATACTGCGCTCAGGGTGGAAAACGTATTCCAAGCTTTAGCTATCCGTAGTCTTGATTAAAATCAACAATTTGCCGTCTGCCAAGAGACCCGGGCCACTGGGCTGGCCTGCAAATGTTTCAATAGGTTCCACAGCATGGTTGCTATTTAAACATGATCCCTTGCCAGCTTCCTAACTGACCACTGGCTGGGGGGACTGAGGTTGTCACGATGGCTTCTGCATACTACGTAGTAGACTCTGTACCCACTCGGCATTGACATCCTGGAAGGACTGACTAAAGCTCACAGTAACTACGTAGTAACTAGTTCCCACAGGAAAAGCGGTCTGTCCCCCCCCAGACACCTGTCTAGTGGCCCCACGCCCCCCGATAAAATAGGGGCATATGGTTGGGGAGCATGAGAAGGAAGCTTGGGCCTGTATGAAATGAGCAAGCACGAAGTACGGATAACTTACGGAGTAACTCACTTCTAAGCAGCTAACGTACATTCACGGGCAGCCATAACCGTCACCGGCGAAGCGATGCACACCGCGCAACGGTAGTCTGCAGGTGTATCACTGAGTGCACTGTCGAGGTCGCATTGGGCACTGGCTCAGGCACGACTTGTCCTGAACGATGCAACCAGCATCCATCGTTTTACCAAACTCGAAACTTCGGATGAACATGATCTCTCATGGTCTCTACCCAACCCACTTGGAATCGCTCGTCTTCTCCTTATAACAATGTTCCTCTGCATACCGTTACCTCTCTCTATCCGTACACAACCCAGGCGTGGTTCCCCGTTGGTTGCGGATTCCAAAGCGGCCCTTTTGTTAGCGCCAGTCTATCCCTGACCCGTCGACCCACTCACTCCCTCCCTACGGAGTACACGCGCCGGCGACCACAAGGTTCACGATGGGCGATACGGATCGTGGAGAAGATCACGCCAGATGGAACCTACGGTACTCGTATCACGATAAGCGAGCAAGATCACCAAAAAGCCCGGCGCAAATGGTGCGAGTGGACTGCGTGTGGAGTTCATTGCTTCTCAGCGTACGGTACCGGGTAGGCATTCCCGAGGACGGGGTCGGATCCCTTTCCTTGGACGCATCCATGATCCCGGAATGTGCAAGACAGCTTGCTGTTGATTCCGTTGCGATTGATTGAAGCCGATATATACTGGTCGCACGGCTTGAGTTTGGCCATGTCGGCTCATGCTGTCATTAATGACCATATCGATGATGGAGTCGCTGGTACGGAGTAAACCGATCGAATTTCGTACCGACGAACAAGGCTCTGCGGACATGTTTGATAGCTCGTCATGTGTTGCTATGACACTATGAGACTGCTACAGTTGCTTTGCTTCATCCCCTGATCCATTTCACAAGTACTTTGCCATGATATCCTTGACCTTATCGAGTGGCAACTCGTCAATTTTGTGCCCCTGGTTCCCAACCATGGTTTCGGCCATGCACACCGCATTATAAATAGCCTCCTCGACAGCATCAGCCGTCGCCTCAAAGAGTCCGTTGATAGTCGTGTCATCCACGAGAACAGCTTCTATAGGCTTCGGCTTCCACGGATCCAACGTGCGCCTTGTCATGGATATGGTCTGGGTAGGAATCGCGTTGCCTGTGGAGAAGGCGAGGAAGATGTCGCCAGACGGGTTGGATCCCGTGCCGCCCACGCGTGCGAGGCCAACGGTGGCCCGCTTAGCGATACGCTGCAGCTGCGTGGGATGAAGAGGCGCATCGGTGGCTATAATGACGATGATGCTGCCATCCTTGCGGTTCTTCTCCGAGATCAGCTCCTCTTGCGCCGCCTTGGCCGCGGCGTCCGCCTCAGCGGCCTTTGCGTCCTCATCAGCAAGAACGCGGCCGACTGGTGCGCCACCGATGCGGAAATGATGTTTCCTGCCATAGTTTGCTTGCACCAGCGCCGCGATGGTGTACGACTTGGGCTCGCCTTTCGAGTCAAAGCCCGGCACCACACGACTGCTGCTTCCGGTTCCGCCCTTGAAGTAATGGCATATCATGCCGGTGCCACCGCCAACATTTCCTTCCGGCACTCGGTCGCTAGAGACGTTCTCCAAGCCATGGACGATGTGTTCAGGCTTGACGGCAAACTCCGAGAGGTTGTTGAGGTAGCCGTCAAACGTCTCGCCGACGACGGGGAGTAAGAACCAGTCAATGGCGCCGTCCGTTACTCCCAGCGTCTTGATGGCGTACTTGTAGATGCCCTCGTACGCTGCACCGACGGAGAAGGAGTTGGTTAGGATGATAGGGGAGTGCAGCAGGCCGGTCTCGTTGATCCAGTGGCTGCCCGTCAGCTCACCGGACCCGTTGAAACTGAAGATGCCGCTATAGCAGGCACTGTGGAACCAGTCGTCGCGTGGCAGGATGGAGGTGACTCCGGTGTTGACGCTGCCGTTGCGGCCGAATATCTCCTGTGTATGAACTTTGACACCCGGTACGTCGGTCAGGGAGTTGAGTGGGCCTGGCTGATAGTCACCGAGATGCAAGCTGGGGAGCAGCTCCCGGATGCGCATGCGCTGCGTCTTTCCGGTCGATATTGACGTGGCCATTTTGATGCGGGTATGAAGACCTCAGTGGAGGTCGAAAAGTTGGGATTGGAATCAAGATGAGACCTCGGCATGCAAGACTGAACATGGCGAAAGTCGGGCTGGACGAAGCCCTTATATACCCCAAAATACCATCGCATCATCTTGAAGAGGCGTACTTATCTTGCGAGACTGAAACTTTCTAGGCTCCCATGATCAGAGTAGCGTGCAAAGCGTGATGCCGCCTCGACACCTCTATAACAACACTCATGATGATTCATAGCAACCATCCAATAGAACGTTGCCGTTGTGGGATTACTGCGGGGAATTAGTGGAAAGCAGCCCCATAGGACGCGACAAGACATCGGCATGTCATAGCAACCATCCAATAGAACGTTGCCGTTGTGGGATTACTACGGGGAATTAGTGGAAAGCAGCCCCATAGGACGCGACAAGACATCGGCATGCCATACGGATACGGGCATCGGATTCGGTGCTCGGGACACATTGTTTCGAGCGACATCATAGTACTTCCTACGGAGTAATGTGGATGGAGGGGTTGGTTGGTTGGTTGGTTGGTTGGGGTTTGGAGTACTTTGATAGTTAAAGCCGTACTCGAAGTTCGAACTCCGCATTACCATAGCGTAGCAAGCACTGTTAATTGTTAATTACCCCACGTCTTGTACCTCCCCACTTCAGTGCACAGTACGTAACAACACCCTGACTTACTAACTACGTAGTTGACCGTTCTGCAGCCGGTAACCACGGTACGAGCTAGCTTCCCGCCGACCCTCGGCCTCGGCCTGGGGCAAGTCTATGTATGAGCTGTCCGTCTGCGTCCCCCGACATTGCATCCTCTGTGGCCATCCAACTGTGACTCGTCGGGTTGGTTGAGCACCACTGCCTCTTACTCCGTCACGGTTCACCCGCGCACACACATCTCAATCTTCTACACAACATGGCAGCCGTTGTGAGAGTGGCACCGAGTGTAAGTGGTCTCGGCTCTCAAGTTCCCAACGCATCATCCCCCGGAGCCTCTCCGTCCTAACCTCGGATCTCAGGCCGCTACGAGAGCTGCCAGTCTCTTACGGACAGTCCAGTATGCCCACCCCCCCAACTGTCCCTGCCACGCAAACCCGGGTCATCACCATCATGCCAGGACGCATAGCATTGTGGACCGATTCGCCCAGCGGACGTCCAGGCGTAGCTACGCGTCGCCCGTAGACCAGAAGGAGTATGCCTTTGAGATGGCCGCGTCAGCTATTCGCTTCGGCCCCGGTGTCACCAAGGAGGTCGGCATGGACTTTAGCAACATGGGCGCCAAGCGTGTCTGCGTGGTCACCGATCCGACGGTGCGGAAATTGACGGCCATGAAGCAGGTTGAGGAGGCCCTGACCAGGGAGGGTGTGGAATATGTCATCTTTGATAAAGTGCGAGTAGAGCCCAAGGACAGCTCGTAAGTTTCTGTGCACGCATCCCCCGCCTGTACACGCGTCCCGCCTCTGTACACGCATCCCATCTCTCTCTGTGCCGAGTTGTCAATTCACACGAGGACAGAATCAAGGAAGCAATTGAATTTGCAAAGCCGTACCAACCCGACGCCTTCTTGGCCGTGGGTGGAGGCTCCGTCATTGACACGGCCAAGCTGATGAACCTGTACACGGTTTACCCGGACGCGGACTTCCTTGACTTTGTCAACGCTCCTCTGGGCAAAGGTCTGCCCATTGAGAAGAAACTCAAACCTCTCATAGCCATTCCCACTACGGCGGGTACCGGCTCCGAAACGACGGGGACCGCCATCTTCGATCTCGTCTCTAAGAGGGCAAAGACTGGCATCGCCCATAGGAACCTGAAGCCGACCCTCGGCATATGCGACCCGCTGAACACCAGGACCATGCCGGCCGCCGTCATGGCGAGCTCCGGGCTGGACGTTCTCTGCCACTCTCTCGAGTCATGGACTGCTATCCCTTACAACGAGAGAACGCCCAGACCCACGAATCCCATTTTGCGACCCGCGTACCAAGGGGCGAACCCCATTAGCGACGTATTTTCCTTGAGTGCTCTGAGATCTACCATCAAGTACCTCCCCAGAGCCGTGCGAGACCCGGACGACTACGAGGCCCAGAGTGAGATGCTGCTCGCTGCGACCTTGGCCGGTGTCGGTTTCGGCAACGCTGGTGTCCACCTATGTCACGGTGAGTACCCCGCTGCTGTCGACTCGGCATATTCCCTTGACTGACATTGGCGGTAGGCATGTCTTACCCCATATCGGGACAGAACCCAGGCTATAAACACGCAGGCTATGATGTCGACATGCCCATCATCCCACACGGTGTCTCCGTAGCCGTGTCAGCCCCGGCAGTCTTTCGATTCACCGGTCCGTCGAACCCGGACAGGCATTTAGCCGCCGCCGAAGCGTTTGGCGTTGATATTACTAACGTCAAGCGGGCGGACGCCGGCGCCGTGCTGGCAGATGCCATCACCGAGTTCCTCGCAGAATTGGGCGACCAACCGAAGGGCCTGAAGGAGCTGGGGTTTGGCTCCGAGCACATCGACGCTTTGGTCGAGGGCACCATACCTCAGGCGCGCGTGTTGATGCTGGCACCTGGGCTACGGACGGAGTTGGAGTTAGAAAGGGAACAGCTGAGGAACCTGTTTGAGGATGCCATGACTCATTAAGAATCCCGTCGGGGAGGCGATTTGGCGTCGAATACGAATGTGACGAATCACGATAGGGTGGTGTGGTCTTATCCTAACCGATACAAGAAGTGACAAGGCCAAACACTTGTCCGTACAACCAACATGCAATTTACGTACAACTAACCAGCCCAGCATCTTGCGATTTATATACATACGCTGGCACCCACGTAAATGAACGTATACTGACTACTTGGATTCCGGTAGGATAAAGGGCGGGACAAACATCCTTGGTCGAGACTTGTCTGCTGAGAGAAGCGGTCGAAAGTTGGATCAGCATTGAGCGAGGAGTAGTGAGTGGGCAGCGCAAGTAGTCCGTGATCTGACCTCTTATAAACCCGACGTATGACAAGAGCGAACACCCAATTATTCAGCACTCGCCGCCTCACTGCTGTTCTATATACCCCGGGCTCGGTGGCACCTCGCCTGAGTCCCAAGCCGTCTTCTCGGACCCCAGCTCAAACTCCAACAAGCTGGCCGTGCCATTCGCGCGGACCAGGTCTTCATGGCCCACCCAGCTTTTCGTCCATACCTGTCCATTGACCTTCAAGCTCTGTACGAATGACCCATTCTCCATGCCCGTCGCCCTGATCCGCAACACGCCGCCGCCATCTCCGAGCGTCATGGTGATGTCCTCGAACCGGGGCGCGAGGACGAGGTAGACGGGCTGCGTCACAACAGGGTACAGACCGATCATGTTCCAGACCAACCAGCTGCTCATGGACCCGGCATCGTCGTTACCAGGGATGCCCGAGCGCCCGTTATTGTAGTACTGATCGACGACCTCGCGCGACTTTATGACCGACTTGTGCTGCTTGCCGGGGAGGTAGTTGTACAAGAAGGGTGTCATGAAGCTGGGCTCGTTGCCGGGGTTGAAAATGGTCGAGCCGGCGCTGTTGCCGCCCTGCGTGGACCGCGTCAGGTTGGGTATGAACATGGTGTCGAGCCGTGACTCGAAGAGGTCCGGTCCGCCCATTTTGGCTATGAGCGTCTTGGTGTCGTGCGGGATGCTAAAGCTGTACTCCCACGGCACACCTTCGTACGCAATCGACATCCAGTCGCACGCGCCGCAGCTCAGGGGGTCGTAGGCTTGTGTACTGCCGTTGGGGTAGGTGGGGGCGAGGAACCCCGTGAAGTTCAGCGAGGTGACGTTTTCGTTCCAAGTCTTTTGCCAACCACTGTCCAGGAGTCAGTACTGAGGCGAATGCGCGGGTATCCCGTGTGGGTGACATACGTAGAGCGGTTGAGGTATAGCGCGACATCCTCGGGCGCCTCGCCTCTTGCGACTTGCGAAAGGGAGAAATCGTTCAGGGAATAGTCCACCGTCTTGCTGAGACATCTCCCCCCGTGCCGGCGTGACATATCCATACTGCTTCCAGTCCTGAAGCCCACCGCGGCCTTCTTTGGTGCTTCCGGTGGGGTCCTCGAAATCAAAGTTGTTGTACGGCTGCATCTCGGCGTTTGTCTTCATGGCGGCGTAGCCATCCTTCCAGTCTATTCCGTCTCGGAGCCCCTTGACGTAGGCGTCGGCAAGCACGTTGTCGGCATTGGAACCGCCCTGCACTCTTCCGTTGTTGTTATGGCTGCGACCCTCGGGCATGAACCTCTCGAAACGCCAGATGTCGATCATGGCGCGGACGATGTCGGTTGAACGGCGGGGCAGAATCAGTGTCGTGAGAGAGGTCAGGCATCGGAACGTGTCCCAGATGGTGTAGAAGTCGTCATAATACGGTGTCCCCTCGGCAGATTCCCAGTTTGGGTTCTCGCCAGTGCGGTCGGACGGCAGCAGGTGAGAGTGGTAGAGTCCGGTGTAGAACATCTCCAGCTGCGTCACGTTTTCCGTAGTCACGTCGATCTTGGAGAGGACCTCGCTATTCCATTGACTCTTGGCGGCCTCGACGGTGGCGTTGAGGTCCCAGTCGGGAATCTCGTTGATGAACTCGCAGGCCTTGTTGGCAGACACCCAGGACACGCCCACCTTTGATGTCACGGTGGAACTGTTGGCGGCAAACTCAAAGAGCGCGCCGATGCGGTCGGCAAACTGGTACATGATTGTACCGCCTTGGATCGAGGTCCTGTTTGTGAAAGCCGGCTTGACGTCTGTGGTGTTGGGCCAATAGGGGTCGGTGTTGATACCGGAGAAGAACTGAGCCTGGCTTGGGATCGTGTCGAACTTGCCGCAAAAGTAGACGCGGTAGTCACCACCTGGGGTATTGTTAACAAGACATGTCGCACGCTCCCTCTCATCCTGGCCATAGCAGACAGCCAGAGGCGTACGTACCCCAAGCCCACCCTTCTCGGTACACCCCGTAGCCTGAATAGCTCGATCCGTCCTCGCTGCGCTCGATGAAGCCATTGCTGTACCATTGCTCCTTCTTGCCGGTGCTGGGAATGAAGTGGCTGATATCGACCAATACGTAGCGCTCCGAGTTCTCCGGATACGTATACCTCATGATGCCGGCGTGCATGCTCGCGCTCATCTCGGCGCGAACTCCGCTCTGGAGCTCCGTCTTGTAGTAGCCGACGCTGGCCACGTCCTCGACCACGCGGGGCTGCATGTACGTGAGGTTATCCAGGACGTTGACGCCCTCGAGCGTCGCGAGAGGCATCTGCGGGATCAGCCCGTACGTGGGCGCGCCGCCAGTGCCGCTCTCGTGCAGCATGGTAATGGCCGTCACGTTGCCGTCGGGCGTGTAGCCCGCGTTTGCCGAGAACGATACGTTCCATCTTTTTCGGGGGAGGGAGGGGGGGAAGAGTCAACTCGGCTCTACCGATCTTGTTGGGGGAGAAACTGTTCCGGGACAGCTGAGACTCACCTCGTCGTGTCTATGCCCACCTTGACTGCGCCAAAGGGCAGCGAGGCCCCCGGGAACACATTGCCGGCGCTGTAAGCTGATCCGGCAACGGGGCCCTCGGTTCCGATGAAGAGGTTGACGTGCTGCGAGAAGTCCTTGGCGGCACCTCCAGCAATGGCAGACGCGAGTCCCAACGACGCCGGTAACAGTGATCGTAAACGCATGGTGGCGTTTGTCGTCCCCTGATGATGATGTTCCGGGACAGAGGAGAAGTTACCGAATGCCAGCGCGTCCATGAAGGAGAAGAGAATCCCCGCCTCCTTTCCGAGTCCGAGTCCATGGCGGTGAAGACTTATATAGACACATCTGATCACGAGCTGCCTCTCGTCGGCTTGTGTCCGGTTCCCGGCATAATGACCGGTTCTACTGTAGACGTTCCCCAGACGTTTCCTGGGCGGAATCCACAGAACCCCATACCCCGCCTTGGAAGAGATGGCTGGCTCCAGGGGCTAGGTGACGATGTCCCGAAGAAGGATCCCCGTTGCCAGGAGTCGGGGTAAACCGTAAGAACTAACGATGTAACAGATGACGATCGGGGAGGTTCGTCCGGCATTGAGTGGTGAAAGCCGGCGATGGCTAGAGTAGCCTTTATACGTAATTACCTAGCCCATCCGCCATGTACTGGATAGACAGAAAGAAGCAAAGGATTCAGCATAGGTAAGAAAAGCGACAGGCATGTCTAATTTAGCGCATGTAACTATACGGAGTAGTTGGTGTTTTTGGAACTGGGTTGAATACTGCAAGGGTTATAGTATGTACTGTGTAACTACTCGTGTCTCCGCAAATATCAATCATCCCGTCCAAACTATACCCGAGGTGTTCACTCGTCCACCCGTCGTTCGCATACGCCCATCACGCATGCCTTGACCCGAGACCGTCGATTATCGACGCATTGGTGACTTTGAGACCTGAGGCTTTCTTCTGTAAACCATGACTTGATGCTATTCCATCGACTACCTAGGTATATGATATATTCGCCCCCTTTGTCCTAATCACATGTTCCAGAAACCTCCCCCGAGCCCCTCGCTCTCCTGTTCGCGCTGACCAGACGTAGAACCTCGTGAAGTGCATCATGGTCAGCGAGATGGTTGGTTTCGATCGCCGAAGACGGTTGCGGCGCTGCCCACCAATGAGCACTTGCGCCATCCAAGGCGTACGAGCACGATACCATCTCAAAGGTTAGCAGATTGGACTGGCGCAACCCGCCCAGCACATCATGCCAGGTGCCCGCGCTGAGCTTCACATACTTCAAACGGAGCCGTGTCACAGGAGACTGGAGGAGATCAAGCAGTCGGTTCGCTGACATGGACACCCTCTGGAGGTACAAGCACTTCAGCCGAGGGGATGAACACTGTATGTCGTCCAGGTCCAGTACATCTGTTGCCACGATATGAAGTGACTCGAGCTGGGGTGCCATCTCCACAAGCTTCAACACCTTGTTTACGTGAGCTGGGTTAGGAAAAGCTTCTTTGGCCGCTGAACAAGCTCCAAGTAGCCCAATTCGGTGTGAGCCCGAACCCGAATTATCGCAGACTTGGAGCTTCAGGTGGCGGAGGCGGCCCAGTATTGCATGAACAGGTGCTCGCAATGAAGTATTTTGGTCATGGGCAAACTGTCCGAACTCATGGGTGATTGGCAGGGCTAGGCTTAGGGTTTGCAACTGTGGAAGAATGGCAAAGCGCAAAGCAGCTGCAATGGCGTTGGAAAACAGCCTGATGTAAGTCAACTGCGCAGACGCGTCGGTAGGGCTGTAGAAGACCGATGTCCTCCCGTTTACCTCGAGGGATGAAAGAGCGACAAACTTCCCTAGACATGTCGGCAGCATCATTCCGAGATCTTCAATGTACAGTTGAGCTTTGGGGTGGTCTTGGGAGAAGGTGTGGAAGCCAACTTCAACACGGCGCACGTACTGAGCCATGCCGCTGTTTGCAAGATTCAACAGCCTAGTTAGGGGCCAAGGGTCTGAAGAGTAGCGCATGGAGTCCTTGAGATTGGCTCGAACGTGAGCAAAGAGGAGGACAGAGGCGCTTCGGCAGAACTGTTTGTCGACGAGTCTGAGGAGAGCGAGGCGTTTCCGCGATTCTTCGTTCCATTGCTTTCCGAAAGGGGTGCTTGACCACTCGTCCTCCGGCTGCGGTATTTCAACACAGGTGGCGATCTACATGTAAGTGGTTAGCGGTCAGGCGCTGCAGAGAAGAGATGTTGTTTCAGTTCGCTGACCGTATCGCAGATTTCAGTAGGTAACCACACCATTGTCGAATATGTCTGCTGTTCTGGAGTGGCAAATGGGGGTGACCCAAAAGTTAGGAGAAGTTAGAACAGGGGCTGGCTCGAGTCTGACAGACAGAGGACTTTCTCGCCAGCTACCGGTAGACCGTAGCTCTATTCGATGGTTCGACTTCCCGAGAAGGTACTTATGTGCTTGGAAACGAACGGTCTCCAAGGCCCGAGGTTTAATACCCCGAGCGACGTCCCGGCACGTAATGACGATTGGGCCATGTCGCCAGGCAGCATCATTACCAAAGTATTGCAGAGGATGGGGGAAGGTGGGAAGGGGGTACTTGAGGGCAAGGGTACATGTAGATGTACTTACTACTCCCGTATCCGTACTACGTAACTAGCGAGTTGACGTTTTTAGGCACCTAGATTAAGTTGCAGTTGCAGACAATGACATGCATGGGCAGACAGTACGGAGTAACTTACTTCATAGTTAACTCACACTCAAGTGAGGGAAGTCGAGTACTGTGTAATAATCAAGGGCCCACATATGTGCATCATGTCACGGGCCAATACTTTTTTTTACAAGCTGAACGTGTGCAACGAAACATGTTGCGACTTGCTCGGGAAATTCGGGACCCACCATCCAGATTGCAGTATCCGTACTCCGTACGGATAGCAGTAGCGGGGTTGTAGCTATCACCATGGGTGGCATTTGTAAGTTAACTTGTGCAGCCAGTTCGTGAGGTGAACTGACCAAACACGCCGCCGAATGCAAATTTCAGTATCCGAGACTTGTTGAACTCGGGTGTCCCGTCCCTTCAACCACATCTTTATCAAACAAGAAGAAAAAGAAAGAAGAAAAAGAAGCAATACATCACGCACAATGTCGTCGTCCCTGCCCGAGACATTCGACCGTAGGTTTTCCTCTACTCAGCTAAAGTTACCATGACCCCGCCAACTTTTTCAACACCTGCTCGAAATAGCCTCAAATACTAATCGCCGCTGCGCTTCCACAGGTCCGGTCCACATCGCCGTCATTGGCGGCACCGGCCTCTACAAGATCGATGGCTACACGCCAATTGCCCAGCTGAATCCCGAGACGCCCTGGGGCAAGCCGTCTGCGCCCATCCTCATCCTCGAGCACGCCGGCGTCCCCATCGCCTTCCTCGCCCGCCACGGTGCCCACCACGAGTATGCCCCCCACGAGGTGCCCACCCGCGCCAACATCGCCGCCCTCCGCCACATTGGCGTGCGATGCGTCATTGCCTTCTCCGCCGTCGGCTCGCTGCAGGAGCAGATCAAGCCCATGGACTTTGTTGTGCCTGATCAGATCATCGACCGCACCAAGGGCATCCGCCCCTTTACCTTCTTCGAGGGTGGTTTGGTCGGACATGTGTCCTTCGGCGACCCCTTTGACTCCAAGATTGTCGATGTTGTCAAGAAGTGCGCAGCCAGCATGGAGGGCGATGGCGTGACGCTGCACGACAAGGGAACTGTCATCTGCATGGGTAAGTAACCCGACTAGCTCTGTCGCCCATGTATACTATACTATACGATACGATACTATACGATGCTGACTGCCAGTGCAGAGGGACCTCAGTTCTCTACCCGCGCCGAGTCGAACCTCTACCGCTCATGGGGCGGCTCTGTCATCAACATGTCGGCTCTGCCCGAGGCCAAGCTCGCCCGCGAGGCCGAGATGGCCTACCAGATGATCTGCATGGCCACCGACTACGACTGCTGGCACTCCACCGACGATGTCGACGTCTCCATGGTCATGCATTACATGTCGACCAACGGCCAAAATGCCCGACGCCTGGTCGGCGCTGTCCTGGACCAGCTGTGTAGGCAAGAGAACAGCGACCTAGTCACTGCGAAGCACTGGGAGGGCGCAAGCAAGGGCGCCGTGTCCTTCATGACCAAGCCCGAAGGTCGGAACCCGGAGGCTTTGAAGAAGGTCCAGTATCTGTTCCCTGGCTTCCTGCAGGATTAGAGCATACCAGAGGGTTGCTGTAGCCTGTAGCCTGTAGCCTGTAGGCACATAACTCAGCCAGGCAAGGACAGGGGCGTTGAAGTGGTTAGGCATATGCTTGACACGGGAGATTGGGTTCCATTTCCATCTGGTAGATACCGCTGCGGTTCGTCGGTACGGGTCACGGTTTCCCTTTCTACGTCGAAATGGTCCAGGGACTAACCAAGCTCTAGAATAGCAAACTTCAAGCGACTATAATGTCTTGCCCACCTTCAACTATCATGTGGTGGGAAAACAAAGTGGCCGACCCGTCTTGAGCAAACAACTTGTTGCCATTCAAGATTGGACATACCAAAGGACCTTCCAGTACACCATAACGCAGATTTGATGCGCCTCGCGTACACGGACACACTTGTACGTATCATCAACGGCGCATCATCCCGACTATGCTCTTTATACCTAGCCTGTTTGCTCTGGAAATCTTCCTCTTCATGTGCACCTGCTCGAATTTCGTGCTTTGTTTCCTAAGCCAAGGACTTGCAAGGACAAATTGTGCCCGGGGTCGATACGCATGTCCCCTTTGATCCCTCAAGCAGTGAATGAACTGTTTATTATCACGCATATCCCGGATCTGAGTAATGGATATATATTTCCCGTGTCTTCTTCCACCCAGTCACGACAACTACGAGGCTTATCATATCCAAGTTAAAGTCTCGTCCGCATATACGGCCGAGTTACATCATACCATCCCAGGAAGCAAATACAAGCAGCCGTCACGACATAAGCAACTTGCCGTCTCCTCACAAAGAACCAGCTCTCTATATATCTCCAGCAGATCTTGGCCACCATATCCAATCGACCGTTATGACGCCGGAACCGGCCAGCTCTAATCTTCTAGATCCTACAGCAGCCCCTTCCATTAGGCCCAATGCGGGTGGTAGGCAAACGCCCTTACTCCCACGATACCCAAAGCCCGCCCAGGCAGCGGTCAGTATAAGCAGTGACTGGAATGGCAACTTCGCCCTCATGGAACAACACCCAGACCGAGCTGAGTTGCTTACCTTGTTCTCGAATATCGACCTCAAAGCTCTCCTGGCGGAAGCCCTCTCCGTGCGCAGAGGCCGAGAGCCAGAACTAGGTCACGGCGTTTCTTGCACGGTCAATGACAAGTTCTTCGCCCTGGGTGGTCACAACGTCGTGGTCGAGTTAGCCTTCTCTGATGGCGTGAACTGGGTAGCTCGCATCCCGCGTCGCCCAGACCGTTTCGATGTAACTAGTCTGCTATCCGAGATTGCGACCATGAAAGTCGTCCGACAGTACACAAAGATTCCAGTTCCCGAGGTTTACAGTTTCAATAATTGCTTTGAAAATCCGGTCAGAAGCCCCTACGTCCTCATGGAGTGCATACAGGGCCTCCCTCGCCCCGACCGCATCGCGCAGGAAATCCTCCCCGAGCACCAGGGAAAATTCGCCTTGCAGATCGCCGACATATTGGTCGGGCTGCAGGCCCTCCGGTCCCCGTACATCGGCCGGCTCTGGCGCGGCCTCTCCGCCGAGGAAGAGCCCACCGTGATCCCGACGGCGGACCGTCGCGGCCTCTGTTGCACGGCGTTGGAGTTCTTCTGCGACCAGCGGCAGTGCTCCGCGCGCGCGGTGCTGGCGCAGCACCCGGGCGACAGGGACTTGCTGACGGCGTGCCGGCTCACCAAGTACGCCCTGGCGCACTTCATGGTCCGGGAGTGGGCGGCCGGGCCGTTTCCGCTCTGCCACATGGGCCTGACGCACCGGAAGCTGCTCTTCGACAAAGAGTTTAACATTGTCGGCGTCCTCGGCTGGCTCGGCGCCCAGCACGCGCCCTGGGAGAGGCTGGCCATCGTCCCGGAGCTGTCCATCGTCCCGGAGCTGTCCATCGCCCCGGAGCTGGCCGGGCGGCCGTCTGTCGCGCCCGAGCTGGTCGAGCGGACACGATCCCTCAGGATGCTGGTGGCGACGGCGCTTCGGGTCAGAGAATCCGAGATGGACATCAGGGGGGACGGGTTGCCGCGCTGGGAAACTTCGTGGCCGGCGACCACTGGGACATTGCGTTTGCGTGTACATATGCCGTCCCAGAGCAGACGCTGGCGCTGGCGTTCTACTGTATCAAGCCGCTCATATTTCCCGAGTCGATTACTTGGGAGCAGCTGAGAGATATGTTTGATGTCATTCACTATCAGTAGGTTGCGGAGAGTTGACGTCGGAGTACAGATCTCATGTAATGGAGTTACGTTCGTCTAGACAGTTACGGAGTTATCGTGAATTTAAGATGCTGGTCCGTCTCAGTTATGGCCGTTAAAAGTAGTGGTCGCGAGTGGGTGCCCGACCTTGTGGTCGGAAAGGGGGGGCACCATCTTCTTGGAAAGTAGCCAGGCAGGCAGGATATTACGATTTCTTTTGTGAAGGAGGACATATGTTAACAAAACGTTGGATGGGACATTGACTTGTTTGACCGGCGAGGCACTCTGCTCATTAATTTGAGTAGTACTTGATGAGATAATAGCAAACCAAAAGGTATGACCCCATCATCCATGACCAGAGGGACTCGAGGAAGGAAAGGCCGTTAAGCCGATCATTGCTATGGCCACTCTGGACGAAACGTTCCAAGGGTAATCATAAGCAATACAAGCGTTCTAGATAACGATACATACCGAGGTCATAATATGAAAGGAGGTAGCGGTAACCGAGACAAGGATACGTACAAGCATGTACACAAGACAACAATATGGACAAACAGATAGCCAGCAGGTACCAAGGTAAACATATTTACTACCTGTAGAGGTAGTGTTCTTCAAACGACATCCCATTTTCCCGCGTTGTAGATTACTAATTTGGTAGGGACATGTACATTTGCTGTATGCCAAACTCATGCAAACGACGTTGTGACCCGTACATTCGTCAGTTGTATTTATTGGTTACGCATATCCGTTCCCGAAAATCCCGAGTATCTCCTTTACGTACACCTCAGATATACAGGCGTCTAGACATAGGGGTCCATGGGTGGAGCTTGGCAGCTGTCGTGAAACCTGGTCGTAAAGAGCAATATCAAGCTTGGAAGGCAGACCAGTCGCATATACAGCACAGGCAGAGAGAGCCCTGATCGGCAGTGCCACTGGGGGACCAGGTGGAAGAGTAGGAAGAGGGCCGTCTCTGAATAATCTATGTTCAGGCAAGGAGCTTCACCCTTGAAATGTTCCTATGGCAATACGATTCACAACCAACAAATAACCCAAATAACTTCAGTATCCAAACGCAGCATGTACGGATAGCTCACCAGTTCTCCCATATCGCCTTGGGTACGACTGTGCGCATGACAGCCCAGTGCCCTAGCGCAGTTTCGTCATGATACTTGACCAGGACATCCGTCTGGTTCTTTCGCACGAGCCCTACACCGTCGCCCGTAAGCAGAGCGGAAGAGGGGACCTCATATCGGGGGACGAGATAATGTTCGCGAGCCTTGCTTCGTAGGAAGTCCCTTGCGACAGCAGGGCGAAAGACGATGTCGTCTGTCGTCTTGCGACAGAAAACAACCACATTGTCAAAGTCTACACCGGTCTTATCCAAGACCTCCTGCGATGGGACTGGCGACTCGCGGAACACTCGGCAGGAGGGGAAGACCTCGTTAATCGTGCGCATGACGGTGCTGAGGGGAGGCAGCATGAAGTCGCCGGCATAGTTCTGGGCAGTCAGTACGGTGCTATGGGTTCGTCGAATAGGTCGACTTACAATTGCGATAACACCTTCCGGTTTCAGAAGCGTGTTGAGAGATTGGAGGAACTCCAGAGTGAAGAGAGGGATGGGCTCTGCGCCTCCAGTGAATACATCATGCAGAATATAGTCGAACCGCTGCGTCTCGTTCAGAGCGGCACGAGCAGTGTATGTGACGGCGTCTTCGATCACGGCCGTGTGGTTTGCGGGAAGACCAAAGTACTTGACGGCGTACTCGTACACAACCGGGTCAATCTCCACAATGGTTGTATCAATTCCATGAGCAATGAGGGCAGAGGGCGAAGTACCGATCCCTAGTCCGCTGTGAGACTTGTCAGTAAAGGTAAGCTTCCCCCTGGGCTGGAAGATAAACATACATGTTAAGAGCCTTGGCCTGGGCATCGGGTACCTTGTTCTTCACTTGAACGAGGCGGACTGCCTCGAGCATGGTAAAAACAGCGTAGATGGGCTCAGCCACGATAGGTTTGGCCAGCTGCGTCCACTCGCCGCCCAGCAAGCTGTGATCACATCTCATGACCTTGTATCCCTGGTCGAAACTCTCGAGTACCGACATGTACCCGGTGATCGACTCTTTTCTGTCCAGTATGGCCCAGTTCTGAGCGTTCAGTGTCATATTCAAAGCCTGCGTTGAGCTTTGGGTTATGACGTGGGTGTTGAGAAAGGCCGTGTGCAGGAGCGCGGGAATAGCTGCCACCAAAAGTTTTGAAGGGGCGACGAACGAGTACATGCCAGTCAACACGAGTTCTAGGCCCACCCTGGTGAAGTAGAAGGATCTACCAACGTGGTTTCCAAGATGCTCTGCAGAATACATCTCGGCGAACTTGTATACACCATACGAGCCAAATCCAGGTGCGGCGTCTGCTGCCCATTTGGGGAGACTATCCAGGTCCACCCGCTCCAACACATCGGCAACACACGCCACAGACAACATCATGAGCGGGAATAGTGTCAGGGCTTCGGTTATCAATGGACCCCAGGTGGCTGTGAATATCTCGCTCAACTTGAAGAGGTAGAACTGCGCCATCGGGATGTAAGCGGCGACGACGGGAAGCAGCCACCACGTCTTGAACGGCAAAGTTCGCCTCAGGACCAGGTTTCCCGACCAGCCTGCGAAGGCAGCGGCTATCAGAAGCTTCGAGTGATAGATGGACGACGGGATGCCTCCATATACTGGCGAAAGACTGAGCAGTGACACATTGGCGTAGACCCCTATTATCGTTAGGAGTGCGCCGGCTTTGGCGTATAGTGACCCCTGCTCAAGCAGCCATTTCGACCAAGTCTCGGTCTGGGCTTGTTCCTTGAGCTTCTTGAGCTCATTCCCAAAACTCTCCGCGGTGAATGAAGTGTCGGGGTCGATCTGCGGCGCCCCCTTCTGGAGGTTCTTCTTTGAAGCCTTCTTCTGAGGAGGCATGTTGAGACTTGACAGGCCACAGCGTCACAGGAGGGCTTGGAAGCGAAACGGAGGACGAGGTGGTAATAGAGGAATGTAGTAGAGAACAGAAGAACGAGGTTATCTCAGTTGACAGTCGAAAGATAGGATGGTTAGGGTAGTCAATGTCAACAGCCCGCTGTTGAGGCTCTTATGTCTGTGGAAAGTTTCATGGCAAATTGGCCAGTTGTTTCGCGATCTGTTACTCTCGGGTACAGGTGCAGGGGCAGACAGGGGTAGCTCGAGAGTGTGGAGCCAGGGTCCCGTTCTGTTTCAGGCTTGGATCTACGGAGTACCCATCGTCTGTGGCTGGAGGGCGCGATGTTCCAGCCACAATCCACCTGCATGGCTTTGGGCTCCACCGAAACTTTCCATTGCGAATCGCCATTTTGACCGGCGCTGCTGCGAGCTCGAGGTCGACCTCGACGTCGCACATTCAACTCGCCTATGAACCATTGAGACAGCCGCCCAACATGGCGAAGAAACGTACGTTCGCTCACTGACCCAGAAATAGGCAACATTCTCCTCTCAACTGCTCATTGCTAACCCACCCTCTGCGACACAGCAAAGACCCGTATCATCAACGTGCGCCTGCTCTCCATGGCCATGACGGGTTTTTTCTACTCCTTCACGCGACCACGAACGTCACGACCAATGAGCATGCTAAAATACGACCCAATCGGTACCGCTGCCCTCCTCCTTCAACTTGCCCAAGTCTCCCGGCTCAAGAACTAATCCGTCTCACCCAGTGCGGAAAAAGGTCCTTTTCCTCGAGCAGAAACGAAAAGGCAAATAGTCGGGACAGCTAGCTTGGAGAGAACATCCACGCAGTCCCACAAGAGATCGGGACGTCATTCAGGTCTGGCCGTGGCTATAGCTATGCTTCACGACATATGCCAGCCGGTCGAAGCCCCTTGAATATCGATTTTGTACCAACAGTGTACATTTATCGACGGAATGTCGGAACTCAGCAACTACCGAGTAAAGCATGGACGAGGGCGTTGATGGATAAGATCTCGATTTAGTAGTATATGATGAATGCTCTGATCCTCAAAGCCATATGACCTCTGATGGTCTTTCCGAAATATCCCACCCGGACCCCTTTTCAGCGACGCAGCTTCGACGAACCTCTCGATATCTACCTCCGCCGCTCAACCTTCGCCGCAACTCATTCTCAAGTAAAGCGAATCCATTGCAGACTGCTGGGGTTCGTCGACTGCACCAAATAACCTCGGTAGGTCGTCGTCTCAGCTCAAGCAAGTGATAAACTGGCAGGTGGTAGCTTCGACATGTAGTAAAGGTATCATAGGCGAGGTACTTTGGTTTCTTGGGTCTGAAGAGTCTCATGGGAACGATTCTACCACTTGTCACCTCGGCTGACCTCGTTTTGGTGTCCAAATGGCAGTAGTCGCTCCCCGTCCTCGTTTCGAATCCCACTGGACGAAGATCGATCGCTGATTGTCTTTGACATACTGGTAGAGGTGGACGACGGACGACTTGCGGTATTCGACTCAGAGTTGGCATTTGTGTTGATGGACCCATACGTAGCTCGAAGGCTGGATGTCTGCCTCTGTAAAGGCCCTCCTCGCTGGCTGAGCGGTTTAGTGTGCATGGTGACTGCCTCTGCTGTCCTCTTGACCATCGACTCTGTACTGCTATTGTCATTGAACTCTTGCTCCGATTGAGTTGCGTCTGATGGGAAATACTGGGACACGGAACGAGCCAGTTTCGGCCGGTTCACATATCTGCTACTGTGGCCAGGTTGTGTTTCGGTGCTAGGCACTGTTGTCTTCTGGCGCTTTGAGTTATTGTTACCGTTGCTCCCTGGGTTTACGCCAATGGGTGCATGAACTTGTGTGCCAGTCTTCCTGCCGGTATAGCGAGATCGCTGTCGCTTTTGCCCCGGCAGGGGCTGAACAGGGATGGTCAGCAAAGTGCTTGTATTCCGTTGGACTGTCTCAACAGGTCGGTTATAGCTACTATGGGCAGATACAGTCGGTGTTGCCTTCACAGTTCGTTCTGCTTCACGTACTTGCGTCTTGTCCACTTCTTGAGTCACTCCACGTCGTTGCTCCGGTTTGGGTGCTGTTTGGCGTGTCTTGATAATCGATCTGGGGGCCACTGCTTGGCGTCGGGCTTCCCGTTCTTCTTGGACTGACGGTGGAATGGCAGCCTCTTCGTCTACGGGTGACCTGAGAATAACTCGTCTCGTGCGCTCAACGGACTCTTCATCAACTTCGGGCAGCGCGTCTGAGGTACTCGAAAGAGCAGTGTCTCCTGTCTCGGTAACAAACTGCCCATCGATGCATTGGGCCGGGGCCAAAATTATTTCAAGCTGCTGCATACGCTCATGGTAGTGATTCATACCCTTCAGCAGATGCCCAATGTCCCGCTGGAGCGTAATCTGTTCATGACTTTGCTGCATAAAATCAAGTTTGTGCTCAAGCTCTATTGCTTTCTCCGTTTCGTGTCTCATGGCCTCGCAAAGTTCTTGTACCTGCACAGCATCCATTCTGCGGCTGGATGAGAGTTGCTGTATCTTTTCGGAGGCTGCTGCGAGGTTCTGCTCCAACGTGGCTCGCAACGCCTCGCTCTCGCTGAGTCGCTGCTCAACATCGTGCTGAGCAGCTTCGAGTTTCTGCTTCTCCGTTTTGAAAACTTCATGCACCATTTTATCTCGATCTTCTTGCGCCGTGTCGAGCGCTTTTTGGAGAGTGTGTCTTTCGGATTCTCTTTCCAGTTTCTGGTCCTCGAGGGCCCTGGTCTGCAAGATTGCGCAACCGGCGGCTACCTTTGCCTTCGTATCTAGGCTCTTGATCATTTCGTTCTTTTCCTTGAGATTATTTCGAAGACGATCAACTTTCGTCGCTTCTTCCTCCAGCTGCCTGACCTTGTTTTCCAAGAATTCGACTCTTGTTTCCGACTCTCGAGTACCTCGGAGCTGGTCTTGTAGCTTCTGGACCTCTTTTGCAAACGAAGCGGCCTTTGCATTGGCACCTTGAAGGGAATGGATCTGCTCCCGTAGAACGTCCACTTCCTGTGCCAGGGAAGTAGCCCTTGATTCGGAGCCTTGAAGCGCATGGACCTGTTCTTGCAGGCATTGGACCTCCTCTGTCAGGGATTTGGCCTTTGTATTGGATCTTTGGAGTATGCCATTGTGTTCCTGAAGATTTTCGACTTCCCGTGCCAGAGACACAGCCTTTGCGTCGGAACCCTGAAGTGTGACAATCTGCTTCTGTAAGCTCTCGACTTGCTTCTCCAGAAAAGTAGCTTTTGCATCAGAATCTCGGAGCTCGCCAATACGATCCTGTAAGTTTTCGACCTGCTTTTCCAGCAGAGTGGCTTTTGCATCATACTTTTGGAGCGTCATAATCTGGTCCTCGAGCTTTTTAACCTGCTTTTCTAGAGATGCAGCATTTGCGCTTGCTTCTCGTCCAGTCACGATCTGCTTCTGCATGGTCTCGATCTTCTGTTTAAAATCTGCGACCTGAGCGACATACTTTTGATTAGCCAAGCTCTCTTGCTCCAGGGCCTTGATCTTGTCTTCGAGGGTGGTGATCTGATCCTTGAGTGTCACCTCCAACTCCTTCAAAGAATTGTTCTCATGTTGATACTCTCCATTCCAGCTTTGAACCTTCTCGATCTGCAACTGAGCAGCTTTGCATTGCTCCTGCATGTTGTACAGCTCGTACTGGGCCTGATGGTATAGTTCCCACGCTCGCTGTGAATCATCGTCGCTCTCGTCTCTCATCCGGTTGTAAATTTGGCTGCATATGTCTTGAATCGAATTGATGCTGGATGTCAGAGCCTCCTTGAGTGCTGGCGTGATTGACTGGTTGGTAGCCAAATCCTGCATTTTTTCAACGAGTACCCCCACGGTGTCCTCCTTGGTCCTCCTGATCTCTTCGATAATGTCGGAATGACTTGGCAACTTCGAAGTGATTTCATCGATAGTATTTGCCACAATATCAAGCTTCTCATTTTTCTCGGCGAGGGCAAGCCCGGTGGTGCGGCTCAGATTTTTGTGTTCATCGATCGCTTGGAGAATCTTTACATTCTGACACTCCATAGTCCGAAGGCTACCAGCATTGGTTTGGCGTGCCTCATCAAGCTCTGATTGCAGTCTGGTGACTGTTTCCTTCTCTCGAGTCAGATCCTGCTGCCGCCCCTCGAGCTCCTTTTCCATGACCGCGATGCTCTTGTCCACTATCCAAGGTTAGCCATGGAACTCCGATGTACTGTCTCTAATCAGAGCTTAGACTCACATTGAGAAATGCGTGCCTGTGATTCTCTGGAAATCACATCGACGGTCTTCTGTATGCCACATCGTGTATCTTCGACAACTCGCAGAGCAGCATCAGTTGTTTTCTTTCTCTCTTGTTGCTCGCCCTCCATGTTCTTGATCACTTTGGCCCATCTCTCTTTGCTCTTGCGAAACAAGTTTTGGTGCTCCTCGAGTTGACTGTTCAGCTGGTTCTTGTAATTTTGGCATTTTCCGCGGAGCTCTGCGATCCGAGCAGTGGATTGGTCTAACTCGCTTTTCGCTTGGTTCACTTCCTTGGAGAGGTTTTCGTTTTCACGTCTGAACTCCTTGGCCTGCTTTGATTTTGATTTCAGCTGGTGTTGAAAGTTCTCGATTTCCTGAGTCTGAGAATGAACTGTGCATTGCAAGTTCGCGATCTTTCCCGAGGCACAAGCCTTGTAGTCCTCGAACTCGAGAAAGTAACCGTTAAAGGAGCTCTTGAGGCTCTCAAACCTTTTGTCCAGTCTTTCTTCTTCGACTTCTACTCCAATGCCAATAGGTGGGCCTTTTATAGACTGCGTTGGGGGATCACGCGCCTTGGAGGTGTTAGAAGTAGCATTCGATGCGATGGATTCATACCGTGCAGGACTGGATGGATGAATGGATATTTCAATCTGTTGCGAACGCGGTGTTTTGGTAGCAAATTGGTTCCGTGGAGGGTACGGACTTTGCCGATTCGTCTTTGCTGAAGCCGAAGACCGTCTTGGGAACTCTTGCCCAGAATGAGAAGGTAGCTGTAAGTGCGGGCTTCTTGTCGAGAATGTAAGGTCACAGAGGTCGTAAGGTTTTTCTCCCGTAGAATGGTCGTTTTGGTGATGCTGGGCAACGATTTTGTCATTGAATGTTCGTGGAGTTGGGCTGTCGGGGCTCTTTCTCTGTCGTTTAGAAGTCACTGAAGCCTTCGAAAGAGATACAGACCGTCTTTCTGTACGTATACTCGGTATAGCAACTGTAGTGGCGGTAGGCGATATGAATCGGGATTGTTCCTTGTTGCCAACCGTCGCTACGGATTCCGTTGTTCTCTCAACCCTACGAGCCTGCGGATTTCTCGTCGTGGGCATCTGATGATTTCCGTTTGCCGCCTTTTGTTGGGAGATACTGACCGCTGTATGAACATCTGAAGAGAACGTACGTCGCTCTCGGGAAACCTGACGAGGTTCCATGCGAATGTGAGGGTGTTTTGGATGGACGTAAGGATGGTCCACGGAGACACAAACCTGGTTCTGAGAGGCACAGCTTTGGGCTATGTAGGGTTGATCCTGCTCTGTGAAATCAATTTGCGCACCTTGAGAAATTGCATGATGGCTCAGCAAATGTTGAAGTTCATTTGCAAAAGGGGGTCCTTGGTAGGGTTCAACCCGCTCCTGGCTCGTCCGGTAAGGATTCGGCGGCTGGAGTGAATCAACTACGGTGAGATCGTATATATTCTGCATGGTAGTCGCTGAATCCTCTGACTTTTGGTCCTGTTCGCCCACCTCTTTGGATTGACTCGGTGGTCGCTTCAAGTCTCCAGTGTCCTGTCCATCATCCTCAAACTTGCCCTCTGCTGGTGGCTGGAACAGATCCCCCCAACATCAGCATTGCTCAAAATGGCTTCATCTAGGTTTTCCAAACTGCTCAAATCGTTGGTTAAAGGCCTGTTTTGCGATTTTCCAGCCACGTTGTTCGTTTCTGGTCCTTTATGCTGCGGTTTGCGTACAGCAAATCTTGGCTCACTGTCGGGTGCAGTGATCGTACACCCATGAGTCTCACTGTTCCCTACTGACGGTGATTTAATGACCAAGTTTGCGGCACGCGCCTCCTGCTGTGGCGATGTTGTCGACTCACAGACTGTGGACCTGCAGGACTTCTGTTCATCTACGGAGGCCGTCTTCAACTGCGCTGCAAGCTTCTTGTAGTCCTTTTTCGAGGCATCAGGAATCAAAGGCATGCCTGAAAGCACGCGGTGCGGCTTGATCCTGTATGGTTCAACGCCGGGACTCTGTTGTCTCGGCGGATTCAAGTCAGAGGAAAGAGTTCTCGATTTGGGTTGGAGACGACTGTTTGCTGTGAATTTGAATTCCGAAGCAACAGCATCTGCCGGACTCTCGTAGGTAGGACGTGTGAAGAGCTGTGTAGACGAATAATGCTGCGGAGCTACGAAGTCGCTCGATTGAGTCGGACTGTGCAGAAAGTTTCTTATAGCTGGCTTGGTTTCAGTAGCCGATGCTTCAGATTCTTCGAGAGGCCTGGACAGGTTGTTCTCAGTTACCTGGGTGTCCCAAGCTTCATATATCACGCCTTCGGATGACTGTGACTCTTTCATCCTCGGATGAAAATCGTTACTAGGCTTCTGGCAAGACTGGGCTGCAACCGTCTGTGGCTGATAGACACCAAGTAAGCCGGACTTTGCATCTTTTAGCTGATTTACACGTGGGATGGTTTCAACTTGGGCTGGTCGAGGATCTTCACTATATGCCTGATCATTGTGCCCTGGCAGCTGGGAAGGTTGATATGTGTCATTGTTAATTGGATGTGACTCTTCGGCCTCGTAAACCTCGAGGTCTGCTGCCTCTGTAGGCAGAGGTTTAGGCAATGTTCTTTGAGGCTGGCTTGCAGGCATTTGTCGGTCGTCGTCTGGCATTTGTCGGTTGGTGTTCAAAGCCTGAGTATTGCGGAGCGGCTGTTGAGGTTCCTGTGACATCGCGAGCATGTGCACGCTGTGGCGTTGCGACTCTCGTTCCGAGTGTCTGGACTGCTGTTGAAAGTCGATTATCTTGTCCTTCGAGTCGACATCTCCAAGTGGAACCCAGCTCGAACACCACGAGGAGTCCATTTTTGACGACGATGTCAATTTGGCTTCTTGCAAGGTGTCGGGAGCATATGAAGGGCCATGGGACCTACAGCAGGCAAGGGGCGGCACTCTGAGCTACAGTTCTGGGGCGGGACGTCTGAAACAGATGGAGAGGTCAAAAGCCGCGGTTGGTAATTTTCTTGGACAGTTTGTGTTCAATCGCGGCTGCCTAGATTTGACCGTCACGATATTCGAACAGGGAAATCACATTGGCATCCACGACACATGTTAGTCGTTACGTTGCACCTTCCACAACTTTCCCATCCAAATCCACAAGCATTTTGGATAAGTGAACACAGTCGTCGTCTTTTCTCTTCCTGAGCGCCGTGAACGTGTCGGGTTTCTAGTCACAAGTAGCCGACTTCCTTTTCAGGCCCTTGTATTAGGAGTGGTACAAATGCGTATAAATTCCTACCTCATAACAATCGCTCGCGTAGCCATTCAAAAGCTCATCCGGTGTCCTATCCGTTGTTTCCAGCGGATCGAAGAGTCGTGTATCAATTTAGTGCGCACACTTATGGGTGGCATCTATATTGACATCATGTTGCACCCTCACATGGCAAGAGTATTGAGGGACTAGGCAGGAGTTGGGACGATCCAAACAAAGGGGTAGAGGTTGAACTAACGAGTGCCTCGTTCCAGTCATGCCGATTCGCCAGTTCCCTAACTAGCTAGCCTCTCCCACAACACTGCGAATGAAGCAGGTCAGGTGAAGACCGACCAAATGATTATGAGGTGGCCGAGCGTTCACTACATTGTAATTGCTCCGTAATAATGGGACCGAAATTGATTGTCTCGTATATCGTAGTTGGTACTCCAAACGTCATCGAGGGCAATGCCGCCAACGGAAGGTGGTCGGTCCCCTGGGCATGTCGAGGAGGAAGATGCCATTCAGGGACTCTCAACCAAGGGCCAAAGTAATTCGCATGTGAGATGTTGCCTATTCCAAGCACCCTGATGGCGAGACGGTTACTCTCTGCAGCCGCCCAACAACACCTTCCTCTTTGTACGAAGAAGAAAACATGATGCCATTGTGCAATGCGACGCCCAGCTCTGTTGAGACAAGTCCAGATGCCTATCTAGGAAGGTAACGGATTGACCTGTGATTCGTGATCACGCAAGAGGAAAAAGGGAATACTTGGTACTCCCCAAGGTATTTTGTCACAGTACGATACGTGGAGGAGAAGATCCTTACCGAATCGATAGCGTCTGTCCGGGGCTCCGCGAATATGACTCGTCTGTGTGCGGATACAACACTACACAGTACGATAAGGCTACAAAGTCTCCCGTATCCAGCTGTAGAGCCGCCCGGCCAAGATCGCCTTCTAGGGACCTATATACCGCGTGCCAGGCAGATAGATAGATACCTTGCTAACCTTGTGTGGCTATTCAGTGGGTGTCCGGCGGAGGCCGTGCTTTATCTAGAGCTTGGCTGCCTACACACGAGGTCTGGATCCTAGTCATTGAAGAATACGTTAGAGCATACGGAGCACACAGTAGTTAACTGGATACATGATCTCGCTCCTCGTCCGCTTTCGTGCGTAGCGCGTAGCGACATCACCCCGGACTAGTCCCCATCTCCAGGATAGTAGTTACTGGGGAGCGTAAGTTACGACGGTAGAGTCGCGATGTCGTTATCAGCTCACTTGCAGGGATTACCCCTCCAATCACCGACTGTGGAATATCACTGGACCGCCGAATCTTGGATGCGCCAAAGCAATCGCGGGAGCAAATGCCGTGTCTGGTTGAAGGACCCGATGTCTGTTCAATAATGGGCCGGATGGATGCAAGACGCAGCAGGATATCACAAGCCGCCGCCGCCACGGTGCCACCACTACAACCACCGACACCACCACCGACACCACCACCACCGACACCACCACCACCGACACCACCACCACGACGACACGCGTTTACACAGTACCGTGCTGCGTAGCCGGACGCTAAGGACGGGTCCACTGTTGTGCTGTCACAGTACACAGTAACGTACCCTAAATGTGGTAAGTACTTCGTAGTTAAGCGTTCTAATGCACTAGAGATCTTCCGGGAACCTTCTCCACAATCATGAAGCGACTAACTATGGTACGGTAAGTTATACCCTGTGCAATGGCAGACTGCCGCGCCGCTGCTGCTTGCTTGTTGGTAATTAAGCAACCCCGACCCAAGTACTTACTCCGTAGGGTAGGGCACCCGGCAAGTACTGTGTAGTCGGGTCCAGGAAGTCGTCTACTTTCTACTTCGTACCTCCATCTACCGGTACCTAACTTTACCCGACACCCTTGGGAGGATCTCCAACTTCCAAGCGTCCGTCGACCCGACATGGTCGCATGGTGGCATCCTCCTCCGAGTGACTCAAGCATAGTCGTGCCCTTACCCGATCAGGAAGGCAGCAAGATACGTGCGCTACACGACCACTCGGCACATGTGGTCCTATGCGAGTAGCTTAAAGTCGCTTCCCTGCCCGCAGTCTTGGCTATTGTCTTGGCTTTGACCTGCTTGACTGTTGACACTCGCCGTACTCCGTATTGCGTGCCATTGATCGACGGCAACCTGGCACGCCGGGTATGGCAGCTTGTGCTTATCGGATGGGCCATACCGCCATGGCCACCTTCCTACTGTCCATCGACAAAAACGACTGCAGAGTCTCGGCCGGCCTTCCACGCGTCTCACGCCAGCAAGTTGCAACCACTCCGATGCACATGGACTGCAGTACCAAGACAAGTCGTTCCTGGATGGCCTCGGCGGATGCTACACATCGAGCCATAGAAGTCATCTATCTTCCTGTCCTGGCAGGTCCGGAAAAGGATCAAGGCGTATTAAGCCTTGACGAGGGAGCACGTCTTATCGAGGAGCAGGTGCTTTTGGGAGCGAGTTCTCGTATTGTCGGCCTAGGTGCTGCGCGTGTGAACTCGCCTCCACCGTTAGCATCCATCAATTTGCCTGGCAGCAAAGCGGACCTGGTGTCAAGCACTATTTGAGGGGGAGGAGAGGGGGGGGGGGGGGGCCTGCTCCGCATAGTCTGTTTTGTGGTCACCGCTGTTTACCCACGTAAGAGTATGTCTTTGCCGGCCTGAGTCTGCAACGACCACGACAGCAGCAGCAGCAACAGCAGCAACAACAGCAACAGCAACTACAACAGCGACAACAACAACAACAACCCCACCATCACATGACGGCACTGTAGGGGATTGTATAGTGCCCCTGCCGCCGACCAGACGCCGAGTGGCCAGACATCGCACCCGTTCACCAGCCACTCCCGATACCTCCTTACGGATCCGGGTAAGCACCAGATCATCTTGGCATGGTCCTTCAACGAATAGCAGCTCCAATTGCCGGGACTTTCAGGTCACTTTCAGGCCGTCCCTCTGGTTGTCGAAGCTGGTGATGGAGGGCCGGCTCCGCATGCACCTAACAATGTGACGCTATATTACCCTGTGAGGCTACGTCTTGGCGGGTCCAGGATGCCGATAAGGGATGCGTTCTCGACCTATTCCATGCAGCGTCTAAGAGTGCTGCCATCGTGACCCTGGAGTCTGAGCAGATGGGCTCGAATACCGTTATCCCAAGGCGGACGTACTGTCCAGTCTACTGGCACCATCGAGGACATGTTTGCCGTATGAGGAAGGCGAGATGCCGGGCAATACGGGCGAGGGGCGAAGTGTAGCCGCCTGACATCGTGCGAGAGTCAGTTCGCGAAGGCATCGACAGAGTCCAAACCCGCTTCTCAATGACGAGCGGTCAGACATAAATAGCCACTCTATCCCTCGAGTTAGTTGCATCACCACTCCTCAAGTCACTCACTCAGGACTCAATCACCACCGGGATCTCCAGACTCAGAATCGAATTCAGAACTTACATATCAATCTCTTACCAACCGTCATCATGAAGGCTGCTACTATTCTGTCTCTTCTGCCTCTGGCCTTTGCTGCCCCTGCCACTCTCGGCAAGCGCGAAGGTGGCCCGGCTCCCGTCCTGCGATCGCGTGATGCCACGCTGATCCCTGGCAAGTACATTGTCAAGCTCAAGGACACTGCCGGCGAGATCTCCATGAGCAGCGCCCTCGACGTCTTCCCCGGCGAGGCTGATGCTGTTTGGACCAACGTCATCAAGGGTTTCGCCGCCGGACTTGACGCGGCTGAGCTTGAGGCCCTCCAGAACCACCCTGATGTAAGCACCAAGTCGACTCGTAAGTGAACCGAGAACTGTCCACTAACAGCTCTCCCAGGTCGACTTCATTGAGCAGGATACCGTCGTGACCCTGAACGCCTACACCACCCAGACCGGCGCCCCTTGGGGTCTCGCCCGTCTCTCGAACAAGGCTAGGGGCAGCACTTCCTACACCTACGACACCACCGGTGGATCTGGCACCTGCGCCTATGTGATCGACACCGGTATCTACGTCGCTCACTCCAACTTCGGTGGCCGTGCTACCTGGGCAGCCAACTTCGTCGACTCTTCCAACTCGGACGGCAATGGCCACGGCACCCACGTTGCCGGCACCATCGGCGGCACCACCTACGGTGTTGCCAAGCAGACCAAGCTGTACGCCGTCAAGGTCCTGAGCGCCAGCGGCTCCGGCACCAACTCGGGAGTCATCTCCGGAATCAACTTTGTCGGCACCGACAGCCCCAGCCGCTCCTGCCCCAACGGTGTTGTCGCCAACATGTCGCTCGGTGGCAGCAAGTCGACCGCTCTCAACTCTGCCGCCGCCGCCCTGGTCGCCAAGGGTGTCTTCCTGGCCGTTGCTGCCGGCAACGATGGCGCTGACGCTGCCAACTACTCCCCCGCCTCCGAGACCAGTGCCTGCACTGTCGGTGCCACTACTTCGAGTAAGTGACTTTGCATACTATTCCGATCATGTCAAGAGATTGCTAACCCATAATGAAGCGGATGCCGTGGCTAGCTACTCCAACTACGGCTCGGTTGTCGACATCTTGTAAGCCATTCCCCGAAGCCCCTGTCCCCTTTTGATGGAAACTAACATTGGTTGTGTCCAAAGCGCCCCTGGTAGCTCCATCCTCTCAGCCTGGATCGGATCTACCTCTGCTACCAGCACCATCAGCGGCACCTCTAGTAAGTTGTTTTACCTGGAATACCAAGGCCTGATAGATACTAACTTTCTGTAGTGGCCTCCCCCCACATCGCCGGCCTCGCTGCCTACCTCCTGACCCTGACTGGCAGCAAGACCCCCCGCCGCCATGTGCTCCTACATTGCCAGCACTGGCCAGAGCGGCATCCTGACTGGCGTCCGCTCCGGCACTGTCAACCGCCTCGCCTTCAACGGCAACCCCTCCGCTTAAAGGGTTGCTTGGCGAGATATTCTCCCGAGATGACTGCAGTTGGTGTAGTCGAGTTTGTTGTCGATGCTGTTTTACGAGGTGTTTATGAAGTTTGACGATCGTTGGAGGGGTGGGGGGTCAGCAACGGACTTTATCTACTTTAGTATTCTATAGATAGTCCTGATCTCTTTGATGATCTGCATGGTACATTGCCTCTTTACAATAGAACATGCAGAATAATTTACCGGACCACGACTTGCCAAGTGATGCTGCTTAAATAGCCTATATGAAGCCATCGATACGAATCGCCCTGTAGGTGTGATAATCTGGAAGGGAGCGGAGCCAAGGCGGACACGGATCGTTTCCTCAATAGGAGTGAGCCAAGCATGCTCTCGACGCCGTCGATTGGCGGTTTCTTATGGCATCAAGCCAAGTCGATACACTGTCTTATGCTGTTGTCCGGCATATCCTTGTTACTGGGTTCGGATATAGATAGGGTAGGGTCCGTCCCTACCTACCATATGGCCAGGTACTATCACGGCCTACAGCGAACCCCTCTGATACCAATCCACCATCTACTCGCAGCAAGCCAAGTATGATGTTGTTTTCTTTTCTCATCCCTGATGAAGGCCGCATCATTCTAGGATGAAGTTGTTCCGTGGTATATGGTTTAAGGATATGGAGATGTGGTGAGGAAAACGGCTAATGTTGGGCAGTGATATCCATTCAATTTTGCTATATACTATGCCAGTTCACCAGACAATTGAACAAGGAGCGATCTAATAGCTTTTCATGTGAATATTTGTTCTGATGTAGTGCCGTTGTAGGTGAATAGGAACAAGCCCACCCAGGCTGTCGGTGCACTACTATACGGCTGTTTGGTGAGTACATATTTTAATGAAAGTAATTGACCTTGTATGGTTCGTTACACCAAGTTGATGATGTCTTCAAAATCCTACGAATCTGCTATCACTACTCGCAGTGGTTTTTATTAATAAATATTCCAAAAATAAAACATAATCGGACCTTCCATGTGCCACTGTGTTAGTTAAGAGACACCTTGTGCCATTCCATGGTGCTGTACGGATAGCCTTGGCCAACCAACTGCCGGTTTCGTAGGTTCCAACTTCCCGGGGGGGCATGGCTAGCCACTGCCGGATATATTTAGAGCCGCAAGACGGCGGTTCCATGGTCGGTGGCGGTAGACTCAGTGGCCAAGTCAAACCCCGGGGGAGAAGGTCACATCGTGGGAACTGCCCCTCATCATCAGGTTTTGCTAGGAAGGAAAAGCATATCTGCCAAGATACGTGCCCGATGACCTACCTGGCTTACTTGGTAAAAATCCACCGTCCCGCTAGTGCTGCTTATTATTAGTTTAACAAAACGCCGCGGTCGGCTAAAGAAGAGCCGCTCGGCTGCTTTGTCATAGGCAGACCGCAAGGGGGATTTCGAGTACGGTAGGGTCCTACTACGGAAGACCGCGTTGAACGAGACAAATTTCAAGTTTATTACTCTTTCCTGTGTAGAATGAAAGGAGTAGGCCCTCACTTATCGGGATTATCGACGTACATAGCGTCTGTCATACCCTACTCCGTCCTGTGTACATATCTCCTCCATAACTGCATATGGACATTTAATAAGACAGACGAGACCCACAATCTAAGTACAGATCCCGGTTTCCGGTCCGCGATTGGTCGAGATGCGGCAGGGGGTCAGCGCTTATAGGACGTTAGCACATGGCCTCGGACCAATGGGATGTAATAGCACCTGGGAAGCAAGCTGTGTTGAAGAGTTTCAGCAAACGGTACCTTGCATCGGCTGACCACTCAGCTTCCCTCACACGCGCAGGAGTCGTCTTCTGTGTGCCTTTGGGTCACCACTTGCAGCGGCATTTCCCAATCAACAAAATCGACGAGTGCCGACACATGTGCTCGGTCGTAGTGCAGGGTGATTATGCGTGGGGCATGTTCTGCCATTGGGAGTGTTTCTGGGTCAGATCCCACCTGCAGCTTCTTTCGGGCGGCTGGAGGAAGCACGGGTCGTAGATCCTCACGCCGGCATTGGTGTGAGATGCAGTGCCAGTCCTTCAGTCAAATACAGCGTGTTTCATTCACGGGCGTCATGCAAAGAAGTGATTTGATTTTTTTACATCCTCTTTTCCCCTCCTCGACTACTTTTTGCCATCATTGTACATGTTTGACGAGTGCTGTGCTACCGCCAAACCAGCCCAAACCAGCCGACAACTTCATCAGTCTTTCTTCATCGCCAAGTGCAGTCCATAATGGCAACTTCTACAGCTTCCTTTCCTTGGCCAACCGAAGAGCCATCAACCGGAGGCGACTATAGCGGCACTGACAATGGTGACGCGGCAGGAGCTTCTGGAAGCAGCCCTGGGGCCGTCCAGCTATCATATGGTGCCATCGTTGCCATCATCGTTGTCGTTAGTGTCGTGGCCGTTCTAGGGAGTACGTTCACCGTGCCTAATCATATTGTGTGCTTGACTGACGATATATCCGCAGTTGCCATGGCCGTCCTCTTTTATGTGGCCAAGAAGCGCGAGTGGAAGATTCGGGAGTCGATTCGCCGCTCGGCCAAGAAGGTTGTCACAGCGCTGACCCCTCGGCGCTCCGAGTTTCCCAGATCTGTCAAAGAGTCCTCGGGTCGGTCCTCAAGAGGTCGCGTTAAACTTGACGATGTACCGCCGACCCCTCGTCTGAGACCGGAAGATTTGGAGAAGGGGTATGCCGCTAAGCCAAGTGTTCGACAAAGTCCGCAGGGTCGGGGTGCGAAGAGCAAGTGGCCGCGAAAGTGAAGAGATCAAGGGTACTAGTGGGGTGGTGCGTGACGTGCTCTGCGGCAAATTGGTGATCTGCGGCGAGCTGGTTGTCATAATGGATCAAGCGCGCAGATGTTGGCAAAGGATCTTGGGCCCTGGCAGGCGACTCGGTACGGCCGGAAAGGTCCCCATCGTGTATATCATTTGACGATGTGACTGTTCCAAGTTCTTGTAAATTATTCGGGTATCACATCTTTCTGAACGTGTTGGTACTGGCGCTTCGTCGACCCGCGTTTGATCGCTTCTCCTTGGGCTCAGACTCTTCGGCTTCCTGTGCCTGCTTCTTCCTCGATTCGGGCACAAAAGAGACCGATTTCTCGCCAACCACGTCACCAGAGCGATTCTTGGTGATACGGTCAGTCCTTTGAGCTCGAGACCCGAGTGATGTGTCTTTTACCCGTCGCCCTCCCGTGTTGGACGACGAGATTGTCATCTCGACATCGTCGTTGCGCTTAGCCTGCGACACAGGCTCCTCGTCGCCAGAATCCGCGTCGCTGCCCTCACTTTCTTCGCCAGATGAACGCGCCTCCTGTTGAGGTACTTCCTGAGTCTGATCGCCTGTGATCGGCCGCGTGCTTGGGTTGAGAGATTTGAACTCGCGACTGGTCTCGTCGACCTGGTACTCGGGATCTTCAAAGATCTTGGCGAAACGATCATCACCCAAGATGCCGGCCTTGGTGTCGACCTTGGCGCGGTTCTCCTGTCGTGCGAGAAGCTTGTCGGCCAACTGCTGGTTAACCTTGACCTTCTTCGTTCCGCGGATTCTGCTGGCGCGCTCCTGTTCCACCTTCTCTTTGATGCGCTTGCTCTTCTCTTCTTCCCACGCGTAGGGGTTGGCGATAAGTTTCGCCTGATCGTAGAGTTTACTCGCAACAAAGTATCCGTGCATATATGGTCGTAACAAGTTGGTCTTGCCTACGAGATGGTCAAGACTCAACGACTTGAGATCAGCCAGTGTCAAGAACTTGTAGTTGTCGTAGGTCGTAGTCTTGACCTCCTCGGCCATTTCCTCGACCATGTTGTCCAAGAAGCTGCACCATCGGGGCGAAGGACCAAGCTGCGGAATCAAGAAGGCGTGTTGGGCAGGGCCTTCGTTTGCCGTTAATATCATGCCAGTAGACTTGATCCAGGCTACGTGGTTAATGTCGACAACAGGCTCGATGGCCGTCCAGGGCGTTCCATCGAGCTCGTCCCAGATCTTGATCGTGCGCCTGTCCGCAGACATAATCTTCTTCTCCTGAGACGAAGTAGTCATATGTATGAGCTGTTTGATCGGGTAGCCCATTCCTTGATCCTTTTGTAGCAGAGGGACTGGCGACCGCAGATCGAATAGCTTCACCAGGCCTGCCGATGATCCCGTGGCCAGCGATAAGCCTGAGCTGGAAAAGTCGAGAGCAGTAATTTCTCCCTCCTGGCCGCCCATTACAGCCACACGAGACTTGGATCTGGGGTCGAAGAGCTCAATGGTTCCAATCGAGGTTCCGAAAGCTGTCAGGCCATGCGACTCCTCTGCAATGGCGGCACAGTTGACACTGCCGACGTTTATGCTGCCCTGTAGACCTCCGGTCTCCACGCCCTCATCTTTGCCGACAACGACCTGGTAGCTTTTCATGAAGCGTCCAACCTCGAGATTGAGTCGGAACACCTCACCGCTACCGTCCGCATCGAGTCCGACCGAAGGTATCAAGGCCTCGGTGCTCACAGCGTCGTATTGGAGATCTGCAAAGGATTAGTGGTTGGCAAAGCCGACGTTGTGTGCACGCGAATACCAGCGACGTACCTCGCCCATATCTAGGTATGCGGATAGAATAGTGGCAGCCTCCCTTGGTGTGAAACTCGACAGATCTATCGGACTGCAGGTGGATCGACTTTGTGTAATCCCTGGACAGAAGCTGGAACGTCGTGTTCAAGGCCTTGGTATGCCTAGCAAAGGACAGCGAGAGGTGTGGCGTGTAGTGTGTATGTATCTGGGGCTTGTAGGTTCCGGTGCTCATAACCCAGTCGCCATCTTCGGAGACGCGGATGCACTGGCTGGCTTCCTCGAATGAGAAATCCTGGAGCAGCTCGATTCGGTTCTGGTACTCGGCGTCGTTCTTCAAGCTTCGCTTCCGCCGTCTCGCGAGCCAGTCTGGCAGCGGGCGCGCTGTTTCTGCGCCGGCGACAGTGTACACGGACACATCTCCCGTCTTCTCGGACTTCATTTTGAGCGACGGCTGTGTAGGCGTCGGATGGATATGGAAAGACTGGTAGGTCCTGTCCTGCAATGACAAGACGGCACAGCACGGTGATGGAGGGGCGGCTGGCGCTTTGGAAAAAATAGCGGTAGCACACGGCAGAAATTAGCCTCCATGTTTCTCAAGAGTGGTTTTAGGCCGGTGGGGCTGAGCTGGCGGAAGATGCGTTAGCCTGGCCGGCCCACTCAGCGTGGTCTCGACTCCGGTTGGTTCTAGCGGACTCTGCGCCGATTGATTGGACCACATCCGTCCCCAACCTCAAAGAAAAGGTCCCCTTGTTCCGAGCGCCCGACTGCACTGCTGCTGGGAGATCGCTCGCCTCAATCGCCGACCAGGGCCCTACTAACCGGACATGCGCTGCTTGTCCAACCAACCCTGACTGTGGGATTTGCGACGGCCGATATCAACTACTAACTACGTACAACGGCATCCATCTTGTCCCGGGGTGCCGAGCGCTGTTTGCTTCGTATACACCTATACACCCCCTACAGGCTACCGGTACCGGCTGAAGGTCACTCAATCAAACCACCGCGCATCAATTCACCGCGACGCAAACGCAACTATTTGAGAGCACGGCTTGTCTGTCACATGCGGTCCTGCGACGCGTCTGCGGCATCCCATCCCCATCCCAACACACAGTCGCATTCGTAGCTGTCTGTGTACAGCACGCGCATTCGATCCAGCCCTTCCTCCGCTGCCGGCGCAGTTGCGATGGAGTCGGGCTCAGAGTGCGCGAGCTACACTGACGCTGACTCTTTCCGACTCGGTCATCTTGCGGTAGCATTATAACCAGTCTGCCCCATCTCCATCCGTCACACGCACAGATATCTACCCCCGAGTCGACGACCGATCACGAGACCACGATATGGACACTGCCGAATACGAGACTAATGCCTTAGTTACTGTGAGTGATGGATTCGAGACAGTACATACTCGTATGTGGCTTGCTGACCAGAGGCTGCACAGAATAACATCTCCTCCGTCGCCTACGCCTACTACGAGACCGTCTCGCCGCCGCCCACCCCTCTCGGCTCCGGAGCCATCGAACTCGAGGGCGCTTTGAGGAACGATGGCATCTTGACACATGCTGATACGGTCAGGCGTGGCTTGTGGTGCTTCCGCGTGTGCCGCAAGGACCAGGGCATCGAGCAACCAAAGGCGGAAAGCTTCCAAAGTACGATAGATTGCTTGGGTTACAGCCTCGTGCTTGCCGAAGAGAGTGCTTTTGAGCCGGCCGGTCTCGCAAAGCACCGCCTATCAAACCCTCACTCGGCCAGTACGCCCAACAGCTTCTCAAGCGTGCCTGGTCAGGTACCGAGTGCTCAATTAGCGGTCCTGGGGCTCGATCCAGCGCATATCGAGGCCAAGACACCTGCGCCAACCTCGACGAGGGAAGCATACGAGCACTTTATATCTGCTGTCCTCTCGGCTCTCTCGGCGGCGCTCTGCGGAAAGACCGGGGCTATTCCTCTGAACTCACGCACGCTCTTGCTTCCGCGGCACCTGCAGAGTGGCTGCAATGCCAGCGTCCCTCATCTCGCTTCGCTGCGGGCCTATCTCACCACCACTGGGACTTTGGCGTGCATGCTGAACGTCTCGCTGGCTCAGGGTCTATCCATCTTGTCTGACGCCACTGTCTCACCCCCGTCGGGCCTCACCATCTTGGCTGCTCCTCTAGGCTTGTTTGCCACCTATCACTCTATTGTCGACAGCCATGTGTCTGCCACCGGGGGCGCTCTAGGGCACTCCCCCGACCTGCAGGCACTGCAGCTGCGTTCCGATCGAGAAGAGAGGGTACACCCCTGGCGTAAGATATGTTCAAAGATCCTTGAAACACGGAACCTATCTCTGGCCCTGAGCGGTGACCAGAAATGGCTCAGTCTTCAGCGCGTCCGGCGGAAACCTGTCGAGCCGAAATTCGATGGCAAGCGGACACCTATGCCTAATTCGCATAGCAGCATGTCCTGGCCTGCAAGCCTTTGCTTTTGCAAGGCAACGTCCACGCTAAGTACCAGAAGCACACCTGGAGAGCCTCCTCCAGCCGCTAATGAGAAGTCGTACGATCCGTTATCGCTTGCCAAATCCTGGTTTCTAGGACAGGGCGGACGAGATGATCTTTTGGCCAAGAAAGCGAACGAAAGAGAAGCTGCCGCCGCCGCCGCCGCTGCCGCTGCGAGGGAGGCTACCACAACCGACATCCCTCCACCCCATGCGAACGGACTATCACCCCTGGCTCTCCATCGTCCGGTCCATGCCGGAGCGCCTCCCAGTGCTATGTACCCAACGCCCCCTGACGGGGTCCAGAATATAATAGACGTTTCCGCGTACATGGATGGGGCCGTGTCCAGTCCTGTGGGCCATGCCACCGCAACGAGCATGATCGATCTCGAAACGGTTGTGAATGCTCCTCCCGAACCTTACCATGACAGCTGGGAGCAGCCGGTGCCTAAGAGGGAGCGGCTCGCTGGTTCGTTTGAGCCTGACAATTTATTTGGAGATCTGGGACCTGATATGTTCGGCGGCGAGAACGACATCACGGATGCAGACTTCAACTTCTTCGATGAGCAGCCGGATGGTATGGACATGTCTTTAGACCTGCCTGACATGCCCAACAGTACTACCAGTCTGGACGCCCCTCCCAAGTACGAAGCTCAAGTACCGGTTGAGAGCATGGGGAGCCTAGCAGAGCCTCTTATGCCTGCCCCTCCCGCCCCCGATGTTATCTTTGCCAAACCCGAGCTGAAGCATGCTAGAAGTTCTTTGGCTCACGAGGCACGACGGTTACCCGACTCGGACGCAAGTCCACAGGAAGTTGCCCGGGTCAAGCGGCAAGCTAGCCCTTTCAATCCCGACACCGTTTTCAAAAGAATCAGAGCGTCATTGGACAATTTGAAATCCGGCACACACAACTCGCAAGTTCTGGCTTCGAATACGTCCAGCAGTATATTCGACAAAGTTGAGTTTGGCCCAGACCTGTCCTTGGTCAATAGCAAATATCAAGGCAACGGCCGCTTCGACTTTACCTTTACTCAGCCCGAGGGTACCGAGTCATCTTCCCTCAATGCGCCACCGACAACCAAATATCTTCAGAGACACGGAAAAGGTCGTCGGTGTGCAAAAGTCCTACCGGTCACTACAGGCGATTTCTTTGCCAGACTGGCCAACGGAAATGGCACTCCGTCGCAACATCCAAGCCCAACCAGGGTTGATGATCCACCCTCGGACGCTGACGACGTGAGCCTTATATCTGATCAAGATGACTCGAGCTACGAGAGTGAAGAACCATCCTCTCCGATGAAGTCCATCAGCATCCGGAAACGGCACGTGGATGATGATGGGGAGTCCCTTGCGACATCCCTGAAAGAGATGGAATCAGTGGATGCCAACTCCCCTCGTGCATCTGTGGATATTTCTGGATTCTCCAAGTCTGATGTTGAACTTCCGCTCGCAAAGTATTTTGCCGATCTCGAGCCCTTCATCTCTCAAACAATGCTCTCGGACCAAGACTTCATCATAGCAGCGCAGATTCTTACGGAACAAGCCTCGACAAGCACGCTGTGCTTGGTATCGACTGCTTCATCCTCTGCACAGTCCGAACTGGATTGTCGCAGAGATTTGCTGCTGACGACACGTTTGCTGGTTCACGATATGCGTCAGTCCCTTCCGTTCACAGGCCCAGACGATGCCCTCGAATGCCAATTTCGTCCATTCATCGACGTTCAGGACGTGCCTCTTCTTGGCCAGCCTCCGCGGATGCAACCGCGCCCACCAGGAGCAGAACAGTTGAAACCAAACAATCCGTTCCAAATACCTTCGCCCCATCTCGAAATGCGAAGGTACGATAAGAAGCTTTCGGTATTGCCTTTGGCGGCCACGTTCTGGGAAAGCCTCGGGCTTGGACCATCACACGGCAACAAGGACATCAATGCCATTTGCATCTTCCCGGACTTTGCCGGCTTGAAGGAAGATGTGGACTGTTTCCTGGACAGAATGCAAAGCGTCTACGAGTCCCTGAAGTTGGGCTCCTATAGTCGTATAGCGGCCCCTCCCGATATTGCGGATGGCCTACTTTCTTATCAGCAGGAGAAGACCACTGATGAGAAGTATTCTGGCACTGCCTCCATTCTGGGGTCTTCTCTCCTGAGTGGGCTTTCCAAACTAGGCGACGTTCTATCTCATCTTACGGTCAAAGAGACAAATTTCGTCGTCTTCTTCGTCTATCCACCCGACATCCCGGGAGCCATTGTCGAATCTTGCTATGCTTTCCACCAACTATTTGAACGATATAAAAAACTGCTGGTAAACAGCAGGAAGCGTGCGGAGAATGAGATCGCCCTGCAGCTCGTTCCCTTGGACTTTCTCGCCTCGTCCGAATCGTTGTCTATGCCTACACCCCAGGATTATGTCCGACTAGCAATCGAAACGTATGATCGATGCACGTCATTTGGAGGCGCCATGCCGTCGCCTGCAATTTTGCTGGAACAACCTCTTCCGCGCATCATAGACTTCAAGCTCACGACAGCACCTTCTGCCTCCTTGTTGCTTGAAAACAGCTGTCTCCACATTGGCTATGTGCAGAGTACTGATGAACGGTGGATATCGGTCGCGTGGACAGACAACAGAGGCAGTCAGCAAATGACGGCATCTTACTGCCTGGGGCGAAAAAACAAGTTGATTTCCACGAGCTTTGCCGATGTTGCTCATGAGATATGGGAGACGACTTGCGACGCCATCAGCACTCGAAAGGTGCACTGGCGCATCATGATAGCCAAGAGCGGTGTCATGGACCAAATGGAGATAGACACTTGGGCAGGTCTGGCACAAGCCGAGTCAAAAGCCTCGGTCAGTCTGACGCTCATCACCGTCGACACAGATCCTTCTCTTCAACTCCTGCCGCCCTTGGTCAAGGTGCCAAATACTGCGCCTGCCGTTTTCTACACAACACCTGTCTCCACGCCGCAAACATCAACTCTCTCGCCCGAACAGTCCGGCAACCCACCTACGCCGTCCCTTCGTAACGATGTGCTGAACGTCGCTTCCACCCCCGGTGGTTCTGCAGATAATTCCACAACCAACGACTCCGAAGTTGATGCCACTCTGGTAGATGCGACCGATCACACTTGGGGCGCCGTCCTCGCGCATCGTCTCCACAACTCGCTGGCTTCCACGGATCTCAACCCGGCCATTGTATCCGGTTATGTGGTGAAGCGCAGTGGGCCTCGGCCCGAGGACCCCCAGCTGTGCTGGAGGTCAATATCGTGCATTGCGAGGGCTGCAACCCACGCGCGTACGAGGCAGCGATGCGGGAGCTTCTCACGCACTTTAGGGGCCTTGGGACGTTAGCGCGCGCGAGAGGTATGGTGGATAAGGAGGTTGATGTTAGGCCGTGGCATATCGCTGCTGCGGAAAAGGCCTCGAAGGCTGTCTACATGCTTATGTAGACGTCGTATGAAGAGAGACGAGGCTGAGGCGGCCTTTGTAAGCGATGGATGGAATAACTTGAATGGGATGTGATACCTCTGTGTTTTGTAGTATATGTTCTGCGTTACTTGCTTTGGCATGGCGCTCGGAAGGCTTTGTGGGTTCCCACTTGTCTATATACACTGGCAAGTTGAATTTTAACAGCATATAAGATCATCTACTGATGGATGCTCCCTGAACCTTTCTGCCTTAACTACCTTGCTGGTCCTGCTTGTAGAGGGCCGCTCTAGGGTTATTATCCCTGAATGTTCTCGACTGTGTTTGCTTTTTTGTGACAGTTCCAGGGCGCATTCCACTCACATGGGATTCATTCCGGTACACGGCGACTTACAAGACTTTTCTTTTTCTTGCCGATTGATGAACCCCTAGTTCATACGCAAAGTAATTACTTCTCAATATGTATATATGCTACCCTATAGAATCTTGCGTGGGGAGACGCCCAGTCTCCTCGGGGGTTGAGCCTATCTGCGCTCAGCCAGTACGGTATGCGCCATCACCGCCGGTCCTCGAACCGCGTCTCGATCTGCGTGCGGACTTTGATGGGATTCGACGTCCTCGAGGGCGGGTTGTCTTTGGTACACAAGACCTCCTCGGAGCTGTTATCCAGCGGATCGGGCCCGCTCCTCTCGATGCGGGTCTCGAATGCCCCGGCGCCGTCGCCCTCGATGCTCCGCAACTCTATGTTGCCATGGTTGCCGCCCCTCTTGCCGCCGAAGCTCGAGGAGCCGTAGAGGCCGCCGGTGCCGGTGCCTTTGCCGCCGCCGCCGCCGCCGCCGGTGCTGCTCTTGCCGTGGTACGAGGATCCGAGCAGGCGCGGGGCGTAGCGCGTGGCGATGGGCTTGAAGGACGGGATGGACGCGGCTAGGATGCCAATGTTGATCTCGATCACGGACCAGTACATGGCTGGGGAGATGACCCAGGTCGAGTCATCCGAGACGAGCATCTCGGGGACGAAGGTGATGCGAATTATGGACGAGATGCAGGCGCTGTACGGGGAAGATCATTGTCAGCAAGACCGAGCGAAGTCAGGGGCGGATCAAAAGGGTTTCTGGGTGGAGGAAGGGGGGCGGGCAAAGTGTACGCACAAGAGCCCCAAGCATAATATGACGGCCAGCCCAATCTTCTGCCTTCTGGGCACCTGCAGATTGATGACCAACTTGATAGGCAGCGTGTACGTCAGCAAGTCGGTGAAGATGTTGACGGCGGCGTTGGCCAGGTAGAAGGCGTTGACGTTGATGCACTTTTTGTCGGCGGCCAAGATGGTGACGTCGTACGCAGCCTTGATGGGGGTGCACTGGAAGATGGCGGCGAGGACGTTGCCCCCAGCCTGGCACTGCAGAGGTATAGGGTTAGTAATTGACCTTTTCGTAAGATTACTTTGGGCCACTCTCTCCGAAGATCCGTCGGGGTTTACGTACGCATACAACGGCCGTCATGATCATGGACAGAGTCCGTAAGTTCCTGTCCCCAAGACGCATGTAAAGCGCCAACACTGAGACCTTGATGAAGCCAAGGCAGGCATTGTAGAAGATGGATGATAGCCACACGACCTGCGCGTAGCTTATCAGGTTTTGTGTTCCCCGAACCATTACGACGTCGATATGGTCGCCGAGGCCATGCTGGACGGCTGAGGAGGTCGCGATATTAGTCTTGATCGCGTTCGATGTTTGGAGATTTCATTGGGCGGGGGTTCCTTTTCAGGCTCGAGAGGAGGCTGTTCTTCTTACCTACTACCGTGACTACCGTAAAAGCCCATGATAAAAGTGCCGCCACACATATGAGTCCTGAACTCTCTACATTAGCCGCAGTTTCTCCATCACGAGTGAGTGAGTGCCATGTTATGAACTCACCATCATCAGTTCCGACCTTCTTGACGATGAAAACTCGTGCCCAGAGCCTCAGAGTCAGTGCAATCGCTGTTATGATGGCGAAGACGATGGCGACACCGGACACGGTCGGTCCCTGAGACTCGGCCATGTTGGAGGGGGAGAACAGCGATGAACGAGGGAGCGTCTACTCGGACCAAGAGAACCACCTGCCGATGCAGAAGTTCAAGGTAACACCGGAGTGCTTGAAGGTAAAAAATGTTAGGACAAATGAATGCAGTGTGGATCACCGGAGGACGTCGTGCTTTTCAACATTTCCCGCGGACTTCGATTCCGGCTATCGCTGGTAGCGATGAGAGAAGGGGACTCTGCGGGTCATTACACTATAAGTATGAAATCCGACAAGTCCAATGTCATAAATGCATTGCCAAGTACGTGGTAATGGTAAATGGCAAAACAAGGGGGGGTGGGCTGGGTAACCTTCAACGTTGCTCTCGTGACTCGCGCTTGATACTCTCGACGTAAGTGACAGGACCTTTCCTCAGTCGAACAAAAATTCCCAATTGGCTTGTTTATGCTGCGGAATGGAATCATGCAGCTGCACTCGAGAACTCGCCAGCCGTATGAAGATCTTCAAAGCGTCTTCCTCATCAAGATCCCCCCAGTAGACATTAGTGCCGTGATGCCGCTTTGCTTTGCTGTCGAGCAGTTCCCAGCCCTGCCATCTCACTATGTAGTCACCCGAGGTCGCCAAGCTGTAGCGTTTCCAGTTTCATCCACTGACCGAAGGAAGATCGGCAATGGACGGTACGGAAACTAGTGAGCCGGGAGAACTACAAGGTAGGACGGGAGGAGTCTGGCGCTCCACAGAGGAGCCCCTTTTCGAAAGCATCGCGGAAGATCATGTGGGACGATGAACCAGATCTTGATCCGTCAATAAGGTTAGTACCTACCCACGCATTCCATACGGAGTACACAATATCGAATACCAATATGCTGAGGTTCAAGACTCCCAGCTCCGTGGTGAACTCCAAATAGAATATCACAAGGCTGGTGTGGTTTACACCAGGACTCTACCCACACACCGGAGCTGGACGCTACTTAGTAGGTGAGGCGCCACTCGCATGGGAACCCGCAGTGAGTGCCTCATTGGCGGACAAGGTGACGCGAGTATTGAACTGGGGTATAGCACATATTACCGAACTTCATGGAGCCCCAAACCTACAGGACAGCGGTAGCCAATCCGAAAAGAAGCCTCCATGCTCGGCATGAAGAACAGGGGCAAGGTTCCATGAGTAAATGGCCTTGTTCTGGCCTAGCCTTGACAGTTTGCGTCGACAAAACACTCACCTTGCGAAGCGTACTAACTACACAGTATGTAGATATTAGTACCCCTGCGCAAAAAACACCTCCGTGCCCGGGAATGGGACGAATAGAGAGAGAGCCTCGCCTGGCCTTGGGGCACTTACGAAGTACTGGCATTGTTCTTCCGGTTTTCCAACCACCCACTGACATGCGTACCACGGGTGTCGGTATGAACAACAAGAAAAAAGACACCGCATCCCTAGGGCAGCCGAGACTCGAGTGCAAGACCTTGAAACTCGTACCCTGCGGCGCACTTAAGACCCGACTTTGTTAACAATCCGCCCGGCGTACTCTGCATGCCTCTTGAACACCTCAAGGCTACCACTGGGATTCCAGGTGGGCACATTTCAGTCTCGTAACCAGATTTCAATCGTGCCCATGGTACCGTTAACACGGTGGCCGAGGCACTCAAGTTCGCTCTTCATAAGCATGCCTGTTCAACGTTGCGATTCGGCCATATATGGGCGATCGAAACGAAGACATCGCGGCCAATTAGGCCTGTCGAGTGGACAGCAGGCCGTAACGGTCTCCTTGGCTCTCATGGGTGACATTCCATCTCCACACCATGTATCCGTACACCGTACATACTGTGTACTGTAGTAGTGACCAACTTACACAGCAGTAACTAACTAACTAGTTAGTACGGATACATACTGTGTAGTTAGTCTCTGTGTGGTAGCGATGTGACGGCGCGCCAACAGTACATGACAGGGGGTGCCTTGAACCACAGTATCTGTACGGATTAGTATACTCACAGTAGCTTCACATGACAAATGAGAAACTAGTTGCGGAGTAATCCGTACTTCGTAACGGTTCGCGCTCGCGGAAGCCAACGTTGGGATCCGAGACCCGCCAGACGTGGATCCTCCACCACAACCCTTGTCGTTGGGCCTACCCTTCTCAGTCCGTGTTTTGTAGCAGAAGGATGAGACCGGCATGCTGAAGACGCTTAGAGCACTTGGCAGAGGTTTGGGGGTTCTCGAACCAACAAATATGTGCTCAAGTGAGGCTCGTCCTGGTTGTATTCCCCCTCGTCCTTTCAATGTCCACCATGTACAAAGTAGTTTAACAAGTTGAGATACGGCGAACCTCGAGTCGCGCTGTTCAAGCTTGTTTCGGTAGACAGTGGATGCCGGCGGACACAATCCCCTTCCGTCAATATGAACATGGGTCGAGTCCATAATTATCACGTCCCTGTCAAACCTACTGCGTCTGTGGGGTTAAAGTCGTCGGAAGTGTGCTGCTAATTTGACAGAGTCAATTTGATATGCTGTTCTGTGGTTTGAAGGTCAGTTGGTTACCGGCAAGTGGAAAGGAAGTGGGTTGCGCCCCAGGTCGTCTTCTCCCTTCCCAGAGCTACTTAATGCCGCTCCCGAGCTCCTCGAGGTTCGGGTGCACAGTCTTGCTTCGTAAAGGCTGGTGAAAGGTGACATTATTGTGGCTCACTGCGTACTAACGATATGGCGCTGTTAAGTTTGACCACATTCGCGCTCCTAGGCGTGGGGTATGTGCTCTTCAAGGTCGTGTACCAGATCGTGCACTACCACTTCTTTCACCCTCTGTCCAAGTTCCCGGGCCCGTTCTGGGGGGGGTGTGACTCGCCTTTGGCTCACATACCACAATGTCAAGGCAACTGAGTGTGAGGTTGTTCAGGCCTTGCACCAAAAGCATGGTAAGTCGAGAAACTGAGTCGCACTCGTGTGCCTCCTGGGGATCGACCACAGGACTGACACGGAAGCAGGCCCTGTTGTTCGCATAACGCCCACGATGCTCATCGTGTCTGATGCCACCAAGCTGCCTGATATCTACAGCCGCAATGGCAACAAGTCCAAGCACTACATTACCGGCAGCTTTGGCGAGACCGAGTCGCTCTTCAATATGCAGGACCACAAGGTGCACGCACACTTCCGCAAGATCGCCGCGGCACCTTACAGCTTCTCCAACATCAAGAAGATGGAGCCGCTCATCGACGATAACATCGGCAAGTGGATCGGGAAACTGGACAAGTTGTTCGCACAGACTGGCAAGACGTTCGACTTTGCGCCCTGGGCTGTTTACATGGCGTACGACGTTATCAGCGAGGTTGGTTTCGGTGCGCCGTTCGGATTCATCGAGCAGGAGAAGGATGTGGAGGGTCTGATTCAGGGATTCCACGACGGCTTGGTTCCGTTCGGCATAATGGCGCGATGCTACCCTTTCACGAACTGGGTCAAGAGCACATTCCTGGGCAAGTACCTGGTCGCAAGTCCCGAGCAGGATAGCGGAATCGGTACTCTTATGCGCTTCCGCGACAAGCTGATCGCGCAACGTTTTGAGGACATCGAGAATGGAAAGGCTTCCGGTCGAATCGACCTTCTGCAGACGTACGTGGCTACACAACGATCCCACTACCACTGCCTCCGTAACTGACAGTTGTCATAGCTTCATCGAGGCGCGAGATGAAAATGGCGAACCCCTAGATCTCGAGTACATCAAGGCCGAGATTCTCTTGGTTCTTCTCGCAGGCGCAGACACAACCGGTACAGCCTTTCAAGCTCTCATGCGAGAGATCGTGTCTCACCCGGCTGTGTATGACAAGTTGATGGCCGAGTTGGATGCCGCAACCCGCGAGGGTAAACTTTCTCCTATGCCGCAGTATGAAGAAGTGCTCGCCCAGTGCCCGTACTACATCGCAGTTGTGAAGGAGAGCATGCGGCTCAATCCCTCGGCGCCAAACATTTTTCCGCGGCTCGCTCCCAAGGGAGGGTTGGATCTCTTTGGCCAATTTGTGCCCGAGGGTGCTGAGATCACTTGCAACCCATGGATCGTACACCGAGACCCAAGGATATACGGTGAAGACGCCAACGAATTCAAACCGGAGCGCTGGTTGCATGCCGAGAGAGCAAAGGAGTACAACAAGTATAACATGGGCTTCGGCTACGGGGCGCGCGTGTGTCTGGGCCGAGAAATTGCAAACATGGAGCTGTACAAGGCCCCGTTGCAATTCTTTCGCACATTCAGACCGAAGTTGGTGAACAAGGGAAAATATGTCTACAAGGGCGGCATCAGCTTCTACGAGGACATTGAGATCAACATAGAGAGAAGAGCTCCCTTGGCCTAAATTTCAGATAGATGGGAATGTGTTTGCGAATCAAGAAAGACATACTGCATCCAGGCCAGTATATATATATCAATATATATATATGTATATGTATACTTGGCTTCGACGACGCGGACTCTGGCGTGGTTTAGATGAGCTCATGGGTCGTTGTCACTCGTTGCCTGCTGGATTATGGATATCTACCATTGCATGCTGCCGACGGCGGGCATGTTGCGGCGGACTGCATGGAAGTTGAACCCGTGGCAGATGTGTGAGCTGTGGCCGCTGAGACCGTCATCGATGTCTACAAGTGGTAGCTTTGTTGTTTGTCGGAATCCGAGGACCGACGGAGCGTCGCGGTGGCCAGCATGAGAGAGCCAATGCCGCATTTGACCTTCATCCCAGTTATTCGCCGCCTTGGGGTTTGAAATGGTGTTTGGGTGATTAGTTTACTGGCCCACCTCGTGTTGTCTCATAGATTTGGGTGTTGGTGTGTACGGATAAGTTGCAACTATTTAACTACCAGTCCGTTGTACAAAGGAATGTATGTTACGTTGTCGAAATACCAGGTACCCAAGTACCCAAGTACCTACCCTGAAGGCCCCCACCAGCTTTCCTTCAGCTGCTGTGTACGCCCAACTTTCCAACATTCACTGGCGCGTCATCAGTTCGGTCCTCGACCTCACATACCGAAGTAGCCGAGTCACCACAAGCATTGCAACATGGACGACGACGACGACGATGACTTCGGGGCGGACGCGGACTTCCTGAGTGCGCTTGCATCTTCAGCACCTCCAGGTCAGGCCAAACCAGCACCAGCAGCAGCACCGACAGCAGCACCGACAGTAGCACCAACATCAGCACCGGACCGTGTGCAGCAGCAGCCTACGCCCCAGCGAATACAACAACCCACGCCTCAACGGCTAGACAAGGCGCCGCCGAACGCGTCCTCGGGCTCCAAGATCCAGCAACCTACGCCGCAGGCACTCCCCCAGCGGTCGTCGGGGTCTACCATCCTCGTGTCGCCACGCCAAAAGGGCAATCCGGTCCTGGCCGCCCTTCGCTCCGTCGCATGGGAATACAGCGACATCCCGGCCGACTACGGCTTGGGGCTGACGACGTGTGCTCTCTTCCTGAGTCTCAAATACCACCGGCTTCATCCCGAGTACATCTACACGCGAATACGTAACCTGCAGGGCAAATACAGCCTACGCGTCGTCCTAACGATGGTCGACATTTCCAACCACGAGGACGCGCTCCGCGAGTTGTCAAAGACGTCGTTAGTCAACAACGTCACGGTCATTCTCTGCTGGTCTGCTGCCGAGGCTGCGCGATACTTGGAGCTGTACAAGTCGTACGAGCACGCCAACTTCTCGGCCATCAAGGGCCAACAAGCGACGAGTTACACCGAAAGGCTGGTTGACTTTGTTACTGTGCCCCGAGGCATCAACAAGGCCGATGCTATTTCTCTGGTCAGTGCCTTTGGCAGCGTGCGAAATGCTGTCAATGCCGAACAGGAGCAAGTCGCCGTCATCGGCGGATGGGGCGAGAAGAAGGTCAAGAGATGGTGCAGCGTCGTCGAGGAACCCTTCAGAGTCCAGAATGCCGCCAAAAGAAGTCTAGTATCGAGTGACGGCGGAAATGTGTTGGAGCAAGCAGTGCCGCTAAGTCGAGTACCACTTAGAGACATGCCGACACTCTCCGCCAGTGCTTCGCGAGACAAGGCCATGCCACAATCCCAGCAGCAAAAGGAAAAGTCTCAGGCCAAGCCAGCACAGTTTCAGATGTTCGATCCCGACGAGGACGCCGATGATGAGGAGGAAGCCATGCTGGCCGCCGCCATTGAAGAGTCCAAAAGGACTGCTGCCCTGGAGAAGCCGGCAAGCAATCGTCCGGATGACCAGCTGACCGATGGCATTGCTGCTGCACTCGCCAGGCTGAGAGACAAAGGTTAGATCGTCAACGATGCCGTCTGAATGTTCATTCTCCGCCACAAGTTTGGTCCCCATGATTGGATTTGGCGTTCGTTGGCTTTGCTGGCCACGATCCGAAGCACAGAAACTGGCCGATAACTACTCTCTCGGGCCGCGTGATACACGAACCATAATGTAAAGGTGAATGACGTCCGACTGCTCGACTGACAGCAAATGTGAAGTTACCGAGGTGGGACCACGGCACTAGAAAAGCAAATCGGGGGGAGGGGGCGCGCACCGAAATGCAGGAACAAGAACGTGCGAGACTGTTGTCTCGTGCACAGCTTTCACGCATAGTGATGCATGATTCCTCCCTCCGCAGCGGCAGCTGGCGTGCGCAAGTAAGGGCATGTCATCATGTAATGCCCTTCAGGTTGGTTCCGCTCTAGTCTCGCAAGCTCACGCCGTGGGCACGTTGTGGGATTGTCGTGAAGCACTGGCGTTGTTGTCCCTCGTTGGTTGTTCTCAGCTCGGCTCGTCGACGACGAATTTCTTAACTAGTTATCTCCCATACGTACGGAATACACCCTCATAACTTTGCCGCGGTCTTCCATTTCCCCACACAACCTCGGCCCATCTTGTGTGTCTTGGGCCAATTTCGAGGCCAATTTCGAGGCAAGACCCCATCATGACTATTACATCACGGTGCGATCGATCACCGGGCCTACGGATACTGCAACCTCATGAGCTCTTCACGGGTCAGATGAGTGCAATCTGTGTGTGCGTTTTGCAAGGGGACGTGTGTTGGTTACTTCCGCAGTCCGCAGGGCCAAGTGTGATGAGGAAGATCGACCAACATCGAGCTCCTCACCAATGCCACCGGATGCTCTTCCTTTCCGAGTCACGACGACCATCTGCAGCTACGCTACTTGGGGCGATTGCCTAGTTCGGCAGGTCAATGCAACCTGGCGTGCTCAGGGTGCGACACCCGCAGCTGACCTTGCAAGGATAGAACATAGCGGTCCACGGTCCACGGTCCACCATGTGTTACCACCATGCATGCACAAGCGTATACACAGTAATTACTCCGTACAGTACGGGGTACTCCGCACGCTTCTTTCTTTCAACTCCCGCCTCTCGGTGCTGCAGGCGAGCGAGGGGGGGCAGCCAGACATCATCACAGGTTGCGTCAACTGGCTTCGCACAAGACCAATGCGATGTTACCAGCTAATTTGCTGTCCATAGCCGCCTTCCCTCGTGGTGGTGACATCCAGACCTCGTGTCGAGCTTTCCGAGATGCAGGCTCAGCATGTCACTAAACTTTCCTTTTGACTGGGTCATTTAAGGCACAGCGATCGACAGCGGCTGGCGTGCCTCGCGCTGCGGAGCCAGGCACGACTACGGATACCAGATGGTGTCAGTGACCTTGCTAAGAAGCAGATGCTACCATGACAGTTATGAGCACCACCACCCCCCCCTTTCTCCCACCCCATGTCTTGGAGAGCTGGCTTCTCACTGCACATGAGGTGCAGTTGGACTACGGTTTGGAGAGCCCGGTCCGCCACGGATGTGTCCCGTCTGGGTATTATATCAAGCCCACTACCCACCCCTCGTCCGTGGACGTTTTTTCCGGGACAAGCCCCCTCGTCCAAGTGAGAATATTCCTGGGTTTCCTCAGACGTGATGATATCTATGCTACCGACTCTCGCCCTCCTGGGCTGTGTCTCGTCGACACTGGCGGCGACACAGCCTCGGGCCGCCGCCCCTTCATATGTATCACACCCAGACAGGACCGACGCAGTCAAGGAAGCCTTTGACCGTGCCTGGGCTGGCTACTCCGAATATGCCTTTCCAAACGACTCGCTGCAGCCAATCTCCAGGACATTCCGCAACGACAGGCAAGCGGCCATCGTTATGTTATATTCAAACTCAAGACTGACCAGCAATGCAGGAATGGCTGGGGGGCCAGCGCTATAGATGCTCTGTCTACTGCCATCATCATGGGCAATGAGCATATCGTTGGCCAAATTGTACACTACATCCCCAGCATCGACTTTGACAAGGTTAGCGACGCTTCACAGACGGTGTCTCTGTTCGAGACCACTATTCGCTACCTCGGAGGCCTTCTTTCCGCCCACGATTTGCTGTCAATTACGCTGGACGAAGGGGCAAAGTTGACGGTGCCTGATGACTATTTGTCGACCATACTGGCCCAAGCTGTGCACCTGGCAGATAACCTCAAAGTTGCCTTCGACACCCCAAGCGGTGTGCCCATTAACGATCTATTGTTTCAACCACCGCGCGTATCTAATCAAACGACCAACGGTTTGGCCACCATCGGCACGTTGGTACTTGAGTGGACACGATTGAGCGACAAGACGGGCATACCGGAATATGGTCATTTGGCCCAAAAGGGCGAATCCTATCTCCTAAATGCCCAACCTGCCGAGATCGCCGAACCCTTTCCGGGTCTGTTAGGCACAAATGTAAATGTCAACAATGGAAGCTTTGTCGATTCCTCGGGCGGTTGGAACGGTGGCGACGACAGCTACTACGAATATCTGATCAAGATGTATCTGTATAACACGGAACAGTTTGCCAGCTACAAAGATGCCTGGGTAGAGGTTGCGGATTCCAGTATTCGGTTTCTGACGTCGCACCCTTCCTCTCGTCCGGATTTGACCTTTCTCGCTGCGTACAGGAGTAAGGACCAGCTGGTTTATCGATCTGGTCATCGTGAGTTCTCCCCAATTTCTGGCTTTTACTTGTGCTGATAATGACACAGTCGCCTGCTTTGACGGAGGCAACTTTATCCTTGGCGGTCTGACACTGGACCGGCCTGACTATGTCGACTATGGCCTTGAGCTCGCCTATAGCTGCCATGCGACGTATAACGGAACCTTGACGGGCATAGGGCCCGAGGGGTTCGCATGGCAGGATGGCAGCGCCCCTTCCAACTCCACAGTCAACCCGCCCCCTCCCGAGGAACAGTCCGGGTTCTACAACGAAACCGGCTTCTGGATCACGAGCAGTTACTACATCCTTCGCCCCGAGGTTATCGAGAGTTGGTACTACGCCTACCGTGCCACGGGCGATCCCAAGTACCAAGACTGGGCGTGGGATGCCTTCCTGAAGATCAACGCAACTTGCTCGGCCGGTGTAGGCTTCTCCGAGATCGGCGACGTGAATGCTCCGAACGGCGGTAACTTTACCGATAACCAAGAAAGCTTTTGGTTTGCCGAGGTTTTGAAATACAGTTACTTGATTCAGGCCGAGGTGGGTTGCACTCCTGACATGCGTCTGACAGACACGGACGCGTGTCTCCTCTGTTTGCACACTCGCTACTCCATTTACTGACTGCATTATAGGAGGCACCTTGGCAGGTCTCTGCCACGAAGAACAACCAATACGTCTTCAATACAGAAGCGCATCCGTTCAAGGTTGCTGGGACGCCTTCTTGATTGGTTTGAGAGGGGGTGGGCGGGCGCCTTTTTTCCTTGATTGGGAATATTGGAGGGTGCTTCTAACTTTATTGTTTAATTCAGTAAATTCATTATTCGTAATTCTATGGGATATCGATACAACTCTCGGTCTCCCAAGATGAAACGGCGAAGCTGTAGATTGCAACCTGGAGGCTGCACGTTAGTCTGCCCGCATCTATGATTGCCTCGGAAGCCACTTTTCGGCGTCGTGAAGGCTTCCGCCGTTGCATGGAACGCTGGGTCGACCATCGTCAGCCGTTGAGCTGCCATCAAAGGCTAACCGGGTGGCCGTTCCCGCGCCCTTGACTCGCCTGCAAAACTCACCTGCAACATTTGAACATTGCAGCAGAGTGCGATACAATGCCTAGAAACATTTGACATGACCCAGAATGAGGAATACACTTTCGTCGTGGCGGCCAACTTGCAATATCACGTGCTGTCAATACGAAAGACACAGACCACCCTGGCCAGGTTCACCGTTCTGGATCAGTGTCGTCCTCTCGTCGTAATGAGTGAAAGCCCATTCGAAAATTGAGTACTAAAATGATAGGATGAGGATAGCATGGCGGTATCATGAGATGAAGTTCCAGGCCTGCTGACGAATTAGGCAAGACGTTGGGGGCTAACGTAACGTTAACTTGTTACTGCAGTAGCTAACTCAACTACCAAATTTAGTTGGTAAAAGTTACTCAGTGCTTACTTACTGGGTACTCCGTACCCTCGAGTAAAAAAAAGTACCCACCTCTTGTAGCTTCGCATTCAGTGTTGATAGCTGTCCGAGTTGGGACTCAATGACGACAACATTTCCAGGCTCCATACTTAAGTACTCGGGCGCCCACAGCACACACTGGCCATTGAAGAGTTACCTTTTCGGCCACTGAAGGGATACCCGCACGCACGTACATATGTCCAGTTGTCGTGCTTGCCTCGTCTTTGATCCCCAATCTCTCCCATAAAGGCAGCCTACGAAATGGGTCTCCTCCAAGCTCTGCTGCATGTCACCAACTTCCGCAGTCCGTTCCTGCGGACGATGGTCCCGAGCGTGGCCGCGGCATACGCCATACAGACGGCCTTTGCGGTCCCCTCCATCGCAGCCCAGTCGGAACGCTTCTACGATGCGTCTGGCGCCCTGACGTTCCTCTCCGTTACCCTCCTGAGCCTGTACCTGCCGAGCCTCCGGGCCCGATCTGCCGCCGCCCTCACGGGGGTCGATCTGAAGCTGCCCAGCCTGCTCTTCCCGTCCCTGAACGGTGCCAATGGGAGCTTCAACTGGCGCCAGGTCGCGATGAGCGGTGCTGTTGCGTTCTGGTCTATTCGATGTACGAAGACGGAACCATTCCTCCGCTGTGTGGGAACCCGACTGACCTGACAACAGTGGGCTCGTACCTGTTCCAGCGCGTTCTGACCGAAGGAAAAGACTCTCGGTTTGACGAGATCAAGAAGTCGCCTGCCAGGTTCTCCATCGCGTGGTTTGCCCAGGCTACCTGGGTGTCTCTCTGTCTCATGCCCGTCATCGCCGTCAACTCGATCCCCCCTGCTGTGTTTGCCGCGATGCCCAAGGTCAAGCCCACGGACCTGATTGCCATCGTGCTGTATCTGGGAGGCTTCGCGTTCGAGATCACGGCCGATCGCCAAAAGAGCCAGTGGATGCACGAGAAGAGGACGAAGCAGCACGACGAGCAGTTCATGACGAGGGGACTCTGGAGCAAGAGGTGAGAGAGAACTCGTGCTCGTAGAAACCAATGCGAGATTTGCGCAGAGACTAACGCGGATGGCAGCCAATACCCAAACTACTTTGGCGAGTCCACCCTCTGGACGGGTATCGCAACCGCCGCTGCGGGTGTCCTCGTGACCAACCCCGTGCAGGTCGGCCTGGGCCTGCCTGGAGGCATCGGTGGAAAGCTCCTCGCTCTGTTTCTCTCCTACGTCAGCCCGGCCTTCGTGACCATGTTACTGACAAAGCTTTCCGGCATCCCCATGAGCGAGAAGAAGTACGACAAGCGCTACGGGGACAGAAGGGACTACCAGGAGTGGAAGAAGAATACGCCCAAGTTCTTTCCCAAGCTGTGAGGCGTACGAGATAGCGAGGACGCCGGCATCATCGTACAGAAATCGAACAACCTTGTCGTTATCAAAGCTGTTTACTTCGTAGGCCCTTTCGACGAATTGATGCCATTTCCAAAAATATACGAGATGGCGTGGGCATTGGCATTAGATAGAAATCGAACAATCTTGTGTATCAAAACTGTGTACTTCCCTTTTCGACGAACTAACGCCATTCCCAATGCCCCCGCCATGCGCCGAAGCAGAGACCTATTGCAAAACCCCCGAGGTATGGTAACGAGTCCGCCTACTTGTGGAAATGCTTGACCTTCTCAATCTCATCATAACTTCCCATGAAAATACCAGACTTGTCATGGATACTCTCCGGCACGATCTCCATCATCCTCTGCATCTTGTTGTTGACGGCTTGACCACCGGCTGTGGATAATAGTTAGCAGCTTATCTGGGATTCGGCGACTGCCGCTGCAGCTCTGCTTACCGTTTTCAAACACCATGGCCATGGGCGCACACTCGTACAAGATTCGAAGTTTGCCCTTGGGGCTCTTCTTGTCCGCAGGGTAGGCAAACACGCCGCCGTACAACAGCGTTCGGTACGCATCGGCTACCATGGAGCCGATGTATCGCGCGCTGTAGGGCTTGGCGTCACCTTCGGGGTACTTCAATGACTTGAAGTAGTTGTTCGTCGAGTCCTCCCAGTACATCGAGTTGCCCTCGTTGGTCGAGTAGATGGCGCGGCTCCGGGGCATCTTCATGTCGGGATGCGTCAGGATGAACTCGCCGAACGAGTTGTCCAGCGTGAAGCCGTTGACGTTGCCACCCTTCATCGTGATGACCAGCTGCGCAGAGGCGCCGTACATGGTGAAGCCAGCGGCTACTAGCTCGGTGCCCGGCTTCAGGATGTCCTCTTTGGTGCCGGTCGAGTCGTCGGACAGCTTGTGGACGGCGAAGATGGTGCCTACCGACACACCAGCGTCCAGGTTGGAGCTGCCGTCGATGGGATCGCACGCCACGGCGTAGCGGGCGTTGGTCTGGTCCTTGAAGTATATTATGTCCTCCTCTTCCTCGGAAACGAGCAGGGCGCACTTCCCTGACGACTTCATGGCGGCGATGAAGAGGTCATTGCCGATGACGTCCAGCTTCTTCTGGTCGTCGCCCGTCGCGTTCGAGTGGCCCGCCAGACCTGTGAGGTTCACGAGCGTCGCTCTTCGGATGTAGTGTGAGATGGCCTTGAAGGAGAACTGGAGGGCGTGGCAGAGTAACCTGTCTCGGACGAGTCCGGTGTAAGTCGGAATAAACTACGGCGGGCTTCCCCCCCCAGACTGTGCTCGCCACTTACGTGAAGTCTCCCGTAGCCTCCTTGTGCTTGGTCTGCTCTTCCGTCAGGAACCGGGTCAAGGTGACAATGTCCGTATTGATGCCCGCCGCCTGGGTGGTGTCCCCATTGGAAGTCATTGTGGGTGGTTGTGCGGTTTGATGCCGAGGTGCTTGTGCACTGATAGGTCGTTGGCGGGACGTTGAGAGGAGAGTTAGGGGCCAAAGGGAGTATAGTAGGGAGTAGGTAGGGAGAGACGGAGCACGTGTTGGGTAGAGGAACAGGCCAAGTAAGTAGTCACCACAATAACGGAAAAGCGAACTTGGAGCTATCCCAGTGTGTGACGAAATAACTACTCAGGACTGGGTCCGGCGGAGGGGGGTCGTAGTGGGTTATAAACTCGACGAGAGAGTCAGCCAGGTCCCGAATCCCAACCCGGCTCCCCACTCCCCGCCTATATACACAGTACTAAACAGAACACACAGCTCGGCATTGCCAGGAAGCAGGGTGAAACGTGACCGACCCCCCAACGCCAAAAGCCAATCTGGCCGGCCAGTCTGAGGCGCGAATGTGGACTTGATTCGGCACAGTCGGGCGTAAGAGGATTTCCCGGGTCACGATGGTTGAGCTGCTACTTATTCACTGGACCGAGGCGGAGAATCTCGGCTCTGTCCGGCTGCCATTCTCCCCTGACTACTCCGTAATAACCGAGTGGGTGGCGTAGGTATGGGGAGTTAGGCCATTAGCTAATTGAGGCACGGGTGGTCTTTGTAAAGAATCCATGTCAGGCCCCAGCTGCTCCACGTAGTACTACGTAGTACTACGTAGTACTACGTAACTTAGTACACAGTACGTAGTATGACTACTCCTCTCGGCCAGTGGGCAATCTCCACTGATCTCACATCAAATGGCATTTTCGAGTCGCTCACAAGATTGAAGAAGCACGAGGAGAGATTCCGGAACGGTAGCTGTGGAAGAGGTCGACCCCGCCAATAGCTACTTCGTAGAATACGTGCGAGCGGCACCGGCGCTCTGACCAACCAAAGTCCTGGGTGAGCAGCGCCGCCTTAAGTGAGTTCCCACATGAGATCAACTAACTTATGCGTAAGCCCAGACCTGCCTAGTGGGGCTTTTTTTGTCGAAGGTCATCTGCTAGGTGGACCTCGTCCTAGCCAATAATAGATTACCTGCTTAGTGGAGAACTAAAAAAATAAATTGATTACTAATCAATCTAAGCCTCGTACATATACCTTGAAAAAATGAAAAAAATATTTATTTTAGATATATTCATACTCAGTATAGATTTTATAGTGTTATAGTTATTATAGTAGGGTCACTTACTAGCATACATATAGTACGGTTGTAGAAGGAAGATTAGTCGAGGGGTTAGATGAAGAAGAGTTTCTATAGTAGCCGAGAGATAGTTTTACTATTTACCCAAGGGGGTAGTTCATGCCAAAAATTATTTTCTGGATAGTGGTAGCATGAAGCTGCCGTAGCACACTCCAAATCTCAGGCTGCCTTGTCTGCTTTCTTGGAATTTCCATAATACCACTTACCCAACTCCATCTACTTTCGCTTGGTCACTCCAAGCCGGACAGGACCTAAGAAAGATGCCTGAACTTGACGATATTACCTATTCACGCGAAGCCTGCATTACCGCGGTTAGCGACTATTATGAGTTTCTTACTAACACGTACCTCAGCAGCGCAGACGTCCTTTATCCACCAGAAACGGGCTGGTTATCTATCGTTGGTGATGAAAGCCGAAGCCTCCAGTATGGTTTAGGCAAGACCGACGAGGTGATAGAACTGCTGGCTTATCTTCCCTATATATAGCGTATAGATCCCAATACTTGGGATGGGCCTTAGGCGGGTGCTGATATTGACTTCGCCGATTGGGATAAGCACTTTTCCGACCTCACCACACGGGGAAACTTCGAGGATATTAGACGCCTTATAGAGTAGGGTTTCGGCGACGAAATGCCCGACCGCCTCCCGCACATTATCGGCTTAACGTCCGGGGGCCTTTACACCCCAGAGATTATACTTAATACGGAGCTCGGCATCGTCTACTAGCCTAAATACAGCCACCGCATTTATATCGCTTCACTAGAGCAGGATAAGCAGCTCAGAGATATCGACATGCCAGCTTGGGCTATTACCGAATTTTTTAAGATTCTCAAAGATCAGTTCCGCGAGCTAGACTGGATTCTAATTAGCCCTCGAAAGGTATTTAATTATTATCTGGATAGAAGTTAAAGAGACCCCGGAGGCATAATACCTATACTGCGAGAAATCTATATTACGCATAGCTAGCCTGAAAAATCACGCTACCGCAAGGATGATTGCCTGAAAGCGGTGAGAGAAGCACTGGAGGAAAAATTCCCAGATGAGGTAGACCTATATATTTAACGGGTACCCTGGTATCTGAGCGTAGAGCGAAGCAAAACAAACAAAGTACAGTACATTAATGCAGCACCTGTATATCTAACTGCAGAAACAAGATCAAGGAAAAGTCAGGACCTCCCAACTCTTTCAGTCGAATCGGATATTACGAGTCCTGGAACATGGACCGCGACTGTTTATGGTTGAAAGCAGAGAACGAAAATACAGACGGGACCTATACTCATATTCATTGGAGTTTCGTAGATATCGATTCTGCGACGTGGAAGCCCGTTATCAAGGACCCTCATGGGCAGTGGGATGGTTTTAAGAAACTCGAGAACATTAAAAGGATTGTCTCATTTGGTGGTTGGGCTTATTCAACCGAGACGTCCACCTATAACATTGTCCGCTCGGCAATCATCAATAATCGGGAGACCTTCGCTGCTAACCTTGCCGAGTTTGTTCAAAATAGGGGTATAGAAGGCGTGGACATCGATTGGGAATACAGAGTACCCTGGTGTGAGTTCTTAGCCTTCATCTGGCCGGCGGTCTTGACATTTCAAATGGCTTGATATGGGAACTCTGGTGTGCAATGGCTAACTCTCGTGTAATTCAGGCTCCTGACATTATGGTTGATGGTAGACATATCGGACAGCAATGCGATGGCGTTGCTTAGGTACCTCAGGTTCCTCACTAGCCTGAAGGCTAAGATGTCGACAAAATCGGTTTCGATTGCAGCTCCAGCGTCCTATTGGTACTTGAAGGCATTTCCTATCGACAGAATTGCTGCTGTGATCGACTACATTGTATATATGTAGGTTGAACCTTTCAACAATCTATACAAGCCCTTGCATCTTCGAATTCCGTTCGCTAACCCTTTAGGGCCTACGACTTACATGGTCAATGGGACTATTGGGAACGTGAATACATTTGATAGCTGCCCGTCCGGCAAGTGTATTCGCAGTCATGGTAGGTTTTTCCTAAAGCCCAGAATGATATATAACGTATCTTACTGACCTACGTTATAGTGAACTTGACCGAAACCCGCAATTCCCTTTCTATTAGTATGCTCTCGATTTTACCCCTTCTTATACTTACAGAGTTGGTATTCCCCCTTTCATGGTTGCAAACTAATAATACTCTTTTTAATAGTTACTAAAGCTGGTGTTCCGAACAATAAGATCTTTGTTGGAGAAACGAGCTACGGTAGATCGTTCCACATGGCAGTGGATAGTTGTTGGGGGCCCATGTGTGACTTTACTGGCACAAGAACACAATCAGATGCTCAGCCAGGAAGGTGCACAAATACCTCGGGATATATCTCCAACGCTGAGATCAATGAGCTCCTACACAGGGGTGGCGGTCAGTATATGCACGACGGTGATTCTAATACCGACGTTCTACTATATAAAGGTTCGCAAATTCTGCCTCTATACACCATATCTATTCAGCCAATACATCGATACTGATTCAGCCCCTGATATAGGGGATTATATCAGCTACACGACTCCTATAACGAAATAGACACGACGAGCTGACTGAAAGGACCTCAACTTAACAGACGACTAGCGTTTTCAGCTGTTAGCCAGGAGCGTATGGAAAATATAGAAAAGCTTGTACTAGGTCTGGACGGGCTCGATGACGTAACAGAACTGATCAAACTGCTAGCGAGCCCTACAAAGCGAGTATTGGAATAGTTAGGCTGTAGAATATATACATTTTACACTGCTATATACACTGTAGCTTAGAGTATTTAGCTTCTTTGTCTAAAGAAACTCCTTTATATAAAACGTTCCGGCCGGGCCTAACTTATACAATATATAATAATCACAGGCTGAGACGCAGTTGTGCATTCAACGGGGCTCCATATGAAATCGTGTCGACATAGATGCCAATTGGGGCTTAAGATTTGGAAGAAAAAAAAAACAGGCCGAAACACGGAGTAGCTGTGTAAGTTAGTAATCACAGGGCTTCATAGCCCCCCCCCACACGGCTCTTATTCTGAAGCTTAGGTAATCGCTCTGTCCCTAGCTACCTACCTACATCATCACCACCGGGGGCTGAGGCCTTTCGGTGTTCGGCGGTCCAGGCGTGAGCTCGACCCTGCCATACACAGCCCGAAGTAGACCGGATCGGATAGATTGGTAACCGTCCCCAACTTAATGGAGGCAGAATTGCGCCGTCGGGTGATTTGTCAGATTCCCCCTTGCATGCAATTTCCGCCGAGGCGTCTGACTGAACCAGCTCAACGGATGAACTTCCCACCGTAACTGGACCCTGGAGTGGCTGTGAAGAGAAGGCCTGGAAGGGGAGCTAACTATGTTATAATGATTGCGAGCAGCAGCCTATAGAAACTGACATAATCTCTTCAAGCTCATCACCACATCTTCCTCAAATAGCTTTACGCCATCTTACCCAAAGCCGAGAAAACTCCAACCCAGCACTAACTCTATTCTTCTTTCCCTTTCCACCTCCCGCTCACACATACACAAGCACTCCAAGATGGCCGACCAGCAGCAACAGCCCCCTGTCCCGGAGAAGACCCTCCCCACCGTACACCGCTATATCACAACACACAACGCGGAGGGCGTGCCCACGTTTGAGACGGGGGTTCCTGAGGCCATCGACTTTGAGCGGTCGCATCTGGGCGGGGATATGTTCCTGGCCTGGACCGCTATGGCGTTCCCCGCCCAGCTGGCCCACGACGCCGACCTCGACGTCTACAAGGGTCACCTAGTCAACAAGCCCGAATCCTTCATGATTCCCGGTGGTTTCCTAGCGCGCTACATTGACTACCATCCGGGCTGCGCGCCGCTCTGGCACCGTACCAAAACCATTGATTTCGGTATCGTGATCGAGGGCCAGATTCAGCTCGAACTTGATGGTGGCGAGAAGAGAATTTGTACGTCGGCCTCCTTGGTCGTCTATTTCCGTACTATAACTAACTTATTATGAACTATATAGTGAAAAAGGGAGACATCGCAGTGCAGCGTGGCACCAACCATGCATGGAGCAACCCGAGCAAGACTGAGTTCGCCCGCGTCTTTTATATGGCGCTCGACGCCCAGGCTCCCCGTCGTGAATGGCGAGTCATTGGGAGAGTCATTGGGTGTCGTAACCCACAAATAAGGCAGATATCCAACAAGGGGCAAATGTAGCCATGCGAACCAGATTTGAGATGGAACCTATTCGTATTTCATTGTCACCTACTTAGAACGTCGACCGTGATTTTCATTCTAGAACAGATTCACTCCTGATATGGAGATTACAAAAGAGGAGTCATAATTAATACCCCAACCCTCTTGACCCTGACGTATGCCAGGGTAGCCCCTAACCGGGTACCATATGCTTAACACGATGAGTTATATATTTTACGGTAAACAATGGAGGGGTCAGACTGATCACAAGGTACCTTCAAGTGACGAGATAATAATGTTTATGCAGTCTCTCTCCTATCAGGTGAATACAGCTACTAAGGGTTTATATAAGACCTTTTGATCAGGTGACCGAGTCTACCAGATACGTCAGCTATCCGATAAGCAAGGTTACCTGTAATAATATATGTAATAATTAGGTACATACCTGAAGATTTGGAAACTTTGTCCAACTCCGAGAAGTAGCAAATATGCTTAAATGTAGCGTTTGTAGTAGATATTTTATACAACTCAAATACTTAAATTGCGCACGCAGTAACTAACACAACTCTAGAGAAGTCTATTCCGCATGATATATCCAGACATGTCGGCGCATCGTACGCTGCTCAGCGGCGTGCCCTTTCGAATTGATAGCGTCACGGCATCGACTGAAGGGGTAATAAACGGGCAGGGCGTGGGTCCTATAGTGTTTCCTAGAATTTTATTAGTAACCTGTTGAAATGTTCCGGACGGATGTTACTTACTTGAGGTCTCGCCGATTTGAAGACCACTTGCCGCCACAATAATTTGCGGGACACTTGTATCCTCCCTTTAGCTTCGGTTCCTCTCTAATACCGTCCAGCACGTTAAGTTTGCTTGTATTTTCCCTGAACCGCTTGTTCTCAGAGTTATATTCCGTTCCAGGTTCTGGCGTGGGCTGCTAGTCACTTAAGACGGGAATTTCTTGGTTGCTTGTAACTTGGGGAGACGTCCTGGGCGAATTGAGGTCTGGTTGGGAGGAAATGTGGGATGTAGAACTTGTCGAGTAAGATGGGCTAGATGGAGTTTTTCGGCACGAATCTGGATTGGGAGGATCGAAATCTTTCTAATGAGCCGAAACCGAACCTACGCTGCTTCTAGATGTATTGTTGTTAGTGAGGCATGCCGGGTATCTAGCGTTCTCCTGGCTAGCTAAATTCGTGGCGAAGTGGGAATTCGAGCCTCCTATATTGCAAGCCTCCTCTGCACGCCAGTCTTCGTTATCTGGGTCGTCTAGATAGGGTGTCTCTTGTCTGTAATAATAGTTCGATATCATGTTAAGTATCTGTCGTGTTACTGTATTCGCAACCTTAATCGCACCGTCGTGTTAGCAAGGAGACGACGCTCTGTGCCTGTGAGGAGTTTTTGTAGCAGGAGTGAGATAAGCAGCAATAGTATAGGGGAGGTAGAATAAACATTTAACTCTGACCCTTCTATATAGAAGGGTCCTTGCTAGTGGTTATATAATAGGCCTAGACCCGCTTTTCCTGCCCTAGCTCCCTATTATATAAGCACCTAATACGATACCCTCTCTAGGACCGACTATCCTTAGTCGTGCCCTGCTATCCCTTAGTAGCCTCCCTGGTTACTCGAAGCCGCCTAGCTAGTAGGTCGGTGTGGTCGACCGAGATTCTGTTAATAACTAGAATAGTAGGGGCCCGTACGCGCTAGCGTAGCTATCTTTTTATCTGTAATTAGTAATTGAATTTCTACCCCCGGCTTATAGATATAAGTAGTAGACCTCTCCTCCGAATACCCTTAGTTAGTTATCTAGATATTCGTCCTCTTATTTTATTAGAGGTCCCCTAACTAACTACCTCGCCCCTACCCCGCTACTACTACGAATATAGCTCCTAATAACTTCGCCGCCTTCCCCGTAGTAGGTAAGCTTATACCTCGTAAGAGCTATTACTATCGGTGCGCCGACTCTATTAGTAAGTGGGATAGTACCGGCCCGTACCTTTACTAGTATAATAACGATAACTATTAGTTACTTCGCCCGTAGTCCGTAAGTATCTATTAGCTAATAAGCGGGCTAGCCGCTTTATCTAAATATCGGTACTACCGCTCTATAAATAAAGGCTATATCCTTATAAGTTCTTCCCCTACTAGCGACCTAGTAGCGAGTATCCCGCTAATCTCTAACTAGGCTACGGGTACCCTAGCGGCTGCCTACGCCGAGTTAACCGCGGCTATAGCTAAGACTTCTAGCTAGGATTTAGTAAGTTACGTGCCTTTGCCCTACAGACTACCTTTACTAATACCCCCTAGCGCTTCCTAGTCTCGCTTCTAGCATACTCTGTAAGGGTCACAAGTACAATTAGGTAGGATCAATAGTATGGGTAAGTGTCGGGACAAGACTAACGCTTGTCCTTTCTGTTATTGAAAGGGAGGTGGTATATATACGGGATGGGTACGGAACCTATGTGGGTCCTGTACCTTATATAATGAGCTGATCGTCACAATTATTCCCCCTCCATACGAGCCGGCCGCGGCGACCTGTGCGGATATCGAAGTGGGGGGCAAAGGGTCACGTGCCCAGATACCCCCACTTCGGTAGGTTATTATCCCTAATCCGTCCGTAGGTCCCACAGTCTTTCAATCTTGGCTATAATAGAAATATTTCAATTGCCAGGTAGAAAAGCATTTCTGAAAAAACCACTATCGCGATAACTATCGCGATAATCATTTCGTAACGCTACACTCTTACAGTATCAGAATTTTTTCGCGAAACTATCGCGATCTCTTCTCTCCTTTATCCCTTATCCTTAAGTTATTTATTATACCTCCTATCTAGTAGATGCGTAAGCGTAAGCGCAATCGCCGTTATGCTGCGATTATAACCGAATCTGCGGTGAACTTTGTATAGGAGTAGCATTCCTGCGAAGGTTACATTAATAGAGTATTAGAGAATTTTATACCTAACTAAGGCTATCCGCTACGTATTCGCTACGCTTACCCTAACATTAAGTCGTCGGCTTATAGCTGGAGCAAAGGCTATAGATAACAGGCAGTTAGTTGCGTCGGGTCTAAGGACACTTATAAAGCTGTAAGTACTCCGCAGATATTTCGGCAGGGTAACGTTGCTAATTTTTCAACTTAGGTCCTAGTAATGCTTTAGGGAAACCTATAGGTAATAGGTTATCTTATCGAATATGTTCGTGAGACCGGCTTCACCGACCGACAGGGTAATATTATAGATAACGATAACGATAACTTCGAGTGGGCCTATTTAGAGGCTATTCGCGTGTATCTTGCCGTCGCTTCTTAGAAGCTTTATATAGGCTTCACTGCTATATACACCCATTATAAACAGGAACGCAATTTAACCGGTTCTAAGAAGACTAACGAGGACGCCCGGGCCGTCTACTATAAGGAGTATTATAAGATATAGATACTTCGCGTTACCTCTATAGTTCGACTGCTACTTAATACTATACGTGGGTTTCGCTAGTGTTTCCCGAATTATAAGCTGATCTTTTCTTAATAATAGTCCGCCGATAAGCGTGCCGCTTATAATTAGCTCTTGCTATTATAGTTGCCGTCGTATAATAGCGACTTTGCTACGTGGGCTTCGGCCCTATAGGAATTCGTGAAGGTTATTCGTGGTTATCTTCTTAATATAGGTACGGAGATAAACGATAACCGTTTTTATAAGGTTTAGTTAGCTACTCTACGCGAGATTATAGGTAATATGTTTATGTTTTAAGGTTAGCTATAAAGGCTGCCTTTCGTTTATTTTCCGCTATAGGTACGGCAGGATTAACCTAATATCTCCTAGCTATCGGCTATAATAGATAGCTATTAACCTGAACTGTATTTGCCCCTGTGATTTTATTAACCTTCTTCTTCTGAGATTTCTTTAGGTAAGTATTAACTAAGCGTTTAGTATTCGCCAGGTTATCGCTATAGTTCTACTAATTGTATTCCGTAGGCTAACCTTTCTACTTTACGTAGTAGTAGGTTTCTCCTTTAATTTTCTTATAATTAAGGACCTCCTTAACTTCCCACTTATCGTTATTATTAAGCTCTAGTATAGGTAAGGGATCCGATATCTTAGTATCCTATAGTTCTAAGTATTAGACTAGGAAGATATTATATATTCGTAAATATTACTTAGGTAATACTAGACGATATGCTAGCGATCCCACTTTGCCGAGTACCCTAAAGGGCCCGATAAACTTAGGCTAGAGCTTTCGAAACTTTAGTCTAAGATTCTAAGTAGATAAGGTAACTATCTAATTAACCTTAAAGGTTATTAGATTATAGTATTTATTATAGTACTCTGCTTAAGTGGCGATAGCCTTTCGCTACTATTCCGTTATATCTTGGCGTAATTTAGCTAATTTATTAATTCGGTCTTGAACTGCTAGTACCCCCTTTAGGGTGTCGTTATCCTTAACGAATATACGGAACTCCGGTTAGTAACCGTACGTTGCTTAAAACGGACTTACGCCGGTAGTAGTATTTATAGCCGCGTTTATAGCGTAAAACGCAGATAGTATTAACTATAGCTAAACCTTAGGATAACTAACTACGTAGCAACGAAGGTATATCTCGATAACTTGATTTATTCTCTCCGTTTACCTATCGGTTTAGGGGTAAAACGCCGTCGAGTACCTTAATTTAATCTAGCTATAGAAATATAGCTTAGACCAGAATTCACTTATAAAGATAGAGCCTCTATCCGAGATAATACCTTAAGGCGCTCTAAAATAACACTCGATATAGTTATAGAATAGTTTCGCAAGGTCCACTACAGTTATAGTAGTATATACTATAAATATAAACGATATCTTGCTAAACCGGTCTATAATTACTAAGAGAGAATCTACTATTTTGCCGTCGTGAAAAACTTTAGGTAAGCCCGTAATAAAGTCTATTAAGTACTCCTGTCCTAGGCGAGATAGCAGAGGAAGCGACTGCAATTCGCTATAGGGTCGGTAATATTTCGCCTTTAACCCTAGACAAATCTTATAATCCTTAATATATAAACGCACGTCCGTATTTATCTTAGGCCAGTTAAATAGTCTTTCTAAAAGAGTTCGCGTGCGTTCTACGCCGAAATGCCCTGCGTAAGGGTTATTATAGTACAGTTTAATAAGCTATTATTGTATAGCCTCTTAAGGGGGAACGTAAATACGCCTATTATAGTAGAGAAGGTTATATTAACTAATAGTCCACTCTTGCGATACCTGGCCTATAGCAATTCGCTATCGAATCTCGACGCTTTCGGGGTCCTTTTATTAGACTTCCCTTAGTAGAGAGATAAGGTCTAATAGGGGAGTATTCGTATATATATTACCTCTAACCACAGAATTTCGAGCTTGTTTTCGCGTAACTACTTAAGCTAACACGATACGCTTATACGGCTATCGGGCCGTATATACTATATTAATAAGTACCCTTAGTAGCAACTAATCAGGTTGCACCTCGGTCTATACCGCCAATTTTCTTTGCAGTGTTAGGAGAAGCTCTATATTGTCGGACGCTTTACCTATATAATCCGGCCTTCTCGAGGGCGGATCGGCCGGGTTTCTCTTTCTAGCTTAGTACTTAATTTCGAAGTCGAATAGAGCTAGGAATATATACTACCTTACTTATCGACTATTTAGCTTCTAAGTTTTTATAAAGCTTTAGAGATTAGTATAGTTAGATAAGACTTTAATAGGATATCGAGATCCTTAGAGGTAGTAGCGCTAATACTTAAACGACTCGATAATCGCTAGTAGTTCTTAGTCCGGGATACTATATCGCGATTCCGTATCGAGATACTTCCGGGACCAGAACGAAACAGGATACTAACGTCCCTATTTATCTTACTAGGAAAGGGTACCCGCTATTACGTCTTTAGATATATTAGTCTCTAATCGAATATACTTCTCTAGATTAAAATGCTAGAGGAGAGGTGCCTAAAGGAATAACTACTTTAGCCGCTCGAAAGCTACTTACGTAGGGGGATCCCAGATAAACCCGCCAGCTTTCGCTTCGCTTTCGCTACTCCTTAGGTAACATATTAAAGGAGCAGCGAGTTATAAATACCTATTAATAAAGCGTCGATAAAAGTTACAAAATCCTAAGAACACTTAAAGATCGTAAATTAATATTAGCACTAGCTATTACTAGATAGTACCGACCTTATCTGGGTCTATTAATATGCCTTCTACTGAAATCTAGTACCTAAGATAGTTCACTTTCTCTTAGATAAACTCGCACTTGGATTAGTTTGCGTATAGATCGGTATTTAGGAGCCTTTCTACGACGTTCCGGAGGTCTCTCTCGTAGTCTTCTATTATACGTGAAAAAATAAGAATATTATCTAGGTATATAACATAGCAAATATCTAGGAGGTCTCCTAGAGCTATTTATATATAGTATTAAAACGTTATAGGCATATTAGTTAGGCTAAATAGCATAACTAAGTACTTAAAGTGGCTATAACGTATACGGAACGCTGTTTTCTATTTATCCCCTTCTCTAATACGGATACGATAGTAGGCTTCTTTAAGATCGATTTTAGAAAAAACCTTTATCCTAGAAACCCTATCTAACAGCTCCGAAACGAGAGGGAGAGTAAAGCGATTCTTGGCCGTTACTTTATTAAGGCCCCTATAGTCTATATAGAGACGTAACGAGCTATCTTTTTTCGGAATAAAGAGGATTAGTACTCCTATAGGACTCTGCGAATTACGAATCCGACTAGTAGCCTTTATATAGTCGATATATTGTTTCAACTCTTAGAGCTTATTATAGGCTAAAGGGTAGATAGAAAGGTATAGAGGATCTTTTCCTAGCAGGAGATTAATCGCATAACTTGTTTTTTCTATTAAAGGGAGTATTACAGTACTATCCGTATTAAAGAAGGCGGTATAGTCGCGAAGACAGGACGGAATCTTAGTGGCGGACTTATTAATACCGTCCTTCTTTAGATAGAGGTACAAATCCTCGCTTTTTATCGGAATAAGAGCGTAATAAACCACCTTATCGCGTATTACACGATAGAACTATTTAGGTATAGCAAGTAGTAATAAAGATAAAATAACCTCGAACTACTACTAATTTGTATACGGAACTATAACAATACGTGCGGTATCTAAGAAGCCCCTCCCTAATAATAGGGGACTGCTAGCCTCTCGGAAATCTCGATTAATAGTAATATATACGCGTCGATATATACGAGTACAATTTCTTAAGTTAGTTAAATCAAAGTTAACCTAATAAACTCTATATTATAGAATATATAGTTATCTAACTGCTTCTAAAGAAACCGTCTCGAAAGGTGCAGAAGATAACGCATATTTGCGCACAAATTCAATACTAATCAAATCCGCACCTGAATAACTGTCTAAGTTAGTATAAGTTATAATAGGAGGGTTAGATAATAAAGGAGAATAGATCGTGCATTATATATAGAACCTTACTAAGGTATCTACGACAGGATTGCGGGACCCTAGATTAGCACGTTGCTCTAGAGCTATCTCCCTTTTCCCGAAGTTCCTTAAATAGGGGCAGGTTTTTCCTATTTAGGATAAGAGTTTGCGTAGTATCCCTTTTCACCGTATTTATAGTATGTAACGTCGGCGAGATCCTGATCTTTTCCTTGATTTTCGTTAGGGTTTCGCGACGGTACTAAGCTTATACCGCTACGACCTCTCTAATAGTTACTACGAAAGGAACCTCGGCCGCGTCCTCGGCCTCTATTGCCGCGTCCTCCTCTCGAATTATTTGGATTCTAAGTTCGCTTATTAGAGTTATTATAATTATTATCGTTATCTTCTCTAGCACGTTTCGCCGAGCTTTCCTTTAACTTTCCCTTAGGATCTAATTCTCGGTTACGCTTACTAAGAAGCTCCTACCTTCGAGCGGCGGCGTCGACTATATCGTTTCGTTTTTAAGGGAGTTTATCGGTATAAGTAGTAATAATATCCCTTAAGGGATTAAGGAGTTTAGCGAAGTAGGAATACGTACGATCCCTTTCCGGTTTCGATAGGAGTTGTTACTTAAGAGAGGCTAAATAGATATTAAAGGCCCGAGGGTCTTAACCCGGTCGTTACTTTGTATCCTTAAACTATTTTATAAGGATCGCCTCTAGATTTGCCGAATAACGGATAATTAACTTTATCTAGGCCTTAAAGTCTTCCTAATCGGAAGTGATATTTTCTATCTCCGAAGGGTCTACGAATTGCTTACAAACTCTATATATTTATTTTATACCTTAATCTATCTTATTTTTAGTAAAGATAATCTTATTACGACTATTTCGGAACTTTTTTGCCGAGCCTTCAAAAATCTCCTTATATTCGGCGATCCATCCTTCCTATTTCGAATTAGTAAAGTCTATAGATAGCTTAGGATAGTCGAACTTAATAAGCTTTCTAATATTAGAGTATTGCCGCGATTTCCGATATCGTCGACTACAACTACTAGAGTCCGAGCTATCCGAGGAATATAAGTTATCTCTAGTAGATAGGTCCGATAAGGAATTGTTAGGGTCTCTATTATCCCCCGCCTCTAAATCGTCCGTTCTTTTAGATTTTCCTTTTAGTCGTAAAAGTGCCTTATAGGATTTTGTTATATCTTTTACTTATAAGGACGTAAGGGCGCGTTTACTAGCTCGATATCGCTCTCGAATTTCCTTATATTCTTACTAGGCTCTAGTAATACTACTACTTCCGAGACCTGGGGTATTAGATAAATCTAGGTTTTCGCTAGGGTTTAGCTCGGATACCGCTAGCGGAATAGCAGTACTTCCGCTACCTAATAGGATTGCTAGGTCTTCGGGTATATCCTCCGGAACTGGGTCTAGGACCGCAGGTAGGCGACTTAGAGGAGCCCTTTTAGAAGATAACTTAGGTGCCGATTTTAACGAGGAACCCGAGGTAGAAGCCATATTATTGATAGCCTAAGTAATTGTTTAGTAGAAGCGTTAGAATTATAAGGGTCACAAGTACAATTAGGTAGGATCAATAGTATAGGTAAGTGTCAGGACAAGACTAACGCTTGTCCTTTCTGTTATTGAAAGGGAGGTGGTATATATACGGGATGGGTACGGAACCTATGTGGGTCCTGTACCTTATGTAATGAGCTGATCGTCACATACTCGTATACGTATTAAGAAGTATCTTTAAGCTAAGAAGAACCTAGCTAATATATCGGCCGCTAAACGCGCCGCTATAGACGCCGGCGAGGCAGCTACTACCTAGGAGCGCTGTATCGTCGCCGTCGAGGTTATCGGTAACCGCCTCCTTAATATCTAAAAGTTGCTAGATACCGCTATCGACTTATTACGTACCTTCGTAGAGTCGTATACTAAGGTTATAAGTAATCCGTTTCGTCCCTATACTTATACTGCGAGCCTCCGGCTAACTATTCTATAGAACTCGGCTACTCTATAGGCCTTATCCGATACTAGTTCCCTATTTAGTAATAGAGTAGAGGATAGAGAGGTAAATATAGGTAATAAGGATATTATTCTAGACTAGATACTAGTAGCGTTAGTATTTACGACGCTAGTACGCTAGTTATTTACCGCTACCTTAACGAGGTAAGCCTCCCCTTTAATAATAATATTTCCTTAGGTACCTCTAGCGCTTCCCTTATACTCGACTTTATATTATCTTCTCGTATTCTTCGATAAGGTCCTTAGCGACGTTACGGCGATGCTCCTAAGAGTCTTTATCCGGCCTATAGCCTTCCTACCGGATTAGGTATTATCGCTTCTTCCCTATCCCTTAATATCGTAGTATCTACTCTACTATATACTACGTATCCTCCTCGGGTTCTATATCCTATTCTATAGGCTCCTCGCCGCTCCTACGCTAGTACGGCTTAAGGTAACTAATAGGGAAAGTATTATATATGCGGTATTATAGGGGCAGCTCTAGTTTAAATACTATCCCGTGCTCTCCTACTATTTCAAGGATCTTAAAGGGGCCTAAGTACTTATCTAATAACTTGCGGCTTAGACGCTTCTAGTTCATATACTTAGTTGTTAAACCCAGGACTGTAAAACAGTCCACTTTACTTATAGTACTATCAGCTGGAGATAGGGTTTTTTTACTAGGTCTAGCCGTTACTATTAATATAGTTACATGCTATTAACCTTGTTAGTTGTTAATTGTTAACTTACCCGGCATAACCGATATATCGGTATTACCGGTAGGTTGGACTAATTAGATAAGATAAACTCTGCTTAAAAGCAGTAATCTCTATGGGATAAAGCTTTGTAAATAGCTAATCTTATAGGTTTAGGCAATGCACTTAATTAAGTGTATATATGCCTTATACCTCCCCCTAGTTAGTTTAGATAGTTTCACTTAATTCAGTTTACACAACCCAACCCCTATACTTCGTATCTAAGTGTTTAAACAGCGCGTGATTACCACTGCGTTATAGTTAGTTAGGACTTATAATCCTATCTACCTGTACGCTATAGCTGGTTAGGATTAACACTCCTATCTACCTATTTTAATATTAGTCGAGAGTAAGACCTCCTATCCTATCCTGAAAGTTATTAGTATGCGTTTGCGGTCGTACTATTTCGCGTAGTTGGCGTTGCTCGCTTCTAGCGTCTTTACTATCTCTACGCGGTCTATCTAAAGCTACTATACCCTATCCGTCGCCCGTACGGATCGCGGTCTTTTTGCTTCCCCTAGGGTATCCTGCGGACCTATTAGTTAGAATCCGAATAGTACCTTTGCCGGTATCTCGCTATAAGCTATATATTAAGAAGTGTTATAAGTCTATTCCGCTAGGACTAACTTCTCGGCCTAATCTAATTGCTTATAATAGTAGTAGGCTCGCAGGTAGTGTTCTACGATCTGGTTTATCCTTTCCGTTTATCTATCCGTTTAGGGGTAGTAAGCGGTACTTAGTCTCTATTACGTGCCTAATAGGCTATATAGCGTTATTTAGAAGTAGCTAGTAAATAGCGACCCTCTATTAGATATAATTCCCTTTAGTAGTCTAAAGACTCGGAATACATAGGCTACGAAAAGGTCTGCCAGGCTAGATACTATAAGGTCCTTTTATATAGGGATATATAATAAGTACTTAGAGAATCTATCGACGATAACTAGCAGGCTATTATATAGCTTGCTATTAGATACCTCGGAGAACGGTAGCCCTATAATAAAGTCTATCGAAATCTCTTACTATAGGCTTTCTAGTACCGGTAGGGACGTGAGTTCGCTGTAGGGCAGATAGTACCTAGATTTAGTCCGCTAGTAGGTCGTATATAATTAAATATACTTTTTAATATCCTTCCTTATACTATTCTAGAAGAAGTCTTTTAATAACCGGGTAATTATCTTTACTGTGCCTTAATATCCCGCCGTTTCTATATCGTAGCAGCTTCGTAGGAGCTCCCTTTATAATAGGTAGTAGTTGGGTATATATACTTAACCTTAGTAACGAAGTATATTATCTTCCTCTAGGACTTATACCCTCTCTATAGTATCGCCGCTCCTGCGCGATCGTCGTTATAGCTACTCTTTATTTTTTATAAATTTATTATCTGCTATAACGAACCGTACTATAAGAGGGTCAAATAACCTTTAACTATACGAGTCTGGGTTTATATTTGCGAGATAAGAGAGTAACCGAAGATCGTCGAGTGCGTCGCCGATCTGATAATATATAATAACCTTCTAGATAGATAACTAAATAATAAGTATAGTAAATATGGTCGTTAGGATTACTCCTATCTATAAGTAAGATAGATACTTAGATTAATTACTAAGGTAATAACTATCTACTATAAATAGGCGGGATATCCTATCCCTTATATACTCTAAATTATTCCCTTATTAATCCTAGTATACTTAGTACTGCTTAGTATTACTTAGTGCTGCTTAGTATTACTTAGTAAATCTTTACTAATTACTTCCTTCTTATTAGTCTATATAACCTTCCTACTAATTAGTAGATTATAGGGTTATACTAGTACTTCTCTTAATATAGTTCCGTAAAGCTTATACTATTACTTTATACTATACTCTATTCTTTTATAGGCGACGGTAACGTTCTCGATTAATATCTTACCTATTAGTATAGAGATTCCCTTAACTTCTAAAATAGGTTTAGTATTATATCTATTTAATTATAATATTATTCTTCCGTCCTATTAGTCCGTACGTATTCTAAGGAATAGTTAGATCGGGTTAAATTATAATATTACCCTCTCTCTCCTATATCTTTATCCTTAAAGATTATTTAGTTATATATAAGGTTATCGTATCGCCCTTATCCTTATTTATAGGTTCTATCCTTCTCTTATTTTTATTTATAATATTTACTTATTATATCTAGTCGAGTCGAAAAATGTTATTTTAAAGATTCGGCTAATTCTACTATTTATTATTTAGACCTTATTACTTCCTTCGATAAATTTAGTTTCGAAGTTATATTATATTCTCGTTATTTCGATTAAGGATAGAAATACTTAATAATTAAAGGTATTTCTAAATATAAAGAATATATACGCGCTAGTTATTCTTACGATAGTACTAGTATTCCTCTTTCCTTACTTTATTATATCTAAGAGGAGTATAAAAGATTATCTCGGGATAAGGCTTTAGCGGAAGAGCGCTTTCTCTCCCTATAAAAGCGTTATTAAAAGGAGATAAACGAGGCGATTTCCTATCTTATTCGCCTACGGAAATAGAAGGAGATAGCCCGGATATAGGGGGTAAAGTTAGTTTAACGGGGTCTTCGTTCCTTAGACGAACTTAAGGAATAAGAGCGCTAGGAGTTAGAAGCTATTTTATCCGTTTAGGCCTAGGGTAGTTTTGGGGTTATTAATTAGAACTCCCTTAACTTCTCCTTTCCTTTATCTCTAGATATTAGTTTTAGAACTTCTTTAGTTATTCTTAATAACCTATTAAGTTCTTTTTAGGTTCCTAAATATTATTTTCTAATAAGTATCCTTTCTACTATACTAGCTATTTCTATTAGTTACTAAACTTCTTTTTATCGAGGATCTTCTTAACTTCGTACTTATACTAATCTATAATAACTTCTAGCTATATTTCGAGTTTAGCGTTCGGTAGCGCTAGTTCTAATAGTAATATATAGAATATAGGGTATATTCTTATAAGGTAGCTTTAATTTATAGTTAAGCTTTAAAATAACTTCTTTAATTTTAAATAGTCTAATTTTCTTAAAGTCGAGTTTATCGCTTAGTCTTTTTATTTTAATATTTCGTTATATAAAGTAGACGTAGTCTCCCTCTTAAAGATTAGTCCTTTAATCTTATTCCTATTATAGTATTTCTTTATTTTTTCGTTAAGAAAAACGAGATTATACTATAAGGATTATTATAATTCCTTTAGCTTATCGACTTATATTACTACTATAGGGGCTAGTACTCCTAGTATCGCGTTTCTTACGATCTCTAGATTATATCTATAATTTACTATAAATAGTAATATTTATTTTATTTTATTATCTACGCTATTATAAGCGAACTATACTACTAGTAATAGTATAACCTAGTTATCCTATTTATAGTTAATATAATATCTTAGATACTATTTAAGTATTTAATTTATTCTTTCTATTTATCTATCTATCTATAGATAATAGGCTATTAATAGCTTATACTTAACTCCGAGTTATCCTATAAGGGATTACTAAAACTTAGATATTAATAGCTTATCTCTATCGGAGATAATACTATTAGGTAACCCGTAATTACTAATAATAAACTTTATAAATATATATATAAGTTCTTTAGCTATATTTGCTTCCTTATAAGGTAAGAAGTAGGTAAACTTAGTAAGTTTATCGGTAATTACTAAAATACTATTATATATAGTTCTAGTTAAAGGCTCCGTAGATACTAATAGCTTTATAATCTAGTCTAGTACGATTATTCCCTAGGCTCTATCTAGTAGAATAACTAGTTATAGTTCTTTATAAGGCTTATATTTTAAGGCCTTAGCTTTATAATAAAGGTTATAGTCTTTAAGAACTTCCTTAAGTCTTAGTTCGAGTTAGAAGTAGTTATAATACCTTTAAATCCTTCTTAGTATCTTATAAACTCCTTAATATCTATTAAATATCTTTTCGTAGAAATCTTTAACGAACTTAGTAAAGAGGTTCTTAGGGATTTATATTATATCGTTATAGAAGGTAAGACCGTCCTTAATATTATATTCCTTCTATCCTTTAGTAATTTCTAGGATAGTCTTATTCTAAAACTTAGAGATCTATTCGTTTCCTTCGATCTTATAAGTAGTATTGAGTTATTATAATTATATTACCTATAATTTTTATAGATTACCCTTACTATTTACCTCGAGAATAGCGTTTACTTCCTTAGGTACTTCGACTTTATAATCGGGTTATCGGCTTAAAGCGTTAGCTTTTCCGTTCTCGCTTCCTTTAATATAGATAATTTCGAAATCGAATTTAGTTAAGAACTCGGACTATCTAATCTATTATCTATTTAGGACCTTACTAGTTATAAATAATATAAGGTTCTTATAATCTATATATACTTTAACCTTATAATTAGCTCTACTAAAGTAGTATCTCTATTCCTTAAATACTTTAATAATAGCTATTAACTCCTTATCGTAAATCTAGTAATTAAGTTCTAGTCTATTAAATTTCTTAAAGAAGAACGTAATTAGGTATTTCTTACCGTTCTTATCTCTCTAGCTAAGTTATCCGCTAAGCGTATAATTAGATACGTCGGTTTTAACCTTAAAGGGTAGTGCTAGATCTAGTATCCTTAAGATAGGTTTATTAATAATTCGGTATTTAAGCGTTTCGAACGCTCCTTATTCCTTATTTTCCTATTTAAATTCGAGGTTTTTCCGAGTTAGGTTCGTTAGTAGGGTTACTATTTATTTAAACCCCTTAATAAATATATAATAGTAGTTTGCTATTCCTAGGAAGGCTTATACTTCGGTTACCGTAGTTAGTATAGGCTAATCTTTAACTACTAAGATTTTCTTATCCTCTATTCTTACTTCGCCTAGCGTTATTATATAACCTAGGAAGTTAACTTTCTATTAGTAAAAGGTGCTTTTTATTAGTTTAACTAAGAGATTATTATCTTATAGTACTTATAGTACTTAACGGACGTGCCGAATATAATCCGTTATATTTTCTAAGAAGATAAGGATATCGTCGAGGTAGGCTATAACGGAGATATCGAGGTATTCTCGTAGGATATTATTAATTATCTTCTAGAATATTACTAGTACGTTAGTAAGCCCGAATAGTATTACCTAGTATTCGAAGTATCCGAATTTAGTTTAGAAAGCGGTTTTCTATTCGTCGCCTTCTTTAATTCGAATAAGGTTATAGGCGTATAGAAGGTCTAAGGTAGTAAACTATTAGGCCTTAACTAATCGATCCCTTAGATCTCCGATAAGCGGTAGGGGGTATCGATTCTTAATTATCTTATTATTAAGTTTCCGGTAGTTAATATATAGCCTCTATTCTCTTTTACCGTTAGGGGTCTTCTTAGGTATAAAGAGTATCGGATATCCTATAAGTAACTTAAATAGGCGTATATTTCTATTTTCGAGGTTTATCTTTATATACTCCTTAAGTACGCCCTTATATTCTTATATCTACTAGTAAGTATATATAGAATCGAGCTCTACTCTAGGCTTTAGATTAATCGTGTAATCCTATCTACTATATAGTAGCAGTCCTTCCTTTAGTTTTTTACTAAATAAGGGTCGGAACTCTTAGTACTTTATAAGTATCGTTACTATATAGTCCGGTTCCTAAGGCGCTCGGATTCCTTCTTAAATTCTCCGACCTCTAACCTTATATATAGGTAGCTTCTTAACCTTTATAGAGGTATAGGTTCTTCTTAGTATATCCTACTAGAGATAGCTAATCCTCTAATTAACTTTAGGGTTACTTACTCGTAACTAAGGTATCCCTAATATTATATTATATCCTAGTATATCTATAATATTATATATAAGAGTCTCGATATAGTTCGGGAATATAATAAAGAGTAGCGCTACTTCTCTACTAATTTATCCGTTTTCGTAAGCTACCGCTTCTCTATTTATAGCGTTAAGTTAGTATAAAGCGTTTTTCTTCCTTTAAGGTATCTAGTAGGTATTAACGATTTATAGCGAGATATAGTTTCCTTAAGCTCCGCTATCTAATATTACTTATATTATATACCCTTCTATTATAATATTAATTATTAAGTAGTTATATTCTGCTACGTTTTTAGTAGTATAGAGGGATTTCTAGCTTACTAGTTACTATCCTAGTATATCTAGCAGCGTTCTTTTCCCGAAACTCTACGGGTTTTCGTAGATTTCCGTTTACTTTACTTAGCGTTATATCGTTTTATTATCTAAATTTCTTTATCGGTACTAAGTTCTTCTAGCTTTTCTAGCCCTATAATTAGGTTTTTACCTCTAATTTATAAATTTTTATCCCCTCTCTTAAGGTAACGAGTCTTCTCGTTACTTTATTAGATAGTAAAGGGTACTAGAGTAGATATTCTTTTCGTAGAGTTTTCGTGTCCTCCTAGAGGTACTTCGAGTTATACGCTCCGTTATAATCTTCTAATATACTTATCTTTAACTATTCTCTAGGCCTTATACTTCTATTTACTATATATTAGATATCTATTATCTTAATACCTATACTATATTTCTTTAGGGCACTCTTAATAAGGTATCTTTATCGGGTTATCGTATAAGATTATATAGTTCTTATAAATCTTAACTATATATACTTCTTATATATCTTTATTATAGTAAAGGTTCCTAATAGCTTCGTCTCCGGCTCGGTATAGGAAGAATCTATAGTAGATTTTAGCTAGTAGGTATTTTATATATCTATTATAGGTATAAGAAGGCTATCCTATAATACTATATCCTAGGTCTAACGGATAAGCCCTAGGATCGTCTCCGAACTATAATACTAATATATATAGCTTATATCGCTTAATTCCTAGTACGATCTTATATAGTTAATCCGAGTTAACGATATATCTTCCTAAAATAGCGATCTATTTATCCCGTCGGATATTACGTTCCTAAGAGATTTATAGATTAAGCTATTATTCGGTTAATAATCGAAGCTCTTTAGGGATCTCTAATATACTATCGGAGTTACTTTCTAGATTATCTTTAAGGGTTTCTTTAATACTTAAGTATTTACTAGGGGTATAATTTTCCTTATTAGAGTTACTAACTTAGTCCTAGCTTATAATATACTATAAAAGTCCGTTATCCTATTAGAGGATCTTTTATCGTTCTATTACCGCGGCCTTTCGGGGTACTTAGGGATACTATCCTCCGCCTTCCTTACTACTTCGGTAAATAGTATAGTTATTATTATAGTATATTATTTATAAGAGCGCGGCGTAAGGAGGTTCCTTTATAGTACTTTTATAGGTAATAGTAATTACTTCCCTATTTTTCCTAATAGTAACTTCTTCGCGCTAGGTAGCGTTTATACTACGCTCCGGTACTAGTCGAAATTACTATTTCTTTAGTTAGTAGTATTCCCTAGCGAAGTATCCTTCTTTACTATAATTATAATAAGTCTTTCTACTTTTAGGCTTATCCCTATAGGTAGTATTAAGGTTTATAAGCCTACTATAGTACCTAATAGAAGTCTTTAGTAATCCTCGATAGTTATTCGTCGAGTATATTCTTTTTCCGAAGGTCTAAAAATATTAACGCTTCCTTCCGTAGTTAGCCTAGGGCGTTACTATTTAAGGTCTAGATCCTTATTTCTCTTATCGTTATTCGTATAGATAACTATTAATCTTAATAACTCGTTCTACGTAGTTATTAAAGTCGTCGGGACGATTAGTTTTAGATATCTTATCTTTAATATCGTTACGGAGTCCGGAATAGAATAATACTATAAGTACGTCTTTATCTGTAATCTCCGTTTATAAGGCGAGTTACTTAAACTTAGATATATACTTAGACGTATATCCTTTCTATTTAAGGTTTATTAATTATTATTCGGTAGCTCTAATTATATTAGGGTCTTTAAAGGTTACCTTAAGTTTTCTCTCGAATTCGCTATACTTAGTAAACGTCTTTTTTAATATCCTTATCTTACTTACTAACGGGATTATCGAGATAGTTCCGTATAATAGGTTCGAACTATATAAGTACGTCTTCTTTTAGGAGTCCGGCGGTATAGAGAATCTTATCTAGTTCTATAACGATAGTATTTTCGTAGAAATAAAGGTAGGCTTTAACCTAAGTAAGGAAGCCTTAAATATTTCCTTCCTTACTAGTATATAGTAAAGGAGGAGGTAGTCGGTATCCTAAAGGTCGACTTAGAGGGTTAATAGGAATTGTAGTAACTTATTCGATAAGTTACTCGTTCTCTCCTCTAAGTCGTATAACTATATCTTATAGCTCCTTAATTATAGCGAGGGTATTAGGCCCTCCTATAGGATTAGCTGCTCCGCTATTACGGTTACTATTACGGCTAATAGTAGATATAGCGTCCGAAGGTTATTATTTAGTATTTTTCGGAAAGTAACTTACCTAAATAAGAGTAATTAAAATATAACGAACCGTACTATAAGGGTTAAATAACCTTTAACTATATAAGTCTAGGTTTATATTTATAAGATAAGAGAGTAACCGAAGATCGTTAAGTACGTCGCCGATCTAATAATATATAATAACCTTCTAGATAGATAACTAGATAATAAGTATAGTAAATATAGTTGTTAGGATTACTCCTATTTATAGGTAAGATAGATACTTAGATTAATTACTAAGGTAATAACTATCTACTATAAATAGGCAGGATATCCTATCCCCTATATACTCTAAATTATTCCCTTATTAATCCTAGTATACTTAGCACTACTTAGTATTACTTAGTACTGCTTAGTATTACTTAGTAAATCTTTACTAATTACCTCCTTCTTATTAGTCTGCGTAACCTTCCTACTAATTAGTAGGTTACGGGGTTATACTAGTACTTCCTTTAGTATAGTTCTGTAAAGCTTATACTATTACTCTAGGCTATACTCTATTCCTTTGTAGGCGATAGTAACGTTCTTAATTAGTATCTTGCCTATTAGTATAGAGATTCCTTCGACCTCTGGAATAGGTCTAGTATCGTATCTATTTAATCGTGATATTATTCTTCCGTCCCGTTGGTCCGTGCGTACTCTAAGGAATAGTTAGATCGGGTTAGATCGTAATAGTAAGTAGGAAGGTAGACGGCTAACCTTTCTTTAATCTATTAGTAAGGGGGGTAGTAATTTTAGAGTAGTTCTTAATAAATCGTCGGTAGAATCCTATAAATCCTAGGAATACTTATATATCGTGCACGCTATATAGCTCTAGCTACTACGCGATAGCCCTAACCTTTCCCTCGTCTATACTAACTTTCCCCTTTAAAACTACGAAGCCTAAGAACGTAACTTTAGACTAGTAAAAGAAGTACTTAGCTAGATAGGTATAGAGGCTCTATTTCCTTATCCTCTTTAGTACCTCCTAGACGTATTTAATATATATCTCCTTATCCCTAAAGTAGATAAGGATATCGTCGAGGTAAACTATATAAATCGTATCTATAAGTCCCGCTAGTATAGTATTAATATATATCTAAAAGGTTACGGGTACCGAGGTTAAGCTAAATAGTATAACTATATACTCGAAATAGCTATACTTAGTTCGGAACGCGGTTTTCTATTTATCTCCCTTTCTAATTTATATCCGGTAATACGCGTCCTTTATATCGATATAGGTAAATAACGTAGAGTTAGCTAGCTTATCTAATATCTCGCTAATTAGCGGTAACGTCGCTCTATTCTTAATAGTAACCTGGTTTAGCCCGCGGTAATCTATATATAATCTTAGCTTACTATCTTTTTAGGTATAAATAGTACTAGTATACCTGCGGAACTCCTAGAGGAACGAATCTATCCCTTTAATAGCGCTAACTATATATATTAACGGAGTACCTCCTATTCTGCTTCGGCTAAGGGGTAAATAGGCCCGAATAATAGCTACTTACCTAGTTCTAAGTCGATATAATATTCTATTATATAGTAGGCCGCTAAGATATCTAATTTACTTATATTAAAGATATCCTCGAAGTTAGCGTAAGCCTTAGGGAGCAGGGGTAAGTTCTTATCGTCGACCTCGCCGTCGCCTCCCTTATTAACGTTATAGTTATAGGCTATCGTACTACCGCCGGCCCTAACCTATATAGCTAGTCCGCTTAAATACGTTATTAGCTTCTCTACTAGGGTCCCCGTTTAGGGCGTAGCTACCGATAAGAGTACTAGCTCTACTATAAATCTCGACTAAGATAGAGCCTTCCGGATCCCTCGCTTGCCGTGTACTAGCTATAGATCTTCGAGGCGTATTTCGTAACGCTACTCCTTTATTTTCTAGTCTATTATAGGGTTCTACTATTCTAGCTAGGGGAAGCCTAAAATAAGGTTAAATTCTACTAACGGCACTACTTCGAAGGTAGTTAGCTACCTCCTTATATAACCGGATATATCGGTAATCTCGGTTAGTATATTATAATACCCGAAAGTATTTATCTTACCTCCGAATAGACCGTATAGCGCGCGGGGCTCGCTATAGCCCTACGCTAGTAGGCCGAAATAGTTATATCGTATAAGGTTAGTATTAGTACCCGAATCGACTAGCGCCTTACTAACTACCTATATACTACCTACTCGGAGTTTAAGTTTTAGCTTTAAGCGGCGTAGTAGCTTTAGGTACCCTTATATATCGACCTCCCGGATAGCTACCGGCTCCCGGTTTAGGTCCCCTATAGCTAGCTTAGGGCACCTTAGATAAATATAGCCCTTTTTATTATAGTAGTAATAGGTTACTTCCGAATATTCCCTCTAGATATACTAGGTACTACCGTAAGTGTAATAACCTGCCGGGACGCTATATAGCCGAAACTCGTCCTTAATAGCGGGTCCTAGTACTAGACTTTCTTCTTTTTCGACCCGTATTTTAAGCTTAGTAGCTACTACCTTACCGGAGCTAACCTCCCTAGTAGGTATACGCTAGTATGTTATACTTATCTCCTTTCGGGGTTATGCGAGGTCCCCCTTCTTATTAGTATAGATACGGCTTATGTCACTACTCTCCTACTTCGACCCTCTAGGTAATCGAGATTAGCTTTTCTCTTATTTTCGGTATATTTTAGGCTAGAATCTGCGCTTAGAGTAAAGGTCGTATTTATATTAGAATCTAGTTAACTACCTAGTACTCTAGTAGGTCGTTGCTAATCTCGGCCTCGACTACTTCGAATCTTTCTATAAAGTCGGCGATCTTCTCGCCTTCGCCCTAGAGTATATTGTGTATAACTAAGCCCGCCTAGAAGTTCCTTATCTAGTTATTAGCGACGTCCTCGCGTAGCTACTTCTCTATATCGTCCTAACGAATCGACCTAGTACGCCCTCCGTAATTGCGGCGCACGTAGTTAGTCTATTTACGGGCTACGCTACTATATAACGGTATTATGTAGGGATAAGTAAGGTAGTATAGGGTATACGTGTATTGAAACTTTAACCTAACGAACTCAGAGTGTTCGTTAGATTAATTCTAAAGAGATGCGTCTCCGGCTAAACTGCGGCCGTCCTATGGCCGCCCCACAGCTTAGCGTCCACGTGTACCCGCTCTACGGGTGCCCCCTTATATGCTAGCGAGGCAGGTAGTAGCGAACGGGCAGCGGTTCGCCTCGTTTTCGCCCCTAAACTCTTTCTCGCTTACGTCGAACCTGCTACTAAAGTTTAGGAGGAACTCGTAGAGCTTCTATATACTCCCTCCTTCGTACTTAAGCGTCCCCTACGCGATCTTAGAGGAGGATTAGCCGCTAGTATCTACGCGTTTAGCTACTAGTTCGCTTATTTTTAGTAGGAGGTCGGGGGAGGGATTCTTTCCTTACCTTAGCTTTATTAAGTATCGTGCCTTCCTCTTTATCCCCTACTTCGCTTCTTCTACCCGAATCGCCTTGTCTATCGCTTCGACCGTTATACCCTCTAGCTCCTCTAGCTCCCTTACTTCTAGGGTTAAAAGCGCTTATTATATATCCTAGGCCCGCTAACGCTCCCCTATTTGTTATAGTCCCGATCCTTCCTATCTAGTAGGCGCGTTAGGGGCTCCTAGAGGGGTCCCGCGGGGTCGTAGGGTACGTTTAGGGCAGCTATTATTACTTATCTCGGTCCTACGAGAGAGAGTTAAACGTATAAGGAGTTTTTATAGCAGGAGTAAGATAAGCAGCAATAGTATAGGGGAGGTAGAATAAACATTTAACTCTAACCCTTCTATATAGAAGGGTCCTCGCTAGTAGTTATATAATGGGCCTAGACCCGCTTTTCCTGCCCCAGCTCCCTGTTATATAAGCACCTGACAGTGCCTAGGATACGTGTTTGCCAGTCTTTAGAGAGCAGTGCGAAAACACAGCGTATAGTCGATGCGAGTCAGCTCCCACAAGTCATTACGACTATCGATAGAATTGCCATTCCAGGGTATTGTACGTAAAAGCTGTCGGTGGGCAGCACGATGGAAAGCGGGACATGCAAATTGATTAGCGCTTAGTCTCGCACAGTGGTGCCAGTAACCTCAGAAGGGTATCAGCGATGCAGAGTGACTCGGCGGGGCGAAGCGCCAGACATTGCAGGTTGGTGAGTCTGTTCTAGTGCATGAAGTTTCCTTCGTGAGCTCGCGACAAACCCCGTCATTGTCGACGCATCATTTCACAGCACGACGACAGCAGCTATGGTAGGTACATTGTCGAGTAGCGAGTAGGTGGCTTAATACAGCTGGGTTGAGTTAAGAGAAGACAGCAGCCAAGCGATGGACTTAGTTAGTGTACAGCATCTATCCGATCGGTTAGCTAAACCGGCCGGTTTTCCATTTTGGAGCGCAATCAACACAGTGAAGTGCATTCAGTGGAGGCAGTCAAGCAATTATAATAGGCCTTATGAGTTCATCTACATGTGCCAATAACGCTCGGAGCCCCACCGCCGCCGCTCTTGCCGAACCCACTCACTGGTCGGAGCTTTTGGCATAACTACGGATTACTCCGTAGTTAGTGGGATAATCAATTCGGACGTGCACAGGCCAGGAGGGGCAGACGAAGCTCGGGATAGCGGCTCAGTATTCTTCCGACTGATTTGTTTCGCGGGACCCACTAGACGATGCTCTGCAAAAAGCAGAGCTCCATTGAAATTTTACTCTGCTTTCTTCAAGCTTACACAACAGCTTTTCCCACCAACATCTTGAGCGCAAGCTTGATATGTTGGTCTAGGCTGGGACGACAACGATATGTGAGTATATCATACACTTTTATTCACCAATCCCCTCCATCTGATGACACGAAGTAAACCGCAAACTAGAGTCTTTGACCTACGGGAATGAAACCTCCTTACACGTCAGTCTGATACTTACAGACTACATCATTTCTCGCATGCAACTGTTTGTTGTTGTACGGGTTGCTGACTGTTCTCTAGGTTGTCAACCGTCTTCCAGTCAATATGTCACGTCCAATGGGACTGGAGGCGATAGTGCCATTTGCGCCTCTCGAGGTGGCGTTCTGCGTCCATCTCGTGTCGACCTGGACATTTACTGGTAAGCTCTCTTGTTACCATTTCTTTTCCCCACACCTTTCGGATGATGAACAACACTGTGCTACGGCACAGCTGGAAATTACCGTCCGAGTTAATCGTTGACGAAAAAAATTGGCTGTTGTCTGACTTCATTCCCACTCTCCGTGTTCTCTACCTACACATGTACTTGCCGTTGGCTAACGATTGCCAAAGTTCAGGTCTCCTCTATGCTATATGGTATGACCCGTCCGATTTCTTCCCGATCCCTCAAGCATCAACCTGATGAAGCGGCACTGGGCTCCGATCACTTTTACATGAGTCGATACGCCAACTTGCGGCAGGCCTAGAAAACCTCGCCCACTGATCCAATGCTTGAAACACGCTATGTCTGAATGATTTGTTAGGACATATGTCTGACCTTGCTATTCTGCAGTTTGTCGGATTTGTGCTGCTGTATACCGGCTTGTCATACCTTTGCGTAAGTATACTTGCCTCTATGATGCACCCCTCCTCACCTGATGAACACCTAGATGACGAGTCTGATTCGGGTTTCCGATGCTGACACAACTTTTACAATACCATTCATGCCAAACTGATCTGAAGAACCCTACACTTTCAATTGAGAAACGTACTTGGGACAGAGGCTAATCTTTTATCTAGAATATGCTAGACTTTCCGGCATCGTCCTCGTCGAGGACACTTGACAACCTGTCCTTGACAACCTCGTGATGGTAAGGATTCATTTCCCTCGTCTCCCACACCTTTGATGATGATTTGACTTAAAAATGACAAGCATATGTCAGAGCTTCGGCGCAGAAGAGAAACGTCAGGACTGATCCCCTATACACTTGAAACAATTCTTGAATTATCAATAGCTTGACTAAACCCCAGCTAATCATTCTTCATAGATGTTCTCTCCGTCTCGGCACCTTAATCTAGTATAATGTCCATCCGATCGCGCGGCAGCATCTCCATGTAAGAACCATGTCCTTCTCTACCCTATCTCCATCTCTTCACATGATGATCATATTATCACGACGGTCAACATAGCTCTATGGGCATTGATGATATCGCCTTTGACAAGGTTTCTGCTCTGATTTCACGCTTTCTTTCCCCATTACTTGTTGGCTTCTGAAATGGATCATGTTTCTAACCGGCTAGTAGGATCTCACATGTACCCTCGCGCATGGCTCAACGTAAACTTGACGGTAGGTCCCTAGTATCCAAGGTCGATTCTCATGCAACCCCGATATTGTAGTTTCTAGTCAGTCAATCCAGTTTGTCCAAACGTCCAAAACAAATATGTGGTGCTTTCGTGTCGTCGCGGTTACCAGTCCTTGCCGGCTCTTGTTGTTCGTTCATCAAAGTATGCCGGAGGCTTGCGAAGCGGGAATCTTTTCGCCCATGCACTGGATGTTCCTGGCTGCCTCGCCTCAGCTTCCTCATTCTCTCAGCCGTAATTTCCACATAAACACTGCTAGGTTTGTTATCCAGTGTGCTTGGTTACCGCAATCGACGGAGGCTATGGAACGAGAATAGCGCTGGTGTTCGTTCCACATGACTACCCCGGCCATTCATCATCACCGTTCTTTCAGCTTCCCGCCCATGCGGCCAAGTGCCTGCAAGGGTGTAGTGAGGCTGAACATGCATAACAGCAATGATCGCTAGCGATTGCCTAGTCTCTCTCCATTTCATCCTTCATCCGGATTTACAATAACAATAATTGAAATAACTTTGCCTTCTCACTCACGCCCATCATGTCGGATTCAAACTCGGGGACCACAGCAACTGATATCATCACGTACATTGGTGTACCCTTGGCGGTTCTCGGTGTGCTCCCAATTCTGTACAACACGGTGGCAACGCTCGCGGCGCTCAGCAAGATCAAACGCATGCTCAGACACAGCAGGCTCATCGGTCTCACGCGCAGCGATGTTGTCAATCGCGTCATCGAGGTAGAGTTGCCACGATATGCAGTCACTCCATGGGACCGGTTCAGTCAGAAGTCGGAATACTGGCAGCTTTCCAAGCAGCCCAGTCTGATCCCCGGCGGGTCGTGGACGACGTTCAACTGGAAGACGAACACCATTGGGCTCAAGACTCAGCGTGTCGAGTACGCTGATCAGCTTCGCCAGCCCCAGGTCGAGGTGGCCTTTGACGAGCTTGTGTCCTACTTGCTGGACCTGGGTGCTGTCCCGGACCCTCATGGCTGGAAGCTTCTGCGGTCGACGGGACTTTGGACCCCGACAGGATGCCCCCTGATGAGGTCGCCCAACGGTCAGAATGCCTTGACCATTGCACCTCTGGACGATTCAGACGGACACCTCTCACTCGCGGTCCTTTGGATGCCTTCGTGGACGACTCGGGACTTCTCGGCTTTGCCTCCGTACTGGGTGCGGCTTCCGCCTTTCTCGTCACATAATCAAGGTGTTGATGAGACTACTGAAGACTCGAGTGTGCGAGATATTGCCGATATAGAGGGAGGCGAGGTGACGGACAAGGAGCACGGCGGTCTACACAAAAGATCACTCGACTCGACTCAAAGGCAGGGACAAGTCCACGCGACCAGGCCCATCATTTGTCAGATCTCTGGCCATGGCCTTGTTTCGGCTCTACGTCAAGAGTCCGATGTCATGAGCGACACCAGCAGCCCGCATAGTCTTTCCGTCGAACATCTTGGCATCCGTAGTACCAAACTCGACGGCGCGTGGTTCGCAAGCGCGGCGACCGCGTATGGGACGACGAGCCAGACAGTACTCTGGAACTACCGTGTTCCCGATGCGATCCTGAATTTTTCACGCCGGGACTCGGTACCGTGCGGTGTCCTGGTTCTCTTGAACGTGGTGGATGACTCGGAGACACCGGAATGGGCCACCACGCACGACGCGAACGAGGAGAATCGCGAGGTTTTCTTCAGGCGGAGCGCAGAGCAGCAAGCAGCCCTCCGAGAAGAGGCCCGGATGTCACAAGCTGACCGGCAGAGAGCTGCCGGCGAGAGAATGCAACGCGAGATGAAGCAGCGGATGTATGATAGTAAGTACTTTTTTATAGTTTTTTTCCCCATCTGATGGTTCTCGCAGCATGGAAACTCACGATACACATAGCACGCGACAGATCTCGTCTCGAAAGACAGCGCCAGGAAGTCCGAGAGTCGGAGGCGTTGCAGAGTCCAAAGTGGGCAGCCCAGCTCGTTGCCGAATATAACCTGCGGTGGCTGAAGTCTCAACGTTTCGTTAACGATGATATGGCTTTGAAAGACGTGGTTGGCATGCTTCTTCACCGTCTGGTCTTGGACGAGCAGTTCGCCTCCTCCATCTGCAGAATGTTGGATCTATGGAAGGCCTGGGTTGAGAATGGAGGTATGAGAAAGTCCGACTATGTTGCCTCGAGAGGGGATCAGCAACTCTTTGCATACGCCAGCTTGATTGTTTTCTTGATCAAGAATACCGCGACTGCGCAGGAGGGTACTCTTTCCACGGACTTGCAAGAGTGCATGAGCATGTGGAGAACGGTTCGCTTGGGTTGAGGCCTCCTTCAGTGGCAGGCAGGCAGCCCGTTCCCTATTCATCTACTCGCAAAGCAGAAAACATGCAGTGGCACGCCGGCCCCGGGTCGTTTAGCTGGCACCGGCCTCGTCCAGCTCGGTGCTTTCGGCCACATCCTGCCATTCTTCACAGATCTTCAGCGTCTCTTCGCATTTGGCCCTGACCGTCTCCAAGGCGTCCCGCCCGAGAGGAATACGCAACGGGGCCGTCCTGCCCGCAGCCATTCCCGTGCCCTTGACCAGCTCAATCATGCGCTCGACGGCCTTGTCGGGGTCGCCCGGCTCGTTGCCCGTGATCGCAGTAGCGAACGCCGCCACCCCGGCGTTGTACTCGGCGTATTCGCTGATGCGCGAGGGCGCTTGCTTGATGTTGGAGAAGACCTTGGTGCGGAAGAATCCGGGCTCCGCGATGAGGATCCTGATCGCTGGCGCAACGACGGCAAGCTCCTTTGATAGTGACTCGACGGCTCCTAGCGACAAGCGTCAGCGTCGGGGGGATTACCCATGTTTGCGTGAACCACCATCGCAACATCGCCTACCTTCCAGGGCATATTTGCTGGCACAATACGAGGACGCACTCGCCACGGTGTGCCACGCCGCCTGCGAGCTGATGTAGAGCAGGGTGCCAGCCTCCCTGGCACGCATATACGGCAAGAAGGCGTTTGTGATGTTGACGGGGCCGTAAAAGTTGGTCATCATGCAGCAGTGCAATTCCTCGTGGCTGTACCGACCAGGTCAGATGACGGTTGGGGGGGCGGGCAATTGACGCTCGGCCTAGGTAGTTAGTTACCTGGTTTCCTCGAAAGACCCGATGGGCAGGTATCCGGCATTGTTGACGACCACATCAATGCCGCCGGGGTAGATCGCCCATGCCTCCTTGACGAACGCTTCGATGTCCCCCATGGGGGACGTCACGTCGAGCTCCATGATGGCGGCCCCGGTGTCTTGCAGGTGCGCCAGCTTGGTGCTCGCGCTGCGTCCCGTGGCGATGACATTATCGCCCGCGGCTCGCAGCTTGCGAACGAAAGCCTCGCCGAACCCGCTGGAACACCCAGTCACCAGCCACGTCTGCGTAGGGGACGGCATGGTACACGGATAAGAAGGAGGGACTAGAGGGCGATGATGAAGCAAACTCGGCTCGTGCTTGCTGGCTACGGTGTGCAGGGCTGCAAGTCACGCGTGTCGCAACGAAGAAAGACAAAGTCGGTATTGCAAGCAGAGGAGAGAGTACTGTTCAGTGTTTGCTCTGACAGCAAACCCGAATCAGTGGGTTTTATACTTCTCCCTCCCCGTGTGGCTCCAGCTTCGTATGCGGGTTAAAACTAACGTTTATGTACCGAGTATTGCTGCGGTGTGTAGTCCACACCTAGTCTCTGAAACGACACCACAGCGCAACAACTACTAGGGGGGACCCAAAACCTGTATGGGCCGAGTTTTTGTTATTCGACCTGTTAGCTCCTCAAGAGCTTGAAACAAGCGAGCCCCTTATACTAGGTGCCTAACTAGTTACCCCGTAAACACGTCGACAGCTCAACTCCTGATACGTCTACAGCAATATAACTAGGTACTCGTCTACCTGCTTATAGCCAATAAGCGGCGGGCGCTCCCGGAGTCGGGGCTCGACTCGGTATAGTAAACTTTTGCCATGGAGCTTCGATGAAAACATGGGTCACTCTCCAACTACACAGTAACTTATATGCTACAGTCTGCACCAATGACGGCCACCGTAACGTAGTTAGTTGGTCACTATCAGCTAATAAGTGCTACACCGTCATTTGAGTACCGCCGTTTCTCCCGTTTTAGCGCGTTGTAGTGCTTGCTCCTCAAGTTTGTCCAGGGTGATCTCGTCGATAGTCGTCGGAATCCTGTCGAGCTGCATGCGAATTCACGCTGATCGCATATGCCTAACAAAGTGAGTAACTAACTAAGCAGGGTACGCAAGGCTTTCTTTTCTAGTACATTTCTTCGGGCACGATACCCATGTCACGAAATGGGAGCAGCTTTCCACCAATCGGAACTGCGGTACCGCTCCCAGCTTCTCCAACCCCCCGCCAACCTCACCACTTCTCGAGAACAGCAACAACAACAACAACAACAAAGTGGTAGCTACCTAACAACAACACCACGCACCCATCAAGCAGGCACCTGGGGAACGAACGAGCACGGACAAGATCACATTCTCTTCACCCAAGAAGGTAAAAAGGGAACAAAAAGGAAACCTCCGATGCGGGGAATCGAACCCCGGGCTAGTCGGCACAAACCGAACCATAGGCAATCTACTTCATATTCATGAGAGCGACTAATGTTAACCACTACACCACATCGGATCATTGGTTGACGAAAAACCAAGGAATTACATTCAAATATACCAGCAAGTATAGATTGGGGCGTGTCACATGTGTGGGAAAGCAATAAAGCTCGTGGCCGACCCTTCGTGTGGTTCGTTGGGCGTGGTTATTATAACACACCGAGTATAGAGTAACTATACGGAGTAGTCTTGAAGATATGACGACCAGACGCCAGATTGGTCAGAGAACCGAGGTATGTTTGAAATTGCACGGCTTGCACGGCTTGCACGGACTCGTAGAACTAGCCGAAACGAGTCTGCAAGGAACCGATGGGAAACGGAAGAGGCATTTACGGATAATGTGGCCGCAATTGAGATACCTAGGCGGGGGGCCGCATGGCAATCATGTTTCCCCGACTCCTCCGCAGCATAGCTCCAGCTCGGCTGCAACATCGATCCAGCATCGACGGCACGTCAAGCGGGGGAGTGGCTCGGCTGATGGCAATTGGCCGGCTTGGAAAGTCGACAGGGAAATAACATTTAGCCCAAACCTATACAAAAGTGAGGCCATGGTCCTCCCAAACGGCTGGGGATGAGACAGGTACACCACGGTCACAACCCTTTTGCTCATCCCACGTAGAAACTCGGCCCAAAACCATGCGTTTACTCCTCCTCCTCACCCACTTGACCATCGCGGGCCTCGCGCGCGCAGCCGCGCCGTCGCCACCGGGTCTGGAGTACCTGTACACGGTCAATGCCACCCTCGGGGCCGGTATCGACGTGGGCGCGAGTCCCCAGGGCACGCGGACAGTGATACCCATCACGGGCGGGAGCTTCACTGGCCCCAAGCTGAACGGTACGTATCCTCTCTCTCTCTCTCTCTCTCTCTCTCTCTCTCTCTCTCTCTCTCTCTCTCTCTCTCTCTCTCTTCCCTCCCCCTCTCGCGTGAACCGATTACCTCGGAATACTGACCGCGTGTTATTGCAGGCAAAGTACTGGACGTAGGCGCTGATTGGGGCCTGTCGGACCGCTACGGCACCTTTCACCCGGACACGCGGTACCAGCTGCAGACGGATGACGGGGCCAACATCTTCATCCAGACAAACGGTCCCGCCAAGCCGGATGGGACGATACATCTTAACGTCAAGTTCGAGACGGGCCACCCTGATTACTATTGGGTGAACAACGTCGTGGCTGTTGGCATCTTGAGGAGTGGCAATGGGTACGTAGTTATCGAAACCTGGGCTTTGACTTCGCCTGTCTGAGACTGGGAGGGAGGGTACCGAGTGTGGTTGAGAATGAAGATGGCCATGTCGATCGAGATGCCGTGATGCTACCCATGGTGGTGCTAGATACACGGCGACGTGAACCAGTTGCGCTGCTCAGCTGAATACTCTTGCAACCTCGGGACACTTCGGGACACTTCAGCCTACCATCATGACTTCTCCTATACCATTGATTATCGATCGACCGAACCGGCATGCCTTGCCTTTTGTCAGTCACAATCGTCGGGGTTGGTGATGGGCTGCGGTATACCGTGCTCGATGATGCTACGCCTCTCTCCCGAAAGCAAAAGCGTGCCGTGTCCTGCTCCTGAGTCCCGATATACGCCACAGTCCAGACTCCAGACCGGCGTGCAAGTCAAAGTCCGTTGGGTACTTGCACCCATTTGCTCCCGTTACGGCGGCGGCGGCAGAATGGCTCTGGGCTTCTAGCCCCTCACCCAACCCAAGCGAGTCGACGATGCTCCGTACAGCGACACCGCCAACAGCAGCTGGGTAAAATACTCGGTCGAGACCAGTCTTCCACGGGCTAATTAACTCTGCTGCCGCGGCAACGGCGGCGGCGGCGGGTGCTGCCACTACGACCTCCATCTCGATGGCAGGCACCGACAAGCGCGGGAGGAGGCTGGCGTACGCCCGCCCTTGTGTAGACATCCGTCCGTTCTTTGACCGAACTTTAGCTTCCTCCTGTCAAGAACTCGACAGAGTTCAAGTCGGACCGCAGTTGAACGGGTGCCGCGGCCGTCGACCGTCGACGTACCTACCGGTGACTCAGCATGGTCAGCTGCCAGTAATGAATCGCGCAACGTCCAGGAATAGGGGACAGGCCATTAGCCTCGGCCTTCCCCCACGAGGCATGCGCTGTCAATTGCATTGCGGCTTGCCTAGCGGCAAAGATAAAGATCTGCTGTCAGCCTGCCACCAGTTTTGTTCGGTGGGTGCCGCGGCTATTCTCGTCCTGTCCTGTCCTGACTCCTGTCTGTGGGCTGTGGGCTGTGGGCTTCGGTGACAGAAAAGCGTGCCGTTACTGCCGACCCTTCAGCCTCCAGCATCGTGATGCGTGATGCGTGACGAGTGATGCGTGCGGCCTCACTCTCGGTCGGTCAACGGTGACAGAGTTAATTAAGCTTCTGACAGCGAGTGCCAAGTTTGTCGACATTACGGGATGATGAGTGGGAGTGAGTGGGGGGGGTTTCAAGGTTTCCCCAGACGCGCTGACTTTTCTTCGTCTTGGACGTTTGGATAAGTCATAATAGTAAGCGTCAGGGTCTTGGAGCCGAGGCTGTATTGATTGATTGGGTCAGCTCTCTCCCTTTTCCAGTAATGCGCAACCACTGGCTTCAGCACACGATTCAATTGACGAACATGCGAGCACATGTTAGTGAGAATGCCATGACGCATGCAAGCTATAAAAAGATTGGGGACTTGGAGGGACTTGGAGGGACTCGGAGGGACTCGGAGGGACTGGCAAACGTTGTGATGTCTACATGCAAAGTACACGGTGACTGTATACCTGGTCATGTACCCCTTTCCTAGGCCTGCTTCATCGGAAGAATCCACATAACCATCCCATCCAAGAAGACTGAGTAGGTTGCTCCTGTAATTTGTCTGCCCGGTCTGCCCTGTCTGCCTTGTCCGCCCTGTCCGAGCCACCACCACTGCCACACAGAGTCGTCGCCCCCGAAGATATCCGCGCAAGGTCGGCCTTGCCTGTATCTGACTTGACAGCCGCCCCCGTCGCCGCCGCCGTCACCGCCGCAATGGACTCGACTTCCAACTCGAACGGTCCTTGCTGGTTGCCGAAAAAGCTGGTCTCGCATTAGAAACGACGAAAGAGGTTTGTTTGGCATGCAGAGAGGACGAACCTGCGCATCATCAGGGATATCCTCCTCACGTTCCGCAGGTCGAGAGGCTCGGCGTCGGGCTTGGCCTTGCCACGATACGTTGGCTTAAACTCGTGCCACGGCACATACAGCTCGGCGGTGGACGACAAAAAGTCGTACTCCCAGCTGACGGTGCTCTGCTCCCGGGCGTCCGGGCGCTTGGCCGGGACTTCGTCCTTGAGCGTCAGCGTGTATTTCTTGCCGTCGCTCCCGGCCACCTTGAGCACGAGGCCGTCGTAGTCGTGGAGGTCCCAGGCGTGGGGGTCTACGGTCCGCTGCGATGCGAAGCCGGCACCACCCAGGGTCTCGATGTCGAGCACGCCGTGGAATACTGCCTTGGAGCCTGAGGGGCAGTCTAGGGACGACTGGCTCTGCCCGCCCCTGACCCGGTCATCCGAAGCCGTCCATGAGCTGGCAGACCACGGGCTAGGTGGGTGGTCAGACTTGAGGAGAACCATGGGTAGCTGGAGGGACCGCCTAGTGCCGTTCGGATCAAACTTACACGTCGCCCCCGAAGAGGTATTTCCGCTCTGTGGTCGAGGTCGTCATGGTCACGGAAGAGGCTGGGCTGTCACACACGCGCGCTTTTCTCCCAGATTCGGGTCCGAGCCTTCCGGGCTACTGACTACTCTTCTGCTAGTCGCAAGACCAAGCTGCTATCGTGGGATCGAGGTGTGATGGGATGCGTCTCGGGGCTTGCGTGGATGGATCAATCATCATGGGGTTTGTGTGTGATTGTGCTCCGGACGGCGTGGCGCGCATGGGGCTGGAAAAAGTGTCCGTCGTGGGGCTGAACCGACGAGTTGAACATCGTCGTCGTCATCATCAAACCACAACTAAAACCCGGCCCTACGAGAGGCCGTCGGCGGAGTATCAAGCAACTTGTGCAGCTTAAGCGCCCAGACAGTTCATTAGTAACGTTACCGTAGTAGCGATCGTTGCCTAGAATATAGTCATTCCATCCATGGCGACGGGAGTCCCGAAGCAATCATGGAGGTTACCGTGCAATGGTATTTTTGTCGCAACGCTGAAGATGGATACTTTGCCCGTTCGTCGCTAAGAATATCAGCCGCACGCATCCTGAGCCCGATGAGCGTGCATTGCAGCAAGGAAGGATACTTACAATCAATCATGTGCGCCCTGGGGTCTTAACCGGTGGGAGAAACCTCTGTACGACGTAATGCCTGTCGATATGCAGCCCTATTTTGATTGATCCCTGGTACGGATATATTCGAAAGGACACTGCAGGAAAAGTCTTGGCGGAACTCGTCGGGCGCTTGCATTTTTAGCTTGGAGACATGTCGGAGTTGTTCGCTCTTTCGATAACCCCGCGAGCTGTGACCTTTTCACACTTTGTACCATCTGGAGACGGGCCATCTCGATACCTGCACAAGACCCCCCCTCCCCCCCCTCTCCCGTCTGAGCCCAAGGCGCTGGCCCCAATCGAGTAGCTCGTTCCCCTGGGCTCCTGGAGCCACCCGCGCAACTTGTCCCGCCGCCCCGATCCCTGCATCTCTGCTGAGCCTGTCAGAAGTCTGATTCAACTGACCTCCCAGAACGCCAACACGCCACATCGCGGGACATTGTCAAGTCGATTCCGGAATCTGCCTTGTGTTCTTTACCTAGCGTCCCTGCCAATAAACTCTAGATCATGATCCCGAAATATACTGTCTGCTGAAGCCGTGACTGAATGAGCCAGTATGATTCACCAAACCTGTAGCCCGTCTTAGAGCCCCTGCCGAGTACGAATGCCGTAATCTGGAAGACCGAGCCGACCAATGAGAAATTGGCAGTCGCAAAAAGTTGCCTGGCCCGTTCATTGATCTTCGCTCTTCTCCACCCGATGCTGCAGGTCAGTCCTTTTGCTCTTTTGGGTTAACAATCCCGGTTTTAGTGGATGTTACTACTGAGTATGCGACTCCACCATATGCCAAGTACCGCTACTGCTGATACTACGTACCGTACCTCCGTACACAGTAGTTACCGATGGAGTCTCTACTGCGCACGAGTGTACGTACAGAGTATACCAAGAGACGACGACAACAAAGTCATAATGATACTATATACACACAACCTATGTATTGTTATCTGGTGGTTATTAGTCTTGGGGGCTTATTCCATGGCACAAGGTCAAGTCCTCTCACAGTACTCCGTACGTACTACGGAGTATCCGTAGAAACAATCAAGAGTCAGAGTCCCACAATAGTTTAATACTAAGTAGTTGCGTTACACAAAAAGACGACATGGGGGGTTTGCCGCGATCCCTGCCAACTTGCTATGTGGAACTCCTCATTGGGCACGTGCGTACGTGGATAGGGGTGCGTAGTACGTAGTGCTTGTCGTAGCATCGCGCGCCCGCGCTCCCTTGTCTGGGGTTGACTAATACTGTGATTTGTGTTCCTTTTCCCGGGATATTGACCAGCTCGTACGGGGCGGAGGGGAGGAGGGAGGGGGGGGCATCGTCAAGAGCTAGGGGGTTATCGGTGGTTTTGCGTACTAAGTAGTACGAGGCAAGCAAACACGTCAACACGTCGGCATTATGATTGCGGGAGGACTTTGGTCAGTCGGCACCTGGATCAATCATGAGTCGCTTGGTACCCAATGCTCGCGTCCCTACTTCCCTTGAATCTTTCGGAAGCAAAGCCCACCCACACCCATCTGGAGTAGTACTACGCTGGGGAATGCTTCCTCATTGGGACTAGAGTCAGTCCCTACACTGCCACAGCGTGGGAGTCACTGCTATGGTTACAAATCACGCCTGGCGGTGGGATTCGTGGTAGTTACTCCGTAACTCCGCAGCTATCTGCTAAAGCCGCCTTGGAGCGGCGGGCGGGTGGCTTGCTGTAAATCGAAAAAGTTCACGGCATGGCGCAGCTTAGACGGGCAAGGCGATGCCAAAATGTGAAGGGACACGTTCCCTGGAAACACGAGTGCATCGATCTGTTGGAATGTACAACCCATTCTGCCACGGTAAAGTAGAATATGCGCTGAATTGAAGTAACACCGTAGGTATATAGCAAAGCGCCGCCAAAAGTAAACTCCCCCCGATAAGTCGCCTCGGTGAACGATTTCCCTTATAGTCCATAGAGTTCGAGCGCTTCGACCCCCAAATGCAATTTTGCGCCGCCAGTGCGATTCTCATACCCATGAGTGTGATACGCCTGGCCATGCTGGCGTGAATCATGTCGTCTATATGTAAGATGCCGTTCACTGGCCCATCCGCGGCGAGCCCGGCATCGACAACGGTGTGGTTGGGTACTCATAACCGGCATCGGAGCAGTTTGCAGAGTGGTCGAATGAGTGAGAAAGTGGAGGTGTCTGGCAGGACCGATCAGCTGCGTGTTCGGTAGGGAGTGACGCTAACAGTACGACTCACATGAGGGTTCGAATGATCGTAATGACTCTGCCCGTGACCCTGGATATCCATCCCGTTCATATAACCATATGTCACATAGGGGGATATCGACTCGTCGGCGTAGAGCTCCCTCTTGATCGCATCGCTAAAGTGGGTCATGGAGGGAAGCGTGCACGGTACCGTCGTGGCGCTCATGTAGCTGGGATAGCCATCGGACGTCGTCATGGGATAATGCGAGGCCGTGCCGTAAGGAGGCAGAAGCATCTCGTCTGGGGGCGGATATGACGAGTAAGAAGAGATAAATGGGGGCGAGTGTGATCGCTCCCGCTCATCGTATGAAAGCATGAACTCGTCTTCGTGGTGCATCGGTGGTGTATACTGAGGCGGCAATGGTGCTGCCTTTTGTGTACTGGCGCTAGACTTATGGGACTTGCTCTGGGAGGATTTCTTGGATGCCTTGCTGCTGCTGCTTGCGTTGGCACTGCTGCTGCTGCTGCCTGACTGTGCTTGCTTCTCAGTCCCAGTAATCGGGGTACCATCTGGTGCCGCACGTCTCTCAAGGTCTTCCAGACGTCTCTTAAGCTTCTTCCCTGCGAACCAGAGTTAGCGTTGGTCAAGTAACAGGGTTGGCGCAAGGTAACGCACTGTAGTTGCGCTGGGCAATGCGGTTCTGTATCCTTCTACGCTCTGCAAGATCTGATATCTTGGTCCAGTCCTCATCCGGATTGGCAGAACTAGAAAAGGCGCTGCTTGTTCCTTGGTTCGAGAACTGCCTCGACGACTGGGTAGCTCCGTAAGCTGGGGCGTACTGAGGTTGTGACATGGCGAACATGAGAGCGGGACGATGTGTTGCAGGTGCTATGGTGTGTAGACTCCTGTAGATAAGTATCAGGAGGAAGACTTATCAAAGGCTCTTCTCGTTGTTGAGTGAGTAGACTGGTGTCGGGCCAAGTTAAGAATCCAGAGACGGGTGGGAGCAGGTAGGTAAATATACACAGCTTCTTTCAGCCATGATGAGAGTCGATGAAGAAGGACCAGGGTGCAGGTGACCCCTGTACATTGTAGAACATGCGGACTTTCACCCATGCCATGGGTACCAATGTACATGTGGACGTACTGAATGAATAGCACACCATCAAGCTGGAGCTCCACGACATGGGAGGTTCCAAATCCCAGGCCCGCCTTTTCGGGAGAAGGCTAATGCGACGTTAGAGAGGTCACTAATATGGTACCAGACCGCGCCTCGTTAAGGCTGCATGAAGAGTGGAGGGGGGCCTGAAGTACCCAAGTATTTAGCCCTTTACCACAGGGCTTGTACTTGGGGGCTCGTATGCGCTAAGTTGACTGGATCGCATCCCAAAGAGGCAGTAAGAAGTAGCTACTACGTACATCCCCCCCGGCCCCCTCCCCCCTTGTGCCCGGCGGAGCGGGTCTGACAAGTACTGTGCTGTGTATGGCGGCGATATTTACCTGCAGGCAAGGAAGTACAGTACGTACGTGTAAGTGCTACTACGTATTTGTGAGGCCGAACGCGATCGGGCGATTTTCGTCAGCTCCGACTGTGCTGCTGGGTGACTGGCACACCATAGCCATGATGTCGTATACTCACTTACTGGGGGCCCCCGTGTTGAAGACGACGTCTGATTTCACCATGATCTGGAACAGGTCAAAATATAGAACCAGCGCGCTTCTAGGTACTAGTCAATTGGAATGATTCTGGCTTCCATGTCCAGAATTAGGTCGTTACCGCGTGCTCTGACCATTTTGTTCGCGCCAATTGACGGAGACAGAAGCGAGATCAGGGTAGTAGTACCGTCTCTCGGCATGGTAGTTGATGGATAGGAGCAATTAGCGGCTGCTGAAGCCATGTCGCTTTATTAAGGGTCTTGCCTTAGAATAGCTCTCACCTGAAAGTGCAGGCACCTACATTTCAGGGACTCTGATTTGGCCCCCAGACAGTGAGTGGGTGGACCAGGTGTTGAGACCTCAACGTGGGAAGAGGGGATAGAAAGCAAATGCCGAGGAACTGTCTAACATGCGGTGAAGATCTGTTCCACAAGACGTTATTGGGCGTAGAGATACCCTTGAAGGACATGTTTCTGGTACGTTAATGCAGAGACCACACCATTCTCGTAGGGCGTACACGCTGGAAGAGGGAGTGTGTGTGTGTGTGTGTGTGTGTGTGTGATGAGCGCGCGAGTTCTGTCCGGGTCCGTAAGGCCAGCCAATTCGCTTTCCGCAATGGCAGAGAGTCTCTTTCGCACGTGGCTTGGTAAGAATCCTATTTTTGGCGAGAGTTCTCACCAAGCGGGGAAGCAAGTGCCATTGGTGGAATCTCCCTAAGTAGACATTGGTACACCGGTAGGGCTGGCGAATCAGGTTTTGTGACCATGGAAGCCGCCAGACGATGTGGAATTCCGCTGGAAGAAAGAATTGCAGGTCGGTAATTGACCGATACAGGTGCATGCATACTTGAAGCACAGAGCGATCGAAAGTACGTTCTGGTGTAGCAGGACTTGGTATCTGCAACGCTAGCTCTCGTTCCAAATGTTGGTAGTGCTATAGGAGTCTGGGTGTATGTGCGAGTCGTATCCGTTGCCGCGGTGTACTTCGGCGGCGCAGCAAAGATCATTGATTGTCGATCGTTGCTGCCGGCGGGTAGGAAGGCTATGGTGAGTCGTAACTGCTAGGTGCTGAAGATTTCGGGATTAGAGTGCCCCCCCCACCTGTCGTAAAGCCGCAGCCAGGCTAGCGTTAGGTGCTGAAGATATCGGGATTAAAGCGTCCCACCTGTCGTAAAGCCGCGGTCGCAGCCAGGCAACAACATTATCATGGGTAGTTATGTACTCCATAATTATCTGGCTTCCGCTTGGCTTCATCTCCCAGGCTTCGCGTCTTCGTGCGCTCTGATTGGTCTCTGTACGACTGGATGCCAACTTCGAAGTCGGCTTTCGCTCTACGGTAACTATACCAACCCACCAACCCACCAACAGAGCCTCGTAGTAAGTAAGTAATGAAACCACCGCTACACCTGCGTACAGAAAGACGACGCGTCCCTAACTTGACATCAGCTGGGCACTCAGCAGGAGCTCAAATACCAAGTCGGTTCCCTCCGGACCATAGCTGTCAGCGGGGATCGAGTTACAGCATGCAAGCGGAAGTCAAAGACAAGTGTGAATACGGTAGTCCGTCAGAGACCTCGAGATGCGATAAACAAACATCCAAACTGCCTTTGGAAAAACGGAACACACATCATGTGTCACCCAGGGATCGCTCACTTCCAAGTTCCACAGCAAGCTGCCTAATGTGAGCACCCCTGGGACACTAACGATGACTTTCACAAGTGTGTCCATACCCATTTGCTACGTAAGACTTGGTCAGGGTTAATGCAGTAGCCATGTCTTCAAAATGGCTTCAAGATGAAGTTACCGCGAACGACGCGACCGGGGCTATCGTGCCATTGCACGTCCCTCGGCTGTCCGTTCGGTTCGATGGTCCGCTTCACCGTGTTGACGACTATAACACCCGCCCCCCTCAAAACGATCTCCGCCCAGTTGAAAGGAAATCCATCGTCCGACTTGCAACCAAATCAGATCGCTCCGAGCTTCGCGTGCGCTCCGTCAGAGTCCAAGCATCGTACTACGATATGCGGACCCTGCCAAGAGATCAAGTCAGCCCTACAGGAAGTAGTTAAGTACACAGCCACACCGTTGCGGTCAGCTACGTACGGAGTACACAGTAGAACCTTCTGTTGACCTCTCTGCTCAGCCACTTGTGGTCTGAAATCATCATTCCATGTCATGGCCTATATAAGTCAAAACTCTCTGATCTAGCAAATGGTTGCTGGGTGATGAGACGATAGAAGTCGCCAATTTCAACCAGGCCCTGCTTCCCGGAAACGTTTGGCCTGCCCCTCGAGATGCAAATCCCGATAAGTGCTCATTGGGAGACGGACATATAAGGTTCTCACCCTATTCCGCGCACACCCACGCAAAACCCCGTCGTAAGACTGAGAGGAGCGCGAGAGCCGCCACGGATGTGTTGTAGTACCTACTGCAGGTGCGCCAGTCCCGTCTGTGCTGCCCATGCAGATAATCCCTGATCCTGACCCCCATGCTTTGTTTGGGGTTTGGCATAAGTAAGGGCGTTGCGAGACCAGGGATGTACCTCGCACGTCGCCGCCATGTGGAAACGCTCTCGGGAGTGTCATCCGAAAAGCAAAGGGCAGATTTCGAAAGCGAACGATGAATGACGAGAAGGCTTCGAATGCAGAAAGATAAGACACGGCTGACCTGACCAGATGCCAGCCATCAGCTTCACAGTCACTGATACGTCCTGGTTTTTCATGACCGTGGTTGTTTTGACTATATCGCGACTTGCCAGTGAGATGACGAACTTATGCTGCTGTTGACTGTAGTACTCACGTTAGCTAAAGCCTGTATCCGAGAATTCCGTGCTCGGCCTGATAGGCCGTTCATACGGGGGCAGAATCATTCATTCTCACCCAGAGTATGAGAGCCGAACGCAGTACGGATACGGCGTAACTACACAGTACTCTGTAGTTACAGCTCTGTCAGTTGTCGCGTCCAAATCTATTCCCAAAACCTTTCGGCCCTTTTAGATATGTCATCATTGTGAGTGTCGACATGAACCCTGCCAACGTATTGTACACAGAAGTTGTGGTACGTGCTTATTGGCGCAGTCTACAAAGACACGGTCGCAAGTACCTTCAAGATCGCGACGATCTTTGCCCCCAATCAGGTACAACTGACAAGGCAGACAGCAGCAAGCACTTCGTAGCCAGCCATGCTAGTAAAGCAAATTGTAGAGTCTACAGTGGTGGGTGCTTGCTCGCAGGTGGGTACCTCGTAGGAAACGGCTTGACAATGCGATCGACATACCTAAAAGCTCACCTCGTAGCCGCCAGTCACTATTGGGGAAACGCTTTGCTCGAACTCTATCCTATCAACTTGAAAGGCTCTACCCTTTGGATTTGTCATACGTGTTCCTTGGAGGGGTTAATTATCTACTACTTCGGAACTATTGGGGTAAAAGAGTATGCACCCCCCGTTCCCTCCCCCGGTCAGCTGCGTCAAAGTTCCTGTAACCGAGATGTTGCTAACGTTTGTTCATCTGCACCCCCCCCACCCCCCCCAACCCTCCCCCAACCCCACTCACTGATGGCGTGGCATTGGCTTCAATGCACTCGCCATGGGTGCTGTCGCCGTCCCGCCGGCGCCGGCGGCGGTACGGGGTGGGTATTTTCATCGACCACAGTGCTAGTCGGGACGGATATTGACATAGATAGTCGTCGCGGAATCACAAAGCGAGTCGCATCTGTGTCTGTAGAGAAGTATGTCATGTTTCGAAGGACCTTCTTGGCTTGATCAAGCCACCGGCTAGTTACCGGACGATTACCTGCTGGCGACCTTACCTCAGCGGTAATCCTCCCCAGCGGCATCATGCTACACTCCGTAGGGCTGGCCTATGACATTCTCCTACCAACTCCCAGAGCTCTACCCAGCTGCTAGGACCCCATCAGCAACATGCAGGGCGGGCAGTGCCTATCGTTCCTTCACCCCACACTCTGTCAAGATGATCACACTGGCTCCTCGGCTGTCAACGCTGCAGAAAGCAGACGATTGAGCGGATCGCAAGATTGCAGCTAGCTCCACGATGCCTTGTGACGCAGCTTTCTCGCGTGCAGCCTGTCCTGGGCTGCTGCGCCTTTCTGGCGGTCTGGGATTTGCACTTTTGAAAGAGACACGGAGGCTAATTAGCCCAAGGTCTTCCCCACACGCGTGCAAGCGTGCACGCGCAGGATCGCCGAGTAGCTAGCTACTTGGTGTGGGTGTGGTAGTTAGCGTGGCAGCGTGGCAGCGTGGTGGTGGTGGTGTGGTGGTGTGGTGGTGTGATGGTATGCGTGCAGTGACGACTGTTGCGGTTGCTGCGTCTCTAGCGCCTTCAGGTCTCGGTGTCGCCGCTAGCTTCCGCTATTACGCATGGCCCGTAGGGCTGAAGTGGGTGCTTGGGGGTGGTGTCTCTGGGTACTGGCCACCCGTCTTGGCAAGTACACGATCCAATCAACCCGTGCAGCTATCACGCATACCACATAGTTAAAAGTATGGGTGATGCCGTGTGGTACTTTCAAGTCAGCACCAATCACCAGCCGGCGACAATTAACCGTTGTCGTGTCTTGGAGTCGGGGTCCTCGGGTCATCTCAAACTCCCAAAGTAGCTAACTACCCTGCAGCTTGGAAGCCGTCGTTATTCCTGAGCCACGGCCACGGCCACGGCCACAGGCTAGATACGCCAAACGCTCAACCCGAGCTACCGATGCGATGGCTGATTGGTTTTGCACTGAGCACACGTGGGAATAGAAGCCTCCCTGATCCTGATGCCATCAAAGGCACGGAAGCCGCGGCGCGAGCAGCTGGGCGAGCGACACTCGCGTGGGCTGTAGCCTGCAGGCGAAGCTCGATACGGCAGGATACTGCAACATGTCCCAGGTATGAAACCCCTGCAACCCGGGCTTTGTATCCGTAGTTAACTAGGTGATTGATCAGAAGCGGTGACGGTCTGACATGCTTGTTATTAAGACCAGCAGACATGGGATTGGGGACTCTCTGTCTCATCGCAATATGTTTCCATGCGTCGACTCTGTGCCATGCGCGCGGGTTGCTATCTTGACGAGATATCGCCGACCTGGTGGGAAAGGACACTGCAGGACGGGATGCACAAGGAAATGCACAAGGCTGTGACGTCTGGCAGGACCGGCCTGCATGAGCCCTCGATGGTGTGTCATCTGCACCTGCTGCCACCGAGAGCCTCCCATCAACACGAAACAGGCAGCTCCGACGTGTCGATGCCCGTTTGGGAGCCTGAGATCTGCGCCGAGGCCGCGAACAACTGCCTGGTCCTGGTCCAGCCCGCCATGACCGTCCCCATTGGCCAGAAGTACTTGGTATGTGAACCTTCGGGCTTTGGCCGTGTTTTGGCCGTCCGCAGGAGTACTACGAAGTCGGGTGGTGGTCACCTAGGTCCTATCCGTACGTAGTACTCACGGAGGGGACATGACTAAGTCCTCCTGTGGGATGCGATGCGGGACAAGTTAGTTACTGGTACGAGCCAACCAAACCCCCCTGTCAACACGGCAACGTTCCATTTGCGCCGTCTGCTAGTTATGAGCTTCTCTCCAAGTCCAAATAGCAGCCAATGATGTTGCTGAGAAGTATCTCAGCACAGCACACGCGTGACGGGCTCGAGGCAGTGCAACCGCGACAAGCTCTCGCAGCTGTCCACCGCTCTTCGGAAGGGTTATTCTCCCGATATGAAGGCTGCAGCCTCTACTTACCTACGGCGGAAGACTGGCGGTCGGCCTTCTTGAGTCGGTAAGGTAAGCCCTGGTGAGGTATGCAGAGTGCCACAGACGCTTACTGAGCCTGAGCCACATGGCAAGATCGTGGAATGCCTCGGACAAGTTTGTATTGATTGTGAATTGCACCGTCTCACAATTCCAACATGTAGTGTCACGGGATATCGACTTCACCTCTTGTGGTTTGTCCCATGCGTGTCGGTACTCCTCGTGATGCAGCGACAACCGTCACCACAAGCAGGCAAATATCGCTGGCAGCTGCACTCACCGTCGCGACTATTCAACAACGGCATATTGTTGACGTGGAGGGCGAAGGTGCCATTCCACGCACACTCAGTTCTTCGGGCCAAAGAGCGAAAACACATACATAACGAGAGCCATTCCGACAATTCCGACAGAAGCCTGGTTTGTCATCGATCGCGATGCTCCTACCATTCGGACCTGGAACTAGATCTACTAGGCTTCCCTGGTTGTGAGGTCTGATCCGGGACACACACGAAGGAGCGCGGCGCAAGCCCACGCCATAACTACCCCCGACGATTGCGATACACGACAGCGAGTTAACCTACCATACTCACATTGGGACTTGCAGGGTGCCCACGGCTTTCCTTGACTCCGAAGAACGGAATTTGCAACGGACTTTGCAACGGACTTTGGAACGTTCTTGATTCGGCTCTCCGTGGGTCACCATACCTGACATCACTTCTTCGGTTGTCCTCCCCGAATATGAGAAGCTATGGTTATGGGTCAGAGGCTGCCACGCATGCAGGAATCTCTGCAAGCTTGACTTCGCTTTCTCAGACTTCACAGCCACCCCTGCTACCCAAGAGCACCCTTACCGAGCCCAGTCGTCACGCCCAACCTCTTAGCGAGACATGATTTGGAATCGGTCCTCGCTACGACACCCGAGGAAACCATGCCTAGGCCGAAAACGCCTTTTAATCGCTACTTGCAGCATGAGATCTGCCAAGGCTTTCAGGCTTGTGCCTAGCCAAGGCCGCGTTATCTTGGAGCTTCCTGATATCCCGCAGCAGCTTGCGTACCATCATCGTTGTGCAGGTGTACGGAGTAGGGCGCGGAGTCATCAGGATGGTGATTTGGCCTGGGTCATGCACCAAGTGTTCGGCCCAGATACGGTCCCTAACGGTTATTTTTGTCTCGGATTTGGATCCACGACAAAGCCGTGTCATTCCTCAGATTGGCAAAATGCAGTCACCATACCGAGGCATAGCATACTGTGCACACAGTAGGTCACATAGGCTAAACCCCAGCGTCGAGTATCTCTCGATTGGGAACATTCCAGCTCGCTCACTCATAGTCTTATCTGCCAGCCCACTGACGCCCCCTCTGTCTCTACCAAAGCTGCGTGAACACCAGCCACGATACCCCGTACGCAGTTCGTGGATCGGTTGCGCACATTCCACACTCATCTTCACAGTATGTCTGGGTGCGATACCCGCACGTGGTACTTCGTACGGAGTACTTAAGGAGTGAGCCCAAGCGTGGGTAGGATCTTCATCCCTGCCCCCCATGTCCTAGCAATCTAAAAGTTAACAGTACACAGTATAGAGTCGTTTTCCCGTCGTACCTGCAGCCAATGAGAGTTCTCAGCACTCCGCTCCATTTTTTGCTGCACGAAGGACCTTTTCTATCCCTGAAAGCGTTGGCGACGTTGTAGAATCCATTCGCACTTCGTTGCAATACTTTCCAAGGTCCCCATTATCTGGGTCAAGATCTGAGTTACTCAACCCCCTGCTGCGGCGGTTACCGCTGACATGGAACCTCTAGGCTCTACGGATACACAGTAGTCCAACACTTGTCAGCACCTTGTTCGCTATGGAATGGACCGCGCCTTACTCCGTGCGCCTTGTGTAGATACTCTATCAAATAGGGGGCGATGGGCTCTCACCATCGCTCAGCTGGACGCTCAAGAACCGGGCGACGTTGTCTTCTCCGCAATACCTGCTAGCCGTTACTGGCAATTTTATTCGACGCCGCTGGCGAGGCGAGGTAGGTCTCACTCCGGCTGCCGTGCGTGGGCGCAACTTGCCTTTTTCTGATGATGTTTTGGGGCGCAGTTCAGGTGGTCAAGCAGCTGGCCGTCAAGCTGCATCCCTGACTATCTGTCACTTGACGGAGTTTGAGAGCATACGGAGTACGGAGTACATCCTGCTGAATTGATTGTTTGGTAGAAGGAATTGTACGCGTCCTGCCAGTGGGCGCTTCGCCCCCATCTAGCCTGTGGTTAGTCACCCAACTACTACGTACGGAGTACGACGTATCCGTACGCACTAACGTTAACTAGTAGTTTAGCTGGCTTGAAGAGATGCGGATACGACCGAGCACGTTGCGTGTAATCTAGACATGGATCAAAGGACAGTGCAGTGCCGCCCGCTTTTGAGGGGAGATTGGTCGAGTACGAAGTACATACTTCGCAGCTTCTCCTTATCCGTCCGTACACAAGTACTCCGTACCTACGTTCCCTACATTCACAGTCGGTTCACTCGGCTGCAGTATGTACGGTCCCTGCCCCCATGCTCCTGCCCCCCCTGCTCCTGCTCCTGCCCCTGCTCCTGCCCCTGCTGCTCTCCTCGCGGGGATGGTCTTCCATAATGGGCAAATTAGCTTCAGCTACTAGTAGTATCCGTACGAAGTATCCGTATCCATATGGTAATTAACTGATTAGTTATCAATTCGGTACTCCAGTGGAGGCGCAACCTGCTAGTTTATGTACTCTGTAACGTACTTTCCAGGGTCTTCTGGCGGGGTTCGGCGGAATCAGGTTCGGCGAGCGTTGGGATTTAGACCCCTGTTTATTTCGGTGACTTGTATCCTTATCCGTACACAGGCACAGATTGCACCGGGGAGAGCTCTAGGCCCCCAACCAGAAACGCTACCGATTCGAGCCTGGTCGCCATTTCGTCAAACTTGTTCCGCCAGTCGGTCGAGTGACATGATCACAAGGCCACAAAGGCGGCTTGTCACAGCCGACGATGGGCTCAGCAATGTCTCATCTAGCCACTTATAGCCTCAGTGTTCACACCCTGCACAATGGCATAGCTACGCATGATGCCGTGCTGATCGACCCTTCTCTCTCTCATCAGAGTCTGTCTGTTTAGCATTCCGCCTCGTCTGCGCGGTCCGAAAGGTACACAGCCAGCAGTGCCGCATGACGCGTACAGCTTTGTTCAGTTCCGAAGGTCAAACACAGTATCCATCCATATCTCTCTCGGCTGCGCTACCCGATAATCACTGGGTGGGAGGGATAGTGTAATACTGTAGCATTTGCTCGCCAATTATAGCTGTTGACCACCCCGGCAACCCCCCAGGCTCCTTGTGTAACGACGGTACAAGGAGCTCGAGAAGCTCCGCTGGGGTTGGAACCCCAAAGGACACTGCAGTAAGTTACTCCGTAAATACGTACGGAGTAGTACTGCCCCGACGGTGCAACAGTACCAGCACAGGGTCGCTCACTGTTCTTTGGGCACGTTGCTCCCATGTAATGTTGCATACGCACATAACAAGGCATAGTCTTAGCACAAACCAACTAAGACGGATAATGCGTCGCAAGTTTCCCGAAGCTTGAGCTCGTCGGTGGCATTGACAGCTGCCGCCTGGATCGGGTCAGGCAACGCACAGGGGTGAGTCTGGGACATTGTTATAACGGCGACGTAGCAAACTGGGGAGACTGTCTCCTCATACGGCGGGCGCATGCTTTGCCGCTGTAGGAATGGGCGACGATGCCCATTGGGATTCGGAGAAAAGGGAGGATTTGCGGATGGCGTAGAGAAGGAATCCTGCGCCGCCTACGTGCCTAATCTACCTACACGATGAGTGCATATGCCACCATTCATTGGCTGGGGATCAGTTTACTCCCATTCCCAGCGGTTGGACACGGTCTGCTAGTGACGTGATGGAACCCGGTACGGAATTCGGAGTACGCCATCCATCCTTCGGGGTGACGAAGAGCAAAGCCACTGCTGGTTCCTTTGCGTGATGTATTTATTCATTTGGCCAGTACCGGTACGAGAAACATACGTTCTGGCAGGTCCTTGGATCCTCACCCGGTGTCCGATTGTACCGAAATCCCATGACAAACGTCGCGCGGCACGTTGCCATCCCATAGTTACCGAGTGCATCCAAGTGATCCGGCTCTTTGGGATCGTCCTATGTTCATTTCAGCCCTACGAGAGATGCGACGAGTCAGACGACGTCTAACCGCCCGCTCTGTGCATGAAGCGCTGTCGGTCGGTACTTGACAACCCACCATCATGGAAGACTCGCGGGTTACGTAAGAACTCTCTACTCTCCCCTGGAGGCAGTTGGTGATCGGGTCGTGGATTGAACCACTTATTCTCGATCTGTTCCGTCGACCATGGCGGCGGTTTCAGAGGTTAGCTGACGAGCTGTTGGAATCCCGCCCAAGATTTGAAACCTTCTAGTGCAGTCCGTCACAGTCACCGGGCCGCTCTGTAAAGTAACTGGGGTACGACGGCGTCCACGACCAAGTCAAGTTGCCGTACCTAGCAGGCCTTGATCAATATACATTCAGCACTGTCGTTCTCAAGATCCGTCGGCAAGCGCCCCTGAAAGCTTTTCCTCGAGCTCACTACCTACTGTACTACCTCCCACAAGATTAGCCGCTATACTTTACGCAACGATGTTACGACCCTGTCTCTACTCTCTACTGACCGGAAGTGCCGTTGGACGGGGTTCTCTTTGGTGATCAGTTGGTGATAATGCTTGTGGTGGTGTATTCTAGCCCTCCGGGCCTTGGTCTAAGTAAAACGTCCCCAAGACCAACATCATACAGTTCGACGCGTTGTCATTGGGCTGTAGGATTGCTGTCGTACCACCTGACTGGGGTTATCATAGACAATCACCACAAAACCCCTTGCTCCCTCGAGTGCATTGTTTACACAGCACTCCGTATGGGGTACAGAGTCCACAGCGGGTGCGTCAAACAAATCTGAGTTTACCCGCGCCTCTCGTTCGCAGTGTCTTTGGACAACCACGTGAGGGTTGTAGCCAAAATTACATGCTTTAGGTTCAGATCTTCCAGTTCTCTTCTCTTCTTCTTATTGTGCCAAGTGCATGCTGCCATTTTGCATACAACGCGTGGTGACGATTGGCTTCATTAGCCTCCCAGCTAATAATAGCATAGCTATGGATGGGTTCGTAAAGTTATCCGTACTTCGTACAAAGTACGGAGTAAGTAGTTACTACGTATTCCACTGCATGGGTTAAAAGTGGCTCGATAGTACAAGGCTTAGCTCTGTGGCTTCTGTGGCTGATCGTAGAGAGGAAGGAGCCTGTAGGGCAAGTACGGAGTAACTATCAGGCTGCTAGTTACGTCTGTACTTCGTCCTGTTGATTCACTTGCTGGACAGCAGTTACTTTTATTAGTACAGATAGAGAGAATAGACGTCAACTTGCTACAAACAATGTCCCAAGTAGGCAGCGGTACGGGACGATCACTTCTGGGGCTCGACAGCATGTCATTCATTGTTTGTGGGGAGCGAAGTCGACAAAGATTTCCCCCGAGGTCTGGTCGGTTCTAAAATTTGCTTTAGAGTTGTGGCATTCCAACGGTTCGTTTCACCTACGAACGCGTTCTCCTCCGATGAACTCATGTGATGGACAGTGACCCGCTCGGGCTGTGGTCATTTGGACTCGGCCAAGACGCCCAGAGGCTTGCCAAGCTCTCCACCCGCCAAATGCCCTTCATCGCAGACCGCCTGATGGCTCCCTGATGGCTCCCTGATGGCCGCGCAACGAGACTTCATTCGCCCCGACAATCAATGCGCAAGTAGCCGCATTCCACTCGTGCTCACCCTCAAACCAACCTAATGCTGTTAATTCACTAACGTTGGAACAAGTCACGTTAAGAAGGATCTCCCACGATCGAGACCCCGTCGGATCCCCCGCAGTTATGCGCAGTGGCCTCCAGAGCGTTGCCCGATTCTCCTCCAGATTCATCCAGATTCACTGGTATAACTATGGGAAGTCCCGAAGGTCTGGGGTCGTTCTCCATCGCCTGCCAATAGGAGCTGTAAAGCCTATTCTCCTGATCCACCTCGTTGCGACCACCAAAGATAACACGGCCTCTCATCACCAAGCAAACCCTTGCTCTGTCGTCAGGCAGAGGCGTCAACGCCAAGACTCGGTTGGCTGGTGATCACGCCGCCAGCTCTCCAGCCAAGTGAATTATCTGGAAGGCTCTTGTATCACCTCACCTTCGTCAGTCTTCAAGAAGGCTCGACCTTCCTCTGTGTTGCTGCTCGTAAACCCATTGCCAGAGAGAGCCCTTCAATAACCCGAAAACTCGCTGAACATGGCGACGCCTACTGTCTCATCGGTATTGTCGCAGATCGTCTCGACCACCAGCTCGGCCACCGCGGCAACCACATCGAACCGGGCGCCCCCCGCAGGGAGGAGTCATCGAGGGCGTCAAACCGAACGTCTTCAGTGCTTCGGACCCTGTCAAAACCTTTATTATTCAGGTCAGTAACCCGGAAACCACCCGGAACCAACCCGGAACGATGAAACCTCCTACCCCGTCCCGTGTGAGCTGGGTGCCGACTAGTCTTCCGATGTGGAGACGACGTCCGGCATGAGATGAGACTGGAGATGAGCAGCCCCAATATAACGAACCTCGCTTACAATTCCACATAGGCCGGAATCATCATCATATTTTGTCGCTTGCTTCACTATCCTCTGTCACGTTTCGGACAGCCGCGTGTCATCGCAGAAGTCATAGGCGGCGTGCTCTTGGGCCCGTCCGTGCTATCGCGCATACCCGGCTTTCGAAATGCCATCTTCCCCACAGAGTCCATGCCCGTTCTGAGCAACGTGGCCAGCATTGGGCTCATCCTGTTCCTATTCCTTATTGCGCTCGAGGTGGACATGAGGATGTTCACCGCCAACTGGCGGGTGGCTTTCAGCGTGGGACTGGCTGGTATGCTCTTACCCTTCGGTCTCGGCTGTGGCATAGCTTGGGGGTTGTACAACAACTTTCACAACGACGGCACAACTGCACCTATCAGCTTCGGGGTTTATGCGCTCTTCATTGGTACTGCCCTGTCCATCACCGCCTTTCCGGTGCTCTGCCGTATCCTGTCGGAGCTGGACCTGCTGCGCACGCCTGTCGGTGTTACAGTTCTGGCCGCTGGAGTTGGTAATGATGTCGTAGGTTGGATCCTTCTTGCCCTGTGCGTTGCTCTTGTCAACAACGGATCGGGCTTGTCTGCGCTCTACGTCCTGCTCGCCTGCGTCGGCTGGGTCTTGTTCCTTGTCTTCGCCGTCAAGCCGGTCTTCCACTGGGCCCTGAGGAAGACGGGAAGCATCCAAAACGGCCCCACTCAGGGCATGGTTGCACTCACTCTCCTTCTTGTTTTGACGTCGGCTTGGTTCACAGGTACGTAAAAAGAGTCGTCTCATCAACGGTCACGTCGGTCACTGACTGACATTACTTAGATATCATTGGAGTCCATGCCATCTTTGGTGGGTTCCTGGTTGGACTGATCTGTCCTCATGATGGTGGATTCGCCATCAAGTTGACAGAAAAGATTGAGGATCTTGTCTCGGTCCTCTTTTTGCCGCTCTACTTCGCATTGTCCGGCTTGAACACTGACCTGGGTCTTCTGAACGACGGTCTTACCTGGGCGTATGTAATTGCCGTCATCGTGATTGCTTTCTTTGGCAAGATCGTCGGTGGAACTCTTGCAGCCAAGGCAAACAAGCTCGTCTGGAGAGAGAGCTTCACGATTGGATGTCTGATGAGCTGCAAAGGTCTTGTGGAGTTGATTGTGCTGGTAAGTCGTCTTCACGGGCGGCTGGTAACAAGACTAACCGCACACTAGAACATTGGCCTGCAGGCAAAGATCCTATCAACGAGGACGTTCACCATGTTCGTCGTCATGGCGCTAGTAACTACGGTCGCCACGACTCCGCTGACGAAGTGGCTCTACCCTCCTGCCTACAGGAAGAAGCTTGATGCGTGGAAGCGCGGGGAAATCGACTGGGAAGGCAACCCTCTGAGCTCCGAAGAGGATCACGCGTCAAATCCGCTCGAGAAGCTGGAGAGCACGAAAGTGCGTCGTCTTCTGGTTTACCTTCGACTCGACAGTCTCCCAAGCCTCTTCACGTTTATTTCTCTTCTCGGTGAGGAGGCATCGGGTTCCAAGCCCAGCGAGAATGCAGCCCCCAAGGAGGATGGTGAAACCGAGCCTGTGACGAGGAAGCGACCGCTCGAGGTCCACGCTTTGAGGATCGTGGAGTTGACGGAACGTGCTTCATCCGTCATGAAAGCCGAGGGCGAAGAGATGACGAGTCGAGACCCTATTGTAAATGCGTTCAAGACATTTTCACAGCTGCACGACGTGGCCGTTTCGGGAAGCGTGGTCGTGGTACCAGAAGACGCGTATGCACAAACAGTGGTCACACAAGCCACGGATCAAGAGTCCGACTTCGTGTTGATTCCTTGGAGTGAAATCGGCAGCAACACCGAGGATCAGTCGGTGCCGTACGGGGTGTCCTCGGAAGACCGCTTCTCTGGTAGATCGCACCTCGACTTCATCCAGAACGCGTTGACCAAGGCGGTTTGCACTACTGGTATCTTCATCAGCAATGGCTTCAGTGGCATTGCACCCGTTGGAAAGACACGGCCCGGTTTGTCTCGGACACCGAGTAGGCTCTCGATCCGGAGTCATAGGGAGACTGCGCTTCAGCCTATCGCCGACAAGTCGCACCACGTGTTCCTTCCTTATATCGGAGGCGTTGATGACCGAGCCGCCCTGCGGTTCCTACTCCAGCTTGCCCAGAACCCCTACATCACCGCCACTGTCGCTCACCTTGTATGGTCCGACGGCGACGACGAAATCAACCCCAGCATAAATGGCGCCGTGGCTCCTGCTACGGAGGATATGAAAAACACAGTCAGCACCGAGATCACGGCCCAAGACACCTCGGTTCTGGCCACCCTGCGATCCTCTTTGCCGGCAGAACTCATCCCAAGGATCAGCTTTACCGAAATGTCTGTCAACAACACCTCGGCTCTGACTACGGCCTTGGAGTCCGCCCAGAAAGCCGTTGGCCAGAACCCTCGCAACGCTGGCGATATCATCATCGTCGGCCGACGACATTCGAAGCTGGCGTCCACCTCCAAGACAAGCAGCTCCGAGAACGACATGGGGAAGACCATCGGACCCCTGGGCGAGAAGCTGACAAGGAGCAGTTTGAAAGCTAGTGTCCTCGTCATCCAGGCTGCTGGACGTGACCTGGAGAGTGTCGTGCACAAATGAGTATTCTCTTTGCCGGTTGATAAATGCTGGGAGTCTGGCGTGTGCTGCTTGGGGACAATGATATCGATGTAGCCAACGAGTTTAGCAACTGCATAGGATGAGAACCCATTTTCGTTCCAGCCTAGTCACACTTGAAAGTCCTCATCCATCGCGGGCGGCTCTCGACAAGCATAGATGAGCGGGTGTTGTTTCAATGAGCACTTTTTAATGCCTTTGTCAAGACGACGACTCGCATAATGTAGTCTGATAAACCTCTTACAACTCGGGTGTGCGTTACTGATTGGGACTACAATCTCATCAGGTGATCCAGCAATGAGTACAGAAACTTGCTCCTCTTTACGCATGCGCCATGCCACATCGCAAGCCACAAGATGCCGAGTCGTTCGTCGGGTACCAACGTGTCTGCCCTGTTTGGGTCGATAAAGGAACGAGACACTAGGCACCATTGATACGTGGAGTGTGTTTCACGGAAAGAAAATAAGAAGAAAAATAAAAATAAAACTAAAAAGAAAAAGGAAAAGAAAAGGAAAAGGAAAGGAAAAGAAAAAGGAAAACGGGAAAAAGAAGGGAAAGGAAAGGGGAAGGGGACTTGGCAACGTGTGGGGTTGCGATGCGGATAGCTGAAGCAATGCGTAACATTGGCGCTATGATTAATTACATAGTTGAATAGTTAGTTAGTTAGTTAACATGGAAAGTTTTGTTTTACATGCATAGCATGCTGACAGAAAAAGCAAACCGAGTTCTCGCCAGGTGGTTGTTTTGATGATGGTTCCCTCCACCCGTCGAACCCACTTGATTCGGAGGTACGGAGTGTTCCGTACGTACAAAGTACAGCGAGGACGTGCGCAGCAAGCGCTAAGTAATAAGGCACCTACTGTGTAAATATGTTAGTTATGTGAATAACTACGGATACGGAGCACTTAAAATATTAGATCAACTTGGGGGTTGGCCGCCTAACTTCCGACGCTGGCAAGAAACACTAAAACTGCCCCTGACCGGCCCCTCCTCCAGGTGCTTGGTGGAGTGTGTCTGATGAGAATAAGCCTACAACGGGAAGTGAGGACAAGGTAAGGTGACAGAGAAAAAGCAACTGGAAGGGGTAACGCAAGTTTCCCCCTCAGACGGAGCAGCTGAATTGGCCCGACGAGTCACATCGGTAGTGGAGAGGTAAGGAAGGTAGGTAATTCAGCTCGCCTAATAATGTTCCGCAGAGTTACGCCGTCGTCATACCTCACTCAGTATGCCTGCCTCTACAGGTATCATTCCGACAGGGGTCTTCAATGGCTTCTGCTTGAATGACATGTCTTGTTGGTTGGGGCAATGGCATTTTCGATCGATTCCTAGTTAATCCCGATGCGAGAAGATAGGGCACCTGCAGTCACCATCCCGACCGACAACTTACGAGCCATTGGGTGTGGCATGTGGCATGTGGCATGGGTACCTGCCACCTCATTAACTGACGGGGTTTGCATCGAGGGTGCGTCCATTCGTCGCGGAGAGTTGTCGTCATACTTTACGAAGTAGTTTTGTTTGCTCGGGCATGTTTGGGTACCTAGGGCAAGTATACTCGAAAAGCGTTCGAGTCGGGGTGCAGAGACAATCTCTCCAAATGGTAGACCAAACCCAATTCTTACATCCTGCAAACGCCAGATTACACTCGGACACATAACTATCAGTGCAACTTCCGAGTTGTTAGTGATACACTGACACACCTCCCCCATAAACCTACTCTTGAGCCCCCTGGGTCTTGACTTGATTGCTAGACTAAAGACACACACAACTGCGCGCCTGTTATGGAGTACTACTTTGCACGACAGTACTCCGTAGTTACGAAGTAATAACAAGGGCCGGGGGGGAGAGTCCAGACTCACCGGAGAGAGGAAAAAGTGGACAAGTCAATACGGGCATTGCCATCAGAAACAAGAAACAAGCTTGGAGTTGGGGCTAATCGGCTCAGGAGGCACTGTCTCTCTGCTCAATTACTGTCATTCAATTTGGGTTTTGCCTGTTGGATTTTTTATTTTTTTTGGTTCTGGTCTGCCCGGTGCGGCATTTCGACGTACCAAGTTCCGTCTCCAGCAGCTACGCTCGACCGGCTGGACACCTAAGTTGCCTACTGCGGTACTTAGTAACAGGTACTCCGTACCTAAAGTAACAATGTCAACTCCCGCTACCGAGTATCATCGACATTCGGCTCAGGCTCAGGCTCAGGGGCAGACTCCCTCTTCTTACCACAACAGCAACAGTCATCGGAGCGGTGCAGTAACAGGCACAGGCAACCATCCACTGCGATCACAGTCGACACGCACCCGCCAAACCAACACTGCTGCTACCACTGCTCCTGCTGCTACCGCCACTGCCACGGCTACGGCTGCTGCTACTACTACATCCGCTGCCGCTGGCCCACCTCCGCATCGGGCTGCGTCAACGTCGCAATCCTCCTCATCCTACGCCCGCCAACATTCAACAACAACCACTTCCGACCCTTTGTCACAGCATCAGCACGATTATGACCAGAGTCACGTAGCCCGCCATCCCCACCGCAACTCGAGCAGCAGAGACCGAGAACGCGACCGAGAACGGGAACGGGAACGGGACCGTGATCGACGCCCGCCCGTCGCACGAGGCACCGATCCTAAATCTGTTCATCGCCGCGCCAGCACGAGATCTACCACCACCCACAACACTGCAGACATGGCCGGTGCTACGGCTGTTGCCAACAATGCAGGCCCTGCCGCCGTGACACCAGTCATGCAAGCTGCGGCAGACGCCCGCGCCGTAGGAGCGAAGCAACGGACCACGCGCACCTCGATTCCCACCCAGTCGGGCAAATGGATCCTGGGCAAGACCATCGGCGCCGGTAGTATGGGCAAAGTCAAGCTCGCGAGAAAGGAGGATGGCACCGAGCAGGTATGCACAAGATCCCCTCTCTCATCACTCCCCCTTTGCTGACACGCCGTCTGCGCACCAACAGGTGGCCTGCAAAATTATCCCTCGGGGATCCACGGACGAGAACCATCACAGCCGCGCCGACAAGGAGCGCGCAGACCAATCCAAGGAGATTCGCACGGCACGTGAAGCTGCCATCGTCACGCTTCTTGACCATCCCAACATCTGCGGCCTACGAGATGTGGTCCGTACCAATTATCATTGGTACATGCTCTTTGAGTATGTCAACGGCGGCCAGATGCTGGACTACATCATTTCGCACGGCAAGTTGAAGGAAAAGCAGGCGAGGAAGTTCAGTCGCCAGATTGCTAGTGCCCTGGACTACTGCCACCGAAACAGCATTGTACACCGCGACCTCAAGATCGAGAACATCCTCATCCATAAGACGGGCGATATCAAGATTATCGATTTCGGCCTGAGCAACCTGTTTTCGCCCCGAAACCATCTCAAGACATTCTGTGGCAGTCTGTACTTTGCCGCCCCTGAACTCCTCCAGGCCCGAGCCTACACCGGCCCCGAGGTGGACGTGTGGAGCTTCGGTATCGTGCTGTACGTCTTGGTCTGTGGCAAAGTTCCTTTCGATGACCAGAGCATGCCTGCTCTCCACGCCAAGATCAAGAAGGGCATAGTCGACTATCCGAGCTGGCTGAGCAACGAGTGCCGCCACCTCCTTTCCCGCATGCTCGTCACCGATCCCAAGCAGCGCGCCACCATGTTCGAGGTGATGAATCACCCATGGATGCTTAAGGGCTACAACGGGCCTCCCGAGAACCACCTACCCGTACGAGAGCCCATCACGTTGCCCTTGGAGCCCGAGGTCATCAGTGCTATGACTGGCTTCAATTTCGGCCCGCCTGAAGTGATCAAGGCCCAGCTTACGAGGCTGATCGACTCGGACGATTATAAGCGAGCTATTGCGCTGTTGCAAAAGGAGCGGGAACTGCCCCCAGCCCCCAAGGACACCGAGAAGAAGCGAGGCTTCGGATTCGACTTTTACAAGAGACACAACTCTGCTACCAGCAAAGAGAACCTGACTGCCCCCAGCACCGAGGCGCTGGCTCTGGGCAGCGACCCCCTGAACGCCTTCAACCCCCTGGTGTCTATATATTATCTCGTCAAAGAGAAGCAGGATCGTGACAGAGTGGACGTTCAGCCCAAGTCCCACGCGCCGAAAAACGTCGCCGACTCGCCCCTACCCGAGATTGTAGCACCGCCACAGGCCTACACCAACTCGGCCACCTACGAGATGCCTGGAGAGAAGACCACTGGCGGTCGATCGCGACCTCGGGCTAGGACCCATGGCGAGGATGATGCCCCCGAGGAGACCAAGAAGTCCCTGCCGTCCCCCGCCCTTCCCCCGCCTCCTCCCACGCCTGAAGGTCAGCTAGAAGTACCACACAAGAAGGAGAGCACCGCTGCGGGTATCCTTCGGCGCTTCAGCACGAGACGCCGCAAGGAACCCGAAAGGGGTGAAAGGGACCGCTCTCATCCTCCCATGGTTCAGGTGCACTCGCCTTCTGAAAACCCTACGACCCCGCGCAAGAGCTTTAGCATACGTAGATCTCGGCGCGACCATGACGACTCATCCGGCAGCCGCTTACGCTCTGGCAGCAGCCAACCGCAACACCGCGACCTTCTCAGCCCGCCCAAGTCAGCAGGGGAATCCAGCAGCAAGCAGGGTCTGGGACGGTCTACGAGCGTCAACTCGGCCGACTTCAGACGACGTCATTTCGGCTCAGCTAACAGAGTCGCCAAGGAGCCACCACTGACGAGCGGCTCGGACCACTCAGTGTCAAACGAGAAACCACCAGCGGAACCCAAATCTTTGCTCAATGCACGCGGTGCCTCGATGAGGGCGAAGTCGCTCGGCCATGCCCGGAAGGAGAGCATTCAAGCTCGCAGGGCCCGGAGAGACGGGGCTCGCACTACCGAGGCCGACGTGCCCGAGGAAACGGATGCCGATGCCGGTGAAGGGAGCGGTGGTTCGGCGGAAAGACTTGACGATTCCGAGTTGGCCAAGCCCGTATTCCTGAAGGGTCTCTTCAGTGTCTCTACGACGTCGTCCAAGTCCGTGCCGGCTATTCGGACAGAGCTGAAGAGGGTTTTGAAGCAACTGGGAGTAGAATATACCGAGATCCGCGGCGGCTTCACATGCCGTCACACGCCAAGCATTGACCTGAAGAAGGTGGGAGACATGCCACCAAGTCCAGCCGGAACTCCAGGTCACCGTCGACGGTTTAGCTTTGGTCTACGGAATGGGGGAGACCGTGATGAGATCCGAGAGATGGACCGAGACAGACCGCCGTATACTCCACGAACGCCCGGCAAGGGCCCAGACCGCAGCGACTCCAACTCGGAGATCTCGGAAGATGAGAGTATCAACCGGGATGCGGGAGGCTCGTCGCGAAGGATACCGGGTGAGACCACGACGCAGGTTCAGAGCGACCTGGGTGGAAGCATGATCCTCGAGTTTGAGATTTTCATCGTGAAGGTGCCTCTGCTGTCGTTACATGGCCTTCAGTTCAAACGCATGTCGGGCAACACGTGGCTGTTCAAGAACATGGCAGACCATATTCTGAAGGAGATTCGGCTGTGAACTGCTTGCGGGTAGTTTTGGTTGCTTCGGAAGGGCCCGGAGCAGGTTGATTGGAGTAGGCTACGGGTTGCGGTGGTTCTGTGTTTCTTGGTGGCATCCCCCTTCTCATGTGTCCGATAGCACTTGGGGCATAGCACGAGGGATTCAGGGATCGCCGAGTTTTGAATACGTCTCTACTAATCCAATATCTTCTTTTAGAGGGCACAGCAACAATGGATGGCTCTTTTTGAGAAACACGGGACAGGTTCTGCAGGTGGGTATTTTGTAATGATAGAGGGACGAGACGCGGGCACAGACCGGAAGTGTCAAGGAGGGAGGGATGGAGAGCAGTTGACGTAGGAGCAGGAGGTCACGACTTTGATGTTTCCTATAACTAGCGACAACAAGCACTAATGTACAAGGGAGCATGGCAACTCTCTCTGGGCCATGTTGACCGTTTCCCCCTCCTGTGGTCCGTGGCTAACCTATTACTGAGTTGTTGGATCTGTATCGGGCCGTTCTGTCTGTATCAACTACTCCGTAACGTTTCCTGATCCCGAGAGCAAGCCAGCCAACACCCAGCCAATCATGTGCATTTGAATGATCAAAAACCTAACTAAGCGATCCATCCATCATCAACGGCCAAAGCTTCAGATCGATCCGACGGCATAGCCCGTGCGCAAGACCAATTACCCCACGTCCCCGGTACGGTCAATGGTCCGGAGAAACTTATCGCCTCAGTATGGATACTGTGAGGGTAGTACCCAAGTATCTCCATAGACGTCCATTATTACACAGTAGTCGGACAGCAAGGCCAGCCCAGACCTTTCCAGTCATCAGCATTGTCCCGCTACGTTAGAACCTTGTCAGCCCGCGCGTCTGTAGACGGACGGACACCGACCAAGTTACCAGCTCCCAGCTCTCACATCGCATCACAGCACCACACCACACATACACCACCCTGCAACTGCGCAAGCAGTCACCAAAATAGAGCCTCGTCAATCCCTCGGACGCCGACTCTCGAAACCTTTACGATCCTTGTGTGCATTCCGGCGTATTTACCGATAGTGATTACCGCATCCTGCTCGACGTCTTCCATATTTTGGCAAGGGAATCATAATTGCCATTTCCCGCGTTTCTGGAGTGCGGCGCGAATTCAACCATTCAAGCACGCCAATTTGACAGCACGAGGCCGCCATCTGCAAAACTCAGGTAGCCATCGTTTGGACGTCCGTCTCGAGACACGTTTTTTTTTACAGTAGGTGCAGTTCTGCCCCTCTTCATCCAATACCTTCTTCGTCGGACTACTGATCGACTTGTACAATCCAGGTCTGGTCGATCTTTACGTCTCATTTACACGCATACAGCCACAAACCGACACGACACGTCGATACGTTCTACCGTCCCCAACTACCGCTCGGCCAACCCGTACTGCGTCCGTTGCGCAAGGCAGTCCATTTCCAATAGCGACCTTTCTGTCCTGAACTATGCTGCAGAACCCCAGCATGTACGGCCATCACCAATACAACCCCCATGCTGAACAGACCTGGATGCAGCAGCAGCAGCAGCAGCAGCAACAGCAGCAGCAGCAGCAACAGCAGCAGCAACAGCAGCAGCAGCAGCAGCAGCAGCCGGGTCATCAGCAGCACCAGGCTCAGCAAGCTGCCGCAGCCGCTGCCCAGCAGCAGGCCCAGCAGGCCCAACAGCAAGCTCAGCAGCAAGCCCAGCAGCACCAGGCACAGCATCAGGCACAGCAGCAGCAGCATTTCCCTCGCATGTCTGGTGCGCACCTCAATAATAATGCGGCTGCCGGCATGAATTCCGGGGTCCACGTCCAGGACAACGGACTTGATAATGTATCGGAGGATAACCGTCGTACCTTGACCTATGTCGCCGACCTTCTCAACGAGAGTACACGCGAGGCAGCGCTGCTTGAACTTAGCAAGAAGCGCGAGCAGGTCCCGGAGCTCGCTCTGATCCTGTGGCACTCGTTTGGCGTCATGACATCCCTGACCCAGGAGATTATCTCCGTCTACACTCTCCTCAACCCCTCGCAGCTAACGGCCGCCGCATCCAACCGTGTCTGCAACGCCCTGGCTCTGCTGCAGTGCGTGGCTTCTCACAATGACACTAGGACTCTGTTCTTGAAGGGTAAGAAGAAGAACGCCCTCACGTAAGCTCGCCTTGATACTGACTGGCGCGTTTAGCTCACATCCCACTTTACCTCTACCCGTTCCTCAACACTACCTCCAAGTCGCGCCCATTTGAATATCTGCGGCTTACTTCGCTCGGAGTCATCGGCGCACTTGTTAAGAACGACTCCACCGAGGTCATCAACTTTCTGCTGACCACCGAGATTATTCCCCTCTGCCTACGCATCATGGAGACGGGCTCCGAGCTTAGCAAGACTGTCGCCATATTCATTGTGCAGAAGATCCTACTCGACGACAGCGGCCTCAACTATATATGTGCCACTTACGAGCGCTTTTACGCTGTTGGCACTGTCCTTAGTAACATGGTCGCTCAACTCGTCGAGCAGCAGACGGCACGGCTCCTCAAACATGTTGTTCGATGCTTCTTGCGCCTCAGCGACAATGCGCGCGCCCGGGAAGCGCTGCGCCAGTGCCTGCCTGAGCCCCTGCGCGATGCTACATTCTCGTCTGTCCTGCGCGACGATGCCGCAACAAAGCGGTGTCTCGCTCAGCTCCTGATCAACCTGTCTGACACGGTTGTTGACGGCGGTAGCACCCATCCGGGTCTCTGATGGAGCAACTGACCGAGTTTCTCCTTCTCCTACATCCCTAGTGGAATATACTGCTCGGTGTTTCTTCTTGCGGTTTTGACATTCCAGAGAGCCTCTATACCCTTCCTATATCAGAGATGCATATCGGCACTGCACGAAATGGCGTTGGCTTGGTTATTCATTTTCGGCACAGAAAGGCTGACGACGGAAGACAAAGAGGGGCGGACAGACTTCCTTTGCTCCATTCTTTGCATGCATGTATTGTTACAACCTGTACCGGAGCAGAGACGAAAGGGGCCAGGGGTCAGTTAGTCTGGCATTGCGACATTCGACTTTGAGCGGCGGGGAACATTTCATCATGCGGAGCCTGGACTTGTTTTTTGCAACTCGCATGGTATAGGCGTTTTGACTTTGGGCTCTTGGTCTCTCTTGTTGATGAGACGAAGACAATTAACACGAGATCTGGATTGGGCCCCCTTTTCATCGTCGGGGAGGGCTGTCTCGTTAGACTTTTATGGGAAGGGAGGTGGTAAAGGGGACACGGACTTTTTTCTTTCCTTTTCTTTGATTCTCGGCATTGCGAAAAGGGGTTGGCGTAAAGTTCTCTATTCATGTAGATAGGCAGGCTGGCCGGCTGGCAAGCTGGTTTGGTGCTGTGGTCTTTGCTTCAGGAGATGGATGCTACAGTACAGAGTGGTGTATATTGAGGGTAGGGAAAAAGCGCCATTGCACTGCATTAACAAGACGTATTATACACCTTTGTCTACATATTCATTGATTTTGTAGTGACTACGCAATTGTATGACTGGTGGTATTTTCGTCCGTGGTCTGTAGCTCTAGTATTTGGTAGTTAAGGGCCTGTGGACTGACTACGAGCCGGACTCGGACCCGTGGCGGATCTGCTGGTGGCGTGCATAATCGTGACGATCGAGTCCGTATCGGGTATGTATATATGTATGCCATCTTTGCCTATCCTTCCCGCCCTCATTCGTTATCATCGCTATCATCCCCAAAGATGGCCTTGAACACCTCATCCTGCACGCGCTTGCCTTCGAGCGCCTCGTTCACCGAAGCATCTACCAACTCCACCTTGGAGATTTCCGCGGCCTTGAAGGGCACGGAGAGCCCGCCGCCTTGGGCCGTAGTTGAGAGAGTAGTAGTAGTAGTAGTAGCAGCAGCAGCAGCGTGGGAATCGCCGCATTCCTGCGCCTGCCTGAACAACTCGTCAAGCGTAATCGCAGCCGTGGCGGACGCGCCGCTGCCAGCGTACCGCTGGTCAAAGGGCGAGGCCGCCGCAGCATCAGCTTTCAGGGGCGTGACGGCGTCAGCCTCGGGCTGGACGTGGGCCGGCGGCTTGACATTGAAGCGCTTACAGAGCAGCCTCGTCGGGTAGAAGTCCGAAACCAACCGCGTCATGTTGCCGTACATGCCCAGCTTAGCGGCTTCCTCGGCCGGGTCCGCAGGCTTGCTCGGCGCGGGTGGTTTCGCTTGGACCTCTCCTGCCTGGTAGTCCCTGGACCCGCTGACGAGGTTGGACGTCCCGGAGGCTGCCGACGACGACGTGGTGAATCGCGATGCCATCATGCCCGACATGGGCTTGAAGATCTTGGCAACGCTGTGGAACTCGCGGATTTCGCGGAGGTAGTCTTCATTGCTCTGCCCGACAGCCTTGGTAGGTGGCGCCGTCGCCCTGCCGAAGCCGGACGAATATTCCAGGTAGGCGCGGTACCGGCTGCGCTTGTCCTCCTTGTCGGCATACGGGCCGTTGCCGCTGGCCCCGCGCGTGAGGGCTGCTATCGCTGTGTCTTTGTCGAGGGTGGGAAGTTGCGCAAGTAGCTCGCGCTGCCGCTCGTCGGGTGTCAGAGCGTAGCCTCTTGGGATTTCGTCCAAAGCTGGTGGTAGGTTCGCCTTGCCCGTAATCGCAACCAGCTTCTCACGAGCCTCGGGGAGAGAAAGTCGAACACGGATTTACCAGGTAGTTGGGCCTCGCCTAGAAGAGCCGCACGGGACTTTGGGTCGAGTCTCGAGGCTTTCGCTGCGTCGGCCGTGGAGATGTATGCTGAGCCGTTGGTACTGGACGCCGCTTTCGGTTGTTTGGCTGACTTCCAGTCTGGTGGTATCTGCGGTGGTGGGTATTTTGTTTCCGAATTGACCATTGTGGTGAGGGTGTCGGGTTCGGTGCCAAAAGCGAAGCCATCCAGGGGTAGACGGCCATCGTGACATTTCCGCAGGCTCTTGGTGGATTTGGCCAAAGCGTTCTTCCTTGATATAAAGACAGGTACCGCACGTAGCCCTGGGTTGACGGCTGTCGTCATGGCCTTCTTCTTCTTTTTGTCCTTGTCTCCTCCAATAACACGGTTGTACGATATTCGAGGTCCAATCTCGTAGGGATCTTCATCATCGGAGCCAGTGTCGTTTAGAACGCCAATGCCCATCCCTCCTCGGGTAGGCTTGGTTTTTTTCTTGGCCACGCGGAGCCGTATCATCGGTCCGCCATCCTCCTCCTCGTCGGAGCTCCCACTGTGACCCTTTTTCGGTCCCGTGGACATGGGAGTCAATTTGGTCTCTCCATCCCATCCAAGGCCTTTTCGATCCAGCTTCCTCACGAATGAAACCATGCGGACATTCTCGGGGGCAAAGAGATACGTCTCGACGCCATCGTATGCCTTGGCGCCGGGGTCGAGCCTCGCTTTGCGCCGCACTTTGGGCCCAATGCCCTGCCCTTCCTTCCAGCCCATCTTCTTCAGTAGCTTCAACCCCATGGTTTCACCCGTGCTTTTGAACAGATCCGACAGCCCTCCATTCCTGGGCGCGTCATGCTGGCCCGTAGAGCCCAGCCCAGCAAAGCCATTGGCGGTTTGCAGCTTTTGCGTCTCAGCTAGGTCGGCCAGGTCCTCCTCATCCATGTAATCTTCGGGCCTCGGCTGGTTTTTCGCGGCAGTGGCCTCGGGGCCATCTGTCTGCTTGTGGCGGTTCGTCCGCGACGATACAAAGGTGCTGGGGGCCCATCCGTCCTTGGATCCGACGGTGTTGAAGTAGCCGGCGCTGAAGCCTCCGGTGAATGCGCCGTGCAGACGCTTGCTCCCCCGCTCATCCCTCACCTCCTGCTTCCACACGGGCACGTACGAGCCATCGTCGCGCACATCGGGATCGAGGGGCGGGAGGGGCGTTCCGAAGACGACGTAGGGCGATTGCTGGGACTGGAGGTCGGATTCGAAGTTTGCGCGGGAGCGTTTGTAGGAGGACATGGGGTCCACTGCGCGACGAAGGGTCAATGGTGAGGGGGGAGAGGGGGGAAGAGAATAAGTAACGGTTGGTAAATTATGTCAAAGAGTCATGGAATCAATGATTGCGTTGATGACGACAAGGTTGTCCGTTGGCCTCGGCGCGGCAAGGGAAGGTCAGTTTGGCGCAGCTCTTATCACCTCTTTTAGTGGGTTATCAGTACGTCAGGCCCTACCGCTACTCCGTACGGATAGAACCCTCAACGTTAAGTCAACGTTAATAACTAACGATACGGAGCATACAGTAATAAGCACAACAAGTACCAGTACCGAGTAACTACTCCGAACCTTAGATAAGTAGTTAGTTAGTTACCTAACAAGTTACACAGTACGCTTGAGATCCATTCCCAGTTTCATCACCACATCAGACACCCCCTGACCCTCTCATCAGTCGATTGCGAACCTTCCCCGGCAGTTGATTTCAGACACCCTACCGGATGTGATGATGACAACATGCGTGTCGCTGGGTGCTGGTAGTTTACTAGGGACTAGAAAGAGAATTCTCATACTATGACCGGTTCTGCGTGTTGCGTGTTGCAGGTTGCCGGTTGCAGTTCACCTTCGGTAGAGGGTCACCTTGGGCAGAGAAGGTCGGAGATGTTGCTGCACGATCCGGAATGTGCCAAGTACTCGTCTATCTGTCGAGTTTGGAAGCACGGTAGTGGCTGGTCAGTCAGTCAGGGCGGCCCACTGAGTAGACCTTCACCCAACTGGCCACCGTCCGTCCTATCATTCATGAACCGCGTGAACGAATCACACGAGCAGATAGACTACGTTTGACGAAGCAATGTTGCGGATATCTTGATTGTAAGGACATGCTTGCTAATATACAAAACGCAGATTTAGACAGCTACAGCCCACATATGTTCCATCACATGTTTTTTATAGCCAGCATCAACCAATACAGCCCTTGCTTCAACTGAGCCAACTGAGCCATCTTCCCAGTCCATCGAGATTTCCATGCACCTATCCCAGGTACTTTGTTAATTAGCCCCGCAGTGCCGTTCACCGCCTATAAAGACGCAAATCCAAGAAGTGGGCTATGTTGAGACGAGCAAAAGCGTGCTGGGCAACGATGGCACCATACTACGCACACTGCCTGGTATAAACACATATACCGCGTCGTACTCAGCATTCCGTTAACTCCAAAAGTGTCCCAACGCTCCCGTGGGCATCCATAGTCTTACACGTCCTGCCATTAGGCCTGATTAGCCAGCTACGCCGGTTGTTGCAAAAGACGGGAGCTGAGGCGTTGCGTTTTAATCATGAGTTTCCGTTGGCAGCAACCGAAGCATGTCGAGCAAACTCAGGGGTGTTGGGTTCGTCGTTTTCGCTCCCACTCATGCTGCCGTACCCGGTGTCGGTTTCGAGACTCATGCCGACCGCGGCTCGGGTGACAGCAAGACATCTCTCGACAATTTCTTGCTTGACATCCTGCTCCAGCCATAGGTCCTTGCCGGCCCATATCCTGAGATCCCCGGAGAGCCTTTCCAAAGCACCGCTGCAGGCTTCGGCGGCGAAGTCATGACCAGCGAGCCTATCCATGAGGGTGAACGCCGAAGCATACCCCAACAAGGACATCTCATTGCTGACGTGAATCTCCTCGTCGATGATGGAGTAGACGCTGGTGGGTTCTTCAGGAGGAGCATACCGCTGCAAATGTGCAATGGCTTTTGCACTTTGCAGACACATGTATATTTCCGCTTCGGAGAGGATCGAAGATGGGATCTTGATTCCGGGCGTCGACGGCGTCGAGTCCGTCTCGACAATCTCGTTCACAAATTTCGAGGCTGCCAGCGGCCCGATGGCCTGTATGACTGCGGCAATGTTTGCTCCGCGCTTCTCGTTGGAGAATACGGCCCGGGCGACCAGAGCGCGGTTTTGTGCAACGGAACCCACGGGAGCCGTTCTGATGGCGAGAGTGATGCCATCGTCGACGAGCTGCTTGATATCACCGTCCTCATCTTCGCGCAAAAGGAGACTGTTGGTCAAAGCAGTCTGTAACGTCATGCTGGAGAACCATGCCGCGACGGCGTCTAGCGGGGACAACACCGCCATGTCCTCCACGACTGCGTCCATGCCATCCGTGACCCCGATGGCGTTGTGCTCTGTGGGGCGGTTCCAAGCCAGATTGTGTGCACGCTGAATGATGCTAGGGTTGAGAACCTCATCCGCATTTTGCTCCAGTAGGATGGCCAAGTGGTCTGGAAGGTCATCATCCGGTTGTTCTTGGCCTCCACGTCGGAGTTGGGTCAAAAGCCGGTGTAGTTGTCTGGCCTCGTTCCATTGTGCTCTGGCCATCTTTGAGGCACCAGTGTTAACAAGGCCAAGCTGCACGCCCGAGAGACCATTTTCCCAGAGTAGGACGCGGATGTGCATTGCCTTCAGCATCAGCCTCAGTGGGGTGTTGGGAAGAGTCCCGGAGGCCAAGAGCGTGAGGGTGAGACGGCTCTTGTTGATTTCAACGTCGCCACCGGCCAGCTGTGCATCCAGGGCAATCGTCCATGCTTGGATGCGAGCAATCTCTTGATCCTCAGTAAGACCGGTCAACATTTGATATCCTGTTACACCGATGAGGTTCCTCAGACTGAGCTTTAGAGTTTTGAGACCAAGAGCGGCAGCCTCCAGGAAGAAGTTGTGTCTAGGCACCCAGACTGTCTGGATGGCTGTAAGCCATGCTTGGCGTCGCACATGGATTGGCGACGCAAGGGACGGAACTGCCTCGAGCGGAGTTTGGGCAGCTTGGGTCGCCTTGAGCCCTGACGACTTGGGCTTGAAAAATGAAGGCAGGATGATCCAGCACATGCTGCAAAGTAGCAAGGCGAGCTTCAGAGCGAGCAGTATGTCGGTAGCAGCGAGGTGATAGCCCAATACGTTATAGCTCGTCGACGGTGCCACGTACGACAGCAGCTGGAGGGGAAGAGAGAAGAGACCGCGGCCTTCGGTTGCCTCGCTGCTTTGTTCACTTTCGCGGGCGACTTCGAGAATCATGAGACCGGCCAATGATCCTACCATTAGTTTTCCGAAATAAGGCCCAGCGTTGTGCCATCCTCTCGCGTCCATGGGCTGTTGTTGCTGCTGGATTTGCTGTTGTCGCACAAGCGCAGGGTTGGGTCGGTAGGGCTGCTGCGGCACAGGATATGGCTGGCCAGCGGCCATCTGAGCAGCAATGATGCGCTTCATATCATCGGGCACCTGTATCATACCTTGGGGATCATGACGCGAAGCTCTGGCGCCGGGCGTGCCCATGGGCGAGTTGGAATAGCCACGATTGTCCTGCATGTACGGCGCCTGGACGGGCGAATGTTGCTGCTGTGGTGGGCTCGCCGTGCCATTCATAGCGCCCGACAAGAAGAGCTTCTCGAAAGCGGCAAGACGAGCCTGCATGGCCGCATTGTCGTCTTGCAAGCGGTTGTTGCGTTTCTCCAGATGCCGGATATACTCGGTGGCTTTACTCAGGACCTGTGACGCAAGGATTAGCCACGAGAGGATTCCTACGGATTGCCCGACTTACCGTCGCCTTGTTGAGCTTGTGCGCAGGGGTCAAGCCGTGCAGCTCTTCTCGATCCTCGGTGGTGTCCTCTCCTTTGGCACTCTTCGACATGATGCGTAGGCTGGGTACACTATCACGAAGAGCGGCGATTTTGTCGTTGAGGTTGTTGCGATATCTCTTCTCGATCATATTGTGTGCCGAGCCGGTGGTCTTCTTGGAAGGGTGGCCGTCCAAGTCATCGTCATCATCGTCGTCGTCAGCAGACGACTTTCGTTTACGATTATTGGAGGAGTGGCCCGGCCCCTCGGGCGATGACATTGAGACAGACTTGCGCGTACTCGTCGCCGATTCGGGACTGGGCTCGCTCTTGGGGGGCGACTGGTACATGAGATGCGAAGGCATGGCGATACGCGACAGCTTCTGGCGCTGGGCGGCGCTCAGGAGAGTATATGAGGCTGTGGACGGGTCTGGAAAGGCACTTGCGCTCAGTGCCGCAGTGGCCGGCGGCTCCGTCACGAAGAACCCGTTGTCCATATCGGCACTGGTAGCCGGTGGTGTTTCTGCCGTCGACATGTGTCGTCGCGGAAGGTCGTTTGGGTCTACCAAGGACGATGATGATTGTTGTTGTTGTTGTTGTTGTTGCTGTTGCTGGTGTTGTTGCTGTTGTTGTTGCTGTTGTTGCTGACTTGTGGCATCCGTCGCCGATCGCCAGGTTTCCGGGTAGAAGCCGACTCCTGCGTCGAAGGCCTCGAACGTCTGGCTATCGTCGAATGCCCAGTTGGGGTCGCCAAAGATCTGGTCCGCTTCCGTCACCGGCACGCTCTCGCCGCCCATGACATTTCCATCGTAAAAGGCCATTAGAAGAAATGCATCCGCGTTAGTAGGTTGACTTGAGTGCGGTGTACTGCTCTGCTGTCCAGCTTCCAAGGCAGAATGATAGGGATCGCAGTGAGTCAGCCAATGGATGTCGTGATGGTGGTACGTTTAGTCGAACGTTGCGCTTTGCCGTGGCCTGATGATGGACTGATGAGTGCAAGCGGCTGTAATTGTGGAGGGGCGAGTAGCAAGTAGCAAGAAACGTCAGTCCGCTCGGTAGGTATCCGTACCTAAATGAAGAAAGGGAACAAACAAGTGAGAGCAGAAGGGGAACAGCCAGCAGACCCGAGGCGACAACCCTCGAATCCTTGCTTTTGGCGCAAGAGTATCGTACGATTTGACAGTGGGTCTTTCTTTGGGCCTGCCGCGCCCAAGCCTCTCGAGTCGTCGACGTTAGCTACTACGTACAAGTTACAACGTCTACCAAGTGTTGGGTTTAGACGGCAATTGGACGCTCGCACCTTTCCCGATGCACTTTCCGATCCCAACAAGGTTCGCAACGTGCTTTCAAAAAAGGAAATGCCAGACCAGCGCCCGTGGAGAAAGGCGTCTGGAAGTCGAACGATTATGCGTTACTGTTAGAGAGTACGGAGTACCGATGAGACAACCGCAGCCCGCGAAAGCCGGCCCCGCCTGTCACATACTACCGTGTACGTAGTACGTACTGCGTAGCCTAGACCTTCCCATTCTGCCCGTACACAGTAAGTTACTGTGTACGGGGTACTATCACTTATTAGGTTATCGCCGATGCTCCGTCCGCTCCGACCACTGCGTGTGTACCGAAGTAGTGTGTACTACTCCACCCAAGTACGTACAAGCGGCTGGATCGAATCAGAGACCGGTCCGAGTACCGCTACTGGGCCGAAAAGCAAAGCGGGGCCCATCGCTGCACCTGAACAAATCGGTTCAAGGCTCGGAGCCCACCGGGGGGGGCGAATTGTCGACGACCCTGCAGGAAGGGAGATCGACTAACTAGCTAGCTAGAGGGAACCCCGTCGACAAAGATCCGCTGTGACTTGATATCCGCCTCGTTTTGTTGGCTTGATTCTGGAAGGGTTGCTGCATGTAGCGATGCGAACTTTCCAGTACGAGTGAACGAGCTGCATAACATGCTGAAATGAGCGATTGGGCCAATCCCCGTTTCCGCTGAGCCGTGCCACGAGTCAGGACCATCAAAGTTCACCATCCCTACTTCCCTAGGACCTAGGTATTCGTGCTAACTACATGTTAACTACTAACTACATTGCTTGGACTCGAGAGGGGTATGCGTCAAGAGTTCAAACGGATGTGGTAAGGCACTCGTATGTTTTCGTCTCCAGATAGCCGGGCTGACCATGCATACAAGCGTTGCTAACAACGAACCGCGGCCGTGGCTGTCGACAGACGTTCCAACTTCCTACGGGAAACCCTCGTGCTGCTTCGTCCCGCCAAGTGATACAGTAGTAAATCTGCCATCTCTCTCGACCATATCGCTGCGAGTATAGGTACATTACAAGAGGCCACCTCTCTGCCTGATGTCCGATGATACCATCGTTACCTTGGTAGGGGTGACCGTTTGGATAGGGGCATATCCACTTGCGAATGAGGTGCCACCGCAATGCAATGTTGGTAATTAACTATATCACTACGGACAATAGACGTCACGCTAGATGGACGCCTTGTGCTGCCGGTCCGAGTGCAGAGAGAAGAGGAAAGCAGACACCGGTATGCAATTTTGATCAGCGGTATAGTTGTCGGAGAGTATCTAGGCAATTTCGGTGTATAATGATTATGCTAACCAAGCCGATGCATCCCCACAGTAGAAAGTGTCTGACAGCACTCTGATTCCTCATCAATTCATAAACCCCTTGCCCTGACCAGCAGTAAATACGGTACTATGCAAACAGCATCGACCGCATGGCATTGCTGGCGCCTCCTTGCGTGGCGGGCGCGTCTATTGGTATAACCTCCTGTAAACAGATCGATACAAATGCAGCAGCAACAACGACAAAGACAACAACAACAACAACAACAACAACAACAACAACAACAACAACAACAACAAAGACAACAACAAAAAGACACATCCCACTGTGATGTCCTACCAAATGTCATCCTCTGACTTAACCATGACCATGGTCGGGGTCTTGGGCTGCAACGTCCTCATCCGCTTTCGGTCCGCCTTTGTGACCAAAGACGGGGTCATGGGCACCACAGGCGTATAGGGCTGATATGGAGAATAAGGCACTGGGGCACCCGTCCATGGCGTCCGCAACGCATTGGGAGACAGAGGCGCTCTCTCAAAAGTTGTTTGCTTCGTGGTTTGCATCGAGGGAGACGCTAGGGCTGACTCGTATGCCCTAAAAGGAAGAGCGCCACCAGTTCGGACAGCCGAGGGCGCATTAGGTCGCGAGAAAGTGGCACCGGGTCTTGGCGATGCTGGGAGCGCAGGGAACTGGGTGACGGTGGCCTTGGGCGACGATGGCAGGCCTACCAATGGAGTTGTAGATCTCTCCGACGTGGCCGAGCTAGGATCACGCTCCGTCCGGGCGTAAGAAGTGTTGCGTGAGTGCGACTTTTGGGCGTACTGGACTTCCAACCTCTCGTCTATGCTCATCGTGCTTTCGGGAGATACGTCGGGAGGGGTGATGGGTGCCATGTGGTGGAAGGTCGTACGCCGGTCGGCCTGGTATGGCTGCTGGTCGGTGGGAACGGGTGGAGGAGGCGGCAGTGCATAGTGACGAGGAGGGATCGATTCCATCTCCTCCCCTTCCTGTCTTGGGAAACCCGCAGACATTGGTGTCATCATGGGCGAGGATATACTGAGGCCTCTGAGGGCGGCCTTCTTCCTTGGCGACTTGAGAGCCGACAAGAGAGAAGACGCCCGTGATCCCTTCTTTTCCGGCTCATTGTTCTGGGATAGATCCAGGTTTGCTGGCTTCGCCTTTGACTTTTTCAAGATGCCCGACTTCTGCGGAGCGGCTGGTGGAGGAGCAGGCTGCTTCAGGACGGGCACCGGAGGACCCTCGAGGACAACGCCGGCTTCCTTGGCAGCTTCCTGCTCCATCACATGCCGATACATCTCTTCCAGTTGTGCTTGCGCCATCTTGCGATCTGCTGCGACCACTCTTTGGTCGACGAGGGCGTTGATGCCAAGAGCTGAAGTGGCAGAACGGGGCGATGGGAGTACGTAAGGGGTCGGGTCTTTCTCTTCGGGCTTTGGCCAAGAGAAGTTCTTGATAGGAGACCTGGGCGACACGGGAGAGCAAGGCAAATTGCCACTCTGTGGCAAGGGAGGATCGATGGTGATGCTGTAGGGGACTTGGACTTGGTCTTGGTCCTCTTCTGCGGCAGCCAAGTGTCTACGTCGTTTTTTGGAAAGAAGGAGGAGTAGCGAGGCAACGATGACAAGGGAGAGGGCGTATGAGCCAACTATACCACCAATCTGCGCGGGAAGATAGGACGTGTCTCGAAGAGCGCGGGTGAATACTGGAGGTCCTTCTTCAGGTGCTGGCGCAGGACCCCTTTCGACCTTCAAGGGACTGTTCGTTCTCTGCTCAGCAGAAGGAAGGCAATGGCTGGAAGGAAAGAAAGCTGATAAAGTCAAGACGGTCAGAGAGATGGAGGTGCTATAAACCCCAGGTCGCATTGTGCCAGACCCGATCCGAAAGTGTTGTAAAACCTCCTGGCGGGTCACTCGAAACGCATGTTGCTCGAGAAATGACCAGGTGTGGTGCAGCATTGGGAGGACAAAGGGTATATAGCGGCTGATGATGTTCTGCAATGTGTCGAGGTGGACCAGGAACAAACCTCCAGAGGGTATCAGATTGGCGCCCTGGTGTATCCTTTCCTTTGACTTGCCAGGAACGAGACCCGGGCCATGCGTGACAGCCCCATCGATGTCGTCGTGCTTGATAGACTACAAGGTCGGGATATTCGACCTCTCGGCGCATGTGGTTGGACAGAACTCGCAGGCGACAGGGGCATGTAAGCGCCGGGCAAACAAGCTAATGGCCTAGTTGGCTGCTAAGGTATCACCACAGGTCCCAACCCCGCAGTACCTCACTTGCCAGCCTCGGCGTTCTGGATGCTCATTGGCGAAGCTGAGATGTGATCTTTTCTTGTCGATGATCATATGTGCCTGGAAACCCTTTCTGCGCATCAAGCATTCATTCGCCCGAGCAAATCCCACCCCCCCCGACCGCCTCGTCAGACAGCTTAATAGCACACTTAATAGCACACTTAATAGCACACTACGCCCACTCAGCATTCCATCACCTCTCCATCGCACTGGTGCAAATGTTCGAATTGGATCTGTTCTTAGGTTTCTCATGATCTGACCCAGATTAGGGGTCTGCTGTGACAGGAACTTACGCCAGCCAGAGGCGGCGGCGTAGGGAGCATTCGCTGTGATGGGCATTGCGATTCGGAGGATCGCCCCGGCGCTGGCCCCTTTGCAGAGATGATTCCGAGTCACAGCTCTGGTTCAGCGTGAGAAGAAACCTTGCTCTCGCTCAATCACTTGTGAGATTGCAAGGTCCTTTGTTCTAATCTCTGTGGAGATGCACGGAATGGAGCTTGCCGGGCGGCAAGTGAATTGGAACGTGCCCGCCCTAACTACACAGTACTGTGTAATAACGTTACCCCAGGCAGGGTTCGCTACGGCCGCCGGTAACTTGAGTTGTAACTAACTTTATCCGTACGGATTACACCGTACAAAGTACGGAAACTTGGTTAATTACACAGTACGCAGTAACTACTCCGTACCGTACCATGAGTCTCGACAATGACAACCTCGGTCGGATCAACCGGTGCAGCGTTGTGCAATTAAGGAACCCGGAAGTAACGTTCGGTCACTTCGCAAATAACTAGTAGCCAACGTTAAGATGTGTTGCTACTAGTTACAACGGAATACGGAGGTACTTTACTGTGTAAAAGCTGCCCGGGGTTAAATCGGGACTTGTTAGCTCAACTACCCTAACTAACTTACTAGCTAACGTTACGTACTGCCGGTGGTCACCTGACTTCGCGTCGAACCCCACTTCACGCATCCCGACTTTGGTAACTAGTCAGTCAGGTCAACGTTGTTGTGGGTCAACGATTCGGCGCGTACTGTGTATGTCTCGATCAATACCTGGCTTCAATTCGCAGTCTATTAGGAAACGACATATCGCGCCGGGCCCCTTCCTTGACCTCAGGTTTTTGACTTGCGCCACCCAGGATCTGCCCACCCTGGACCCAATTCCACCTCCGTGCCATTACAGTGTACACTATTCTTCAGCCGTGTCAGTGTATCGATGACAACAAAGCCTCGACTCTTAGTATGTCGTCTGGCACCGACTGTGCCTTGTTCAAATCGTTGAACAAGGCACAGAGTCGGGCTGTGAGCTCCGGAGCCTCCACGGTTGCCATCCTCGCTGGTCCGGGGAGTGGGAAGACGCATACGCTGACCTCGCGCGTGGTGTGGCTTGTTGACCACGTGGGACATCAGCCATGCGATATCATGGTGGCAACCTTTACCGTCAAGGCAGCTCGGGAAATGAAGGATCGCATCGGCAAGGCTCTTGGCGGTGGAAGGGAAAACAAGATCATCTTGGGCACTTTCCATAGCATATCCCGACGTTATCTTGCTGCCTACGGTCAGAAGATCGGGCTGGATCCCAGATTCGGGATCGCGGATGAATCCGACTCGAGAGGCATCATCACGAGGATCTGCAAGAGATTGGGAATGCACCTTGATCCTCCGGCTGCGAGGTCATGGATCAGCAAGAAGAAGGCGAGGGGGTCCGTTGGCGATGTACCCACCAAGGCCCAGAGCGCGAAAATGGCCGAGTCCAAAGCTTACGAAACATGCTTTGTCGAGTATCAGCAACATTTGGAGCGGTCAAATCTCCTCGACTACGACGATCTTCTCGTACGCTGCGTCGAGCTACTGCGTGCTCACCCTTCGTGTGTTTCGAACATCCAAGCAGTGTTGATTGATGAGTACCAAGACACCAATGGGATTCAGTATGAGCTCATGAAGCTGTTCGCACAGCAAAGGCGGAAGATAACCATTGTGGGCGACCCGGACCAAAGCATCTATGGATGGCGGTCGGCGGAAATAAGAAACCTCCACCGCTTTCTTAGGGACTTTCAAGGCACCGAGGAAATATCGCTGGAAGAAAATTACCGATCTTCAAGCTCCATTCTCGACGTTTCATCAAAGGTCATACAGCAAGACAAGGGCCGCTACGAGAAGAAGCTACTCCCAGTCCACGAAAAGGGAACACTGCCAGTACTCCGGAAATTGAAGAACTCGATGAACGAGGCCGACTGGATCGTGTCTGAAATCAAACGTGCGAAAGTCATGTCTGGTGGCATGATCCAGCATGACGACATCGCAATCCTCCTGAGATCGGCCTCACTCTCGAGGCATGTGGAGGCCGCCCTTGGGAAAGCCGGCATGGCCTACAGAATGGTTGGTAAGTTTGGGTGGCCCATTTCTGGCTTACCGAGACAGTGTGCTGATTCCTCGCAGGTGGGTTCAAGTTCTACGAGAGAACAGAGATCAAGATCGTGTTGGATTATCTAAGGATGATTCATCAATCGGACAACAATGACGCGTTAGCTCGCATTGTCAACGTGCCAAAGCGAGGTGTTGGCGATACGACTGTGAAAGCGCTTCTCGAGGAGGCTGAGAGAAGCAAAATAACCCTCTGGTCCCTGCTTACCAAGCACTGCCGTGGAGATCGCGCCGCAAAGACGACTATCAGGAAACAGACTGAGCAAAAGATTAGTGGCGAGCTGATCAAACCAATCAACAAATTGCGAACCAAATGGCGACAGCCTATCGATGGCATTGAGATGACTCTGGTGGAACTGATCGAAACCCTCCTGCACGACCTACGGTTTGAAAAGTTCCTCGAGGATACATATGGCGCCGAGTATGAAACACGCTGGGCAAACGTGCAGGAATTTGTCAATCTCGCGGCAGAGTTCATGAAAGATCAAACCTTGGTCGAGGAAAACTTGCCAGACGTTGAGGGCGTCCAGCAGGTGCACGAAACAGATGTTCTCGCGCGCTTCCTTGCAAACGTATCTCTGACCTCGGACAAGCAAAAAGATGACAAGGACCAACTTGGACAACCTTCTGTCACAGTCTCTACTATCCACGCTGCCAAAGGCCTCGAGTGGCCTATCGTGTTCATTCCAGCTGTGTACAAGGGATCGATCCCACACATGAGATCTGATGATGAGCCAGAAGAGCGGCGTTTGCTCTACGTGGCCATGACTCGGGCCCAGGTTCTGTTATACCTCAGCTGCCCATCCTACAGCTCCCATGGAAACGGTGATAACCTGGAACTATCACCGTTCATTGCCGACATCTCGGCAACGCATTTTCTCAAAAAGGGCCCGACGTTCCAGCGACAAAACATGCAGGAGATGGCCAAGATACTCGACCGGGACTTGCCTCCAGAGGATGCCATCTATAAAGACATGGCTCCGATGACGCCAATTGAAGACGTTCTTTTTCCTATCGACCCCAATGACACGACACAGGACCCTGGAAAAGGCGCTTCGGCTGATGCTCGCCAGCCCAAACGGCACAAGATACAGCACGTAAGCAGTACGAACCAAACCGCTCCTGAATCTGTAGAGGGTTGGAATATCCCTTATTCGACGACCATGCAGCGGTCGTCATCCTTTACTCTCCCGGGTTTCACCACTGCTGGTGCACACCATGATGCAAACCCTGCTCCTCCAATTACCAAATCACCCACAACTCAGCCAGCGCCTGCAAAATCGGCCTCGAACTTTCCGAAACGGCCTCCGAATGCCAATAGGCCGCCTACGCAGAGAACTCTTCTCGGGTTTATCGTGACGGACCACGACAAGTCGAAATCAGGGCTTGACGTAGCTGCATCAATACCCTCATCTCGGTTAGCATCTAGTCGATCCCAAGGGCTAAGTGGACGGCATAACGTCTTCTCGAGGCAACCATCGTTGCCCACGCCCAAAACGAAAGCACCAGAGGATATAGAGCCAGGGCTGTCGGATCATAAACTCGGCTCAGCGAAGTTGAGCGGCCGCCCGCCGCGGTCTCAATCCGACGGAAACCCCTCAGACCAGCAGTATGCGTGTTTCTCGAGCTCACCAAGGAAGCCAGCCGAGAAAGAGACGGTGGAAGAAGTCGTGGATCCGGAGGGTGAAACTAGGCCAGCGGCGTGCTTCCACACTACTACAGTCAACACGACTCATGGATTTCGAGGCGTGAAGAGACCTGTAGGCCTGGGCCGGGACAGCATCGCACCGATGGACCGGTTGAGAAAACCGTTCAAGCCGCTCACTATGAAGCCTCAATGAACTGAGTAGTTCTGTTGACATCGACTGAGAGTTGGGACTAGGCGCGAGCCCTTGTATCATAACGATTTGCTGAGGCGCACTGTCGGAGCATGTGATCCAAATGAGCACTTGTTACATTTTGGCCGTGCCTACTTCCCCGTCCGATCTACATCTATGTCTTGGATGATGCTGGATGATGTTGGATGAAATTTTACCTAACGTATACCCTGCTCCCAAACTTCCAGGCTTCGTCGACGACAAGCTCCCTCCTATCGCCTCGGATCACTTCCGAGAGGACGACGAGGTCGGCGTCAGCGCCATCCTGTAGGCAACCTTTCAACCCTAGAATGCCTAGCATTGCAGCCGGCGTTGAAGTCACAGCCTTCAACGCATTCGGTACAGATGCGCCGGTCCAGTTCAAGAAGTTGTTCACGCATTCAAGCAGAGTTATTGAGCTAAACCTCGGATCAGCAGAATTCCCAGATTGCAGGTAGAGAATATTGGGGTCGGGCACACCTTCCAGCGATGGTGTCTGAGCCTTCAAGAACCAGCTTAGGGCCTTTCTTCACTATATGGTTGGTGCAGTCACCGTTCGTCCACTGATACGTCCCATCAGGCAGTCCGGCAAGGTGCATAGCGTCAGTGACGAGGATAAACCCGTCAGGGTGTGCGTTGAATGCAATTTTGATGGTCGTGGGGTGCAGATGCTCGCCGTCGGCTATTATGCCGAAATAGGGACGGGATGAGCTCTCCGCAAATCCGAGCACGCCAAAGATGCCGGGATTACGATGATGTAGGGGTCGCATCGCGTTGAAGAGGTGTGTAATCATGGTCGCCCCCGCGCCGACTGCAGCTGATGCCTCCTCATAAGTGGCCTCCGAGTGCCCAATCGAGAAGATGATGCCTTGTGAAGTCAGGTCCGGTATGAGTTTCGTCATCTGGCCCAACTCTGGCGCCGCCGTGATCATTTTGACGTTTGGGGGCTCATCTGGACCATTCCATGTGACATTGTCAAGTCCGTAACACTCGACCAAATCCTCGAAGCTTTCGGCCTGCCGGAGCACGTCCACGTTATGAATGCCGTTCTTGGTTGGGTTCAGAAACGGTCCTTCGACGTGTGCGCCCAGAGATTCAGCACCATCTTCGGCGAGCTGAATGTGCCCTGATGGGCCAAGATAGGGCAGGGCCGATTTGTACAGGTCACTGGTTTGACTCGTGATGGTCGGTACGTAAGACGTGACACCGGTAGTAACAAGCTGCCTGTTAACCTCACGGACCTTTTTGGCGTAGGCCGCACCCCCTAACAAGGTTGAGAAGTTGAAGCCGAAAGCTCCGTTGAGTTGGCATTCGATGAAGCCCGGAGACAAGATACGTCCACCAAGGTCGATGACCTCGTCTGGAAGGATCAGATCATCGAAGAAAGCAGCTTGACTGCGAATGACCTTTCCGGTGATGGAGCTCACCCACAGATCCTCTTGGGCGAGCTCGTCACCCTTGAGAATACGACAGTTGGTAAACTTGGTGATGCCGTTACCCCCGTTTTTGGGTGTCGACTTGGGCGACGAGGGCAATGAGTGCGGCATGATGTGGGCTGAGATGCCCGAGAAGAGACAGACTATCGAGATTATTGAGATAGGGTAGTTCACTAATTAGGTGTTGTCTGGTAAGGGGACAATGGTCCCATGAGTAAGAATCTTGGTCTCCATGGACACGGGCGAGACGCAAAAGGCAGAGCTGCACCTACATGTACTCGTCGCCGCCGCCATATGACAGAGATACCAGCGATGACGCCGGTGCTGCCGAAACCCGGGGATTTCCACGCGCCCCATCCCAGCATTAGGCCGGCAATAGATAGCAACGTCAAAAAAACTGACAAGTGCGGATAGGTACCGTAGTACAGTAGTTCGAAGTAGTCTACTGTGTACGGAGTACTTGGTAGAGCCTTAGAGGCTGGTGCCGGGTGGAGCCGACTTGTCTTTGAGTCAGGTGTGTCAGTGTATCAGTGTGCGGCTGTTGTCAGAATGTGCCCCATGGCTCCGACGCCTACTGTGTATGGATGGATGGATCGTGGAGCCAAGGACATGTGAGCCGAGATGTTGATTAGATTCGCCGACAATCGCTGGATCATGGATGGGCCCCTCTCGGAGTCCAGCCGACAGAAAGCGGCCGTTGACGACGCTCGTAATGGTGTGACTATCTCATATCTGAACTCTTTTCTTGGTCAAGAGGGGTGTGTCCCATCGAAGAGGAACGAACATTGGGCGTGCAGCTACGGAAGAACCTGGTTGGTGATTGCGTTGGCCATGTCGAGATCATGCTAGTGGAACCACGGTCGGAATGCCACAAGGTTGAAGGGACTGGCACCTGCGGCTCGCGACACCAAAGCCATGTCTTGCATGTCACTCCTCATCCTGACGTGGAGAGGTAACGTAACGTTGCGACAGTTGTTGTTGAGCTCCAGTGGGGTTGCTGCATCCTGGTCGCCGGCGATTGTTACCTAAGGTACTCCGTACGTAACGTTGGTACTGTACGTAGTACGGGTAACTGAGTTACAGAGTACCGTACGGATACCACAGTACCAAGTACTCCGTAGTAACTAATCCGTAGTTAGTTAACTAACGTTAACTAACTACGGATAGTGAACTACGTACCGTAGTACGGAGTAACTATCTACAGGAGCCGAGCGAGACGAGACCCGCCTTTAGACCCGGCGCATCTCTCCCCGCCTTGCCCACCTCTGCGTGATGTGAAAGGGGCTTAGTGGGATTTCTAGCAATCAATCACAAGTACCGAGTTGTCCAATCATGCGTGTCCTTCGCTTCTCGGCAATCATCGTCACAGCCATCTCACTTGAGGCTGGACTACGGCGGCTTGAAGGTTTGTTTGTCCGTTGAAGTCTCACACTACAGGGCCATGCATGCACAGTACAGACAACCATGGCCGATCCGATGACCCTGTTGATACCTGAAGCCTGATGTTACGCTCCCAACCAAGTTACCAAGTTGCATGCTCGAAACGTTGGACCGTCAATCTGCCTTCTATGCTCCGGACGTGTCCGCCTGCCATAACGTGACACTGGCGATCCAGTAACGGCCGAAATGGCAAAGCCGGTCAGCGACATCGACCCACTATGGCAGGACCTGGACTGGTACGTATCATGGTTCTATCATCTATGATCTATCACGGCGTCTTGGCAGTAGGGACTCGGGAGAGCGCAAGTTGCAACCGGCTTGCGCCATCACGACTCTAGCACACGCGATCGTCTGGCTGACCTGAGGACAGGGCCATTGGGCAGATGCTGATAATGGGATGGGACGGAACCGAGATTACACCCCAAATCAAGAATCTCATTGAACAACATCATCTAGGCTCCATCCTTTTGACTGCCAAAAACCTCAAGAGTAACGACCCCCCTAATCCTATCCCGTATAGTACCTAGGTATGTCGATGTGAGCCTCGCTAATGCAGACTCGCAGCGGCCCAGCAGACAGCAAGCCTGGTGCAGGAGCTCCAGACCATCGCTCACCAAGCCGGACACCCTCAGCCCTTGCTGATTGCCCTCGATCAGGAAAATGGAGGCGTCAACAGCTTGTTTGACGAAGACTACATATGCCAGTTCCCTAGTGCCATGGGGGTGGCCGCCACGGGGAGCACCGAACTCGCGTACAGTGTCGCAAAGGCCACGGCAACCGAGGTCTCCGCCGTGGGCGTGAACCTGATCCTCGGTCCAGTACTGGACGTCTTGACGAATGCTAGGCATCAACCTTTGGGTGTGAGGGCCGTCGGCGATGACCCGCAGGAAGCGTCTCAGTATGGCATTGCAACCATGAACGGGTACAAAGACGCCGGACTCGCGACCTGCGGTAAGCACTTCCCATCATATGGAAACCTCGACTTTCTCGGGTCCAGCCTCGACATGCCCATCATCACGCAGACCCTCGAGGAGCTCAGCCTGAGTGCACTGGTGCCGTTCCGCAACGCCATTGCCACTGGCCGTCTGGATGGCATGTTTGTCGGCGGCTGCGCAATCGCCAATGCAGGCATGAATGTCATGCATGCTTGTCTTTCGGAGCAGGTTGTCGACGATCTGTTGCGCAATGAGCTGGGATTCAGGGGGGGTTGCGATCTCGGAATGTCTAGAGATGGAATCCCTTATCCAGGAGTATGGTGTCAAAGGCGGCACTGTGATGGCTGTCGAGGCTGGCAACGACTTGGTTCTTCTCTGCCGTGCCCATGATGTCCAACTAGAGGCAATATCGGGATTGAAGCTGGGTATTGAGAACGGCATCATCTCAAAAGAGCGGGTCTTTACGTCTCTGAAGCGCGTTCTCAAGATGAAAAGTGGTTGTACATCTTGGCAGAAGGCACTCAACCCGCCTGGTCTATCCTTGCTGTCCAAGATCCATCCTTCACACTTGGCGCTCTCCAATAAGGCATACGACCATTCGATTGCCGTGGTCAGGGACAAGGATGGCCTGCTTCCCTTGTCGCAAAGCTTACTCCAAGAGGAAGAATTACTACTCCTGACGCCCCTCGTCAAGCCGTTGCCGGCTTCGGCAGCTACTAAAAATATGATGGAGAAAGCCGCTTCCAAAGTTGGAACAACAAGCCTCCATGATAGATGGATCCATCAGGACAGGGGCGCGATAATGAGTGGTGAAGGCGTCTTTCGTGGCCTTGGAAGAGCGCTGGCACGAGTGCGCCATGGCAAACTCTTGCACACATCATACACGGCAAACGGCGTACGGCCAGGTGAGCGTCTGCAACTTGAACTTGGCATCGAACATGGTGTACTGACTTGCTCAAGTTCATGAAAACTTGATAAACAGAGCCTCAGCTATAGTGCTGGTGACTGCTGATGCCAACAGGAACCTGTACCAGACTGGGTTTGCAAAACACGTGGCCATGATGTGCCAGCTTCTTCGGGGCACGGGTCAGAAGAAATCGCTGATTGTCGTGGCGGTAAGCTCGCCGTACGATTTCGCAATGGACAAAAACATTGGGACGTATATTTGCACCTTCGACTTTACAGAGACAGCAATGGCCTCTCTCGTCCGCGCCCTTTACGGCGAGTTTGTCCCTCGAGGTTCCATGCCTGGAACTATGCGAAAGACGAAAAAGGTGACCAAGAATCGACAACAGTGGCTCGTGGAGAGCTACGATCACGATCGCGACAGCATACCACTCGACGAGCTGATGAACGTTCTGGCCCGCTCAAGCACGCCTGGCTTACCGTACAGCGCCAGCTCTGCCCGCACCTTTCAACTTCTTAACCCCAGCGTTGAGGAGTCACATTTTGTGGTCCGGAACAGCAGCACGCATGCACTCTACGGGTTTGCCGCAACATATTATACGAAAGGGTTGGGCACCATTGGCGCAATAGTTGTCGACCCTGCGAAGCGGAATGTTTCGATCGGCCGCTCCCTTCACCGCAGGGCCGTCAGAGCTCTGCTACAACGGCAAGGTATAAAGAAACTTCAGCTCGGGACGGCTCTCCCGGGAGCATTTCTAGGCATCCCGTTCGATGAAAGCGCCAGTAGCAAGGCATGGTTCACGAATCTAGGCTGGGATGTGCAATTCCCAAGCCGACTGATGAATTTGACGATAGGCGACGTGCAAACTTGGGTTGCACCGGAAGGTCTGACCCAAAGCATACAGCGCGCCCTCATCTGCTTCGATCTAATCCAAGGGCTGGAGAATGCGAACTCGGTGTTGAGCCTCGTAGCCGCTCACGCCACTTCGGACGTCGTAGAGCTTTACAAGTTTGCCTTGACGGGAAGAGCCTGCGGTGTAGTACGTGCAAAGACCACCAGTGATGATCTGCTAGCCACGGTCATTATATGTCCTCCCGGCAGTCACTTAGCAGCGCATATTCCGTCACTCCAATCTACGGGCAATGAGAGAATAGGCGGCATTCTCGCCCCCATTGTGCCATCGACGGCACAGTCTTCTCTGCTGCTCCAGGGGTTGGCGTTCATGGGCCTACGGCAGAACAAAAACCACAAGGCTGCCAAGAGCGTGCTCAGCTATGTGAGTACACCATCTCGCCACGGTTCAACGTTGTGACATCACACTGACAAAGGAGCAAGGTACTCGAGGACTTTCACGAGCCACTTGTCGCCATGGGGTTTGAAGTCCAACAAGTATTTGACGAGGTCACGAATTCGCCGGAGAACGTGAGTAGCGTCTTGACCATCCAAGGAAATGTTGGGGCGCTAAACGAAGTGACAATTTAGTGGTTGGATCTGGCGTAAAGACGGTGGTCTTGCTTCGACGGACTTCTTTTTTCCTACTTGATAATGGTCATGTCTGAACCGTAACGATTGGGTATGGATGATTGTGTTTTTGGTTTACCTATATTACTGGATGTTGTCTGGTCAAGCCGTCCAATTTGCAGGTATCTTCTGGTATACCATATACCATACGGCGGGGTTCTAATGGAATTAACAAGACAGGTTTGGACGAGGTGTTTTCTCGTGCGTGTTCCCAAAGACAGGAAGACTTGTCAATGGTACAAGTACGGAGATAAGCCAATCAGCTGTAACTTGTAAGCAACGGAGTGCGACTCTTGTAGTCTCATGATGCAAAAGCAAAAGCAATCAGAGCCTGGTTCGTTCGGGTGGTTGAAGTTCATTCGAGATGGTTTGCACGGATACTTCTCGAGATACCGAGTACGGATACTCCATAACTACCCGAGTACTTTGTGCTTGTGACTTGGTCCCCCTTGCCCCACGGACTGTCTGTACTTGGCCAATGACGGTGAGATCGGGGGTCGGGCCTATTTGATTCGAAGCTTACTCTCCCGCACAGGCAGGGAGAGGGAGAGTTCCGGTCCACCTCCGCACATGGAACTTTATGTAAGTTACGGATCCCACTTGCCTGCTGTCCAATGTCATGCACGTAGTTACTCAGAGTCACAGTATCCGTAGCTAGTGCCGTCGCAAACCCGGGGTAACTTTAACAACAGTCGGTCTTTCCACATCGAGTCGCATGCCACATTGTACATTGTGGATGTCGCATCATTATCCAAACTGCGGCTCACAAGGAGCTGCCCTAATCGCGGACCGGACCGAGTACATCAGGCGCTCGACAATGCGATGGCCACTTTCAATTCAATGCCGCCGGCCATGATGATGCCATCCGGCGCGAGCAACTCCAACGATGGCGCCGCGATGGCGCTGAATGGGAACGGCGCTCTGGGGCCCGGCCTGGGCATCGAGGGCTTCGATCAGGACCTTAACTTTGACGAGGCTATGCTGTGAGTCGTACTTGTGCCATGTGCAAGAAACCAAGAACGGGTGCTAAAGCCTCACCGTCGCTAAGTGACAGCGTGAACAGCGGACTGCATGGTCTGCCCTTCGCCCCGGCCTACGAGTTTGAGAACTTCTCGACCACCTTCGAAGACCCCTTCAACTACACGCGACCGTACGAAGCCGCGCCGGACCCCGAAACGCTCCACGACGAGGAGTCGCCGCCGCACCAGCTTGACGACAAGCTCCTGGGCTTCTCGGCCACCACGGTCAAGACGCAGCCCATCGACGATGCGACGGGCGCCCTGGCCGAGCTGACCATGACGGCCGAGCTGTACGGCATGTTCTTCGTGGCCGAGGACGTCTTCGGCGGCGAGACGACGGGTCGCCCACTGGAGCTCACCTGTTACCGCCGCAACCTCTGGCAGTGCTCCGGCCAAATCACCATGCCGCGCCACTGCACCATGGTCGTCAACGAACACGGCCGCCCCGTGCCCATAACAGAGTTCTACGCTGCCATCTCGGGCGTAGAGTCCATCGAGGGCAAGCCGGCCGAGATTATATCGATACCGTGGAAGAGTAGCAACCCGGCCTTGCAGGGCGAGGGGCAGGAGACCAAGACGGCCGGCCCGCCGCCCAAGGCCCTGCTCGACCTAGGTGGCGCCGGCCAGGAGATACTCGACGGCAGCCGGGTCAGCCTGCCCATCGCATGGAAGCGCCTGCAGTTCAAGTCGGCGACAGCCAACAACGGCCGCCGCAAGGGGCTGCAACAGCACTACAATGTGCACATCAGCCTGCTCGGCAAGACGAAGAGCGGCGGCGAGCTGATCAAGGTCGCCGAGATCCAGAGCGGGCCCGTCATCGTGCGCGGCCGCAGCCCCAGGAACTTTGATAACAAGAAAGAAGTGCCCCTGGTGGTCGAGAAGAAGGCCGGTAGCGTCGAGAGCACGCGCAGGCAAAGCGGCGACACCTCGCCGGCGCTGAACCTCAAGCAGGAGCGGGTCGATACCTCACACCACTTACACCACAATCATCCACTGGACACGCCAGTGCCGGCGCCGTCGTCTGGGCCCAGCGACTGGGCCTCCGCCACCTCCTCCTTAACCAGCACCTACGCCTCACAACACAGCGGCTCATCACACCACGCCAAGAAATTGGCCGTGTCGCCCAACCCAAACCGGCCGCCCGTGCCGGCCTGGTCGGACGAGGCCCTCCCCCCACGCGCATAGGCCGTCATTGACGCCACTCGGCGGGTCGTCGAGGGGGTCTATAGCCCCGGTGCCGATTAACCTGTCGCTGTCGGAAGACGAGCGCAGCCCGAACAATCGCGCCGCGTCCGAGTCCCTGCACAGTCCCTTGTTGAATAGGTCGAGCACGGGACAGGGAATCGGGAGCCCGGACGAGGAGACAGAGCAGCTCTATGAGTATTTCCCGCTGAGTGTCGATGACTGGACGCCGTTGGTGGATACAGTCTATCGTGAGTAGGCCCGACGAACCAAGACCTATGACCAACTGACTGATAATCGTCTAGGGCCGCATATAGTCCACCACATCGCCGTGCCACAGGAGATCAAGGCGCAGAAAGTCAGGAGCAAGGCGAAGAGGTATTTTTCCGCAGAGTGATGTCGGGAAACCGAAATGGGTTATCTTATGATGGAATGAATGATGGCGTAAGGAGGTGACAGTTGCGCAAGGTCGGTTGCGTTCTAGTCATCGAGGAGTCAATGTCGAATTGAGGGGGGTGTTTTTACTGTAGGGTAAGGTGTGACAAATATACCCGTGCGCTTGGTTCCCATTGATGCCGCGATATATAATAAACATGATTTACGCGGTTACTACGCTCACTTCGCTATATGATTGTAATCCCGCCCTGTGAATGCCGTGCAAATGTTTCCGTATCGTCGCGTGCTGTACCTGCCTAGCATCGCCATCGGAATCTGCTCAAGGCGCTCGCTTCCTAGCACGTGGTTTGCCTGCCACCTCGATAGAGCCTGTACGGTACAGCAGAAATGCCACGTCTCGATGATGTTATATACCGTTCGTCTCCTCCGTCAAACAAGCAAGCGCCACGGCAGCACCGAGTATCGAGCTCTCCAGCGCAGGGACGAGCTCCACTGTCCCGGGGTGGACACTCTTCGATACGAGCGCGTTGATGTAGCATTGACAGTTTTGGCGGAATTCAGGGTAGTGTTCTATGACGGAGCCGTTGAATGCCACTTTGGTACTCGGGAGCGTTTGCTCTGCCTCGGCCTCCTCGACAAAGGGGGTTGGCGAGTCGGGCATGGACTGGATGTATTCGGTCTCGGTCTCGTGCCTGAGCTCCCACAGGGAGAACACAGAGGCGGCGAGTAGCGCGGCCGAACGCTGGGAGATGAAGCTTGCGAGCGTTCGTATGGCCGACATGTCGGAGGTTGTCGGCTTCGCGGTTGATGGATGTGTAGCGGCGAAGTAGGGCATCGCTGTTTCGAATGTTGGTGACGGGTCGCTGGAAGAGTTAGCTGAAATAATGACACTGACGGGGGCCCGTAGATGGTTGCTCACGCCTCTATTTTTGACAGCGTCGTTGTGTCGAGAGAGTACGGCTTCTCCAAAGAACCAGGGACGACACCGCCAAGTAGTCCCGTTGTCTGTATTGCCTCGACGAGGGCAAGCCTGCAGATCTCACCCAGGTAGTAGCCGCTGAGAAGGTGCTCGAGTGGCTGGAATTCGGGCCGCGGATGAGACTCAAGTAGACGTTCGTCCCATCTTGTCATTGGCAAAATGTCCTTGCCATACATGCCCAACTCTGTGTTTACGATGACATGGCTTGCAGACTTGAACCAGCTCTCAGGTCGTGTGCCGAATTTGGTGCGATGGAATGCCGAGACAGGAAGGTGTACAGAAATGTTTGTACCAGTCCCGAGAATGAGACCAAACCTCGTGGACGCGTGGACGTAAGCCTGGGAGAGCAGCGTGGCTGAGCCGTCATTCACGATGGCTGCAAGTTTGATGTTGACGCCGACTCTACTGCAGGCAACTTCAAGGATCTTGCCTAGATCCTCGCCGAGCAGTCCCTCCGTCGCTAGAAATCCCTTCCCCATCCCCAACAGAAGGCCACCGCCTAATGATGTTTGCCTATATCGGGCATTAGCACATTTTCCTACTAGGGGAGGGTGAAGACTTACTCGACGGGGAAGCTCCAGGCCAACCCCATAGGTATCGGCGTGTCTGGCCCGTATTGATGACCAGTACCGTCATTGATGACCTCTTTGATCCGTGCGGCCATCCAGTCAAAGAACGCAGCACCCTTGAGCTGCTTGATCGTCGGGGTAATTTTGAAAGTAACCATCCGGATGATGTCGCTCTCCCGCCCCGACGCCTCTCTGGTTCTCAACTCAACCAAGGCCACCCGCAAAGTCGAACCGCCAACATCGAGAGCCAGATACTTGCCCTTCTCATTGCCAGTGGGCAACAAGTGGTTGTACGAGGGAAGCATGGACTCGGCGTGAGAACTCAGGCGCTCTCGGAACTGTTGCTTCAGCTGCGAGGCAAATCGACCCAACCGTTTGTCTTCGGTGGGCCCCATGAAGAGCTCTTCAGCCTCTTTCAGGAAGTCGTTGATATCCCGTAGGCCATTAGACTCGCCATCAGCGTGGCATGCCCTGAGGGCTGCGGGGCTGACCCAGAAGGCAAACAGAGCTTGCAGGAAGGAGGGCCCCTTCAGGATCGACTTGAAAGCCACCAACAATGCTCTCCTCAACGATGTCATGGCAGAAGTGAGCGGCTGCATGACCAAAAGGGGGAGAGAAAGTCGGGTCATGTATAGAAACACGAAGAAAACTTAAAATGCACAACTCGAGTCTGGTAGCGACGCATTCGCCATATCCACGGGGTAGGGGGCGATGGACAATGTTTTTCCAAGCCCCTGGTCGAAAGGACTGGCGAGTCGAAGGCGGGAAGAATGACTGAAACCTTGCGGTTTGGTGGACGTGGACGTGGACGTGGACGTGGACGGTCTGCAGTGGCTGTTGCCCTTGTCAAGATGCCGTTCCTTTCTTGACGCAGGTGCCAAGCTCATTAACTACCACACACACAGAGACTTTAATGATCCAAGATAATCAGCGAGGTAATCATCAACCGCCGTGTCTGTCCCGTCCCAGTATGAGCTTAACCAAGGCTAGATGTCTCGGACTTTTCAAAGGCGGAGGACAGTGTGTGGTCGGAAGTTGGAACCAACCTGGTCTGGTCTGGTCACTGGTGCCAGCTAACGTAGCTCCCGCACTATCGCCGTCGGGCAGTCTGTCGCGAGTGGGTAGGAGTGGTATCCGTAGTTACAGGCTACAGCTAGACAGGGAGGGAGGGTACGTAGTAGAGTGTAGCTGCTACCGTAGCCGGGCTGGCAGGTTGGCTGGATGTTTGGTTGGGGGGCTTGGCTTTTTTGGGGGGTGGCTCTGGGTAACGGTACAGCCAGCGTGGACGGATAGTGAAGAGTAACCTAACTTTAGATAGCCGGGACTCGGGGGAATGGGTGATCAAATGGGCTCAGGTTGCATGCGCTCCAATTTTCAAACGACCACTGGTGGCGGACGGTATGGGAGCACGGCAGAGAGGGGAGTTATTGCCCATCCATGCCCCGTGGCAACCTCTGGAATTTGAACTCGAGATGTAACGTTGTAGTTAACGCCTGGTGTGGAACTGGCGAGTGCACTCCGTATCCCGTAGAGAGGGTCCAAACAAAAATGGAGGGAAGAGGTGGCAAGGATCGACTAGCGAAAAAAACACGCAAGCCACAGCTGCTACGTAGTAACGTTAGTACTCCGTATCCGTACGCTGTATCCGTACGTCAGCCACATGTGCGGAGACAGCCATCCTAGACCAGCTAACCTAACCTAACATAGCAACGTTGAAAAAGCTCCATCGACTTGCTATGTTTCATCTTTCAACTCTCGAGATGATTGATCATCATCCCTGCCATCGTGCATATGTTTGCTGCGGTACGGTACACGCGATAGGCAGGGTAATTTAGGGTACTCAGCCGTCCGTCTATCCCGCAGCTTTAGATGAAGTTTACTATAACTGCAGTTGCACCAGCTTGGCACCCTCAAGCACAGCACAGCACAGCACCACCGCTCATGAAGCTCGACTCGGGTGCGAGCAGGCTGCCCGCTGCAGGATATATGAGTGCTCGCTCACTCACGCTACTGCTGCTTCTACTCTCCCTCTCTCTTGCAACATCGCGCTCTACAGCATAACTTACCGCTATCACGCCGGCCATCAGTGACAACAGCCACCACTGGCCTGGCCAGCATACTGAAGGCTGAAGCTGCCGCTAACAACTCGCCAGGCAAGCTTTGGCCGAGATGTCCGGGCACCTCCTGTCAGACCCTGACAGCCTTGTGAAGACTTGGACCCATCGTCCATGAGCCCCCCCACGAGCCAACCAGGTCCTCCGACTCGGCCCATGTGCCAGTCGGAGAGTCAGGCGCAACGTTTGCTGCTATCGCACAAGGTTACCTACCCAGTGTACTCGCCACAGTACACAACAGTACCGTATGAACACACTCACAGCTCCAGGGTGGAGACCCGGTGCAAGCCGGCCAAAACGTTCCATCTTATCGGTAGAGTTCATACACTCGAGCCCGGTTGTCAGTATGATGGTGGCCTGCATGGCCTGCTTGGCCTAGGATGCTAACGATGCCCCTCCACCATGTTCCATAGGTGCCGCGAAGAGAAGGCTGTTGTACTTGGTAGATTTGAATCTTGCTCCGGGTCGTCTCGATGCCAAACCCTCGCGCTTCCTCCTTTCTTTCTCCAAGCAATACTAGCCATCCGTAACCAGTAGAATCCGGAATCGTGCCGGACCTGAGATACCGAACCTCGCTTACTCAACACCGCAAACTCACACATAATGAGACTCATCATCCGCGACGATTCCGAGGCGGCCAGCTTCTATGTAGCCAACTACATCATCGAGAGGATCAAGCACTTTGGCCCTACAGCAGCACACCCATTTGTCCTCGGACTGCCAACGGGTTCGAGCCCACTTGGTGTTTACAAGATCCTTGTGCAGAAGTACAAGGCTGGCGAGGTAGATGATCATGCTCACAGCAAGAGTCTTCGGGAGTGCCCGGCTAAAGCTTTTCTTGGTAGATCTCGTTCGAGAATGTCGTCACTTTCAACATGGTGAGCCTCCCCATTCGAGATGCCCTGTTGTCGCCAAGTCTGACACATGCGCAGGATGAGTATGTTGGTATCCCCCGGGACCACCCCGAAAGCTACCACTCGTTCATGTGGAAGAACTTCTTCTCCCACGTCAACGTGAAGCCCAACAACGTGAACATCCTAGACGGCAACGCGCCGAACCTCGAAGCGGAATGCGTACAATACGAGGAGAAGATCAAGAGAGCAGGAGGCATCGATCTGTTCCTTGGCGGCATCGGCGAGGACGGTCACATTGCCTTTAACGAGCCGGGCTCGAGCATGGCATCGAGGACCCGGGTCAAGACGCTGGCGTATGACACCATCCTCGCCAATTCTCGGTTCTTCGACAACGACGTCGAGAAGGTGCCCAAGATGGCACTGACTGTCGGTGTGCAAACCGTGTTGGAGGCGAGAGAAGTAGTCGTTATCATCCTCGGAGCCCGCAAGGCCCTTGCGCTGCAGAGGTGCATCGAACAGGGGGTGAACCACATGTGGACCTTGTCCAGTCTGCAGCTGCACCCCCATCCCATGATTGTATGCGACGAGGACGCGACTCTGGAGTTGCAGGTCAAGACGGTCAAGGTACTGCAATTCACTTACAGGCGACCAACGAGATGTTTGTCCCCTCTGCTAACATCCGGGCAGTACTTCAAGAGTATCGAACAAGTGGCCAAAACCCAAGGCTTTGAGCAGATCTTGCCGTCGACGATACGAACCGGCCAGACCCCTATTCCGAGAACGGTGGTAGAAGAGATCTCGTCGCCAACCGTCATCTCATCGCCGACCATCTTGCACCCTCAACCGGTAACTTCGCGCTTCCTCCGCGCGAGCCCGGCAACAGAGTACCCTGTGCGGTCGGTATCGCCTGATCTGATACCCGACCGGATGGCGGACCGTGTTGGAGCACCAGACCTTGCATCCCGCTTGACCCCCAACCCCGAGAAGCAACAACAGCGAGGCGATCTGATTCCCGACCGCATGGCAGACCGAACCGGCGTTCCGGCTCTCATGGGGAGGCTGACACCAAACCCCGAGCATCAGACGCGTGTCGCAAGCGTCGGTGCTTGAGCAGCAGCAACTCATTGACTAGCAACGTTGGCGGACAGTTACGCCCTATTCATGAGATACGGTACACCATTGTGGTGGAGTGGGTGGCGAGGACTTGACTTGCATTTTTTATATACAATAACTACTCGCGTCATGGCCATTGTCAGCAACGCGCAACGCTGCTTGTCGCAGACCACGATTCTTGGTTACACAGCCTACACAGTAGAGCTCCATAGTCGCGTGCGAAATAGATACTCCTCTGATGAAATGGCCTCTACTGCAATCTCGGTCCGAGTCCAATGCGTTCGCTAGCACTCGCTGGTACATCCGTGGGTGGTCTCTACAGAGAACACCAAGTCAACGAGGGTAGTTGTGCTCATCACGCGACACTACTTACTTGTTGGGCAAATGTCACACTCGCAGCCACGACAGGCCCCTGGAACGACGTGCGAGGTGCCCGACGTCTCGATTTGAATGAGCACGACATAACTTACGAAGTAGTCTTGGGGGGGCAATCCGGAAATCCGGAATTCCCATCGGTCATCCCCCGGCCACAGGAATCCTCCCCCGGACCCGAAGTCGTTTATGATGCTTGCGATTGTGATTTTGCTGACCTGCATCCCCAGAGGGAGGAGTGGGCCAGCGTTGCAGGCTGCGGCTTGTTTCCACAGCAAGAAAGCACATGGAATCGGTCTGCTATCAGATACCTAGTCAAGTCAACTAACTAGTTATGTGGCAGTGAAAGGACGCGGGCACGGCCGTGAGATTCGATCAGCACGTGTCGACAGCCAGGCAGATACTTGGCAGAACGAGAGTCTCGATCTGGGATTCGTGAGTGACAGCATCGTGACGGGGTGGCTCACGGTTGTCGTTCCAAGGTCATGCACGCATGGCCCCGGGGCCAGAATTCAGGTTGCTTCCGCATCTCATTTGGTCGCCCCGAGTCAAGAGTTATACGTGGTTGGCTGCTCGGGAGTCGGTAAGCGAGGTGGGAGTTGCTGAAGGTTGGCCTTATCAATGCGGGAGCAATGCAAAGCGGCACCTCGGCCTGATACTGTGGTAGACATCGTCAACTTCTTCTTGGCCTCTCCGGGGATGCGACCCAAGTACAGTTCTGATGCCGATGCGATGTAACCCAAGACACGCGACCACGACAACCCATGAGCTGATAAACAACGCTCGTGACTCTGATCTATCCGTACCGTGACGGCAGTCTTTGGCTCAGGGCAGACTCGTCAATAGAATCGCCTATACGCCGGCCGGGGGCCACCTCTTGATAAATGGACATTTGAAGGCGAATCTAGTAGAGTTTGAGGCTTGAGGACGGACACTCCATATTGATCATATTGAATAGGGTTGTCGGTCAATCGTGCCGAATAGAACCATGTATATGTATAATGGTTTACAGGGATCCTGCGCTTTGAACATCATCTCCGCGTACTCTGATATAGACATATCTATCGCTAAAACCCACTTTAGCTGCTCTACATTACGGAGCACTCTTCATAGCCTATGCATGGTACGGAGTAACTACGAAGTAACAAGCCACTCTTGAATGCCAAGTTGGCTAGGTGCGTCGAAGGCAAAGTGGGTGAGTTTGAGGCGTGCGTATTTAATAAGGTTGTCGGTCAATTATGTATTGTGCCGAGTAGAATTGTCTATATCTATAGCGCTCCTGCGCATTAATCATCATCTCCGCGGGGTCCGACAGAAAGATTATCGAACCCCAATGCCACCGCTTCAGCTGCCTGCTCCCTACTTTGTGTTTTACTTACTCCAAACCGCTTAGTTATGCATGTTATGTATGCCTGCCGACAATATCTCACACCCTGGCTGGACCCACTTGGCGTTCGTTGCCTTGCTTGTAGTTAAGCGAGACTCGAGTAATCTGTAGTTATCCGCATGGAGCGAGTATCCGCAACGTTATCCGTGCCCCAGACCATCATCTATCCGTATCAGGAATGCGTGCTGGCGAAGCGACCCCCAGCCTTGCACATGCCAGAGTGTAGGGATTCGGATAGAGGATCAAGGTGGGAGCCACTGGGATAAGCACGTCCCTGATCAGCTGTCACGGCATGCGAATGGAATGGACAGTGGATCTTGCCGCCGATGCAAGGCACAGCGCAACCCGAACAGCCAATGGCAATGTGGCAGGCATAACGCTACAATTTCCTTCTCTGGGCATCATCTCCTTGAGGTTGCGTCGCTCGACGATGGGAGGACAGCCCGGGCAGGCCAACTCCACCCCCAAAGCTTGACCAGTCTTTGCAGCTGCCGTCTTGGGATCCCATCATGCCTAATCTAGGCAAGGTGTCTACTACGTATAGAGTGCCGACGTTACATCCACGAAGAGGGGAAGGCGGCCCAGATTGCGTCAAGATCTGGACCTTGAGGGCAGGCATGTGCGAACTTTTAAGTACTGACAGCCTTTGGCCTCTGCCAGTAGTTATATAAGTCGCCGTCTGTGGCTAAACCTAAACTGCCGGTCGTCTCGACTTATTATCGCGAGTCGGCACGCAGATCCCGTCACCCAATCCTACCGGCCAAGGACTTGCGTACGCATCTGCAGCAGGCATGAGTTCCAGGTACTCGAATCGTTCTGGCCCCGGGGCCCCGACGCGGTCTCTCTTCGCCGTCGTCTCGGCCGTGTGCCTGCTCATGCTGGGCGCCTTCGTCCTGTCGAGTCGAAACGCCCCGGCCCAGCGTAGTTTCAACGTACACCGGTCAGCCAATCCGAGCGGGCCACCGCTCGAGGAGATCCGCGCGGCGGCAACAGGAGACAAGTATCTGCTCGGCGTGGGCAAGGCCGACATCACCGGACCCGTGGTCGAGATCAACTTTGCTGGCTACGCCAGTCTTGGCCAGGTCGGCAGTGGACTGCGGCAGCGCATCCACTCCAGGGCCTTTATTGTCGGCGACGTCAGCAACCCGAGCGACCGTTTTGTATACTTGGTCATCGACACCCAGGGTGGCGACACCGCTGTCACCAACGGCATCCTGGATGGCCTGGCCGCTCTCGGTGAAGAGTACGCCGTGTACAAGCGATCCAACGTTGCCGTCACGGGCACTCACTCCCACTCGGGTCCAGGAGCTTGGTTCAACTACCTCCTGCCGCAAATCACCAGTTTGGGCTTCAGCACCCAGAGCTACCAGGCCGTTGTCGACGGCGCGATCCTCTCCATCAGGAGGGCGCACGAGTCGCTAGCAGAGGTAAGAAAAGACTCCCGACCCCCCCTCGGAGTGCGAAATGCTAACAAAAAGGTACAGGGCACTCTTGAATATGGTAACCTCCTCTCGGATTCCGGCCTTTGTCGCGGAAAGTTGCTGACCGAATTTAGGATCTGCCGAGATCGAAGATGGCAACTTGAGCCGCAGTCTCTACGCCTACCTCGCCAATCCCGCATCTGAGAGGGCCAAGTACAACACGGACACGGACAAGGAGATGACAGTCCTCAAGTTCCAACGTGCATCAGACAGCAAGAACATAGGTATCCTGACTTGGTACCCCGTGCACGGCACCTCGATGCTCCTGAACAACACCCACGTATCTGGCGACAATAAGGGAGTTGCCGCCATCATGTTCGAGAAGGCCATGGCAGATGATGCCAACGCCGCACCCGGGTTTGTGGCCGGCTTCTCGCAGTCGAATGTCGGTGATACGACACCCAACACGTTGGGAGCGTGGTAGGTCCTTGGAGCCAGCCGTGTTATGAAAGCCCTTGAACTGACGTTATGCAGGTGCGACGATGGCTCCGGTGAGATGTGCAGCTTTGAGAACAGCACCTGCGGCGATGGCAAGTCCCAGTCGTGCCACGGAAGAGGGCCGGAGTTCCAGAAACTGGATCTTGGGGTGTCGAGCTGCTACGAGATCGGGAAACGGCAATACACTGGCGCCAGATCTGTCTACGTAAGCCGAGAGATCCAACCCCCCCCTTTCCCTTGGCGGCCACGAAGCTGACACAAATGCTAGGACGCTGCGTCCGGTACCCCTATCGTGGGCACTAGCGTCAAGTCGTTCCATTTCTTCCAGGACATGCGGTACTACCAATTCCCGCTGGCCAACGGATCGACGGTGCAGACATGCCCGGCTGCCTTGGGCTACTCCTTCGCCGCTGGCACCACAGACGGACCTGGCGCCTTTGACTTTACACAGAACGACTCGGGCGAGCCCGACGCGTCTCCTGTATGGACCGTGGTCAAGAGCGTTCTCCGCGCCCCCTCTCCGGAGCAAGAGGCTTGCCAGCACCCGAAGCCAGTCCTCCTCGACGTCGGCGAGATGAGCGTTCCGTACGACTGGTCTGCCAACATTGTCGACATGCAAGTCCTGCGCGTGGGACAGTTTGTCATTGTCGTCGCCCCTGGCGAGGCAACGACGATGGCCGGTCGTCGATGGAAGGACGCCATCAAGACGGCCTCTGCGGAAATCATCACGGGGGCCGAACCCATCGTCGTCCTGGGCGGGCCCGCCAACACGTACGCTCACTACATCGCGACGCCCGAGGAGTACGGCATCCAGCGGTACGAAGGCGCGTCGACGCTCTACGGGCCGTGGACGCTGCCTGCGTACATCAACCTGACGGTGAGCAACATCGGCTACCTGGCGCCGACGGCCACGGGTGCGCCGGCGCCTGGCCCGCCCCCGTCCGACAACCGGCAGAACTCGCTCTCGTTCATCACGGGTGTGGTGTACGACAACGCGCCCATCGGCCAGTCGTTTGGGCAATGCAAGACGCAGCCGGCGGAGTCGTACGCGCGCGGTGCGGTGATCAATGCCACATTCGTGGGGGCGAACCCGCGCAACAACCTGCGTCTGGAGGGCACCTTTGCCAGCGTCCAAAAGCGAGACGGCAACGGCTGGATGCAGGTCCGCGACGACAGCGACTGGACCCTGGTCTACACATGGACGCGTACGGACGGCTTCCTCGGCTACAGCGAGGTCACCATCAGCTGGGAGACGGAGGCGGATGCGGAACCGGGCACGTATCGCCTGCGGTACCTTGGCGACTCCAAGGCGCTGCTCGGTGGTGGCATCAGTGCTTTTGAGGGGGTGAGCAACGCTTTTACGCTTTCGTAGCAGCTTTTTCCCAGGGAGGGGTGTAATGTGATTCGGGGTCGAATGGTGATGGGAGTCGGGGCCGGGTTGGACTCGTATACGTCGTCGTCGTGATGATGTATATATATATATATATATATATATATATACATAGAGATATATATGTATTCATATAATTACTGATCCATAACAATAACTATGATGCAATTTCTCCCAATCTACTTGCTAACGTGCTCCCCACTCCTGCCTCCCATGCGGTCGAGACGCCTCGAGACAGTGGACGGAGGCGGACGTTGTCCTCACAGCCACTCAATCGTCTTCACAGCCGCCTCCTCGTCCACCTTGCGGCCATTCTCGGTCGTGGTCCACGACCCGCTGAGGATGTCTGTCCCACACAGCTCGCCGGCGGCACCCAGGCGCAAGGAACCGAGGAACGCCCCGTCGCTGGCCCGGAGATGCACCTCGGCGCCCTCTTTGGCCCGGTACGAGCACACCTCGACGTCCTCGGCGTAGTCGTAGACGGCCCCGCTGGCGCCGGGCTTGCCGAGGACGAGCAGGGTGTTCTCGCGCACGTAGAGCGGGAGGGTGCCGAAGCCGTGCCGCTCCTTGAACCAACCGGGGCCGTCGCGGGTCCGGTTCGTGAAGAAGGAGGTCCAGGTGCCCCGGGGCAGGTAGAACTCGACCTCGCCGGACTCGGCAAAGATGGGGGCGGCGAGGAGGCTGTCGCCGATCATGAACTGGCGGTCGAGGAACCAGGCGGTCGGGTCGTCGGGAAACTCGAGGCACATGGCGCGGAGGGAGAGCGGGAGGCCGTGCTCGACGGAGGCGGCGGCCTGGGCGAACAGGTAGGGCATCAGGCGGGTCTTGAGGGCGGTCCAGCGGGCCAGGGTGGGCGAGCAGCCCTCGGCGGTGGCGTCGTCGTGGTCGATGGTCCACGGGACCCGGTAGGAGCTGCTGCCGTGCAGGCGGCTGTGGGAGCAGAGCAGGCCGAAGGCGACCCAGCGCTTGTAGATCCACGGGGCCGGGTAGCCCTCGAAGCCGCCAATGTCGACGGACCAGAAGGCGAAGCCGGACAGGCCCAGGGACAGGCCGCCGCGCACCGACTCGGCCATGGCCTCGGCGGTCGACTCGCAGTCGCCGCCCCACTGGAGGGGAAGCGCTGGGTGCCGGCGCAGGCGGAGCGGGCGAAGAGGACGGCCTGGCCGTCGCCGTGGCGCGCGCGCAGGGCCTCGTAGACGACCTTGTTGTAGAGAAAGGCGTAGTAGTTGTGCATCTTGCGCGGGTCCAGGGACTTGTCGTGCCACTCGACGTCGAGCGTGGGCACGCGCTCGCCAAAGTCGGTCTTGAGGGCGTCGACGCCCTTGTCCAAGAGGCCGTTGAGGCACTCGACGTACCACGCGACCGCGTCCGGGTTGGTCAAGTCGACGAGGGCCATGCCGGCCTGCCACAGGTCCCACTGCCAGACGTCGCCGTTCTTGCGCCGGAGGAGGTAACCCCTCGCGGCGGCGGTCGCAAAGGCGGCGCCGTGCTGGGCGATGTAGGGGTTGATCCAGACGCAGACCTTCTTGACCAGGCCCGACGCCTTGAGGCGGGCGATCTGGCCCTTGGGGTCCGGGAACTTGTCGGCGTCGAAGACGAAGTCGGTCCAGGCAAAGGCCTTCATCCAGAAGCAGTCGTAGTGGAAGACGTCGACGGCGGTGTCGCGGGCCCTCATGCCCTCGAGGAAGGCGGTGACGGTGCCCTCGTCGTAGTCGGTCGTGAAGCTGGTGCTGAGCCAGAGGCCGAAGCTCCAGCTGGGTACCTGGGCCGGCCTCCCGGTCAGGACCGAGTACTTCTGCAGCACCTGCTTGGGCGTCTCGCCGTAGATGAGGTACCACTTGAGCCGCTGGCCCTCGACGCTCGTCTGCACGCGCGACGTCCGCTCGCTCCCGATCTCCAGGTCGACCCGGTCCGGGGTGTCGATGAAGACGCCGTAGCCCCGGGAGCTCAGCCAGAAGGACACGTTCTTGTAGGCCTGGTCGCTCGAGGTGCCGCCGTCGGCGTTCCAGAGGCTCACCGCCTGGCCGACCTTGTTGAAGGCGCCGAAGCGCTCGCCGAGGCCGTGGACCGACTCGCCGACGCCCAGCGTCGTCTGCGTGAAGACGTAGTGCTTCAGCGCCCGCATGTCGCCGGTCTGCAGCGGGTTGCTCGGCGACGGGCTGTAGGCCAGTCCCACGCTCCGGCCGAGGAGGGAGGTCAGCTGCTTCGAGCCGTCGGTGCTGTGGAAGCGGATGTCAAAGGTGTGCTCGGCCGCGCTCACGGTCGCCGAGAGCGAGCCGGAGCGCAGCGTCGTCCCGCTGGCGCTCTTGGTCACCTCGCCCCGGACTTCGGGCCGTCCCTGCGGATACAGGTCAAAGTGAGGCCCCGGGTTCGCGGCACCGGCCCAGTGGGTTGTCTCGATGGAGATGACGCCGTCAAAGGCAGCCTGGATATCCTAGACGTGGGGGTTTTTCAGTGTCAGTGTCAGTGTCAGTGTCAGGGAAGAAGGACTCGCCACTCGTCGCTCGTCACTCGTTACTCACGACCGTCAACGTGCTCAGGTTCAGCGTATCGCCCCGAGATCTGATCTTCTTGGTCGGACATAGCAGGCTCAGCCCGTCGGCTCTCGGCGTCATCTCGTACACCTCTTCGGCGTACTCGACGCGCATGCCCTCGGCCGTCAGCCACATGCCATCGCGGAAATGCATGGTGAACCGTGAAGACCGAGTGTCGCGGTGAGGACCGTGAGGTTGGCCTTGAGGCTTTGGGAGGGAGAAATCAGGATAGCGACGGGGCCGAGAGACAGCACTGAGCACTCAGCAAGCTATAACTAGATAGCTATAGCCTAGGTATCCCCAGGGCCCAGACGGAAGACCCGGGCACGAGAAAGACAAGGTCCCTGGACAGTCTCCCGAGTGCCCTCCCCCCCCCTGAGACTCCGAGTACGGCCATGATCCATCAGCCAGAGCCGGCTCGCGGCCCGCTGGCTCTCGCTGGGTGACTTGGCGAGTGCTCGTCTCGGCGTCTTGGACATGCATGATATCATGCCGCAGTGATTGCAAGCATGCAGACTGCAGTAACTAGCTTCAGAGTCTCAGACGGGCTTCGCTCGGTTATCGGACCAGCTGCGCCCGCATCGTCGCCGTCTGAGATTCTACACCAATGGGAATAGTCGTAGTCGTAGTCGTCCTGGTTCTTTACCCCGATTTCCCCACGTTTTCCCCCTCCGGCCGACGATGGAGTCTTCCGTCCAGGGATCGCATGTCCGGCCTGCCTGCAAACCTGCAGACCTGCATGCCTGCATTGGATCGAGCCGTTGAAAAGGGGCCTGCACTGTGGCCGAGTAGGAGGAAACTTTGCACCTGCCCAGACGGCATGCGGAAGCAGCCAGTGCCAACTATCCTGACTTGTATACTCGGCGGTCCGCTTGGTCTCGCCGTCTCGGTCTGGACGGCTGCAGAGCCGTCTCAGTGGTCACCGTGGGGAGGACGGCTTTATAACGTCTCTGCGCCCCGTAGGTTGACAGTCTGGAAGCCGGGCAAGACTCAAGAGTCAATGAACGCGGTTCTCTAGGCTCTAGGCTCTCTGTCAGGCTTTCTCTGTCAGGCCCCAGGATGTTGTTGTCCCCGGCGTGTGCGTGTGTTTTCTCGGTTCTCCTCGCGTCGGTGCGAGCGGCCGTCGGCGATGGCGATGGCGATGGCAACTCCTCGTCAGTCGTCTACAAGGACCCAACGGCCCCGGTCGAGGATCGGGTCCAAGATCTCCTGTCGCGGATGACCATTGCGGACAAGGCCTCCCAGCTGGTGCAAGGCGATGTCCGCAACTGGCTCAACGTGACAGACGGGAGCCTCAACTCGACGGGCCTCGAATGGAGCATGAAGTACCGAGGCGGCTCCTACTACATCTACGCCGAAGGACCCGATGCCTGGAAGTACGTCAGCGACGGCGTCAAGGCCGGGCAGGACTATCTCGTGCACAACACCACGCTGGGAATCCCGGCCTGGGTCCAGGGCGAGTCGATCCACGGCTTCCTGATCCCCAACGCGACCATCTTCAACTCGCCCATCGCGTACGCCTGCGCGTGGAACCCGGCTCTTGTGGAGGAGATGGCCGTACATACCGCCAAGGAAGCCCTGGCCCTGGGCGTGAACAATCTCTTCGCGCCGCTGGCCGACCTTGCTCGCGAGCTGCGGTTTGGCCGAGTAGAAGAGACCTTTGGAGAAGACCCGTACTTGTAAGTTTGCCCAAGGCCACCAAAGGGAGGCGAGGAAAGCAACGACAGAGACGGGCGTCCTTGACGAACGAACCCTGCTTTATAGAACAGGCGAGACGGCCTACGCCTACGTCAAGGGTCTCCAGGCCGGTGGTGTCGCGGCCATGGTGAAGCATTTCGTAAGCAAACACGAACACGACACGCGCCCCCCAGCTGTTCTCGCACTTTTTCTGACTCCCCCCAAGGCCGCCTTTGCCACCCCCGAGCAAGGCATCAACACTGGCCCCGTCCACGGTGGCCTTCGTGAACTACTCACCACCTACCTCCCGCCCTTCAAGCGAGCCATCATCGACGGAGGTGCGCTCTCCGTCATGTCCGCTTACCACGCATACGATGGAGTGCCCGCCGTGGCCGACAAGCACATGCTCACGGACATCCTGAGGGACGCCTGGGGCTATCGATACTTTGTGAGAGAGCACGGCCATGCCGACCAACCCATGATCCATCATCCACCATTCATCCGCGCTGGGTACTGACTGACTGACATGTGATGTGGTCTGGTCTCTAGGTCATGAGCGACGCCGGAGCCACCGACCGCCTGTGTAGCAGCTTCAAGATGTGCGAGAGCAGCCCGATCGACTCGGAAGCCATCGTGAACTTTGTGAGTACCAGCAACCAGCCCATACAACTATGGATGAGCAAAGTCGTGCGTCTAACCGGAGAAAGGCGCTGCCGGCTGGGAACGACATCGAGATGGGCGGCGGCTCGTACAGCTTCGAGAAGATCCCCAGCATGGTCGAGTCCGGCAAGCTGTCGCTCGACGTCGTCGACGAGGCCGTCCGACGAAGCTTGCGTGCCAAGTTCGGGGCCGGACTGTTTGAGAACCCCTATACCGGCGTGCCCGAGGAAGAACAGGCCCGGCACATTCACACGGACGAGGCCATCGCCCTGGCGAGGCAGCTCGACGCCGAGTCGATTGTCTTGCTCGAGAACCACGAGGGCGTGTTGCCGCTCGCCAAGACGGCCAACATTGCCGTGATCGGGCCCATGGCGCACGGCTATATGAACGTAAGTCGTCAAGGAGTCCAACCCGTCCGTACACGGTACACGTGGGGAACAACCAAAAAGGACGCGTCTCCTCTTTCTGACCACCCGGCGCGCAGTACGGCGATTATACCGCGGCCCAGTCCGACTCCCGCGGCGTGACGCCCTTTGACGGCATCCAGGGGGGCGAGCTCTGGCCGCGTGACCTTCTCCCAGGGCTGCGAGCGGTGGTCGAGCGACCAGTCCGGGTTCCCCGAGGCAGTCGCCGCAGCCGAGGCGGCAGACGTGGCCGTGGTGGTGGTGGGCACCTGGTCGCGCGACCAGAGCGAGCTGTGGGCCGGCCTCAACGCCACCACCGGCGAGCACGTCGACGTGCACGACCTGCGCCTCGTCGGCGCCATGCCTCACCTGGTCCGCGCCGTCATCGACACCGGCAAGCCCACCGTCGTCGTCTTCAGCTCCGGGAAGCCCATCACCGAGCCCTGGATCTCGGACCGCGCCGCCGCCCTCGTGCAGCAGTTCTACCCCTCGGAGGAGGGCGGGAACGCCCTGGCCGACGTGCTGTTCGGCCACGTCAACCCGTCCGGGAAGCTGACCGTGAGCTTCCCCTACGACGTGGGCACCACGCCCATCTACTACGACTACCTCAACTCGGGCAGGTCGTATCCGGACCCGGGTGCGGTGTACGAGAACGGGACCCTGGTGTAAGAATCCCCCTGGAGGAGGAGGAGGAGGAGGAGGAGGAGGCTGCAGCTGCATTCTGACCGTGGCAGGTTCGGTCACAATTACGTCCTGTCGACTCCGTTGCCGCTCTACGAGGTAAGGCCCGATCCCGAGCGGCGGAACGAACGAAGCTCCTCGGAGGGCTCTGACGTGCTAACAAAATACCTATAGTTCGGATACGGTCTGTCGTACAGGTAGGTAATGCCCGCAACCGGCCAAACACCTCGCTCTGCTTCCCCAAACAACACTCCATCTCCCACATACCCACATACACACATATACACACACACAAACACACACACACACACACACACACAAAGGAATGACAGAAGAAGCAATGGAACAAACCACACTGACGCATCGAGCAGCACCTTTACCTACAGCAACCTGAGGCTCTCCCAGACCACAGCGTCCGCCACCGACAGACTCACCGTATCCGTCGACGTGACGAACAACTCGACGCGCGACGGCACCGAGATCGTCCAGCTGTACGTCAAGGACCTCATCAGCAGCGTCGTGGTGCCGAACCTCGAGCTCAGGGGCTTCTCCAAGACCCCCGTCAAAGCCGGAGCGACCGAGACCGTGATTCTCGACCTGGACGTCGACAAACTCGGCCTGTGGGATATCGGGATGAAGTACGTCGTCGAGCCCGGAAACTTTACGGTCAGTCGGTCCTCTTTTGGTCTTTCCAACCACCCCCCCCTTTCCCCTTCCCCTTCCCCTTCCCCTTCCCCTTCCCCTTCCCCTTCCCCTTCCCCTTCCCCTTCCCCTTCCCCTTCCCCTTCCCCCTCCTACCTACCTCGGGCAGGCGATGACGCTGACTCGGAGCAGATCTTTGTCGCAAGTTCGAGCGCGGAACTGAGACTCAACGCGACACTTACCGTCCAATGATGATGATGAAGATGTCAGGTGCCATGGTTCCAGGACCAGCTTGGCCCGAGGTGGAAAGCACACGAGTTTGCGCCGTCGGGTAGATGAAGCTGGCTACGAGTCACAGTCCGTGGTGCATCAAAGCCTTCAAGTGTCTTTTTTTTTTACTTCACAATGCGAGTTAACCACGATCAAACGCAACCATATATTTGAGATGCTATTGAATGTACTGAGTTCTACCGCATGGATCGTGAGGCGGGAATGTAGATTGCGTTACGAGGAACGGCTGCTATGTAGAGAAAAGAGAAGGAACGGATTGCGGCGAGGTCATGTCTTTCGAGTATATACCACAGGAGGTGCCCAAATGGGGAAATAGGGGGGGGATGAGGGGATGCACATCATATGTTGCCAATTAAAAAAAAAAGAAGAAAGAGTATACCCTCGGGTATATCATATCATGCCAGTCGGCCAATATCTGCCATGGGGTCTTTCCTTCCCCCTTCCCTCACTCCGCGCTGAATGCATCAAAATCTGACATGGGAAAAAAATGTCGAGGCCGAAGCCGAGCTGAGCTGGTTCAGGGGTATGCCACTTATGCAGCGTAGCCCTTGATCCAGTCCTTGACGGCGACTTTGGGAGAGACGGAGAATCGCCACATCCCTTGTTCGCCAAAGGTGGGCGCGACGGCGACATCGACTAAAGAGCCACCCTGCGACTTGCGTCGCAGAGATGGGTCCTCGGAGCTGGCCAGCTTGGGGGCCTGCGGCTTGGAGGCAGGGGCAGTGGGACGAGTCCACATCTCCTGCGAGAGCCCGCTGGCAGGCTGAACGGTGTTGGACCAGAGCAACGGTTGGGCCGGTGCCGGTGCCGGTGCCGGTTTCATCGAAAACCTGCTCGGCGAGACTTTGACGATGGAAACTCGGTGGGACGGGAATATCGGGGAGCCCTGGCCGTTCATCGTCAGGCGCTTCGCGAGGGCGGCAACCTTGTTGCGGCCCACGACGCTGGCCGGTCTCTTGGGTTCGACCGGGCCAGTCTTGGCCCGGCCCCTGAACGCGGCAGGGTGAACATTCTCGTCCTCGGACAAGGTGGTGGTGGATCCGAAGAAGACGGGGTGTCTCGCGGCAACGTCGTATGTGTATCCAATCGCCGCAGGGTGGACTACTTGAGATTTGGTCACGAGCGACTCGGCGGCAAAGACGGGGTGTCGCTTCGTGATGTCAAAGTCGCTCAGCCTAGAATGAGCGATCGCTTCCTGGAGTTGAGCATCCCAGTCAATGGGCAGGGTTTGACCTCTAGAATGTCTCTGGTCAGGATAACAAGCGGCGATGGCCGACTGAAGAGCGCTCGACCATTCCTTCGGCGACGCAGCTCGGCGCACAATCTTGGGGGCGATGTGGCTGGCCTTGATAGCCGCTTCCAACTCCTCGTCCCAGGCGGCGGCGGCTGACTGAAGAGCGTACGACCACTCCATCGGCGACGCAGTTCGGCGCACAATCTTGGGGGCGATGTGGCTGGCCTTGATAGCCGCTTGTAACTCCTCATCCCATGCCGCTTCGGAGACGTTGCCGAGAGAAAATCTGGTGTTTGCGTGGCTTGCCGCAATAGCCCCCGAGGGGTTCTTGACGACAAGTTCTTCGTCGAGGTTCTTGATTACAAGCTCTTCGTCGAGGTTCTTGACGACGAAGACCTCATCGAGATTCTTCACAACAAACTCCTCGGGAATCTCAGGTAGCTGAGGCAGCTGAGGCTCTTCAGGGACGTTGGAGGCCTCGGGCTCCTGCTTCTTCTTGCGGCCAAACCAGCCACGGAGGCTGATTCCGCTTCTAATGGACACGGCAGCGACTGAAGAAGCTTGCGTGGTGGACACGGCAGTGACGGAAGAAGCTTGCGTGGTGGCAGTCCTGATGGACGAGGCATCGGTGGTTGGCGAAGAGAGCACCGAGTCAAAGGAAACGACGGACGCGACAGACGGGCTCTGAGGTCGGATAGATGACATCGAAATCCAGTCGTACTCGATCAAGGTTGTGCTGCTCGGGCGCCAGAGGCTGGACGATGTCAAAGTGGGAATAGGAGCACGGTTGAGTCGCGGCTTCGTGACCATGTGCAATGCAGCTGGCTCTGCCGAGGTTGTTCGGAAGTCTTTGCGTCGCGGGTCGAGCGTGAAGAGACTAGGTGCCGCAGGGCCCGACTGGGTAGTTGAAGACGACACGGTCGACACCCACATCGAGATACTGGCAGATGTTCTCATGACTGCAGCGTCAGGGACCGCCCACAACTTGTGCGATGTCAGTCGAGCAAGCGGTTCTGCAGAAGCCCGCGGCTTTGTTGCCATGTGCAAGGCAGCAGGCTCGTTGGGGCTGCGGCGGAAATCCAAACGGGGCACACTGAGATCGAAGAGTCCATCGCCCTCGGAAGAAACCGGCCGAGCTGCGGGCTTCTTCCAGAGCAGCGCGCAAGCGTTCAGCGTTTGGGTGCTGATATGTGCCTGAATCACAGCTACCGACTCGACAATAGGAGTAGTGAGCTTGACAGCGGACTCAACACGGGCAGCAGCAGCAGCAGCAGCAGGTACGGGTGCGGACGCAATCCACATGGGGCTGAATCTTTTGGCTGCCGTCTGTTGCTTTCGTGTCCAGAGCTGGCTGCTCTCGATAGGAGACATTCCTTGGGGACGAGGTCTAGGTCGGACAACCTCGGTCTCGCCAGAAATGTAGCTGTACCAAACGGTCATGTCGGGCTGTAGCAGACCAAACGTCTGCCGTGTCTCTGCAGGCTTCGCTGTCCACAACGCTGCCGATTGCTTGGGTACTTGCTTATCAGATTTCCATAGCTCGCTGCTCTCGATAGATGGCATTTCCTCCCGTCTAGGCCGTGCTCGGATGCTCTCTCCTGTCGGAACGTAGCGAGACCAAGCAGCTGGGGCAGGCTGAGGGAGACCAAACACATGTTTCACCTTGGCGACCTGTGTCGTCCACAAGGCCCGCGGGGGCTGGGATGATCGTCCGGAGAGACCCCAGAGCTCCTTGCTTTGGATAGGCACGATGTCCTCTTGTCTAGACCGCGCTCGGATGGTCTCTCCTGTCGGAATATAACAAGACCAAGCAGCTGGGGCAGGCTGTGGGAGACCAAAAACACGTGTTACCTTGGCGACCTGCGTCGTCCACAAGACCCGCGGGGGCTGGGATGATCGTCCGGAGAGACCCCAGAGCTCCTTGCTTTGGATAGGCACGATGTCCTCTTGTCTAGGCCGTGCTCGGATACTCTCGCCTGTTGGGACAAAGCGAGACCAGGCAGCGGGATGAGGCTGAGGAAGGCCAAACGCCTGCTTGACGTGAGCGACCTTTGCTGTCCACAACGATTTTCGAGGCGTAGACGATGGTGCAGTGACTCCCCACAACTTGCTGGTCCGAATAGGTGCAATCTCCTCTCGTCGGGGTTGAGCTCGCACGACATCCACGCCCACGGGTAGGTATTGAGACCAGACAGATGCGGTCGGCTGAGGCAGGCCGTGACGAGGTACGACCATCTCGACTGATGACGGTGACCACATAGAAGCAATCTTCTCCGATGTGACTTGAGTGGCAATGGACCCAATTTGGACCGCAACGTCAACATCGGGAGTAGACTGTTTCGTCACTGCGATCGGTGTCCACATCAACGAGTCGACCGTGACTTGTTCCGCTTGCGGTGCCCAAAGCTTGTTGCTCTCCAGAAGAGCAATTTCTTGCACCCTGGCACGTGGTGTTTGCAACCATGTGGCGATCGGGGCGTATGACATCCAAACGGCATTGTCCGGCTGTTGTAAACCATAGCTGGGGCTCTTTGTCATTACTTCGGGCTTCCATAGGCTGATGGCCGGCCCGAGTTGAGCGCTCTGTGAGGTCCAAAGAGCGTTGCTCTCGAGAACAGGGGCAGGTTCCTTGGCCCTAGATTGCGATCCCTCACGGCTCTGGTTCTCCGACACGTAAATCGACCAGACAGATTCTACTGGCTGCGGAAGACCATATTGACGGGGCTCGACAGAAGCAGAGATCTCGTTGGCGGTCCACAAAGCTGGCGTTTCCCTTGCAGGCGCTGCGTCGCTGATGGTGGAAAACAGCGAGACCGGCTCTGCCCCGCCGAAGTCGAACCCAGAGGCGTCATCTTCATAGTATGACTCGTAGTCGGAAGGCGACTCAGCTTCGTACGCATCCAGTGAGGATCCACCCATAGTAGGCAAGTACAGACTTTCCGTTGATGGTAAACGCGTATCCGTCTTGAGCAGACTGGCGATCTCCCACAGGGTCGTTTCGTCAAACTCATCCCCGCTGTCGTAATAGTCCTCGTCGAGGAAGTTATCGCCTTGGTCCTCATCTTCATAATCGTCAAAAAATGACGAAGAGTATTCGGTAGGCTGCACATCCTGAGCCTGCGGTGCCGCGATGGGCGCGAAGCGCTTGGCACCAGAGGTCATGGTACCAGGCATAGCACGAGGGGTGCGTGCCTGGACGATCGGGCTCTCGCTTTGCTCTCCCCAAGGAAACTGGAAGATGCCCAGGGTTCCGCGCTTGTTCGGCAGGGGCTTGGGGCTCTCGAGGATGTCCGGGAGGGCTGTGATGCGCTTGCTTTTTCTCGCTGGGCGTTGGGTGAGAGGGCGTGCGGATGCCGGCGCGGTAGCCTTGAGGGACTGTTTACGCTCCCGCTTGGGCAAACTCTTTGCCCACATGCCACGAGTGGACGTTGGTGTCGAGTCCGACTTTTTCCATAGCTGAGTGCTCTGGATACTGAGCGCCTCTGCGTTCTTCCTCACGGCTGGGCGGACAGACAAGCTCGGCAGGGTGAAGTCTTCACCGAGGCTGTATGCCTTGGATAAGGAAGGGGCCCAGACGCCGCTGGAGAGTACCTCGGACTGGGGAAGACTCGGGGTCCAGAGATGATGAACGGCAACAACAGGCTGCATGGTCCTCTGCAAGAGAGACTGGCCGATGGATCCAAAATCCGAACCAGATTCGTTGGTATCTGGGGGGGGTGGGACTGCCAAGATCAACTGCCTGGGTGACTGTCAAGAAGTTTTGGTTGTTGTTGCGCTTCTCGGTCAAGTCAGAATTGTGTTCCGCGTATTCCATCTGCGCCTCAGCAAGACGAGCTTGCCAGTTGTTGGTACGAGGTTCATCCGAGTTCTGGGGGAGCGGGTGCTCTGCACTGCTCTTCTGCGATCGAGAGTCGCTATCACTACGCAGGCTTACCTGGCGCGATGCTCTGCGGTCCGCGATCATTGATCTCGTCGACGATTGACCCGAGAGGTTTTCCATAACGGAAGAAGGGCGCGATTCAATCCCGGGCGTCGTCTGTGTTGTCGAGATAGAATCACGGTCAAGATTACGCTGCATCTTCTGCCATTGGTTCTCTTGCATGCCCATCTCTGCCTCGAGATTTTCAAGCAACGCTATCCTTCTACCCGTGCTCTCGACCGAGTCACGGTTTGGCTGCTCGAACTTCTTCAGCTGATCCTGAATAGCTTTAATAGCAGCATTGGGCGAATCCAGTGGCGATGGTTCCGGCGCCGGAATGATTATGGCCCTCTTGTTACCGACGCCATTCAAGAGCAGGGGGGGTTGGCGGAGGCATCTTTCTGATGCGCAGTCTCTCTTTCCTCGTTGAGAATGTCGGGCAGTCCTCGCCGATACGGTGGTGCCAGGAACCAGGAGCTGTCGCCTCGGTCTTGGGTGGCTCGGGAAGATCCTTCTCGTCGTCAAGATAGAATGAAAGGCCGTCGTCAGAGGTCTGACCTGTGGAAGTATCGAGCATGACTGTCATGACTTCACCAACTCCACTAATGGCAGAAGGAATGTGTTGTCGGGGGACACGGAATTCTTGGCCGAGGCTCTGGGCCTGGCCCTGATCTTGGTTCCGTGTGCTGTTGTAAGTCGAGCGGGTGTTGTATTCTGAGCCGAAGTCATCGCCTCGGAACTCTGCCTCGCTTTGACCAGACATTTGTGAGAATCTCACAGCCGGAATTACCGGTGATGATTTGCGATTCATCCCATCGGTGGATACTTTATTGTTCTGGCTCCTGTTGGGCTGCATGTCAGGCGACCACGACTCGTTTAGGTCATCAGCCACGAGACGGTTACTCTCCTGCGTGTCTCTGTTACCTGGTCGATCATCTCCAAGTATGCTCTGAGTTCGGATGCTGGCCAGATCTGCTAGGATCATCCGCGAATTGGGTTTGCGAGCATCGAACTTTTCCAGTGGCGCATGGTAATGCTCAGCTGCGCGGAGGGGAAGGGTCAGCGGGGGCTGATATGGAACAGAAGAACTAGTCGAGTAGATGGTGTCGGTACGAGACGGACTATCGGCAGCAGGGAGAAACATTTTCATCTTCTCGTCGAATGTCATGCTCTTAGTGTTGTTCGGCTGTGGTCGCATGGGAACGTTTCCTGCACTCTTCGGTGGTGGCGGTAGAGGCGGCAATTGTGTCGGGCTGCCAGGAACAGCTTGCAGGATCGATTTCTTGCTGATCATGGAGCCTGAGGACTTGTTCCGTTTGTGTCCGCTGGGTTCAGTCGGAAATACCTGACGATCGTCATCGTGCGATGTTCTTGGAATGGGACGGGGGCGGTTGACCACCGAGTCACCAGACGCCAGCGGCTCACCGGGGGTCTTCGTTGCGCCCTGGATGATTTCATTCACGTAGTTGGGATCGTCATACTGGATGTTGTTCACGAACATGACTGTCTGTTGACTCTCGTTCTCCTTGCCTTCCCGGAGCATCATCTTCTTGGTTTGAGATCGAGGATTCGACGGTAGCCCGTTTGTTGGTCTCCGTTGCAGGGGAGTCTTGACGGGGTTCGGTACTGGCTCCTCCTTCTCGGAAACAGGCGGTCGCGGGATCGGTATGCGGAACTGCTTCCCGGGCGTAACAGGCTGGAATGTCGGAGTCTTTGCCGGCAATGTCTGGCGAGGAGATCGTCGCCTCAAGGCGTCGACGCTAGGAGATAACTGGGCAGAGGTGGACGAAGCGTTGCCTTCCACCGACAGGGCCTCGTTACTTGGCGTAATGTTGATTGTGTTTGATCTCAGCATTTTGATGGGGTAGCCATCCTTGTTGGACACATCTACCACCTTCCGCAACACTGCCCCGGACGAAGAAGGCTGGGGCGGTCGAGGTGCCGGCCGCGAGGCGATCAACAGAGAAGATCGCCGCTGTAGCTGCGCAACCCGTGCCATTCTATCCTGTTCATTCTTCGCAGCAGTTGCCAGATCGACTGTAGGCATCCGCTGGAGCGCATCCTGCATATCTGGTGTGTCCACCGGAATAGGATTTGAAATCGTCACCTTTCCTAGGCCTTTCTTACTCCAACTCCCGTTCGCCTTGAGATCTGCGAGTCGCTGAGGTGGTGCTGTCGCCGGCTGCTGGTCCATTGCGCGCATGGGAGGAAACAGCTGCCCTTGGACGGGGACACCATTGACCCCCGTCATGGCCGGCTGCCCGTTGTCATCTCTCGGCAGATCGTCGTTGAATCCATAGGAGGTAATCACCATTCCGTTGGCTCCCTTCAGGTCCTCGTATCTTGAGGGGGGTAGTCGTTGGAGTCCGCCGTCGAGATATCCCTGTTCCGGTTCATGTTCTGCGGAGTTGGCGAGCCCGGAAACTGCAATTTGCGATCGCGGGAGCTGCCCAGTGTTCCGAAGAACACCGCGACAAGACCTAGGCCGCCGTGTGAGCAGGGTTTTTACTTCTCTCCGCTTGGGAGTACTTACCAACTAAGATGATCAGCCCGGCAGCCGGGATCGTCGTCCTGAACAGTAGATCGATGGTGGAAAAGCCGAGGATGAGCGGCACGCTGGCCCCTATCCACACAGCCAACCCGCCGATGGTCAGCAAGACGGCATTCCTTCGCTCGGCATCCTTTTCTGCGCCGGACGAGATGGCGCGGGCTGCCAGAAGTGTGAGTATGACGGCGTCCATCGCGATGACCACAACGGAGATTGGTATGATGTTTGATGCTGGTACGCAGGTCGCCTTGATTTGCGGGCGAGTGAAGCCGACGAATACCATGCCCGCGATGAATCGTATCAGCACCAACGCTTGCCTGACCTTGCCCAACACGGACCCATTTCCATCCTGCGCGACTGCCCATACCATGTACTGCTCGATAGATGCGCGGGCGAATTGGTCGAAGAACGACGAGAAGATGACGACGATCTGGCAGCTCGAGGTGGTCACCGGGTCGAGGAGCGTCGAGATGAATCCAACCAGTGCCCAGAAGCCGGATGATGTTAGAAACATTATGAGGGCCAGCCTCAGGCCGTCCCGAAAGATTGCTGAGCCATGGCCCTTGACGTAGAGAACAAGTCCTGCCGAAGCCTCGATGAACAGGATACCAAAAGCAAATGCGGCGATGAGAGCCTGTACTGATCCTGACAAAGCCATTGTTGTAGCGGCGCCGAGCGACGGCGTCCAGCGACCGTAGTAAAGAGTGGCGGCCCAGTCAATGGGCAAAAAGAGGCAAAATATTACAGATGAAATAGACAGCTCATAGTGGTAGTGTCGATACCTTACAACGCCATAACGTGACAGTGTTTTTTTTCTTCTCCGCGCAATGCGACTAGATTGACGATTGCACTGACGACTTGCAGGAGGAGAGTTTGTGAGGTGACCACAACCAACGGTGAGAACCATTCCACTTGCAGCCTCACAGGTCACAGGCCTGCTCCTGCTCCCGGCCACTCAGACTGTGGAGGACGGCTTTTCTAAACTGGGCTATACCTTGTTCCGACCGCGAATAGAATTGTGGAGGATGGCCGGGATCTCAAACGAAGGCGGTGTTCGAGAATCTCAAATGCGCCTTGCGCCGGACGTGAAGATGGCGAATACTACCGCCGAATGGTTGGCTGAAGGCTTGGGTACTGGGGTCGACATCCAGAACCCATCGCCAATCCCTGCCCGGCTGGCTTCCTGAAACTCGAGATGTTACGCCCGGAGCCAGGGGTGGGGGGGAGGGGGAAGGACCGCACGGAGACCAGAAGACGGGATGGCGGTCGGGGGTGCACATACTTCGTTACTACTCCGTACATACTGCGTACTGTGTAGTTAAGTTACTCCGTAATTGCTTCGCGCGTTGTACGTACTCCGTAGTTACTCCGTAACTAGAAGATTGCCAGTGGAAAGGACAGAATGCTCCTCGTACCAGAGAGTAGACCTGGTTGAGAGAACACCGCATACCACATAGGGAAGGGCGACGAGTCAAGATGACAGCTTGGGATGGATGCATCTTGGAGGCTGTCAAGGAGCTGTCATGGAGCTGTCAAGTCAAGGACTCAGGAGCTCTCATTGCTCAAGGAGGCTGTCGGAGCGACACGTCTCGTGGCCCTCCAAAGTCCAGCCGCGCGGAGCTCATACGAAGACGACGTGTCGCAGACGAGCCAGTCTTTGAAAGCTTACTTATTAGGCGCCTCGCGTGCAGCCAGCGGGAAGTAAAACAAATAGCTAGCTTATGACATTGACAGACAGGGAATCCCGAACGCCAAGTACGTCACCCGGTCGGTTTTTATGGATAGACGAACATCCAGTGCGAGTGTGGTCTTTGCCACGCGACAACGTCGCGGATTCCTAACAGTAAGCGCTCAAGAGGCAATGCTCATGCTAACGAGTGGGAAGAGCATTGCTGCATTCGCATCGTAGGTTAGCAGCGACATGCGAATCGATTGCGCAACCTCCCAGTCGAGGCTACTACACAAGACGATTTGTTGACCAAACCCAAGTTCCGCGACGTTGCTCCGTACCAAGTAATCAAATCGGCCATCTGAAATCTTAATTGTGGCATTTGTGATGTGCAAGGGTCCGTTCATGCATGATGAGCCAAGCCAAAGTGTCGGGCCAAGAGTGGAGCCGGCCCGCTAGGGGCGCTCGGAGCTGTTGCAGAAACCAGCAGAAACTCCTACGCAAACAAACTCGCGCCTTGTTCGTTCACCAATGACGAGATTCGCGGCTTTTGTTCGTCCGTTCCCTGAGCCATTCATTGCTGGTACAACCGTCTGATCACTGTGGAGAAACACGTTTCTCCTATGTATCGCGGCATCATTGGAATCGTAGATTGCATAGTTCGGTCGCGGAGAATGCCTGCAAAGGGGACTGTTTTATCTGATATGACTGCAAAAACACCCGCCCATTTCTGTCGCGCAAGAGAGAGGGAGGGTGCGAAACAGGATGATGATCTGAAGAAGCTGAAAAAGCGGGCGCTGCAATGAGGGGGAAGGGGGGGGGAATCACCCCTAATAACAGATTCCGTGGTATTCTACCTCTAGATCATCTTCCTACCCAATCGCCCCTCCCGTCTGGTTAATTTTGGCCAGATCTGAGTGTCAAGCCGGACACGATAATGTCCGCTGTTGATGCAGCGCCAAGTCGTGGTTATTATACTGTTAGATGCGGCGGTGTGCTGTGTAACGTTGTCCGTATCCACGTCCCACTCAAATCAGATCGTGAGTACGGAGTACATGGTGTGCCTCTTTTCACCGGAGTCACCGCGTATTCATGGACTGCGTTAGCGCCAGTCTCTTCGAAAAGGGGCTCATACTTCGTGGCCGTGGTTCTCGTTTAGACAACTCGCCCTGGGATTGTTGACGTCCAACATTATTGTGCGGCAGCCTGGCATCACGTAGAGGTCGCGAGTCTGGCGATCTCGAGCGGTATCGATGTCGATCCGCCGGCGATGGCGATCTACTCAAGCTTGCAGACCGATCCCTTGGCCGCCGAGGGCTCATGCTGCGATGGGATGATCTGGATCTGCGAGAGAAGCCTCTCGGAGGACTTGCGTCTCTACTGCGCCTTGCTTCTGGGATGGCAGGCCTCGTGCTCACAGCAGCATCTCTGACGGGGGATGGGCTGCGTGCTTCTCTCCGGTCCGGTCTTGGTGAGCTCCTCGTAGAGATAGTCGAGACCGAATCATAAGATGCTGATCTCCTCCGCTCTGGCACATCAATGTCCACCTCGGAATCCTCATCCTCACGTTCCATCTCTCTCTTCCGTGATCTCTCGGCTTCCCGTTTGGCGAGCTCCTGGTCAGCCACTCCTTTCCTGCCACATGTCAACCGTCGCACTGCTTCAAGGGTGAGCAGGGTGCACCTACTTGGTCTGGAGCGCGGGCGGCGTTGCCTCGGTGAGTTTGGGTGCCAGGTTGGGGTTCAGAAGCTGCTGCGTGCGTGACGGTCTAGGCACGTATGGTCGCTCTTGTGACGCTGACTTGCACTCGTAGGAATAATGACCTCGTTGTAGGCACTTTTGGCACTGGACACTTGCCGGCGTCGACTTCGAAGGACCGCGACGCCACATCTTACAAAATACGCCCGATGGAACTGTGTGAGGTACTCGCAGAAGAGGACACGACTGTTTGACGGAGTGCTGTTGTTCGGTTGTTCAGATGACGCCTGCGACTCTTGTTGTTGGTCTTCAATTAGCTTGCGCTGTCGGTGGGAGGACGCGTAAAAACACAACCTAGTAACTAACGTGAGTTAACTACAAAGTACTCCGTACTTTGTACGGATACGGTTAGTTACTCCATGCAGAAGTACTACGTAAGTCCTGGATTGAATGGACAGTCCCACTTTACATGTCTACTACTTCGTAGACGCAGTTGCAAATCCTTATAAGCGAGGTTGTTCATTCTGCCATCACAATTCTGACCATCTCCACCATTTCACAATGAAATTAGTTGACTTGACTCGGCATTAAGTTGACACTGCCTTTGAAAACGTTGTGGTGCACGCATCCGGCCCGGATTATCAGCAAATGTGTTGATCGATGCCCAAGCGAGCCAGTTGCAAAACTTCACTACATCTTCTGCCCGTCTCTTATTCCGGTATTACCCCGCCAAAACGCTCGGCCAAAGTTGACGATCAGCCAGACCTTCGGTTGGTACTCATGAACGTATTCTCCCGCCGGTTGGATTGTCTCTCACGAATTTGACCATATTGCGAGCAAAGTGAAGATGGGGTCAGACAGTCGGCCGGACGCTGATCCGAAGTATGCATGGAAAAAGGACTCGATCGAGGAACGGTCCTTTGCAGCAGGTCTGATATGCCTGGAGGGTCACTACACACAGGCCCCGATAATGGGGCCGCTCTCCATGACGAAGACAATGAATGTCATTAACCGGACGATGGAGAAGACGCACACATTCAAGGATGTCAGGTATGTTGGGCTCGTCCTAGTCGTCACTTACGTGATGAGCCGCGATCTGACTCGGTATCAGAGAAACTCTATCCAGCAACATAAAGATTTGGATATGGTTGAGACGCGCCATCAACGCCACCATTTGCGACCTAAATGAGAAGTCGCTTGGCACCCGATCAGAGCCTTTCGTTCCTACGAAATTCTTAGATATCACGACGCAGGAGGTCACTGCACTGATCATCAAGAACTACGTGGTCCTGAAGGAAGCACTATCGATGCTGATCAAGCTTATGCACATTGCACGTAACCTGCTCGTCACCAGTGAGCCTGAGGTACCACAAGATCTCTCGGCTGCAATCAATTTCGATCACGAGGTTTATGAGGCTATCTGTCTCTGCGTCAATGTGACGAGTAAAGGCATTGATGGTGAGATGCCAGAAGATGACGCCTCGAGGGTCAAGCTGAACGAGATCACGGAACTATGTGAGTGGCACCCATGGGTTACTATTGGGTATCGTTAGATTTCTTCTAACAGGCTGCAGTCAAAAAGGTACTTGTCACATCGTTGCAACAGGCTCATAACTGGATTGCCAAGAACGACCGCAACAAGATGACTTTTTGGTTCTGTGTCTTGATCGAATCACCCGATGTAGACGACAATCCCGGACCTGAAGATCGTCATGAGTCAGTCTTAGAATTCGTCGGACCGAGGAGCCTCCATCTACGGACAGAGGTATCAGACTACCTGAAACGCAACTCGAAAATGTGCGACACCGCAGCTGCCCTCTGTCGAGAGTACTACGAAGCGCAAACCGAGGACGAGAGAAACCATTGGCTCCCCCAAGACGGCAGCCTTGCCTGGAATTACACACCATCAGACAAGTGGGAATGGACACCCGATCTCTACGAGAAATCAATGGAGGTTGTATCAGAATGGGACGCCAACAATCCTGACAGCTACGAAAGAAACAAGGCGTACGGTTGCGTCTCTCATGAACTCGACACGTGGTGGGATAATGTTCGCATACCGAACGGGACGGACTCGACCTTGGAAATGTATCCGCTGGATTTCGTTCCCGACCGAATAAAGCAGTGTGAGGCGAATCTGATGCAACGCTACGCACCCCCCGATCACGTCGAAGACCAGCAGGACATTACCAGGTATCCCCCACCGGCAATGGCTGCGAATGCAGGCGACCAGGTGCCCAAGTTGATTCCGCGCAATCAATTTTCTGAACCAGGTAATACTGGTACTGACATTCATCCTAATGCACCTCAACCGACGCCAAATCACGATGGGCCGTATGACGACGAGCACGGCCCATACGATGATGATCCAGACGATGACGATTCATATGGAGAAGGCCCTATGACCGGCTTGCTCACAGAGGTACCCAACATTCTCGATCCTAAGCAAATTGAGGCTCTGCACATGATAGTGAAGTCTTGTATACTGGACTCAGCTGGATCGGGCCCAACACGGTTTCGCGAGAGTCTACAGCAGGTCCGATGTCGAATCATGCTAGCCACGGATTGCGGAAAGAACCTCTTGCGAGAAATGCTGGTCTTCATAGCGGTTTGGGAGAAGGACGAGCAGTCCCTCATATTCCAGCTGAGCAGTCAGATCGTCCAAGCGATCCACGAGAGCTCGCTCATCCCATACGCGTGGAATGCTCTCCGGAGTCCCAAGGACATTATCTCGCCTGCACAAACAGTGCTGCTTCGCCTCATCACCTATCTATCGCGAACTGCGTTCCACCCGTCAAAAGACTACAATCCCATGCCCGACACAAACGGCCCCTCGCGGCCACCGTCCGAGGACCTCAAGCTTGCCAAGATGCTCAACTTTCTCTACGGGATATTCAGAAGTCGCATCGTACCTGAATGCGTGGCACTCATGCACATCCAAGGGGATGTGCGCAAAGGCGATCTCGATCCGGCCGACTTCCCCGTGGACAACTGGGATCTGGAGCGCGCCAAAGACGGTCTCGTTCAATATCTTGACTTCCTCTACACAGTCGCCGATATTTACCCACTGCGCCAGCACCTCATTGAGTATGAGGCCGTGTATGAGCTCCTAAAACTCCTCGAGGGCCTCGATGTGGGCGTAGAGAAGATCCCTTTCGCCGGCAGCCGTCCCGCGCCCCCGGTTCCCACATCATCTCAGGGGTCGGGTGTGTATCCGGCCAACCCGCCGCCCCCACCGCCCCCGCCTCCTTTGTCCGAGCCCGCCTACGAATTCCCCTGGTCCGGCATCAAGGGGCAGGTCCTTTCCATCCTCGCGGCGCTCCTACAGCCACCTCCCGGCCAGTCGTCCCCGGGTAATCCCACCGTGCAGCTGCAGATTGTGCAGCACAACGGGATAGTGGCCCTTCTCAACTGCTGTCTTTACGACGACAACAACCGTTTCTGCCGCGAGCGCGTCCAGCTCTGCCTCAAGTGGCTCATGGACGGCTCGCCCGATGCCAGCGCGTTCTTGCAGAACCTTGTTAGTGCCAACCCGGGACCCATGGTTCGTCCCCCGGCAGGAGGTGCGACGGAGGCGCAGTCTGTGCGCATTGACGGTGTTCCGGGTGAGGTGCGCGTCCAGGTAAGAAGTTCCAGTGCACCGGTCGGTGCAGAAGACGGCGCGAGTGGGAGTGACAGTAACAACCTTGTGCCCAGCGCTACTGCTGGAAGAAGCCGTAGCGAGGAGCTGGTCAATGATATAATGGCGTTGGCCGATGAGGCGGGCAAGTTAGCTATGGGCCCTGAGGGAAATGAGACCGAGGATGACGACTTTATGTAGAGGTAGTACATGAGAATAAAAGCAATGATTCAGATAGCTCCGTATAACTCTTAGCTACATGGACAAGTAAAGCAAGCATACTCCTGTTCTGTTCTTTGTTGCAAAGTTGTCTGTCAGTATTTCATCCCTCACATTGCCACCAACCCATAGTTATGTCGTGGAAGTCAAACAACCATTGCATAACACTTGGCCTAGAAATAATCATCCATCATCGTCTCAAACTGCGCCCACAGCTCATCATCGTGGACGACGGCCTGGGCAAGCATCTCCTCTTGCAGTTTGAAGACGAGGTCATTGCCTCTCTCTCCGAGTTTCTTCTCGACCAGGTCGTCCATTTCCGCACCCAAGAGGCTGATCTCGTCCAAGGTCATCTCCGGGTTATTCTCGATTGTCATTTCAAACTTTTCCTCCGATTGGCGGATCACCTTGCTAAAGTCGGTCGCTTTGCAGGTTGGATACCTGATACTCTTTTTCGTCGCTGCAGGCTGAACTGCGGTGGAAATGGCTCGCTTGGAGACGATGGCAGTATTCGTACTCGATTTCCCCTCTGCTGCTTTATCAACTTGTTCGGGACTAACGCTTCTGGAAAGTTCCTTGACGATAGAATTGTCTAACGCTCGAGATTTTTTAGCTCGGGTAGTCATCGAGTGGTGTACGTTTTCCGTCTTACGTTTCCGAGACGGATCTTTCCCTTTGGCAATCGGCATCCTGGTTGAACTGTCAGCCTTCAGAGCCAGTTCCTTAGCTGGCTTCAGGGCTTTTTTTGTCGACTCCCCGGCTGTCTTTATTGTCTTGACGACTCGTATCTCTGCTGGTACAGTTTCATTTGTGTTCGACTTCCCAACGAGCTTGTCCGTCTTGTTGGCTGACGTGCCGGCTGACTCAGTTACCGTACTGGGTAATTTCCCAGTAAAACTAAAAGCGTCTATCTGGCTGATGTCATCCTTTTGGAAGCTCTTCGAGTGTGTAACAAGACGGATGCGTGGACGCTTTACAGGTCGAGGCGCAGTAGCAGGATTCGGAAGAGAGAGCCCTTGTATATCGATTTCTCCACGTGCGGAGCCGTGAATACTTGCCGAGTTTGTGCTACTAGACTCCTGGGAGCTTTGCAGATTGTAGAAGCTGTTGACCATTCGGGACTCTTCAACAGCCTGGGTGTTCATGACGGATTGTAGACTTTCAAACTCTCGGGGGCGTTCATCGAGCTCTTTGATGACTCGCAACTTCTCTAATTGCTCCCTCTTCCGTGGGAACACCAGTGGGCGCTTGGGCGCATAGAGCTCTGAAAGGTCAACAGTGGCAGGTCGGGCCTCCAACACGGTGCTTGGAGTGACATAGGGAAAGTGGACTTGAGCAGGCGCTGACTGATTGTACCGCGAACGATACCAAGACGCATCGAAGGATAGCAAACCCTGCGAGTCGGCTGTCTGAGGCATAATTTGGGATTCCGAGGCCCATGAGATTGGCTGTAAACCCCTGTGACCAAGTTGATCGTACAGAGGGTTTTTTGGTGGCTCATACACCTGAATGCGCTGAGCCGTGACCAGTTGGGAGCCGGGCTGGTGCTGAACAAACGGTTGCTGCTGAGAGTTGAGCTGTTGTGGATAATACATAGTCTGTTTAGAATGACCTCGCAGAGGGGGTATGGCAGCAAGCCCTCTCCTAGATGATGATGTGAAGCAACTCGTCGAAGTGGAAGTGGCTGCGGTTCAACTTTATTCTCGCTGCGAAAAAATCCAAAGGAGTTATACCCATCTTTGGCAAGCTGCTCTTTAGCGCTGGGCAGATAACCTCTGGCAGCCGACTGCTGTGACAGCTTTCTGGACACAAAGCGTTGATGGATGGGATTTTGAGACTCGTCTGTTTGGATACGCTTCACAAGACCCTTAGAAGCAAACCTGGAGTTGGTGGCTCCCCGGGACTGCTGTGAGTTACTCGGCAATTTTAGATGGGTTTTCTTGGGTGGTGCCATGTTGCTTGAGTTCGTGGCAGCATCGTAGGGCAGCACAAGACGAGAAGTGAAGACAGATTGGTAAAGAGACTGGGTATTCGAGAAAAGAATCGCATGTGGAATTTTCGAGATGCTGTTTGCCTACCCTAGGCCCTAGGGCAAATAAGGGATTGATGCAGCAGTTGTAACTTGTAGGTGTCCATACTGGATTTGATACCAGAGAGGTGCTCCTTCCTTCAAAAGACACTTCTAGGGTACTTTGGGTAGCATGGTACCGTTTTGGTTCTCATCAGGCATGATGAAAGCACTCAAGGCGAGGACGTTCTGGTACCCCAATCACTCCCGGCTTCAATTTCCCCCATTTTTTAGCAAGGACAGACGAGCAAGCATCTGACATGAGGGCATGATAATTGGTTCCAAGTCTGATTTCAACAAGACGTACCGACCATAGTGAATACCATAACCTACTGGGTACCCCAATGCCACAAAACTGGAACAATCATTCTTAGGTCTTGTTTTCTCTCGTCAACACACATTGGTTTAACCAGCTTCCATGTTCGAATGTTCAAAATAGGCCATCACTGCCTAGATTGATACGATTCGTGTAAGCACATAAAGGAGCTACGTCGTAGTGGTCTTGATATCCACATGTAGTCAGTCCATTTCGTTGCCATAATTGAATATTGAATAAACCAACTCTTTGCATCGCCCAGGATGATGACTAACCCGATTCGACACTAGCATAAGTAGGCTAAAAACCAACCAACGCTAAGCATCAACACGAACGCTTGGGCCATAACGTTATCCGTAGTTACGAAGTACAACACTCTGGTTTTCCAAAGTCGCGCCAACCAACTCCATCCGCCAGCCTGCGACAAGCTCCATAGCTCAACCAACCACTGTGAACTCATCGCCGAAAAAACAACAATCGCCCTCCACGTTCGTAGTCAACAGCCGGGCGCTCGCGCCACCCCCAATTGCAAACATGGCGCCCAAGGGTGGTGCTGCCGGCAAGGAAAAGCCCTACGTTCACGAGATCGAGCGCACCCCCGAGTACGAAGAGTTCATTAAGAAGCTCAGGGCATTCCACGAGAAGCGCGGTACCAACTTCGAACCCGAGCCTCGACTGCCCACCATGTACGGCCACGTCAACATTGACCTGTTTCGCCTGTACAAGCTTGTCGTCGAGAAGGGAGGCTATGACGAGCTGGGCAAGGTACAGAAAGCCTGGAGTGGAATTGCGCAAAGCCTCGGCATGCACTTTGACGAAAGCAAAGGGCTGGGGCAGATGTCATTCCAGCTCAAGCAGGACTTCTACCGATACCTCGCCGCCTACTGGGTACAGGACCAATACGGTCAGGAACCCCCACCGAGGGAAATCCTGGAAGCGCAATCATGCGCCAGCAAGCATGGGCCTGTGTTGGGCCGTACGATAGAGAGCTTCAAGCAAGCCAGCAAGAAGGGTGGCGGCGAAGAGACGCCCACCAAGGAGGAACGGCCAGTCGAGAGCACACCCGTATCTGGGAACAGGGCGTCAGGCAGATTACGAGAAGCCCCTCCGCAGCGCGTCCCCTTCCAGCCGGAGACGGGATCGTCGCGTGCGACACGGCACAATTCATCACAACACGGAACGCCAACAGCGAACGCAGCCCATACCCATGGCCTACACCAAACACCCCCGCATCACATGTCCCAACGCCACGATGGTGGCAACCCTCTGCACCTCATACAGGCACAGCAGGCCGCCCTGAGAGGCGCTTCAAGCGCGTACATCCCGCCCAGTTCCGAGGCTGCATCCAGACTATCCGAATCTTTCGAACCGCGGCTGCCCATCAACGTCCCCATGCGCCCCGTCCCCACCCCGGGCAACAACCCTATCGAGTTCGCTCGGCGTCAACGCCAGCTTCGAGCGGAACAGCAGGGCCCCCCCCAGACCTACTGTACCGCCTGGCACTACATCCGACGGCCCCAGCATCTACACTCGCTGCTTGCAGTCTTTGCGCTCCGGAATCCCTGCTGAGCAAGCCTTTGCACTGAACCACCTCGTAAAGATATCGTTTGAGCGAGGAGACAAGTACAAATTCGAATCATTTCTTGGACTAGCGGAAGGCTTGATCGACATGGCCCTCGAGGTTGGTAGCCTATTCTACGAGGTTGACTGGCAAGTGGCTTATTTCGGATTTGATGATATCGAGGATGTGGGAATTCTCGATGGCCTCAATGGCACAGACGACATTCTGGAGAGAATCGAGAAGTTAGTGGCCAAGCCGGTCATCGACCACTTGCAACCCGCTGAGTTTGGAGATCGGCTAGCCAGGTCTACCGAGGCCGTTCTTACCATTCGTAACATGCTCATGCTGTATGAGAACGCTGTCTACATGAGCGAGATCTACCCCCTGAACGATCTGCTGTGCATCATTCTGCATCTTCCGAATCTCGAGATGCTTGTGGAGCTTAAGCATTTCGCACTTGATATAGCCGAGCAGCTGACCCCATGGTTGAAACTGGATGCGGAGGACCCCCTTTACCAGTCGTTGCTGATTCAACTGGACTCGACAGATCGCGGTACCATACTCACGACACTACGAGCCATCAGCCGCATTTCAATGAACCTGGAGGCAACAAACAAGCTTCAGCAAGTTCCTCCTGCAGTCTTGCAAAACATCATGAGCTGGCTACTCCTGAACGATGAGGAGCTGATGGACGCCTGTCTCGACTTTCTCTATCAGTACACAGCTGTCGTGCCGAATGTTGAGACACTGCTCCATGCGGTCAACATGGAGCGCGTCGTGCCACATCTTGTGCGACTCCTCGCCCATGGTGCTAAGAGAGTCAGAGAAGATCTTGTCCTGGAGCCGGAGCAGAAAGCGAGTGCCTCAGAAGAGGTCGCATCGCTCCCGCAAGACCTCCAGGAGAAGCTCTCAAACATGGACGAGCCACAGCGCTGCTTCCATTGGATCCAGAGCCTCTTCGAAGAGGATGTTGACTCCCACATTACACAAATCGCCATCTGGCAAGCCTACCAAAGCTCTTTTGGAGGCAACACACGCAACACGCTAAGCGCAGCGGATTTCATCAGGAATGTCACCCACGTGTATGCGAATGCGCGTGCCCAGATAATCAGGGGCCCGGGCCAAGTGCAGCGGTTCATCATCGAGGGCATCCGCGCGCGCACATCTCCTTTGAACTACGAGACCAAGGAAGAGTACGCAAAGTGTCAATGGGTCACAACGACTACACCATTTGCCAAAAAGTGTGGTCAATTCTTCCCAAGCGGCGAGAAGATGTGGGGTCACATCTTGATTACGCATCTGAACCAGATGCCAGGTGAAGAGAACGGAAAGTTTGGCAACAAAGAGATTGAGGCTTCGTGTCAATGGAGCGAGTGCAACAAGTACAGCACGCCTACTACAATGCATTTGTCTCAGCTCACTCGGCATCTCAAGACACACATCCCAACATCGCAGAAGCGGGGCTTGGCCGAAGGCGTCGAGTCATCAGCAAAGCGACAGCGCAAGTCGTACGTTGTACCCGCGAGGACAATGAGCATCGCGTGGGAGCAGACGCTGGTCACTAAGGATGAGCGCAAGCCGCAATTTGACCAGGCTGCGGGCATTCCGCTCAGTGCTGTTCTCGTGTTGCGCAACATCGCGCGCAACGTGGTCAAGACCGAGTCAGAAGACGAACTCGTCAAAGGAGAAGAGGCCGGGGGCGAGAGTGGCGGATGGAACGAGCGGCTATTCCGGCCTGTCATGTCGCGCTTGTTTGAGGTCATGACTGAAAACAAGGCCATGGTGAGTTGCAGCGTTCTGGGAGTTATGGGATGTGCATACTAATAATTTTGTCCTAGGCCGGTTATATCTCGTCCCTGCTGCAATTGGTCCAGCAGAGCTTGTAACGGCAATCCGACGCACGGAGAAATAGCAATGCAGGTGGCCAATTGTGGTGGCGGCCAAGTGTACGACATTGATTCCAAAGACCGAGAATTGTAGTAATACCCAAGGCGTTACGGACGGCGAGCCTTTGATCTGTTAGTTATGGGAATGAGGATTAGGAGAGTGTAAGGCTAGTTATATGCATCTTGACTGGAGGGCGTAACTAGCGGTTGTGCATGGCTGGCTAGGCTTATAACTAGGGGTCAGCTACAGGCGATCAGGCGGGGTCAATCAGTAGCTCGGGGGCCTAGCATAAAGTCTTCCAGTCGTTGTAGCCAGCGTAGTAGCCAGGCTGGAAAGCTCGTAGACGTGGCTTTGGAAGTGACGAATAGTATTTGGCTCTCTTATGACTGCAAAGGCGTGAACAAGGTGTCGTCGTTTTGTGACATGTCATTGTTCGTGGTGGGATTGGAGGGATGGCTATTTACTAGTTCGTGACACGTTCACTACAGTACAAGTTCGCTTTGAGTCCAAGGCGGAGGAGTAGTAAAGCTACTTTCAAGTTAGGCAACTTACGTGAAAACTTAGCACCCAAGCTGTTAGGGAGACACGGGGAGCTGTCTGCCGGCTGACAGCTGCCCACAGCCCGGAACCGCCAGCGGGAGCGAGCTCAGCTTCCAGCGACATCGATTGATCGAACGCAGGGCAGGGGAAATAACTTTAACTACTCCGTAGTTGGTTGATCTAACGTTGCCCCTTCCTTTTTACCACTCGAGCCCACTTCCACTTGCACCTTCGCCGAGTTACAGCTTGGTCTGGTCGGGTAAGTTATGCATGGACCTCGAGACATAACTGCAACCTCATCCCGTAACAACACCCAAACGCTAATCTTGGTGCCCAAAGGTGTTGGTTGCCAGGAATATCGTTGACAACGGTTCGCCCACAGCAATCGAACACACATAGGCACCTCACCCGACGTCATCCGCGAAACGTATCCTGAAGCCGGTCCGCAATACGCAAGTGCCTGCTTACGTTAGCGAGTTACTTGTAACCATTCGGATTTAGGGACACTCTCGGCGTGCGTCTTGGGTTCGAGAGGCCGACCTGGAACCTACCGACTGCTGCGAAAGTGTTCGATCCTCAACACATCCCCACAGGCGCCAAACAATGCTGGATGGGGATTGCCGGCTTACTTGTATATTGGCCTGAACGCGACCCATGAGTTGGTACTAAGAATCGCTGGCAATGGATGCCTCGCGGCAGAATGGTGGCCGGGAGCCGAGTCGCGCTGAGCGCTTTGAGGAGGAGAAGCGGCGCATCGTCGATAGCTGTTTTGGCAAGAAAGATGTGGATGGGTCTTGTAAGGGCACTCGAACCCGACATCAACTGATATGGCGCTGACTCTGCTGAAAAAAGTACTCGAGACATACATCACACACATCCGCATCACCGAATTCAGCAATGCCCCGAGCTCACCGCCGAACCCCGAAACCAGAACACCCCAATCCGAGAAGCCGCGTGTTATCATCGTGGCCGTGCGGAAATCGGGACGTGTGCGCATGCACAAGTCCAAGGAAAACCCGAATGGCACATTCTCCATCGGAAAGACATGGGATCTGAACGACCTCTCGGCCATCGAGTCCTTCACGAGCCCCTCGACCGATCCGCTGAAGAAGCAGTGGGCCGGCGAAACGGGCTTTACCGTCGTCATCGGGAAGCCGTACTATTGGCAGGCCCAGGCCGACAAAGAGAAGAAGTTCTTTATCGCGAGTTTGATCAAGATCTACGGCAAATACACCAACGGAAAGACGCCCGAGCTCATTAACTTCGACCCCCGCGAGGCTGATCAGGTTCTTGGTTCGAGACGGCCACCGCCCAGCGCAGGTGCCGGACGCTTGCCGCCTGCAGATCCGGTGGCCGCTCCTCTACGGACAAGTCCAGCACCGGCGCCAGCACCGGCACCGGCGCCACCCGCGTCCTCACAGAGCCAAAGCAACCTCTCCGTTTCCTCGAACCCCGGCAGCCTACCGGCGTACCAACTACCGCCTCCCAGGCCTCCTGTCTCCCCAGCGCGCAATCTTGCGCCTCGGAATGGAGTATCGGGCTCGCCTGCCCCTAGTGTGGACTCGGGTAGAGTCTCGAACCAGTCGGCCGCCCTTCGCCGTCTCGCGGGCGCAAATCAAAGTCAGGACTCCTTTTCGACCAACAAAAGCGATGATAATGCAAGCATACCGCCACGCTCGAGGGGTGGCGGCATGAATGGGCCTGGCGCATTTGCCCGCTTTGGCGTCGATCGTGAGGCCACCCAGACCCCCCGCCCCCTACTCAAGCATTACCATCGACCCCAACGTCCCTGCAACTGGATCTACCCGACAGGAGGCGCCCCCCAATGGATCCACTGAGACCTCCAGGGGGCGCCGACAGAGATCTCGTGCCGGCTCCGCTGATGAGCCCCAACGCGCGACGGGAGCCCCAGCCCCCTCCTAGGAGCGCAGACAGGATGTCCCCACGCAAGAATTCCATGCGATCCGAGTCGGGTTCGTTCAGAGAGCCCTTGCCGGAACCAGTCGGAGGGTGTGGAACAGCCGGCACGGTCACTGCAGTATCGACCTAGTAATGAAACGTTCGTGAGTGCCGCGTCAACGCCGGCGGCAGAGACGCCCACCCAGCCGGAGATGACAGAAGAGCCTGAAGAAGACAGCCGGCCGGGCCTGGGCCCTATGATCAAGTCCAAGAAGTCCAAGAATGACTTGGCGGGTTCTCTCTGGAAGGCCGCTTCGGCCGCAGCTGTCTTTAAGCCGAGACCGGGCGGTGCCGGCGACCGACTACGACAGGGACGCAAGGATAGCGGAGATGGTCCTGACGGTATTACTGGAGTTGTTCCTGCACCACCGAAGCCGGCGCCCGAACCCGACCCAGTGAAGCCAATTGATGCGCAGCGAAGCTCGGGAAATCTACCTGAAGTAAAAGTTACTGTACCCAATGCGAGTCGGCCCACCAGTCTCCAGCCCTCTATCAAGGAGGACAGGGTCAGTGTCGAGCTGGGCAAGAAGGCAGCGGACCAAGCCACTGACTTTATCGTCAACGGTAATGACGCCAAGTATTTAACAACCTTGGGCGTCGACACCAGTGTCCTAGCTGGCCAGACTGGCGAATTTACCAAATGGCTTGATCACTTTGGCTGGGTTCCAGGTGAACAAATGCGAAACCGCAACTTTGAAGAGATGAAGCTTGACATTGATCGCCAGCTCAACAAGGCGCAGGGCGGTGGTTGGGTTGTACGATTCGAAGAGGAAGATGAGCGGGTCGACTCTATTAAGAAGGGTCTTGACCTTGCCATTACCGAGTGCGACGAGCTTGACAACCTCCTGACCCTCTATAGTGTCGAGCTATCGGTAAGCCCTTCTCCACACCCTTGTCACGTTTGTTACTGACCCGGGACAGACCCTATCCGAAGACATCGCATACATCGAGGCTCAAGGACAAGGTTTGCAAGTGCAAGCCGCGAATCAAAAGGCTTTGAAGAAGGAACTCGAATCGCTACTTGACACTTGTGCCATACAGAAAGAGGACTTGCGGCCTCTTGAGGCCGCCCCCCTCGAGGCTTTCGAGGGTCTTGAAGATATCGAGTCTACTCTAGTGACCTTATACAAGGCCATGATGAAAATCGACCCAACCATGGACGGATCTGAAGTCCGGAAGAGCGAAGATGCCAGCATGAGTGATCAACAGTCTGGCCTGAATGCCGACTATGGCAAGATGCGGATCGTTCAGGAGAAGAAGGATTTGTACACTTCGAGCAATGCGCAGTTCCTTCAACGACTGAGGGAGTTCATGGAAAGGCAGTTCGACCAGGCAACCCGGGAGACAAAGAAAGCACTCGACGGAGCGCTTTCCAAGAAAGTCGACCCGCAGCATCATGAGACTGGGCGAGATCTCCTTTGGCGTTATAGCCCGCTTATGCTGTACGCAAGAGACATGGATCTAACCGGATGGAACGTGTCGATACAAACGTACCAAATCACCAATCTCCCACTTTACAAGTCAGAATTCCGGGGTGTGCTCGACGCCTGGAAACGGAGTGCTCGGAAACCAACGGGTGACGAAGGAGATCTTCTTTTTACCACTCAGATCGAGAAGCAACAGGAGAGCACCATGGCCACGGCGAGAAAGCTTACGGTGAAGCGGAGCCAGACGCTTGCTAAGAGCCTACGATCACCCCTGGGAGAAGGCAGGACCCCCTCCGAGAAAGGCACGGAGGGCCGTAGTCTCCCATACGAGGTATTCGCGGGGATTGTGGATGATATTCTGCCACTGGTTGAGATGGAGCAAAACTTCATCATCGACTTCTTCCATGCAACCACACTGGAGACGATGGATTTTCCGGACGCCGTGGCAGCGAGAAAGCCTAGAGACAGGCGTGGCGGCGATTTGAGGAGACACAGGCTCATGGAGCCCGACCGTGAGCTCGCCCGGAGGGTCACCAAAGCCATGGAGGCCATCTTCACCTTCCTGGAACAAGACCTGCAAAACACCGTTGGCTGGGTCTTGTCTCAGGACCCTTTGTAAGGCAAATCAGGTGCACCGCGACGACAAAAGCTAACATCCTCACAGGCAGGGCGTCAGCATTCTGGCCGTACTCGAACGCAAAAAGTCGGAAATGGCCCAATCTAACCAAGAGTTTCTGAACAATGTCCTACACAAGATTCACGGCAGTCTGGAAGCGCGCTTCTCCAAATTTGTCGACGAACAGATACGCGCCATTGAGGAGACCAAGGTGAAGATCAAGAAACGCAAGGGTGTCATATCCTTCATACGCGTGTTCCCGCAATTTTCCATTGCGATCGAGAACATGATGTCGGCTGCAGGTGCTAGCAACGCGGCTCGCCGCACAGTCGACCGCGAATACGACCGTATTATCAAGTCCATGTTTGACTCGCTCAAGGTCATTGCCCGCGAGAACCCGTCCACCCTCAATAGCACCGGAGGCGACCCCGAAGACAAGGAGGCCCTCAACTTCCACATCATGCTCATAGAGAATATGAACCACTTCCTGGAGGAAGTAGACACTCGCAGCCTTGATATCCTCGAGGACTACAAGGAAGCGGCCACCTCGGAGCTGAACGAGCACATGGATCTGTATCTAGGTGCTGTAATGCGTCGACCACTGGGCAAGCTGCTCGAGTATCTCGAAAACATCGACGCGCAGTTCGCGACCGGCAAGTCGCCGGCCATCATTGCCGCGCAGCCCAGCAACTCCAAGTCTACGTTTAACAAAGTTCTGTCGGGCTACGACGGGCGCGAGGTCAGGAAGGGCATCGAAGCTCTCAAGAAGAGAGTGGAGAAGCACTTTGGCGATGCCGAAGACCCGACCGGTGGGCGTGCCTTGGTCAACAGGGTCCTTCGAGAGTGCGAGAAGTTTTACGGCGACGTGGAGATTCGTATCAGTACCATTACGGCCAACGTGTATGGTGGGGACGTGTTATTCGAGTGGCCCAGGAGCGATGTGAAGGGTGCCTTTGCGGGCAGGTAGGTAGACGAGAGAGGGGATGAATTACAAAGGGAAAACGGCTTAGCGTAAAGTGAAGGTGGTGGGCGTGGAGCGGCCGCACGGTAAATGCTGGCTGGGTATTGTACGGTTGATACTCGTCTAGCATTCTGAGCAACCCACCATCATCGTCGCCATCAAGGTGTCACTTTGTAAAACGTGCAAAGTGACGTCTGGGTTTTCAGTGCGGTCCTACATACTTGGGCGAAGTACTCTGTACGGGGGGTGGGGAGGCTTAGTTCCCTACTTACTACCCATACGATGAAGGAATAGTGAACGTCAAGTCCTGTCCCGGTGGGCTTGACCGGTTTGCCCCCTACTTTCATGGCCACGACTTTTCCTGCAGATACCGAACCCGGTTATGCGCATCAACCCGGGTCTCATGGGGACACTGGGGAGGATGCAGCACCCTCATCATCCAGTGGCCTTCGTCCGTAAATACAATGCCTGGACGATGAGATGCATTCAGTATGGACTCTGTGGCGTCTAGGCAAGGGGGGGGGTTCCAAAAAAAAAAAAAAAAAAAAAAAGAAAAGAGAAGAGAAAAACTCACGTCTTGAGGTAGAAATGAATGTTTGCATTGCCGATGTCTTCTTTGGCTTTTTTAACCACTTGGTCAATCTCATCGGGAGTGAGGCCAGTGAAACCGATAATTTTGCGATAGCTTTCGATTGCTACTGGGATGATACTGCGTGTGAATATTCCGAGCTGCTTCATCTTGAGGTCGCGCTGGGCCCACTGCGAGTATAAGGGTCAGCGATTCCAGCGAAGGGAAGCTTGGGAGGAGTGCAGTGTTGCTGCCCTCTGCAAGGCGACGGCTCGAGTACAACTCTTACTACACACTACGAGGGATCCATGGAAACCATGCTTACCGAACTACCCGGAACGGGCAAGAACTTGTTTTCCACGTCGACGAAACCCGTCTCCACAAGGTTGTCCTCGAGCGACTTGAGATGGGATACGGTATCTCGCCCGCTTTTCCTCAAGCCTTCGAGGACCAGTTCTGACCAGCGCTGTATGGCCGTCCCGTTCAGCGAGTCGTCCTGACGATGCAGCTCCCACTATCAACAAAGGCTGATATCAGTACTGGATCGTCTCTTCCGTGTACGCGTGCGCAGAGTCTCTCTGGTATGGTGCTCTCCCGGATCGGTACTTACGGTGGAATCCTGGAACTCGATCCATCCGCCTGGCTCCATGTGGCTGTACGCCTTCCTCATGACGGTCTTCACGTCGTTGAAGGACACCAGAGTACTGCGCAGGTGGATGTAGTTGAAACGCGAGGGGAACACCCACTCGCTGTCCTCCGAGTCCTCGACGACGAAACTCACGTTCGGGATACCAAACGGCTGGATCATGCTGGTTTCGGGTGAGTCCACCGTCAGTCTTTTCGTCTTAAGTTGCACAGACTGAGTGGCCCCCTCCCCCTCTGCCCCTTCTCTCTGTCACGTACCTCAGGTCCGTCCCGATCACGACACTGGCCGGATTCCGCTCGGCGAACTCGTTGGCCCACGCGCCCGTCCCCGTCGCCACGTCGAGGACGTATGCCGGAGACTGCTCACAGATTGGCGCCAAGCCCAGAGCCCCCGTCCAATATCATCCCCCATAGCGTGTGTTGCATGTCCAGTCTCGTCTGCTCCTCGCCATCGTTGGGCAACGAGTACGCTACAGAAGCGAGTTAGCTCGTTCCCTGTCTTTATCCCCTCGGGGGGTTCTGGGCAGCAACATTACAGCCTGCCATATATCCATGATATGTGCGGCGGCCTTCCATCACGGAGCCGTAGGCATCGGAGATGGTTTCGGCTCTCCTTGCCCACGTGGAATCAGTGTCCAGGTTGCCCGACTCGGAGGAGTCCGAGGTTTTCCTCGAGGATGAGTGCGAGCTTGGAGATTGCGCCATCATCGACTTAGCACTCCGTATATGTGTAGCCTTGGGTGTAGGGTTGGCTACACGGTCGCTACTGGGTCGGAAAGGAAAGGGAGATTGTATATGTATATCTTTCCCCTTTCGCTATTACCCGGCTCCCGGGGTCCGAAGAGTGAGGCGCACCGGACTGAACAGCGCACAGGCTCAATCCGATGAGACAGGGTTGAGGGGCCTGCCGCCTGCGCACCTCCTCCACGATGATTCCACGATCGGTAGAAACAGGGGGACGGTGGACCGGGGACGCATCCCTGTCTCGCCGCCCGGGTTTCGTGGGAGACAGTAGACTCACGCGGACGCAGCTAATGCGGGAGTATCCGACGAGGCAACGGCGAGGCACTGTGTATGTGTAATCAGGTGAAACGGTGTGGCACGCATGCGAAAGCCCTGAATCTCGTATCGCCCGCGGAGAACAACGCTGTAAGTTGCAACTACTGCGTACACAATCGACAGGGTTTTCTGGGTATAACAGGGTTCAAAAGAGGGGCTTGCTTCATCGGCACACAGCGACACACAGCGACACACCAGGGTAAAGGAAGACGGCTAGCACCAGTGTGGAAGGAATGGGTACCGTATGGTGTAGGTAGTAAGTAGTAGGGAGGTTGGTTTTGCTTGCGTTGGGTTGGGGTGTGAGAAGATAGATGATATCATGATGGATCCTGATGGGTCCATCAGAAAACAACGCAACTATTATCACTCCGTACGGATAGTTCGTGATGGCGATTCTTCACTGTAATACGTACTGACTGCTGACTACGAAGTACTCATGTCATAACCAAGTTATCCCACTTGTCAGTAGTCTTGACGATTCTGGATAAGTGGGGTGTGGCAGGCCGCACGAGTACTGTGTACTCCGTACTCCGTACTCCAGTGACCAGTGACCAGTCTCCAGTCTCCAGTCTCCGTACCTTCCAACTCCTCCGGGGTATGCTTCCTTCAGGATTAGAGCAACTACTGTAGTTAGACCGTAACTACGGGTACTTCGTAGACCAACCAGCCTCGAGGACGCCCCTGAATAGCACCCACCCGGGCCACCCCCGGAAAGCTGAAAGTCCCACGTTACTGTTAGCTAGCGGTAGCCTACTTATTGCTCCGTAGACCGCTAGCAAGTGCCTTCCTCCCTCCCTCGGCGCAGGCCATGTCTACTCTCGCGTGAAATAAATTAACTGGCCCATCTCCTCGTTTCCTCCGGATACACCGTACCTACACTGAGTCACCGACACGCCGTCAGTCATGGGTGGCTCGCTCTCGAAACCCGATGCTGCGACGCGGCCCCTCGAGGTCATCGCTGCCGGCTACTCTCGCACCGGCACAAGCTCCATGCAGCTGGCCATCGAACAGCTCATCGGCGGGCCCGTCTACCACGGCGGAACTCAGATATGGATGAGCGGAGAAGACGGTACATCTATCATCTCTTGATCTCACAGCCCACCCCCTCCGTAACGGTCTGCCAACTGCAAGCGAGCGAGCAAGCGAGGCTGATGTATTTTCTCCGAGCACACAGCACGCGTCAAGCTCTGGGGGCTCGCCTGCGACGCAAAATACGTCAAGGGGGACAAGGAGCTCACCATGAAGCTCGTGCGCGAAGCCGTCAGGGGCTTCGCCGGCCTGGCCGACATACCGTGCATCCTCTTCGTGCCCGAGCTCGTCGAGGTGTTCCCCGACGCCAAGATCGTGCTGAACACGAGGGACCCCGAGAAGTGGTGGCCTAGCTTCTCCAAGATCTTGGGCCACCTGCCGGTATACTTTAATGTGCTCACGTCTCCGTCGCCGGGGATTCGCTGGATCCCAAAGATCCTGAGAGGCTTCCAGCTGTCCGTGGATGAGATGGTGAAGGAATCTGGACGCCAGCCCGAGGACTACGGACCGTGTAAGTGATTGATCCTCCCCTGTGCGTGTGTACTGAGGGAGGGGGGGCTAATATTGGAGGGGGGAAGTTATCCTGGAGCTCTATCAACAGCAGATCATCAAGTCTGTCCCGAAAGAGAGGCTGTTAGTCATGGATGTCAAGGATGGCTGGGCACCGTTGGCCTCATTCTTGGGCAAGCCAACACCCGACGGCCCTTTCCCGAGGGTGAATGAGAGCGAGGCACTCGACGCGCAGGCAAAATCTCTATTTGCCAAACTCATTTTGACCTGGGTCGGTATCGTCTCTACGGTAGGAGGCAGTGCGTATGCAGGATGGTGGCTTTGGAAGCGTCGTTAGGAGACTTTTCTTCTTTTTCTCTTTTCTCTTTTTCTCTTTTCCCCTTTTCCTCCTTTTCTTGATCATTTACAAAGCCTTGAAGCATGAGGAACATGCTGCGAATTACATTACCATTTGACACGCGTGTCTCTGCAAATCACGCAATACACGATTTCCTCGAGGCGTGGTCACAGGCTACAGGTATCATGTGGTATATGAGTAGCTATACGGTGATGCGGGCATCGTGAAGAATGTTATGGCTAGCCGGAGGCACGAGCAAGATGGAAAGACACATGAGATGAGCACGCATATATTGTTACAGACGAGACAGCCGACTGAGTTACTGCTGCGAAGAAAGCAGTGGAGCCGTATCATACGCCGTCTTAATTGCAGCCACTGTCCGGTAACTGCTGCAGTCGCAATAAACATGGCATCTCATCGCCAAAGTTGACTCGACCCATGGCAATCTACTTCACCCCTAATGACACAAGTCCACGTCACTCGGAGCCACTGCGAAGAGATGGTACGCGTGAAAAGGCTACAAGCCATGCATTCTATCTAGCTATGCATGACCAGGGCCGTTACTGCATGGGCTTAGCCATGGGCGCAATGATACCCTGCTTGATCATAATCTTGGGCTTCGTGGCCTCCTGGAACGTCTGCTTCGTGACCCATTCCGGGCCCAGTGGCACCCTCAGGGCGCGCTCATACTGCATCTGCGACTCGTACACATGCGGCAGCTGAGCCGCAAGATACTTGTTGTTCTGTTCGCACTTGTCAGTTATGTGTTCTGTTGAATGGAGAGTGCTGTCCTGTTGCATGGGGGGTGGACGGAGCACACCTTTTTGTTCTTTTTCTCGTTCATAATGACACCCTTCAGCTTCGCGTCCTTGCGATCCGTCTTCTTGACACCCTCTTGCTTCGTCAGGAAGCGGCCCTGGTGCTTTTTCTTCTCGCGGGCACTGATCCCGTCGCCAACCCAGCTGCCCCAGCCCGGAATGGTATTGTCGACAACCTTTGCGTCGTCATCCTCGGCAATCTCGCGCTTCTCGGCCTCAAAGTCGGCGACCACATCGAGACCGCCAAAGGCCTTGTCGAGAAGCTCTTGCTCGCTGAAGCGGACGGGCATGTGATTCTCGCCATCATCGGATTCGTCATCGCCATCCACGACGTGTCTGCTGGGTTTGGCCCTTGGTTCCGATGCAGCCTCGGGAGCACGCACCACGGCACTGGCATCGAAATCCAGTACGTCGAGGTTGGCATTCAGCTTCTTACCCTTCTTCCTCGACGACTTGACGGCAGCGGCAGCACTCCAGCCACCCTGAGTATCCTTGATGACGAGTTCAGGACCCAGAGACTCCACACCGGCGGGACGCTCTGCGTTCTGCTGCGCTACGATCTTTCCAAATGCCTCCGCTACCTCATCCTTACTTGACTTTTCCTTCTTCTTGGACGATTTGACAGGGAAAGAAGCCTTGGCGCCAGCAGGAATACCGTAGCTTTTTCGTCCAATGTCCCCTTCAGGTTCCGAGCCTTCGAGCATTTCGTCATCGGAATCAAGTTCGCGACGAATTTGAGCCACTAGCTCATCGTTCGCCTTTCTCTTGGCAGCCTCACTCTTCTTCATGAATGGCAGATTCAAGAGCTTTGAGTCCGGCCCGTCGTCGACATCGTCAACAGCGTCAAGTTCTTGTCGCAGACGTTTCCTGTCATCGACATCCTCGGAATCGGCAGAGTAGTCTGACTCGTCATCATCGTCGCTGCCCTTCTCTGGTCGGCCCTCGACACGGCGGCGCAGCTCTTGGTCGCGACGCGCCATATCGGCAATGCCCGCTCGCACATCATCGTCCCATGCGGCACGGCCAGCCCTATTGGACATCTTTGCCCACTTGCTCTCCTTGTGGCGGGCACCCATTCGCTCCATAGCTCGCTGGCGGTCCTGGTTTTCACGTTCATCTTCCGAGTCGATCTCGCCGGTTGCCAGCTTCTCGTCGCGCTCCTTCGCCTCGTCGCGTTCCGCTTGCTTTCGGTGCACACGACGGAATGTCTTGGACTTGATCTTTTTTAACCGTTTGGCCTTGGCGTCTTCGCGCGACCTAATTTCTCTCTCCCGCCTCTTGTCCTGCCACAGACCCTGGAGTTCACTCTTGGAAATCGACTGGCCCTCGCCATCTTCGCTGGCCGGATCTCTCTCGGCACTGGGTCCTAGGCCACTCTGTTCCATGATGCCGAGAATAGTTGCTTCCAGTTCGTTCCCGGGCGTCTGGTGGTTCATGGGTCGGATTTCGGTGTTGTCGTGTCGCGCTAGTCCGGTTTCAGTCTGCGCCAAGGGGAATGAGAGATGCTCAGCCCGTCTGTTGTTCTTGACGGTATCGGTCCACCTCTTGAGGGTCTCGTTGGTTTGCTCGTAGGCCACTGCCCGATCAAGACGACCCTGGGCTCTCCGAGAAAGAGGCACATCGAGTTTCTGAGGCTTGCTTGACTTCTTTTCCTTGGTCATGAGCTTGACGGATTGCTTCAGTTGAGGGTCCTTGACTCCGAGAAGGCCAAGGTCCTTCAAGTCGATTTTGGACTTTCTCGGGACTGCTGCTTCCGTTTCGTCGTCGTCGGCAATTCCCGAGAATTTGGCAACGAAATCCTTGACACCGGATTCCGAAAATTCGTCTTCATCATCTGTCTCCGAGGCGTCGTCGCTAGATCCGCTGCCATCAGAGCCAGATTCCTCGTCCGAGTCTTCTGCGCCATCGCTAGCAGGCCCGTCTTCGTCTGATGACGACATGTCAAGAGCTGCGGCTAGATCGATGGCATCCGACCCCAATGAAGCCCCGTCGGCGTCATCTTCATCGTCCTCGGATTCGTCCGCACCTGATTTTCCCTTGCCCTTTGTCTTCTTCCCTTGACTTCCTCGGAAAGAGTAGCCCTGGAATTTCTCCTCGTCGGATTCGCCAAAGGCCTCATCTGAGTCGATATCGGAATCGTCATCGCCGGCGACGCCTATCTTCCACTCGTTGCCGCTGCTGTCGCTGCCATACTCGACGTCATGGTCATCCTTATCACCGCCTCGGCGCATTTTCCGAGGGCGCTCGTCGTCGTCGTCGTCCTCCTCCTCATTGCTGTCGTCGTCGTCGGCGTGCCTCGACCGCTTGCCGACGGACGGCTCGGCATCCAGTTCTCGGCTGCGTGGTGTCTTCTTGCTCTTTTCGCCGTGGGTCTCGGATGCGATGGCGAATGCGTTTAGTGCCGTCTTGCTCGATTTGGCCTTTGACCGTGGCTGCTTTTTTTTTGCGCTTGAAGAGCCGCTCAGGAGGGGTCGCCCGTGGGCTTGTCGACCACCTACCATTTTGCTCAAATTCGCTATTGCTCGGCTACAAAGAATTGTCCGATCCGAAAGCGCCGCTGGTATGAGGCTTGAACCGAGAAGAAATCACTATGCGATTGCAACTTGACCTCAGGCAAGCAACTGTTGTAAGTAGCTGCGATGATCTCGTCGGAGGCGGTGTCTCGACTTTTTTCTGCCGCTCGCATCTTTAGTGGGGTAACTAGACATCGATACTTACAAGTTGCAGTAGCTTGCCGCTACGGTGGGGACTCTTTGAAGCCGCCCCATGTCCATCCCGCGCTGGCACCCCTGTATCCGTAATCCTTACTGTGTAGTTAATTGGGCCCGCGGATTAACCACCCATGCTTATAATTCTTCCCGGGCGCTTTCGCTGAAGCCATCGCCGCGTCGCCGCAAACCACTGCAGCAGCAACCTCTCGCACCCGCAACCATCACCTACAAAACGCAAATATGAAGGCGACGCAGGCCCTCCTGGGAGGGATGTACATACGGAACTTCCGCAAACTTCCGCTGACAACCAAGGACATCAACAAGGGCTTCTACAAGGGTACGCGAACGGGCAATGTGGGACGACACACCAAGTTCGGTGGCTTCGTGATCGACTGGACCAAGGTGCGGACGTACGTCGTGCCGCCGGACTTGGAATCATGCAAGGTATGTTGTCAGAAAGAGCTTCTCCCTTCTACTGGACGGGTGATGGATGATGTGAGAACGTGTCGTGTGTGACTACAGCAGCTACAGTTGCTAACAATGGGTCGGTCACACGATGCAGTTAAGCCCCTTTGTCACTAGAAAGATCACCCCTACCCGCGGTGTATACACCGGCTACAAAACTGGTCCCAAGAGCCCCGAGTTGTATCTTGACCGGTGGAAGGCCGAGAACGGCCTGGACTGAGCGGGTGCGATATAGGAGAAGTGCGAGGGAAAATAGAGCAGCGAAACACGAGTCGAAAAGGTGGCATCCCGTAACGCAGCGATGGTACAATCCCACGATGTCTCGCTTTATAGTATGGGGGACCGTGGTGGGCTTGCGTCCATGTACAATCATTGTATCATAGATGGAGTGCGGAAAGACCACTGACGATATTCTTCGGTGATCCGCTACACCGGGGTCAAAAGGAGGCTCGGATGGCTGGTTTGTTGTGCAAACATTCGAGTTTTGCACAACAAGCCGCAAGTGAGAAAATAACATCTCGATAAATCACGCTAGGCCCGAAATTCACAAAGCGTCGCTTTTCAACTCGAGGAGGTACGCGCTCGACGCTCGACAAGTCCCATGCGTGCTGCTCAGGGGTGGTTTAAATTACTGCTACAGAAGAGTGTTGCGACTAGATGACAGTCAAAAAACAAGGTAAATAAATATATTACAGTCTATGATGGTACAGGTAAAAGTCCAAGAACTCAATCCGAGCAAAGTTGCAACATGTAAAGGGGTATCAAACTTCATTGCACAGTCCCCCGCACTCTCCATCCCCCATTACATTCTCATGTATCCCACCGTACAGTTTTGCGGTGCACAAGTCGTGGCAGCCGGGTCATATACTACTGTACCCTCGGCAGCTCTTCCTGCGCGGTAACAAACGTTTCGAGGGGCGGACGCTCCTGTTGATGATTGCCACCACCAACAATCAAAGATGAAGGTACTTCCATGTGATTGGTCTTCCCTGCAATAGTTGTGGCCTTCGGGCTAGGAATATTGTCAGTTTTTACAGGACTGGTGGCACGAGGAGTCCCGGCAGTAACGGGTTCATCGTCATCCAAGTCATCCACTGCCGCAACGACCGGGCTTGATGACCGCTGGGTTGGATCTTCGCCGATGCCATTTTCTGCGGTGGTTGCTCCGCCGGCGGCCATCATGGCCTCAAAAGGGTTCGCCCCGGGGCTCATCAGGCGCGGACTGGAAACCCGGGACGGAGGTCCGTCCATAGCAGAGGTCAGTGTTATCATGCTTGCCGTATCTGCGTGTTTGTTGAGTGCAAAAGGTACCGCGATTCCTTCCACCATCGGCCGCTTACCCGTAGCACCAGTGGCAGGTGCGTAATCCGGACCGGGGAGATTATTTCCTGAAGCAACATCACCATCGGCCGCGGCAATCCTTTTAGCCATCAAGGAATCAAGTGCCGAGTATTCCTCCTTCCCAGGTTCTGTGTGGGATGTTGTTTGCTGCTCATCCCGAACAAGGCGCCGTCTCGAGGGAGTGCGAGTAGAAGCCAGGTCTACTCTGTCCGCAACCTGGTTCTCTTGTTTCCTCAAGTCAGAGGGACTGCGAGCGCCGGCTCCTTCTGTTTCGGTGGTCACCTTGACCTTGGGTGCCTTGTCTGCCTCAATCTCGCGATTCATTGTCATCTCATCGTGCTTTGATCCCCACAAAGACCACTGCAAGAGGCGAGGTTAGCAGTTGCCCTGTTGAGATAAAGAAGGAGCAAAACCCGTGTTTCAACAGTAGGATACGCAGGAGACTATTCGTCTTGAAACACATCGGGGAAATTTACGAATAACTTACCAGAGCGAGACCTGTGCCCTTGCGCTTCTTTCTCTCGCCAACCTCGCCTCCCATCTTCCTGCGTGCCGCAAGAGCACTAGGCGGCGGTGTCTCACCCTCAAACGCGTCATAGCCAGCAATCATCTCCTTGAGCCGAATTTTGTGAATTTTCGCGCGAGTTGACCCGAAGCGGTTATCCCACTGCCAGCGCGCCTCCAGCCATTTACGGACTGGACCTTCTTTGATGACACCCACATGGTTGCGGTCAATTGTGCAAGCTGGGAGATCCGTCTCTGGTTCCAAGGATCTGATGACACCATGACGACTGACTCTCTGACGTATCATGTGATGCTTAAACGGTGGGAGTTCGTCGCCTGCTTTGCCAACAGCTGGATGGTTGACAGTGTCTGGGGAAAGGGGCTCTTCTACAGGCAGATTTTGTGCGTTGTTGTCCGAGTCCGAGCCTCCTGAAATGACTGAAATGTTGTCGTCGTCAAGAATGTCGATGCCGACATTCTGGGCTCGGGCAAGTGCCCAAGCACCAAATTGGGCAATCGACCGGTACATGTATTTGGCGGGACGTGTAAAACTCAGCGTTGGTGCTACATGACACAGGTCATCCCAGATCTGGAGCTGGACATCGGTTGGCTTGAAGCGGGCAAGTTGCTCGGCAGCAGACTCATGCAAGAGGTGCTCGGCAGGCAGATACTTCTCAGGGTTCGCGCATTTGTGAGCCAGGTAAATCTGTTCGTCGCGAAGAATCTCACCTCCACCCACCATTATAAGCAACGGAGGCAACCCTCCTAGCGTTGGCTGCATGATGGGGCTAACCATTGGATGTGCGAGCAAATTGTTGGTGGTATACATCTACGGAGCAGTTAGATGTCGGCACACTGTCGTATAATCAATTGGTGATCAATACCTGAATCTGTTCTTTCAGTTGGATTTCGGTTCCGTTGAGGTTGATGGAAAGATAAGACGAATCAACGCCATTCTGTGGCGGAGAGGAATCAGGTTGATCCTGCAAATGTTGTTTCATGTCGCCAGAAAAGGGCTTCATAAATTTCGACTTTACAGATTTCCCCTGCTGTGCTACCTGCTCACGCAACACAGCGTGTTCCTCAGGATTCAGAGGTGGCCACGCCTTGGATGGTTTATGATGAAACCCGTTCTGGGGGATGTAGTCCATTGGGCACTCCATGGACACACTAGGGAATGAATGTGTGAGGTCGACCCAGGGGCTGATCAGTATAGCTCCCGCGGGCAGCGGAAGGCCTCGGTCCCTGAGCGTAACCAGAAGACTAAGAACCATGCCGCCGCCTGCTGAATCGCCAGCCAGGATGATGGTCGATGGGTCTTGGACGGTGAGCAGGTACGTGTAGGCAGCCAGGCAATCGTGAAGACCACACGGGAAAGGGAACTGCGGTGACAAGCGATACTTTGGCGCAAAGACCCTGGCTTTCAGCTTTCGCGCGTGGCGTTGCATCTGGTAGCGGTGCTCATCGACAGAGCCGAAGTAGTAGGCGCCGCCATGGACGTAGAACATAACTCTCTTGCCCGTATCGCCGGTCTTCTTCCGCTCGTTGTAGTCGGCCCTCATTTCGATCCATTCGGCGGCGAGGGGGATCTTGGGTTTCCGCCATTGCCACCAGTTTCTCCCTCCTACCTGCCTGATGCCCTCAGGGCCCAGTTGTTCTGCAATGGCATTGGCAGCCTCATCAATGTTGTCTTTTGGGATCTCGATCTCCTCGACTTTGACCCATTGCGGATGTGGGACCCATTGCGCGGTGAAAGCCTGGATTTCCTCGACCGTGTGGAGTGAAGCGAAAGAGAGAAAGGATCGGATTAGGTGAAGACCCTCGTCGTAGGACAGATGAGCAGTTGGACGTTCCTTCAGGGGCTTTCGGTTTAGGTACTACGAACGAGACGCTACCTGTTAGCAAGGAGGATGTCTTCAACTCGAGGGCCGGGGAAGCCGTGACACGACGGACCACAAACATTGAATTGTGGGCAGAGGCAAAGACGGCGCGTTGCCGATCAGATTGGCAATAGCGGGTTTCGGATGCAACGTACATGTGATAGGAAGGTTGAGAGTACAGTCGGTGTTACGGCCATAGAAACCGTCGCGGTGTTCATGATTGCGGTGAGTCTAGACACCAGGCCTAGGAGTAGTCTCTCAGGGTGAAGAGAAGGGAGGAAGCAACTTGGGCAATTTAATAGTGACACCTCGTCGATAGGGGAATAGTCTCCCAGCTCGCGAAATGACGGGGGGCATCTTCTGCAATGTGATCTTTATTAGATCCGAGCTTTGAAGCTCTCGGTATTATTAGACCCCAGACTACGACTACTCCGTAGAGCCCACTGCAGTTGCCCGGAGCACGGTGCAATTTGAGGCCAGTGATGTCATTTATGCAGACACCGTCCCATTTGACTAAGTAACTAAGTTATTGGGCACCGCGACAGTGCTACTATGTACTTATTGCTGTTCATGTACAAAGTATCCGTATTGGCATAATCAACTAATGCCGATCCTTCATAAGCCTAGTTTTAATTCCTAGATTTTTTTATGCAAGGGCGAGAGACTATCCGTAAGTTGTAACTGTATTGATCCTGCAGTGTTTGTACTCGATGTCGCAGAGTGGGTCAACTGAGCAGCTCGGATCCTCAAGTACCTGGCTGAGGCACGTTTGGAACCACCCTGGCTGCAAGGTGGATACGCCTTTGCGGTAATTAGTTTTGACTAGCCGTATTGAAACGACAACTTTGATAGACCCTGCAATACCGATGTACACAGTAGTTTGGCCAATAGTTATCCGTTTCAGTAATCCGTATCCGTAGGCCCTTCTAAAAGAGCTACTGTGGCAGACCCTCAGCCGTGCCTCTACAAAGTACTTATTTCGTGCCAAAGCGTTTGGTGGAGATCGGTGTAATCTTGCTCCGGGGCAGACATGCCGTCCGGATACGGTTAGGCACACCAAACTACTGCGAGGGGCCTGCATTCCACCGACGCAGCAATTCCGCAACCCCACCATCATTTCTAGCCCCTCCGGGCAATCAAGATCGGGAAGAAAAAAAATCGAACACCACAATAGCGACGGAAGCAAAGATGGCATCGCCAACAGAGCCCTCGCCTGGTGAGTCTACATGTCAGAAATCAAACAGGCCGAAGCTGCCATGCTAATGCAACTGCCCAGAAACACGGCAAGAGAACTTCGAGCAAGCCGTTGCCTTCTCCATGCACCTCTGGCCCGCCCTCACCATCGCCGTACAGAACAAGTGGAACGACAACACCGGCGACGACCCGGAGGAGGTACGGTCATGGTTTGTGGGCGCCGTGGTCGAGCTGTTCCCCGAGCTGCCCAAGCTAGCGCAGTGGACTAATAACCCCAAAAATGCGAATGCGAAGAAACCCGAGGAGCTTGAGGAACCGGACCTTGAAGATGTCGAGTCGCGATTACTACAAGTCATGAACGACGAGTTCAACGTCAACGTCGATGATGACTCGGGCTTCGAAGTCGGAAGTCAGATCTTGGAGCTGCGTGCCGCCTGCATTAAAGGCCAGTTCGAGGGGGTTGAAAAGTTGCGCGAGAAGTGGTCGAGCAGAAAGGGCCAAAAGGTGGCCATGCAACAGGCGCCCGACGAAGACCAGGACACGGATGGCTCAGACTGGGAAAGCGACGACGAGAATAACTCCAATGACGGCAACGATAATATTGCGACGAACAATGCGCCCAAGGAGAAACCTCAACCTCAAATCGACGCAGATGGTTTCGAGACGGTCACGAGGAAGAAACGATGAACCCTGAACAGTCATAACACTACTGTTTGATACTGGTAATACCTACTTCTACGATGCGCGAAGGGGCCCGAATGGATTTACAGAGGCTGTCACGCCGTTCTCCTCACTTGCCCGACCTAAAACACCCCCGACGCCGTTGATATAACCAACAAGTACAAAAACGCAGACCACCACACCAAAACAGCTCCGAGATTGAAGAAATTCAAGCCTACTCCCAGTCGTCATCGCTGTCGTCACCTTTGCGAGACCCCTTGGGGCTATTGGGTGCCTGGCTTGTGACGCCAGATGTGGCCCCAACAACATCGTAACTAGTGTCGCTGTCTGCTTGCGACTTTTCGTCATTGGACTTGCGGGGTTCCAAGGGCTTCAGAGGATCCTTATTGGTAACGGTAACGGGTGGGTGGATGGTCGTAGAGGATCCGGCCGATGCTGGCCTCAGGGGCTTTTCGGACTTCGCAGGGGTCGCCTCATCCTCCGAGTCCTCGTCCCAACCAACCTCCTCCTCTGCGGATGCAGCTAGACCAAATTTAGCATGACATGATGAGAACATCAATCGTGAAGAGAATGTACCTTTCAGTATGTCCCGGCGGCGGGCTTCAGCGCTTTCAATTCCTTGTCGGAGGAAGTAGTATCGTTTCCAGAAATCGGCATAAGGCACCTGGTCGGGAACCAGCTTTTCCATCGTCCCTCGTAGTTCAGGGTACTTGGCCAAGTCACTGCTAACGTCTTCCGTCTTGCTATCAACGTTAAATTCCTTAACCCAAGTTGCGAATTCGTCGCCGATCGGATCGTTGGTAAAGTTTTCGATAGACGTGTGAGCTACGTGTAGCTGGGCGTCGTATCTGGAAGTATGGATTACTCGCTTCCCGGAGGCGTCTCTGCTCTCAAATAGTACCGCGCTATCCTGTCCGTCCACAGAGGCTCCCGGGGTGATGCTAACGGCCTCCTTCAGGAAGTCACGCAGGTTAGAGCCGAACTTGAGAAGGGCCTCGTCGGCGGCGTCCTCGGCCTTCTGGATGTCTTTCAATCTCTTGGCACCCTCGGCACGCAACCTAGATATGAGCGTCTCGTTCTCTTGGATGGCCGCCTCGGATCTCATGTCTCTCGTTTCTGTCGGCGTGGTGTCGGTCTCGTTGTCTTTGTTCTCCGATGTCGAGGATCCAGCGGTGGGCGGCGGACCCGTAGCCAGCGACAACGATCGCGTCCGGTTGATCAGGGTGGTTCGGAGGTCAGCGGCACCTCGCGCAGCATCGACGCCCAAAGAACTGATTTCCTGCGACGCCTCTCTGTAGACTGACTCGCCCTAGATGCCGAACGAAAAGGGGTAAGGATGTGTAAATGTCATAATTGTTACCGCCCAAACCGTACCTGCTTGACAACGCTTCCAAAGAAACCCCCCTAGACGAGCGCCCCAAGCGCTTGTCGATAAGGCTCGATATGCCTCCTGCAAGTCTTCGTTCAGAGTGTGCTGGTTATCGACGGCGTTCTCGGAGGACTGCCCAGTGTTGTCCTTTGGCATGGCATCGGCGGCAATCTGATCGTAGGCGAGATCCATGACGACGGTTCTCGCTCTCCGGCGACTAGATCTGTGATAATAATGCTCGGCGGACCAATACGTATTTGAGAGGGCGTGCGATGCGGTCAGAACGGGGGCATTGGCAAGGCTGAAGATGGGAGAGAAGAATGACAAGTTACCGCCTACCTGACCGACGCTGGTGTTTGGTTGGCCCGACCCTGTTTGCGACGACTAATGCGGGGTACGTGCAGGGGTTCGGTCATGAGCTTAAGTGTTGTGTCAACTCCGCTTGCTCCCAGTCTTTTCAGCAACCTAGTTACATTCTTCGTAGTTACTTCGTCCAGTGCTTATATCATCTAATAAATACAGATATGTGGCTGATGATGCTTTATCAGGAGATGAGCGCTGTTCAGCTACAGAATCAATACCAACGATCACAGGATTTAAGTCGGGAGAACTTGTACGAAGAGAATTGCTCAGTAAGTATTACATAATATCAACCCGGGACTCTCTTGTAAACGGAGAAACGGACACTCATAGCAATCACACGGAGGAAAAATTACTGTTCTTATTAATAACCTGTTCTGGCACAGGTATTTGCACGGTTCCTCCTTCGTGTTGCCAACTTGCTAGAAAGAAACCTTGAAAGCAATTCTTAAGGTCCCGCCTGGCCCGAACCCTTCATGTTTGACCCGTACCGATTCTCAGCCACCACTTCTCAAGCGTCATCTGTGTACTGCTGCTTGACTATCATATATCCGTTCATAAATCGATATATATATACCAAGGCTGTTCATCCGATGCGTCTGAAGACTGGTGTTGCTTTGAAGTAGCGCGATGAGCAGGAAGCTTGGATGCACACCGATCATCCAACTAACGTTAGTTATCTAACTACTACGCTTACTTAATAATAAGTTCGACAGAGATCCTGTAAGCACTTGACCGATTACCGTTAGCAACGTCTCGAGTCATAATGCGGCGGGGAGGGGTCAGTCGCGCAAGGATGGGTGAGTCGCACGCCGAAGCACCCCGTAGATGAACAAGGGATGACGCATATTCCCTTGTGATGATTGCCGCGTGTTACGTAGGGTAGTACTGAATGTACGTACTGTTTGTCGGAGGATGAAGTGATGTTAAGCACTTCAAGCTACAAGCACACCGATGACATGCGATTATGAGGACTCATCCTTCCTTAATTATCCACTTGAAGCTGCAACGCGGGTCTGATGGCACGCAGGTGTACTATTAGTAACAGAGGCTCTCACGTGCGGACCAAAGATACCTGGAGTATCCAGATACTATGTGGGAAGGGCAGATAATGATTGAGCACCTTCAGTGCGCCTCAATGTGTATCCATTAAATGAAATAGTGGAATCACCATCTAACCACAGTCTCGTTTGTTCTTGTCGATTCACAGAAGGAGCAGGCTCTTCAGGCGTCCCAGGCAGGGATCGTTACAATCGTCAGAATCGTTACTGTCAATTACCGGTTTAAGACGGCCTAGATGGGCAAGTACCTACAAGAGAGACATTTACCCAGTAGTTAAACCGTAACTACATGCTACGGCCGAGTTCCGTCAAACAAAGGGCGTGCCTCTTCATGAAGTGAGGGGGTGGGAAGGTGTGAGATTATAGTTGGCAGTTGGCCCCGTATCTCCTATCTTATCGGCCGAGCGGACCAATGGCCAGCAGCTCCGAAGCCAGATGCAGGCTGGGGATGGCTGACTGAATGGCCTGGGAGGGATTTGCGACAGCCCCCAAGGAGGGTCCAGGCACGCCAGGCAGTTAACTAGGCAGTACCTGCAACTTGGAGCTTACAAATCCAACACGGAGCACTCTCTTCTGCCCCCCTCTCTTAAATTCTTCTGGAATACGGATACAGTACCAACACTCGATTCACTGCAAAGACAAGTTAGTTACGGTAGTCTTTTCGAGACAGCAAAAAGACCCCTGGGATTTTGTCTAATGTGAGTAGGGGGTGTTGTCAGCAGTCTCGGGCGAGAAACCAAAAGCACTTACGACCTGTTTGTTCCCAGGCAGAAGGGCCGCTACGCTGCCATCCTTACCCACCTTTCCAACCGTCCAAGTTCCAACGCTGCTGCGTCTCTTGTCATCCCTCTGCCCGGCCCCCTTGGGAGGCGACTTCTTGTTCCTGAACACCATTGCTCTCCTTCGCACTTGTATTCTACACACACGAAATCGTCATTGAACTCGAGCTTCTACCCATAACGGCACCGCCGCTTAGTAGAAGACCGAGGCAGCCGAGCGAAGCATCGTTCACCTAGTGGTTGACGATACCTTCAATCCTGTGTCACAATCCTGCGTCATCGTGTAGTCTTCAACAACAGACGACGTCGCATTTTTATATCGAGGCGCATACGGCTCCAAACGTTCAACCCACCTTTTCTTCAAATCGGCAAAATTAGACCGTCCGTCGACTTGCTATCGCAATGGCCTCCGCTGGCACCAACGGCCTGCCGCCGAACTTCATCCTGACGCCGCAGCAGCAGAACTTGCTGTTCCAGGCTCTCACTTCCAACCAGCCAAGCAACACGTCACCTGTCACCAATCGTCTCGCGCTTGTCCCCGGCCTCTTGACGCAATCGCCACCGCTGAACATGTCAACTAAGGCCAGTAGCTTACAAGAAAGCCCGTACTTGGACTACGACCAAGACTTCGGCCCCGACAACAGTGGCTTTGACTTCGATTTCGACTTCAACAACGATCAGACGGGACAGATGATCGGGGACCTTGCGGGCACCTCCCGCCAAAACTCCAAGGCCGAATCCGACACCAATACTCCAGAGAATGACGACCTCAACAAGAGAAGTCACCCGGACGAAGATGAGGAGGACAAAGAAGAAGGTGGCGGTAAGCGTCGTGAGAGCGAGGGCAAGGTATCCAAAAAGCCTGGCCGCAAGCCCCTCATGAACGAACCGACCTCTGTGAGTAGCCTACAATATTTCCCTAGGCATGTCACGCCGCGTGTGGTCCAGCCACACTAACAACTACATGCAGAAAAGAAAGGCACAGAACCGGGCGGCTCAACGAGCCTTCCGAGAGCGAAAGGAGCAGCATCTCAAAGAACTCGAGACCAAGGTCGAAGAACTCGAGAAGGCTTCCGAGTCTGTCAGCAGCGAGAATTCGCTGCTACGTTCTCAAATGGAGAAAATGGCCGCAGAGCTCAATGAGTACAAGAAAAGACTGTCTTTGGCGAACAACCCGCGTATCGCCGGAGGCGTCGGAACTACTGGGCCATCACTGAACCCTGTTTTTGGCCGCGGACCGGTAAACAACCTCAACGACGTCAACTTCCAATTCGAGTTTCCCAAGTTTGGTGCGCTCCCAGGTCCCGTCAACACTACCAATGCGCCGCAGCGGTCACCGTCAGGCCCTTCTCCGGCCACCAGCTTTAACCCAAACACACAGTCCATTACCGCAGAGGTTCTGCAGGACAATGTTTCTCCCGCCTCAACCAAGAGCCGCGGGGACTCGGATGCCCAGTCACGCGGTGCATCCTCAAAGTTCTCTGGTGGTCTTGCCGGCTCTCCATACGACAACGCAGGCAATGCGTCAAGAACGAGCTACGACTCGGCCAACTACAGCGTTGGTGGAACCGCATCCAACTCGCCTGATTCATCGCAGTCCAATGGCGGGCCGAGCTCTTCCTGCGGTACATCTCCTGAACCAATCACTCAGTCCCCTCTTGGGTTCAAGCCCGTTGATACACTTTCCACGATTGGTGAGGAGCAGCCCATGTTGAGAACTGACAATACAAACCGTGAGTTCCCTTTCATTCCGTCTTTGCCGTGACTAGCTGCTCATATCTATCATAGAATTGGCCAACTTCGCCTCGTTTGACTTCAGCAATTTTGACTGGCTTGCCAATCAAAATGGAGGCCAATTTGACCCGCAGCTCTTCGGTGGCTACCGCGAGCCTCAGGACAACATTCTTGCCAGCGCGACGTTCGACGACAGCTTCTTCAACGACGCCTTTGATGCCGACTTCGTCACACCCTTCAATATGGCGCTCAGCCCCAAGGAAGGAAAGAAGAACATTGTTGCAGAGATCGATGCCAGAAAAGAGCACGAGGACGTAATTCTAACAAATGTCAATGGGAAATTGCTTACGTGCAATAACATTTGGTACTTGAACAGTCTACATTCCAACCAGCCCCAATATATACTAACTTAGCACAGGGAAAAACTACAGACGTGCCCCATGGTTCAGTCTGGTGACATTGATCTTGACGGCCTCTGTTCTGATCTGCAAAAGAAGGCAAAGTGTGGAGGGACTGGTGCAGTGGTTGATGAATCGGATTTCAAGATGGTCATGAAGAAACACCTTGGAGAGCACGCTCAATGTCCCGACGAGTAATGATTTTCTGGCGCTGTTTCGGCATTGAAAGCACATGTGCATTTTGTACTCGTACTGGAGCAAGGGTAAATACGACATGAGGCAGGTTTACGCTGCACAAAGTCGCGGTTGATTTGTATGGGTGGAAATGGCGTTATCAGGTGGAAAATTGAGTGGCTAATCTCTGCTCATGAGTAACGTAGGGTATGCGTACGCAGGCCCGTGGGCTGGCTACTATGGGCGATAATGCAGGTATTATGGCTTGAGAACTACATACTTGGGGTGAGCAACGGAGAGCTACTCGACAGCCGCCCCAGCCGATCGCTTCATGCTTGTTATTTTAGGGCTTGGATGATGGAAGCTTCTTCCTCACTACTTAGCACTCACTACTGAGCAAACTGAACGCTTATGATAACTAGTCGGGTTCCAGGCCCCCCCCCGCTTCCCTTTGTGAGCTGTCCATTAACTCGTGTCTCGCTCCCCTACAACCCAAGGTGACCTAACTACACAAATGTGTTGGGGGGAACCGACCAGCTGTGAACATGCATCACCACTTAGGCGAAGTGGGAGCGCAAGTTGAACAGATTACAACAGGCAAAACCCGTGTATGTAGTATAGTATGTACGGAGCAGTTCAGTTACTGCTCGGAATCCAACTTCTCTTGGCGGTAGGCCTCTCACTTGCATACAGCTGTATCTTGAGTTAGACCGAGGGAGATACGAGGTATGATTGCAGCTTACAAACGCACCAGTGACCAGACCGAACACAATCTGACGCCGCCATTCCAACAAGTACGATTTTCAGGGATGGTACACGATGCGGAGATGAGATCAGACAAAGCATGAAACCATACATTCACTTCACATCAGATACGTACAACTAGTCACCGACTTATAGTTTGTTTCCTACCGGAATAGCATCAATGTGGAGTTCATAATTTACACCTGCAACCATCAACCCATCACACTTGGCGGTCCGCTGCAGTTGTCTACCGGGTCCCCACTGTCAGCCTTTCCTTTCCTTGGTAAGGTACTTGGCGCACGGCGAAAACACTGACGCATCAGTTTCTGACGGGCTCGAGTTTTGTGGGTACGATAAGTACGCCGGTACGGAGTAGTCGCTCGCATCACGATCCATTTTCATATTAACTCTTGTTACCCTTCACCCTCTTGTCAATCTCGACCACCTTGACGTGTTCTTTGATATTATTCATCCCACTTCTTTCCGACAATGAAGAATCTTATATGCGCATATTCCAAACACCAGAGAGCCATCTTACCACCATTACCTTGCTGAAGTCCTGTATCGAGTCTTGTCTGAATCTAGAACCGCAAAATGGAAGATCCCACGGGGAAGTTGATTGTGAATTATCCTACATCAGTCACCCACGTGCCCAACCGTTGATTATTAACTTCGCATCAGGAAGAGTTCTCCTCCCTGGTGGACGAGACCGTCATCTTGGTTCTCTGTAATGAGTACGACGTGACAAGTCCGCAAGGGCTCCAAACTGCCCGAGATGCACTCCTGAGCATTTCTTCGACTATCGAGGCAGAGGAGGCAACGGGCTTCAACCCGAGCGGTTTTGGGGCTGAAGGAAATGTCGAGATTAACGAGATGGCCGCCGTGACCGACGGTACTGCTCGTGCGCCAGAGAGCGATCTGAAGAGCAATGATGGATGTACCACAACTACAGAGAGCTCGCAGACGCAAAGCTTGGTCTCAACCTCCTCATCCAAGACCTCCTCACACGACACTTTGGAGCCTGTCCACGCCGAGATCTTTGGGGAATTAAACGATGACGACAAGGAGAGCCAGTTGAGGAGTATATTCACGTCTCTCAAACCCATTGACATCAAACTGGCTCTGAAGAAATCCAAAGGCGACGTAAACATGGCCATCGACCTGCTATTCAACACCGTATGGTTAGAGAAGAACGGTCAGCGCCCAAAGGGTGTTGATGGATTCCATCTTCCGGAGGCAGAATCGTTGTCCAAAAAGAGAAAGTGCAAGAAGAGGAAGCCAGCACTCCGGACCCCTGAGCCGATAAGCCCGCATCCAAATGATGGAGTGGAAACATCGGCCAACTTCGAGGAGACCGATCGCCGTGAGTGTGCTCATGTGTCACCCAGGAAGACATGACGGCTAACGTTTTTCATAGTCAACATCCTATACCTGGCTGAGAGACTCAACCTGCACGAGACGGAGGTGTCGAGTACCTACCACCAACTTAGCGGCTCAATGGGCGCGACAGTGGTAAAGATTTTAGACAGCTACACTGCTTTTGGCATTGACTTCCACAGTCGGCCACGATTTCCAGCGGCGCAAGAGGAGTCCAAGAAGAAGTTTTCCTGGGTGCCAGTTGAGTATGTAGCTGCGATCTACGCGATCTCCTACCCCAAGCAGTCGTTTGCTCGAGATCTGGTTGAGCTCCTCGCCGGTCATTTCGAGAAGCCTGCGTATCTCAAATACGATGTATCTTATAGTGTTGCCTCGTCGCTAGCTGATGACGAGCGGGCGCTGAGCGATGCCATGGGCAGACTGGCAGTCAAGCCGCCGCTGGGCAGTCCCAGCACAAGGGCTCGGGACTGGGATCAACCATCAAGTCTACAAGCAGCCACGAACAACGTGGCCAACCTGGCTGCGATGAGGGATTACTCTCGCCAGTCGGCCACTTCGGCTTTCAGAAAAGGTCGATCGGATCCCCTGCACAGACAAGCTGCGGGATACTACGCAGAGCGGGCTAGAGAACAGGCGAGCCATCACCGCCAAGCGATAAGTGTGGAAGCGGGACACCTGGTCGACCGGTCGAGCAGGAGTGACCAAATCGATCTCCACGGTGTGGCTGTGCAAGATGGCGTCAATATCGCCCTTGATCGAGTGGCACAGTGGTGGAACAGCCTCGGTGAGGATCGGGCTCGCGAGGCCCAAAGGGGGTTTACCGTCATCACGGGAATCGGGCGACACAGCGCAGATGGAAAGTCCCCTCTCCGGACCAACGTGTGCAAGGCACTCATTGCCGATGGCTGGAAGGTCGAGGTCCTCACAGGGAAGTTTCTTGTGACGGGGAAAAAGCGTTGAGCCGATGCTCGCCGTTGACTCGTTGCTGATGCGGGATACGCCATGGAACTAATGCGGTGCGATATCACGGGCTGAAGTTTTATTCACAAAGTGGCGTACAGCCAAAGCGTCTGTCTGGTTTATATCCAAGGATAGATCCAATCCATCGTTGGGCATGCGAGCAAAGCCGGATCGAGAACAGCCACAGCACAGCAGCCATCGACGGCTGTCGACAACTACGAGCGTATCAATGAGTTATGAATGGGTATTTGGCTATGCAGTCGGTTGTTTCCTGGGCCCGAATAATACCAAGACGTATGTCCATCCATGGTATGGGCAATATATATAGCAAAAGAGGAAATCGCAGTTACGCCACGTTCGGACCACCGGGAATGAACAAAGCAGGACCTGTGCCAATTGTCATTATCCAGCCGCGAATCGCAATGCCCATTTGGGCATTCATTCAATAGAGTATCCGTACAGCGCCGCGGGTATCAAGCAAGAGTAATTCAAAGCAGAAAGCCCCCTCACTCGTCGGTATACAATCCGCTGTCCTTGATATAGTCAATGACACCCTCGGGGACCAAGTAATCAATACTCTTGCCACGCCGGCACAATATGCGCACCTTGCTCGAGGAAACGTTGTTGGAGACGGGCTGCGGGATGTAGTAGATATTGTCCTGCCACTCGCGCAAGGCGCCGAGGGCCTCGTGGGGGGTCGTACTCGGGCCTCTCGATGACCACGACGCCATACTTTCCAAGGATGTGAGAGAGATCCTCGGCGCTCCAGACGCCGGGCTCGCTCATGGACTGCAAGAGGTCGACGCCGCAGATCAGGACGATCCTCACCTTCTGCTTTTGGCCGTTGGTGTCCTCGGCACCGCCCAGGACCTCGTTTATCTCGTGGTCAAAGTGGTCGAGGACCTTGGCCGTCGGGGTATAGCCGTTCTGCAGGGCCTCCCACGGGTCCACCATCAGACGGCGGGCCGTCTTGGTGTTCTGGTCCACGGCCAGCTCGGCCATGCGTATGCGGTGGTGCATAGGGGCCAGGCCGGGCTTCTTGTATGCGTTGCTGACGGGGGACATGTAGCCGCCGACGACGGCAAAGTTCGTGTCGGCCTCGGAGTCGAACCAGTCGAGGCCGAGCGAGAACATGCGCAGGTGCAGGAATGTGGTGGGGCTAAAACTGCCGCAGGCGACGAGGACGATAGGGGTCTTGCCGGCCTCGACGTCGCGTAGTTGCAGCCGACTGGATGGGAACTCGTAGCTGTCCAGAGACATTGTCGTCGGTGGGGAAGCGGACATGGCGGATGTGGATTGTGAGGGTGAGGGTGAGGGTGAGGGAGCTGACGACGACGATGATGCTTGTGCCTCAACTTGTGAGTGGCCGGTTTCGGAAGTCATTGTTGCTGTGGAAAGATGCGGACGGATTGTCCGACCGTGGTTGGGGACGGCTGGTTCGCTGCGAGTACCTTCTGCAACGATGCTGCGGGCCAAGGATTTCTTCTCGACTATGACGGCAGGCGGCTGAATGTCAAGTGGTGCGTGGTTCGTCGGGGATGCCGAGTTGTGTAAACAAGTAGTTAGTGAAGTAGCGTAGGAGTACGAGGACCGCAATGGTCGGGCGAGCGGTACTTATTGGCTTGGTTGGAGGGGCAGGCCGCAGGCCGCAGCAGAGACTTAACAAAGGCGACGGCAGACAGACGACGCCCCTTTGCCAGTTGGGCCCTTTGGGGGGGGCCTTTGGGGGGGCATGATCGGGTCGGGGGGTTTAGAGTTGCACAGACAGGGTGGGAGCCAGGAAATTGATGGAATTAACCGTCCAAGTCATTGCATATTTGGGGGCGGACGGGTCTAGACGGATCAAGTAGTTGCTGATGTGGGGTGCTACCCCACTAGCATTGTCACTTCTTCTACGAGAAGCAGTCAGGTCCAGGTTCCGAAACGACTCTCACCGACGGGACCATCAACCGGTCTTCCTCTACCCTGATGGAATCCACCGAATGGCATCCCCACGGTGGCTCTCAAGATTGGGTTGGTTCCAGTTGCTTCACAGTACGGAGTAGTGGGAGTGGCAAGTCGGTCCCCGTTATGTACCCGTCACGTACCCGTCACGTACTGTGTACAGTGTCCCTCCCTCCTGCATACCTCAACAACCCCCGGTCGCTCGGATCAATGCAGATCTCCAAGGCCCCGGTCTCACGGATTGTCCTCTCATCTACGGATATCTACTGTGCAGTCGGCTCGTGGATGGGTTTTTTTCTTCAGGAAACAGGCAGCTAGTTACTGTGTATTTTGTTTATGCCCTCTGCTATCTAACCGAGGGCATGACGACCTTGGCCAACTCGGAACCGTGTGCCCCCTTTGTCCGAACTCATCACCGAAGAGATTAACTAACTACGCAAAACACCGAAACATGGCGACCACCAAGATGGGCTTTTGATCGGAGATCGGCTCGGCACTTTGATTGGTAACCTGGTATCCGCGCTTACTACGTACGTACCATCTCATTAGCGAGAAACGTACACGGTAACTAGTTACACAGGTGACAGCAGTAGTTGGTCATTAATAAGCTCCCACCCAACCTGTCTCTTCATTGCCGAAACAAGGCCCCTTTTCATACTCGATCGACACCTCCGACGTCATGTTTCGCCAACCTGACCGTTGGTCATCACTAACTAGTTAGTTGGTTCTTACATGATGCCATGCACTTGCAAACATGGTGAAACTAGAATCGCCTCTGAACGCCGTCATAGCGCCTAGTTAACGCCCACGTACGGAGTACGGAGTAAAAGTAAAGAAGATACTGTGTGCGCGGGCACATCTATGTAAAGCGCGGTAACAAGACGTGTCCGTGACGAAGCCGGACGCGTAAACAATATGCACTAAATAATCACGAAACAGTGCCAGGACCTACATTTCCATGGTCCTTGGCACACCACGATGAGCCTCGAAGTTGCCGGTAAGGGAAAGGAAGGGGCCACCCAGTTAGTTGGCTGTAGTAAATTAGCATACAGAGAGAGAGAGAAAGAATGAGGATAGATAATTTGTTACCCAATCTCAAATTCTCAACCGGTTGAGCAAGGGCTCGGTCGGGCCCGACCGGAAGAAAGTGCAAAAAAGATGGTTGGCGTTACCCGGAATCGAACCGGGGTCTACACGGACAAGTTGAGATTTTCAAGCCACAACGTGTTGTACTGACCACTATCTAGAAGGACATTAGAATATGAACTTGAAGATGAAACCGGACAGCAACGTACACTATAACACCATACAGGTGTGGGTAACCACTATTTGGTGAAAGCTCGACGACTTATTAGCGCTTATGATGCATTCGTACGAACCGAGGTGGGTGACAACTTAACCAGCCACCCACCACCCCCTTTTCCTCTTCCTCTTCCGAGCGCAATAATTTGTGTCCAAGGCATCAACACAAACTACTAGAAACAGGCACTCTCTCTATTTGGGGCATTCCGAATGCCGGCGTTCGATTGGATTTTGGGCAATGCAAACTGTAACGACAAGACGCTGCCTTGCCCAAACATCGACATCGACCTCCCTGTTCAGTATTCCTTGGAGCAGAACAGTTGCCCATACCCATAAGTATTCTGCTCTGTCACCAACACGGACAGCTCCCTCGGCCAGGAAGCCGTACCAGGCCCGCGAGACTCGTCGCCATTGTCTGGTACCATCGTGGGCGACGGTCTGGTCAGTGCGTTCGTTGGACTTGTCATTGGCCGTGTCGCCTGTGCTATGCTGCCCCGGCAAAGCTGAGTAGCAGTACCTCGTCGCTCTCTTCATCCGACACACCACCCCGTCACCAACCATTCTTCCCTCCACTCGACCCTTACCTCTAGAGGCACGTCGTAGCCCTCGATACGTGCCTCAAACCAGGCAGCAAGAAAACTTTCATGTCGAATTCGTTGCCGCTACCATATGACCCCCGGGTAAACGATGGCGACTTCACCGACAGCGGGCGTGTGCCGCACCACCGCAGAAGTGATCCGTGAAAGCGGCCTACGGAAACGGCAGGGTTAGGAGCAGCCCTCCCCCCCGGTGGCGAGCCAAAGTAAGCCTCACGAGCTGCGTGTGCTTGTCGAGCGTTTGAGCTCCATGGAGGAAGTCTTCTCCTCCTATACATGACGTTGCGCATAAATGACCGACACGTTTACAGGCCCCAACCTAAGAAAGACGGGATCCTTCTGACCAGGATGAGAAGATCCGTGGTGGCGAAGATGGACCGACCGGGTGATGAACGTTGTGATACCCCGCTAACGTTAGTGTGATTTGTGTCACTACTGGCCAGCCAGTCTATTTGTCACATTGGTTGGCTTCACGTCGCGCAGTTTCTCTCTCGAACGACAGTACGTTTCTGATATATGTACTCCGTACGTGTATTCGGTATTCCGTATTGGCAAAACTGGCGCATGATGCGGGTGCACAGTATGGCGTCGTATTTGTGACCCCCAAACTAGTTTCGAGGCCCCCTGGACGCTTCTTACCCTGCATATAGTATAACATCCAAAACGCCGAGCCCTACAACTTCCAAGTAGGGCATCATAGTGACTATCCGGGGCGGAATATCCTCGTTTGACCTATTTGTTGATTCTACACTGATGCCACCCATGTATTGTGACCGTCACTTCCTTTCAATCACCACCCATCGACGCGTTCATTTACATGATAGAGAAACCCCCAACCAATGTGCTCAGATGACGTCAGAGAAGACGATGTTAGTACTACTACCACATATGATCCATTCCCTATTCTTCGAAATCCGAATCGTCACTAGCATCGTCGGGTACGAGCGCCCTGTACCTCCGGTTTGCCAAATCCTCGACTAGGCCGCCCTCGCTCTCAGGATCGACATAACCTTCGCCGCCGACTAGACTAAGCATGACCGGTAGAAAGATCAAGGCATGCGTAGCCGCGAATATAACCAGCGCAAGCCAGACCCTAAAGTAGTAAATCTCGAAGATCTTAGATCGTGTGAAGGCGAGGACAGTGACACCGAGGAGCTTGGTGACCGTGATACCACTGAAGACTGAGCCGCCAACATTGACGAGCGCCGTCCATGCACGTGCGTCCCGGCCGCGGAAGCGATTCTTAGCACGCTCCATGACAGAGCCGGAAGGGAACATGAAAGCACGTGCAATGTGAGCACAGAACTCCACGGCAATACCGACACAGATTATGAGGTTGACCAATGACACGGCGTTTAGCGACACATTGAAGACAGCCATGGCGCCGATAATGTCGATCACCGTCATCGCAACGGTCAAGGTAACGACAAGGGCTGTGAGTACCGAGCCGAGAAGGACGGTCGATACGCAGAAGATGATGGCAATGGCCGAGCCGAGAAGCGTGGCCGTGAGGTTGACGATGCTGGCGTACTGATCGAAGAAGATGTAGAAGACGCTGTATGGGAATATCTCGGCCCCGGTTCTCTTGTGAACATCATCTGCAATGCGGCGAGCAGCAGCGTATGCTGCAATGAAGTCTTCTTGACTTCGCAGGGGTTTGTGCATTGTTCGGAAGTTGCTGGCGGTGATGGTGTTTTCTGCCTCATCGACAACTACGGCTGAGCTGTAGGAGGCTTGGCCACCGAGAGGGCAGTCGTCATCGGTGGGCGAGCGTAGGAAGCGCTTGACGTATTGAATAAATTCTTCTCCTTCGGGCATACCGTACAATGTAATGTTCCAGGCGGGGTCTCGGTTCTCGAAACAAGCGTGGCTGTTGCGCCCGACCCTGTCAAAACAGCAGGTATCTGCAGCAGGGTTGAGCCAGAGGAAAAAGTCATCGATCCAGCTCGAGGTAGGAGATGCTATGTACGACACTTCAGGACGCTGACGCTCAAGCTCCAAGGTGTTGGTCAGAGAGAGTGGCTCGCAGGTGGTGAAGCGCGAGCAGATTTCCTGCTGATGCGAACGCTCGGTGAGGTTGAGGTGTTTGGTGACAAAGTACACAGGTGGGCCAGTGTCCAAATACTTGTACATGTCGTTGAAGTAGTCGATGAGATACGAATCGTCAGGAAGAGCCACTCGTTGATCCAACCCTAACTGAACCTCAGGGATCAGGGCTATGCCGACGGCCAACATGCCGGTAAAAACGACGATGACCAGTACCTTGACCTTCTTACCAAGAAGGGCAGGAGCATAGTATTTGCGAATGACCTGTTGCAACAAGCTTTCCTCGGGCACATCAAAAGGACGGCCGCCTGCGTTACCGTTGCTACCGTTCAGGTGCACTCTAGCAGCCTTAACCTGGATGCATGGAAAGCAGTCTGCTCGATGGTCCTCGATGCGCATCTGGTTATATGAGAGGATGGAGATGAAGAGCGTCATCTGCAGAAGAGCATTGATGAAGACGGCACCGGCGGCATAGATGGCAAAGTTGCGCACAGCAGGCATGCCAACAAAGGCACCCAGGGCGAAGGAGACGGTCTCGGTGATGGCAGAGAATAGGATCGACGGTCCCATGCGGCCCATAGCCCTTGCTATCCGTTCCTCGACCATTGCATCCGGATGGCTGAGATTCACTCGCTCAAACTCGTGTACGATGAGGAAAATATTGTCAACGCCAACCGCGAGGACGATAAAAGGGATGACCTCCGCGATGATGAGCGTTGCCTTCACTCCGGCCCACGAGAACAAGCCGATTGAAGCCGTAATAGACATCAGCACAATCAATATGCCAACAAAACCCAGACTGAACTTGCTCTGGACCAAGCACACGGCCGGATTCCTAATCAGGTCACGGATGGTCATGCTGGTAGAACCGAGGGCCAGCGAGGCGTAGAGGAACATGACCAAGTAACTGATGGCAACAATTGTTGCATCCGTATTGGTCGACTTGTTGAGTTCCTCCTCCAGGCTGATCTCGGTCGACAATGAGAGTCGCAGGCCAAACTTGTTCTTCGCCTCCGGCTGGACCTCCTCCAAGAGAAACTGTTTCAAGGCCTTCTCCCAGTCCATAGCTCTAGCCACTTCGGGGGTGCCTTCGAGGGCGTTGCTGACAACCCATGTTACGGTCATGGCTGGCGCATTGGCGACGTTGTCGATGCCTTCGTAACCGCCTAGGATCATATTGGGCTCCATGGGCTGACCGAAATCGGGGCGGCATTGGACGGGTGACCTAGCGCAAGCAACGAGATCTTCCTTCCACGAAGTTTTGTCAAAATAGAGGTTATCCCAGTACGCAGCTACGGACTGAACCACGCAAGCCGATCCGGTGGGCTTGAAGCAAACATCTTGCAGCCTGGCACCAAAGTCTGGCCCCTTGAGCTGCTTGGCGCGCTTCTCAACATCCATCCACCATTGGAGGACATCAGCACTCAAGACGGGACCCAGTCCCGAAGCATGGGTGTCGTTGACCAGAAAGACCTTCTCAGCTCTGTAGAATGGACCAAAATTTTCATCGAAGAAAACCTTCTCCTGAGCTGCGGCAGAAGTAGGGCTGACCCATAGCTTAGCAGGCTCTCTCTCAACCTCGAACTTCACGAAGCCAACGCTGAGAACTGTGACTACTATCAAGCTGGTGACAATGGTGATGGCCGGGAATCTCGCGCAAAGGTGACCGAGCTTGCTGAAGACGGTATCACACCAAGTGTTGATCTTGTAATGCTTCTGTGGTCGATCATACATGGCACCATTTCGGACCAAGTCGCCCTCGTCCTCATCGTCGCTCGGCTCGGCCCCCTGGAGAAGGTGCAGGCGCTCACTGCGTCTCCGCGCATGTCTCCTCCAGGCCACATGGCCAGCAGCAGCGAGGACCAGCGAAAAGAGGAGGATGCTGTAGGTGAAGATGGACGCGAAGGACAAACACGGAAGTACCCCAACGTGGCACGTGTCGGTGTTCTCGACTGCAGGTAGCGTGGGACACACTTCTGGGCAGTCAACACAGGCACACCTAAAGTTGGGGTCCTCGTCATTGCACTTTTTCGGCTTCATATCTCTTCCGGCCATTCCAGGCTCGGAGTAATCAGCGGGAAAGTTCATCTGAAAAGGCGACCCGATGGCCTTCTCATCTCCTAGGAACTTCAGAAGCTGAGTGTAGTTCTTGGCGCCACCGCCGATGAAGTCAATGGCTTTTGCGTTAGCAGGTCCGAACTTGACGTCCTTGCAGCTGTCGTAGAAGCCGGTGCCATATCCTTTCGTGATCAGGTGGTCAAGCTCCGTAACCATATTTTTGCCGTTGTTGTTCTGGGAACGCGTGACATTGATGAATAGAGACTGGTCGGGCGAGCAGGTGAAGGAGCAGAAGAGGTTATAGAAGTTGTCCTTGCACGCGGGACACGAGCCGATGATCTGATTGGGCGTGGACAGCGAGGACTTGAGGGAATCAAGCTATACGCGTGTGAGCATCAATCACCACTCCATTTTCTGCGCAAAGGCTAACCTGTTCAGGGTTGCAGCAAACTTTGCTGCCATGCCACTTGGGGCCACAAAACGCTTCGATCTCGCGTGCAAAGTCATCGTCGGGCGTAGTGGCTAGGCCGTTATCGACGCAAGGCAATTGCTTGCCAAAGAATCCCTTCTTTCCACAGTGCCCCCGAATCGCGCAGCGACCCGCTTCGTGCTTGGGGGTGAGTAGTTCTGCGGAGGCAAGCAGGACGGCACCCGCGGCGACCAACACAGAGAATAGCCGCGCCATTGTGGTTTGTCGAGCTACTGTTGCTGGCTCCGAAGAGCTCTCTCGTGGCAAAAGATTCGCTCAAGTGAGCAGAGTTTCGATCGCTCAATCGGAGAGGTGTTGTTATTTGGAGAGGTATGGTGTCAGGTCAACATGGCCAGGCTGTGGTGAATGAATGTCGAGGGTGAAAGGTAGACGAAATCGATGATGCCCTGGATGCGCACACACGACAGCCTGGGGAAGGAGGTGGCGGGTGATCACTCCCGCGTCATCACTGGCCAGGAACGAGGGAACTACTGGGAGCTCGGGCCACGGGAGGGTTTGGGGAAGTACTCCGCTATCCACGCTAACACTTTATAGCGTTCATTGCTGGTGATACTGTGTAGTATCCGTACTTTACACAGTAAGTTAGTCCTCGACTTCACCACGTGGCATCGTGGGGGTTCCTGTGGATAACTAACGACCACGCATACGCCGGATACGTACTACTACGTACGTAGCTGGCTAATTGGTGAGTTAGCCAACTTATTAGTGTACTTCGTCCGTATGATTTGAAATGGTGGCCCATTCCAGAGTCCAGCCTAGAGAGATACTAGAGTATTCATTACATGGATAGCATCAAGTTTGTCATTTCAATTTCCAGCAAGTGAACAAACCATAGATTCAGTGCTCACTGCTCACAGTCTCTCTCAGTTTCGTCGCACTACGCGTTTGCATCATTGCGCTTCCCGTCGCCTATTTAACCACTCTACCCATTCAAGAAACATGCTACAGGTTGCTCCCCGTGGCCACTTCGAGCTCAGGTCTTTTACTTTGACATCACCTGTCGAGGCCAACCACCTAACTATCTAGATAGCTGCTCAGCAGACGTGTGCTATTTCAAGCTTCCGAATTGGTCAGCTATGAAGGTAATCGCAAACGCATCATGGATAGTAAGTATTCTATTGTGTAGCCTACCTACCTCGTATATGCAAAAGAAAAATCCAAATGCCAAGTTCGACATAGTCCTCTTACGTTTTTGTGCTGCAGTCAATCCATCTCGAACGGTATCTCGACTGCAGGGCTACCTACACTGTTTTAGGTACTAGGAAGGATAAAAACAGACGAATTGACATTTACAGTCAATGCTGAGGAGTAGAAAGAAACATCCCAACTCAAAGCTTCAGGTCGACACTCCCTCGGGCCTCTGGTACTCTCCCTATATCGAATCACCACCACCGGCCGGGCTATTAGCCGGGCTGCTCCTCGGGGCAAGCGGTTTATGCGGATCTTCAAGCCGAAAATCGTCGTTGATGACCATCATGGCGACAGCCAAGCTCTCAGCGTCCCAGCTGCCCATCCTAGAACCGCTTCTGTAAGAGCCACTGGGGCTACTGGCTCTCCGCGGCGTCGCCAGTCGTCCGTCTCCGATCATGCTGACTGGCAACCCCTCTGTTCCTGCTGGCGTCGTGGCTCTGCCACGATTGGCGATGGGTTTTTCGGGCAGGAGTGACGGACAAGACCCTCTCCACACGGGCGTTGACGACGACGACGACAATAATGATGACGACGACGGAAGCTGCTTGGAACTTTGTCCGGGGGGTTTGGCCCAGTACTTGTCAAGGCATCCGGGTGCCGCACACTGTGTGGATTGGTTCGGGCTGGGACACCGGTGATATGACAGAGGGGCCTTTAGGATCTCGAACTTGGGTACACTCTGGCGGCGTCTGCTACGCTGGTGGCGGAGGAGGATAATGAGAAGTGCTGCGACGAGGATCAGGCCGAGCGCTCCACACACAGAGCCGGCTATGGTGTTGAAAGATCCTTTATCGTTGTTGGCGTCGGGGTTGGCGACACTATGTTCGGTAGGAGAGGTCAGAGGGATGGAAGGAACCGTGCCACTCTTAGTAGACGAGGTGCTATCGTAGGAGGACGTAACCAAAATAATCGAACGGTATGTCGACCAAGTAGACAGCTGGAGAGAGGAAGGGCCGTTGGATGCAACTGCTGGCTTTGTAACCGGAGCAGTGACTTTCTCAGTAGGCTCTATCGTATCAAGATGATACATGATCCCAATTTCTGTTGTCATGGCAGCAGAAGTAGAAGTTTCCAAGGTCGTCCCGGATTCGGGTTCCGTTGACATTTGTGAAAGGAGAGTCGTGTTTGGAAAAATCATGTCTAACACCAGCGGCTTCCGCAGAGGTTTCTTGCGGCTTACACTCACCCACAAAACCGATCCGAGAGTGCTGTTCATGGCAAGCCAAACATTACCAAGTCTAATGTGGGTTGGGTTGTAGTGTTAGTCAAACTCTGTCAGAAGGATACCAGAAGGGTTCTATCTCACCACCACCGGCCGATCTTTTAATATAGCTCTTTCATTATATTTGAGGCATTGGGACGTCTGTAGAAACCGACTTCTTGTTACTGTACAGCCAGTGACTACTATGCCTTTTCCGGATATCTTCTGACTGCTATAGGCGATGAGAAGCGAGATGCTTCGAAAGCTTCGACCGCGTGCCTGGACTATGGATCCATCATGAATTGTTTGTACAGAGCAATCACCATTCCGTAAGCTGCGAGAAATCATGCCAGGAATGGGAAAACACTGTCACCAGAAACGGTGCAATACCATATCATCAACACACACAAGAGGAAAATGTTTCCATGAGGATCATTGCCGAGTTTATGTGCAAAGGCCAGCAAGATGACATCTCCCCGAGACCGAATCCGGTCAACCCTAGGCACATGGCAACGCTGAGGCTGCCTCGAGTGGTTCTTGAACAAGTGCCCGGCGCTATTTCGGGCATTCGCTACCACAGAGAACGGTATAACGTTGGATGGTCATTGAGTTGCTAGGCTGATGCCAACCTCGTGTCATTAACCGGCGCACTATGACACTTCTATCGCCTGATGTTAATCTAGGAAACACTGACGGATCCAGTCATCCTTTCACAACTCAGAAAAGAAAAGAAAGGCACACTGGGATATGACATTGAATATTGTACATAATGTACATGGTATCTACAACGGACTACGTTCTTGGATATTACGCTGTCTAGTACCTTGGACCTCTCTGCGCCTCCACATCGCCAGAACTGTAGCCCTGCCCGGGCATGTTGCGTTGGCTTGAGGCAGTACCTGGTCGAGAACCATAAAAGTCTTCCTGAAGTCTCGGGGGCACCGGTGCGGTCATGTTGCGTTGAGGGGCGAACTGTTGTCTAGGTTGAGGGGGCATCGGGTTCGTGGCGCTGCGGGTAGGAGGAAACCCTGGGTTGCTGTAAACCGAGCCAGGTCCACCAACGGCCGGACCACGGTTCGAGTACATGGAAGGCGCTGGGCTGGAGCGCCCATCTCTGATACTAGCAGCGTCGTCGTACATGTGCCGGCTTGGTGCACCTCGACCAGGTCGGCTAGCGAGGTCGTTGACGGCCCGCGGCATCGGCCGGCCATAGCCATCCGCATTGCTGCTTCCTGTCATACTCCTCGACGGTGATGGCATGGGCGGCAAGTTGTCTCCAGCATAAGGAGCCGGGGTTTGGGTGAACGGCATCCCGTATCCAGAACCATTGCTCAGACGGCGCTGAGAACCAGGCCCGCCAAAGCTTCGGTTGGACTGGGCAGTGCCTGGACGCGCAATAGGATAGTTGTTCAGGTCGAAAGGTGGGAGACTTGGAGCTGGGGACGCAGAGCGATCCATGCCCATTGCCGCGGCTCCCCCAACGAGAGGGGCTCGGGCGGAATATGTGCTTTGCGAAGAGAAGGAGGTGGTTGTTTCTTGGCGAGAGGGCAAGGGTCGCTTCTGGTCGTACGAGTTCGACATGGTGCTTTCTGGTGCCCCAGGACGCGGCGTATAGGCGGGCAGCGTAGTTGTTGTGGTCATCGTGTCACTGCGACCGAGCGTCGGCATGGTGGGCAGAGAATCATCCTTGCCTGGGTCCATAAAGGTAGGCAACGAGGCCTGTCGCTCGGTAGGCATCTTTTCGCCGTTCTTCTTGGCTGCCTTTTGTACTGCCCTCATTCGGTCACGCTCCTCCTTTTCAAGGGCCTTGTTGACCTTGACCGACACAATCTTCATCAACCTCTTGTTAATCTTCCGGGAGCAGTACCCAGAGAGCCCGCCGTCTTTTCTTGGGATGTAATGCCACAGAAAGAAGACGTAGAAAAGCCCGGCGATGAATAAGCATAAGAACGTGATAACCCAAATGACTACAGTGAAAAGCATGCCACAAAGGATGACTGCTTGTTGTGTGTTTTCGGTCGCCAAGACACGGATCTTGGAAAAGAAGTCCAATATGCTGCGGTCAATTGCGCCCGACTCCTTGGGGAGGAGTTTGGCGGTAAGTACCGAGTACAGCGTGGCCGCGTTGACGAACTGGCGGGGCCCGGAGCAGAAGATGACTCGAATCCAAGCTGATATTCGTCAGTATGACCTCGTTTTCTTATTGCGGTGCGTCCACTCACATTGGAAACTGAAGTAGGTGAACAGTGCAATGTACTCTGCGCCCTTCTTGGACTTGGTCAGCTCGGCGAAGACGAGGAAGCGCCTCCAGCCCGACTTTCTGCCAATCCTGGTACTCTCAAGTCGGACTGCCAGGTTGTCCAGGTAGCATTCGGCAACACTCCCTCGGTTCATGACCCGTCTGGCGCGGATATGCTCGAAAGCCAGGTTGATGAAGGAGGCGATGATGCAGATGGCGAAGATCCATCTGGCGTACTCCAAACCAAGCCAGTCCGGCGGTTTGACCTGCGAGGACCATTTGTCGAAAACGAGCAGGTTAACAGCTGTGAAGATGTCGACACCATAGACAGCGATGGATATAAGAAGTGAAAAGTATAGGTAGGTATAAGCGAACGGGGTGAAGCATGAAGTCGACTTGAAGTCCCTGAGCGTCTATAGACGGGTGCTGTGTTAGGGTCGAATGCTGCCAAGGGAATTCTGTCGAGAGGAAGCGTTGCTTACGATATAGTCCCATTTCTGCTCCGGTCGTACCTCCTCCTGCCGTTGTTTGGAACGACCTTTACACCCCATGTTCACGAACGTAGCTTGGAAGGCGGCTGCGTAACCCTATGCAACCGGCGCGGCCGAAAGAAAACAAAGATGCCGGTATGCGTCGCTTGGTAAACAACTCCAAGATGCCAAGAACGTAGAAGCCCAGCTGCCCAACGAGAGTGTATTACAACGGCGAAGGTTCAAAGGAGCGTGGTTATGGGTATCGTTGCGATCGTATGTCGTTCCGTCCCACCTAACTGGCCCTGCCGTCCTACACCAAAAAGTCGCTGGCTCGCCTGCGAAGCTGAGGACTGTGCCTCGGAGAAGGGAAAATGGGCAAAGTTCGCGACGGCGAAATACGTTGAAAAGAGAAGAATGAAATGGGGTGAGGCGACCACACGCAAATGATGGAAACTTGGTGTCTAGGTCCCCAACTGAACTGTCTCAGTCCCTAGCTGAGAGACGACGACATTCCACACCTCGGCGGGGTTCAATGTGGAGAGACGGAGGCCTATTACGAGGACATGTCAAAGTGGAAGACACTAGCGTTTTTGATCGGCGCAGCGGTAGAAGGACCACCTAGCGGTGGATGACGGCAGTCCGTGGTGTGAGGCGGTGATGTGGACGAAAGAGAGGAGCCCGTCGACGACAGATGGCTGGTCCGTGGCAGTTTGATCGACTGGCTGAAAGCAGCTGGGTCCAGTGTCAGAAGTAGGTGCAGCAGATGCGCAACAATGCGCTGGCCAAGGTTCGGAGAGCGAGAGCGAGACAAGAGAGAGACAGAAAGAGAGCGAGGGAGAAGGAGGGTAAAAGAAGTCCAGAAACCTGGAAACAGAATGCCTCGGTAGTGAGCGTGCACGCGCGTTGTATTCATAGAATTGAGTGTCGGCGCGCTGGAGGTGATGGAAAGGAGTGCCCACGGCCGCTTCATTAATCTGAAGGGCAATAAGTTAACTCAGCCAACTAGCTAGCATATGACTTGACTGTCCATCCTCGAAAGGGGCGGCCGGTCAGGCTAGGTTTGAGTCCAATGCAGATGCAGCTCTCTGTGATTGGCCTTGACCGACAGGGATCACATAGTACCGTGTGGGGGATAGAGGAGGGATGGCATATCATTGGTCAGACTGACAGGTACAATTACTATTTACGGCCTAGCAGTACCTCCTTCACACGTTTGAGATTTTTGGACTGGACGGAGCTCGGAGCTAAATTGGTATGGAGGCCCCGAGACGATCTCATTACTGTGAACGGAGCACGGGGGTACGGGTCTGACGGATCCCAGTTCGAAACATAAGACGGCCAAGATGCAGGGATCCAGGGGATTTGCCCCGTCAAGGCACCCCCCCCATCTACGCTCTAAGAGCATAAGATATTGGCACGCGGGATCCAAGCATTCCCACGCAGTACTGTGTACTTGTCATGATTGCAACAAGAACTAACTGGACTTAACCGCCTGGCCGGTGATCGCCATCATCGTTGGTGAAAAGGCACCAGAGTCGAAACTACTATCCGTACTTTGGGTACGGATACATTCTTGAGCAGATGTTGTGGCTGGCGGCTATGCAGGTACACAGTAGGCGTAGCGCTTCATGTCCAGATTCGCCCGCTTGTTTCGACCGCCAAGCTGGCACTGGCGCGAATGTCCACCGGGCATCGTCCAACCTTTGGGGGCCGTAACAGCGACTGCGCAATAGACGCGTTCGTGACCGGCTCGATCAAGCAGCAACGAGCCAGATATCCACAATACGCCGTCATGCTCTGATGTCTATGTATAACTCTGCATTGGTACGGAGTACTCCGTAGACCGAGAAGACAGGAGTACTACAGTACCGTGATATGGTGAACCCTACTAACTGGGTAGTTACGTACGCAGTAGCGAAGTTGAGATAAGTGGGGTGATGTATGGGTACTTTGATGGAAGTACTGTGTATCCGTACGGATTACACAGTAAGTTAGTTGGTTACGGATAATAAGTTCCTAGTTAACTAGTTACTATGTACGGATATATGCGGAGTAACGTTACACCGTTGCTACTACGTACTCGAGGGTTCGTTCGAGCTGTTCAGATGATCTACTCTATTGATTGGCCGAAAATAAAGCAGGGTCTCCATACTGTGTACTACTGTGTACGTACGAGGTAGCAGAGCACCAGCGTGTTTGCCCAGAAGAAGCCTACTTCGTAAAAACCATCCATCAGCAGAGGTAGACTACAGAGTACGACGCTTGCGGTATCGTGCGCAGTGCGCAGTATCCGCGAACGCCAAAAACGAAGCCGTACATAATGAGTGCGTAGTAGACACTACGTAGACATACGGTCGGAAATGAAAAGTCCGGTTCCATCTGTGCCATGGTATGTTCGCATCCAAGGGATGCTTTGAAATGCGAGCCGTACCTTTGAAAATAGAACAAAGGCGCTCCCATTCTACACTGTTCCCATCAAGAGACCACCGGTCAGGATAAGCTGTCCTTCATTCAAGAACAGCAATGTAGTCTCTGTGTTCTTCACTCTTGACTTATCCTGCAACAATTCAACTGGGATCGACGCCGTCGGTAGATACTCAAAATGACTCTCTCAGTGTACTATGGCCTTAGTGCCGAGGACAACGCTGACCTCGTCAAGCGATCATCGAGATATAATTTCATGTTCGAGGTCTCTCCTGGCATTTGGAGAGTCATCCGACAGGAGGAGAAAAGGTTCGAATACCTCGCCAGCGATGTCACCAACCAGCTCTTTGAACCTGGCCCAGAGAGAATACCAAAGAATGCCTTGCGCCTCTTGGATCCGAAACAGTGTAACATGATCACGTCGCTGATGTGCACCTTGAACCACGAGAACATCGTCAACCTTGTTGATTGGATCCAACTGCTGCCATGGAAGGAGACCACGAACCGGGTGCCGCGCCATTTTTTCGTCTTCGATTATTGCAATGCCGGAACCTTGGAAAACCTGTTCGTACCGCCGAGACAGATGGCACAAACAGCGACCGAGCGTATAGAGCTTCTCCTCGAACTTGAAGCAGCCGAGGAAGGAAAGATGCGTGAGCCCGAGCCCGAGCCCAACCAATTCCTGCCCGAGTCTCTTTGTTGGCACGTTCTGCAGTCCACGCTCAAGGCTCTGGCATGGCTTCATGACGGGGTCCGGGATAATTTCAACCCTCGCACCAAGCAGTACGAGATTGTTGACGAGGGCATTGACTGGCAAACTATCCTGCATCGCGGCATTTCGCCGGACAACATATTCTTTTGCTACCCGCAGACGAAGTACGAAACGTATGGGTTGTGTAAGCTGGGAAGCCTGGACAACGCCTTCGTCTCCGGCCACTTCAACGGTCTTGGCGGTGATCGACTAACTCATGCCGAAGGAAAGGTCCTCGCCGGACGCAGTGGACACGTTTCCTTGGGCGACCTTCGCCAGCTGGATAAGAGCATGGCCAACTACCATCCTCCTGATGTGAGTGTACTCAAGACTAGTTTCAGGGAATCCCACTGACGATGATGCTGTAGCACGGCCAACCATACACAATTCTGAGTGAGTACCGTGCCCTTGGCGACACCATCGTAGCCATGATGGTTACGCCGGTCATGTTCGCGTATAAGCACATGGAATACATCCGCGATCGCGATACGGAAAGCTGGGTGCAGATGTTCCGAGCGACCGAATACAGCGACGAGCTGAAGAACTTGGTCTGGGAACTCATGTCGAAAGACTGGGCTGAGCCCAAGGCCACATTTGGCCTGTATACGAAGGCTAAGATTAGCTACCAGCAATTCAGAGCACACGACCCGGACGGCAAGGCCGTCTTCACGATGGAGCATGTGCAGCTCAAGCACGCTGGCGCCGAGTCCAAAGAGTATACCGAGAACGCTGGGCTAGCTGAAAAGTTGCAATATGTCTTGACGGACCAGGACGAGGAGGTTTTCGAGGAGAAGTACGAGGCACCGGTTTTCAACCAGAGCCAGGAGAACCTGCTCGACAACATAGCAAAGGCTTGTGAAGAGTGCAGCCACTAGGTGACTAGACTGGGCTCAAGGGAGTGCTGGTTCGACACATGTCCGCGTGAGTGTCGGGCATGGATCAAGGCCGATATGTTTACTTGTGCTGGTAGTAGTGTCTTGAGAACGTGTTAGGAGTAGTTATTGCGTCGTGTGTCATAGGGAGTGAGAATTGCATGAAGACGTAGTTTTTTTAAACCCCCCCACAAAAAAAAAAAAAAAAAAACAGTTTGACAAGGCCTGGGTCGTGGAGCTTCCTAGTGAGCAGTGAATGGTTCAGTGAGCTAGGCGCTTGGACCATCGACAATCGACCTGCTTTTCGGGATGGATGTGGGGTCAACGATGTCACCGTACTCCGTATTCGTAGGCGAGCTAATAAGTTAGGCTTGAGTTGCCAAACTCGTTGAAGCTCCCAGCACCTCCAGCTTTGTTAATCGGCCTAATCTGCGCAGAACGAAGTTTCCAAAGCACGAAGAGGAGCCGTGTTGTTCTGTCGCGAAAACGAAAGTGTGTACCCTCGTAACGTGCTGTCACGTTAGTCACCAGCCCTCGCAAGCAAGCAGCTTGATCCGACAACTTCCACTCCCCCCCAGCCGCGTATCGGAAGACGAACGACGACAGCGAAACAGCGAGCCTTGGTTTGGGTAGACTCAATCAACATGTCGCTCTCAGCACCGACGCCTCCCCTGCTCCTCACGAAACGCCTCACGTCTTTTCTGCAGTCGAACCTCTCGCCGCAAATACATACTGCCCTGTTAACAACCCTCTCCGGCAAGCTCCTTGCACATGCCTCAACACAGCCTGTCAGCGTACTCCGGACACAATGTACCGTAGCTGCGTCGATATGGGCTATATATGCTGCACCAAACGTCGGTGCTGCGGTTTCCGAGGCGTTGCCACGCAAATCCGCCTCCGCGACACCGGCCCGTCAAGATCCAGCCTCGGGTGCTGTCACGATCCAGCTGACTGGCGCGGTTCTGGTGGTGCGCAAGCTGAAATGTGGCCTGCTGTTTGTCTGCATCGGTCCATCGCCGGACACCGGTGAGCCGGGACAATCAGCGCAGGGCAGCAGCCAGCCACTTTCGGCACCAGAATCAGCAGCTCAGTCGCACCAACCCACTCCGCTTGGCTCCCCGTCAGAGGCCGCGAGCGTGGTGAGCACTGGCGCCATGACCATGACCAGCGTGACCACTTCTGGAAGTATGAACGCTGCCAGTGTGGTCCGGATGCGGCGGCAGGCCGAGGAGCTTGCCAAATGGCTAGACGATAAGCTTGGCTCGCTGGGTGTACCCGAGGAAGAAGCTGGAAGCGAGGGACGATAAGCAGGCGTCTCGGATGCCTGCCAGCCGTGTTGCGAAGTCCATGGGCTTTGCGCACCGGGTGCCCCCCCCCCCACCCCAGCCAATGCCCAATACCCATAGCCAGAGCGGTCTTCCCAGTACGGATACAGGGTATACATGCCCCTGGCAAGAGAACGTCGGCATTCAAGGGGCCGGCTACGCTCCATTGTTTACTATCTGTGGACTCAAACGACGCCCAGCTGCACCAGGCTATCGCGGGCTTCCATTGCGACCGGAACCCTCAGATCCCGCGCGAGGAGCCGACGAAGTGGCCCACTCGGTTTGCTTTTCCTGCTTATCGCCTGCCATATGGCTCTGTCCATCCGAGATTTCATTGTCGAACGCTGTCTCCAGCCTGGGTTCGATGGGAAAGTAGCTATGGAAGCATCGCCAACACAGTACATGGTCCAGTCACCGTCGGTTCGCAGGCCAGGTAGTTGTCACTCGGACACTCGCCATTGTGCCATCATTGCTCACTACGACCTTGCAGTTTGCCGAATCATTATACTGCCCAGGTCTTGGTACCCAGATCCTTTTTACCCCAAACTCGCCTCCAGCATAGTTCCGTGCGTATGTGGTCAAGGGTACTCGATATGCTTCAACGCATAGTAGCATACTTCAAGTGGCTTGCCCAGTCTTGAATCACCCGAGTAGCCACAACGCTGAAGACTTTGCACCGCCCCATCACAAGGCACCCATAGGCTCGATATACCTCGAACTGTATATGATGGGGTGGCATCGCTGTCTCCTGTCACCCTTCCGCTCACTATCAAGCCTCGCGATAACGTGGATTCATCAATTTTCCAACGTCGTCCCGTGTCACCCTTGCCCACATCCACCGCAGCCGGGAGATTATAGATGCTTCGTTGCGATCGCCGTATGCAGCTTCCACCGAGGCGACACGTCACTACACGAGAGGCTAAACGCACCCGTGGCTCTGCCAAACATATTCCCGGAAATATGGACAACGATAGCGTACACTGTCCCAGAAAGTGGCAGTGCCAAGATGAAGAAGGATATTGGATCATATTCACGGTAGTAAATCTGTCACACTTCAAATATCATTAATACGATTCCACGGACCCATCAGGCCGATTATCCAAAGCCTGCATCCTCGCCAGCCAAAGGAGGCGCCGTTCGACTGTTTCGTCCTGCCCACACCTATCGACATTCGCCAGTAGACAGGCAATGTCTAACCTTGCAGTTGCTGGTCCTCTTTCACTCGAATCACCATCGTCGCCGCTAAAGGCTTGTATCCGAATAGCATTATGCAGAGTGGTGGAACAGTCACCACACCACCTTTTCAGGCGGGGAGGAGAACCCTGGTTTGCCCCGGATTTGCTGTCAAGTCCTTGGATCCGGAGGTTACATCTTACTAGGGTCGGCAGTTTAGCCGCCAAGGCAATCTCCCGGACACGGCTCTTCGTTGGCCTATAATCATCCAGTAAACGATGTTGGCAGTATTGAAACGGGCCGCGAAGAATTGCCGTGCGTTTGTGGGTTCCATCACAGCTCAATAAATCTGGACGCCATCACCAGGACCACCCACCACTAGGATGGCGGTTGGTCGACGGATGACATCTGACTTCAAGAACTGAATCAGTCCTTACGTACGGGAAATCTATGTAGGCTCAAATTACCCTTCAATGCTTCTGGGGTTTCGGGGTCTTACGTGCCGCCACATATGATGTACCTGCATTATAGTGTGCACCGGGGAATATGTGCACCTCAGAACCTCTCTTATCGATGCTAACGAAGTTATGCATCGAGGTTCTGATTCTGGTTCACGGAGGTGTCGAGAGATGATCAACAAATGTGCTATTCCGATGGGACTAACCACGTCCAATCCAATATATCAAGGTGCAGTGGGATGGATCAAATCCTCCGAGCTCCGGTTTTGATTTTACGAAGTACGGCGAGTGCTGCCGGGATACCATGCGGGATCGTCACTGTCAGCGAGGACAAGCTTATTCAAGCATAGAAGCCAAGGTGGCCAGGCCATGCGCCAAGCTGATAGGTATAGTCAAGGCATAGCAGGCCAACAACCACTTCTCGTTAGGAGACGTAGGATGCTGCCATTATTGTGAACATATAGGTCTGGTCATGACTATCGCTGTGTAACTTCGTATTGTTTGTGTTGAGTGTGAAGAGGCTTGCGAGATGTCCAAAGACGTGGGTTTCTGCGACCATGCGATCCCGGTCACCAACCCTCTCCCACCCCCAACAGCGGTAGAGTGTACCCAATGGCGAGTCGAGAATCAACGACGCTACGCTCCATATGGTCCTTGTGAGCGGCGGAATACGACACAAAAACAGAACGAATGCGGCGTCTTGGGGTTGTCTCGTAGATGGTCAGTCACAGCCAGCCCGTCCACTCGGAGCCAGTGCCACTTCATCTAATCACGGGTGGTCGCCTGACTATCAACAGGCCCATGGAGGTAGGATGGGGCGGTAATGAGGCCCATGTTTACCGTGGGGTCGGGCTGGAGCCAGCAGAGTCGTCAAAGGGGAATGGGAATACTGTGGCCGTGTTCCTTATTCGGAACCAACCATGGGGACAACCTCCGTACAGCGCCAAGGAGCGTTGTATAAGAGCAGCCCTGGCATCTCGCCATCGTCTGCAGTTTTGACACCACCCAGGCGGACTACCTTGGATCTTGCAGTAAACGTACCGTACCCGCTCTCGCATATACTTACTCTCTTCACGATGCTATCAAAGATTGCAATCCTCGGGGCCTTGCTGGTTTCGGCCACCACGGCCCAGAACGTCGGCACCCAGACAAGCGAGACTCATCCCAAGCTAAACTGGAAGAAATGCAGCAGCGGCGGTAGCTGCTCGACGGTGGCCGGCGAGGTTACTATCGATGCCAACTGGCGATGGCTCCACGAGACTAGCGGAACCAAGAACTGCTACGATGGCAATAAATGGGTTTCGAGCGTCTGCGCCGACTCCAGCTCGTGCACGTCAAAGTGTGTGCTCGAAGGGGCCGAGTACGGAAGCACGTACGGTATCAAGGCCAGCGGAGACGCACTCACGCTGCAGTTCGTTACCAAGGGCCAGTACTGTAAGTGTCCATTCGTATGACCGACTAGGAGGTACCTGAACAAATGTACTGATCGCCCTCGCAGCCACCAACATCGGGTCGCGCACCTACTTGATGAGCGGCACCGACAAGTACCAGATGTTCCAGCTCCTCGGCAACGAATTCACGTTCGACGTCGATGTGTCCAAGCTGGGATGTGGTCTCAACGGCGCCCTATACTTTGTGTCCATGGACGAGGATGGTGGCAAGTCCAAGTACTCGACCAACAAGGCTGGCGCCAAGTACGGCACCGGCTACTGCGACGCCCAGTGCCCCCGTGACCTGAAGTACATTAACGGCAAGGCCAACTCGGACCAGTGGGCGCCGTCGACCAACGACCCCAACGCTGGAGTTGGGCAGCAGGGTTCTTGCTGCTCCGAGATGGATATCTGGGGTAAGTCAAGATGCCCACCCCCATCGATGTTGGACAGACGCCGTTCCTAGGCCAGAGGATGGCTTTCTCGAGTATCTAGCTACCTACGCAGAGTAACCGCGTTGGCTGACTTGTTCATCCAGAGGCCAACGGCATCTCCACCGCGTATACACCCCACCCCTGCATGACCGTTGGACAACACGCCTGCTCAGGCGATGCGTGCGGCGGGACGTACTCGTCTGACCGCTACGCCGGAGACTGCGATCCGGATGGCTGCGATTTCAACTCGTACCGCCAGGGTGACAAGAGCTTCTACGGCCCCGGCAGTAAGTCTTGCTGACATCAATCCTTCCTTCCCTCCCTGCCCTTTCTTCTTCCTCTGTCCTGAGAGTGATATCTCGGCCGCCTCCCCCACCCATCATTCACCCTCGATGTATCCCCGAAACAATCGTGGCTGACGATATATTTCCAGTGACGGTCGACACTACCAAGAAGTTCACCGTCGTCACGCAGTTCATCGGCTCGGGCAGCTCGCTCCAATCCATCAAGCGATACTACGTGCAGAACGGCAAGGTGATCCCCAACTCGGAATCGACCATCGATGGGAACCCCGGGAACCAGATCGACGAGTCGTTCTGCACGGCCCAAAAGGTCGCGTTTGGCGACACGGATGTGTTCAAGTCAAAGGGTGGGCTGCAGCAGATGGCCAAGGCACTCGCCGGCAACATGGTGTTGGTCATGTCGCTCTGGGACGACGTGAGTATTTCCACCCTCCTCTCCCAATCTCGTCGTCGTCTTTTTCGTCGTCGTCCTCCTCCTTCGTCCTTGTCGTCTCTCATCCCCTACGCACGCCCTTCTTCTCCCAATCGCCACGAGGTCACGCGTACCCGGAGTTTCACAAACCACCAAGTGCTGACATGTGCGGACAGCACTATTCCAACATGCTCTGGCTCGACGCCGCCTACCCGCTCGACAAGGACGCCTCCACGCCCGGCGTCGCCCGGGGTTCCTGCTCGGCCGACTCGGGCGTCCCTGCCGACGTCGAGTCCAGCGCCGGCAGCTCCACGGTCATATACAGCAACATCAAGTTCGGCCCCATCAACTCGACCTTTACCCAGTAAGGGAGGGGTGCGCCGCTCCGAGCGCGGGCAGTGGAAGGTGGAAGGTGGAAGGTGGAAAGTCGGTCGCTCGGCTTCACAGGCGACGGAGCGGATTTCATTCATTCATACCTAGTAACTACATCTCTCCAGACTCCAGTCGTTACAGAAGCCGGCCGGACCGGGCTGGAGGAGAGGGAGGGGGGAGTAGGCGGCGCAAGAGCAGAGTGTGCGCGAGGGGCGAGGGGCGAGGGTCTGAGATATTCTTTCCTGTACATACAAAGTCATGAATATAGCGCGTTCGCTTATTGTGTAGTTACTCACATCCGCACACGTCCGGCCGTATCCGGACAGTCAAGGCCAAGCAGTAGGGGTTTGTTTGGTGGTAGCTCGCTTGAAAACCAAATGTGGCAGGGGAGCTGGCCATTCTTCAGTGTTCACATGCTGTGTAGGATGTACCACGCAGTAGGATCGGGCTGTTGTTACCCGTACGTAGCACTTGGTACATTGTACTCCGGTGTGCTGTTCAGTCTTACGGTGCTAAGCGAGTGTTGCTGACTCGGTGAATACGACGATGCCAAGTCAGCTCCACTTGGTTTCTACTGTGTACCGTAGTAACTACTTCCAAGGCGGGTGAATCAAGGTTTCTACTAACTACTAGTTACGTATCCGTACACAGTACTCCGTACTGACTGGGTTGACTTCCCATTGTCGTTAGTGCGAGGATGTTATCATATCATGCTACTACCGTACTGCGTACTACGTATGTAGCCATCTTTTAATATCAACTAACGCGAGCCGCCACCTCGCAGGCTTCTCATTCTATCCTTGCCGTCTTCGCCGTCTTCGCTCTTCTTCGCTCTTCGTCGTCTCCTCCATGGCCCCTTCCGCCGCGGCTTTCTCCGCCATTTCCCTCTGCTCTTCTGCAATCTTCTCCGGCTCACCATCGGCTGGCACGCCGTTTTTCACGGCGCGCGTAATAAGTCCCTCCCTCTCGGCCTGGCGGATCGCCAGCTTAAAGATGTCGCCCATCATGATGTATCCCTTGTCTGTAGGGTGGATCTGGTCGGCCCCAATGTCCTCCTCCTGCGGCCGGTCTGGGAGCCCCTGGTCGTAGTGCATCTCGGCCATGACGACGGGTTTGCCCTCGCGCCGCAAGTCGAGTGCGACCTGGCGCACTTCAAGTTATGGGTTAGCAGTCAGTCTCTACATGTAGACGGAAGAAACCCTGCCGAGTCGCTTGGTCCGGATATTTCTACCCTCGAAACAGCCTTGATGGGATGCAACCAGGCCGAACAGTTACTCACTCTGGGCGTTGGCGCTGAAGAAGCACTTCTCCTTCTCCTTGTTTGGCGTCGTGGCCAGCGTCGACATGATGACCGTGGCCCGGGGCGACGCCTCGAGCAGATAGTTGACAAAGTCTTTGTAGCGGGTGAAGATGTTGACAGGGTCGTCCTCACGCCAGCAGTCGCTGGTGCCGATGTGGATGAGCAAAAGGTTGGGCTGGGTGTCGGGTACGACGGCCTTGCATTTCTCGTGCAGGTCTCGGATGCGGTGTGCACCGTAGGCCTCGTTGTCGTTGTCCCGGAAGGCGCCAAAGCGCTGCGAGCCGACCATGTTGACAGGATTGCCGAGAGACACCATCCAGTCCCGCAGGTGCTGGCGGAAGCCCACGTCGCCGGTCGACTGTTCGCCGCGTGCTATCGAGGCGCCGATGACCATGACCCGGAGGGGAATCCCGCCGGCGATGGGCCCGCGATTCGGGGGCGGCTGGCCCGTTCCGTTGCCGCCGCTGCCTCGCACATTACCGCCGTGGTTGACGCCCGGATAGATGGGGTCGGCTCGATATCTGGTATAGCGTGTCCATGAGCTGTCGACGTTGTCACGAATCGCGAAGAACAAGGCTACGAGGCGCAGGGCTGGTCAGCTTTGTGCCTCGCACGACACTGGCTCCGGGTGCGTGGCATCCTTACTAATGGTCACCAAGAGTGCAGCAGCGAATATGTATATCCGTGGGCGGCTTGCCAGCTTCGATTTGGCCATCGTGTTGGTCAACTTCGCATGTCGCATCATGTTCAGTGCTCGGTGCCTCGCAAGCCATTTTTTTAACATGACGGAATGGCATGGAGGTCCGGAGACATGCATCCTCAAAAGGGGCACAGCCTTATACGCGTGTCGCAACCTTGTTATGAGTGTGTCTCAACAGCAAACCGTACGATTATTGGGAAACTAGGCCAGCCAAGACGTCTTTAGGCTACCGTGATACTACTAGCTTGAGTGGTACGGATACTCCGTAGGGATTGTCGGATCTATTCGTGGTTCACGGCTTGTGTAGCCTCCATTCTTGCTGACAACCAGGCGGTAAGAGACTGGCTTGGCAACCCAGGAGAGAGTGCCGCGTAACCGGTGCGGCTGCAACAAACTCTCGAGTTCTGCGTGCTGCGTGCTGCATGCGTGCTGCTTGTCGCTCATAATAACTGACGCAAGGACACCCCCGTCCACAATGTTACCGCCATACGGAGTAAGTATTCGTACGTTCGACAATGGTAGCAAACGCCTCCTTCCAACAGGTTCTCTTACGTTTCCGTACAATCCATCCCTGGTCACATTACGGGCGTGAGGGATAAAGTGTGTCTGCTGGCCTGCTCCATCCTCTCAGACGGTGCCGTGTGTGTGTGGTGTCGAGACTGGTTTGGGAAGGTGTTAAGTTAAGTCACTCGACAAAGTAACCGAGGCAACAACGTTGACGCTGGGTGGGTGTCGCCGCGCCGCCGAGAACAGCTGTCTCGATCCCGCGTGTCAGACCTTGGCGCGACGAGAAGAATGTCACCTTTCGGGAAGCTTATCCCAGCTACCGTGGACGAAGCCGTTTGTGGTGTGACCGTGGCGAGGGAGCTGCCAACGATGTCTATGTTGATGAAGGAAGGAGGGGTTCACCAAGTAGTAAGTAAAGTCAGTCAGCTAGTCAACTAGTTAGTCCGTTACTGCGGTAGATTGTGTACCGAGTAACTCCGTGGCTTTGATCAATTACTGTGAACGGGCAGGAGTCGGAAGGACAATCGCAAATCTGACCGTGCGTACCCATGTACGGAGTAACGCTATTCGTGCGTAGTACTGTAGAAGTGGGCTCATTTGGCCCCACTGTTATTCGCATCAGTCGATCCTCGGCGATTTGCATTCTACACGTAGTTTCAGAGATCGAGAGTTTAGGTTACGGATACTTTCGTCCTGATCCCCATGGTTATTGGATGCCGCCCCATGTTTGACGATGCGTATCTGACTTTTCGATCAATCAGGCCACCTACGAAACACGTATTTGGTAATAACTACGAAGTACACGCTATTTGAAAGTACTGGCTGGGTATCCGTACGGACGGATAGACTGCCAAGTCGTCAAGGTGACGAGGGTGCACCAGTGCACCAGTGCACACAGCAACAACACTATCGACTTGGATTGCAACTACACAGTAGTCCATGTACAACCCAGAAACAGCAATACCTTCACACACACGGTTGATCTCCAACCAATGCGGGCATGTCCAACCAATGCAGGCCAGCCCAGGATAGTGAGAGCAAAGGCAAAAGCTAAAGACGGAAATAAAAAGGTACGCGTGCAAAGTTGAGCAAGCAGAGACCCGAGGTTAGGAACTTTGGATGTCCGATGACGATCAAAGTACGTTGAACGCCCACGGCTCGGCTCATTCACCCTTGTGGTAAGGCGGTTGGTTATCCGTACCGGGAGCGCATACTGACTAATGTGTACATACACAGTATCCGTACTAACTACATACACGGTATCCGCGACTTGCCGCTTACGGCTAACGTCATGGCCCCTGCGCGCCGCAATTACCGTGATCAGATTCAACTTCGATCGAGGAGACTCGCGGTCACGCCCGATATCGACGACTGGTAGCAATTCCCGTGTAAATGGCAACGAACTTGCCATGCGAAATTCATACTCCACCCCTCTCTGCGGGTCTGTCCCATGTCTGGCCTGGCTGCTGGACCCTGATTCATGCTTGGGTCAGAGTGCTTAACTTCGAGTGCTAAATACTGTGTACACGGAGTTCTCGGTATCAGTTTGTCTTCTGTGTGACCTTGTCCGCGATCGCGATCTCGGCCGTGATTAGCACAGCTTCAGATACGAAGGGAAGTACACGGATCGGAGTCATCGGACAGCCTGGTGCCGTGATGTCCTCTGTCTGCCGGTGTAGCTGCACCTATACCTACACCCACACTTATACCTCCTCTTCACTCTCCATAGTCGTCAACATTTAAAGTCACCGTCCCTCTGCCTCTGCGAACTTGGAGCACAAACGAACGCCGTCAAAGGAAAGCCTTTTATTAAAACTCGTCGTTCTCATCCAGCCATTCAGTCAAGCTTCTACACCACACACAACTTCACAACACTTCTCCGTCGTCGATTCGAGTTTGGACCGCTCCCACCAAAGCAAGCACTGCACCGCACCGCACCGTATCGTACCATATCTCACCATTCGGCGCTATAAACTGAGCAAATGTTTTCCACGCTTTCAACGCCCATTATGAATCCCTGGGAGCAGAATGCCTATAGTGTACGTTTCACATGCCATGCCAGCCATGCCAGCCAGACCAGTCTAGGCCTCGAGGCGAACCCCAATCGACAGTCTCCCTCTGCTACAACTAGCGCATACTCATCGATATTTCCAGTATCACTTTGAAGCCGACGACGACCCAGCGATACACGATGATCCTTCCATACACCATGTTGCTGTCGCACCAAACGACGACGTACACGATGCCATCATCTACCCGGGCATATACGCCCCTAGCGGCTATGATATGCTGAACATAATGGTTCGTTGTGCCCTCGCCAATCGTTGGCTATCACGTTCCGCCAGCTAACGGCGGCACTTCAGATCAGAGTCATGTCTCGACCGAATCCCATCATAGATTTAGGCGCCATCGATTCGTCATGCGCTCTCATCTTGTGCGATCTGCAGCTTCCAGACTGCCCAGTTGTCTACGCCAACGACCCCTTCTTCGAGTTGACCGGTTACTCTCAGAGCGAGGTTATCGGCCGGAACTGTCGGTTCTTGCAGGCTCCTGGAGGCATGGTGCGGAAGCTATCGACGCGAAAGTACATACCCCGGGACACGCTGCAACAGATCAACGCCGCGGTTGAGGCCAACGTCGAGCTGGCCGTCGAAGTGGTCAACTTTAAAAAGAACGGCCAAAAGTTTATCAACGTCCTGTCAATGATCCCGATTTGCTGGGACACGGCCGAACCGCGGTTCTCGGTCGGCTTCCAGGCCGAACGGCCTTTATAGAAGCCATGGCGACCAACCAAGGGTTTTCTTCTTTTTCTTTCTTTCTTTTCTTGGGCGTCACTATCGGTTTCCGGGGAGTTTGCGAATCAACTCCGAGGAAAGGGCATATTTCATGTATTTACGGGTTTGCCAGGAATATCGGCTGGAACGTTTCGGGGGGGGCACTCATCTGCTTTTAGGCATTGCATCGATACCCACGCCGCATCTTGCGTATGTCTTTGGTTTCTTGGATAAGAGCTTTTGGGGGGAGCCGCAGCAGGATCCATGGCGTTCAGGTATTACTTCTGTAGCTTCGTGACACGGAACGGCACGTTGCCTCGGATCGCAGTTCCAAGATGAGACAGTTGTGCGCGTCGAAAACCCGGAAACCTGTTCATATGAGCTCAAGTGATCCAAATACCCTGCTCATGATATGGAACCGTGGGGTGTTGTGGATAGAATAGGCTGGAATAACTCAAGTTCAATACTCGGTTACTACACAAAACGTGAGAACTTGGCATATACAAACTGCCCGCCCCATGGCCAATCATATAACATGAAATAGTTGCGATGAACAATGAAAATGACTGCTCAACTCGCGTATGTCCCGCCGAGTTTGACAGCCTTACAGAGGGACCGCAGAAACCCATTTAGACCCCGAGCCATGTACGCCTTGCAGAAAAGACAAGAGTCAATTTGCCCAATTGTTTCCCAGCCGTCCCAGACTCACCCAAACAGAATCAAGATACAGATCAACCCCATCATTTCCCAACTTGATCCCTCAGCTGAAAGCCGACCTCGTCTTCTCCTCCCATGCCTCTGCGGCCCTCCTCCCTCATGCTCAACGCCACCAGCGCCACCTCCCCAATCACGGCCAGGATGTAGAAGGCGGCCAAGATGGCCAGGTCGTTGAACTGGTGCACCGTGGCGTACCTCGTGCCCTCGCGTGCGAACGGCCCCTGGAGCCCGAGCCCAACGACCAAGCCCGCGAGCTTGAGCGACGTGACGGCGGCGCCGCTGACCCACAAGACGGTGCTCGCGATCCACCAGCTGCTGTGGCCCAGCCGGCCCCAGACGCCGCCCGAGGCGCGCAGGAAGCCGGCCGCGACCACGCCGGCATAGACGAACGGCAGCAGGCCCACGCCCAGCCCGGCGAGGACCAGCTGCGCCATCTCGACCGAGTGCATGAGCAGCAGCACGCCCAGGTTGAAGTAGTACACGGCGCGCAGGGTGAGGAGCTTCCAGCGTCGCCGGGCCGGGCCGCCCCCAATCTCGGGAAAGGAGGATAGCGAAGACGACCGCCCGGCGCGGCTGCCGCTTCGGAACGAGAGGCAGCCTAGGATGGCGATGGCAACGAGGTAGAGCCAGGTGGGGAGCGGCACGATGACCGTGTCAAAGAAGCACTCCAAGTTTGAACGGGTTAGCAAATTCGCCACGTCTTCCTTGCCGGACCTTTGGAGAGAGCTCCGAGAGGGTTGCTTACCTGCGTGGGCAGATCAGGCGAGAGCTTGGACATTGGGCCCTCAACAAGGAATGCATGTTAGCTGCTTACAACTTGTACGGGGGGGGGCAGGGAGGGCAGGCAGGGCAGGGAGATGGGCACGAGAGTACTCACGAGACCTTCCGGCCGATTGGAACAGAGACGGGCCATGACTTCAGCCTTGATACGATGTGCAGTCTGATTAGTTATACAATCGACCAAGTTGTGCAATGATAAGATAGGTACAACTATCCGGCACGAGGTATCGGTCGGCAACTCCATGATATAAGCTGTCAAGTCACGACTCACAGCTACGGGGGAGAGGTGTGAGAAAGAAGCGTCTCAACACGGGCCAAGACCCCGGATTCTACAAAAAGCACGTTGCCATGTCTCAAACGTGGAGGGCGTCTTTTTTGGTGAGACAGCTGCACTCGACGTGTTTCAGCCCTGTATCTGCATCTTCAGCTCCCATTTCTTAGCCTCCCTGTTTCAGATATTTCTTCGTCTTAAGTTCCCATCCAGCCGTGGGCTTCGCCACATGTTTCAATCCCAGCCTGTCGTGAAGAAACATGCGAGTCGAGTCTCTCTCTGCATTGTGCTCATTCGTCGTGGCGAACGTGCCTCGTCGTAACGTTACATAGAAGGGGTCAATATCGAGTCAACGAACGACCATGGTCGGATGAAAAGCGTACAAACAAGCAGCATATCTAGCATGTACGTATCAACTCGACGCTTATCCTGAGCGGAACCAGTACCTCAACGCCTGTCCCATAAACCATGCGTTGCCTGCTTCCGAGAGCAAGTCATAAATAATACCGAAACTCGTGTCCGCTGTAGATGCCCATTCCGTGGTCATCGGTCGCTGATAGGGATGATATACAACATAACCCTTACACGTCATAATGCAGTACACATATCGCTCATGACCTTTCCCCCTGTGCCATTATGCGATCCAGCATCGCTTTGTGCCATCCAGCACATCCGCATCCATACACACATCCACATCGGTTAGATACGAAGATGCTCCCTCCTCTCTCTACCCACCAGGAACTAGGCATTGGACGAGACCAGTCGCCCATTCCAATACCGCGTCCACAACCACCGCTGCAACCCCGACTGCCACCACTACCGCGACGTGGAAAATCCACGCAGCGACTACGAACGCGTAGCCAAGAGCGACTCCAAAAGGCGTCGCCGCAACTCCTACATATAGTCAATTTAGACCGAATTGCCGACGAATCTTTGCCATCGCCTGTTTGAATCTTCTGTCGGTAGCCTCGTGATGTTTCTTGGCCGCGACCAAGACCGTCTCGGCTTCTTCGATGCTCATCAGAGGTGTGCTTCCGATTGTAGGCGAGGGACCCTCGCCGTCGTCCTCCTCGTCGTCCCAGTTCTCGTGAGGTCCGTCGCTGTTGTGCATGTGCGAGAACATGGTGCCGTCAGCACCTGACCCGCTAGGATTGCTAGGATCAAACGCCTCGCGACTCCGCGCGAGCTTTGGGTTGAGCCAGGGTGCCAGAGACTGCAGGCTTGCAGCATTCCCATTTGGGAACGCCGAATTTGGCTTGTAGCTGCCAAGATTGAGTGACGGCAGGACATGCTGGTTGATGCACCCGATTGCCTCTTCCCGATGCATCTTGCCGACGGGATCTTGTGGAAAGTTACCAGGGCCGCTTGGGAAGAACGATGGCAGTCCATTGGGTACGGCACGGCCATTGATCAAGCTGAAGCCTGTTCCGGGAGCATTGTACTTTGGGTGAGAGAAGGCAGTAGGGATGCCGTTGCTCTCAGCGACGCGAGCCTGGAGCTTGAGAAAACGGTCCTCCTCCTTCGGGGATAGATTGAGAACGAAATCTCCATTGGGGGTTAGGAGCACGCGATGGCCATTGACTTCCTTGCGTACCGGGCGGAATGCGCTAAGCTCAGCCTCGTCCTCCTTGGTAACGACCGACTTGACGGTGGGAGGCAGAGAGCTCGGCAATCTCTTCTCAAGCTCCAGTCGACTATTTGGCGCCGGCTGGAAAAGGCTGATCTCATCAGGGTCTGATAGTTCGTCCTCATCAATGAGGCTCTGTAGAATCTCGGAAAGGCTGGGAATCTCTCCAACGGCTCCCTCGTACTCGGGCTCAGGCCGAGAGTCATGCGTAGAAGTCACATAGTCGGGTGTCAGAACCGTAGTCTTAGTTGATTCGTTCAACCTGATCGATGTATCGACAAGTGCTGGGCTCCTAGGCGGACTCTTGATATTCTTGCTCTTATGCTCCTTGGCCTGGACCGAGATGCTCTCAACAGGGGGCGTCTTTGTGCTTTTGCTCTTCGACTCTTGCCTGCCGTCGCTGTTGCTCGCCACCTGGGCAGCAGCAACGGTGGGCAGAGGGTTCACTTCAGCCGCCGACAACGCTGCCGGAGTCTCAGGTCGGCTGACGGTAGGGCTGGCAAAGGTATTAGGCGTCCTTTCCTTCTTCTCTTTTTTCTGCTTCTTCTTTCGACCCAGAATGGGTCCAATCTCGGTTTCCTGTTCCGCAGGCTTTGCTTCAAGAATGATTGAAGCCGTCGCTTCCTTGGTTGCGTCTTTGCGGTTCTTCCTCTGTTGACTCTTCGTGGTCATACGGACCGAGGCGGAACCGATCCTCGACGGAGGGGGTGAGCTGGTACGCGACGCCGAGACCGAGGCGCTGATCACAGATGCGGAATCTGAGATAGCCTCGCTGACCGGGGTGCCAGGACGATGTGCAGCGGGCAAAGCCGCAGCTCTTATTGATGAAGCTGCTAAAGGCGGGATACTCGGAGGAAACTCAGACTTGGGCGTTTGGACAACCCGGAGAGTCTTGGGGGCAGCTCGGGCCAGCGGCGAAGACAAAGAAGCAGTGGCCAGGGTTGGAGTTGACAAGGCAGAGGTCGTCAGCTTAAGCGGTTGACTCGAGCTAGAGGCTATAGTCTCTGTTGTCGACTCTGCATTGTTGACCTGGGCGGCTGCGTGGGTGGCTGCTGCAATGTCCAAGATACCGGGAATTGGTCGCTTCTCAGCCTTGGCAGAGGCTTTTGCTGCTGGAGTGTTGCTGGCTGCTCCGGCTGACGTCTTCGTCTGCGAAGTCTTGGTTGAACCTGTAGGTTTCAATGGTACTGCAGATGTAGCCTTCAGGGGAGATGTCGTTTTTACGGAATCCAGCGCCGGGAAGTCTTCTTCCTGTAAGATAGCTTTGACCTGCGAAGCGCTCGAGGTCTGTGCAGCAATATCCTTTGACAAGCCGCTTTCGACGGCAAGCTCCTTGATGCTCTTCTTTGCATCTAAAGCAGCTGGATTTGAATCGCCCTTGGTGGATTTCTTCAGTCCTGTTTTGGGCTTGAGGGGAGTCACGGACCGCGGAATGGCCGGCGGTGGACGCACGACAGCTGTGCTCTGAGCTGAGGGCGGTCTGATGACAGAGATCGCCTCTCCAAACTGAACCGGAGGCTGTACGAGAGCGGTGAAACCGAGGCCCGGTGGTACATTTGGGGTCGCTAGGTTCGCATGACCACACAAATCGAGACTTTCAAGTTCAGGCGTGTACGGGTCGGACACCAAAGCGTCCACCGAAGACTCGTCGAGCGGTAACAATTCGTCATCTATCAAACGTGTCAGCTACTGAGTCAAAACTGTGATGGGAGACAAAATGAAAGGATGCATTTCAGGGTCGGCGTCACGTCACAGGGCTCCATCGTCGTCTTCCTCAAAGAGATACATGATATCGGTTAACGGTATGATGAACAAGAGCAGCTATATTTGACCAGCCTCCGTGATGGTTTCTTTAGGGCTTGATCTGTATGTTAACGTACATGAGGATCTGAGTGGGAGACGACGATGGCTTGCCTAGCGTGGACCCCCTTGACCGTAGAAATGCGTGTACGTTGCGAGGTGCCAGTGCCAAGACGTGATGTGTCTTCAGACGAAGAAAAGATGTAGTAGGGTCCCAGCGGGGGACTCTCGCAGCTCCCGAGAGGAAATGAACGCCAATGCAACCCCTGACCTCTTGCCCAGGTCGTACGTGCCTCTTGCAATGCTCGCTCAAACAGCTGTGATAAAAAGGCCCGATAGTCTCCCAGGAGCCTTGCCGTAAAAAAAGCCCCGACGCCCAACTTCGTACAATGTTGCTGAAATGCACAAAAGACCAAAACAAGATGTGCCGCATCGCCAGTGTGACAACCACATCCAAAGGGGCGACTACCATCGCCCATATCCGGCACCGGCACCGGCACCAGCACCATACATCATGTTCGGATTGTACCCACCTTGACTCTGTCCTCCAAACAGCCCCTGTCCAACCCCGGCATTGCTGCCTTGTTGTTGATGCTGCATACGCGCCTGCAGTATACTCGGGTCCGCAAGATCTACTAAGGCACCTCCCCCAGAGGAGGAAGTGTTAGCGTGCCTGTGCTTCTTCCCCTTCTTCTTCTGCTTAGGGCCGTAATCTTGGAATGCTCCAGGCTGAGGGCCATAGAGCGATGCCAGGACGGCGCCGGAAGCAGGAGCAAGGGTGGAGGAGGAAGAGGAAGGGTTTTGTTGATTGTAAAAAGAAAAGTACTCACGCTTTCCAGCATCATGGGCCTGGCTGCTGCCAGCGCCTCTACCCCGGAATATATTCTGCAATAAGTCGCTCGAATGATCCTTTGATGCTCCACCGAAACCCGAGCTGCCAAAGGAGTGGCCCTGGCCTAGCATGCCCGCAGGGGGAGTGCCGGTTGACTTAAGACCAGGAGGAGGGCCGGGAATCGAGGAGGCGTAAAACTGACTGCCAGCTTGCGACCCGAAAGATGACGGCATCATTGATGACTGCTGAGCCATGATTCTGGGATTAGCCGCCAGCTTCACATTTGTGGAACTGGACGTGCTTTCGTTCGCAAAGCTGAAGCGTGACTGCTGTCGCGTGTGTCCTTGGCCTTGGAACAACGCCGTCTGCTGGTTGGAGATGCCGGGTGGCATCTGATCCGCGAAGGTGCTTTGAGGTCGCATGGCGAAGTGCTGCTGTGGCGTCATGGATCGACTCCCGATGGAGCCAAGATTGGCAGAGCCTTGCGTGTAGTTGGCCGTCAACGCGGGCCCGAAGATGTCCCCGCCATTCCGCTGAATGGGAGGTTGCGTTGAATTGCGACGTTGATCGAATCCGGAACTGTCACGGCCTTGGTCGCGATCCTCAGGCTCTCCACCGAGCGCAAGACTGCCACTCTCAGGTTCTCCTTCCGGCACCTCAACGCTCTGGACGAGAGGTTCGGTTTGCTCGCCCATTAGCTTCTCTTCCTCTTCGCGCGCCGCACGTCGACGGATACCACCATACGGATCGAATAGAGGCAGCTGCGAGTCATCGCCGCTTTCCTTAGGCGGGTTAAAGGCCGGGCCAGTAGTGAGTTGCCTCAATATATCGTTAAGATCAGGCGGTGCAAAGGGATCCTTTATTGGAATCTTAGCAGGCGCAACAGATATGCTCTCTGAAGCTTGACTGTCGACGCTGGTAGTAGCAGCAGCAGCCTTCTTTTCTTTCTTGCGACTGGAGATTGTTGCAGGCGGGGGGAGGTGTGGTATAGGCTCGTCCTGTGTTGAGTCAATAGCTTCCTGGACTGCTTCGGCGGTGACAGGTAGAGCGTTGGAGACGGCAGGGCTAGAGGCAGCACCACTGGTCGCGTGACTGCCTCGTCTGCTGCGCTGCTGCGTGGTCCGCGCCCAGTTCGCCGTGGCAGGCAACGCAGGCCCGTCGCCACCTTCAGATCCATCTTTACTAGAAGAACGGACCATGGGCTGGGAACCCAGTGGTGGTTGCGGGGCGTGGATCTGTTGACGGGACACCGATCGAGATGACGAGCCAGCACTGCTACTGTTGTTGGCGGCGGCGGCATTGCTGGCAAATGGTCGTTGCGAGTAGACGCTGTTCAGCGAAGAAAGATCCTGTCTGGTGTAGCTGTCCTCCTCATCACCAAGCTCGTGCAAGAACATGCACTGCCTGTTGCCGCATTGCTCATGTCGAAGCCATGCCGAGCAGTACTTTGTCGTACCGAGCTGGGCCTTTAAGACGCGGTCTCCGTTCTGCGAGCCGTTGACTGCCTGGATGCATCGGGCCGCATCCTCCTTGCGCTCAAACGTCACATAGATGCCAAGCGACTGCGGTTGGCCATCGGGAGCCTTCCGGTTACTAATCGAAATCTTCTGAATGTTGCCGTACTGCCCGAAGAACTCGGGCTTACGCAGTGTCTTTAAGAGCTCATCCTCGGGTACTGTTGGAGTCAATCCGGTCACATAAACCAGGTTCTTCTGCACAACGCGGACGCCGACAAGATTTTTGCGGTTGTTTTTGTCAGTTACTTCGCGCTTTTGTGCCTCCTTCTGTAGGCGCTGCTCAGCTGCTCGCTTCTTCTGGTTCTTTTGGATATTGGCCTTGAACTCGGCGACCCTGCAGAGGATGGTCAGTCTTTTACGATCGAAGGACGCCTAGCGTTGATTTCGACTCACTCCTCTTGCGTGACGACCTTCCATTGTATCGTCTTCTCGTCGTAAGGTCGTCGGCAGGCGGGGCAAAGCCCATTTAGGTTGTTCTTCAAATTGTTGAAGCAGAATTGGCAGATCTATAAGCGCAAAGTTGTTAGCCTAGAACGTCGGTCAAGAAACCAACGGCGAGTTGTACCTGGTATCCGCAGGGACACGGACGGAAGTTACGATCAGAGAGATCAAACTCCTCTATACAGAGGGGGCTGTCAAGACAGTCAGCGAAAGCCTAGAGAAGCACCTGGATGGCTGCAGTTGTTGCTGGGGCACGTACCAAGTCTCTTCGTCCTCATCGATGAAGCTGTCTTGGGGCGCCATCTTGACGTTGAGTGCGCGTTTTGGCGGAGGAGAAGACCGAAATCACTGGGCTTGACGCGATAGGATACCGTACGGCGATCTTTCGTTGGTCGTGATGTCGTAGACGGTCGCTTGCGGCCAGTCCGATTATGATTATGCAGGGCGTACGATGTCGTAAATCTGGTATCTAGGCAGAAAATGCAGAAACCCGGTGTAACGCCGCAAGGAATATTACAAGAAAGGATTGGAAAGAAACGACTCTTCCTTCTGGGTGCGTGTCAGGGGTGAGATCGTCGTGGTAACCGGCCAAGTGTGAGGTGGCTATGAGGTGGTGAATGGGCGAAAGAAAGGTAAGGAGTTTGACGAGTTTGAAGCAGGTGCACTCACCTTCGAAGGAAAGTGCTGCTGGTCCGACCACCTGTCAGCTAGGCCTATTCAAAAAGTGGGTCCAACTTAGAGCCTGCGCACGTCGGGTAGTCATTTCAGCACCCGACACACTTGCTTATTGAAGACGCTGGAAATATGAACGCAAGGATAACTTTGGGTAGCAGTAATACAAACGCTGTACCCCACTTATGGACTGTACAGCTGGGAAGAAATCGTGGTGATTTCAATGGTGATTTTACTTGGGTAATGTTGGACTGTCTTGTGTTTTTAGTTGTCTATATCCGTATAGACACCGTCTTTCGAGTTGAACTGCCAAGATATTTAGCTAAGTGACTTGAGAGAAATTCAAAGAACTAAACAATTATGGATTGTAGATTCCTCGAACATTTACATAAATACAGGATAACATTATCCGTACGTACAGAGGTACGTCTGCTTGCCTTTCAGCATACGGATAGTTAACTACGGTGTAATAGAGCAAGCAGGTGGGGCAGTCAAATGCGCCACAAGCCAGCCACACGACGGCCGACAATGGAACAGCAGCCAATCTTGGACGACGACATATTTCCGAAGCGACGTCTCCGATAGTCTACTCAACACCCATCACGACCAATTGGTCCCTTCACAACTACTCACCATGGCGACCAAGTTTTGCCGGAGCAGAGCCCTGGCCTCGGCTCTGCGACCCACGAAAACTTCGATTCAAGCGCGCAGTGAGCAGGTAGTGCGCTGCATCAATTCCTCAGCCCGCTGCAATGTCGCCATGCCTGCCGACACAAAGAACATGCGACACGCGCCCCGTGATCCGACCAAGACGCTCCAGGTCCCCATCGTCAACCCGGCCGACAAGTATCAATCCAAAGCCGATGACCTCCACCGTTATGGAAGCTGGTTGATGGGGTGTCTGCCCAAGTACATCCAGCAGTTTTCCGTATGGAAGGACGAGTTGGTCATTTACATCTCCCCTTCGGGCGTAATTCCCGTTTTCTCCTTCCTCAAATGTATGTTATAGATAGTCTCGACGCATTTAAATGCTCGGCTGACAGTGAATCTTTCAGACAACTCAGCCGCCGAATTCACTCAAGTCAGCACCGTCACCGCAGCTGATTTCCCCTCGAGGGACCAGAGGTTCGAGATTGTCTACAACCTGCTGAGCGTCAGGCACAACTCCCGAATCCGAGTCAAAACCTACGCCGACGAGGCCTCGCCCGTTCCAAGCATCACCCCCTTGTTTGATGGAGCCAACTGGTTTGAGCGAGAGGTCTATGATTTGTTCGGAGTTTTCTTTGTTGGCCACCCTGATTTGCGCCGCATCATGACCGACTACGGTTTCGAAGGCCACCCGTTGCGCAAGGACTTCCCCCTGACCGGGTACACTGAGGTCCGGTACGACGAGGAGAAGAAGCGCATCGTGACAGAACCTCTCGAGCTCACCCAGGCTTTCCGAAACTTTGAGGGGGGTTCTGCCTCTTGGGAGCCGGTTGGACCTGGTGCTGACCTTAAGCCCGAAACCTTCAAGCTTCCTACGCCCAAGCCGGAAGAGAAGAAGGAGGAACCCAAGAAATAGAGCTTGGACATCCTGGTGTAAATTGTACATAAATGTTACAATCAGAGTTTACGTTGTTTTCTCATCTCACCTTGGTGGGTTGCTAAGACGGCTGTCAGGGATCATCAGCTGCGAAAGTCCAAACATCTGTGACGTATATACAGTCGCACAGTGATGTGCTGATGATGTTGGAAAATCTTCCACCACCTACTCGCAAGCGGCTATTTCCATGAGCTAGCTCGAACTTCCTGCAGTTGCCTTAAACGCGGCCCTCGTCACATTTGCAACATGTATTCATACAACGCAGATTATTGTATGACCTCCATCGACCGGATCTTTTCACTGCTGTCTACTTCGCAAGCCAGACCCATCCGCAACGAAACAACCTCGATCTCGGACACTCGGCTACCTGACGTCACAAAACATCCAACCTCTGTTACTCCTAAGTTGTGTCGTTTCATCCAAAAGCATCATGAATGTCCTCGGCTTCAAGTCCAGTCTTCACTAGCACCGTGGCCAACTTCCAGAGACTCGAACCGCTTGCGCTAGGCGTCGTGGGCACAGTTATCAGCCGCCGTTTCTGAGCTTGACATCTACCCGCCGATCAAGCCCTGTCACGATATCGCAGTGCGCCGAAGCCATGCCACTAGAAATGCGCTCGATCTTGATATAAATTGGATGCTCATCGCGCCCAAGGACGGCAAGCCGTCCGGGTTTGTTACCATCTGCGAAATATCTAACCTCAGCCTGGTGGATACGGCTTTGGACACGGTACCAGAGGAAGCCGCAGGCGGGTTCGAAGATGACTTGTACAAATTACCATCCGCATCAATAAAGATCCAAACAAGCGAGTGATGATTTACGCCAGGCCCAACCTGGAATGAATGGGTAACATAGTGTCAACGAACAATTGGTCATATGGTGCTACGAAACTGATGGATGGGCAGTTTGATCATTCTGTGATCCATCAAGCAGGAAGACAAACCCGTGGACAAGGGCCCTGAGCTCTATGTTTTCAGGGCCAACGGTTCGCCATACGATCTAGAGAGAGAAGAGGCGACCAGCTTCCCTAATGCTCTACCGCAGTACCGCTTATCAAAGCCAACGAGACGAGACTTCTTCGCAAGTTCGCATGATTCAAACGGCCGTTTCACCCTTCAGGCTTCAGGGACCGCCCGCGACCAAGATGAAATTACAATGAAGAGATTGTGGCCAAAAATTGTTGTAAGCGGAAAATGTGTTAAGGCATGGGATGAAGATCACCGGAAGAAAGTGTGGCTTCCCAAGTACGACTCTGCGACTACCAGATGCCAGCTTACGTTATATAACTTATAGGCTTGGCATTGTTGTTGCCCGACCCATGTCGAAGATGCCGCTCGGCTATCTACGGTTAGTGCTTTCCATCGGCTCAAGTGACGTGCAGTTTAAGCCGAGCACGTCGGTTCATGTGCATCCCGAGGTCCTCGAAAGCTAGTTGTACGACTCTGCGAGACAGACTGCGTACATCTTGCTAAACTGGACTTTCTGCCGAGAAAATACGATCTTTGTACCAATTGAAGCCCAGGAACAGACAATAAAACCGATATGCGCTCGTCATTACTGCCGACGGCGTCTTTAAGGAGAGTCGCCGGCAAACGACTTTACGGCGCCGCAACCACTACAAGTTGTACCAATCCGCAACACTCCGGTCGAAGGCATTTCTCTAGCAGTGTCTCGCAGCGACCTGGGGCAACGCACGTATCGTTTCCCGGCGCTGTGAGCAGCGCCTTCACAAACAGCCTGAAATTTGCATTGTCAGCCGACAGTCCGGCCCTACCGACGTACCGAATCGTTGATCAGGATGGCAAGGTTGTGGACGAATCGTTCAAACCAGACCTCAGCGACGAGGAGGTGGTCAAGTTATACAAGAACATGCTCCTGGTATCCATCATGGATGTCATCATGTTTGATGCGCAGCGCCAGGGACGCCTGAGCTTTTATATGGTATCAGCCGGTGAGGAGGCGACGAGCGTTGGTTCTGCCTCGGCGTTGCACCCCCAAGACGTTGTCTTTTGCCAGTACCGCGAGCAAGGCGTGTTTGTACAGCGAGGTTTTGGCCTGAAGGATTTCATGAACCAGCTCTTCGCGAACAAAAATGATCCGGGGAGGGGTAGGAACATGCCGGTCCACTACGGAAGCAAAGAACTCAACATCGTAAGTGTCTGGGGTGCGCCCCTCTAGGAGGAGCTAGAAATTGATACCCTAGCAGCATACAATATCGTCCCCGCTGGCGACACAAATACCCCAGGCTTCAGGTGCAGCATATGCCCTGAAGATGCAGCAAATCAACGACCCCTCCTTACCTCCGAGAGTCGTTGCTGTATACTTTGGTGAGGGTGCGGCTAGCGAGGGAGACTTCCATGCCGCTTTGAACATGGCTGCGACCCGGTCGTGTCCCGTCATCTTCATCTGCCGAAACAATGGCTACTCAATCTCAACGCCGACACTAGAGCAGTACAGGGGCGATGGCATTGCGAGTCGCGGTATAGGGTACGGAATTGACACGATCAGAGTCGACGGGAATGACATCTGGGCCGTCCGAGAGGTGACGAGGAAAGCGCGAGAGATGGCGTTGCAAGACGGAGGCAAGCCGGTCTTGATAGAAGCTATGAGCTACCGCGTTAGCCACCACAGTACATCGGACGACTCGTTCGCATACAGGGCGAGGGTTGAGGTGGAGGACTGGAAACGCAGGGATAACCCGCTCGCCAGACTGCGCAAATACATGGAAGCCAAGGGTCTCTGGGATGAGGCCAAAGAAAAGGAGGCGCGAGACGTTACCAGACGCGAAGTGCTGCGAGCTTTCTCAGAGGCTGAAAAAGAGAAGAAGCCGCCAATCCGCGGCATGTTTGAGGATATTTACGAAGAGATGACACCGGACCTGAAGGCTCAAATGAAACAACTGAGCCAGTTACTGGACAAGTACCCTGATGAGTACGACTTGGGTGACTTTGAGGGAGGCAAGAGCAGCTTAGATTCATGATAGAATACGCGTAAAAAAGACACGGATCTAGCAAGTTGTCATAGCAATGTAGCTATCTGAGCTGCAGATTCGAAGACTTGAGGATTAACTTGCAATATAGTAGCTGACATCCATCTCTGCAATAAAGCCAAACCGGACAAGATCCCTGAAACTTGATAGTTGAGCCATTACAACTATGTTATCAATCATCGACTTTGACTTTGAGGCAAGGAATGCAAACGAAAAGTGTATTGAGCTCGACAACATAATTGTGACAAGTGTATCCGTACGGATAATAAAGTGTGCCCGAGACTGCGGAAAATGCAACCAATAAGATACTTTCTGTGTCTTAGGCATCGACATTGCTCCGATATGCGACATATGACGTGATCTGGAAAACAGACAGAGAAGGAGAATGAACAGGATCCTTGATTTTTTTGGGATTTTTTCAAAAAATGAAAGTGGCCGACTCGGATGGCAGTGTACGGATATCATTGGACTTGGTTATTTTTATTTTTATTGTTACTGAACCAGGATTTCGGCAGGGACATGACGGGGGTATGATGGCAAACATGCGCTCACGGAAGGGGCCGAAGGGCTTTGCGAGGTGTCATTTCTGGACGAAGCAGTGAAGACATGTTTGTGATGTGTATGTGTTCATCTATTTCGAGACCCGTCTACCGCACTCGGTATCCGTACTTACTAGTTAGTTATGTTAGTTAGTATCAAGGGGTTGGTTATAGATGGGGGCAGTTATGTTATGCCATGGGGATGGCAAGGGATGGCAAGGGATGCCGTCCCGTCGCGCGTCGATCCCTGATTCGAAAGGTCCCTGTCCTCGGGGTGTGTGTACACAGTAGGGTGTGTAAGGTGTGTAGGGTGCGCTGTGCGCTGTGCGGCCCTTCCCAACTGCTGGATCCGCCCGTTTAGTGGTTCCGCTTCAACAGCCTGCCCGCCCGGTGTACGGGGCGCTTGTCGCTACTGTTGGCTTGCGTCAAACCCACGACGCCGAAGAAGTCAAACGTTGTCCGAACCATCCATCTACCCAAGTTTGTTTCTTCTGATATCATCTTATCGAACCATCGCACCTCGTCTTCGGTTGGTGATAACCCTGCCATCTTCAGTGTTGTCGCCGTTAGTACATCACTCTGACCCCGACGCTGGCGCTAGACATTCGATCCGATTCCAATCGACCACCCCCCTCCAAATCGACAGACGACGGACACCCGACAACGACGAAGACGACAACAACCACTGCCCATCTCCAGTCGTCCATAGCCTGCCTTCCCATGGCGTAATCCATGGCATCCAGAAGCCCTCACAATCAGAGATCGGCAGTCGATAACGATCATCAGTCGCGACTTCCATCCGCTGCGGCCAAACCGAAACCAATACCGAAGCCATTTGTACTCCAAACCCCGAACCACAAGTCTGCCGCGCCTGCCTCGTCGTCTTCATCACCAAGGTACGTCAAGTTGGGAAGACTGAAGGAAGCACTGTCAAGGCCCATATCCCATCTCGCCCAAGCCCAAATCCCCTCCAACCCCCACCAAAATCACTTTAATTATTCGTCTTTGGAGGAGAGACAAGGCTCCTCCTGCTCCATCTCTCATGCCCACAGGACACACCACTGCATGCCTGTTACCTTTGCACCTTTACACACACTCACACACGCACGCACGCACACACACATACCTGCCCTCGATTCAAGTCTATCTGAAAGGGCGACTTTTGGCATTTTGATTCCTCCTGTCCCCCCGCCCCCTAAGGTGAGGTGCCTGAGGAGGGGCTAAGTTTCTTGAAATCATCGGCAAACAGGTCCCCAGTTTATTGTTCGCCTGCCTTTGTCAATCTTTTGATACGCCGTCCCGTTTCCCCCCAACCCCAAGTGAATACACCACCAATGCTATCGACCTTGTCCACTGCCGCCTTGTCACCACAGGCAACGAGGGGCACCTTCGGTAAAGCTTTGAATCCCTGAGGTCACACCTCTCGACAATCGAGAAAGTGGTCCAAGGTCAATCAACCCAGTCGACTATATCCCACACTGCATTCCCAGCCTTGCAGTACTCTCTCTCTTTGACACCTGCCACTCACTCTGCGCCTGCAACCCTCGACTCCATCATCCCCCTCCTCCCCTTTCCTTTCTAGATACCGTGTGCCATCTGCCCACTTGCGTTCGTGAGGTCATCAGCAGGAAACCACATACTCATGTCTTCCAGACAAACCCGCTCTTCGGCTCGTCGCGACGTCGCCGCCGTTGGCCAGCCACCGGCCCCCTGCAGCCGTAGCCTCAGCTGGAGATCCTTCTTTCGGTGTGGCCTCGACCGGCCCCTCGCCCGCAGCTCAATCATCTTCCTCCACCCACACCTCGCGGTCGGCATCACGAAAAAGAAAAGCTGCCGAGCTCACTCCGTCCCAGCCCACCCCGACCGGAAACTCGTCGTCCACCCGAAGATCTAAGAGGCAGAAGGTCCAAGAACCAGTCCAAGCTCCGGCCGACTCTGAGCCTTCTCAACCTCAGATTAGCTCTGCACGCACAAAAAAAGGCAAAGCAACTGTAGCCATGTCGAGCCCCGACGAGTGAGTATACCCTTTGACATCACCTGTTTGTCTCGTGAGCTAAAGCTAGTCAGGACTTCTCCCACGCCTGCCCTGCAAGGTAACAGACCTTCAACTTCTGTGTCTACATCGTCCAGCAGGAAGTCGAGTCGTAACAAGAGAGGCAACCCAGCATCGCAAGGTAGGCCCCGTGTTGTGGGTGCGGGAATAAGCCACCAATCAGTGCTAACATTCTTTCGGCAGCAGAAACCACAGCAACTGCCTCGAGCTCGACTCGTCGGTCAAAACGAACCTCGAGCAACAATGCGCCGCCGCCGCCGCAAGATGAAGACACGGCCATGACTGGAACGGACGAACACGAGAAGAACTCGGAGCCCCCACCTCCACCCCCTCCTCCGGCGCATGATCCCGACGATGATAGTGACGACAATGAGGATGACGACGAGGATGACGACCCCCACCGCCACTACGATGACGACGACCCCTTTGGTGGCTTTGGAGGCCCGCCTGGCTCTGGCCTGAGTAACACTCTTCGAGCTTTGACGGGCATGATGTCTGGAATGCCGTCGCGGCTGCGGGAAATATTGGGCAATTTACGCATGAAGGACGACCCGTCGATGCAGATGATTGCTCTGCAGGAACTGGCCGAGATTCTGCTTATGTCCAACGAGGACAACCTGGCCGGTCACTTCTCGCCCGACGCGTTTGTGAAGGAACTGGTCGTCTTGATGCAGCCCAGCGAGATCACGGGTGAGGAGAATCCCGATATGATGCTCCTGGCCTGCAGGTGCCTCGCCAACCTGATGGAGGCATTGCCCGCCAGTACTGCCAACGTAGTCTACGGCGGAGCTGTTCCTGTCTTGTGTCAGAAGCTGTTGGAGATCCAGTTCATCGATCTGGCTGAGCAGGCTCTTAGTACCCTGGAAAAGATCTCCGTCGATTACCCAACCAGCATTGTCCGCGAGGGCGGCTTAACGGCATGCTTGTCCTATCTCGACTTCTTCGCCACCAGCACGCAGCGCACAGCCGTGACCACAGCGGCCAATTGCTGCAGGAACATCCCTGAGGATTCCTTCCCCGTTATCAAGGAGGTCATGCCCATCCTACTGAATGTACTGGGCAGTAGCGACCAACGAGTCGTCGAGCAGGCCTCCCTGTGCGTCACTCGCATTATTGAGAGCTTCAAATACCAGTCCAGCAAGCTCGAGGAGCTTGTTAGCGTCGATCTTTTGAAGGCAATCCTGCGGCTTTTGGTTCCCGGCACCACAAATCTGATCAGCGCAAACCTCCACACTCAGTTCCTACGCGTTTTGGCCATCACAGCTCGGGCTAGCCCCCGCTTGTCTGCTGAACTCTTCAAACTGAATGTTGTCGAGACACTGTACCAAATTCTCACTGGTGTTTCACCCCCAGACGAGACCGAGGATGTGGCCTCAAAGCTCGACAGCGTTGTAATCATGCAAGCTTTGATCCATCGGCCACGCGAGCAAATCATCGAGACTCTTAACGTTGTCTGCGAATTACTCCCGGGTCTGAAATTGGATGAGAACTCACCTTTGGCGCCACCTGGCCTTGACTTGGTGGAGCCCATCACGCCAGCTTCCCTGCCCAACTCTCGGAGGAAGTCCTCCTCCGACAAGAGACTCGAGCTGCTGGATGACTGCAAGGATCAGGTCCGACGTTTCGCCCTCATCTTGTTCCCGACACTCACCGATGCTTTTTCCAGCACCGTGAACCTGAGCGTGCGGCAAAAGGTCCTGACAGCTCAGCTCAAGATGCTCTCCAACCTTGACACGGACATCCTCGTTGATGCACTAAAATCAGTACCATACGCATCATTTCTTGCGTCTATCTTGTCCCAGCAAGATCACCCGTCTTTGGTCCTGTCCGCTATACAGATCACAGAGCTCCTTCTCACTCGGTTGGATGACATATACCGATATCAAGTCTACCGAGAGGGTGTAATTAACGAGATCGTCAAGCTCGCAGAGGATGTCGAGCCAGCTGAGCCAAAACCCCAAGGGAAGGTCAGGGAGCCTTCTCCTGCTGAGCCTGTAGCACATCCTAGCGAAACTCCTGCAGATGTTGGTGCAAGCGATAGGGTCTCTATTCACAACGACTCGGAAGAAGAGGAGCACGAGGAGCACGAGGATCACGATGATCATGCAGAAAATGATGACGACGACGATGAGGAGGACAACGATCACGATCATCACGAAGACGACATTTCGGGATCCCCTAGCTCGGACGGTTCCACAATGTCTATCGACGGCCCTCCGCGTCTCTTTGTGGCCGACCTTCCGTCTATGAAGACCAGAATTGCCGAGGTGGCCAAGAAGTTCCTGGATACACACGAATCGGAAAGACAGGGGAAAGCCATGAAGAAGAAGGCTCTCCAAATTCTGGCGGACCTGCAGACACTTGCCTCTGATATCGAGGCTTTCTACCTCCACAGAACGGCCAAGAACCTTGCCCCGGAGCACGGGAGTGCTTTGTTTGAGAGACTCGCATCCTCCTTTGATGCCGACGTCTTGGAGAACGTCACCAGTGCTGAGTTGCTTGCGTCGGGCTTGGTCCGTGTTTTGGAAGAGGTCTTCAGCAACCCAGATGAAGTTCTTGCAAACGCAGCTAGAGCCGCGTTTCTAGAGGTCTTCATGGGACGATCCGTCAAGTCAAAGTTCATGACTGCCTCTGCTGATTCCCCTGCAACTCCTTTCAGTGTCCTGGTCCACAAGCTGCAGGACCTTTTGAGCCGCTCGGAACATTTTGAAGTTCTGACCGTTCACCAGAATACTTTCGATGGTAACCGGAGTAGCGCAGCATCTATGCTCGCTAAACAAATCCGGTTGAAGTTGGTGGCCGATGATGAGTCGGACATCCCCCGCTCTTACCGCAACATCATGGTCTCGATCCACGCCATTGCCACATTCAGGTCTCTTGATGATTATCTGCGACCTCGCATCAGCCTTCATGAACGCCCTCGGGGCATGCGACCTAGGGACGGGCTCTCGAGGGCACTTGCTGCTATGGCGGGATCTGCCGGGCTTCCAGCTGAGCGACTTGCCGAGCGGCTGGGCTACTCGACAAGCCCCATTCCCCCTCCCGCTGTACCTGGCCAAGCTTCTACATCGGGTTCTCGACCTGCTAGGCGACCCAAATCCCGCGCATCGGGAGGGCAACAGGAAACCCCTGCTACGCTCAACCAAACTTCGAGCTCCAGCCGGGATAAGACTAGCCTGAGAAGATCGGCTCGTCGTCAACCACCCGCGGCCACCGAGTCGCAAGCATCAATCCCCCCGCCTCCTCCTCCCCAGGACGACGAGGATCTGCAAGACACTCTCGAGTGTGCAGATGAAAAGCAAATGTCGGACGGTGAGGATGCCGAGATTGCCGACAGCAGTGCCCTGGATGCCATAGTTGGTGAACTTGATGAAGATATGGAAGATGCTCCCAGCCCGCACGACCCCTCGGCTGTCAACCTTGAGGTCGCTGCAGGTGGAAAGATCACGGCCAGAAAGGAGGATGGCACGCGAGTTCCTACACCCTCACAGAGCGGGACTGCGAACCTACCCAGCCGCAGTGCGCCACCCCCATCTGGACTTGCCCAGCAGACCACGCCGACGCCGACCCCGGCCGCGGCCGCAACACCCGCTTCCCGGCCGCTGTCTTACGCTGCTGCAATCCAGTCGGTGCCTCAAGACTGGCATATCGAGTTCAGCCTAGATGGCAAGATCATCACCAACGAGACCACTATATACAGAGCTGTTCACAGCGCTGCGGCTTCTGCAGACGAGAGTCACATCAGGAATGTCTGGTCTGCCGTGCACTCCATCAAGTTCCGTCGTGTCCCAGGGCCTCCACCCGCCGAAGCTATTGGCTTTGCCCCATCATCTGACGGCGCTGTAGACGCAAACGGCACCCCAACATCGCTGGCTAAGCACCCTACCACCGCATCCATATTCCGACTCCTCAAGATTATGCATGACCTCAACGCAAACATTGATGATATCATGGTGGAGAACAAGGATACCCTCAAGCTTAACGTTGAGCCCTTGTCACAGTTTGTGAACACGAAGCTGACCGCAAAACTCAACCGTCAGCTGGAGGAGCCCCTCATCGTGGCTAGCAACTGTCTTCCGGGATGGAGCGAAGACCTTGCCCGGCTCTACCCGTTCCTATTCCCCTTTGAGACCCGTCACTTGTTCATTCAGTCCACATCGTTTGGCTACGCTCGGTCTATGAGCCGATGGCAAAATGCTCAGCAGGAGGACACAAATCGAAGAGACCGTCGCGACGAGCGACCGTTCCTTGGCCGCCTACAACGTCAAAAAGTCCGTATCTCCCGGTCCAAGATTCTAGAGTCTGCACTCAAGGTCATGGAACTATACGGAGCTTCCCAAAGCATTCTCGAGGTCGAGTACTTCGAGGAAGTAGGCACAGGGCTTGGACCTACTCTCGAGTTCTATTCAACCATTTCCAAGGAATTCTCAAAGAGGAAAATCAAGCTGTGGCGTGAAATGGACTCGAACGATTCGGCCGAGTTCATCTCGGGTCCCCATGGGTTGTTCCCTCGGCCATTGGCCGAGGAAAACTCGTCTGCCAACTCTGAGCGGATTCTCCACTTGTTCAAGATGCTTGGCAAATTCGTTGCACGATCTATGATTGATTCTCGCATCATTGACCTTAACTTCAACCCCATCTTCTTCCGGATTGGGGAGGGAGGTAATGGAATCAAGCCGTCCCTCGGAGCTGTCAAGGTTGTGGATTCTGGCATGGCCAACTCGTTGAAGCTCATCAAGAAATTTGCCTCGGCGAAGAAGCATATCGATGAGGATCCGAACCGGACTCCGACTCAAAAAGTTGCCGACACGGAAATGATTGTGGTTGACAATATCGCCATCGAAGATCTCGCATTGGACTTCACCCTCCCCGGATATCCGGAAATCGAGCTTGTTGCCGGTGGTTCTCACGTACCACTGACCATCTATAACGTCGACTCATACCTTGACAAGGTCGTTGATATGACCCTAGGCAGCGGTGTGAAGCGCCAAGTTGACGCCTTCCGCGCCGGTTTCTCCCAGGTATTCCCCTATTCCGCACTCAGCGCGTTCACTCCTGAAGAGCTGGTTACATTGTTTGGCCGCGTGGACGAGGATTGGTCCCTGGAGAGTAAGGCAGCATGGACCTTTGCAATATATACGGAAGCTAATATCTTCCACAGCTCTAATGGACTCGATCAAGGCGGACCACGGTTTCAATATGGACAGCAAGACCGTTAAGAACCTATTGCACACCATGAGTGAACTCACTCCCACTCAGCGCCGCGACTTTCTTCAGTTCACTACTGGTAGCCCCAAGCTACCTATTGGAGGTAAGTCTGCTCTTCGTACATTTATATCGACACAAATTAATATGTTACCTCCAGGGTTCAAGAGTTTGACGCCAATGTTCACCGTGGTTTGCAAACCAAGCGAAGCACCATACACTTCGGACGACTACCTCCCTAGTGTCATGACTTGTGTCAACTACCTCAAGCTGCCCGATTACACCACCCTCGACAGATTGAAGCGTCAGCTCTTCACTGCCATTAAGGAGGGTCAGGGTGCCTTCCATCTGTCCTAAATGTGTGTATCAGGATTCGGCGCTGCAAATCTCAGGGCGCCGAACAATACGGCGGCAAACCTTGAGGCAACATGGTCGATCCGTATTGTAATGACGGTCAGCTCGGAACAGATGAGACGTATTGTTTTGCCGATTCGACACGAAAATGAACATTACTTCTGCGACGTGTGATGTCGCTCGACTTGGAGCGACGAGTTTCTGGTCGCGAACCATATCCAGTGTCCTCAGATGCTCGGATAGCGATCCTGATCTCTGGTAGTAGTAGCCTGTAATGGGGCCATAGTGGCACGACGTCGTGGCAACCATGGACCCGGGGCACTATGGGATATAAGAATGAAAGTGTTATAGGAAAGCATTTCACTCCGATGCATGGCAGGTTGTTAAGGCGTCGGGAATTTGCAATGAAGCAAGGGTTTCTCGAGGAACACAGCATCGGTTTTCGGGGGAGTGGGGGGCTGCTTTCTAGCCTGTCATTTGCTTTGATTTATGTCTGCCCATGGGGAAGGCAGATGGCTTCCGAGCTACAGGTAGCAAGTATTAGATAGACTGGCAAATTCGTTTTTAAGCCGATGCAACGATGCTTAATGCGTTTCCTCAGCGTTTGTGTAAACGGTGATGTGCGATGGCGGCTGGATGCAATGAGGGAGCAGCGCTGGTGGATAGATACTTCGTAGATATTCGTACATAACCAGTTAGTTAACTTATGAGATTCTACTGGGGGGGGCGGGGGGTTTAAGGTATGGAGCCAAAGGCAGCCAAGCCAATTGGAATGAGAGGTTCTGCCGAGGCCCAAATGTCACACCAACCAGTCTTAGACGGCTGATAGGAACGGGAATCCTCCCTACCAAGCTTCCTTCCTACCTTACAGACATGGCATGAGTTTTGAAATCCGATCCCAAGTCGACGATTTTCCCCTTCGTTGCCGAGAGAAGCAGAAGTTGGCGGGTGAGAGTTCTGACGCGTTGACCACAAGTTCAAGTTAACTCTACTCCGTTCACCAGCCATTGCCATTCCTTACTAGTTACCGTTGGCCGCAATCGTTGTGCAAGCGACAAGATACATCATACAACGAACGTCCTATATACCAGGAAGCTACGTCGTGAGTTTGGCCCTCTCTGCTACAGCCGGACGCCCCTTCATCTAGTTTCACACTCGCACCATCGTTCCTGTCGCCGTTGGCAACTTGCATTATTGTGTCTCGTCAAGGTTGGCCGCCTCTGCTTTGCTGTGCCGAAACGACTTCTAGATCCGAGGGCTCCGGGCGTCCGTCTTTTAAGCTTTGGTTGCTTGATCCTTCCCACATCGACAACTTGTAGCCTCTCGGAGAACTTGGTGATTTCTCATCTGATCTTGTACTATGCAAGGCGGAAGCACTCGCAACATGGCGTTCCCTTTCCATATCAAGGAGCACACCATACCCACACAGCACGTACGGGAGTATGCCCGTGCTACAGCAAACTCGCAGGAAGACGTGCTGTCTCTCGCCATCAAGCAGTACACCCCCAAGGACAATGTCGATCCTCAACCGGGCGACGTAACCATCATCGGCACCCATGCGAACGGCTTTCCCAAGGAACTCTACGAAGCGCTGTGGGCCGAATTGCACGCAGCGTCCAAGACCCATGGTTTTCGCATCCGGGGCATTTGGGTGGCTGATGTCTCAAACCAAGGCTACAGTGGAATGTTGAACGAGCGCGTCATGGGCAATGACCCCGGCTGGGCTGATCACCCCCCGCGACCTGCTGCACATGACCAATGTCTTCCGGTCCGAAATGCCGCGGCCCATCGTCGGCGTGGGCCATTCCTTTGGCGCCAACATTCTGGTACAGCTGGCTCTATTACACCCGCGCCTGCTGACCACGCTCGTCTGCTTCGATCCTACCATCACGGTCTTCGAGTTCAAGGAAGGACCCGGCATTAATCAGGCCCGGGGCTCGGCCTTCCGCCGCGACGTTTGGCCATCCCGTGAAGCCGCCATCGAGTCGTTCCGCAGGAGCCCCTTTTACAGATCCTGGGATCCGCGCGTCCTCGAAGCCTGGATCCAGCATGGACTCCGCCCTACACCTACGGCCACGCTGCCCAACGAGAGGGAGGGCCAAGTTGCTTTGTCCACCAGCAAGCACCAGGAGCTATTCACCTTCTTCCGGCCGCTGTATCCGTTCGCCAGACCCGACGGCACCGGTCTCGACTTCTCCAAGGTCCCCGACTTCGACCCTGCGGTGCACCAGAAATTTGACAACCTCAACCAGCTGCCTTTCCCCTTCTACCGTGCCGAGGGCGCCAACGTCCTGCGGCGCCTGCCCGAACTCCGGCCTAGCGTCCTGTGGGTGTTTGGCGAGACGAGCGATCTCAGCACGCCTGAGAGCCGCAAGATCAAGATGGAGACGACGGGCACGGGCGTGAGCGGCAGCGGCGGCGTCAAGGCTGGGCGAGTGGCCGAGATCGTCAAGAAAGGCATGGGTCATCTCTTCCCCATGGAGGTACCAGACCAGTGCGCCGAGCATGCGGCCAGCTGGATGGGCAACGAGCTTCGGCGCTGGGAAGAGGAGGAGAGGGAGTATGCTGAGTGGACGAAGAAGCCGTTCCTGGAGAAGACGACCATGACCACTGAGTTCCTGAATAGAGTCGGGACTGTGGCTCAGAGGAAAAAATTGGCCTCGCACAAGCTGTGAGACTTGCCTGTGTCAGGATGCAGGGAGTTTTCAAGGTGACGGGGGGGCCAGAATTACGAGTACGGCCCTAGCAGTACTTGCTTCCAGTCCAGCCTACCGGTGGTGTATGATGTATCAAGAGAGTATGTCGCACGCCTTTCCGTTAGAGAAAAGCATCCTGTTACCAGTACCGGTATGTGCTCACGGGGTCGATTCAAGAAAGCATGCTTTGTGCTCTTCAAAAATGTAAAGAAAGTGTGGCATGCATCGCTTATGACTATTGTCAACATTGACTCGGAATCCGTTGCTCCTACTGCCACCTGACGACATCATGCCACTTATGGGCGCTGAAAGGACACGCAACCCCCCAACCCCGTTGGAAGACAATCCATGTTCGCTGTGGTAATACCGCCTGGTACTCTGTATAGCGCATGTTGACTAAACTTCGATGGCATGACTGGTGAGAGTCCGCCATCGCTTAATAAAAGAACCGCATCAAAAGTAGGTAACTACGGATCATCCGGACCTCTATGCTATTAGTTTCGGACTCGGGGATGCCACAACTCTCCGGTCCAGCGACTGAGAAGTGAGAAGAAGAAAAAGAAAGAGAAGAAAAAAGCGGCTTGGTCCGGATACGTCGGACTGTGTTTCCATCTAATCTCTCGGCGCGAGAAACCCTCGATCCCATCCGTTAACCCGCGTGATCATGAGGTAACAGGACAGCTGCAAACGTGCGTCCAACATCGGTGCCAGGCAAGCAGACAGTCTCATGCTTGTACATGACGGGTAAGTATTATCACGGAACCTGCCATGTTTCTGGCACGGTCTTGACCAAGTTGCTACAAGGGGCCAGGGAGCGGATTTGTATTGGTATGAGCAGGGCCGGTTCAGTGTTGCGCTACGTGCGCCGGCATGGTCTTGTCTAAAGCCTTGGTACTTACTGCGTACCAGTATCATAGTATACTCGAGTCGCTACTCGGGCGCCTTGATATGCACATTCCCTATACCACCTATGCTCGCCCATATCTGACAACGCCGTGCCCTCAAAGATCAACGCAGCAAATCCTAGAACTCGACCTCTTGCATTTCGACTGGATCATTCCAATGCAGCAGAAAGCGCACAGGCAGACATTGCGGTATTTAAATAGACGTTCTCCTAGAAGTGCTTAACAAGTACGCCACCACGTCTAAATACATATCGTGTTCCAGATACAAAACCCAGGTATTATTTTCCAAGTATCCCGCTTAATTAACAACACCAAAAAGCCACATGCCGACTCATTACTCCCGCGGCGCCTCTGCTCTGTCGGGGTTGCTACGGCTTCTCTGCAACACGTCTTCTCTAGGAACGCTCGCAGTGAATCTGCCCACTTGGTCCATGGACTTCCTGGACGATTCGCCATTATTCGCAGACCGCTTTCGGCTATCGTCGCTGCTTTGTCTGTGGGATTGCAGGAACAGCTTCGCTCGGCTACCGATATCCATGCTTTCCCGTCCCTCGTCGATTTTCTCGAGCTGCCTAGCTTCTTCGGCCTCTCTCTTCGCCGCCTTCTCCTTGCGCTCTTGGATGCGGCGCATCGCCTCCTCTGTAAGCTCCTGCCTGAACATGCGCTCGACGACGTCCTTCTTGCGGGTCCGTCGGTCGCCAATGGAGATAAGGATACCCGCGGTAATATTGATGCAAATCGAACAGGTCAGTACAACCGCCGTTACCGCCTTGGGGCGGACTTCGTAGGGTATGCACCATGTCGTAAGACCTAGAGTGAGCTGGAAGCAAGAATGGAAATCCAAGAGCGTGACAATGGCGATGAGGAGTCGAAGAGGAAACGCGAAGTGTGTTTCGGTTTCGTGCGGTTTGTAGAAAGTGTGCGACTTGGCGAACTTTGCTTGGTGGTGCTCCAACTTGGCCTGTTGCTGAGGAGTTAGTACCGAGTATTCCTCCTTGATGTGGAGTTGGCGGGCGGCCTCCAAGTCTCTTTGCTGGTCTCTGTCTGATACCACGGGTTGGCTCGGCAAGTCGTTGTGGTTCTTCAACTCTGGTATAGCCATCTTCTCACGGAGTTTCCAAGTGAGGTGGGCATATCGAGCAATGAAGCACATGTGGTAGGTGTCGACGATGCGCCAGGGAATCAAGCCATCACCGACAATGGCGAAGAGGGCGACCAAGACCTGATCAATGACCTCGATGGCGTACGGCTGCTTTTCTCCCACCGAGACCCATCCGATCAAGAAAAGCACCCACGCCAGTCCGAAGAGCGTGATCAGGGTAGCGTAGAGGGTCACGCAGAAGCCGAGCGGCCTTCGGACGTACTGGCCAAAGGCTCTCATCCTGCGCTTGAAAATAGATCGTTTGGAGTGGAGCATGTGTCTGACGTGGTCGTCCAGTTCAGCTAGCTCCTCATCGTCCCAATTGGCTAGCGAGGTGTTGTGTGGCCGAACGGCATAAAAGCGTTCCGTCACATTGCTAGGAATGCGTTCCACAGGTGGCCGTACTGGCCGACCTTCGTCGTCTTCCGTGCCCTCTTCCTCTTCTAGGATTGGCGACCCTGTCCTGCTTAGCATGTTTCCTCGCCGAGCGCCGTCAGGGGTATCTCTGCCAGACGGCTTGGGGGCAGCGCTGCCTAGGTCAGGCCCGATGGTTGATGCATACGAGTTGTCTCGCGAGAGATTAAAGGTCGGTCGTCTGTTGATCCACCTTCCCATTGAAGGGACGAACAGGGAGTTCTGGACATTGGTGATGGATGACAAGGTCGCGACTTCGGGGTCTAGGCGTAATGTCAGTGACCGGTCTAGGCAGAAGGCGTAGGGGAGAGGGACTGACCAACGACATCCAGCATATCGACAATGTTGGCGTCGTACTCGTCTTGCTGCTGGGTCTGGTTCCTTGTGGTGGTACTGGGGCCACCCTGTCGGCTGAAGCCACGATTGAGTCCCCTCATGAATCGGCCCTGTGCCTGTGGAGATGATTGAGCTTCACCCTGGTCGCCAAAATCGGTAGCCTGTGTGGCTCCATTGGGAGCGAGATTGTTGTCAATGTCCAGCATGGATCGGTATTTCTGTGGCGGGTTGGGGTTCTTCAAATCTTGCCTGGTGACGAGGCGTCGTAGGCGTATAGTCTGCTCGCGCCCTCTTCCTCCGGTTCCTCCACCTCCGTCTCCGCCTCCGCCTCCGCCTCCGCCTCCGCCTCCGCCTCCACCTCCACCATCGACATCTAGCATGGAGCGTATTGATTGTGGACTGCCGTCAGTCGCGGCGGTGGTGGCAGTGGCAGCGGCGGCGGCGGCGGCGGCATCGCCCGTTGGCCTGGACGACGCAAGCCTGCGCAGGCTGATGATGGACGACGGTCCTCTCAACGAGCGCAGTGAGGCGGCACGCGATCGCGACGGCGTCTGCGGCGGATGTTCAGGTTGACCAGCCATGGCCGTGTCGGTCATGGTGGGAATCGGATATCGACTAGCAGGTCCGGCAGAGTTGTGTACGTCTGGGCATGTCCAGTGCTGGTGCTGGGTCTGGGGAGTTTTGGAAATTCTAGCAATCGAAGCAGGCCCTGGAGGCGCACTACGTTCCGCACATGGCGGACAGAAGAAACTTGGAAGTTCGGATAATGAGGTACTCCGTACTGTTACATGGAAGAATGCAGGCTAGCTCGTTGGGTTACTTGGTGCCCTGTCATAGCGGGATGACGTCGGACCCCGTCGTTTGTGCAAGACCCCGGACACCTAATCTGGGCCAAGAAGGGGCGGCGGCTTGAGCGGCTGAAAGGAGGAGCACGGAACGCGGTCCAATCTATCATTAATTGGTTAGCAGAAAATTTACCACCTCGTCATACATACAAGTACTCCGTAGTTACTAAACGAACTCGGGATTCTTTTTGGTTTTTTTCTGGTTTTTTGCGTCGTCCGTCCATGGCTTCCTGCCAACGGTGAAAGGCAAGCCCGTGATGAGACTGATGACTGATTCAGCGCACATATCACGCTGTTCGAGATAAGCTTTGTTTCAGCATCGATACCACCTTGAGACACCGCAAGCCGTCACGACTAATAAGTCGGGGCAGTCCGGTCGCGCCAGGCCAATCCGTCGCTGGGATCAACGTTGTTGCGTTGCCACGCATTGATTCTACCAAGTAGTACCTTGAGCATTTGGCACAAGTTATTACATACATACTCTTCGAGTCCTACGTATCCGTGTCTGGGATATGGTTAGAGGCATGGGAACGAGTACCCACCTGGTTGCTACGGGACTGCAGTCTGCATGTACGTCTCTCGGTGTATGTGCACGTTTGGTGAATATCGAGATTCGAGGCCATTCAGCAGAATGGTACATGCCACACTGCTTTGGATAACACAAGAATGTTTACAGTTCATGTGAGATCAGACTGAAATCTCCCCTGGGAAACTCGCGCCGACAGGTGTGTGGAGATTGAGGAAACAGGAATGGCTGTGCTGTCCAAAACCCAAGTATTCAACCAATTACATGGCCTCTAACCCTGGTTGTTGACAACGTCAATACATCCTACAGTGCAAATACTCGTATCCCTCGTCCTCTCCGCCAGAGAATTGTAGTTCCTACACAGTCTCGGTGGGTCCCGCAGTTTCCATGCACTGACTTGCTCCCTGTTTCCATAAGATGTCTCCTCCAGAACAACGGGTGACACGTCGGCCTTGCATTCTATAACGAGTTTGAGAGATAACAGACAATGATTTACATGCAGGTCGAATTCCGTTCCTGTTGTGTTCATGTCGATATAGGAACCCATGTCAAACTCGCGGGCATAGAGGGCGGAGCGCACGACTCGGAGACAATGAAGCTGGTGGAAGGCTAATATCACGGCTGATTAGCACCTAGAGTTCACAAGTAGGGAACTTTGGTGGTTGGTTACCTTCTGGCAGCGATATGATCTGGCTGTCGGCTGGCGGCAGTGCGTGCAGGTAGTTATCGGGGGACGACTTGTTCAGAGTGTCGAACTTGTCACGCGGGAACCCTATCCAGTCACCTATCCCGACTTCTCCTTAGTTATGATCATAATAAAAGGCCTACGTATCTTGTACTTACGAGGAACCAAGTCCTTCCAGTGCATCTCGCGCTCATGACTGGGACCTCCGCAGTAATGCGGAGGGCAACTTTCGGAATCAAATGTGCTCCATTCGGATTGCAGCATACTGGTGAGAGGGCCTTTGATTTGCATCAGCATTGCTCATGTCCATTTTCCTGCTGGATGCGGAGAATCTTGGACGCTTACTCCACGGCTCAAGAAGAGCTGCACATCCGGTCTCTCGAGTGTTTCTCACCCGGTAATCGGTGGCTAGAGAAAGGACAAAAAGGATCATGAATACGGTAAGGGAGACCGCTTCTCTCGTAGACCATATGAAGTATTGTTTGTTCAGGGCGTTTGCATCGTTCCGAGTGACATTGACAGCCGGAGGTTCGCCGCCATCCAGTGAGTTGTCATCCCAGTTTGCTGGTCCGGATTGAGGAACTACTCGGTACAACCGAGCGCCCGTCCACTTCTGCCATACAGCCGAGGTGTTGAACTCGGACATTCTTTCCAATCACCAGACCCTTGTGTGCTGGTATCCAAGACTCGAGAGGGGATTTTGAGTCGGTTTGAAATTCATGATTGATCATTGTGGTGATACTACCGTATGCGCATCTTCAGTTGATAAAAATACAGATCAGTCAGCCACCCACCCGCGGGCCGCTGAACCACGATCTTGGCCGTGATGAATGCAAGATGACCGACCCCTGTCTGTCACTCAACTGTCAGCATCTAGCCCTGTCGGAATTCTACGCAACTCGCTTCGGACCCTTCTTTGCCGTGGCCCGTAGACGCTGCATCGTTACCTCGTGCGTAATGGCCGATTATATCTATAATCTACCAGGTTTCCAGGCTGTGCAAAGCAGGTCATGACCACAGCAGGTCCTTCTGAACATATTTGCTCAACTACCTGCCAATGTTGCCTATGATGTCGGTAGCACAGTGGAGGTCACCCCTGTTAAGATTTGCCCTTAGCACATTACCGAGCTGTGTGCTCTGTCTATGGACAGTATACAACATCTACAACGTCTTGGCAAATTTACCATCCGAATTATCTTGCTCCCAAGGCAGCATGGCATGGACCCCGTTACCGGCTGCTCGAGGTCTTGAATGGCGGATGTTTCCGCCATTGAAGCTCGTGACCGAATCCCCGTTCTTTGGACGCACTCCCGATGCCGTCGACGAAGCACTGCACAGGTGGAAGGAACTACTCCCGGGTACGAACAATCAATGCAGATACAATGCCCCCGTTGCAGGGATAGCTTGTCTAGATATTCACATTACTGACTCCCGCTTATGTCTAGTGTATCCAATAGCCATCCCAGCTGATCGGTTGAAAGCTCTGGGATTACCTGAAGATGGGGACTATGTGCACCCCCCTCGAGACGAGGGCAGAGTGCTAGCTATACCAGAAGTCTTTGTCCAGCTGGAATGCCTGAACTTGATTCGCCAACATGTTGACAAGTCGAAAGGCTTGGGCCACTATGGGCATCTGCCAGCATTTCAGGGACCGAGCGAGACCGTGTCACAGCGTTTGCATCAGTGCATGGAGAGGATTCGCTATAGCATTATGTGCTGGTCGGATCTCGGATCCCTTCTACGGCCGAAACTTACCGCAGCTGATGGCAAAACGGGAGGAAACGATCAACACTATGGCCTCGACCTGGCGACGAGACACAAGTGTAGAGATATGGAAGCTATTGCCGGCTGGACCAAGAAGAACATTGTTGAAGCTGTTCGAATGAACAACGCATGGTGGGGAGGAAGAGCCGAATACATTCATTAACTAGTGCTATCACATGTTGCCATAGGTAGTACTTGGCAATATTATGTATGGATGCGACTCTGTATGCAATGCAATGGGACCAATCTGTCACCCTGCATGCTGACCTGCGCACTGACATGTAAGCTGACATGCATGATGCCATGAGCATGTACATAATCACAAGGCTAACCCCCTTTGAATTCAAAATCGCTGTAAATTCGGGTTACTTAAGTCAGTAGAGTACTTGTAACTTGTAAGCAAGAACCAGCCTACCTTGGTGGCCGTAATCACCATCACCATTCACCCGTTACCGAGAATGACGCACCATTCCTACACGGTTGTCTCGACTTGCGCAAATCAAGATATTGAACCACCCAGAGCACAAAGTCAACGTGTGTGGAAAAACAAGATTCCATGGTGCCTACTCGTGCTGTGCTCCCTCGAGACGGGACTGCTCCTCTGGTTAGGCGCTATAGGTGTCATTATGGGCCGCAATGAGCACCAGATCCAACCCGTGAGTCCAGCTGCTCGGATTCTGCTTGACCACTGCCATAATTCGTCACCCTAGATTGTCATATTTGAAGAGTCGACACAATTTTTCCATCTTTCGTCGGTGGAGCAAGTTGAAAAGGCCTGGGACTTATATGATCTTCGTAAGTCCCAAGCTCTACTAAAGTGATAGCGTACCGATTTCTAAACAACTGCAGCACGGTCAGGTCTCGTACACTTGAGTAATCCGAAGTCGTTCGGATTGGAAGCCAATGCAAACATGGTGGATGGAGTGGATAATGTATACATGATCTCTGCATTCCATCAGCTCCATTGTCTGAAGAAATTGCAGCTCCTGGCGACGTCGTTGCTACATAATGGCTCAGTGCATGAGAAGCAGTTACTCACGTCGAGTAACCATGTATCGCATTGCATAGACTATCTACGACAGGGCATAGAGTGTTCTGCTGATATGTCGCTCGAGGGTCCCGACGTGGTAGCAGTCGAAGGTGAGAGTCCCCTGCGAGGATGGGGGGTTGGCCACAAATGCCAGTCTTGGGAAGCCCTGGTCCAGTGGCGGAACAACCACTCCATTGTACGTTCGTAGCCAAGCAGATTGAGAGAATGTGTTGACAAACAACGTTTGAATAAGTTAGTTCCTACTTCGGCATACTAACTACGTGAGATGTGGGTAATCAGAGACCAAGATCCTTGGCAACCTTCTCCAACTCCTTTCGTTCCCCTTCCTGGTACTTGGCATATCGGCCGCTTTCCATGGCGTCAATCAGCGAGGTGATTTCGCCGATGATGGTTCGCGCGGAGTCGTTGCGCCCCTGCTTGGCGACAGCCTCAAGAATGATGCGGTAGGCGCCTAGAGCTTGGGGCGAGTCCTTCCCGAGGACTGGGTGGTTCTGCATCCAAGAAAGACTCTCTCTGGCCAGAGCCTCCGCCTCGGCGTATTCGCCTCGCTCCTTCTTGATCCTGGCCAACTGGAAGACGAAGGCAAAGTTTCGACCTCCGTCACGTCCATTCTTTGCAAGTTTGTCGAGCGTGGCGTCAGCGTCGGAGAGCTTCAAGGCCTCCTGCAGCTCAAAGATGGCGGCCATGATGTTGACCCACATGGGCCAGTCGGCACTTTGGAGGCCAGCGGGTGCAGCTGCGGCTTCCTCAGCCTGGAGCTTCTTCTCCAAAAGCTGGAGCAGGAATTGCTGCTTTTCATTGGTGGACTCGTGGACGTGGCTATCCAGGTTGATGGCCAGAACCTCGGCGTCAGTGAAGATGCGCTGGAAATTGTGGGCGGGGGCCTGGTCAGGCAAGCTGCCCCAGAAGGCACCTCCGTGCTGCGGGGCTTTGGCCGTCTCCCAGGTCTGTGGAGGTAGATTGATGGGCATTGCAGTGGTTGCCATGTTGAAGCTGTGTGGGAAGGTAAATAGTAGGCTACGGTTGGCAGAAAATTTTAGATGGAAAGAGGCTGTTGGATTTCAGGACAGTTTCGTGGATGACATTGTTACCATGTTTCGTTCGTGCTTGCTCTTCTTATCCTTGTCCCCTGCTGCACGGTGGCACCCGCTCCAAAACGGCAGGAGCAACTGCTGTATTTGGGGGCAACATACAGGGATAATAAATGCATGATGATTGTCAGCATGCACATCTGAACTTCGGAGGGTATCATCCAGGTGAGCATACGTTCTGGGATGATTCGACTACTCGAGGTTGTACGGACTTCCTGGTAGTTCATCGGAAATATTGCTGCCGCAAGTACTCGGCCTGTCCAGACGAATATCGCAGGTTCGCAACAGCATCCTAACTCTCCGACTACGACAGCATGCACGACCTAGCCGCGAACCTCTCCGTGAGCGAGGAAGTCACGCCACCAAAGGCTTGGAGGCGGTTAAGTCCAAGCGTTCGCTTTTGGACTTTCTTTAACATAGTCACGTTCCTCCTCTCCGTTTTGATTCTGATCTTCTCACTCGGCATGGTCAAGCGAAATGATGCTTCCACGCCGTGGACCAGTGGGAAGGGGAGGAGGGTTTCTCGTCAGTTCCCAACATCCTCCTCCCTTCTCATGCGATGCAACCGCTAACACATCTTTATGATTTATCAGGTACCACGTTGAACGATCTCTTCCTATCAACCACCACCACACGAGCGACCGATGGTAATCTGATTCCCTCTGAGCCTATTAGCCCGTTTCGGCAAGAACCCAGCGCCGAGGTCGATACGGCTTGGGATCAGCTTGGGGATCTACGGCTAATACCTCTGACCCGAGAGGAGGTGCTTGCTGCGGGCAAGGTCCCCGAGGACCTGGTCAAGTTTCCGGAGAGCTTCGGTCTTGGGGAGGAGGCATATGCTGGGCGCCTGTCCGTGTTTCATCAAATACACTGTCTGGACGCTGTGAGACGGGAGGCCTACTCGAACCATTACTATCCACAAAGTGTCAACGATACTACTGGCATGCACCGCTTACACTTGTCTCATTGCATTTTCTATTTGCTCCAGAACATACTCTGCCAGGCAGACACATCTATCTACACGCACTTTTGGACCGATGCGCAAGCCGCGGCTTGGCCCGATTTCAATGTTCATTCTCAATGTCACGACTTTGACTCCGTCAAGGCTTGGCATGGGAGGAACGCTGTCGATCTGGAATCCTTTGAAAGCTTGCGGGCACCTCCAGATGCCAAGGTACACCATATGTCGCAAGAGTTCAAGAAGGTCGTCGGGTTTTTCAAAACCCACGTGGATCATGGCCATCATGGCACAGAGATTGGATAATACAAAGATTACATGCTAAGCGTCACTCAACACTTGTCGCGTTGAAGAGGGGAATATGTTACATAGATGACTATCATGACTATGGATTAGCTGCGGTCGCTGCCTCGCACTTTGTTAGCCAGAGTAAATATCAAGTATCATGGGTATCCGATGTAGTTGCAAACGTACCGAATAATGATGATTTGTCCCACTCGCTGTCTCGTACGTACCGTGTGTTAGAAATGGGATGCGCGCATTAATAACGAGAAGTCGCTTAAATGAAACGCGCGTGTGGTATATATGAAGAGGTTAGGACAATTAGGACACTATATTAAACTCCTAAGTAACTACAGGTAAACTACATGTACTACACCAGCTAGATGCGCGTGATCTATCACACAGAGCTGCTTCCATCTTCCAACCCACTTCTACTTACATGTCTCAAGAACGAAAAATCTACTCGAAAGCTGCAGACAATGATCACGCAGGCAACGAAAAAAAATTAAAAATTCGATTGCCAGCACGGTTACACCAGGGAAAGGCCAACGCCGCCACCGAAATAACTTTAGTGGCTGTCTACACTATCCATATGAACCCCAGTCACAGTAAGGGATGAGGTCTAAGGATTTCTACTCAGAAACAGAATCCGGCTTGTAATCGTGGCTTCTCCAGTGCTTGAAGAATTTATTTCCCGGAAAAAGCCTCCAGAGAAATTGGATATCTTCTAGCGGGCTATGATCAAATCCGGACGACTTGATGATCTCTTCAGCCTGCTGAGGATTTACACGGAAGTCCCATTCGCCTGCCCATCGGTTCTTTGACCACTCCTGGAGCTTGGTGAAGTTTCGACATGTGTGAGTGGTTGCCAGTCGGGGGAAAATGCCAGAGCTCTGGGGAATGTTGACATGGAACGCATTTGGTGCCACATCGCCGTGACACATAAGCGTTTGCCGCAGTGAATCAACGCAATGGTCCCAATGGCGGAACATATCGGTGTCGCGGTTGACTGTGCCGTTCTCAAACTTGAGTGCGTCGAGGCCTCCGTACACTTCAGGGTATAGAACCATCCTAAGATCGTTCAGACAATGCAACTGATGCCAAACGTCCAACTCCACCAAATAGCTATCTGTGCCAGGGATCGCTGTAGTGGGAATTTCGAGCTTCAGGGCTTCATCTCTGGTGATCTTTGAGATTCCGACTGCGCAGCTCATGGTCAGTAGTGCTGCCTTCATGTAAGTCAAGCACCAGGAACTAACAATTGTATAAATTACTCCAAAGCTCATCTGTTGAGTTATCATCCTTTGGGTACCCCATGTACTCTTTTTGGTTGAATAGGGCAGCCCGAAATAAGTGCTTGTCGATGTACTCGACAGCCTCGTTGGCAGGTGCTTTCGAACGAGTTAGTCTATTCAGCCCTACCGCAACATGGGAATTATACTACAGTTGACTTACACCAAACTTTCAAGCTAGGGTCCTGGTGTTTGTGCGAGACCAAGAGAGGAGTGACGCCAATGAAGATGAGTAGTGCCAAAATTATGAGGTGTAGTCCGGCAAAATACAGAGTAAAGGAGAAAGATCGAGTGATTCCGTGAGGAAGTTCACGAGGTTCCGCGCCATCTCCCAGAAAATTTTGGCGTTCATAATCAGCGCTTGAATTATGTGACCATACATCACAGCTCTCCTCAGAATCTTTGGTCTTCATGGCGACACGATGGTGATCTGGCAATTAAGGAGATTGGGTTTATGCAACTCATCCGACTTAAAATTTTTGAAACAACAGTAGCACAGCCACAAACACAATGTGAAAGAGAGATCCTGCTGCTTGGCTGGATAAAGTCGAAGGGCTGGATTCCTGGTACCAGGTGTGGAGAGGGTATGCATGATGACCGGTAATATTCCTAGACTAGATGCGAAGCTCCGCCACAGTGGCATGCGGGATGACAACGGAGTCGCATGATGATCTTCTACCGATACGTACCTCTGCTTCAAATTGTCGAACTATGACCTGATATAATAGCGTAGAGGGAAAAGGGTTTGAAATAATTGCCGCATCCAGGCAGCTTAAAAGCAGGTTTGTCGGCATATCTGGTTACCTGTATGGGTTTCTTCGCCATAACGCAATTGATCAACAAGTTACAAGTTACCGGTATCGTTCACTTCCACTAAGATCATTAAGTTCCCAAATCAAAAGCCACGACAAACCAAGATGAAGACTGCCTGGATCTGTGCTGCTCTCTTGGGCACCGTAACGGCAATTCCCATGCGTGAGACACGACTCCCCCCCCACACACACACACACACCACACACAACACACTAGCATTCACTTTTCTAACGAACCAACTGCGAGACAGCTGCAACTGATGCTAAGACTGAAGGTGTAACTGTGGATGTCATTTCACAGCGACTTTACGGAGGATGGGGTGGTTCTTCCGCAATCTACAAGAAAAACGAGGCACCGTGTAAGCTTGACTTCGTGACTGATGACATGTTTACGACACACTAACTCAGCTTGTTTCTGTAGCTGCTTAGGCACAAAGGAAGAAACAGATAACGGCGCCAGTGTTGGTGTGAGACTCGAACCTAGACGTGTCAGAAGCATGGGGGGCCAGTTGAGAGCCATCCGTCTGGGCATACAAGGTGATTCGTGCGCATGTTCATCCCACAACGACTTCCGGTAGCTTAGATAGTACTGCAACGACGACAATAACGACTGCTACTACTGCTGCTACAATAACAACAACAACAACAACAACAAAAACAACATTGGCAACAGTTCAGGTTGATGTGAGTGCATTCGTGACAATGTTCTGGCAACAGAAATTCGGGGCTTCGTGTCACAACACCAAGTGTTCGCCGTAGCACGCGTTGCATTCCAACCCCTCTCTGCGCATTATGTATCGGCCGGGCTTCAATTTTCCGATGCTGGAAGATACCAAGTAACACACCCGAGACTAGTGGATCTCTAGGCTCGGTAATGTGACAGTTGAATATCCTATCCATGGATCACGCCGGACTGGCCTCGTCTTGCTAGCCGGACCGGTACCGGTACGAGATGTCACTTTCCGTTTAGGGATTGCCCAAGACGTACGGAGAACGCATGATTTGTAAGAGTTTGGGGTAACTATCCAATGAACTGCTTAGTCCGGAGTAACTATCCACGTTTCCACGAAGAGAAGTGGGCTAACCAAGGAATGTACGTCTTGGCGAGGCTCTGCCTAGTTACAATTTCTTATCTACGTAAAAGTCCGACCAATTAAATTGACAAAGGAAGCTGATGTCTATGCAGGCTGTTATGCAGTTGGTACTGACGGCTGGTCAGGTATCAGGTTCTCGGCCCGGCACTACCTTCGTCTATCCCGTATTCATGGCTGTTGTGTTGCTAATGAGGAGTAACTCGCCATCAAAACCCTGGGTTCCGCAGCGTAACTCTGCATTATTGCCCTGCATCTTCACAGGACTCATTCGATACCGTCAAACACTTAATCCTTTGAATCAACAAGTTGCTAACATGCCGGACGAGTCGGGAGTTGAGCCATCTGTGCAAGATGCCAGGAAACGCCGGAAAATGCAGAACCGCGATGCACAACGTCGACTTCGTACGTAGCCGCTTATCTGTTTGTTGTATCCTAAGGGTGAAGCACATAATACTGACTTATAGAGGCTTAGGCCAGCGTCGAGCGGGTTCGACTCTGATGAGTTTCGAGATTGTCTCTCCAAGGACATCCACCGCAGCCATAGGTTTGGAAAGATACAGCGCTGCTGGCAGTGACCAGCCAATCGATACGAACCACCTCCCTGGTGTGCAGTTGACCCACCTCTTGGAAAGCGATGGCAGCCTAGCTCTGTCGGTAGATTCGTATGAATGGCCATCGCAAGGTCCTTTGGATATCGGTCTTAGCGAGGAAACATCGACAATCAGTGAGTTGTGGGATATGCATCCCACAGTAGGTGACACAGGAACAAAATGGGGAGGATCAATCAACTCGCCGGTGCAGCTTCATCCGGTAGGTCATCTCATGGCCAGAATTCCGCAGGGTCCAAAAGTCGCTTGCAAACGCGGCGGACTTGCTTGTTAATCATGCGTAACTAGGATTGCCAGCCAGAAGAGCAAGTGAGCCCTTGTGCACTCGATGAGCAATCAATTCTCAAATCTCCATCCAGCAAGACTCCTCTACACATTTCGGCGTCTCTGGGCAACATGAATATCATGAGACAATTACTTAGTGCAGGGGCTGATGCGGATAGTCGTGACGAGCAAGGACGGACGCCTCTCCATTATTGCGCTGAGAATGGTCACGTGGATGGACTGCGATTACTGTTACGGCATGGGGCAGATCTTCACATCATGGATGAAAGTGGCCGGGACGCACTCATAACGGCAGTATTATCGGAGCAGGAGCTTGTTGTTGCCACACTCCTGCGACACGGTGCAAACCCCGACCTACGATACACAAAGCATAAGGGCTGACGTGTCCAATACAACGTATATTCTTAGATTATCCAACGTAGTAGTAGCACATACTGTTCATCGAATATACATCGTTTAGCGTTGGCGGAGTATGGAATTGGTGTGTTTATCTGTTGGTAATACCTTATTCAGATCGTAACGGTGAATACGTAAACCATAGTAAATATCTGTTGATTTTACTAATGCCTAAAGAAGGGAAGAAGGAGAGGACGTTAGTTAGGTGGTACAGCCGCAGTTGAAGGTAGTAGTTAATATGGTAGGATCGGATGCGTAAGCAGTCCGACCCACCTAACGGATATCCGTTGCAGCTGCGGCGACAGTTTCCACAATATCGTTTCCTATACGATCTACTAGTGAACACTATTTTCTCACTAGCTATCTACTCATCAGAACCCGTGGTGCGATTTACTGATACTTAGTGCGGCCCTTATACGAGGAGAACTAAATGTACAAGCAATTTAAAATTAACAGCACTATAATAGAGGTAGAATACGTGTTTATCTCTAGCATTACTACAATGAAGATACTAACGTCACGCTAGTGTATACGGAATATACATAGGCGTGGTGTCGGCTCAGATATATCCACTACGGACTAGCTCCTTAACGAATTAAACCCTTGACAGCGGACAATCGTTACCTGGTCGCGTGTTAGGGGGCTTATAGGAGGCACGTAGTGAATCGTGCGACGTGGCATACGAGGAAGGTTCCGCATAATCTCTTTCTCTCTCTCTCTCTCTCTCTCTCTCTCTTTCTCTCTCTCTCTCTCTCTCTCTCTCTCTCTCTCTCTCTCTCTTTCTCTCTCTTTCTCTCTCTTTCTCTCTCTTTCTCTCTCTTTCTCTCTCTTTCTCTCTCTTTCTCTCTCTTTCTCTCTCTTTCTCTCTCTTTCTCTGCCGTCAATGCTTTCTTCTGGCCGGGGGTATACGTAAAACTGGGCAACGGAGATACGATATATATGGATTTCAGCGAGCCGTTTGGCTCGTTTGGCGTTGACTTTGAGCGGCAAGCACATGTGGGACCATGTCTCAACTTTGTCAGGCAGGGAGCGTGTGATAGGGGGGGTGTTTGCTTACCCTGCTAAGCGATGTCATGACATCACTTATAAGTTTATCTATGAACCACTACAGAAGAGTTGAATCATCTATGGGTTTTGCTAGTGATTCCGTTATATGAACCATTAATGCCATTCCGGCAGTCGTTATGCCATCACAAGGGGTGATGCCCAAGTCCCACAGCTTTGCTCTTGTGTTGGACTCGGCGTCAATCAGTTCATACTTGCAAATTTGAAACCATTCTGTCTGCAGCCTTCTTATCAGCGTACGCAGACGGGAGACGCGGCCCGTGAGCCAAAGTGGTGAACATGAATGGCGAGCACGAATGATGGGCACTCTGCAGTGCTGCACAGCCCCCTGTCCGCATCTAGATACGTCTATACAAAAAAGACCGACTACGGGTCAAGGCAAATAGCTGAGAAGATCTTCTTGCTACTGAAACGACGCCACGGTAGAGTACCGCAGGTGTGTCTGGCAACGCAGGCAAACCGGGCGCTGGGATGACCTCTGAGGCGCTCGTTCAATGCAACCTCAACATACATGCCTGACAGTTCGCTCTTGTCAGTGGAAGTGAGCTACGGTGATTGATAAGAGAGAAATGAGAGCGACGTGCTTGTAAACTCTAGACAAGTCTGCACAGACTATTCAGCTTACCAGCCACTACTATCTAGAATAACACGACCTGTTCTTATCACACGTTATAACCACAAACATCATGTCCGTCGCCACCAGCCTCGGGCCGCAAAGGCTCATTCAACTGGGCCTCAGCATGTCGGACGTGGCCCTCGTCTTCAGCGGCGGCCGCAGGCTCGGGAACTGGCTCTTCGCACCGCGGCACGACCGAGACCTCTTCGAGTACCTCATGGAGGATAGCGAATCGCTGTTGAAGCGCAAGGGCATCGTCGACGTGGCCTGGATGGAATCCCATTATTCTGGCGAGCAGTTCATCTTCAACGGGCGTCGAGTCAACTCGGCCGATCACAACGCCAACGCCCAGAAGCCGGGTGACCTAAGCAGCTTCTCCTGGCTGATGGCCGTCATCGTCAGCGGCCTGGATATCTGCTTGCCGGCTCAGGATATCAAGGACCTGATCATTGACGTCTTCGTGGAAGTGCTCCGTAACGTCGAAGCCACGAATCCTCTGCGAGTGAATTTGGACGTCAACCTCGAGTCGTGGAGACAGGTGGGCACCGTAAGGAACCTGGCGCACCATGTGCGCACCTCATTCCGAAAGGCCTGGTCGGACAAGGTTGAGATAAAAGACCCCGAAGCTATGCCGCAGCTCAGCAAGCCCTTGAGCTCCTTCGAAGCTATACCACTGCTGAACAAAGCCGAGAGGAGGGAGCTTACGAGATTGCTCGTCGTCCTGTTCTCGGACGAGGTTCACAGCTTCAGCTGCACCTCGGCGGCGACGTTCGCGGTTTCGAGAGCCGTTCAGAAATCAGGAATCGCCATCAGCACCGACAGCCACGCGTCATTCGATGGACAGCTCCTCGTCACGTACGCGTCCGGTTCCGGTACGCCGCCTGGACCCCTAGGAATCCGGTATCCGCTTGGATTGGAAACGCAGGCTACGGAAGGGATTGCCACGGTATCCCGCGCACTGATGATCTCCTATCCTGCTCTAAAGCCAGAAAGCATGATTCACGCCGCCGAAGCAAGCAGGGCAACAACCAACCTCATGGGAAAGATGTGGATGCTCTGGGCAGAGGCCGCAAAGCCATTTTGTCTTCGGGCCAAGGCGGACCTTCCTTACGCCGGCCAGAACGAATTCTACTATGAGCTAGAGGGAGAGGATAGCCAGAGTGCCTTATTCAAGGCAGATGTCAGTATAATTGCGGCCAAGTCATTCCCGTGTTCCTCTCAAGGGATACTACTGGCCGTGGAGACGCTCCTGGTTGGGGAGGGAGTTTCGGAAGACAGGAAGCAATGGCTCGAGCAACACGTTGGGCTGGAGTACCTTCTCAAGAGCCAGTCGGGTTCTCCCATCGGCACCACGGGAGACGTCGAGCTCTGGCTGGCCTATCAGGCCCTCGTTTTTGGATTCTACTACCAACTACTCAAGTCCCTTGTTTTCCTCGATTTTCTGTCAGAAAAAGAAGCCAGTTACTTCCGAGGCATATGGGGCCACGGCAGTACTACCTTCCTGGCCATGTGTACTCAATTTGGCCAGGAGATATGCCAGAATCGCAGGGTTGGGCGAACCCACGTCACCTACATGCTCGCTACCATGTATGGGGGACGACAGAAACTATACTCGCAGCACAGCCAGAAGCAGCTACTGGGGGTAATGGGCCCGATTTCCGTCATCGCTTTGCCCTTGATGCTGATCTCGGACGACCCCATGGACTTGGCCAGATACGTGGTGCTAGATCTCTCGGTTGTCCAATTGATGGCCGCTGAAGACGGTGAGCTCTATGCTGGTACCGGATACGGCATCGATTTCAAAATGCCACCGGTGGATTCGCACATCCTTCCGCGCGGCCCGTCGAAGACATGGTCGGTACACTCCACCATGACCAAGGCATTTCGCGACGGCGGCGGACATCACGGTGTCGTCATGGCTGCCCGTTGTGGAGGCCGCTTGGTGGGCTGGTTTAATCCTGTCGTAGCAGAGACTATGTTCCTCAGCAGCGCCTACCAGGAAAGCCGCAGGGGTGAAGATGAGCACAAGGGGTGTTCCAAAAATGCAAAAGAGGACGAAAAGCAAGGGCCCATCTGGGGTGTTGACGTTTCTGAGAAGGATTGTGAGAATGGAGTGGTGCCGTGGCCACAAGGAGACGGTTCATTCGGCATCGTTCACTCGCTGAACTGTAAGGAATTGAGATACGCGTCAGCAGGATTCTTTGGCCAAATAGAGGTAGCCATCGCTACTGATGATATATCAGCTGCCGTGGGCAGAGCCGAGGCGCAGGGGTCCGGTATGGTCATCATTTAGATACTTGCCTAGTTGTCCGGAACCTCGAGATTTCACGACTTAAGTATGAATCTCACAGACGTTGCCAGGAAAATTCCAACAGAGAATCTTGATTTTCTTCATGTCGGACCGACATACTGTTTTAAAGAGCCGGAGTGATATACATATATCAAGTACTGATTTAGTTAGTATAAGCCTGCAAAAATGCCAAATCGATACTGTGTATAAAAAGCAAGGATTCCCCAGCTGATATGTTATTCTTGATATAGATCTTATACTACACCTTGTCCCCAACACTATAGTAGTATCTTGCTAGAGAGAGGTAAAATTTCTCTTTAATTGCCCACTACTTTTAATTATCTAGTATAGAGTAAATACACGAGCTTACGTCTGTTAACACGTACGGGGCACCTCATTGCTTGTCTCTTTATACCTGCTCCTATATCGAAATCCTTCCGTCAAGTAAATCTTCCCGAAAATCAACTGTATACAGGCTTTTTCCTTGGCTCTCAAAATCTCTACCATTACTTAGGGCTTAGACACAAGTTGTTAAACCGTCCTTAAGAGACAGATAATACCATATGAAGCTTCAGCAAATATGCTTAATGAAAAGAAGCAAGAAACCTCAGTACTGATTTCTCTCTTATTAACATAAATCTAAGAATCATCAAGTTGCCTACAATATCGCCTTTAAACATTATAGAGTAATAACCGCGTGCAAGGCTACCGAGGATAAGAAGAATTAGAAATAGCAAGGTTGTCCCAGTCATTTTTTAGTATGAACTTGACACGGTAGCGATGTTGTCGCCATAGAACATGACAGTATTACCTCAGTTCAGGGCGATGTCTGGCCGTGGCAAGATTTTCAACTTTATTCAAGATATGTTGTTGAGAACTTCAAGCTCTGTTGGAAAAGACAGAAGCAGCTGATCAACACCAAAGCCACCAGCCTGGGGGCCCGTAGGCAAGCTGGAGTGGTGCGATACCGACCAGAAAGAGGGGGATCGCGAAATACCCCTAAAGCCGGAGCGTTTGTGAAACAGGAGCAGCATGCAACTATTACTCTCCAGTCTCTCCTCTCCGCGGCATATCCACCTGCAGGAAGGTATCGCGAGGCCGGGACAAACGATGACTGCCAAGTTATCTACTCCGTAACGGGTGTCGAGATAAGGACGATCAGATGCGCAGGTCTCCGTCGTTGTTTGGCGGCAAGGGTGCATGTAGCCCTGGTTAGAAAGGCCATGCGTTGTCAAGTGTACCAAGTACGATTCGGGCAACGCTGATCACTTGCTGAACCTCTCTCCCTACAATAGTTAGTTACTGGGTACATCGTAGGGGCCGGTCGAGGATTCATCATGTACACAGTAGTAAAGCTCGCGTCGCTTGCCGTCGAGTCATGTAGCGGGCTCTGCCCGTTTTCATTACGAAGCACACCGCTGCCGGCCGGAGCATGCGGACGTGCTTTGTGCGGAGGATAATACGTAGTACTACCGGTACCTACTCCGTACGTAGTACTGTGTACACCAGTGTGGAACCCGTTGATCTCCAACAACCCCAACCCAAATATATGGGAACGACAGGGCCACGTAGTATAACGTTACTGTGTACCGTGCACTGCAGAATCTCCAATTCCCTGCATAAGGTTTGGAGGATGTGGCATTCCCCACACCATCTACCGAGTACTGTCACAGTAGTACGCTACACAATACTTCACAGTAACTTACCACGTACGTAGTACCACGAAGTATATACACAGTATCCGTCGGCGGGCAACCGATGAGGGGAAGGGTTAACCTCTCCCAAATGTCAAAGCGATGTTACGCGGTTTGACTCGCTTCCTCGTCTCGCGTGCAAAACGACCGGCGACATGTACGCTTGAGTCATACGAGCGCATATTGCATAACTGTGCGTATACAGTACTACCGGTACCTACTCCGTACCTAATCAGTAGTTTGACTGAGATTCCCACAAGCACATGCAGCAAACGACTGGAGCAAACGTGGCTCGTGCCTGTCTTGTCTTGTCTTGTCTTGAGGGGTTGCGTACCACGTAACTTTAGATGATACCGGTAATCGATCTCTAAGCGCAAGGGCCGATTCATCGCAGTACCCCGACACCATGTCCATGATTGATCCCTACTACGTAGTACATAGTAAGGTGTCGATTTAGTATTGTAGTCAACGTTCGAAGGAAGTGTACTGTGGTAGGTAAGTACCAGGCTACGGATAGTCACATGCAATAACAGGAACCGACGGGCGAAGAAGCAAATCGACAATGTGCTTCACCGTCGTTTAGTAGGCACACGCACATCGTCTGCCTTTGGTTACCTCGAGCCAACTGCTTGCGCAACTCAGCTACTTCGAATGCAGGGAGCCTCTCCCTGCAAACTCTCCAGCTTCCACCTACTACGTAGTACTTCGTACGTAGTCGAAAGCTTCACATCAGGCGTCACATAACTCCACATGCCTGGAGAGGCACCTGCATCCCACCGTCCACGAACTGAGAAATCTCGGTAAGTTAGGCAGTTTTCTTCATCAAAAGATAAACGGGAGAGCCCGGGCGGGGTTAAGAAGTAATGTTAGCATACACAGTACCCAGTAGCGATTCGACAGAACCGGCTTTATACCTTGTCATTTGTGCACGTACTATGTACTTGATGTGTAATTATAGATCTCTTGCGTATGTTGTGTAAGTTACAATCCCATGTTATATATGCATTTAAACAAGATCTCCCCATTTAGTGCAGAGTATTAAGGTAGTATATAGTAGGGACTGAGTACTATAAACGAGTATAACTAGACTGAGTATTTTAAGTGCATTAATCTAATATAAAAAATACTGTACATATTAGTAGCCATTTATAAGTTTTTGTAAATTTAATAGTTTTTCTTTATTTTAGTAATTATGTTAATAAATCCGATTTAAAGTTTATTTATTTTAGTAACTACGGTTATAGTTCGGGTTTTCACGGCATATTTACTACTAAATTAATATCTAATCATTATTTATTCTAAATTTTTACCTAATAACCTATAACTATATACAAGCGTATTAAGTAGTATACTTTAAAGTTTATACTTTATACGTATATACTTATATCAATGCAGTTAACCGGTTTAGTTATCAAACTGGGTTTAGCAAAGTAATGTAATTATATATCGTTTGTTTCACATATGCACATTTTACATTGCGGCCCTTCCCTGTTCCTAGATATCGTTTACATTGTACTGTGTATACTGTCACACGTCATTTTGTATGGGACCAGATAGCGAACAGCGAGTCAGGGAGTAATGGCGATTGGCCCAGACCAACCATATCCTGCATCCGGCCTCGAACTCAAAAGACTCCTTATCATATAACGCGGGAAGCTTCTCGGTGCAAACATTCTTAATGCACTCCGCTTGATCCTCTCTGCAGAGACCACAACTCTTAGCGATCTACTTTGTAGACGACTCGAACGCTTCGTTTGTCGATTTCGACACATGCGCTGACAATGCAGTCACCATCTCCCATAAGCCACGTCAACGTGGACTTCATGGACAGCATGAAGACCAGTCTCTCCAGTGTCAACTTGGAGTTCCTCTCTAAGCCACTGGGCTATATGCACTTCCCTACTACCCTCGCCTCCCCCGTCAATATGCCGCAGTTGTCGGTGGTTTGGTTCTCTCCTGGTACCTCATCACCAGCATAGCCGCATGGTACAGACTCCGTCGCTTCCCCGCCGTCTCCTGGACCGCCAACTTCTCCTATCTCTGGGCAGCCAAGACTGCGTACGGCGGGAAGCAGTACTGGGTCCACCGCGAGATGTTCAACGGCCACAGCGACACTCCCTTGTTGCGCATTGGGCCCAACGAGCTGATAACCAACGACCCGGAGATCGTCCGCAAGGTCAGCGCCGCACGCAGCGGCTACGACCGCGACCCGTGGTACTCCGCCGGGCGCTTCAACCCGTATTATGATAACATGTTCACGGTGCTGACCGCGACGGAGCACGCGAGATTCAGGTCTCGTACGTCCCACGCGTACACTGGCCGCGAGATCCCCGACATGGAGGTTGGCGTCAATCAGCAGCTTGCCACATTTCTCGATGTGTTGAGAAAGAACTATGCTACTACAGGCAAACTTCTCGATCTCGGCCCCATCTCCAGCTACTTCACCGTGGATGTCATTACGCGTCTCGCCTTTGGCAAGGAGTTCGGATTCCTCGCTGAGGAGGAAGACAAGTACAGTTTCCTCGGAGAATTGACAGGCCTCTGGCCGCGTATGGCTACGTCGGCCGACGTTCCCTGGATCCGCTCTCTGCTCTTCTCCAAACCCATCCTGAGTCTAGTCGGACCTAAACCTCGCGATAAGACGGGCTTTGGGGCACTCATGGGGTACGTTTTGCCTTTTTATTACCTATCTCGGGGTTATTGGTACTGGCTGACACGTCTAAACAGAGTCGCTGAAAGGGAGGTAGGTAAGAGATTTGCCTCGGGAGCAGAAAAGAAGTTGGACATGCTTGTAAGTGACCTTTGCCTCTTGCTTGGTCTACGGCCTCGATTAAGCTTACATCGACAGGGGTCATTCATGAATCACGGTCTCGACCAGACAGAATGCGAGGTAGAGGGTCTGTTCATGGTCATTTCGGGTACCGAGAGTACCGCCTCGGCCATCCGATGTATCATGGCGCATGCGATGGCCACGCCATCGGTTTATTATAAGCTCAAGGCGGAAATCCAAGCAGCGGTCAGTGAGAACAAGGTTTCGAGTCCTATCAGGGTCGAGGAAGCCAAGAAGCTGCCTTACCTCCAGGCTGTCATCTACGAGGGTATCCGTATGCGCCCCCTCTGCTCGGGCTGCTATCCAAAGTTGTCCCTCCAGGAGGCGACACCTTGGGAGGACAGTTTGTTCCCGCTGGTACTGCGATCTGCACGAACATTTCCTCCATGCTGCGTTCCACCAAGATGTTTGGGTCAGACGCCGATGCGTACCGGCCTGACCGATTTATGGAGCTGAGCGGCGAGGCTCGCGTGGCTATGGAACGCAATGTCGAGCTGGCATTTGGCTCTGGTCAATGGCAATGCGTCGGGAGGGTTATCAGCTTCATGGAGATGAACAAGATCGTTTTCGAGGCAAGTCTGGATTTCTCGGCATGCTTCTTTTGCACAGCCAATACTAACAGTTGTAGACATTCCGCTACTTTGATCTTCAACTGGCCTGCCCTGTCAAGCCCTGCGAGGTTGAAAGCTACGGTGTTTTCCTCGAGTCGAACATGATGGTGAAAGTCACCGAAACAGCAAAGTACTAAATTGTGCTCAGAATCTGTTTCACGACACAGCGGCAGAAATTGTAGTTTGACCCATGAAGAGCTAGGGCTCTCGGACATTACAGTCTAAGACTTTGGGTGACGGGTTTGGTTTTAGCCTCCTAATATAACTGTTGCCCGTACCATAGGTCAGTATGATGTAGCGTTAGTCCAATATACTCATCTCTCGACCTAACCTGGCAGATTTTGAAATCTTGTTGACTTTTATTACTGATCGTCGCATGCACAATGTACACCTTGAACTATAAAACGTATTTTGGGCTCAGGGCCATCGCCGTCATATCAATCAAACATGCATCTATGTAACTCATCAACTCGCGTAACCAGGTAATCGATTCGACGCTTCGAATCCAGGGGAGAATCTGTTCGTCAAGTGCTAAGTCATCTTGGAACATTAACCACGGAAGAAGGCGTCCTTTGCGTGGACGAGAGCAAAAGCGAGCAGAATTGGAATACTACGTAGTATTCCCGTCCGTCCGCCACTCTTCTCCTGGGAGACCAATGAGGAGGAGGCCGGAGACTACTCCGAAACACTAGCGTAGAACACAGTATACCTAGTGCCAGGTGCAATACGCGGTCAACCACCTCCATTCTACTCCGTACATCTCAAGTGGTAACAGAAGTAGGCACGTCTACGAAGTACTGGGCCTCCAACCATGGTAAGGGGGAACGATTACAGAAGCGTTCCTTATCTTGCAGAAACTCAACTTCTCCAGTGGGGGGGGAGAGGGGAAACTCTCTACGAAGTAGATTCTAGATTCCACCTACCTGGTATTATTACCGTGTACACAGTACTCCTTGCGATAATAATAAAAGACCGGGACTCAGCATGATAGTCCTGACGTCATGTTCATGGTTGTTACAATGCCCCGGTTACCAAATTCCATTGGTGTGTGTATCTGTGCAACTTTGACATAGTACTTCTTACTTGAACAAACACCTCATGCACAGTACTACGCAAATACCCGTTGGGAACTCTGGCGAATCTTAATTAGCGGGGCGTGGTACAGGTAGTTCAACTAGTCAACTATCCTTGCGTAGTGTCTTACGTTGGCGACCTTGATTCCGTGGAGTAATCAAGCCTTTTGTGGATATTACCCCTCTCATAAACCGTATCAGGCCAACTCTGATTTGAAAGTGAACGCCCTGCATCTGCATGGCAGGGATGATGAAGTGCGTACACAGTACTGTGTAGTGTACCTACTGTACAAAGTATTGACTATGACTCGCGGTATGCAGTACAGTGAGACAGACATTGGTCGGTTTTTGCCCGATAAGAACTTGGGAACAGACACGTTTATCATCGGCCTGGCCCCTAGCGCTACGATTTGGTGAACCGTACTGTTCCCACGTACTTGGCAGCTTGATATACGCAGTATTTCCTGCCGGGATGAACCTTAATAGATGAACGACCCCTGTCGAATGTGTCCTAATGGTTGAAGTTGAAGTTGGGCTTGCAAAAGCCACGATTCCGTGCACTTCGTAGTCAAAGCCAATGAATGCCAAGCAAGCGATTGTTGCAGGCATCCATCGCGATCCGAATCGAATCGAATCGAATTTCTGTGTACCTGGTGTCTTACGGAGTACCTGAGATGCCTGTCGCTCTCTACCAATGTAGTGATCAATATAAACACAACATCCTTGATGTTGATGGGGGGGGAGGGGGTTTGCTACTGTGTAGGCGGATGAGTAAACCACAGGATATCTAAACCATTGGACAAATTACAAAGTTGTGAACAAGATACGCTTGAACCACAAGTCTACGAAGTAAGAGCGATTCTACCTTCCATATTTTATCCTTGCCGGTGTATAGAAGAACCAAAGGGACTTGTGGGTACGTAGTAAAATTCACCTGAATGTTTATTAGATTACAAGGTTTACTTAGTATTACCCCTTGACCGCTCTTGTACCGTGTTGATATATTTCTCCCACTATGTAACGAAGAAGATATATAGTTATTTTGAATATCGTAACTAGACTAACTACTTACAGTAAATATAACTAGAAAACTGCACTGAAAAACGGTTATATAAAATAAATATTATACAAGTAAGAATGTATTGTATAATATATGATAATAATTTAAAGGATACATAGCTTATTTATATTATTAGTTGTATTTATTTCGAGTTTATTATTATATGAAACAAATAAATAAATTATTGCATAAGTAACTAATCAGGTTAATAATCTAACTTTGCAATATACTCTTATATCGCGTATTTACAAAAATATACTCACAATGCTATGTAACAAAGACCATTTGTACTAATATGTATCGAGCTTGTTAATAACGAATTAGCACTAATCTAGTACGTCGCAGGGGGTCGTTCGTGACTTTGGCCTACTGTACGGCGCAACTATGGTTACTCCCCTCCGCCGTTCTCCCGATAAGGGCAATGATAATCACCTCGTTATCCAGCCCATGATCTCCTCTGTTTTATCATGCAGGAATCAGGCCTAATACTACGTAGTAAGCTCCTTGCTCCACTCTTTTGTTGCGCTTATCGAAATAGACTAGTTGCCCTGTATACAGTATGACCAGGGTCTAGTAGACAGACGTCTAGTAGTAGGTCTCGTTATTAATGCCAACCTGGGAGAAGTCAATTTATCTCGCTTTCTTACTATTTCCTTCAAGGTCATATCCATTGTACACACCAGATCGCCACTCGACTATTCAACGATTTCGCACAGGCTTCCGGGCGAATCATCATGAGCGAGCACCTCTTTCGCCTTTCGGCCAAAATGTTGTCCGGCAACATGGTCTTTCGCTTGGAGACTATTGCGGGCACAATTGCTCTCATGGTGAGTGGAATTATCCTCCACTCAAATTTGAAAAAAGTAATCCCGCTAAAGTGATGTTGTTCTTATATCGCTAGGCGGCTGTAGCGTTCGCTGTACGCGTGATTCACATGCGCTTCTTTCATCCTCTTCGCCGATTCCCGGGGCCCTGGTTCAGAAGCATATCGCAAATTCCCACAGCCCTGGATTTGCTTCGAGCAAACCAACCGATGGTTATGAGAAAGCTTCATGAGAAGTATGGTACGTTCACATGAACGTGTGAGGGGGGCGAACTCCGATTAGTACCATACAAGGGTAAACCCGCCTGAACTGACATCTCTTCTCAATTTTACAGGCCCTATCGTGAGACTCGCTCCCAACGAGCTCAGTTTCATCGACGCAGATGCGTGGGAAGCTATCTTCGGGTTCCAAGTAAGTTCGGACAGGCGCATAGGTATAGGATTTTGTTTTGCCAGGAACTAACTCGGCTAGAAAACGTGTCCCAATTTCGAGAAGAGTGAACTGTTTATCGGAGCAGTGAACCCCATGAATGGATCCGTCGGTATCAGCCTTGCTCCCAATGAAATACATACTCGACAGCGCAAAGCACTGGCTGCCCCCTTTACGAACAAGGCTCTGCTTCTACAAGAAGAAATTTTGCAAAGACACGTCGACAAATTCATAGCGGCTATGAAAAAAATGTCAACAGACAACCAAGCAGTTAACTTGGCAAACTGGTGTGAGTGCTCACCCTCCGAGCTACTATCGATTACTTGATAACTGACTGGTACCCTCCTCCCATTTTCAGACACGTTTGTGACGTTTGACATGATTGGTGACATTTGTTTCGCTGAGCCATTTGGTTGCCTCGATGCGGGAGTATCCAACGAGTGGGCTTCGTCCATTGTCAACATCTTCAAGTCAGCCGTATGGGACCAGGCTATCCGTCGCGTAACTAAAACCGGCTCGCTGCTTCACAAGATACTAGTTAAGCTTATTGTCCCGGCCGATGCAGCTCGGTGGCGGCAGATCCATTTCCAGAACTCAAGAGAAAAGACCATGCGGCGGCTCGCGGACCCGGACAGAGATCACCCAGACTTGATCAAGCATATCCTCGACAATGAGGGGTCTCGTAAAGCCCTTACCGAGACTGAGATCATACTCAACATGGTTCTCTTTATCAGCGCAGGCAGCGAGACTACAGCCAATCTGATAACGGGCTGGACGTACTATATGCTTCGTAATCCAGCTATCCTGGAGCGCGCTACCGCCGAGGTTAGAGGCGCCTTTTCGTCAGCACCCGATATCAAGTGGGAGGGGGTCAAGGGCCTGACATACCTCGAGGCCACTATCAACGAGGCCCTGCGACTATTCTCACCCGCAGCGGCCAATCAAATGCGCGTTGTACCACCAACTGGCGCGACTATCTGTGGTGAATTTCTCCCTGGAGGCACCACCGTCGGCGTGGCTCCGTGGGCGGCGGTCCATTCGCCTCTGAACTTTACCGATCACGAGAAATTCGCCCCGGAACGCTGGCTCGGCGACGAGCGCTACGCCGGCGACCGCCTGCACGCCTCGCAGGCCTTTAGTCTAGGTCCCCGAGGCTGTATCGGCAAGAACCTGTCTTGGATGGAGATGAGACTTATTCTCTCCAATCTTCTGTGGCACTTTGACTTGTCCCTGGACGATAGCCCGGAGGCGAAAGCTTCCGTAAAGAAGTGGGACGACTTTGACATCCAGTCTTTTGCGACTTGGATAAAGCCGGACCTGTGGGTTAGAATGAAAGAAGTTGTGCGCTGAGGGTCCCTGGTTTCGAGAGAAACAGCACTGAGCGTTGCAATGAGGGAAGGGTGGCAATAGAAATAGGCTCTGAGACCTGTCTCTCTGCCACGGCCGTTTGGTGGTGAGTTTGATGGGTTATATAAATCAAGTGTTCTGTTGTGGTTTTCAAGTCATCTTACGCTTTGCTCCCTGTCCGCACATCCAATGAATAGATAGGTAGCCTGGTCATAATGTGCTACCTATAAACAGAGCCGGTAACTAGTTTCTCTCTTTATCCTGTTCAAACTTATGTTGTATAAGAACAGAGCACATGAGCTTCCTCTGCACCCTCGAGACTAGAACAGTCCTCGAGTCGGGTGGTGTCTCTATGGCAGTTTACATCCCTCTCGCAACTCATTGATTTCGCTCATGGTGTGTTCGGATACGTTATTGATTACTCCGCAGCTTTCGACGGTTTGCACGACAGCTAACCTTGGAGGAATTCTAAGCAACAACGCGCACACATCGAAACTAGTAACGCCGGACTAGTCGTGCCATCAAAGAATATAATAATTGATTGTATTTATCTACAACTTACTTTACCATCGTTACACTTCCCGAGACCCTTTCCTGCTGGTACATTTATAAAGTCCTTCTCATTTGAACCATGGGCAAAACACGATCGAAATACTGTTTAATAGTCTGTCTAGGGTATGTATTTATTTAAACTAAAGTTGGTTCTTTTCTATGTCAGTAATATAATACATGAAATATTATATACGTGTACCTTTACAAGCTGTTATATAACTCCAAGACCTATGTAGATAAACCCAGCGTATTTTTTAAAGTTCGGGCAGAGCTACCCCGTATCTCTATCAGGGCAAATTCTAGTAAATTATGCGGCGAATATATATAAGTCAGAATTGCGATACAAAGTGAAAATTCTTTTTACTATAGATGTGTAAACACGTTTGATACAGTCTTAAAAATAATTAATTATATCTATTATATCTATTATATCTATTATACCTATTATATCTATTATATCTATTATACCTATTATATCTATTATATCTATTATATCTACTATACCTATTATATCTATTATATCTATTATATCTATTATATCTATTATATCTATTATATCTATTATATCTATTATATCTATTATATTTAGAAAATTAACTAATTACGCTGTGTTTACTATTAACGAAAAGATATATAACTATTTTAATTAGACCAGACAATGTTATTTAGCTAGCTAAATATGGCAGACTATAGTAACTGTAATAATAATAATAGTAACAACAAAAATTTACAGTAGTTACATATTATATTATAGAAGATATGTAGAAGTATTAATATTACTGTAGTACGTAGTAGGGAATTTGTAAATACTCTATACTATATAGACTAAGAGTTCTATGTTTGCACTCTTCTAGAAACTGTTAATAGCTACAGATCTACGATGCAAAACAAATGTTGATCAAGGCGAGGAATTCTGCCGTGAATATATATCAGGGTTACATGTGGCATCCTACCTGGGTGCTGCCAGAGTTCTGTTCTGTGCATGCATGGGTTTCAAAGTTAACTTTGTCCAATCGACCGCGGATCGAGTCAGCAGGCACTAACTTAGTTATCAGAGTCCACCGTTGCGCATGTTATCTAACCAGCCATGACTCGTACTCGCGCATCTCACGTTCGCCACTAGCCAAATACAGATGTGATACGCATCGCACTTCGGTTATAGGGGCAAGTTGTGAACCTACACCGCACACCGCACATCATGCGACAAAACTGGGCACAACCCAGCTTTAACCTACCACAGAAGATGCTTACGAATCTGCACTACACAGTAAGTTAAGTTGCTACATGACATGGGTTGATAACTTTGACCGGCAACTACGTACCAAGTACATTTGCATGCAACCAGTAAGGAAGGAAGGTATGGCAAAAACCAACCCCGCATGGAGTTGGGTTTCTGCTTTCTACTGTAGTACGTAGTATAGTAGCTTGTACTCCTTCCGACGCAAGGTTGTATGCTAGTGATTTGAGCGCCCGTGTCCGTTCCACCTCTATTAGACGAAGTCGGATGCAGCAGTGAAGCAACTTGACTTTTGGCCTTATCCCGACTTGTCGAGCCTCCTACCAATAATTCCGTAACTCCGTGCACAAAAAATAAGGGATCCCCTTCCCACCGGAATTCTTTCTGTTTCCTACTATCTCAATCAGCATTGTGGCTCGCAAAGCAGAGAAATCGCCCACGAAATTGTACCTGCATCTTTCTCTTCTCCCTGCTGTCATGTCGTTTCAGTTTACTATATCCGAGGCATTTGCGACTTCCCCGATTACTCACCTTGTGCTCCTTTTGGCCGGCGGCTGGCTCGGATATCAAATCCTCCTGACAGCATGGAATATATCACCGTTCCATCCATTGAGTGGCATTCCCGGCCCGAGGTTCGCAGCGGCGACCTACTGGCCCGAGTTTTACCATGACACAATCAGATATGGCCGGTACACTCAAGAAATACGGAAGATGCATGAGAAATACGGTACGTGCCGGTATCACTCGCGTCTCTCATGTGCTGGGGTAGAGCTCGAGCTGACTGCCAACGTTGTAACCCTCAAGGCCCAATCGTTCGAATCAACCCGAACGAGGTGCATTGCGCCGACTATGGCTTTGTGGATGAGATTTACGCTGTTGGTGGGCGAAAGCGCGACAAGCCGGCCCATCAAAACCGCGGTTCTGTGTAAGTATTCTTATCCGTATTGCCTCTGCTATGTGCGACGGTGCTGATCTCGAACTTGGAAGCATTAAATACGCGGGATTTGCAACCCAGGACCACGATCTACATCGTATACGCCGCGCACCTCTCTCCAAGTTCTTCTCGCGTGCCCAGATAGGGAAGCTAGAGCCGGAAATCCAGCTCCTTGTACAGCGGTTATGCGATAAGCTGCTGCTAGAGAGCGGCAAGGGGGAGCCTATTGACGTGACCATGGCCTATAGCTGCTTTACCTCGGATGCTATTTCCGACTACTGCTTTGGTCAGAGCTTCGGGTTCCTGGCTCAGGAATCGTGGTATCCCAACTACCGGGCAGCTACGTACGCCTTTCTCCAGACCGTCTACTTGTTTCGATATTTCCCATTCTTGAGATATCTCTCTTTGGCTGCTCCCTGGTAGGTGATCTCTGTGGACGAAACGAGCCTACTGATTATCTAATACGCGGTCCCAGGCTGTCAAAGTACATGTCAAAAGACATGGCGTTGCTCATCAAGACGATCAAGACGGATATTCCGAACCAGGTTAAAAGCGCCAGAGCCGATCGGGACGCTGGCATCGTCCGTAAGCGACCGACTGTCTTTGGAGAACTGCTCGAGTCAAACCTGCCGGAACATGAAAAGTCCATGAAGCGCATCTCTGACGAGGCCGCTGGTGTACTCGCCGCCGGTACGGAGACGACTAGCTGGACGCTGTCGGTTATTACCTACCACCTCCTAACTAAGCCCGAGATTCTGAACAGGCTCACCCAAGAGCTCCGCAGTGTCGTCAATGACCCTAAGAAGCTGCCTACGTGGACCACGCTTGAACAGCTCCCTTATCTTGGAGCTGTTATACAGGAGGGTCTACGGCTCTCTTACGGTGTCTCGGCCCGCACGGCGCGTGTGGCGGTCCAAGAGAACCTCGTGTACCGTGGAGAATGGACCCCGAAGGGTAGTGAAGCGCCTGTTCGTCTCGAGTACGTTATCCCTAAAGGTTACGCCGTTGGTATGTCGTCCTCAATCAGCCATCACGATGAGACAGTATGGCCGAACTCGTACTCGTTCGTCCCCGAACGTTGGCTTAACGAGAACATGCAACGAAAGAAGGAACTGGAGCGTTGCCAGCTGTCCTTCTCCAAGGGCAGCCGGGCATGTCTCGGCATGAAGTAAGTCTTTGGCGGGTTCTAAACCGGAAACGTCACGTCTACTTGCTAATCATTCGATGTAGTCTGGCTCTCTGCGAACTTCACCTTTCCATTACGGCACTGACGCTGCGGGTGCTCCCGCGCATGCGTCTGTACGAGACCACAGAGATCGACGTACGGTACGATCACGACATGTTCGTGCCATTGACCCACGATGATAGCAAGGGTGTGCGTATTCTTGTGGATTGAGAGACGAGGATACGTGCCAGGTATCATGGCTATATGATTTTATCCAGAACTACGGCATACTGACCTTCTGTCCTCCCTTGTATAATGCGCGCGTTCCGTGGTCTTGGTACGGATTGCTGTTTCTTGTAAACACGCCAGTATAAAAGTAACTTTGAGTAATTAATATACAAATCCCATCTTTACTGTCCTAATTTAAAGACGTGCAGTCAACAAATCATATTTTGAAACAGGGGCAACACCAACATAAATACTCCTATTTTTAATGTCTAATATCTAGTGATTAGTCTTTGTCTGCTCCTTAGAGTATGTTAGATACGTAATGTGTTATGTTTGTCTAACAGTTGTCTACTTTTCATCAGTTATCAAGGTATTGGAAGTGATGTAATCAACAGTACAGTAAATTGCAAATAAAATGCAAATAAAGTGCAAATAAAGTCCGTCTTCTTCTAATCGAAGACATATACAAACATAATTCAGTTCGTTACAAACAGTGCCTATATATTGCCCACAAACACGTATATACTAGTTGTGATAAATAAGTATTCGAGGACTACGATGTGAAGCTATGTGAAACAAGTTTTCAAAATTGGTAAGAATTGGTACGGATTACACGTAGACCTTTTCGAGGAAATCTTTAAAATGCGTTGCTTTGAAGTTGGTCCATATTCCCAGCCACGGGATAAACCTCGGCATAAGATTGACTTCTGGTGGCTATGATGACTCGCATCCCACTCTGTGACACACTAGTTAACTATCTAATTTAAGTTGATTCACTTGACGCGGGGTCCCAACTCCCAACCAACGCGCTCTCGCGACGACCCACTTGGTTGCAACCTGCCACCCCCGTCCTACAAGGCTACAGCCTACAAACAACCAACTAACTACTTACTTCTGGGCCTGGCAGCTCTCATCTTGAATTCCAACATCGCATCACTAGAGCAATACAGCGGAATTACTACGTCACAAGGTGCTGTTCAATTCTGCTCAACGCTCGCGTCTTGACATACGCGATGCCCGTCCAGACACGCGCAGGCCGCCAGCCTGCCGCATCAGCATCAACACCAGCATCAGCATCATCATCAACACCAGCACCGGCATCAACATCAACATCAGCATTAGCATCGGCCTCGTCAGACTCTAGAGTCTATAGGTCAACACCTGCCGCTCCGCAACAGCGCCACTTCTCCCATCGTCGGAAAACCGTCAAGACCTATGGCCGTCATAGGAGTTCCCGCCCCAAGGATCTTGTGCAGGAGACCTTGACACAGATGGATTTTGTCCCATCCAGGCGGCCCGAACCCGTCGAGCTGAGCAGCGATGAGGACGAGGACAGGCCCGACGTGGAAGGGGGAATTGAGCCCCAGCAAGCCAAGCCCAAAGCTCCATCCGCGAAGCCAGCACGGAGCAACAGGCGAATGACCGTGGCGGACGAAGAGGACGAGCAAACTGACAAATCCAGGGGCAAGAAGAGACGCAGGACGATGGGCGATACTCCCAGCGTATCAAGTAGCTTTCACACGCAGACACTTACTCAACTCCTCTCACGCCCCACGGAGGAAGAAGATGTCTGGCGTATCAATGACTCCGATGCCGAAACAGATATAGCACTTGTCAAAAAACCCCCGAGGGGGGTTGTCAGGAGTCGAGATGCGTTGGAACCCATCACAGGAAACGAGGCGCAAGTGTCGCCTTCGGCCTCAGAAAGGTCAAAACTACCAGTTCCTGAGACGGCGACACCCTCAAACCACCGCAGGGTACTGGAGATACCATCATCACAGTCGCCCGCTACACCTATGTTGTTGCGGTACAGTCCGGCAAAGCAAGCCTCCCCACTGAAAACGAAGTCATCCAACAACTCTGCGCCTGCGCCAATCCTGAAGAGCGCTCACAAGACACCAAGATCCCTGACCATTGAGGACACCTACAGCACCTCGCACAGCTTACCAACCACTCCTACGCCCAAGTCAAGACCCCCGACCGGGACTGCCAAACAGCTTCGTTTCGAACTACCCGAGGACAAAGAGAATATCACGCCAGGTCGCACCAAGCCCAAATCCCCAAAGACCATTTTTGAGAAGGCCGCAAACAGGAGACCCCTTAAGGAGATCCCAGACTCCGACGAGGATATGGATCTAGACCCAACGGATAGTGAGGATGAAACCAAGACTGACGAAAGAGATAGCGAAGACGTCTTCGACCAGAGTGTAGTGCTGGGCGATCGTGATGATGTCGACATTCCGATTGCCGAGGATGAGCCTGAAAATGGAGATTCTGAGCGGTACGAGATAGGTGTCGAGACGCAAGCCGTTTTAAGTTCGTATTGTGGCGAGCCAAGCCCATCGCGAGGCACCACTACCGCGACCAAAGCACAGTTCAAGGATGGAACTGAACAAGACAACGGCAATCCCATTTTGCCCCCCTAGGCAGAGTACTTCGCGCGAGCCAGATGTCCAAAATACCCCCGACCACTGTACGGGACGCTGTCGCGCAGGCCACTGTCGTCGTGTCATCAACGCAAAACCAGGACTATTCGATGGAGGGATCGCCAGAGCTAAACGTCGATGAAAACAACGAGGCCACACCCACTCAAGGGTATACACAAGCTTACACACAGAGCCTCGAGAGCCAGCGTGTGGCTCTAGATGCGATCCAAACCACCGGTCCAGTCTCGGATCGCTCGGACATCATCATCTCGATCTATGGCGATCACGTTCAGCGTATGATCGAACGCACCAAGACGCACGAGTTCCGAGGTTGGAAAATTCCAGAGTCAGTACATCGAGTCTGGGTGTACATCACCAAGCCTATCAGCGAGCTACGATACATGTTTCTCTTTGGCCCCCCAAAGACGCCGGGTGAGATAGAGGAAGAGGGCATCGGGAATGTCGAGTTTAACGAGGGAAAGAAGATCTCGGCGGCATATGCGTACGAGGTGCTGCAGATCTTTGAGCTCAACAACCCAGTATCGCTGGAGCAGATGCGCAAGAACGGCTGGCCGACTGCGCCTCAGAAGTTTGCATATGTCCCACCGGCTATAGTCGGACAGCTGACTGCAAACTTGAGGTGCGCCGTGTTTGATGACACTGAGCAAAGTCTCGTCGTCCCAAGCAGTCCACCCAATGTCACCGAATCTCAAGAGCTTGTAGAACAGATACAAAGCGACGTAGCCCAGCTGGCCTCAGATCAGAGCGAAATCATACCTGCAAGCCGCTCTCCAAAGAGGTCGTCAACGCGCCGGATCACCCCACGCAAGGGCAAGACCAAGGGCAAGACACTGTTCGCGAGACCTAACCCCCCGAAGACCAGCGCGGGTTCGTCTTTGCAGGGACTGCATGGTCTAGATAGCCAGCGAAACCACGAGGTTCCGCGCCCGTCTCAGGCCACGACCGCAAGCCAGGCATCCTCGTTGAGCCCCGTACCAACTCCCGTCAAACAGGCGTCAATGCCCGCCTTGTTGTCTAGCAGCCAGGCAATCCCAGACCTACCGGCTTTAGCGCTGCCGCCGCCGCCGCCGCCGGCGGATGGCATTAGTCCAACGGCAAACCGTGCCGGGCAGCACTCCCATTCTCTGCGCTCTTCCCAGTTCCCGACAAATAGCCAGATGTTGCCAGATAGCATTATGAACAACAGTGTCGATAAGCCTCCGACGATCATTTGGGACTCAGCTGACGAGTCCGAGTAGTGGTATGCAGGAAGAAAACGCGGTGTTTTATCAATCGTGTATTTATGAACCGGACGATTTGACCTACCATGGGTAGCAGCAGTACGGCTACGGGAGGGGAGTTAAGTGCGCAAGTGGCCACCACGCATGATGTGTGATGGTTTTGAATGTTTAGGTTACTTACTACCCGGCTAGGATTTTGATTTAGGATATAGAGCCATTTGTTAGATGAAGAGTGTAACATGATAATACCCCGACATTTGTCAATTTTAATTGAAACAATTTCCCACGAGCAAAACGCCCTTTTCAGTTACTGATTCAAGAGGGCATCATCTATAAGCTAGTCGGTTCTTACTGTCAACGTCGTCGGGTCTCTATGTTCGTATGGAGATCGTGCGGTTTTCATGCGGTTTTCCTGCAACCCGAGGACCAAGTCACCTGAGCGCGAACATGGATGGTGACATATATATCAGTACTTCGGTATTTTGAACACCTCGACTGATCCAAACAGAACCCAAAGCACGTTCAAAGTAAAGTCATATTATCACATCCTTTTCGCATTTCCATATCAGCAAGTAGAAAAACTTCCTCCATTCCCTCTCACTCAAGTCGTCAGAGTGCCTGTGGGTATGGCAGAGGCGAAGACCTCTCTGTTCCTCTCTCCGACCGTACACCCCAGGGGACGCGCTACCATCTCTACAAAATGAGAAGGAATTGCTTGTCTCCAGAGCCGGTAGAGAAAACAGCCCTTGGAGTCGGCGTCATTATGGTAGTACAAGCGAGGACGAAATTCCCCATCGTTATCAAGCGGTCTAGCAATCGTCCGCATGATATAAACTCCTCCCCCCACCCAGGAAGAATAACCCCTTCCTCGAACTGGCCGAAACCTTTTAGGAGTCCATCACGCCAGTCTAACGACAAGAGTTGCTTTTTTGTATGAAGCCAAATAGTACAGGCGTGTCACGATTGTAGAGTCAAGGAGAAAGCCTACCCGCTTCACGAGTCGGCAGTTGCTGCAGCAGGAGCAGGTGATGCGCCGCCTTCCTTGGCACCTCCGCGTCCTCCACGGCCGCCTCCTCGGCCACCGCGGTCACCTCTGCCGCCACGAGGTCCGCCACGACCGCGCCCTCCTCGACCACTCTCTGGGCCGCTCTCACCGCCGCTAGCGGTACCTCGGTCGTTGGCGCTTCGGTATCCGCTCTGGTTGGCGCTGGAGCTTCCTCTGCTGCTGCCCCAGTTGCCTGCTCCACTTCTGGGCACAAAAGCTTTGGTGTTCTCGCGAGGCTGGAAGATCTTGACCAAGGGCTTGGATCGGTCTTCGGTCTGGCGAACCTTGTACTCATCGGCCAGGCTGCCGAATGCGGCATCACGGGCCTCGGCGGTCAGGAAGTGAACAACCTTGTTGTTTGACGAAGCGCCCCATTTATCGATTTTGGAGATCTTTGATTTATGCTCGTCTGAGAAGATGTCGCGAGTCTGCTCATCAGACTGAACATTCATAATAAACAGACCGAAAACGCTGTCGGGGACAGAGCGCGGCGCGGGCGAAGTTGTCGACTCGGGGGCTGTGCCGTTGGCGCCGGGAGGTCTCTCGTTCTCCTTGGTGGCCGAGGCTGTTGTAGGTGCAGGGGATGATACTGGCTTAGGAGTCGCTGGCTTGGGTTGAACAGGCACCGCGGGAAGCTTGGCTTGAGTTGCAGGAGAAGCGCGCTGGGGTCCCGTAGGGGGGCGGATCCGCTTGGAGCCGCAGCGGCAGGCGAAGGTGACGTGGTGGACATGTTGGGTTGTTGCTTGGCGCCACGGTGTGAGAAGTTGAAGCCTTGGGCTCTCATCTCAGTTCCGATGCGACCATCCTGGATCTCCAATACAAGCCAACCGAACGCAGCATCTGCCAAGTTGAAGTTCCACATGTTCTTGAAAGCGCTCTCGTCGACCTGACCCAGAGAAGAGCCTCCAACAGGGCCACCAAAGGGGTTCCCTCCGGCGGCTGTCGTAGGCATCTTCTCAACCAGGCCTAGCGCATTCTTAAGGAGATTCTGCTGAGCCTCGTTTGCCTGGATGGCAGGCTCGACCTCGCCTTTGACCGTCTCCCAGACATCGTTGAAGGAGGCCTTGGAAGCGGCGAGCTTACCTCGGTAATGGTCCAGTGTCGGGTTGACACTAAACTCGTTGTAAGAGCTGCCGTATCGGAAATGAAGACCGGCAGAGACGGAGAAGTCGGCCTTGAGGCTCACAGAGAGTTGGTTCAGGATTCCTTCTCGAGCTGGGGAGGCGTGCGTGATGAAAACGCGGGTCTCGGTCGGATCATATACGCGATTGGCCGTGTCAACAAGCTCGCCCATCTGCAGCAGTGTCGTCCACATGGTGCCCTGTCCACCGGCGATGGTGGTGCGGCCCTCGCCGTTGTCGAAAAGCTTGTGCATCACCACGGCACCTCCAAGACCAAGAAGTCGCAGCTTTACGCCACCCAGCTCTAGCAGCATCGAACGTGCCTCGTCGATGATGTGCAGGTTAGGTACCTTGTACTCACCGGATCGGAACTTCTCCAGCACGCGCACATCCTCACACGCACCCCAGACAGTGTAGACGGGTACGTCGAGCTTGACCTGGCCATTGATGAACATGGAGAGCTCCGACAGTGGCAGTTCCTGCGGCGAGTAGCGCTGTTTGACAGGACCTGGACCGCCCTGGCCAATAGCCTTCTTGACGCTCTCCGAGATTAGCGGCGAGTATTGCGCAACATGCTTGAGGGTCCTAGAGGTAGCGCCAGAATGTCAGGTGATGCGCCAACACAATCTCATGGATATTCCTACTTCTCTGCAATCCGCTCTAGAGACGTGTCATCGTAGAAACCGAAGTCGCCGGTGTGAATGATGTGATCGGCTCGTGCTTGCTTGGCAAGGTCGTTCAGGGATCTCAGGTTTCCTACGGCAAGGTATAAATCAGTACCGCACCACGGCAACCGTGTGTAGCCGGACCCTGAAGCTCACCTCGCACATCTGCTATGCAGAGGACTCGGATGGGACCCGTCTGAAGAACTCGGCCTTGGTTGGGCAGGAGTGGTGTTGCGCCAGGGGCGGACTGGAGATTGGAATGACCGCCGGGGGCGCCGTTGGGCATATAGCCTTGGCTGGTGTACGGCTGCCGGGGTTGCTGGAAGTATGGGTCAGTCATGTGTGTTCCCATCTCAAGACGAACGTCGCTGTACATGCCGCGCCGGTACTGGGCGGGCTGAGGGTGGAACGGCATCTGCTGTGCGTGAGGCTGGTGGTGCATATCCACTTGGGGCGAGATGGGGTGGCCAGGCTGCGCAGGGTAGCCTCCCATGGGAGGGCGGCGGAGAGGAGGTCCAAAGGAAGCCATCTCTACAACGGCGGAATGTTTGGGTGGAAGGAAAGGGTGTGTCTATCTACTGCCTGAGGTACAGCTGAAGTGTGTGTGTGCCAGGATGGGGAGGGGGTGGTGGGTGGATGGGAAAGCTAGTTGGTAGAAAGAGAAAAAGTCGCGTGCCAGTAGGGGCAAGTAGGAGCTTTCCACCGTCGACTTCAACGTGTAATCAAGTCGATCAAATGTGTTGCGCGCAACATGTGATGGCGGGTGGAGGACAATGGGGTGGACATACAGCCATGGATCAGTAGTTGCCTGGTCGGGATGTGAATGGAATGGAACAATCAAGCCTGGGGTAGCTCGCTTGTTGCTCGAGGCGATGGGGGGAGGGGGGGCGAATCGCTCGGTCGACGGTGTTTAAGGATCGCGATGGTCGTGGTGGTATTTTTGATGTTGTGTCGAGGTTCGCAGGTCGACAAAGTCGGCGACGGCTAGGTGGCTTTCAAGAAGCTAGGGTTATACGATAGCGGTACGGATACTCGAACCTGCCACGTCCGATGCTACTTGAGAGGCGTTGAATGGGGTCGGGTTGGACAGCCCAAGTGAACAATGTTGACAGGTGGTATTTCTTGGGTATCGATGCAAAAGAACGAGATGACTTTGAACCAGTGGCTGCAGCAGGTGATCCGAGGGGTTCTACAAAAAAGGTCGTCCGTCTCCAAATTACTGGGCTGCGATGCTAAGAAACGTTGACAGAAGAGATTGGGGTCTTGCAGCCGGCGTGAAAGTTTCATAGGATGGAGGTCCAGACCCAGGCAAGCTGGCAAGCTGGGCAAGCAAGCCAGGCAGACAGCTGGGGACAGGATGTAGCTCGATGCCAAGTGCCTAATCCGACGGCAGCTAACCCCATTAGGGAGCTGAACGCGCCTGCCCTCCAGGTCAAATAGCGCGTCTTCTTTAAGTTTGTACGGTAGCAGGTAGGTACGAATACGGAGGGAGTGTCATCGATACCGTCCAACCCTCCAACCCCCCATGCTTCGTCAATGCCTTGTGCGAGTTATGAGCGATGCTCTTGTGCTCGACTGGGACCGAATCGCCAGGTGGCTGGAACTCAATCGATGCATCTCACTCGAGACAACCCATTTGGCACAATAGCTTGGAGTAAGTGGCCTTTACCGGTTGGCATCACTGCCTAAACCAAGGGTACTCAGCATGAACCCGTTGTGTGAAATCAACTGACGGGAAGCAAACACGGAGAGTTGATCTTGTTGTACACTGGCTGCATTCCATGCCAATCATATCGTGCTAGCCTCTCTACCAGTTGTACATGTGGTATCTATAATACAGCCTCTCCATCATCTCACACATTACGCAGCAGTCAGCGGCTTCATGCCCTTATGTATGGCCGCAATCCCCCCGTCAAGTTCTCATAGCCATCCCCGCCAACTACAAACCCTGCATCGCAAATCATGTCCCTGAACTCCTCCTGGGTAGGGAACCGCTCGATGCTCTCTACCAGGTATTGGTAGCTGTCGCGATCGCCCGCAACCAGTTGACCAATCATCGGTATGGCGCTGAAGCTCCAGCGCTTGTAGACGGCATCCAGCGCCGGGTTGCCCACCTTGCTGAACTCGAGACACGCAAAGACGCCGCCGGGCTTCAGCACGCGATATGCCTCCCGTAGCGCGGCCGGGATGTTGGAAAAGTTTCGAATGCCAAATGCTACGGTGTAGAGGTCTATCGACGAGTCGGCGATGGAAGCAGGAAGAACGGTGGCGTCGGCTGGAAGGAAAGAGAGGGCCGTCTGTTGAGATGCGGGGAGGGCCTCGGACCGCACCTTGCCCACGGCGAGCATGGACTCGTTGATGTCAGATATCGTTACATGGACGTCGGGGTTGCAGTTGATCTTGTGTGCATGGTGTAACATTCGGAAGGCGATGTCACCGGTTCCACCGGCGACATCAAAGATGCGTTGCGGCTTGGGAGGGATCGTTGAGGAGGCTCCAGGGTTGAGAGATGTGACGAAGTGATCCCTGCGTTCCAAATCAGCAGGCAGCTCTGGCGCAGAGAAACGACGTGGACTCACTTCCAGATGCGATGCCAGCCAAAGGACATCAAATCGTTCATGCGGTCGTAGGACTCGGCTACGTTGTGAAAGACACCCGCAACACGCCTCGTCTTCTCCATTTCGGATAGGCCATCTTCGAACCCGAAATGCGTCGTGCCATCGCGAGAGGGTGCAGTGTTGGAGGAAGCGGGTGCGGGCGTAGGCTGCGCCGGTCTTTGTGACGGCAGCGTTGTGCAGAAAGCTCGGGGGGAACAAGTGGAGAGAGAAGGAGAAAAGCGTAGTATTACTCGTACAGAGCTGCGCAAAAGTGGTCGAGCGGTCATGGTGTCGCAGCACACTATGTGAAATGACCGTTGGTGGTGCTTGAGGCGACGCTGTCCACGGGGATTTCGTATTAGCAATCTCCTGCATCCGTTCGCGACTCAACTTGTTGGAGCTCCAGAAATTTTGGCGCCTCTTCGATTTATCCCGACGGCCCCGGCCGAGCTAGCGGCGTGTGGCTGAAGTCGCGGGATTGTCATCATATGCCGGAAACAGCATCCGCCAAGACCAGGGACTGCCGACATTGTGGAGAAGAAGCTCTGCAACGCCGGGATAGGGCTGATGGAGATGAAGATCACCGCTGCCAATGTGGGACGCGGCATACTTCGTAAGTTCGTACTAGGAACGAAAGCTTCCCTATCCGTACTCCGTACATCCCTGGGGGATTTCCATTGCGATGCAGGTATTATTGGGTAGGTGCTCACCTCAAGCTTGGGACTCGGACGAAGCCTCCTCTCGGGTTCGTTGGCGCCGCTGGATCCTTGCATTGAACAGAGCAGTTCCGAAGTCCGTGACGAGTTGCTTGCCTTTCCAGACGACCATGGCGACAAGAAGGAACAGGAAGACAACGACGAGGCCGATTGCACCTGCGGGGCTGAGTTCGGCCATGATGAAAAAGGGCGGTACGGACCGTACGGCGTAGGGTCTTCTTAATTTGCCGAAGATGCTTTGAAAGGCGAAAGAAATGTTCGATATGAAAAGCGTCAGCTTTGCGATGGCTGTCGAGGTTGACGGGAGTCGTTGAGACGTGATCGTAAAGGGAAGGGGTTCCGTGAATTCATTGTATTACAGCGCATTCTGTGGGGGGGGACAAACGGTACAATAAACATAAACTGCTCGACCGCGTCTGGGGAAGACGCTACGTCCACTCTTATCAACGGTACAGAGCAGCCAGGCCGTGGCCAAGCAACGCGAGCTGTATCCCAAAATTACATACGGCCAAAGCAAGTACCTGACGGATAAGCAGACCAACTGATATAAGAGTTTCGCCCAACGCTGCCCCAGTCCTCCTGCGGCCTGCCTGAGAACAATAGCAGGCCCAGGAACTCAGCGGACCACAATGCTATGCTTGCCTCCATCACCGCGCACTTTCAAGAAACTCTTGCCGTCAGGTCCTCGCAAAACCCGCCAGAAACTCCGTTTGGTCATCCTGTTATCGACCATGACGCTGGTAGAATAGGCCACGCCGCTGAGTGGCAAAACCACGTCGCCGCGAGTCCCTTCAGGGACGTTGTAATCGAGGTGGAAGGACCCGTCCGACCCCCTCGTCCACGATGCCCAAAATTTGCCAAGTTTAGACGTGAATCCACCTTCGGCGCAAGTCAGATCCCCTACGCCCGGCGCCAGTCTCCAAGTTGAGCCCGCGCGACCAGTGACGCTCAAGCCTAGGATGTGTTCCGTTAACGCAGTAACAGGTCCTGTGGACCAGCCGTGCGAATGCGACGTGTACGAGAAGTCGTTGCTGTACCCTGCGTCCCAACGGTACCCAAAAGTGCCATTGACAAGATAACCCTCAATCATGGTGCTCTGAGTACCGTTGGGGTTGTTCAAATACCAACCCCAGCTCGATCGAATAAGGTCAAGGGCGCGCTGAGTCTCACCCGCAAGCAGGTGGGCTTGGATCTCGAATGACGAAATAAAGGGGGATATCTCGCCCGGCAATTCTTCGCACTCGGCTCCAATGGGTGTCCAGTTCCTCGTCAGATAGTCGGAGATTTCGTTCGGCCTGCTCGAAGATGCATTCACGATGCCAAATAACACAGCCAGTGTGTTGCCATCTTGCGGATGGATATCTGTGCGTTCTGGCGAGTCGAAAAAGGCCCCAAGAGAAGCATCCCACGACTTTTCGTTGGTGACAGTCTTGATGTTTTCTGCCTGCTGGACCCATGGAGCACTAATGCCGCTGGTATCACCTACCCACTCGGCGAGTGTAGTACCGGTGACCAGAGTGCGATATACGAGGGCTTGCACGGCCGTGATTGTGCCATTGGCCCTCAGTCTACCCCAATCGTTTTGATCCGACGGCGCGAACAAGAGGCCCGAGGCATCGATATGCTGTAACAAGAATACCATCGCTTTCTTGTAGGCATCCCAGTTGCTCTGCAAGAATGCAATATCATCAGAGAAAAGGACGTAATTGTACGTCCCGATCATGGTCCACATGTGATAGGTCGTACTGCCGCGCGCCAAGAGGGGGGGCCCGGCGAAAGGCAGCTCGCCGCTTGCTGCGTCCTGTCGTGATGGTCAGCGAGACGGACGCTACTTACCCACGTGGCTTTTTGCATGTCAGACCAACCTGGTAGTCAAACAAGGACTGTAGTCCGTTTCGAGTACTCCTGCGAAGGAGACATCAGCATTTGGAAACCGTACACACCGGCTCGCTATAGGCACTCACTCCAAGTCTCCAGTGCTATAAAACGCTGCCGGGACGGCAACTCCAAGATCACCAGGCCAAACAGTTCGATCGCGTTTTGCACCGTCCGTCAGAATCGTGTCTCCTGGGCCCAGGAGGCCATTCTCGAGCCAAGTGCCATCAGCCGGCGGGGGCCAAGCTCTGCCAGTGCTGGGCGCGACCGAGTCAGTCTGGAGCGTATACGCACCGCTGTACCATATCTTGGTCAAGAGGTCATCGCTACTGTGAAAGTAGCCCTGGTATGCGCGAAGATTTGGCCAGGTTGGTTGAAAGGCAATCTCGACGGTCACGTTGTGTATGTCGACGGACGTGCTCTCGATTGTGGTAAACAGGGTGAGGTATCTGAAGCCGCCACGTAGGGTTTCCAGTGGCATGGTGTAGGTGAAGTCGCCCGGGCCGGCATAGTCGGTGTAAAGAGCAGTGTCAGTGGCCTGGTTGTTGCCGTTGGAAGAATCAGATCTCATCCCTATCCAGTCCTTTGCCTCGGAGAAGGCCAATCCAATAGAGCCACTCCCGTTACCGGCGCTGAAAGCAACTGTAGCAATGCCCCCAACCTCGAGGCCGAAATCGAAGACGATGACGGACTGGTTACTACCCAGCGTTGCCCATTGGGGCCAAGTATCGATTTGACGGCCTGTGGTGGCATCGAGCAAGACCGAGGGTGTGACGGTCCGCGATGCAGGCGCAAAGATGTTGGACTCCCACACCCCGGGAAATGCAGTCTCGATGTTCTCGTTGCATGGAGTGTCTCTCCAGCAAGTCTGCGCCAAGTTTTTTGGGGCGCCGACGGAGAACAGCAAATAGATAGCAAGGAGTGCTGGTGGCAACGACGAGCCCGCCATATCGATGCTGAGATTTTGAAGTACGGGCGTATCGGCTAACCACACAATAACGACAGCATGCAGAAAGGGTACCGGTAAGCAGTAGTAATGCCTATGATGTATGCTGACAATGGTGTGTAATTTGAGCTTGGCATTGAGACACTCGGACGCTGCAAAGAAATGCTTTGTCTTGGAGGTCAAGGATTCCCTTGGGCCTAACTAGTTATATAGAACTGCGAGAGGAAGGTTCGATTCGGAGATGAAGAGCCGACAGTTGCGAAGCGGCCAACAGTTGCGGCTGTTGGTCACGCGCATGTAGGCTGACGGCTACGCACAGTAGATCTCCATCCACGTATGATCCAGGCGACTCAGCTGGCCGTACGGAGGTACATCTCATGTCTTCGAGGTAGTATCGTGGGTCACCACCATGCGGGGTGATGCGGTCACTTGCGGTGTATACACATCCTGCATACGGCCGGGTGAGTCTTTACGACCGAACATGACTGCCGAGCCGGGCAGAAACGGGTGTGCGATATAAAGGAACAGGGACACCGTACGGATACACGCGCGGTGCCTGGCAGAGAGAGAGAGAGAGAGAGAGAGGCCGTTCGACATTGTGTACGGATAGGATAGGCCAATATCTGTTTTACGTATCGCGCATCGTCAGTCAGCATGTGGATTTCCCCGCAGATCTCGGCCCAACGTTCTCCAGACTCCAGGGGCCAGAAGCCCGGAGTCGGTGATTGATGATGACCTCGAGGCTTTAGCATGCGGACTTGGCTCGAAGAAAGTGGCCCATAACTAGTATCAGACTGGGGTCGTACTGACGATGATGTGCGTTGCGTTGGTCCGCGTGAAGACGTCCATGCATGTGAGGTTACACGGGAGCGATGATTGGGGTAACTAATCACCACATCACATGGATGATGGTGGGTAGCTCAAGCCTCAGTGCTCACGCAGCGGCCACCGGCGGTGACTTTTCACTCTTCATAGTCGGGAGTTGGGCCATCCAGGGGTGCCGCCGTCAGTGCAGGGCGAGATCTACGGTGCGGCTGGCGCTAACTAACACGAATAATATGGAACCAGCCGGGCATTGCGTGCGAGCCAATGAAGTGTTGGTTGTGCATAAACAGACGTCTTGCTTTTTCAGATTGAGTTCAACAAGTCTTGAGAGCTTAGTTACGGAGTATCCGTATGACTAGCAACTACTGTGAACGTTAAGCAAGCGGTGGGAAGGCGGGGCGGCGAGGCGGCGAAGCGGCTGCCAACCGCCGGCTAGTTGGCTTGTCAGGACGAGCTTAAACATGCAAGTGCTCACGAACCATGACAGCAAAGGTTTCACTCATAGTAGATAGTAGAGGGACGTTCTACGAAGTACACAATCATTCGTAGCAGCAGAGGCTGGTATGCCTACCCCACGGCTCGCTCGACGGACTAGCTACGTGCGGAGTACGGAGCACTCCGTATCCTTGAGCTCTTTCTGCAATTGGCATACATCAAGCCAAGCAAGCGGCAAGGTCACAGGGATGGAGGAGACGAGAGTAGTGAATGACGTTGCCCTCGATCTTCATTTCGGCCCTGCTCGCTGCTAATGCTAACGTTACCTGCTGCTGCTGCTGCTTCTGCTGCTGCTTCTGCTGATGCTTCTGCTGCTGCTTCTGCTGCTGCTTCTGCTGCCCCTCCCCGACTACTGTGTACGCAGTACACAGTACTGCTGTAGACTGTACTGTAGTAACTATGAAGTATCCGTAACTGGAAGCACGGAGACAGAAGTACCTCAGCGTGCTGGGTGGGTCACCATGATGACTAAACCCTGAGATGGATGGGATGGGATGGGATGCGATTTCATTAAGCTTTGCGAATCGACGTTTGTTTAATGTGACACGTTTAAGATTGTTCTTTCGGAGACTCGGACTATTCAAGCATAGATGCTGGTTCTCACCCAAGCGGATTCAAAGCTACCAGTGGCAACCACCCTTTTCCGAGAGTGTTGCGTCGCTACTACCGGTCAGCCATTACGACGGAGGAATGGGTTGACCCTGGCGGCACCTAAACGACTGGATCTGGATCCTGCGTCTTTCATGCAAGAAGGATTGAGTCGTGAGCCCGCCCCAGCGAATGTAGAATAACTCGGTAACTATCTGGACGATGAGGACATCCCACGGCTAGCTAACGTTAGTGACTGACTACGCACACGGATAGTCCGCACTGGGTTAAGTTAGATACTTTACTTGCCCACAACGGACAGTGTGTCAGGGCAGCAAAGCCGCTAGTTCGGTACAAGCAAACCTGCAACTCATAATATCGGTATGGGTGGCTTCCGCGTTGTGCGTGTATGTGTTGTATGAGTGTGTGCCATCCCAACCCGGGAAGGATTGGTTCAGACGGTGACGCTTCTCCAAGCCCCCGGTGGGACTGGGTTAGTCCCACACATGACATTTCCAGGGGCCCTTATGGTTCGAAAGTAACATGTTGCCTGAGCCTGAGCCTGAGCCTGAGCCTGAGCATGAAGCCTGAAGCCTGAGGCCTGAGGCTTGAGGCCTGGGCACTGGGCACTGGGCACTGGGGGTGCGCACCCCCTACGAAGTAGAGCGTAGCAGCGTCGGCTTTTGATTGTGCTACCGGTAATGCACTGCAAGCGGGCCAGAAAAGTGAATTGTCAACCCATGCATTGAAATGGGGTGGGGGAATCAATGGGAGCTAACTAGTTAACCCAGACCTCGAAGCGAAAAGGCGACCAGACCAGGATACTCCTTCGCTCCTCGATTCCACCCGCCGGTTTCGTACCTACTCGGGATACGGATACTTCGATACTTCAATACTTCATACCCAGCCCTTCTCCAGCAATCGACACACCGCACAAAGGCCCGCAGACCATGACAGCATGAGAAGTGACGAGTCGATGCACTACCGCTCCAATCTCGTCCCATCTTTACGATCAAACATCGCGTCGGCACTCCATCGCCCTAAACACCGAGCTTCGATTTCAGCCCGCCACCGACGGGAGATCCTCCTCTGATGACCCCTTAATCACCACCACCACCACCACCACCACCGCCGCCGCCGCCGAGATCCCGACCCCAAGTACAAACAGACGCAGACACAGAGTCGCAGGCCACACTCGGACAGGCTGTGGAAAGACACAAGCCCACCATTCGGAAGCGTCCGAGCCTCCAGCCACCCGTCACTCGTCACCCGTCACCCGTCACCCGTCACCCGTCACCCGTCACCCGTCACTCCTTGCATCTGCGTCGTGGGAGACAGTCTTGGTCGCATCACCTCCCGACGCCGTACCGAGCACCTAGCCGTTTGACCGTGCCGCCTCGGCCTCGCGACCCCCCATGGTAGTTCTGCGCCTGCTGCTGCTTCGTGCCTCGTGCCACCAGCCGACGCTCGGTTCCGGGAAAAGAACAAGCTCTACCCTCACATTGGCCTGCACTGGGTCACTCGCTATACATCCTAGATGATGGTATGTTTTTTTCTTCCTTCCAATTCTGCACCGGGGCCCATCGTCGCATCTTGCCCGGCACAGAGACGAGCCGTGTATCCATATCCATCCAAAGGGGCTCCACTGCGAGTGATCTGAATGGAAGTCGTCGCTGTTCTCTGCTGAAGCGTCATGCATGTACATGGTCCCGTCCCTCACCAAGCGCTGCTGACACGGCCTTCTCCGTTGTAGACCTCGTCCAGGCCTCGCGACGTCGGTGGCAGCTTCTCCAGTCGTCGTGGTCATGCGAACCAGCTATCCATATCCGACTCGAGCCACCACATCACAGAGACCATCGGCACATTATATGGCGATGACGACGACTATTCCAGCGATGACCGGCCCATGAGCTTCGTCGCCTCGCCCTATGGGGGGTGAGCAGATTGTCAAGCACCGGACCGACGCCCACTCACCTGAAGAACATCGCCTCCGCCTTGTGCGATCCGCATCGGACCACACCAACGGCCACCCGCCTACAAATAATCGCCGGCCTAGCCATGGCCAAAGAATGCCCTCCTACGAAGGGAGCCAGGGCCCTGCGTCTCCGGGCTCGCCACTATCCTCGCCAACACTGCGCGAGATGAGGGACGAGCAAACATCACAATTCCCGCTAGGCAACATATCCGACCCTAATGATATCGCCATGGAGCTTAGCAACCTTCAGGCACTCCGGCGCATGTCCATGGATGTCTCGAATAACCAGGATCCTGATCTTTTACCCTTTCAGAATATGTCTCTCATGGCTATGCCCTCGGTCGCGCCGCAGGGAGATGATGATGAGGCTGACCCGTCGCGCCTCCTATGGGTACCTGCCGGCGTCCATCCGGAACTTGCCCCTACCGAGTTCAAGAATTTCCTCGAAAAGCGGGTGCAATCGATGAAGAGAAGGTCTGGTGACACGACGCTGTCAGTCGACGGTTTGGAGAGAAACGACTCTGGATCGCTCAGGCGGAAGAAGTCGATGCTTTCACGACAAATAGACAACATGGGCGGTCGCGGAGCAGACGGATATATGGACGGCGCCGATCGGCTAGAAAGAAGGCAATCAACAGGCCCGGAGGCGCATCCGAACCCCGAGTTGAGTCTCGACGAACTCATGAAAGACCCCTCAAAGGCTGTACAGAAGCTCACCCTCGAGTCGAGGGCGCAGGAGCTGGGTGTGGAGGGTACACCAGACGATATGCCTATATTGCCAGCCGCTCCCGGTACCGGCCTGCGGCGATCTACTCGCACAACCTATCGGAAAGGCGGAAGTATCAAAGATCGACACGGTTCCGTCAGGGCGAGTGGTGACAGACTGCCCTTCTCCCAACGCATCTCTGCACGGAAAGCAGAAGAGAGAGAGGCACAGTCTCACATCGAAGCGCCGCCAGGTCATGGCTTGAGTCGTGTACAATCAGAACCAATTACCGAGAACTTCTCGCGGCCAAATCGATCGGTGCGAAGGCAGGCCACCTTCACCCGGGAGCAGTCGGACACGTTATATGACAGCGCCCAAGATGCTCAAGGATCGACGTACGAGAGGCCTTCGGCGGCGCAGCGTGCCAACTCTGAGGACCGTGTACGAACCACGCAACCTGTTCCCCAGATCATCGAGCCTCTGGCTACGGAAGAAGAGTTCTCCGAGCCGCAGCCGATCAGCCCTCGAGCGCGACTTTACCCTGAAAGATCGTCATCGCAGACTTCAAATGTGCAGTCTACGGAGCAATATTCGCCGGTTCCAGAAGAGCCACCAGCGCGATCAAGTAGGAGGCCAAATCATGGCCAATCTGTTGAGCAACAGTCGCCGCCAACGCTGGCCGCCCAACAGCAGCCAAAGCAAGCTACGAGAGACCATCAAAAGATAACGAGCCCGATACACTCTGACACGGCATCGCTCAGTCAGCCTGCGGCGCTGCCAGGAAGTGGTGCCTCCAGAACCGACACCCTTACCTTCATCCCCATCTTGACAGCCGAAGAAAAGAAGGATCAGCTCAAGAAACACAAGAAGGACAAGAGTGAGTCGGACGGGTCGTCCACCCGGGCCACTTCGTGGAAATGGTTCAAGAACGACGACAAGGATAAGAAGAAGAAGGAAGAAGAAACGAAGAAATCCAAGGCAAAGTCTCCGGTTGAAAAGGTTCACGAGAATGTGCGCCTGGATGTGCTGCAGAATTCAATCGACAATGTCAAACAGAGGGGCCGTGAAAGTCTGCTGCTAGAGCGCGAAAACGTCGATACCAAGCTCGAGGAAGAGAGGAGAAAGGAGAGCAGTCGAAAGTCTGGCGAGCAAAAGAAAGAAAAGGATGGGCTATTTGCCAATTTTTTCGGAGGTGGCAAGAGGAAGGGCGACAGAGACTCGGGGAGTAAGAAGTCCCACGTCCAACGACCGCTGTCCCCGGAACCTTCTCCGTACAGACCGCAGCAGCCCGACATCGACTACCACTGGACGAGGTTTCCCATTCTCGAAGAGCGGGCCATCTACCGTATGGCGCATATCAAGCTGGCTAATCCCCGCAGAGCGCTTCAAAGCCAGGTTTTACTGAGCAACTTCATGTACTCATATCTCGCCAAAGTGCAAGCAATGCACCCACAGATGCAGGTCCCGCAGTCGCCACAGCAGAAGAGGCTACAGGAAGAACAGAAGCGTGAGCAGGAGCGGCAGCAAGAGCGGCAGCAGCAACAGTACATGGAGCAGCAGCAAGCCCAGGATAGCATTGATCGCTACAATTTTGAATATCATAGGGTGGGTTTTATGGATGGACACACCACCACCCACTAGAATTTTGATAACTAACCGGAAAGCAGGGAGACGCAAACCAGTATGGCGACTCTAGTCAGCAAGGCGAGTCAGGTGACTATATAGAGGATACCGAGGGTTACGACTACGATCAGAACGGCAAGGACCGCAACGGAGGCAATAATGGCAATAACCAGCGAGATGACCGCCGCCGTGATGAGCAAGACGACATGTGGTAGTTCAACATGCGGCGTCGCTTCTCTGTGGCGCGACATCGGCTGCCCCAACAGCGCCAGATAATCCGACATGGGCTCGAAAAGAGACTGCGTAGGCGTGGGTATGGGCGGTTCGCTAAAAGGGCAGCGATCCAGGCTAGCCCCGGGAGACATCCAGCGGAGCGACCATCATGGGCGGCGGACAGTACGGGGGAAAAGGCCCTTTGGCATGTCTCGTGCTGAACGGGAACGAGGCCATTTCCGTGACGTGGCTGAAGCCCGCTGCAGTTCAAGCTATCGCACCCAGCACATACACGGAGTTGTACAACAAAGGTACCCCGGTTGGTCGCTACGGTTTTCCATGAGAAAGCGTTGTGGATCAACTGCCAGCGAGGAGTAAGGGACTTTGTTTGCTCAGTGATTGAGCGGTTCCATACCTCTCTCATTGCAACATGTACAAACGAGAGGGGGAGACGATGCATCGGCGAGCTGAGGAGAGTCGGGCAAAGAAAGTCTTGGCGTACAGTCGAAAGATGACGAGAGAAGCATGGACAAAACGAAGATGTATAAATGAGTTAGAAATCTACCGGGTGCGTGCCCCTTAACCACTATACACACCTCGTGCATACACCTCGTACACTTCTTACGTGTGGCCTAGCTAGGAATCCATGGAATGTGAGTGCAGATAATGTGGACGGTCTGACATAATGGTAATATGTAGGGACTCGTGAGATAGCACGCGTTCATGTTGTTGTTTTTCTCAATACCATCCTCTCCCGCCCGGCGCCCCCCTTTTTGAAACCAAGGCCCCAAGAACGGCCTAGCATTCCATGGTTGTCTACTGCCGGCATTGGCGTTACTGCCTCTCTGTTCGAGTGTAGTGTCTGGAAAAGGGAGGGCCAAGCAAATTGGCCATGCCGAGACGGGGTTTTTGACATCCGCATATGGCTCTCTAGTCGTAAGTTGTAACACTACTGTATCTCCCCATGGCTCGGAGGTCAGTGTTTAGAAAGGGGCATCATGAGCAGCCACGCAAGCCACGCAAGCCATCCCGTCCAACAGTCCAGAGGCACTCGGGGGCACCACCCTTTTTGTGATTGCACTCCTTTTTGACCGCAACCCCCGCATCTCGTCGGTGCTTGCTCGTCCTTGGGTCAGACCATGCGGCCACCGTCGACTGTAATGTGCAGGTACTCTGCGACGCTGTTCGGTCGCGGAATGGTGTGCTGGTGGCGGGTCGGTTCATGGTCCCCGGTACTTTATTCCATGTTCTGCTTCGTCTAGGTGATGTTCTACAAATCAAGTTGAAGGGGGTTTGCCGTGCGGTGCCTTTTCGTTATAGTCTCAGGAGGGCGCATACCAAATCTACCTTTACTATCAAGCTTCCCATCCTCTTTTACACTTAGAGCGTCTAGATATATGTGTGCTTCCACGCAGATATTCCCACGGCATACGACGTAATTTTGTTGCCGGACGGTATGTGGTCACCGCAATGACCGTTGCGCCGTCCTGCGGAGGATGATGTGGGACTTGGTCTCCTTGATTGCGAACGAAACCCAGAAATAATGTAATTTGTAGTTGAACAAGAGGTATATACACTCATCGTCATCGTTCATCATCCAACACCCAACCCCGGTGGTATTGACCAGTCCATCGTGAGAAGTCCAGCCCATCCTATAAACTCCGTGTCGTATCCAGACCAAATAGCCGAGCAAACAGACTTCAAATCGAGGCATATATACAAATACAGCAAGACGACCCCCTTCCCGCATAATTTACTCCCTATTCCATGTTGAGATTCTGAGTAATCTCGTCACTTCCTAGCTCTTTCTCGAGCTCGTCTGCCACGAAGCTTTCGTAGTCCTCAAGGCCCTTTTGGATATGCACCTTGAACTTGATGATGTCGTTCAGCATTTTCTCGATCTCTGTATGCAGCTCCTCGCGAAGGGAATTTGCCCGGAGAGTGAGTTGCTCATACCTACAATTTTTGTTAGTATCCACGATCGGAGGGCAAGAAGATACGGGGACGTACTCGATGTTGGTATTCATCTCCCTTTGCTCCATGAGCTGGACAGACTCGGTGAGTTGGGCGCGCATCTTGGCGAGTTCCTTCTCCATCTTCTCAATCTGGGCATCGCTCGCGAGTTTCTGGGTGGTGGTGACCTCTTTCGTCTTTTCGTATTCTTCCTCGGCGGCACGAACACGGTGCTCGAGAGCCCCAACCTCGGAGCGCTTGTCTTCAATGGCCTCCTTAATGCCGTCGAGCAGATCATGGTCCTTCATCATAGCATCCATGGCAGCACTGCGACGCTCGCTTATCTCCTTACGGAGGGCTCCAAAGGCGTTCTTAACGCTTCCCCTGAGGTCCAAGTTCAGTATATGGGCGGGCTGGTACCCCGTCACCGGGTCAGCCAGAAGACGCTCCGTCTCCGATGAGGGGTTATAGGAGCCGTTCATGATAGACCCTGTGAAGTTGGATTCGTTGACCGTCACGGCTAGTTCGTACTGGCCACCTTTGGCGTTGGCGGCGGAGCTGGGGATCAAGCCGATCTGGTAGGCGAGTGTGTTGTATTTGTCCACCATACGCTCAAGTTCGTCCAGCCGCCGACTGGCCTCCGCCTCCTTCTCGCTGACCTTTCTCTTGACGTCCTCGAGACGCACGGCGGCTGACTCGATGCCTTTTTGCAGACGTTCACGTTCCGAGGTCATGCGGTCGATATCCTGCATGCTGATTCCTTGGTCGTCCACCTCTTTTTTGCAAGCCGCGCCGCTCATCGTCTGCCTCTTTTAGCTCATCCATCAGCTTTTCGTATTCGCCTTGCAACACAGCAATACGGCTTTCGTATTTGTCTGATCGCTGGATGGCCAGCGCGTTGTATTCCTCAAACTTGATTTTGTCTTCCTCCATGATCTTGTAGTGCTCCTCGAGGAGTTTCGGGTCTGGCGTCGACTTTTCCAAATCTTCTATCTCCTGTTGCAGCCGAGCGTTCTCGGCTTCCAACAGATCAAGCTCGGATCGGTACTTTGAGTTTGATCGTTCGAAAGCCAGCGCCATGCTCTGCACGTGTGGCGCCAGCACTCTCTCGGCGTCTTCGTCTCCAACGTCATCGTCCATGGCGAGCCAATCCCTATACGCGGTACTCAGAAAGTCGAAAATGATGTGATCGCCGCTTACATCGACACCAGCCTCGGCACAGGCCTCGTCGTAGCGGTTGGCCGCGTATCCTTCCAACATCTGGGCGAGCTGCATCATCCAATGCAGCAAGCCCAGGAATGTGCTCCAGTTCTGCCCTCCTACGGCGGCAATCTGGGACTTTGTGATGCTCTTCTCGTACGGGTAGCGCAGCTGCTTCAGGATTGGCGGGACCTCCTGGTCAATGTTCTTCTGGAAGCGGTAGCTCGGGTCGATGCGGCGATACAGCCATTGGAACATGAAGTTGAAGTCCTTTTGCGTGGGCGACTTCATGATGTTGTTCGACAGGGTGTGCTTCATCTCCATTTCGAAATTGTGCTGCACCAGGTAGTCCAGCAATTCCTGCCCAATGCGCGCCTGAAACGATCGGTCCTTCAGCGGTCGCGGGTCGCGAGGCACGCCGGCTGCCTGTGGTGCCTGCTGGAAGAAGCTCTGGTGGCTCATGGGGCCGTTGGTCGACGGGCGTGACCGATATACGCTGCTCCTCCGCGCATCGCCCTCCGAGTTGCGGCTGGGGAGGGCGCTGGGCGCAAAGCTCTTCATGCCCGAGTTCGGGTTGTTCGCGAAAGACGAGCGCTTGACTGAAGACAGGCCCATGTCACCGAGATTGGCGCCCACAGAGGAGCGACCAAACATCGGTTGCGCAGGCCGGCTGCCCATGGCCAGGGAGTGTCTAGATCCCGACACGGATCGCACATGGCTGCCGCCGCTGTTGGAGTTGGAGTTGGATCGCTTCATGGCGGAGGCGGGCTGGGGGATGGCCGTGTTGAGGTTGATACCGCCGATGGTCTGAAGGGTAGAGAGGTTAGTTCCATTGGGCAAAGTCGCGAGTCAGCCCGGGCACATCGCAACTTACCTCTCGAGGTCTTCTGACGCTCCAAAGGCCGGTTTCCTGCGACATGGTGCAGGAGCCGCGTGCGGGTGGTGTTCGCAATCGGGGGCGCAGACGGTGGCTTCGAGGTAAGAATGGATATCATTCGAACCTGTCGCAATGTCTAACCTGGGTACGGAGTAGTTACGGAGTACTTACATGGAGGAACGGGATTGCTGCCGAGTGCCCAAAAGATGGATCTTCGCACGAGTTAACGCTATGTTGTTACGGGAGAGTAAACAAACCCGCCGCAATCTGCGATTGGCTTAATCAACAGTGGCGCCTGTCGGCAGCATGCCAAGCCCACTGTCAATTAACGTTAACACCACCCCCACCACACCACCTCCGGGCCCCACCTATGCATGTCATGCCCGTGTCTTTTACATTGTAAATCTCAACGCTAATAAGTTAGGTACATGCTTCTCACACACACTCTCTCTCCCTCCCGGGCCACAAAGTCTTCTAAAGGCGGTGGGGCTTTTACTTTACTTACCCCCCCTCCCAAGAAATGTACTTCACTGTCAGTCATGTGCACCAATCCTACATGAAGACCACCCCGACTCGAAGAGCATGCAAAAACCTTGGGCAATATGAGGGCTTATACTAGTCAGCAGCAGAATGCCACCACCCAAGCTCATCATCTTCGCCGGCGCACCAGATAGCGGCTCCCTTGACCACAACTCATCTGACCTCCTCGATGACTTTGTCGAACCAGTAGCACGCTTCGTCGGTATATATAAGCCACCCATCGCCTCACCCCTCCGTCATGAACCCTCCGTGCTCGACACAGCAGCCTGGCGATCCCTCCCGTTGGAACGTGCTCGACTGCCCACCGGATTCTCCCAGGTCCGCGAGTTCGACAACGCATATCAGGAAGATGCTGAATTCTTCACCACCCTGACCCAAGGCCCCTCTCAGAGTCAGGCCATCGCTAGTCAGTCGTTGTTGGACGAGTTCTACGACCATTCTCTGGCCATCCACGATGATATCCCGTCTTCGCAATTGCCGCCGCCGAGCCGCAGCACTCAGGGGGTTCATTCGCCACGACTAATAGCCATGACGGGGATTCGCTCAGTGAGTATCCGTCGACCGATGGAGTTGGCAACCAGAGTTTAGGCTTGGGAGGCGGCCACCTAAACAGCCTGGAAGATATCCCGAACGCAAATTATCTCAGGGCCATCGTTCCGCAGACCATGAGTGTCAACCTGATCGCTGGTGTTATATCCATTGCCGAGCCACGTACCATTCAAACGCGATGGGGCGCCACCAAGTCCCTTGTTGAGCTCCTGATCGGTGACGACACGAAGGCTGGATTCAGTGTGACCTTCTGGCTCAGTCACGATGGCCCGGCCGCCGACGACCAGACGACTCGGACCCTCAAAAGCCTCCGGAGACAGGACGTTGTGCTGCTGAGAAACGTGGCGCTGAGCGACTTTCGAGGCAAGGTTCACGGCCATAGCCTTCGAAAGGGGCTCACCAAGGTCGAACTGGTGCACCGTCGGAGACTGTACGACAACGATGTGGGAGGTGTCTACAGCGTTAGAGACCTGGAGTCCAAAAACAACGTTCACCCTCAACTCGTTAAGACGCGCAAAGTGCGTGACTGGGTGCTGGATTTCGTGGGAGCCGACCCTGCAGTGGCGGACAGGGGGCAGGAAAGGGGAAAGAAAAGGCAGTCCATAACTGGCAACTGCCACCGCCCGAAACCCAATAAGGGCGATCGATGCACAGGCTAGGGAGGACAATGGCCTGGTCCAATTCAGCCCAATACACGGAACACGACAGGACCGAATGATGTTGTTAGTTGGAATCTGTTCAAGAGACCCCAAATCCGCCCGATGTACGGAGTACAAGCCGAGACGCTCCCATTCAGCCCAAATAATATAGTTAACTTGAGCACTATCAACCAAACCCAGACTTCATAACGTTAGGTTGCATGCTATGTTAAGTCCGAAACCCGCAAACCTTGATCAGCGCTGTTATTATAAGTTACACAGTACGGAGTACGGAGTGCTACGTAGTTACCCACTAGAACTACTGTGTAGTGGTCTGGTGGGGGAGTGGGAGCCTGGCAGGTCACCCCAGAGCCCCCTCCAAGTCCCCTCCAAGTCCCCTCCCAGTCCCCTGACCAATTGAGTTCCAGAGTTCCAGCACCCCTTGCTCGGCTGCTGGCGATTGACATCCGACGTCACGGTTTATTATAGATCTGAATCGACATCTCCACTTCCTCCAATGTCCAAGCACCCTCGACTTTCCCATGGCAGTCGGGAATCACACAAGCCATCAAGTCTTATTCTTTCTTTTTTTAGGATACCCCTATGATGCATGCGATCTGTAACGCTTCCGCACATCCACTCGAGCTGTACAGTCCCGCGCGCGCATCGCCCATCATAACTGCCTGGCCTGGCGTGCCCTCTCGAACAGGAGCAGAAACGGCCACGGGACTGTATCGATCAGTTGCGAGTCACGAGTCGCGACACGTTCGACCGCCGGCGACAACGACAACGACAACAACAACGATACGACACGTTCCCAGGGGATCGATAAGCAGCCTCAGCCTATCTACAAGGACAGCCTGCCCGATCAAATGTCAGATGACTATGACGAGGTAGCAGTCATGGACGACATCACGGAAGAAGGAGGGGCCAGAACCACGTATAGATCGCCAAAGTCCAAGACGAGGAGTATGTCGGATGGAGGAGGAACGCAACTATCGCCATCGCCACACATCGTCGAAGCATCGAGGGGCATCTCTAAAGACGACAGCTCTTTGCTAGACTCGCCATCGTCGTCGTCAGCAGCGGCCGCAGCGATCCCACCCGTGACTCCTCGCAGACCCGACTTCCCCCTCCGAAGCCTGTCGATACAACTGCCTCAGCGCGAGGCGTTGCCGGCACCAGCAATACCCCTTCCACTTATCAACAGACCGACTCCCTTGTCGCCGAAACTTGACCATTCGCAGATCTATGCGTCGCCCACAAACATCCTGCCCCGACGGTCACGGGGTCTAGACTTTTCGAGGGCAGCCACGAGTCTGCATCACTCAACACTCGCCGAGCAGTCGTCGCCCGACTCATCCCCCACCGTCGCCGGTGGCAAAGGTCGAGCCATGAACATCCCCATGGGCAGCGTCCGCAGCACTGGCGGGTTCGGTACCTCTACCGAACAATCCACCAATTCACTGTGGTCCTTGCTGAGCGACCGGGAACGCAGCAACATCTCCAGCTTAGTGGGAAGCACAAGCACGAATAACGCGACGGGCTCGTCCAGCTCGTCCAGCTCCGAAGATGACGACGAGATGGATGACGAGATGGAGGATGCCTTTATGGGTACCCCACAGGCTGCTAAGAGCGGGTCCATCATGACTATGGGTGACCAGACACCGCAAGGTCTTGGTACGAGTGCGGGCGTGCCCTGGCTGGCCGGCAACTCTTCCGCTGCCAGCAGCCCGTCCAGCTTCCGCTCACGACAGCGGAAACACCCCAAGAAGAAGCTGCGAGGACTTCTCGGCCTAGGCTTCAAATCTAGCAGCCACAGTCCCGCCGGTCTATCCAAGTCGCCTCCCAACAACAACGTGTCCAAGGAGCTCAAGGACAGCCCTGCCGCCCACTCGCGGAGGGAGAGCATCAGCTGGGCCGCCAACCAGTTGCGCATCTCGACTGGTGCCGAGGGCGATGATAAGGCCATGGACTCGGACGGCCAGAGGGGTGTCATCAGGCGTACTGTGACCCGGCGAGGCAATCTCTTGGTATGCCACTTGGAACCTCTTTCCCATTGCTAAATGCTAACCAAATACCCATATAGCCCAAGACGAAAGGGTTTGCTCGTATCAGAGCTGCGCTTCTCGAGGAAGGCGCGCCTGTAGATTGCGAGACCCGCCGCGAAGCCGAGGTCATCCGCCAAGTCCGCGAGAGTGATATGGATCTTGAGCCTCGCATACCTCTGGCCCCTCCCCAGGCGCTTGACATAGCCTCGGCGCAGTTTTCACCGGGTGTGCACAATGGAGGCGTTGAAGACGCTGCCGACGAGGACATGCTGGGCGATCCAGGCCTATCCAGCAGCTTCAAGCAAGCAGCCATGAAGAGTTCTAAGGGAAAGGTCTTCTGGGACACCTTTTCGGAGAACGGTAGTGTTGCCGGTAGTCGGACCACCCCTCCTCCGATCGCTTTCCTACCGCGCGGCTCGTCCTCGGGCATCAGCGAAGACACCAACATGGACTCGCCGTCCAGCCTGTTTGGAAACGGACCGGCTCTGTCAATGATTGGCAACGGCAGTGACAGTCAGCGTTCCGAGACTCCACAGGCCACAAACTCGGCCGGAGCCTCGCAAGGCCCTCGCATTCCACCGACGGCAGAAGAAATCACGCGACGAATCAACAACAAGCGACGCCGAGATGACGACTTTGATGCGGGCAGCTTCAAGAGGCGAGCGGTGAGCCCAAGCATGAGCGTGCACAACTCCCCAATCATGCAGAGCCCGCTCCAGCGAGACGCAGCCCCATGGGGCTCAAGGCCAGGCAGTAACCACGGCGGAGATAAGGTCTCCAGCACGTCCAGCGACTATAGCGGTTCTGGTGGTAAGACGACTGCGAACGGCACCAGTGGAAACAGCACAAGCGGGGCGAGGCAAATCAACAACGCGAAAGGTCGCGTGGGATTTCAGGGAATGACAGACACGCACGATGGGTTGATGCGTATGAGCATTGAGTGAACTCTGCGATGACGGGGTGTGGGTGAAAGGCTCGTCTTGTGCTTTCCCGAGTTTGCACAGTATGGGGCGTTCCCGGTGTTTGGCATTGAGTTGTATTGCATAGCCTAGCCGTTCTATAGGGGTTGGTGGTCATCTGGTGCTTCTTGCTTTCAGTTTCAAGGAGTGCATATCGCTCCCGTCAGGTTTCGTATAGTCGCGTAGCTATTATACAAAAAGCTTAGAAACGACGATAGGGTTTTACATGTTTTTACATGTTTTTACAAGCGTCCGGAAGCTGCAAAATCACGACCCTGATGATGATGTGTTTGTTGCTAAATGGGACAACGTCCTCGGACTCGAACATCGGCGGAGCACAGTAGAAGATACCAACCACCACACACATACTCGAAAGTAGTTGGGAAACGGAATGATTGGATATTTTCGCGATTGCATATCAGCAAACAGACAGCACCGGGAGAAATCGATAGCTCCAAAATATGACATGAGGTCGGCAGCTGGCATGGATTTAGTACACGCCACATGTGACCATTGTGACGTACCCCGACGGCGCAGGCGGACGTCCGGCTGCTGGGCTCACTCAACCAAGTAGCCGTTTCACTGCCGACTCCTAACGAGTATGAGATAACCGAGGCAATCAAGCTCTGGACCAGGTTGAACAACCACCGTTGCAACTCTTGTTTCTCGCAAATCCGTCGACTCCGTCGACTCCGTTCTATCCCTTCAACTCCCTAAGCCCTTCACCCTTTTATGTCTCCACCCCCAAGGACCAAGATGCCCCTCCGCGGCCCTGTCTCGGTGCAGCATTGCACCCGCGCCAACAGTGAAAAGGTGACCGTGGGGCCGACGACCATCTACATCTTCGAGGATGGGTCCCGCACCGACAACCGGGTCGGGTGCTTGCTTCTGGAGCTACCGGCCGGCGCGTCGGGCCCGCCCATGCACTGGCACCGCTTTCACGACGAGTGCTTCTTCGTGACCAAGGGCTGCGTCATCTTTGTGACACCCGACGGCGACGTCGTGTGCGCCGCCGGCGAGATGGTGACGGTGCCGCCGCGCGCCGTGCACACGTTCAGGAACGCGAGCGCCGAGGAGGGAGCCGAGTTCTACATGACGGCGACGCCAGGTGAGTTCTTCTTGGGGAGGCAGAGGGGAGTTTGAAAGGGGTGAGATGGGTGCTGATCTTGCGTGGTAGGGTATTATATGGATTGTAAGTCGGGGACGGACGAGCGGATGGATATACGGCGAGAGATTGCCCCTTACCTCTGTGGGTTGGGTAGCTGACATCGCTGTCAGACTTCCGGATGATGAGCAAGGTGACGACCGCAGGGAATAAGTTGACACCCGAACAGACGCAGCATATCATGGTAAGGATATATGACTATTCATTCTTGCCTCGTTTGGTCTCGTCCAGGGCTCGATGACATCTTTCCGCGGGCTTCTCATTTGAGTTTGTAAAGCCTATGACCCAACACAATCTTCCCAAGTCGTACTTGGGAGTCAATTGCTGACATGCTTTCTTCCAGGAGTTGTTTGGGACATTCCCGCCGGAGGTGGACTCGGAGCCTTGAGAAGTGTAATGCTGGTAGAAGCAACGTCAGGCTTTCGGCTCGTGCCTCTAGATTTATCCCCATGATGTCGTTGTCGCTCGGATGAGTATCGTGAAGCAACATCTTAAGCTGTAGACTTCTTAGTCGCCCAAAAGGTTTCTTATGAGTTTGTCTTTAGTGTTCGAACTCGGTTATGAACTTGGTTATACGGGCGCTATAATACCAGCTTGTTGGGAACCTCTATGCAGTCTTAGCGCCGAGCCTCCCGGATCTCCTGAGCCCAGTATCAGTCGCCTCATCTTTTCCGGTTGCCGGCTCGCTCTGTTTTTTCGCTTGTGCTTCGCCATTGGTTGAAGCCGAATCGTCATCTGCAACTTCGACTTGCCTTGCTCTACTGCGCATAGGCGCTTCGGCTATGTTGGTAGTCTTTGCTCTCTTGGCCGTTCTCTTTTCTTTCGTTATAGTAGGCTTCGCCGGCTCTTTTTCACTTTCTTCCTTGATTGCCGTCCTCTTTAGTGGGGTTTTGGTAGGTTTGCTTGCCGGCTTGTCTCCTTTCCTGCCCTTCTTCGGCGTATTTTCGCTATGGAAGAACTTGCTCTCCTGCCCGTCGTCTCCGAAAGCCCCATGCTCCTCCTTTGTGGCAGCCACGGTAGCCTTGCCTGTCTTCTTCTGTACGCTGGGGACCACACAGCTCGTCCGACCGCCGACGGTGATGAACACAATCTTCTCGCCGGTGGGAAGCGTAGTCGCGGCATCCTTCTTTCCCTTTCCCCAGCGGTGGGTGAAGAGCCAGTCCTTTGGGAACTTGTCGGAGTCTCCTAGGTGACCGACGGCCGTGTCGCAGACGTACACGACAGCCTTGAAAAGCTTGGAGATTTCCTCGTCGCTGAATTCGTCACAGTATTGTTCCGGGTGCATCTTGGCTTGGTACATGATCTCGTCACCGACCCAGTTACCGATGCCGCTGATCATGGCCTGGTCGAGCAAGAGTGCCTTGATGGGAACATGGCGTTTCCGCATCTTTGCTCTCAGATAGTCTTCGGTGAAGACGTCTTTGTCCACGACAGGGTCGGGGCCATTCTCCGCCAGAGGCGAGTGGTTCCGGATGTCGGCGCCAGGGCAATTGACGAGGCGCACGCGCGCAAAGCGACGCGCATCCGTGAAGGCCACCTCGACCTTGGGGTCACTGTCTGTCTCGAGACTAAACTTGCAGAAACGCGGCGGCCATTCCTCCTTTTCGTTCTTGGTCTTCTCCACGTAGCGTGTGTAGCCCGTCTGCATGGATCGGATGTGTACCCAACCCGTCATGCCAAAGTGCATCAGGGGGTGTGGGGGTTTATCCAACTCGATCCTAGAGGGTTAGCCCTCAAGGCCCTGCTCTGGGTAGCGGAGCGGGCCATACCAGAAGTATTTGCCTTGGCTCCCGGTACTCACGACCTTCCTGCCCGAAACGGCCTTTTGGAATTCGGTGGCACTGGTGCCTGCTTTTCCAAAAACATTCTGGTCGTCAACAGCTGTTACTTTGGAGATTCTCTTGCCCACAAGATGCTGTCGAAGGAAGTGGGTGATGCGAGCAACTGTATGTCAACGTCAGTCGGTGGGAATTCTTGGGGTGGATTGCAAGTGTAGGCAGGACCAGGACTTGTTTCTACCTTCGGCAATCTCGGGCATGGTGAGAAAAGGCAACTTCCAATAGGGTCAAAACGACCGACTTGATGTAGCTAAGCGGAAACGCCACGTTTGCCTCAAACTCTTTCTGAATTCAACGCGCAATTGTCGTACTGGTCCCGTTTGTTGCGGGCGCCTTTCATGGCCGGTTCAAGGTCAACCTGCAAGTTCACGGATAAGTTATGTAGTTAACGTTATGGAGTAGTTAGTTAGTAGTTAACTATCTGTAGGGCAGGCACAGGCCGTAACCGTATCCCCATGCTATCTGGTCCAAGCGCCACTGCGTTTCTTTACCCTGCATAGTGGACCCGACAGGGATTGTGCGAGGCCTTCCTCCCCACCAGGCACAGATCCTTGCCCGACCCCCGCGATTGTGCTCGCGTTCCGGATACTGACCGGTGTGAATAATTTGCTATTAGTGCCCTGCAACTTTTGCTCACCAAAACTCCTCGTGGTGAAGATGACTACGAAAACAACAGTCAGTATCCGTAGTACCTGTGTACTTTTGGTTGCATCTCCATGCTAGATTGGACACGACTAACCTGCCACCTAGCCACTGCAACGTACATAATAGGCGAAGCACATCTCGGCTGCTGAGCGCCGGTGGAATTGGTGGACTGTGGACACTCACTCAGCACTGGGTCATCGGTTCACTGGAGTCTGGAGTCTGGAGACTGGAGACTGGATCCACGCCGTCGCCATGGTCAAGAACATAGTAGTCCTCAGTGGGAATGCCCACCCGCGCTTGACCGATAACGTCTGTAACATTCTCGGAATTCCCGTCGGGAGGCGCATCCTGGGCCAGTTCTCGTGCGGAGAGACCCGATGCGAGATCCAGGACTCGGTACGGGGCAAGGATGTCTTCATCATCCAGCCAGGAGGGAGTCCCGATCACTTCATGGAGTTGTGCATCAGTGAGCACTCGGCCCTGTCGACGTTCACGAGAGAGGAGGGCCCCTAACAGCTTCATAGTGATATCGGCCTGCAAGACTGGCTCCGCAAAGAGGGTGACAGCCGTGACTCCGCTGTTCCCCTATTCCGTCCAGCCAGACCTCACGTCGCAGAACGGCCCTGGGGTTGTCATTAAGAGCCAGCCGAGCACGGTGCCGTCTCAAACCCATGAGGGCACAGCGTCCACGAACCCGTTCGAGGCAAGAGCTGGATACAGGCCCTGGGTCGCTCAGTCTGGTACCCTCATTGCAAACCTACTGACTTGCGCCGGCGCCGACCAGTGCGTATACCTTTGAGACCTAGAAACCCCATCGATTCTAACCGAGGGAACAGCGTCGTAGCCCTCGACCTACACGACGCACAATACCAGGGTTTCTTCGACATTCCAATGGACAACCTATATGCGCGTCCCCTGCTGCAACGGTACATACAGCAGTACATCCCAGACTACAAGGAGGCTGTGGTGGTGAGCCCGGATGCCGGTGGTGCGAAGCGAGCAACGGCCATTGCCGATTCTCAGGGCATGGAGTTTGCCCTCATCCACAAGGTAAGGAATCATCATCAAGCTTGTACCAAAAGCCGATGCTGCGTAGACAAGCTCGTTTCGCTGACCAAGCTGGTGCAGGAACGCCGACCAATACTCGGCAACGAACGCCAAAAAGCCTCCATGATGCTTGTAGGCAACGTAGCGAATCGCGTGTGCATTCTCATCGACGACTTGGCCGACACTGCCAAAACCATTACGAGGGCCGCCAGTCTACTGCACCGCGAAGGCGCCACGGCCATATACGCCCTCCTAACCCATGGCGTATTCAGCGGCGACGCTCTCCGACGAATCAACGCCTCGGACCTGGACAAGATAGTGGTTACCGACACCATCTCCCAGGCCGAGAACCAGTCCGAATGCCGGAAACTCGACGTCCTCGACGTGGCGCCCATCTTCGCCGAGGCCATACGACGAATCCACCACGGTGAATCCCTCAGCCAGCTGTTCGACTATACCTGAGATCATGGCGTGCGCTGGCTGAAACTGCAGGGTGGTTTTGATGAGCCTCGCCCCGAATGCAGTCACTCATCTTTCCCGATTTGCACTTGTCACCGTATTGTTTCAAACGGTCATACCTTTTAAGTAGTCTGAACTTGATATTGGTACCCCTGCCCTAGTCTTTATTCGAGTGGCTTACATGTCTTGGTGGAAGGATTACTCAACATCTGATCTCGCCACACTCACCCGCGATCCGGCGCCCGTGGGCGTAGGCGTGGGCATGGGCGTGGGTTACGCTAGTTACGCTATAAACGGCATTGATTCTATTCCAGCTTCTAGCCGGTCTAAATATAAGGTAGGATGTATTCGTATCCACTGTCACGTTGTTGCTTTTTCACACTCGCTCGGTGTGGCGTACGCCCCAGACTTGGACAAGCCAGCGTCAAGTCAACTATTGCTCGGGTCGCCGATCTCAGTCATGTCGCCTACGTGGTCCGTTTGACTTGGGAAGCGAGGGGACGGACGGCCCTCGTCCTCGATGCAACAGCCCGCCGCCATATTCGTCACCACTCCACGACAGCCAAGGCTTGGCTGAGCACGGCGAGGCAGGCTACCAAGTCGCGGGATCCCAGAAGGGGGATGCCTAGGCGAATCACTGCAGAACATTTCTGCGCAAAGGATCGTCACGACCTGGGGTTGCACTGCATGTAGCTGAAAATGCCCGCCGTACCTTACTGTACGTAACGTACAAGGGTCTTTTGTGTCTCCGTGACTCGAGGATATGGACAGGGATCTGGCTACTATGAGTATGTATGTACTGTGCTCGGCTCCGATGGCTTCTTGGGGATTCCGTTCCACGCCTAGGTGCTGTTGTAGTGCTTAGTAATCGTGTCACTTTCTTATCAGATCGATCAGAACGAATACGCACAACCCGGGGAGGACTATCCGTGTTGGTTGAAAAGACTCGGAAAAGGGCAGATCATCAGACGACACGGACGGACGAACTCCACGCCAGCCAACAAGCAAAGCAACCGACTACGTAACTTGGACTCCGAAGGAAGAAAACAAGACTCCGCCGACTCCCGACAAACAACAATCCCCCTCCCCGGTCTCCTAGCCTGCCTTATCCCGACGACTGACAACCTACACCGGCAGAAGCAAGTCATCTCAAAGGGCAAGCCCTACTTATCTCTCTTTCTTTCTCGCTCGCCGAGACACTCCCCCCTCCCAGAAGGAAGCACGGGGTTTGCAAGTCACCTGCCCACCCTTGGAGGGCTTGATATTGCTTTTCCTCGCCAATTGCCAAGTAAGACCCTTGTCTGGTATCCTTCGCGGTCCACCCCCTTTCGTCTCGTGTGTGGATAGCGAGGAGGGCGCGTGTTCAGGGTATGACACGAATCACTGTTTGTTGCGGACCATCTTCTACGACTATCCGTAAAGAAGGATGGTGATTACAGTCCACTCAACGCTCTTCCGCCCCCCACCCCTTGGAGGCCGGGAAACTTGGGAAAAAAGCAAAGCGTGTTGAATCCAACACTAATGCTCGCTCCCAGGTTCGGGCCGCGCCACGAAGGGGCGGGGGTGGGAAAAGCGTACGGGGGTATGCGTGCCGCTTACCCTTCTTTCGGCGTATTGTCTCGAACTGACTCTGCGAATAGTACATACGTGAGTCGGGGTGTCTTCGAAAAGCACGATCCTGCACGATCCTGCACGGCGTGTTGTTCGTGAGACGATGGGTGGGAAAGGGAAGGGGGGGGGGTTGCTGAACCACACCGGCCTCGAAACCAAGGCAGAGAAGTTGCGGCTACAATCCTTATTTTATCGCTGCTGACTCGCCAGACCGGGAGATGAAAGCTGTCAGGGGGCTATCCACATGGCATCCGCGTGACGGAATGTGACCTGTCATCTGGGGGAGGGGGGTGGGGGTTTGCACCGCCGTTCCCCCCTCCCGGACGGCGACCGAGCCAAGGCGACCGACGGCGCAGGTATGCCAGACTCACGGGGTTCGGTAGAGCTAGCCCAATTGTACCCCGTACGATGTCTCGTTGCGGAAATCAACTCGTGCGCTAGCCTGGTAGCGAGGGAGGGAGATGCAGGGAATGTCTGGTACTGATAACTGACGGGGACGAGGCCGCGCCACTCCCGGTCTATACGATGCATACGGGGTTCGTTATGTTGCGGTATAACTCACTAGTATCATGCCCTTTTCGTTCTCGACTTGAAAAAGGACTCTATAGCTCAGCTGCTGCATCGGGCTACGTACATATCGCGCACGACGACTTCGTAGGGATGGGGTCCACGATGCTACTGTTCTCATTACAGAAAGCGGGTAATAGTTGGGCATCTGGATTATCATTTACCCTTTTCGAAACCCCGAAGACGAGCAAAAAGCAACAGCGACTTTGTAGTGAGTTACATGCCCTCGTTGGCCTCTGCGAACATTCCGAAGATCAGCAATATAGTCTTTTCATTTTCCACACCCCCCTCGTGGGGCACATTGTTAACCGTATCCCCCCTCCCCAAAATATAATGCTTTCTTATTCTCCTCCCCCGTAGCCAGAAAGTGAACCCGACCCAACGCCTCGGTGCCGACCTTCTCCCTTCTCCAGCGCCGTGTGCGAGAGAGAGAGAGAGAGAGAGAGAGAGTGTGTGTGTGTGTGTGTGTGTGACGCCAAACGATGGTGACTGTGGGTAGTCCTGGTCGAACGCTAGGCTATAACGTTAAAGCATGAACTGGATTGTGTTTGCCTGCTGGACCTTTCCTCCCTGACCATGTTTCAAATCATGCAGTGAATGAGATGACGACGAAATCTTTCGCCGATTGGGGGTGCCACCCGGGAGAAGTCCCCCTGCCCTGCAGCCTGCTCAGAAAGCAAGCAAGGCCCACGTTTTCCGGCTTCCCAGATGTGTGAAGAAGCCCCCCCCCTTCACCCCTTTCCCCTTTCCCCCTAGCTAGTCAACTTGGTTAGCTCATCAGACTAGTTAGACCTCGGGTTCACTGAAGAATACAGGAGGCATCTCGCAAACTCCCCGAAATCCTCCTCGCCTGTTGTAACTTGTGAACCCCGGTCTGTGATCCCTGGCGGCAGTATCCACCACCGCTGCGGCGCAGAGTCTCGGTACCAAACAAAAAAACAAAAAGGTCCCCGAGCTGAAAAGAAAACACGAGCCAGGAAAAAGAGGAAGAGTCGTGAATAGTGAAGGATATGAGAGGCAATGGGAACCACCGCTGGGGATTAGAAAAGAAGAAGAAGAAGGAGAAAAAAGGTTGTGCGCCGAAATCTGCATCAATCATCTGTCGAGTCCAGAGTCCACCGGCCACTGGCTGTCTGCTCGTTTGCCGTGAGGCTTGACCCATGTCTGTCTTTCTTCCTGAACTCCATATAAAGTGTGCGAAGGGAATAGTGAACACAGCAGTGACCGTGACGGAAATGGAGCCGTGTCTCTCTCCATCCAAGGAGACATGGGAGAGTGGACGAGCCCGGTGTGCGTCCTCGCCGGCTTTGTTTGCTCCACACGCATTCGGACCGTGGCACCATTCAACACCATTGGGCTTGCTGCTGCTGCTGCTGTTGTTGCGAGGCCAGCAAGGTCAACGCCAGCTCGGCCGCATCCTCGCGCGCGTTGTTGAGGTTCTTGCCGTCGTACCAAAAGCGAGCTTCGACTTGCTGGCTGCCGACGGTGACTATGCTTGACCAAGCGGTGCGTCCTCCTGCGGCTGTGTATCAGCACCGTAACGACCAGACGCATGTCCCCTCCCCCCTCCCCTCCCCCTCTTCGTTCCCGGGGGGTCATGAATGGGGAGGGAATGTTTGTCGACTCACCCCTCCTATCCGAAACATATTGATAGTTGGGAGTTGTGAACTGCAACTCGCGGCATAGATCTGCAGGCCGTGGTTAGCTACATAGGGCTTGTCCCAATGGGAAGGGGGAGAAGGGGAGAGAGGGGGGCCGGGTGGTGCTGAGAAAACGAACCTTCGAGTTTCTGCTGCCATGGATTGGAACTCGAGTGATGATGGTGATGGTGTGATGACGAGTGGGACGAGTGTGAAGAAGATGAAGGCATTGTGGACTGGCAAGGGGGTGGAGTTGGCGATGCGTGTAAGCGTGTAAGCGCTTGATGCTGGAGCATGTGGGTTGGGATGATGACCGGGACGGGGACTTGTGCGGTGGGGATATAGTCGGGCAAGTCGTTCGAGTGTCTGCGTCAACGACAGCAAAGAGGGCGGGACGAGGATGAGGGCTGAGGGGCATATGTACTAGACAGTAGAGACAGGCTGTCATGAAACAATGTCATCGACTTGCACAGGCCGGGTGATGATATATACGTATGCAACTAAGTATATATGTACCAGTCAGTGTGCATGATGACCCGCCGCGGCTTTGTTTGCGCGAGGGAGCAGACGGCAGTGACGGGGAAATAATTCACACAAGAGGCGGCATTGTGCATCGTGGAAGGGAGCGAGTGGGAAGGCAGGTCCTAGTTATTTCAAACAAGCCTTTGCCGACGAAGAGGATGGCAGGTGGCCGTCCCGTTCCGGCCACAGTCCTCTCTCGCCCTTGACGGTCGACATGTTTTCTTTTTTCTTTTCTCTCTCTTCTTCTTCTTCTCTTCTCTAAGTTACATTACTCGAGGGGTGTGTTTGAAGAAGTGAAGGGACGGGGTCCGATCGGCAAGGTTCCAGGGCCAACTCAGTTAGTAGCTGAACACACGACCCGGTAACGAACTCGAGTGATGCCCATAATAACTACGACCGGTGCGCTGCAAGGCAGCTAGCTGGGTACCGGTCGTTATGTGGCATGCCCAGCATTGTTTGCAGGTGACATGGAGACACGCAGCCGCGGGACGTTGTTCTTAGTTGACGGTGATAACGTGTCCATCTCATGTCCCACTCGTGCCGAGACGACAGCCATTCGGCGTCCAAGGCAACGAAACAGGCGGGGATCGGGGACCCAAAAGCAAGAAGCCTTGGTGCAACTGCAACAGGTGATGGGAGAAGGAAGCTGGGCCGACATGAGACAGACGCAGCTTCGCGAGCATGGACACACAGCAGCAGTAGCCTTGATCAGACGCAGTCAACCGTTGTCACTCAAGCACAGACCGGACATTTTATTGCTTCTTCTCGTTCTTATTTTTGTTCTTCTTGTTCTTGTTCTTCTTATTCTCCTTGTTCTTCTTCTTACTTCTTCCTCTTCTTCTTCTTCTTCTTCTCCTCCTCCTTCTCCTCCTCCTCCTCCTCCTTTTTCTACCTCCCCTCGCGCCTCCTAGTCGCACGAACACATAGCCGCTGCCTGTGCGGCTGTCGCCACCGAAGAGTACGTATCGAGTACATATCACCAAGTTTGTATCATCCTATAGCCAGATTCCGGGGAGGTCAGGGGTCCTTCTCGTGAAGATGACGCGATCGCTGAGAAATGCCACCGGGACGGGCAACTAGACCCGACAAGGTAATAGCAACGTCTTTGTAATAAAACCGGTACGAGAGCGGGCTGGTCTTGGTCATGGACATTGCCAGTCCATCTCGTCATCATCACCATCTTAAGCCGCTGTCAATGGTCGTTGCGTTGGTGAGCATTGGTGAGCATCAGGCGCGACTAGTCCAACTTGGTAACTACCGAGTGGTATGATTAGATCATGTACTTATTAGTTACCCGTATTTGCTTTTTTTCTTCGTTCTGCGCAGGTTGCTGACCCAGGTGATTGGGCTTGTATCGACAGGGATCTGGTTAGCTGATGTGGGCGGAACGGACAGCATCCATCCTGAGAGATGAGATGAACACTCCTCTGTGAAATCTCTCGCAGGTGGACACATAGGGCTGGTTGGTCCGCACGATGGCTGCCGCGGACGACGTCTGAGTTCGCATCATGACTTGACTGCTGGTAACTAGCTCACTCGTTGTTACATCTGTCCGAGGAGGCATCGGGAAGATGAGGTCGGTCGACCGTCGGGTAGGACCGTAGGAGGAGCAGTAGGGAAGCATCGAACCGCCGGGATGCCACGATTGGATCTTTGCTCCCCTGAAAACCTGTCTCTGGAAGATCGCCTGTGCAGGAAAATCCCTCGGCAGAAGGTACCTCCCTTTTTTGACCGCATTGCGTTCTTTTGATGGCTGGCTGCAGCGAACATGGAACACCATGCGCTTTCTCCTCGCCCTCTGCTTTCTTTGTTGCTCGGCCCAGAACGCTGCTGATTGGTCAAACAACGTGTCCCCATACGTGCAAACAGATCGTTACTCGACGCATCCTGATAAGACTAGATAACTACTCAGATACGATAGCCATTCGTTTGTTTTCCAAACAAGCCGTTTGCTACTTTGTCGGACGAATCTCGGGGCAGAGCCGGTTTCTCTTCTCATCGTCTGTCGCTGCGCTGGCGGATCGACAGGATGATTCCTTTCTTTGGACCAGCGAGTAGCCCTGCCACGTCTTCTCGGAAGTTTTCCTCGGAGCTCGGTAGTTATATGATTGAATACCTCGTCAGATACTTTGATACATAGTCGGAGGCCAAGATTGTCCTAAAAGCTGCTGCCAGCAAAACATGGGCGTGTTGGGATGGATGCTGGGTACGGATACTCCATGGAGAGTGAGTGAGTGACCTGCTACCCGCTCGAACCCGCCAGCGCGGGTCATCCGTTTGTCGCACAGCACTCTGGGTGTGGATCGCGACGTAAAAAGCCCAGGTCGAGTTGGTGTGACGTGAGCGCGTCAGACATAGGGCAGGCAGGGGGTTTCACAGCAGATTCATGCATAGTTAGTTAGTTACTTCGTACATTGCTCTTCCACATTGTGACGAATTGCGTATTTTTAGAGCAGAGTGCACGAACCATGAGTTCGTTGCGAGTGCGGCAGAGATGCACATGCCGCCTGAAGATCTGCGCAGAACGAACGACCCCAGGAATCTTGCTCGAGTTGGCGATGGCGGTCTGTCTTGCTTCATGCGGCTCCAATAGGAAAGGGGGGAGGCGGGAAACGTCTGGACCCGGCCGTGGTCTCATGTTGCTGCCAACTCAGGAAGAAAGCGCAGAGATCCGGGATGACGCATACATCTTGCGGAATGTACTTGCGTGTACGGAGTGAGTTAAGTTGGTCAGCTCGCTGCCGTCCGTGGAGGCGACGGTCAATAATTGCCTTTCAATGCACTGGACCTTGCGGTCGGGTCCCACTGAAGCCCGTGATATGACCTGACCGAACGACAGGCCCCTTCCCTTATCCGTACGCACAGCCGGCCCACCAGAATTTGGAAATTTTTGGCGAGGGGAGCAGGGAAACGCCCTCTTGGCCATCATACGGTCGAATGTCAAGGCCGGGCCGGAAAATGAGTACATGCGAGCGTTCCTGTCGGTGCTCGTCCTGGTCGAGCAGGACCGGGGAGTGGAAGAGGGCAGCTGGACGGACACGCAGGGCGTCATGACTCATCAGGGGGAAGACGTGGTTCGACAGTCGAGATCTGCCAATCGTGTAGCCAACCTGTTGCCATCATCTCAAGACGACGGAACCGGCTGGTGTCATTTTCGACAGGAAGCTACCACGGCTGGCGGAAGGCTTCCCACAGGCACAATGGGTTGGAAGGGCCGAGCTCGCTGGGAAGCGGTTCCGTCCCGTTGGATGGCTGCTCTCGAACCCGGCAGAAGACATCATGGACGGATATCTGCCCAACAGCATAGCATTCATCATGTCTCATCTCACCGGTCTGTCGTTGACTGGGGCGGTCGTCAAACGAGACACGAGGCCGAGACTGACGTGTAGGGAGGAGCTGGCAGTGGTTCCATGCTGAGCCAGCAGGTTGTCGACATGTAAGTGTAGTAATTAGTTGGTCTGTCGGACTTGACGAGCTGTCGCACGACAGATCGTGACACTGCATCTGACAAGAGAAAGAGCCTCGTCACCCGACATCCCGCCATCATCCATGCATCATCACCTGTTAAGCGACCATGTTGATCCGGAATGGAAAGACGGGCAGCCGAACGCGCTCCAGAGACCAACAATATGGGCTTGTTGGCAGGCAGCGCAGCAGCAAAAGCCGTCGGTCGGTGGTCGAGGAAGCGAGCGCCGCTCATGACACCAAGAAAATGTATGGATCTGTACTCCGTACGGTGGGTGACGATGATTGACCGACGATCGATCTCCCCCCTTCCCCACTTCCCCCCTTCCCCCAGGTCAAACCAAACCAAGCCTAGGCAGGGGTCAAGTACGGGCCAAGGGTTGGACGGGCTTGGCGGCTGGAAGGGCCCGAAGATGTGGGGCGTATACTTACCTCGGCATGTCACAAGGCCGTGGTCCATCATACATCATCTCTTATTGAAACTTGATCTGAGATGCTCTCTCGTCAAGCGAAACCTGCCTCACCTTTTCTCCAAGTAACTAACCTTTTTACTTCAGACCGACTCAGCGAGATTTTCCGGCGCGCGCACAGGCACATTCTGTTTGTCTGCTCGTCCGTGTTGTTGTGTTGCCTCCCGCCTTCTGCGGTCCGCCGTCGTTTTCCACACCCGAGAAAGGCGCCGCTATCGCATCTGACAGTTGACAGTTGACAGCTGATCGCTGATCCCGCCGTCAGCATGCCGTTCGACACCGAGTTAACCCGCAAGCTGGGCATCAGAGTCCCCGTCGTGCAAGGTGGCATGCAGTATGTGGGTTACGCCGAGATGGCCGCCGCCGTGTCCAACGCCGGCGCCTTGGGTCTCATCACTGCCCTCACTCAGCCTACTCCCGAGGACCTGCGGAAAGAGATCCGTCGATGCCGGGAAATGACCTCAAAGCCGTTCGGTGTCAACATCACGCTCCTGCCTGCCCTCGCCCCCCCGGACTATGGTGCCTATGCCCAGGTTGTCATCGATGAGGGCATCAAGGTCGTCGAGACGGCTGGAAACAGCCCCGGGCCCGTCATCTCACAGCTCAAGAAGGCCGGCATCATCATCCTTCACAAGTGTACCACCATCAGGCACGCGCAGAGCGCCATCAAGCTTGGTGTCGACTTCCTGTCCATCGACGGGTTTGAATGTGCCGGGTACGTGACGCCCCCCCCTTCTCTCAAGAACAAAACTACCGAGGACGCTTGGCTTACATCGGGCGCAGACACGTAGGCGAGTCCGACATTACCAACTTCATCTTGCTGAGCCGTGCACGCCAGTCTCTCAAGGTGCCGTTCATCGCATCCGGTGGCTTCGCTGACGGCCAGGGTCTCGCTGCAGCGCTGTGTCTCGGCGCTGAAGGCATCAACATGGGCACGCGCTTCATGTGCACTGTCGAGGCTCCGATCCATCAAAATATCAAGGAGACCATCGTCAACGCCCAGGAAACGGACACTGCACTTGTCATGCGCAAGTGGACAAACACAACCCGCCTGTACAAGAACAAGGTCACACATGAGGCCATCAAGGTTGAGGCGGCGAGCGACGGCAAGAGTTTTGAGCCTATGGCACCTCTGATGAGTGGAAAACGTGGACGTGAGGTATTCGTCAATGGCGATCCCGACTACGGCGTAAGTTATGGTGTGTGATGCATGTGTGATCCCTTGCTGACAACAAACAGGTCTGGACTGCTGGTCAAGTTATAGGTCTCATCCACGATATTCCCACCTGCCAGGAGCTCGTCACTCGTATCGAACGAGAGGCTGAGGAGACGTTGGTGTCGAAGCTCTCACTTACCTCAAAAGCCAAGCTCTGAACAAAGTTGCGAGGCGCCGAGCTCCCAATTTCTGGTTAGGTTGTATAAAATGTGGTGATACTTGATTTGGGCCATGACCATGGTATAGATTAGTATGTCGATATAGCGAAGCCTTGCTGTGAAACCGAAGTGCTCCCACTGTGAAGCCTGACATCTGACTCTGGTCTTCTCTGTGCTATTCATGTGCCCTGCTGATTGGTCTTGAGGTTCGGGTCACTACGGTTCCTTATGATGAATCTACTCAGGTAGATAGTCGTCATGTACCATACTTGGAAGGGGTCATACACGCCTTGCTCATGATCAACTAGAGACAAACTCTTTCGGGTTTCTAACAAGACCGGTTATCGAGGTGGACCGGCAATCACATGCCAGGAAGAAGAGATTGCCACATGATAGAAACCAAAAGCAACCCTGTACGATTCGTGGTTAACGCCAGAGAGACTGCTATCGTAGGCTCGGAATTCTTCTCGATGGCCTTGCGATAGACTTGGTCTTCGCTAGAATGAATATGAGAACGTGGCGGTCACTTTGATGCGGTCGGTATGTCGTAGTTATGGCAATGGTCGTTATCAACCTACCTCGACAAAGTGGGGCTCTGGCGAGGTCTAGGTTACTAGGTAGTTACGTTAGGGGTTACTCTTATTACTAGGTAGGTCCAGGACGAGGGCTCGCTCAATCAAGGTTAGGTAGCTTCCGCAGCCAGCTGCGTAGTTACGTGCCAACAAGTTCAACGTCACTGCCATTCGCAGAGTAAAGCATCCATCATCATACTCGTCGACGCCGACCAGCAATCATTTCGAACCCCCCCTCCCCACCCCCTCGAACACAGAACTGCACTTGAAGCGTTCCTTCTGCCGACTTCTTCTCTGTGTCCATATTACACGTAGCCTAGTCTACTCCCTCCAGAATGACGACACTCGCCGACCCCTCCCCCGCACCCTTCGACTTCCCGCGCGAATACCATTTCCCTCCCTTCTTCACCCGCCAAACGAATCTGACCACCCACCACAGCCAACTCGAGAAATGGTCATCCCTCGTGCTATCCTACTGCTCGCACCACCGTCTATATAAACTCTCCCTGTCCAGCCCTGCGACGGAGGATCTCTTCCACAACCGAAAGCTGAACCGGAGGCTGAGCACCGCCGATGCGCGTGAAGTCCTCGACTTCATGCGTAAGGAGGGACGAGCCGAGTTTGTTGGTGGAAAGGACAGCGCCGGCGATATTGCGTGGATCTACTGGAAGACGCCCGAAGAGTGGGCGCGAGAGCTGGAGAGCTGGGTGGATGAGACGGCGCAAAAGGGGGCCGTCTTGACCCTTTACGAACTGACCGAGGGGGAGGGAACGAGAGGAGCGCGTAAGTACCAGACCCTCCAGACCCTTTGGGCTTCTTCGCTGGTTCATCGCTTAACGTTGTGCAAGCTTTCCATGGTCTCGACCCCGATTTGCTACAAAAAGCGCTACAGGTTCTCGTGAAGCGCGGCAAGGCCCAGATCTTCGGCCAGGAGGATTCGCAGGGTGTCAAGTTCTTCTGAGAGTGCGCATGGACTAATCGTCAAAGCCATTTCTTCATATCATGCGTGAAAAGCTATGCTACCATACCGCGGGAAGCGGACAACAGCCCACAAAGTTGAGGACCTCGTTATAGCCCAGACACGAGTCGGGGCTAAACTCGAATGCAGATGCCTACCAACGCCATTGCTCCCCATATTCAACAAGATCCAACGCAAACATAACCCAAAGGGGCCAGACTACTACTACTACTACTACTACTACTACTTCTACCACTACTCCTCGAAGAATTTCGAACACAGATACCTCGGGTCGAATTTGAGCTCTTGCTGCATCGCAATGTCCAGCAACCAGTCCGACGCAACAACTCGGGGTTCCATGTTACCCTGTCGCGCCATGGTCTCAAACCTCTTCCATAGCCTCTTCTCTTCGGGACTCGACGTGCTGAGGAGATACACCGGATCGGGTCCGTCCACGTCGTCTTCAGAGGGGTCAGTTGGCTTGATCGTGGAACCACTGCGTGGTCCATACACCAGGAACTGTGCTCCGTTGGCCTCCGCGATGGCCTTGTAGCTTTCAGTGCCATTCTTTATCATGGCCGTGCAGTATATTGGGACACCTAAGAGGAGCTTGCCCTGGTTCTTCTTGGCTCTCTCGACCGAGGTCTGAAGCTTGAGATTGAACTTCTTCTCGTTCTCCTTGTCCTTGAGGAAGTAATTCTCTGGAGGCGGAACTGTACCGGTATCGAGACAATCCTCGATCCAGCTTGATGATACAATGGTCACGCCCTTGGACAAATTGCGGAGAAATTTGACGGTGCGCACTAGCTGAGGAGCGACAAGATAATCGCAGGGTTGACCATCGGCTACGACGGCAATACCAAGTTCCCGGAGCTTCTTCTATCGAAGGGGTTAGCAGAGAACAAGGCAAGTCCGTGCGACAGATAAGACTTACACGGTCAGCATCTTCCCTGTGCTTCTCGCTCACCCATCGCTTGAATCCTGTGAGAATAACCCTTGCCTCAACCTCCTTCAAAGTCGGCTTGATTCTCTTGGTTGGTCTCTTGGCGGCAGAAGTACAAGGTTCTTCTTCTTCATCGTCATCAGTGGCAGCCGGTACAGGGCTCGAAGCGTTTCGGCGGTTTAGATGTTGCTTCTCGATTTGATCCGCTGCCCGCTTCCCGCCCCAATGGCCATCTTTGATCCCACGCTTCTTTTCCTTCTCGTACAATGCGATGTCGGGTGCAAGGCCCGATAGTCTGTCCAGAGCCTTTTCCTTAGCGCTGCGGCTCGAAGAGGATACGGTTGATGGGGTCTCGTTCTCCTTGCCAAAGCGCATGTGACGGCGTTCACGCGCAGGTGTTGCAAATTCGGTTGCACCTCGCTTTGCGGTTGCGGGAACTACAGGTACCTCTGCAGACTTGTCGGCAAGGTTGGCAACCGAGTCCTTCATGACGTCGAACTCCTTCCGGGCTTGACGCCCAATGGCCACTCCTTCGGCAGGACCACCCGAATACGCGTTATCTTGTGCCATATCCAGCATCTTACGCTTTCGTTTTGACGTGGGAGAGAGCAGCTCCGGGCCACCTGGGTAGTAGAGAGCGCGCAGCTTAGCCTCGTCCAAAAAGGTCTGGCCAATGACCTCGCCCAGATTGGTGCGTGGCGGGAAGTGCGTGTACTTGCTAACGGTCAGGCTTTGCATTTCGCACTTGGCGTAGCTTTCCTCAATCCACAGGTGGTTGGCCATGTCAATGTTCCAATCACGCGCGGCCTCGCACTTTTCGCTGCTGTCGAGTGCGGTGATGAGGTGTGTGTTGTCCGCCTTCATGGTTTTGGTGTAAATTGCGCCAGTAGCCGTGACCAAGTTCTCAAGATAGATGCGAGCCTCGCCGCCATAGTTGGAAAGCGTGATTCTCTTGTCTTTAAACCCCGGTATTCCATCCCTCGGGATAGGATAGTGTAGAAGTCTACGCAGAGGCGAGGTCCACTCGTTGTGTGTAATGAGGTGATACAACCAGGACAGGTTACCGACGTTTTTGGAACGATGCGATGCTTTTATATATTGCGGGCCGTCGCGAAACTGACAGATGAACATGTCGCACTCTTCGGGTGTGTCGGTCACATCGCCGCCGCCGTCCATAATGAGGTCTTTGACAATCTCCCTCAGGCGGACGCTGATACTCAGATCGGCTGAGAGCATGACCTTCTTTTTGTTGAAGACAGTAAGCTTCGGTCGCGCCCCTGTGATGGAATCAGCTAGAGTTGGCATGTAGGCGGGGCGAGCTGAAGTTGCACCCTTTAGATGTTGACTAGAGGGGGTGGGGATGGTGCCCCCTGGTCGCGTCTGGAGGATCTCGGGGTCGGGCAGCATGTAGGGGCCTTCGTCGATCCTCTTCCCCAGCTTGAAGCAATCATCGAACCAATGTGGAAGCACTATCTTGCACTTCAGTTTCTTGTCGATAGCCGTCTGACACTTCGGATGATCAGTAGACATAGCAACGATGTGCGTGACTACCTTGGTTAGGCCATCCGACTCGATTCCACCCATGGCCATAGTCGCTCCGATTATAGCTTCCTTGTCGGAGTTGGGTATGTCGGCGCAGGTGAGCACAACGTCGGACATAATCATCCTAGGATCCGGCGAGAAGGGCCGAATCTGCGCTTGCTTGTTCTTAGACAACGACGCTGGAATCCATGTCGACTTGACTATCGGGAGCATTGCAGCAGTGGCCTCGACGTAGGCAGGGAAGTCGATCGTGTTGGAGATGACGTGTGTTGCTCCCTGAAGCGGTAATGCGCCGCCGCGCTTCGAGGAGAGCACCGAGCCGCCATATTTGATGACGCTCTGGGTGAGCTAGAGGGGAGCAGTCGGGTCAGTTGCGCCGGGGCAGAAAAGGGTGCATGCCAGTTACTCGGGGGGGAAGCATGCCATAGTACTCACCTGTTGGATCTGCTCCTCGTCCAGTTCCCTGCTCGGGACAAAGACGAATGCACACGAACTGAACAATTGTCCAGCCAAGCCATTCTGGTCAGCCATCTTGGCAGTCGGTTGGGTTCGGAGCGTCGCGAACGTTCGCCGTCGTAGATGTGTTCGTGTTGCAGAAGCAAGAAAGCCGAGTTAGAGCAGAGACATGAAGCAGAAGCTCGGTACTGGTACTTGGATAGTTGCCTGGTCGCTTTGATTGCTAGATCCGGGCGGTGGGAATGCAATTGTTTTCCCTAGGACCTAGGTAGTCGGGAAAGTCAGACGCGTTTGACTACTTTACAGGGGGAGGCGCCCACCGACCAACCGCGACTTTACGCGAACCTCTCTAGCGCCATTGCACCTGACGTGCCTTCCATCAAGTTCTTCCCGGGTTCACTCAACTTATCTAATAGTGCAGATACGGATATCCGTAGATTATGCATAACTACTTGCTTATCTAGTACTCTTGTGATGCAGCGAGGTATGTATGCAATGCACTGGCCGTGAATCAATTGATACGGGATACACTTCCGAATTCACTCACTTCTCATCTGACGCATCCATGATCCATCATTTGGGAGCCTAGTTGTATAGTCCGTAGCGGTGACTCCGTCAACCATCTTGGCAAATCAATGCCTGATTGATGGTGTGGCCAACAAACATCTTATTCGTGGTCAAGACCCGGGCCCCTGTAAGTCTGTCTCGTCCTGCTGGCCCTTACTGCCCGACTCTTCGTACTACACCAAAGATCCAGAAGGCAGCAATTGGGCTATCAGATGAGGTCGCCGTCATATGCGGTAGGTAGATATGTTCCTCATCTCCAGGCCAGTGCACCCGGGATATACACCGTTATTGAGCAGGACAGGCCGACAGGGAGGTCGGATAATCCCGGTGGGAGTAAACGAGACGCTCCCGGATACTCAGCAAAGACCCTGGCTGTCTTGCTGGTTTCACGAGACGATGGATGGTAATCACACTGTTATCCCACTTGGAGTCCTGGACTCTTGGGGTAAGCGTGAGTTCGTCAATGGTTTGGTACATAGGTGCAAAGTAGGCACTCTGTCCCAGTTACATGCAGGCAGGTATCCAGCCTGGCGCCACTTCAAGTGCCGCTAGAACGTCGAGTACTTTGGTCCATGTAGGTAGTTAGGGTACTCGTTGATGTTCTCTTCCATTCCATGCACTGGTAATAGGAGGAGGCCCTTGTTGTCGTCATCCCCGTCCTCGCCACCATCTTCACCTTCGCCCTCGTTGGCGAATCCCGAGTCATTTTTGCTGCCCACGACAACACGAGCGCGCAGTTACCTGTCGACCAGTCCAGAAATGCCGATCGGACGAAGCTGGAGCAGAGGATTGTACCGCACGAAAAGGCAACCACGTACATACTTACCTGGGAAGTATCCGCGGGGAAAGGCAGTAGCCTCAAATAGACGGGCTGCGGTGTTGGGGCTGTAATCCTGAGCTTCGGTCCAGCGGTTTGGTTGATATTGGTGACAGAAGTGAAAACAGGCGTTTGTGGTTGTATGTTGGTTGAGTTAAGCTTAGGTGTCAGATCTATTCGAGAACCTCGTCAATAATTTGTTGCTAGGGACTATGCGTACCGGTAGTACTCGGTTAGTTCCAAACTGACGCTTCCTAATTGATTCAACTACTCCCTACTCGAGGAGTCAAGGGCTTTCTGGTGGGCAAAGGTGATGGTTTTTTACGGATGGTAGTTTTCCTTGACGGTAATTGAAACTGATGTGTTCCCTATCCTTCGCTGCGATTTAGGTAACCATACGCAATGGTGTCGTTTCTTCTGTGGCATATGTCTGTAGGGAAGTCTTTCACCTATAGTTTTGGGTTTCTAACGTAAGACCTTTCCTCGGGGCCTAACCATACGTCTAACTTCATTTTGTGGCCTCTATGTTGGTTTTGATTCAACTTTACAAGCCCATTGTTTCCTTCCAGTATGGCAAATAGACCGAAAGAACACAGCTCTGAGCTCAAGCGGTTTGTTCACCGGACCCCCCAAGGACGGCATCGATACTAAATATGACTTGTTTCCTTGCCGTTTGTATAAACATCGTTCGTATAGAAACGCATAACTTTACGTCGTCAACGGTGAGGATAGGTCATCGCCAGTTAACTACCTACCGACCACTATATCCCAGTTACTATGTGGATTATAGTCTCTGCAACAGGGGATCATGGCGCCGTACATATGCACATGAAAGCAATCATGTAGTTAATGCAAGGATGAACCAATTATTTAAATCTGCTTGAAATCAATATATTCTCTCTGGGAAAAGCGTCTTCCGCTGTTAACCAAAATTGTCCCGGGGCAACATTGGTCTGTGTTGAGCCGGCCACCCTCACTCTGCTCCTGCCCTTTCATTTCGCAGCAACTTTCACTTCCAGAGCATTGACTTATGACACGGTGTCTTTCATAGATGATGGATCTACTGTATCATATGAGGCGGTGCTTGAAAGCTGAACACTGAGCTTGGTCGCTGAGGATAACGCTGCCTGGTGTCACAGTCTGAACCCAGCTGCTGCGCTGCCTATATATGATACCGGTGGTTACATAGCCAGGATCCGACTCCAAACATCAATATGGCGCGAGTCGTTTTTCAGTCGTCCCAGAACCTCGTTTGCACCTACGGAGTAGGTACCTAGGTAGGTAATACCACTCCACACCCCCTTTCCCACCCTCACTTCTCCATCTCCCTAACCCGAATCCTCTTCCACAACTTAACCTCCCTTTCGACTTGTTTCAGCAAATCTCCCCCAAGCGCATCCACATCCAGCTTTATGTCACAAATCCCGCTCCGCAACGAGTCTGCGTATCCGTCATGCTGGGCGTGATACACTACCGGGTTGACCGCCTCATGCAACGCCGTCACGGCCAGCACCAGGGCGCGCGTGCGCTGGCACAACGCGTGCCCGTACTCCGCGTTGACACGCACCCAGTCCTCGAGGGAGACCTGGTGGCCTTTCTCGTCGCTGCGGGCTGGTCCCGGAGAGTCCCTGGGCGGCGCCTTGGTGCGGCTACACTTGGGAAAGGTGGGAGAAGGGCTCTTGGAGGTCGAGGTTGTGTATACCCGGCGCTTATTCGGAGGCTGCTTCACCGCGGGAGTCATGTGGAAGGTTTCAGGGGCTAGCCAGGGCTCTGAGGGGGGTGATGGCTGTGGAATTGGCTCAACGGTGGCATCTCGAGGAAAGGGTTGTTATTCTGATAGTGATTGTACCCCGGGCCAAAGTCCAGGTCGACCCTAGGTCGGACGTAGCCATTAGGGTTGGGTGCTAGGATATTGATGGCCGGCATCCTGCTATGGGGATGGTTGGTCTTGTCTTGCGAGCGATAGTTGTTGTGTGCCATTTTGATAATGTAGCTGATGTAGCTGATGTACCGGAAGAAGTTATCCCTTTACCGCAAACAGTGAACCAGGGGCTAGAGGCTTGAATTAGGTACCAAGACATATCCTTGAGTGGAAGACCCTTTCTACTTAAGTACTCGAAAACCATGGGACAGCCACACGCAGAGCACAAAGGTATATCAAGGTGGCCCGGCTGTCGACGGGCTTCTTCTTCTATCTACCCAACGTTTGGGTTGTTTACCCGCTATAACCTCGAAGACAATGACGTCCTCTGATTGCAACATACTAGGCAGTGTCTCTTTTGTCTTGGATGGAGAGTTCGAACAGATACCCAGGCAGTGCAATAGTGCCATGCACTTCCTGTCTATCTTTTTCACAACTGCATCTTCACAACTGCATCTTCTAGTCGACCTAGCTGAGCTTACTGCCGTTCTACTAGACTACGGGGTTGGGCGTCGTTCAGAACACTTCTAACGTTAATAACTAAACAAATCCCGTCTCTAATAATCTATCGGCTACAGTAGCCAGAGCTTGATGACACACATGCTACTTAGGCGAGAACTACGACATTCAACCTTATATATGATTTGCTTTATTCAAGTAACAACCAGTTGGCATTTCTGTCTCAAAACGAACTACGGGGTTTTTAAGATCCCAACCTAGGTAAAGTCTCAAAAGGAGTGGAAAGCAGACTATATGGATGGAACCTCTCGAAAGGTCGAATCAAGTCACGCAACGTCTAAAGCTCATGTTCTATCGCCACTCTGCATCTCTGCATCCCCTGTACACAGTCGAGCACTTCGGCTGAAATAGGTGCTTCAACGCAAAGACGACGACGAATGAGCCAGTGTGGGAGAAGAGAACATAAAGAAACAACCTCGTCAACTCAGCGTATTATTAGGTAGCTCAGCTGAGCACCTGATCCTTAACCTCCTGAACATCTTGCACCTGATCGGTTTCGGGCTTCTTGGTCACCGTCTCCTCCAAGATCGACTCTCCTGCAGTGTTAGTAGCCAACGTTTTTGGTTCATCAAGAGCATCATCGCCACCGGTCGCATCATCAGCATTGCCGCCATCGGTTGACTCGGTTGATTCAACGACGCCAGCCTCGCCCTTCGAGTCCGCAGGTTCCGGTGCCTCTGGTGGCTCTTGCAGAGTTTCCGAAACCTCAACTGTAGGTTGAACCTTTTCCTCAGATGTTGACTTTTCGCCAAGACCGTCGACCGTTACCGTGCCCTCTTCATCAATGGACCACAGAACCCGTGTACCCGAGAAACTCAAGACAGGCATTCCAGAAGACGGGGGTGGCGCTGAGCTAGGGCTTGAGCTCTTGGTCGGCGCTCTACGCTGCGGGCCTCTTGCACGCCCCTTACGAGCGTCAACCAGCGGTGCTTTTTCTTTCTCCTCAATTCCTTCCTCTGGTTTGGGCTCGTCCTTCTTCGGGGCTTGAGGGCCGAGCTGTAGACGCTTGTTCAGATCAGACATAAACCCAGCTTGCAGGGCCGCAATTTTGCCACCAGCAGGTCGGGCTGGGACCGCAGGCTTCTGCTTTGGTACACCCCCTGGTCCTTGAACTCGGACGTTGGTTTTGCCGGTCTCGTGGGGAGTTGCGGTTTGGGTCGATCCGGTAGACTGGGTTTGTCATCACCAGAGCCCTGCTTCCTAGGCCGGGCAGGGATCGCAGGTTTCGATTGCGTGGCCTCAATGGGCGAGTTTGGTGCCTCCTCTTTCTCCTGTTGTGGTGTTGACACTGTAGTGGAGAGCTGCAAGGAATCAGGTGTGTCTTCCCACACGTCGCGACTCGGAAAACGTTGAGTTAATGACGGTCTTGATGTCTGAACCTCCCTGGCCATATGGGGTTGAGCCTTGGCCCAGGATTTGACTTGCTGCTTCCGCTGTATGTTATCAGGGCTACGATCCTCAAGTTCAGCAAGCTCTTCCTGCCTCCTGGCGAATGCCTGTGCGGGTGTCTCTCCCTCACGAGTCTCAGGGTCCATGGCCTTCTGCTCGCCGGGCTTCTGGGAACCTGCAACAGGTTCAGGCGTGGATACCTCGGCTGTAGCATGTACACTGTTAGGGGCATCTTCCCAAATATCTCGGCTGGGAAATCTCTGGCGAAACTCCTTGAGAGAGTCAGGACGAGGCCTGGTGGCGTTCTTGTCGTCTTCCGGGAACAGCGGCTCGTACTCCTCAACATCATCTAGGGGAGTCGATACCAGCTCGGGGGGCGGTGGGCTATAGACGCTGGCAGGACGACTAGTCGGGCGGCTCCTTGGGTGTTCCATCTCATAGGAGCTGCCGCGCCGCTCAGCCGGGGGTGGTACGGCTGGCTGCATATCATAAGAGGACGGGTCCTTAGCAACCTCATCGGAAGCAAGGATCGGGTAGTCATGGTTGCCCTCGTCGCCGTCGCCCATGTATGAATCCTCGTTACCAAATTTAGCAAAGCCCTTGTGATGACCGTGCTCGGCGACATGAATGACATCGTCGTCATCGACAGCGTTGTCGATAGAGATGTTGGGACCCGCAAAACTGTCCTTCAAGGGCGAAGAGACGGGCTCCTGGTGCTTGGCAGCAGCGGAAGGTGGTCGCGGTGACGAGATTCGGGAGGCGTATTCCTCGGTAGCCTGGAAGCCGACCTGCTCGCTGGGAGTCGACACGTAGTCACTAGTTCCTGTTGATTTGGTTAGACGTACTCCAAAGGTTTATGGCGTTGCAATGTTTTACCGAAACCAGTCCCACGGTTGGCAGTATCCCGCACAATCTTGTTGAGCTCTTCCCCGCTCATCGAGTAGTCGGTGACACGATCGTGTAGGTGGTTGTAAATTTGCTCCTTCTTCTGCAGCTCGGGGTGCTTTTCGTAGTACATCTTGTCGAGCTTGTCGCTGGAGACGGTGCCGTGGCCGTGGAGGCCGTAACTGCCGGGGGGGACAGACTCGAACCCGCTGCGAGAACTGTGCTTTCTCGAGTGGTTGCGACCTGACTTGGCAAACGGGTCTGGGGCGATGCCAACGCTCGGTGCGGGCGAAGGAGCCTGTACATCCCCGGCATTGCCAAAGAGGGGCACGCGGATACCGATTTCCGGGATGCCGTGCTCGTCGCCGAAATGGCTGTCAGTCTGCGACAACTGACTGGTCGTGCTCGCCTTCTTCTTTAGACTGCGGCTGGGCGGGTAGACATCCTCGGCCGTGGGCCTCCCAATACCGTAAGCAGCGGCTCTATCGGAGTCGGTGCGCGTGACAGTCGCGACACGCTGTTTGGCGCTCTGCGCGGGCATGGTTGGCTTTGGGGCGTGTAGTTTAAGATCCTCAGCGACCGAGCGAGTCTGCTCGGGCGAGGAGGAGAGACGGCGGTCTGTTTCGGTGGACAAGGCCATCTCGTCGGTCGCGTAGGCAGCATATTCTTGACCCTCTTGGCCGATTGAAGGCAAGTCGACACTACTGGAGCGGGCGACGGGATCGGACGGCATGCCCAGAAGCTGGCCGCTGGTCCGGCGAGCCTTGTTGGTGAAGCCATCGTTCAAGGGCGAGGGAGCAAAGCGATCGGGGTTGGGTGAGACGGAGCGGTTCACGCGGGACTTTACAGGACGAGGAGGAACGGCGGGTAGCAAGGTGCCGGTGTTGTCCTTGTCCGGGGCCTGGCCTCGCGAGGGACGAGGCGGGATCGATGGTGGTGACATGGTGGCAGTAGACATTGTTGTCATCGAGAGAAGCTGGTGCTAGCTACTTTCGACCGGAGTCTGCTGTTATGAGCGATGAAGGGTTTCGAGTGGATATTTGGTATTGTCGGGACAAGGTTGAGGCCTATAAAGACTTTGGAGAATGTCAGCGGGAGCGCATGACCAATTGAGCCAGGGTCCACGTGAGATGTGTGTGAGGCAGCATAAGTGGACAGCAACCCGCCAACTATAATCAAGGATACGGATAGTCCCTTGTAATCAGTGACGGCTGAATTGACGAGAAGCCCAACCACGGTCAGGCAAGCGAACATTGCCGAAACGTTTGGTGAATGGATCAATGCGAGATGGGTGTATCAGATCAGGCATACACACCGCATAAATGCCACTAAGTCCTGATCGACGAGGTGCCAGAGCTACAGCAGGCAAACCAGAGCTCCAGTCGGTGGGCTCTTCTTCAGGGCGTGTTTGAGACTAAAAGCTCGAAGCCGTGGTTTGTTTGTTTGATCGTTATTCTTGGATTTCCTGTTCGAACGGTTCGTGAGCAATGATGATCAAGGGAGGAAGAAAAAATCAGATAAAGACATAACAAGTAGATAGACTCGAGAGGCAAAGAGTTAATAGACGGTGAAGAGAGATGCATGCTTGTGCTCTGCGTGCAGGAAGAGCCACCAGTACATCTCGTTATCCATGGCTTGTGGCGGCCAGCAGCGGGGCACAAACACACGCTCTCTCTCACTCTCTCTCTCTCCCTGTCTCGTACGCGTGAGCACACACACACACACACACACACACACAAACACACTCTCACGCCACAGGCAACTGGAAAAGCTTGACGCACGCAATCGCACAGAAAGACAGCATGATGATGCTGAGGAGGATGCAAGAGATAGGAAACTCATCCACTATCAGCTTTGCCTCCAACGCAACAAGCTGCAAACGCCATTTGGCTTTTTTCCCCAGTCCCAAAGCACATCGAGGCTCGATTGCATCATGTTTGCTTTGGAAGCTAGAGTGGATAGTGCAGCGAGTGTGGTGGAGGGCGCGAGAGTTCCAAGGTGGAGGAGGGGGCTCTCTCATCAGTCATATTCTGCCGATTGGGTTACTTACGAGTAAAGTCTGATGGAGAAGCTCCTGATTCCGAATTGTCAAATGTTTGTCGGGTCTTGCAAGCGAACAAGCATTCAAGTATACGATAGTGTAAATCTGGCTGGACTTGGAGGCGGAGGAGGAAGAGGAGGGGGCTTGATTCCAATTGGCTTTACGAAACCTATTGCAACTGCCAACAATGATGGCCCAGGGAAAGGGCAGCAGGCCGCTTGTTAAATACATCCCACTGTTTCAGCAAGCTGCACCTTTAGGGGGCTATCGATGTCATGAGTGTGGAAGTGTACCAACTAACTTACTCCGTACACAGTACGGTCACAACATCCACGCAGGGACCACCAGAGCTCATGTGGGATGTCAAGTCAAGTCCCACGATGCTACCCCATAAAACAGTACTCCGCAAGTACTGCTGTATCGTGGCTGGACCTTCTGTATATACGCATGGCGTGTATCATAATGTACTTACTCTGGGTTGGTCTGCAGACTACGATAGCCTTCACGTAGTCAAGTAGTCGAGGCATCTTGGCGAAAGCAAGGATGTACTTGTAGTAGCGTACGCACTCAACTTGAAAGATACGGTAGCTACGAAGTGACTGATGACGTATGCAACTCTATACCAAGTAAGTAGCTGTCAAATATGACACCGTGGTAACTGCGAATCGGCGTAATGGATTATACCAAGTAGTCTGGCGTGGGGTCGTGTCACGGTAGGGGCAGCAACACCGTAGTTACTGTAGTAAGTACTTGCAACATGTCGTGGACAACAAATGATGCTAGTGACTTTACTAATCGTGTCATCCACTTGTAACTAGTGGCTACGTCCTACTACGTACTGTGCACTGTACTAACTATGCAGATACTGGCAGCAGGGCAGCAAATATGACCTTCATACGCGCGGTGACAGTTTCGATCGCGATCATCTGTCCGGTTGCTTCCTGCACTGGAAACGCACCACCTTCCTATACAGGACATGTACTCTAGTCTCTCTTGTGTGACAACTCGTCACTCATTATCGCTAATTTACCGCTTTTCAGATCACGATCGGTTTAAACAAATCCAACAAGACGCTCTCGCCTATTCAAATCGAAAGCTAACACTTGCCCTGCGGGGCTCCTCAACAATCAGCTTACAGGGCTAAGCCTCGTGTGACCGAAACACCCCAAACCCGTAGTTATTCTATGTAATAATTTCACTAATTCTACTTACGCTGTTGACAAGTGGAAGGCGACAATAATAAAGGCAATGCGCGTCGGTCTAAAACAGAGCTTGAAGTTGGCTGGAACCCGTTACGTGACTGCAAAAGGGCTCCCTGTACGGAGTACGGATAGTAAAGAAAAGAGAGGATTGGAGCGGCTCATGGAATCTAGAGCTTTGCGACCTAACTTGCTGGCCTGGAGCCGGACGTCTTTAACCTGTACCGACCTGACGGAACGAGTCATCTGACGATGTGATAGGATGCTGGAGCGCATAGAACCGTAATAGAACCCCTGCACTAGGTGGGCTTCAGAAGAAGTACTCCGTATTCCGGTAGTGTATTCAAGGCGGTCAGGATAGTGCGTTTGCCCAATGAGGTTCTACTCAGTACATCGGCAACCCGAGTCCTTGAATTGAAGGTTCTTCTATGTAGTACGTAGTACGACGCCTTCGACTCTCCGGTTTTGGTTTGTTTCGAAGAGAAGCCTGAGCTCCATCCACTCCGCCTTGACATAAACGACGGATAACAGGTTTCTTTGTACCGAATCCGTACTCGTGGCTGAACGCCACTCAAGTCTGGGCTCGAAGCCCACAATTTCACGAGCAACCGCCCTGAAAATGCGAATGTGGTGGCGTAGAGACGCATCATGATAGGTGACACATAGCCCCACCAGCACCTACCGTAGTACTGTGTAACTTACTACAGTACAGTAACTAGTTAGCTACTACTACGGTACGTACTCGGGATCGACGATTATTGAGAAACCATTGGTACTTCGTACTCTACTATTGACTGGGTATGGGAGTAGCAACAAAGAAAACAGCCGTTGATGATCAATTGTGATACTAGTGGTCGGAAGGAAACTCCCCTCACGAGATGCTGCAGTGCTTCGGACAACTTCTTACACGCTCTGTTTGAAGACATCAACCTGCAGGGCCCGCTGGGGCAGCTTGCGTCAATCGTCTGGAGACGAGCGGGATCTTCGGCCATTAATAAAGTTTACTGTGCTGCTTTGGCATCGATGCTCCGCGCATACTACCCAGTACGTACAGTACACCTCCCTATGGCTGTTTGCAGTTGTCTGGCTGGATACGTGCCCCGTTACTCAGTAACTTAGTGGGTGGATCAATTAATGGGTATCGTTCTGTCGTAGTTAGTAGTAAATCTGACGTTAGAGCTCAAGACTTTGATACCAACTTAAATCCCCGTTCCGCACCTACGTTACACCGGCTACTACAATTGCATCGTGGTAAGCCGTTTCACGGCTAACTGCAAAAAACCGCGAGGTGGTATGCTTACTTTTTACTTGGCGAGTGATCTTTGATGAGTAAGTACGGAGTATTCAAGGTATGGTCTCAACAACTTTTTTTGCTATGGGTCAATGTCCCCTATACACAACTTCGATTCCATCACAGTACGTCGTACGTGTTCCGTTGCAAGATAACAGTGGGACTGGACTACTGTGTAGATGCGAGTACGGAGTAACTAGTTACTGTGTGTAGTGCTGTGTAGTTCACCACTGGTTCCACCTGTCCGCCTTCCGTCACTACACAGTAGTTACGTCAACAACTCCCAAGTCAGCCCGGTTTAGAAAGGGTCACGATGCGTCCAACTGCGTCGTCAATATCGAGAGTCTGCGTATTTGACCGTCCCCTTTGCTAGTCAGCTGGTGGTCATAGTCCGCCCGCCGGAAGTACATGCATTTCCACCTGCTCTAGCTATTCATCTCATCTTGCCACTTGGGTTCAGGCCCAGCCCTGGGGAATACACCGTGAACGAATAAAATATAGATTCCGACTGAGCCTCCCCGTTAGTACCTACGGGGATCGTGGGGGCATACGATCACTCGAAGATTAGAACCACATCAACTGTTCTTTCCCTGGTGTGTGGCCTGCGAATTGCGACGGAGGAATTTGCTCGATTCAGATATGCCAGGTACGTTTTTCCACGTCGAAACTCGTAAATGGAGAAATGCAGAAAACTCAAGCAGTCGCCAAACGATGGGGAACCAGTACGCCTATACCCCAAACAAGAACCCCGTTGGAAACCTGTTGTTCTTCAACAGTTTCTCAACTTGTTCACTTCCTGAGTCCTACCACCGGCCCTCCTGTAACCCTGGCAATGCCACCTCGCATAAGTCATACTCGGCAGTTCGTCATTCGTTTGATTTTTTTTCGAGTGGCCGTCCGTCGTGGTTACTCAGCCAGCATTCTTGGCAGAGTATATATTGACCGCCGGATCGGAGTGCAAGTAACCTAAACGATCATCTGCGCAACACCCTGTCCGCCTAGAGTCTTGCTTCCCACAAAGGCCTGGCCCTTGACGCCGGCAAGTGCGTAGCATGCACCGGTAAAGGTGAGTACAATAGCAGCGGCAATTAGACTTGTCGCTACTTGCGTAATGAGACTCAGCCATTGTATCAAGGCCATAACACCGTAAGTGGCAGCGCGCATGTAGTTGGTCGATATCTTGCGGACAGCCGCATCGAACGAAGACGATGTCGGGCAGATTCGGAGCAGCAGAGGCACCTCGATGAATAGGATGACAAACGACGATACACTACCGTTCGGGTCAGCATTGCAGATCACGGGTGACCTCAACTAAGTTACTTCGCGGGTACTCACAGGCAGACAATACTGAAGGGAATAATGGTGGGGTGAATAGTGATGATATTCGAGATTCCAAGAGCAAAGCATAGGATCATGGACAGTATTCCGAGCCTGATAGGATGCAAACGTTAGCGACGGAACATGAATCTTCTGGTAATTCATGTGGGGGATATGGCGCGAAGTTTGTCGGTTTGATTTTGTCCAACATGCGTCGAGCGCGTCGTCGTTGGCAGGCCGCTAGGTACGTATTTTTCTCTGTGCAAGGGGATAGATGGGTAGAGTAGAGCCTCACCACTGGCCGTAGATACCTGTTCAAAAGAGTCATCCATTAGCCCAAGGAACGTCTCTTGCGGTCATACTGGCCGTCTGGCCGTCTGGCCGACATGACATGTCCAACTTACTGAAGTTCCTCGTCGCGAACTCTTCCTTGAGCGTCATTCTGGCGGTTTAAGGGGATGCTGGGACTGGGTGCAATTGAGGCTTGCTTTGCTCACGATGACGGCTTTGTTCGTAATGACGGCAGTCGTACCCTGCCAGGGAGCTTCGACGACGGTGCAGCTGGCACGAGGTGCTGGTAGGATTGGTTAAGACGGGGAAGAGTGGCCGGTAAGGTCAATTTCGTGCGCTATTGTTGTGTTGCCAGTACAGGTCAGCACTGTTGGAAGATGGCGATGCGATGTTATTGTTTGGATGCGGCTACGTCTGTTAGTTTGCTTGGATGCGAATGATCACCGTATGAGCAAACAATAACCGACGAGGACAGCCAGATCGCCAATTGGGAGCTTTTGTGGATCCCGGGGCCACAACCAGTTAGTTGCCTCAGCTTCTTGACCTAGGTGGTTGTTGCGCCTCGGGCACGCGCGGCAAATAGAGCTTCGCCTGGCCAGCTGCAAGCAGTCGTTTTGGCCGGGGACCTTCACGCCGATTGGTGCCGAGAGTTCCGTCTCGACTCCAGGTGGTGTTGGTGTACAACAAGTAGGTAGGCGCCGTTTCAATTCAGGCTTGAGTTTATAAATTACCTAAGTTATAAACTTTGTAACGATGGTAGGCCTCCTTACAAGTGAACATTTAACAGGATGTCCATGGTCAGGGCGTGGTGGCAGTTTAATCGAGTCGGATGTATGATTAGGCACTTGAACACTGTGGAATAGAGTTGTGTTTCAATCTGTATCATCATTTATTGATGGGCATTGCCAAAGAAGAAAACAACTTAGATTTATTACCATGTCACTTGCATTCCGTTGTACGAAACACGTTTTGAAACGCAAATCGGCATACGATATCGAACGAGTCGGAATGTTGTCAAGCGGGCTCTGGCTCACACGACAAGAGTCAACACCAGTCTAGTAACCTGTCAACCAACGATTTGCGGTCACTAAGCACGTCTTCGGGTGACAACTGCCGTTGCTTCGCTGGAGCCTGGCGTTGGTTGCTGCCTTCATTGCGCATGATCTGACGCGGCTGGGGCTGTGCAAGAGTCCGAGCTGCCCTGGTCATATTCGTGGATTAGAGTCAGGGCACACGCACGGCTTGGTTGCGTCTGTTCCGCGCAGTCTTTGCAGGTAAATTACCGCGAAAATTGGCCGGTTCATAAATGTTTCATTTGTCGCATATCGTGCTCTCAGCCCATAGCTTCTTGGCAAGCTGCCGATTCCATCACTACCTAGCCAACTCTCGCGAGATTAGTGCTCGTCGCGGCCGCGGCGGCGGCAAAACCTCCAGCACTACCGGCCCATCGCTTTTGTCGCACGCACATATTGTATTGTATCCGCAGTCTGGCACGTCTAACCGTAAACCAGCTTGAAAAGATCGTTGAAGACGTAGTACGAGGAGCCATCAGGTAGGAGCTGGAAGGCTTGGGTGTAGTTCAGCGGTTGCTGTTGGTCGTCCACCTAGCCCATGTTAGCTTATACCCAACGCTTTAGGTAGTGAAGGGTTCAACATACCTGAAGCTGGCCAGTCACGAGGACCATAACGCCGCCGTTGACACCGGGCTGGGAATCGAGAGTGGTCACCTGGTGCTTCACCTTTTGGAAAGGAAGCGCCTACGGGTCACAGATGAGTTTCGCTTCGCGGCGGAGGATATCGTCGATGGAGACTTACAGCGAGCTTCTCGCCAATGGGAGCAGCGCCCAGGGTGGCGCTGGACTCGAAGGTCAACATGGAGTTCTCCCGCTGCGACGTGTGTGGTTAGCCGCATCCCCATATCCATTTTGGGGCCGTTCTTACGTAGAGAGGCGCCAGCTGCGATCGATCCTTGTCGAACTGATCGTAGTAGAAGCCGACGAACTGCTCTATACGCGGAGACAGTCAGTATAATTATCGAGATGACAAGGCCCGGTGACCTAGTCGTAGCCCCTTTGCGTCGGCTCGGCTCAGGAATCACTTACTCGCAACCTCCTCAAAGTCTGCACACGGAACGTTAGTATTTCTTTGTTCAATTCAAGTGCAATGGGGCAGCGTAGGCACGTAATCGGAAGCCAGGCCTGGCTATTCATAATTGAATGTGACGCGCTGAATGAGGGGGTGACCTACTGGCTGCCATCTTGTCTGAAGGTCGTGGAGACCGAGGCGCGATGTGAAGTTTGAAGATCGGGTCGATGTTCGTATGTGTAGATGATGAACTCTACCGTCGCGAGACAACGATCAGAGCGGATGGTTTGATGATGTTGTGGGTTGGTTGTTTGGGCAGAGTAAGACCTAGCGGCGAAGAGGTAGAGGTAGGCTGTTGTTTGGAGGGGCACCAAATTTCGAGGAGCTGCGGCTCGTCGGCGGGGTAATGTTAATCTCCCAGTCCGCCAAGGCCCATCTTTGCCGCATGCATGGAAGGTAGGTTCAAGGGGTCGATCCCAACGTCTCGGGCACCTAAATTATTAAGAAAAATCGATTACCTAATCTTCCAACTGAACCCACGCTTCATGCCCAAGTTTATGACTACCCAGCCCAGCCCAATGCCCACCGCCTGTTACACGACAGGTTACCGAAACAAGATCCGCAATTTAGAAGCCATCTTCAACTACCAAGTAATATTTGAGCAAACAGATCTCTGTCGAGGATCCCGGGCGCGGACACGGACACGGACACGCCGTTCCAAGTTTAGACAAGTCTCTGCAGCCTGCTTCTCCCATACCTTGACTGGCATCAATGCAACAATGATCTCTGGAATCATCAAGGGTTAACATAGTTGACTACTGGCCAGCGGAACGACCAGCGGGGCCTTTGTGAGTCGTTGCATATTTATCCAGTCGCCGCCACCCGTCCCGCCCCAGGAACGGTTCGACTCGCTCATGCAGTGTCCCTAATGAGGCAACAATCTTCGACCTTCCCATTGGTCAGTCCATCCTGACGTCAACTACATCGTCGTGCAACATGCCTCGGACCGATGTGAAAGACGAGCCCGAGAGGCTCGAGAAGACAAAGTCGAAAGCACATGATGGCTCGCGACTGCTTCGCCGTCGGAGCCCCAGAGATCGTCCGAGACCAGCTTCCGTCAGTTCTTTGGATCGAGTCTTTGAAACGCAGCGTGATGGCGAGGCCTCTCGCCCTCTCGGTGAATCGGCCAACACCGTCTTCGAGCATCACCCCACACTCAACTCGTACGGAGTGACCGAGCTCCGTGACAGCTTCTTCGATGCCGTCTTCTATCCGCCTGAAGATGTGGACGAGGCAGATCTGAGGAGACGAGCAGAGCTTACTTTGCCCTTTGCATTTCGCAAGAAAGACCCCCTTTCCTTGACGAACTTCTTTCCGCGGCAATGGCATGAGATCAAGAGCGTTACCCGTCGCGTACTGACAACAAGGGCCGGCATCAAACTACTTAAATCATTTCTTGCTTTCTTCGTCGCCTTCGTCTTGTGCCTCGTGCCCACCATCCGGGCATGGCTCGGCCGGTACAGTTACATCATGGTCGTATCAGCCATCTTGAACCACTCGGGTAGAAGCCTCGGCGCGCAAGTCGAAGGGGCTGTTCTCACTATACTGGGTACTGCAACAGGACTGGCATGGGGTTCATTTGGCCTGTGGCTCTCAACCGCGACATCCCCCGCTCGAGTTGGCTTTGGTGGCATTTTGGCAATGTTTCTGTTCATCTACATCTTCATCATCGCTTGCCTCCGTTCCTACTATATCAGGACGTACCAGCTCGTCATCACAGCCGGAATCTCCGTAACGTATACTTGCCTGGCAGACATCTCAGCTAGCGAGATCACTTGGTCGAAACTCCTCGCCTACGGAGTGCCGTGGGTTTTGGGCCAAGCTATAGCCTTGATCCCTTGCTTCGTTGTGGCCCCTGATGCAGGAGCACGCCCTCTAGCTGTGGCACTCCATAACGCATTTTCTGTGATGCTTGTACGTCAAAATCTTGAGCACTGCCCATCGTCAGCGACTGACGAGTTTAGGATGGATTGGTGATCCCCAGATCAGACAACACCAGAACACGTCGGAGACTGGCGCAGACATTCGTCAACTTATCACAGGCGTACCGTGATCTAGTCCTTGATTTTTCCATTACGCTGTTTGATCCCAAGGATATACTACAGCTCCGAAACTTGCTCCAGGGCGTAGTTCGTGCGCTCCAAAGTGTAACGGTCGAGACACGGCTCTTCGATGACTTCAGCAACGTTCGTGGGAAGAATGATACGATAGGGGAATTTGTCATCAATGTCGATCAAGAAGACCGTCCCCACGAGACTGTACATGAGAAGGACCTACTTGGATTCGTGGTTGGCCATCTGGCAGAGCCGACAGAGTCACTCGTGCAGGTGATGAGGTCCTGCCTTAGGAGCTCCGATGCAGTACTGATGGACATGTGTGGACACCGGCAGTACCTTGGACCTCCCGCCGAAGTGTCGGATGATGTCCTCGGCGCTCTCGTGAAGCTACGGAAACGCATAATGGCCTTCGGCAAAGCCCAGGACGATGTGCTGGAAAGCGAGCGGCTTCCCAAAACATGTGCTGTACATCCTGAGATCGTCAAGATATTCGCCTACTGTCGCCCGATTCACCAAGCCGCAACTGCGGTAGAAGCCTTGCTTGTCAAGATCAACAACATGCAGCAAAGGAAGGCAAGGTATCCCAAGTTACACCTGCCATCCTACCCGTTCTGGAAATCGCTATACCGAACGAATGCCCAAGTGCGGCATGACAGAGGTGGTGTGACAGCAGGTATGTGAATTATCAAGTACTGGGTGGTCTGCTACTGACGTAACCTGACAGGTTCATACTTTCGAAGTTTCAGCGATATTGATCAACTCATCCAGAAGATCAAGTCGCGCGATTTTGAACCTCTTCCGCGGAAAGAGTACGTCGATTCAGACGACTATGAAACCTCACATGCTACGATGACTGCCGACGAAATTGAAGACGAGTCCAAGAACAGAAAGACACGCATCGGTTATTCCATTTGGAGGGTATTACATCGTCTACAGGGATTCGAGACTCGCTTCGGATTGAAGACTGCAGCCGTCACAACACTTCTTGCAATTCCTGCATTTTTACCTGCGAGTAACGTTTGGTGGGATGAGTACGAGGCTTGGTGGGCAGTTGTGATGGCCTGGCTCATCATGGCCCCTCGGTATTTATCCAATACTTTCCAGAAAGACTGAGCTAGCCCAAGCTGACCGTTCAAAGTGTAGGAGGAAACATCCAGGATTTGTTCACAAGGACTCTTTGCGCTGTGCTGGGTGCAGTGTGGGGAGGACTTTCGGTCGAGGCAGCCAGCGGTAACCCGTACATCAGCGTAGTGTTCGCACTCGTATTCATGGTGCCTATGATGTATAGATACACACAGAGCTCGCATCCGGTAAGAACCACTGCTCGATTTCGAGACCATTTGCTGACCACAGGACAGAGATCGGGCTTGGTGGGCTGCATTGCCTTTACAGTCGTCTCGCTCTCGGATTACTCTGGCGAAGGCCAATCTTCGATTCCCATCATCGCAGCGACTAGGGGGGGTTCGATAGCAGTTGGAGTCGTTGCATCAGTTGTCGCCAATTGGGTTATCTGGCCTTTCGTCGCACGCCACGATCTTCGCAAGGCCACATCGTTGATGCTGTTCTATTGCAGTATTGTGTACAGGAGTATGTCTAGACTCTTTGACTCTTTCCATCCTTGTCTGCTCTAACAAACCCCTGAACAGGCATTGTGTCGAAGTACGTATACTACGAAGAGGGTCAGGAGCCTACTAAGGAGGATGTCGAAGCGTCTGAAACACTGGAAGGTCGTCTTCGGGAGGGCTTTGTGCGACTGCGAGAACTTTTGGTAATGCACCCACTACCACATTCCAAGGGTTGCGTGACTGACGTGTCCTAGGGTCTGACCAGACATGAAATACGCCTGCGTTCGCCCTACGATCCGATCCCGCACTCGGCTCTGATCGATGCATGTGAGGGCTTCTTCGAGTTCGTCGTTGCCGTTCGGCAATCTTCCCTATTCTACCACCCGCGATTCGTTAGGGACAACCCTGAAGCTGCGGCTCGGCTCTTGGGCTACCGCAGAGACGCCATCGCTACTGTACTGACTAATTTGTACGTACTATCTGGTGCGTTGAGAGCTGATAGAAAAGTGCCAGTAAGTACCAAGTACCACCAGCCAGAAAGCCATTGAGAGACAAAATTGACCGTCTGGCCAGAGATACCTTCCCAACGCTGCGGCCTCCCGCGACGAACTCTTAGAGCAGACGAAGCTGCTGGAAGCCGAGCTCGCGGACGACGCCGATGTTTCTGAGCAGGAAAAGTCGGAAGGCAAGCAGTGGGCGCAAATCTACAGCTACTCGTACAACGAAAGCCTGACGGGCTGCGTCAGACAGTTGCAGGAGCTCGAGAGGTATACGAAACTGATTGTTGGCGAGCAAGGGCATGTATTCGCTTTTGAGTTTTTATTATGGCTAAACATGTTGCTAACCGCTTGAGCAGATTTGACACTGGACTCGACTTTTCAGACTTGCCCGAGCCGGTCAATACTTGACTTATGGTATCGTGTCCGATTTAACCGCATTTTTTCGTGTGTAGGGGCGTTTGTTTAGTTGGAGAGAGTTAGGTACCACTTTGGCATAATGATATGGCACCAAGATCATGGGCATAACAACACAACATTCATCTACAAGGAGGAGAATCGAATCATTCATGACCCCTTCCGCGGTTCCCCTCCAGTTTTTTCTTCCTTGAAAACAACCATACCACCCAGCAATGGCTACACTCTTGGTGTATCTCTCATCTACCGTTTTATGCGTGTGCATCCAACGTCCCGGACATGTGGCTGATATAATCTGGTCAACAAGCATATGTTTGCAAGAATGAATTGCCTGATATCCACAAGATGACACGGGGGTGGATCCGTGTACCGAGAGGACACACCAAAGTCGAATATCTTTCTCCAGGCCTAGGGGACTAGTCTGCTGAAGCCCAAGCTAGGGTAGGTAGTCTGCGTTGTCGATAAGAAATGTGCTACCGGCAGCGCGCCCGAAGAACGAGAGGGATAATGTCAAAGTTGATGTGTCACACATGTGCGTTGAAAGGAGTTGGCCGTATTTCCCAAGGGGGGGCGGACGTACATAATGGCTGGATTAAATGCCCGGGGGGCAGCCGATGGCGAAGCTACAAATGGACACTCTCCAAAGACATACCAAAAACAGTCATGTTCGAGATGTTCTTCACATGAGAACAAACAGAGATAAGTCCAGCTGTGTTAAGAATTCATGTATTCGAGTAGGCCACTTATTCGGCCAAATCATATCCACAATTACTTCTTCGACCACGGACGGAGCAGCCCTGTCCCTATTACAGAGGAATCGGTGGACCACCAATGCTTGAAGGATCCAACTTAAAAGCCCCCCCCCCCGTCCCTCTCGCCCAACACCTGTCGTACGTTCAAAGTCGGTATTGTCTAAAAGTGAAGTTTTTCGTCCAGAGTGGCGAAGCGCCGTCCCAGTCTGAGACAATCCGAAGCATGGGGGGCTTCGGAAATCTCCAGCGTATCGTGCCCCATAGCCATCGTTGGGTGTTGTACAAAAGGATACCGGTGATCGTCCAATCCGTAGTCCTGAAGGCCTTCCATTGACCAGATATCTGATACCGACGTCCCTATGTCCCCCATTGTGTCGTTTTATTGCGTTGAGTGCCTCCATGCCATCGTCATCGCTTGTCAGAGGGTGGTGTTGGTGAAACACAAGACGTCATCTTGTCTAAGAAACCAACAAGACCTCTACACCCGATGCCGAACCCTCCAACACAAGATATGCTCGGAGGTGAGTGCCCGCAAGAGACGAGTCTGATTCTACATCGTTCACCGCGTCGGGTTGTATCCCATCTTCGGATCTCAAACTTGACGAACGTAGATGGGATTGCCAGATGACTAGCTTCAGCCGATGAAACCCACCGAGGGTCAATTGTGCATGTATCGCTTACAACTCTTCGTCCGACTCGTCCTTGGGACCAAACACAGCACCCGCCGTGGCGATGGCCTTGCCCTTTTGCGCTGCTGTAGCTCTGCCTAATACGTCTCCGAGCGCCGACGGGAAAACCGACGCGCGCTCCGTAGACGGGTCGTCCGCATTGGCACGCTGCTTCTTCATGGGACTACCAATAACAGACTCGTCAGTGAAGACTTGCGCAAGAAGATTCGTGAGACCAGGAGCTGCCAGGGTGGGCGCAATATTTGACATGGGTTCCACTGGCGCGTTTTCTACAGTAGTCGGGCCAGTGCTTGGTGACTTTCTTGAGCTGGGTAGGCTGTCGGGTTCAGCCGAGTGTTGTCGCTTGAGCTGTGGTGAAGGCATCAGTATACACTTCATCGACGAGTTATAACTAAAGACTCACTCGAATTCGATCAATGCCAGCTTTCAATTCGGCTTGAAGCTCGGCATCCTCAGGGGCCAGGTGGGTCTTGACGTCCTTATCGTCGGAGTTATCCTCCATCTTGACCAGCGGGCCGTCGTCTTCATCGTCATCACTATCCTCATCCATCGCACCAGAAGTGCCGTTGCTCCTCTTTTTCGACTTCCGACGCTGGGCTGCCTCGGAATTCTGGTCTCGGAAGGCCGAGAAGCCTACAGTTCCGGTCGTCTTCAAGGGTCCCAACCCCGAAAAGTCCAACTGCGTGCTTCGTCTCTTGGACGTTGGGGTTGCCTTGGAGTCCTTGGAAGAGGGTAGGATACCCATCTTTGAGAGCTGGCCTATTCATATGTTAGCTTCACGTAGGGAATTGCTTCTATGGAAGCGACGTACGTTGACCGCGGTAGAAGAATGTAAAGGTGGCATATGGCTTGTCGGGGCCGTCAATGCCAGTCACAGTCTGGGTGCTGATAGTCTTGGGGTCCAGCGTCTTGGGTTTGGCGAAACTCGTAGTATGCTCGACATCGGCATCGATGGTCCCGTTGCTGGCTCCTTGATTGTTTTCGGTCTCGTCATCGTCGTCGTGCGCATCAAACTGTGGCGAGTACTCGCCCTTTTTGATTTCACCCGAGGCAATCACGCGGAACATGGCTACTTTGATCTGACCAGTGGCCTCGGGAGGCTCGTCGTCGTCATCGTCGTCGTCGGAATCCGAGTCCAGCATGCCGTCTTCGTCGGCACCGCCAGGAGCGATGCTACCACTGAGTGGCGACTGCTCGTCGTTACCGTAGGCCAGGGCGTCTCTCTGGCGGGCGGGATTTTCCATGGTCACGTCGCCGGCGGCTGCCGTCTTTTGGCGGCGATGGCGTCTCTCAAATTTCTGTCGTCTCTTTTCCACCTTTTGAGCAGCGTCGTGCCCCTGCAGATCCAAGCCGTTCAGCCATCTCTCCAGGCCGACTTCCCGGAACAAGAACTCCCTCTCAGCCAGACCGCCGCCCTCGCTGTTGGAAACCTGGACCCAGCGACTATTCACCCAGGTCTCCTCCCCAGGCCGCAGCAGGGTTGCGACCTCCTCCTTGGCACGGCCGTCAAAGTAGATGTAGGCGGCAATGGTCTCGTTCTCCGAGTTGGTCATGGGGATGTAGGGGGTGACGGTGTTGGCGTGCTTGGAGGGGTCCGAGTTGGCAGAGGGCAGCGGGCCGGCGTACATGGGCTTGGGATGCGGGTTGGCGTCGGTGGCCTTGGGCGTGGTGTACGGGATGGCATGGCCCGGGGTTAGCAAGGTGATGGAGATGGCGAAGCGGGCTGGCTCATGCTTCTGCGTATCGGCGTTGAGCTGGGGCGCGGGCACAGGTATGTAGGTGCTAACACGAGACATTCGCGACTGCTTTTGCATGCCATGCTCGTGGAGCGGAGCTCCGTTGGCATGGATGCTCACTGCGATGCCCTTGAAGCAGGGCATCGTGGAGAGTGTGTCGGACGAATTGAGTCCGAGTCGGCGCAGAGTCGATGGTTCTCGAAGGCAACGGCGGTTGGAGTTTAGTGGGGGCAGTTGTATCGCCTTGGTGACGTTTTTCGGTCGTGTATGTGTTTGTGTGTGTTGAGTATGTACCGTTTGCGTTGCGAGCGGGTGGACAGGACGAGACGAGTTCAAGTCGAGAGTGGTCGCCAGTTACGCACTTGGGTGCGGTGGGTAGAGAGAGAGGGGGGGCCAGATAGAGAGAGAGAGAGAGACGAGTAAACCGGGCAGCAGCAGTTGTCTGGGGTCGCGGGTGTGCTGGCAGCTACAACGATCCCATCTGATGATCTGAAGGTGTCTGGAGGGGGGAGGGTCAATCGATTAGGTGTGGAGGCGGTGGGTTTTATTTATTTCGGAATATCGGTAGCTGGTCGGTGAGGGTAAAGGTCATGGCATGGATGGAATGGAGATTGGTAAAGAGAGCTCCAAGTTTGCACCCACATGCGATCTGCTGGTCACTGTGATGAACGATGTTGAGAGAGAGCTGCAACGTAAAGTACAATGACAGGCAGGCAAGCGACAATATGATTACTTCGTAACTGCCCGTGTTGTGCTTTGTTCAACTGTGCCGATAACTATTGGCTGCATGGGTATGGGGGGGAGGGGGGGTTTGAGGAAATTGACTGTTCGTCGCCCGTCCCCGCGTCCAGCTGTAGCTTGAGGCTGATTGATGCGAGGAAAGCACCCTACTAAGTTTAACAACTAGTTAACTAATACCCTGTGTATGTAGGTAAGTGAGGTAGGTACCTAGTTACCTACCTACCTTGCACCGCCCCTTTGGACCACTTGCACCACATATACTCCGTAACCGGTTTACATACATTATGCACACGCAGTCCCGGGCCATGCGATACAGGCCATCCAGCTCTGCTGTCGACCACTAACTTTACTCGACACGCACAACTTTCCTTTTCTATGAAGATGGAAATCTCATTCAGCTGAAGTGGGGGGCGTGCATCGGTGCGCTGGCATATCTGTCTGTGCCTGAGCTAGGATGGACAGGTAGCTTCGGGTCGGGGAAGGAAACCAGAGATTGGGCCAGTATCCGTATTAATTAGGTACTTACTTACACGCAGAGTCACCCGTCCGTCATAGTTATCTTTGCGAACCCCGTATCGAGGAACCTAACGATGTATTGACGCAGATCCAAGGACGGCATGATCCCATGAGTGGCAAGGCATGCCAACACTAAACAACACGCATTGCTTGCTCGTCACGTCTTTTGTGATGACGACCTCCTCCGCAGCCCCTTTCCGTTATTGTAATTGGCCCCTGTGCCCTCGCCATCCTCCTCGCCATCTGTGAACTCTCCCCGCCGCTTGACGGTTTCCTCCATCTTCCTGTCGTCCACATCCTCATCCTCGTCCTTGACCACCACCTCACCAGCACCGGCAGAGCCACCACCTTTATCAGCAGCCGTCTCGTCCTCCTGTTTGATCAGCGCACTCGTGTCCGTAATACGGCCGCCCGCATCGCCACCACCTTGCTGCATAGTCCCTTGGCTTTTTGGCTTCCGCGCCCACCCGAGGCATATTGACAAAAGCAACCAGGCAGACCCCATGGACAGCAATTCCGCCATCCAAAAAGTCGTCGTGCAGATAAAGAAACTGAGAAGGCGGTGATTGTACATGAGCCACCTCACACCCGTCAGCCGAGCCACCAGCTGGATACTGGCCGAGTACACCTGTAGGGTTTGGCCACCCTGCACGTCCAGCAGGATGCTCAGCGGTAGTTGTTCCGTAAACTCCACCAGCTCACCCATCGGGATAGATAGCTTGGCCCGTCCCGACTCGGCGATAAACACGCGGTAGAGTAAGAAGAGCATGCGGCTCGCATACGACACCACCGGGTCTTCGTATGGTATCAGCGTCGGTCGTCGAGAAGAGAAGACGACGTCGCCCGCCTCTACCAGCTGGTACGGATCACCTGGGAGTGCGAATGAGTTGGCAGGGTTTTCAAGGGTCGTCTTGGTAGCGAACAGTGCGACCATGAAATTACCACGATCCGTGTTGGGAGGGGATCGTGGGAGGGTCAGCTCGACCGACACATCGTAGGCCGTCTCGAGCATCAGGTCTCGGGAGACGAGCCCAAGGCCGTACGGGTTGAGTGCGGCACTATGTATGAGTATCAGCCGATATGTTCCACGTGTGGGAGAACAAGCCGCGACGCTCACTTGTACTGCAGATGGATCGGGACAGAGACGACCTTCTTAGGGACGTAGCTGTAGTAGAAAATTGGGTATGCTAGAGCCGCAATGCAAAGAAGCGCAATAGCCGTTGTAGCGAAGAGGAACGTGGTGAGGTAGACTCGCTGGGCTGTCGGCGCAGTTGCCGCGCGGATCGGGCGCTTGATGTACTCCTGGTTTCGCGGGTTGTTAGTGACGGCCGTGGTTGGAGATTCGCATTCACTGATGAGATAGCCTCACCATATCGCGCTGGCAACGCGCCCTCTGGCGCGACAGCTGCAAGGGCCGTCTCTTGTGAAGTGCGCTTCGACAGTGTGGGAGAGTTGCAATGACCGAGGGCGGCTGCCGAGATTCTTACGAGGTCATGGGGATTTGGGAACGAGATGCAACCTGGAGAGACAGGCAGGCCATGGACAACAGAGGTTAATTTAGTTAGGTAACTTGGGTAACGAACGTTAGTTAATAACTACAGGTACGCAGTACGGAGTACAGGTACACAGTAAATGTACTCAGAGCTAGTACCCCTGTCGAGGGGCATTAGGCTCGCTCGGCGGAAGAGTGCCGACGTCATGGCCGCCGGCGGGCAACCTGCACGCACATGCCCAGGGGCCAGGGGCCAGGAGGCTGACCAGTGTTGTCAACATTGCCGAACAACGTTGCACACTCATTCTCATACTCAACGCTCCTCTTCATACCTATATCTTGGGAACAAATGCGACAAGACCGTGGCAAGGAAACCGGACAAGCAACTCCCCTCTTCATTTGAATATCTTTACATTGCTTCGTAAACCTCGTCCCCAACACAGCTGCCAATATCGAACCGCTTGCTGATATGTACAAACTTGACCGCATGCATTGCTCTGCATCCAAAAAAACACCAAAAAAACACAAAGCCGGTGCAGAATTTGCCTCATCCACATCATCGCTCGCCGCCCTCTATGCCCGTCTGCACTACTCACGTGGGTTGCAGATAATTGCTGGGCACCAGCCCGTGATTTCCAGCTCCCGTGCCAGAATGGATCTCGGCTTCCCACCACCCATCGTCTTGGTGTCGCAAGACGGCCAAGTAATCGCCCTTGCTGAATCCCAACTCTTCGGGAATTGCAGGCTGGTACATGTACAGAGCCCGCGCTGCATAAATCGTTAGCTGTCGGTCCCTTGGAACGAGACAAGGTTCAACACTTACCAAAATGCAGGATTGGGCGTCCTTCCTTGGTGTACTGCCTGCTAGGGTCTGCTACGCTTTTGCTTCTCTGGCGGCTCGATGTCGACATCTGGCGTCCATCGTAGAATGCCACAGCACCCCCTTGGCTCGTACCCGGTCTGCTGCCCCGTCCGCGCTGCGACCCGTAGCCATCTCCGTCCCCAAGAGGCGCAATAGACAGATCGCTGGCTGTGTGACTGCTGCTGGGTCGGTCAAAGTCACCCCGGAACGACGGCGGCGCTGGCGAAGCTGATCTGCCCATGCTGCTCGGCGAGTCGCGACGGGAGAATGCCGGATCTGCCGCTCGCGGTGCAACACTCACGCGAGACTGGCTGCGTTGGTGGCTACCACCGTACGAGCTAGGTGAGGGGTTGGGAGATGCAGAGCGCTGTGTCTGTCGACGATCCATCTGCGGAATGGGTCGCGGGGAGGCGCTACGCGTTGGTGCTGGACTTACTGCGCGAGGCATGTCGCTGCCTCTTGTGCCTGGTCGTGACTGGATGCTACCTGCGTAGTTACTTGAGCCTGGTCGGTTGGGGTTGAACATGTCGCGGGTCTGCTGTTCGTACTTTCGCGACGTGGCTTGCATCGCCTTCTTCGTACACGCTGCAGCAGGAACACCTAGCCGCTGGACGGGCTGGTCGTATGGCGGGGGCGTGCCTCGCAGGGCTGCTGTTGCATCACTGTTGGCTCTGGGTGCCGGCACTGATCGAGAAAAGGCCTGCGTTCGGTCTTGCCCCGGTGCTGGCGTAGCAATACCGTGATAATGATCGGCAGACACTCTTCCAGCTGGTTGCTTGTTGCCGGTGACACCCTTGAGCTCAGCAAGGGCTAGAGCTATTGGATCCAGATCCTCCGTGCCGGGTTGCTCAGCGGGCTTCTTCTGTCTGTCCGGAGTGGACACAGCAAACACATTTTGACCAATGTTGAGAGCGAGACTGGCATTGGCATCGATTGGCTCTGGAGTCAATGTGCGATCAGCACGCATGCTCTGCTCGGGCTGGTGGACCATTCCGCGTCGCGAGGCAGATCCGCCTTGAGACGAGACAGGCCCCCAAGTATTCCTGTTGGACACCGGGCCGATGTCCTTCATACTTTTCCGGCGGAACGGGCTGTGGTTTTGGAAGAAGCCACTCTTCTTCTTAGTCATACGCCGTTCTGGCTGTCCCGTGGCCACAGGCTCATCAGGATCCAAGTCTTGATGTTGATGCTGCTGAAGCTGAAGCTCGCGTTGCTGTTGCTCTCGTTGTTGTAGTTGTAGTTGTTCTCGCTGCTGGATCTCTCGTTGTTGCTGCTCTCGTTGTTGCTGCTCTCGTTGCTGCTGCTCTCGTTGCTGCTGCTCGCGTTGCTGTTGCTCGCGTTGCTGTTGCTCTCGTTGTTGTTGCTCTCGTTGTTGTAGTTGGAGTTGTTCTCGCTGCTGAATCTCTCGCTGCTGAATCTCTCGCTGCTGAATCTCTCGCTGCTGAATCTCTCGCTGTTGAATCTCTCGCTGCTGAATCTCTCGTTCTTGTTGTTCTCGCTGCTGGATCTCACGCTGCTGCTGATACTGCAGCTGTTGTTGCTGACGCTGCGATTGGTGATACGGCGGCTTCTGATACTTCTGGGGCTGGTACTGTGGCTGCTGCTGCTTGACTGGTGACACCTTTCCGCTCGATGGGTCTATACTAGAAAGAGATGTCGGGCTGGAATAGTCACTGTTGTCGTCGCGGCTGGAAGGCCGCGCTGATAGGTTGGAGCTCGTCGCCGAGTTCATGCCAGGAGGTTGATTGCCAGTATCGGTGCGGCATAGCATAGTCATGCCATCCATTGGATAAGGGTCGTGAGGAACAGAAGCGAACTCAGCTGCATCGTATTGTTGCTTCTGCGCGTCGATTACACGTCGGCTCCCCGGTGGTTGGATGCCGGAGCCAGAACCCTTTTGCGGAGTCATAGTGGCTTCCCTGCTGCCCGGTATTGTTGGCAGCATGGCCTGCGTGGCCGGGTCCTGGTGGGCAAGATCGCGTGCTAGGGCCGAATTGGGATCGTGGTGTGATTCATAGGTAGATGGCTGTGGCGAAGAGCTGCGGAAAATCGGGTTTATACTCCTTGGAAACTGGGCCACCGAGTAGCTGTCATCATCGACCGATGCTATCGACTCGTGATCCTCGACATCACCGCGGCAGAAGTTGATGTACTTGGGCGGGTCGGGAATCTCTTGACCAGTGCCTCTCTCTGTGATGAAGCTGATGATATCCCTCTCTACCTCCAACTTCTCCAACGATAAGCGGATCTTCTCACATGACGAGTCATCACTGACGCAAACAGTAGACGCAATGTTGGCGAACGTCCATAGGGAGTTCTTGGTGAAATCCAACCTTTCCTCTTCCAGGTCTTGGAACTTGTCGGCAGCGGCCTTCCATTCTCGGTTCCACCTCACGGTCGTGTCTTCCAGGGCCTTGATGGCGTTTTCGTACTCGGTGTTGGATGTGGCCAGGGTAATCTGTGTCTTCTCCAGCTTGGCCTTGTTCTTGCGCTCTTCCTGACCCATGACCATGTGGCCTTGTGCAAGATAGCCCTTTATCTTGAGGCACTCCTGCTCATAACGGTCCCTTGTCTTGTTGACGGCCTGGGTCTGCTGAATCTTGGTCTTCAGCAGCTTCTCGACCATGTTCTGGACAATCTTCCGACGCTCCTTCATTGCTCCAGAAAAAGCAGCCAACGGCTCCTCGAGCTCCGTCTTCATTTGTGCGGCGATGCTTGCGTGCTGCTTCGCCATGGAATCCACCTCGCCTCTCATTGTGTCCAGGGATGTTTTCAGTGTGCCCATTTCGTGTGATCCCAGTGACTTTCGTGAGAGTGATAGGAGCTTGCGTGAGTAATCATCTTCGATGGATGCTCGAGCGGCGTAAAATGATTTCAATTCGTCGCAGGTCTGTTTCGCTGCCAGCATGCGATCCAGCAATGGCGCTACACCAGCATCGTCTTTGCCCCAGAAGTTGTTGGCAACTAACAAGACAAGCACGTTAGTCGGTGTCAGACGAGAGAACGACTCGAAAGTGCCACGTACAGGACAACACCACACTCGGGCCATCTGTCGCGGCAGGCATCTCTACCCGGATCTGTACAGTCTTGAGACTGGAAATAATAATACCAGAGAACTACTGTTGTATTGGTATGGGCGCTCGTTGACGCGCACAGGGTCGGTATCGAGCCGGTTCAGCGAATGCCCGGTCGTCAAGAGAAGCGACCGTGATTGAAAGATGCCTTGTTTGTACTCGGCACAGGCAAGGAGTTTGGTATACCTCGAGAGACTAACCGATATGTGGATGATGGAATGATTTAACTGCAGAATATTGGTGAAAGACTGGGCTGTAAAGGAAGGAAGTATTGACTTGGGTGGCGGGTGCGTTGGCATAGCAACGAAAATGAGTGGGGTCCGGACTTCCTCCAACCCCAAGGCCAAGTCCAAGTTCACGTTTCCCAACTCTTCAAATCCGACGTCACATATCCGACGCCCCGTCCATTCAATCGAATGACCATGTCGAGTTACCCGCAAGTACACACAATAGCTCAATCCACTTGGAGGTGTCCTAGACATAACCGAAGGTGTATCGGCAGAGCCAAGCCGCAAACCTTGGAGTGCGGTTCGTCCACGGACCACAGTTCTGCCTGCAGTCGCCAGCTGTCTTTGCTAGTCAGTGGTGGTCGCGTACCGGCTCACTCCAAGTTTACGAGTCAACTTGGTGGCTTACTCTATGCGTACATTCTAGAAGTGCCCAATTCTGCTCTGGGAGTAGAACCGATGCCAGATCGCTCGGCCCGGTGGGCTTTGCGCCCGATAACAGAGCAAACAAGTCAGGAATGGTCCGACGGGGTCACTCACCTGTCGCTGTGTGCCGTACCAAGTAAGACGAGGTGAAGCTAAGAAGAACACTACTAGTATCATCTAGGGTTTTTTTTCTTCCTCATGTCTTTGGCGTCTACCCAAGCATCTGGTTACCAGAACCGGTCGAGGTACGCCTCCGCATCCGAAATCAAGATATCCGGCATTGTACGCTCCGCACGGGAAATTACCCGCATCAGACGTATCGCCTCTCGTGCCGAAATGCCCTCGGCGTCTTCTACACCTCGCCTTATCCTCCAAAGTTTCCCTAACGCCCTATGAATTCGCGTGATAGTCTGTGGCCTGCAAGACGGGTTTTGGGGAGATTCCCAGCAGCGGACGCGTTGCATGAGGTCCGCGGACAGACTGGCCCCCAAATCGCCGGGGAAGTCGCCAGGAGTGTTGCTGGCTATCATATTTGCACACAGGAGAAGCCAGCAGAATGCAAAGGTAGATTCGCTGTCCAAGCAGGTACATGCACCAAGGCTGTGGATTCGGGATCGTCTCAGAGGCATGAAGTCGTCGGCGCGAACTTGGTAGGTACACCCATTTGCCAGGTCCACGTGGATGGCGCGCAGAGTCCGAACCGGGACGACGGAGCGGCTGATGGTGTCCTCAAAAACTGACAGTGAGCCGTACTCTGATGTCAAATCCGGCGATGATTGTGGCATTTTGACAAGGCCTCTTTTGTGCAGCATATCAGAATTTGTGTCGCAAAAGGTAGATTGGTGGCTATCACTCGCTTTGGTGGAGAGACCAACGTACTAATCATACGGCAGAGCTTGAGGTGTCGGAATACCAGAGGTTTTATAAGCTTGTCCATGCCTTTCAGGGCGTTTCACTCGCTGCCACTCGACGATGATGCCGACTGGCCAATATACTTTTTGGAGAAAATACCTCGCAATCAGACTATGGGATTCAAGTCAGTAACAGCTGTCAAGGTTTCGCAGTGCCGTCCATAATGAACGAGGAGACGGCGTCGATGAGCAAGCACTCTGCAAGTAAATGCAATATGATACATCATGATACATCACGGACTCGGGCTTTTTTGCTCGATGCCGTTCCTTTCAGTTAGCTGGTGCTCGCCGTCACTCTCTCTGTGCACGTCGATGGATGAATCGCCTGTCTTGTTTTTGTTTTTCCGTTTCACATTGGGATAATGACACATCCCGTTTCTGTCGTTTGTTATCAGCATGCATGGGCACGACTCGGTTCGTAGAGGTAACAAGCCAGGATCAAGGTCGGAGATGAACAGCAGCAGATAACGGAAAAGTGATGGTATGAGTCCTCTCTCTCTCTCTCTCTCTCTCTCTCTCTCTCGGCGTCTTGACATTGCTCAAGCTGAAGAAGAAGTTGACAGGGCATAAAATGGATAGAGCTGATCCTCAAGCAACCATTCCTTCCGGGGTTTGAATCATGCTGAAATGCAACGGGCAGGGTGTGCGTGTGTGTTGCGAACCTCCCGTGCTAATTTATGATGCGGGGCAGCATAAACACCAGAGTCAGTCACCAGTGTACTTGACTGATAACTACCGTTACTATCCTCTTACCGACCGTTTACCCCAATTGCATCGGCTCCCTCTCCCAAGTCTGCGAGAGAGAGCCCTTTCACTGACTGACTGCGACAAACTAGTCTGGACAAGTCGGTTACTGGAAGCTCATTTGAGTCTTGACACCCTCCAACCACCATGAAGTCGGTGGCAGTCTGCGTCACGGCATTGTTGGTGCCCCCGATCCATGCCTCCCAAAAGGTCCTCGAGGGAAAGGTGAATCCTCTGGACGACACGTTTGAAAGGTATGCGCTGGATGCCTTGGAGGGTTTCCACGTACCAGGACTTGCCATCGCTGTTGTAGACGGAAAGGACACCTGGGCTGCGGTGAGTAAATGCTTCATCACTCAGCTATCAATGGCCCGGGGGACGGCAAGACCAAGGTCTCGACTACTCGGCACTAGTCATCCGAAAAGAAAAGAAACCACGCGGTCTTGATGATGGCAGGCATGACTTGGAAAGGTAGGAAGCCATTCTGACCAATCTGACGCAGGGTTACGGCAATGCTACTCTTCCTTCCATCCCCGTCACACCAGAGACGCTCTTCTACGGCGGGAGCACTACCAAAGCCTTCACCGCCGCCGCTTTCTCGCTCCTCATCGATTCGGGCGCCCATCCCTCACTCTCATGGAATACGCCTATATCCTCGCTGATCCGGGATGATTTCGTCCTGCAGCCCGAGTACCTATGGGCTCAGGAGCATCTAACCCTTGAAGACGCCATGTCTCACAGGACCGGCTTCCCGCGCCACGACAAGTCTCTGTCCACTTCGTATGGCCCCGACATGCACAAGGCTACGGTGCGGGACTCGGCACGCAGCCTGCGCGAACTGCCCATGGTTCATGAGCCGCGAACTCACTTTCTGTACTGCAACCTCATGTTCTTGGTTGCTTCGCACGCCTTCCAGACGCTGACGGAGGCGTGGCTCGGCGATACGCTGAAGGGGTGGATATGGGAGCCCCTGGGGATGACCTCGACCTACTTCCGCCTGGAGGATGCGCAGGCGGCCCCGGAACACCTAGCAATGGGGTACTGGTGGGATTATGGGTCGAAGGCGGGGGGGTTTAACGAGGTAGTCCTCATGGGCCTCGACGAGGCTAGCGGCGCGGGTGCTGTTGTGAGCAACGTCCAAGATTATGCGAAATGGATCAGGAGTCTCCTCGAGGAATCAGCGCCTCTTTCGAAGGCTGGACATGCCGCGATCAAGACTCCACGAATAGTCCCCGCAGGTGCGGGTAAGGGGTTCGATGCGCCACCTTCGTACGCGCTGGGCTGGTTTGTGGCCACCTACAAGGGACACCAGATATACTATCACAGCGGTGGAATGGAAGGTTACGGCGCCGAGGTGTATTTCCTGCCGAGCCTCGACTTTGGCCTCGTCACGTTAGGGAACACGGGAATGACCAGCAACTTGGCTGGTAACGTATTGATCTGGAAGCTGATCTGCGAAAAGCTGGGGGTTCCTGAGAAGGACAGATTCAACTGGACTGCTGCGTGAGTGACCGACCGATCACCTACAACTACCTGACTGGCGTGGCTAATGACAGAGAACAGAGGCAAGCAAAAGATCAAGGATGTCTTGTCGAGCTACGACGACGCAATCGATACGCTCTACCCTAAACGCGCTGATCATCCGCTGCCTCCCACGCTGCCGCTTCACGCGTACACCGGCATTTATTCCCATCCCGCCTACCACAACTTGACCGTGGTGCTCGCGAACCAGACGCGCTCTCGCTCCAGCCGCGGAGGCACTGAACACGAACTTGTGGCGTCGCGCAATGACGATGTTTGGGTAATGACCTACGAGTTTCAGAACGTGTCTGGTGAGTTCTGGGTCATCTACATTGACATGAAGCATGCGCCCAACCGTCTGTCGGGACAAATGGCCAAGGCCGAATTCAGGATCGGGTCCAATGGCAAGGTCAGTGAGTTGGTCATCGAGTATATGGAGGATGGGACCGAGGGTGTTATCGTGTATGAGAAGGTCAAGTAACTAGGCCCCGATGGACGCGAGAGCCTCGAGACAATATTTCAGTTGTTGTACCTTCCGACGACGCAGTGCTTTAACAGCCTGGGCACGTGACGGAACGGTACGCCAGGCAAGGCCAAGTCAGGACTGCATGAGCATCAGTCTGGGGATCTAAATCGACAACTCATGTGTCTCATGAGAAGACTAGCATGAACGAAAACCGCCAGGGTTGGAGCCAGTCAGGGTACAACATGCTTGCATTGATGAATCTAGCTACCATGTTGACAAATACTTGACATGTGCCTGTAGAAGTGAATCAACAGTCTGAGGGATTATAGTGGTCAAGCCCCAATGGAAGTAAATCCAACTGAATCCAACCGCAGGGCCTACCCACGCCAACAGGTCGACAGACAAGGAGGCGTAGGTGAGCCTACGTACGCGAGCCTAGATCTTTTCCAAGGGTTAGCAAGGGTATTCGGTAGTGATGGCAGAAACAGTACGCTTGTTATCATGATCAGACTGTTGAGCTTGATATATTGATGATCAACATGGGAATTCAGTTGGCCGTTCTTAATGGAAGAGTTTGTCATCAGGAAAGAGAAGAGAGAGCAGGTGCAATACCGTGCGAGCTTACCATAATCAAGGAAACAGAGCGCGATGCCAGATCTAACCAACATGTCGACCAGTGGGAACAAGTTAGTATGGCATTGCGCTCTGAAGTTGTGTGGGAAGTGAAGTGTCAACGTCAGGAAAGTGTGTGTGGTGGAAATCTGCAGCTGGGATTTTATGGTTGGGGAAAAGCAACATGATCCGCCCCTCACGTGACGTCCCGAGCTACTCCGTTCCGACCCACGGCATGCGTGCACTCACCTCACATCTCCTTCAACCGACAGCAAGCAACTTGGTCTCTGCAGAGCGTCAGACAGGCGAAAGCACATTAACGACCCATCTCCACTCCATCAGTATACTCGAAACTAGCAGACCGACGCAGAAACCGCACGCCGAAGTTAACCACATCAATCCACGACACACAACATGCCCGCTCTCCGACCGCAAACAGCCGCCCGGGCGACCCGCGCCATCACCACCACCACCAGACCCTTTTCCTCCTCGGCATCGCGGCCCGCCAGTCACGGCCCCCAGTATGACCCGCCGTCCGGCTGGCTGTTCGGCGTCAAGCCCGGCGAGAAGTACCAGAAGGAGGGGTGGGAGACTCCCTTCTACTACGGGTTCTGCGGCAGCTTCGTGGTGGCGGGCATTGCCTACGGGTTCAAGCCTGATACTTCGTAAGTTGGATTCTGCCTAGTTTGAGGACCGCGGGCTGGCTTGATGGATTGGAACGGATTGATGGACACGCGGCGCAGACGCTTCTAGAGACGGGGCATTTACGGTTTCAGCAATAGCAACAGGACATTGCGCTAACTCCCTCGCAGCATACAGACCTGGGCTCTCGAGGAGGCACGGAGGAGATTAGAGGCCGAGGGTATCCTGGAGGACCCGGAGAAGAAGCAGTAGGGGCAAACAAAGGCAAGGTTTGATGTCGAGGACACGGCTCCATCTCTGGAGTGATTGAATCGACTGGGCAACAACACGGTATTCATACTCTGATGGCCCCAACCCATTTGTACATGAACCGGGTGCTTTCATTTTCACTACCGACCTGCGGCTCCAGTCCCGGCTGTTGTCGTGGTTAGGTGTCTGGGTTAAAATAAAACCATAGATCTGCATTGTCCTGAACCGGGTTGGGTCGACGTCACTGGCTGAAGGCTGATCTTCTGTCGTTACATGCAAGCAGCTGTCCGTTCATTGTGGCTCAACGAGTGCATAGGTCTTGCAGGGCTCGGGACTCGGTATGCATTCGAATACAGGACTTCTAATTAAGTAGCTTTCGCACGCCATGCTCAATATCCCAACCATCTAACAGCGGGAAGGGACTTCGCTCAGTCGTCTAATGCAGCTACGCTTGAAACACTTTGGCTGCTCAGCAGACGTAACTCCACTGGTGCTCCTCGTCACCGTACTGTATAGCCTCCATCCAGCCCTTCATGCGCAGGGCAATCTCTCCCGACTCCTCTTGGTCGCCCAGACCGCAGTCAACCAACTGGCCGTTCCAGCTGATCTTCCGCACCGGGGCTACAATGGCCGCTGTGCCCGCACCAAAAGCCTCCATCAGCCGGCCCTCTTGCGCCGCCTTGGCGAGGTCCTTCATCGTGTACTTGCGCTCCGAGATCATCCAGCCCTCGGGCGCGAGCCTCTCCCTCGCCAGAGACAGGATGGAGTCGCGCGTCACGCCCTCCAATATGGTTCCATCAATGGGTGCGGTGATGAGCTCCTTCTGGCCCGTCTCCTTGTTCTTCATGGCCACGAACATGTTCATGGTGCCGACCTCGGTGACGTATTCCTCGGGGCCAAACAGCCACAGGTTCTGCTGGAAACCACGCGAGGCGGCCTCCTGCTGCGGCAGAATGCACGGCGCATAATTGGCGCCCAGCTTCTTGTCACCGACGCCACCGGGCCAGGCACGGACAGCGTAGTTGGTGGCCTCGAGGTTGATGGCCTTGAAGCCCGTCGGGTAGTAGGGGCCGACGGGACTGGCGATGACGTACAGCAGGGCGCTGCCGGGGGCGCCGACACCCAGGGTCTTCTGGGTGCCGATCATGGTTGGGCGCAGGTAGAGCGAATAGCCGCGCTTGTCGGGGATGAAGCGTGACTCGAGCTTGCTGAACTTGGCGATCAGGTCGATCAGGGCGGTGGGCGAGAAGGTGGGCAGGGCAATGCGGGCCGATGACTTGTTGAAACGCGCCATGTTCTTGTCTGGCCGGAAGAGGCGGACGTCGCTGTTCTTGTCCTTGTACGCCTTCATGCCCTCGAAACACTCGAAGGCGTAGTGGAAGACGCACGTGGCCGGGTCGAGCGACAAGTTCTGGTAGGGTTTTATCTTGGGTTGGAGCCAGCCGTCGGCTTTCGTCCACTCGATTGCGAGCATGTGGTCTGTCACATCTGAGTCAGTGCACACGCTCTGGTTTGGAGTTTTAGGATGGTCCGTTCGTTACCTGTGAACTCGCGGCCAAAGACGAGAGTGGCGGGATCCTGAATCTTCTTGGGCGACTTCGTCTTGGTTATGGACAGCCGTGAAGGGTCAATGTCGAGAGGCTTGGCCGCGGAAGCAGCAGTGGGCTCGATGCTGTACCATCTGGCAGCTTTTCGGGCGGTCTGGGGTGCCAGTTGGCGAGCGACGGGTACTCTGCATGCCCTCGAGGCACGGGGGAGTAGCTGACGCAACATGCTGCACGCTGTCTTCTAGTGGTGACAGTCACGGGTTAACGTTAACGTTAGGGGGTGGACGCGTGCTTCTGTTGCGAGACGGACCGAATTGTTCACGGGGAACAGAAGAGAAAGAAACGCACAGTTGGGAAGTCAATTAGAAGTCAATTGGGAGGCAGAGGGAATGGAGAGGCTCGAATGTAGCCGCGAGTACGGAGTATTGTGTCAGGTAACTATACTCACTGCTACGGCTACCACCCAACTCGAAATTATAAAAAACCCCCCGTCCCGACGATGCTCGCCTGGAGCCAGGAGCGTTATCGGAGCTGGCCTCGGACGAAGTCGTCCCAAGCCGTCAGAAGCGTCCGCGTGTCTCGGGCCCCTGAATGCAGGCCCTGTATGTGAACTGATTGGCTGTAACTTCCACGGGTGGGGCATCTTGCAGAGAGCTCGGATTGGGCTAGTCAGAAGTACTTTGTAGTTAACAGCGTCGCGGCGTCGCGGCGTCGCCTGGCGACATGAAAGATGACATTGCGGCTGGACCTTGATTGACCACCATCAGCACGGTTTGAGAACACAGCGTATTTGCTTCCGGGCTTGTCGGCATCCACAAGTGAGCCATACCTTTGCAAGAAGCCATTGAACAAGCGAGCAGACGTGGTCGTCAATCCGGGCCTGCACATATACCACGAATGCCCCCGTAAACCTGGTCGGCCCAACATCGACATCATTCGACAACGGAACCGGAGACAGCCTGGAACGCACTCCCTCTTTCAGTGACATCAATCACATGCTGCTGCGCTTGGCGTGAGAGGAATCCGGGCCACCGATTGGCATATTCCAGCACCCTTCATCTTGCACCGCGGCACACCAGAAGGGAAGGGGAAGGGGACATGAGGGTTGCGAGCTAAGCGCTCTCCCCATCTCGGATCATGTTTTCGTCACTGAAAAGCTTCTCGTCCAACATCAACAGCAACTACGTTGTCTCGACGACCGTCACCTCGACAGCCGGGCCCTGGAAGATCTACGATGCGACCTCCAAAAAGACAAAGAAGCTCTACTCCGTCTTTGTCTTCGACAAGAAGTCGCTCGACTCTCATGGCAACACGCTGGGCAAGACAAGCGCAACCGCCTTCAAGCGTGCCACCGAAGAAGTCGTCGAGCGTCTGAAAAAGGAAGCCTCCTCTCTTGCTCGCTTGCGCCATCCTAATGTGTTGGAACTGGTCGAGCCCGTCGAGGAAACCCGCGGCGGCGGGCTACAGTTTGCAACAGAGCCGGTGACCGCATCATTAGCTGGCTTGCTTGCCGAGAAAGATGACCAGGAGCGTACGGGTGGGATTGGTGGCCGGTCAGGTCGCTTTGTGACGGAGAGTGCCGACGGAACACGGCGGCGGAGGGAGTTCGAGATAGACGAGCTGGAGATTCAAAAGGGACTGCTACAGGTTAGCAAAGCTTTGGAGTTTCTGCACGAGAATGCCGGCCTGGTACACGGCAACCTCACGCCCGACGCTATCCTGATCAACGCGAAAGTGAGATGTGCCCCCCCTCCCTCCCTAAGGCGCCTATGTCCTCGACTAACACCATGACCCAGTCTGATTGGAAAATCAGTGGGCTCGCATTCTCGAGTCCTCCCGAGGGCTCAACCAAGCCTACTTCAGTCCAGCCCATCAACCTCTCCGAGACCCTTAATCTGGATCCCCGACTGCCTCGCTTCGTTCAGTTGAACCTCGACTATACCTCACCCGACTTCATCTTGGACAACAACCTCACCACGTCAGCCGACATGTTTTCATTAGGTCTGTTGTGCATATCACTGTATAACTCTCCCCATCGTTCTCCCATCGACTGCAACTCGAGCATCTCCTCTTACAGGAGAATATTCAGCGCGTCCTCGACGACGCCGTCGCCACAGAATGGATTCCTATCATCACGGCCGATACCCAAAGACCTATCAGCCAGTGTTCTTCCGCGGTTGATTACTAGGAGGCCCGCCCAGCGTATGACAGCCAAGGAGTTTCAGGAAAGCGAGTACTTTGACAATATTCTGGTTTCGACCATTCGCTTCCTCGATGCGTTTCCGGCCAAGACGCCAAATGAGAAGGCTTCATTTATGAAGGGCCTCAATAACGTATTGCCGTCCTTTCCTAAATCTGTAATGGAAAAGAAGATATTGCCCGCTCTCTTGGAAGAGCTCAAGGACAGGGATTTACTATCGCTCATCTTGCAAAACATTTTCAAAATCATCGAGTTGTTGCCATCTTCGAAACGCGCATTTGCTGAAAAGGTGCGACCGCGCATCAAGGAGATATTCATCACCAATGCGAAACAGGGGCAGGCACAAGAGAAGGACCCATCTCGGGATGCGGGTCTCATGGTTGTGCTAGAGAATACCTCGGTTATTGCCAACAACTCCAATGGCAAGGAGTTTAAAGATGGTGAGTACTCGAGATTTCGGTCATGCCGCGCGGCTTCTAACCTTTGTATACGCAGATATATTACCAATACTGATGACTGCCATCGAGTCCCCAACACCGGCAATTGTGGATGTTGCTATGAGAGGCCTGCCAATGATATTGCCCGTGCTAGACTTTAGTACCATAAAGAACGAGCTGTTCCCTATCGTCGCAGCCGTCTTTAGCAGGACAAACAGTCTTGCTATCAAGGTCAGGGGTCTACAGGCCTTCGTCATTCTCTGCGGCGGCACCAATGACCCCACTGGGGGTGACGATGGCCTGGACGGATTCGGAGTTGAGAAGAAGAAGAAAACGTCATCTTCGAGCGCATTGGACAAATACACAATGCAGGAGAAGATTGTCCCCTTGATTAAGGCTATCAAGACCAAAGAGCCGGCTGTCATGATAGCTGCCCTGGATGTCCTACGGGTGATCGGTGCTGTTGCGGATGCTGATTTTGTGGCAATGGACATTTTGCCAATCCTCTGGAGTATGAGTCTGGGCCCATTGCTGGATCTGAAACAGTTCCAATCGTTTCTGGATCTCATCAAGTCGCTGTCAAGAAGGGTGGAGGACGAGCAGACCAAAAAGCTCCAGGAGCTGTCTGGAGGAGCGACTAACGGCAAGGCTTTGGAGAACGAAGACTTTATGGCGTTTGGTGGCGTCACTGGTACTGCGTTCGAATCGACGAATGGAGCTACCGAGGACGACTTTGAAAGACTCGTCAAGGGCCGGGCCAGCGGCGGCCTTGATTCAAGTAACCCAATGGATTCTGGTGATTGGGAATCTGCGCCCACATCATCCAGATCACCAGTGCCGCAGACTCTCAAGTCGCCGCCCGCCCCATCTTTCGCCTGGGCAACACCCAGTCCAACTGCAGCGACGGCGCACGCGTCTGGGGGTTTCGGTGCTGTGAAGGCTCAACCTGCGTTTAGAACCGTCACGCCAGACTTGAATTCTTTCGGGACCTTGCAACCAAGCTCGACACAGTTCTCGCAGCCGCTGCGGCCCAGCTCGTCTACAGTGACTAGCCCGCAGGCTGCCCCCAACCCATGGTCTTCTGCACCTTCGCCAGCGGCTGCAGCGAACGTGTGGGCCTCGTCTTCGACCATGAGCAATCCCACGTCCCCACCCATATCGTCCATGGCCAGCATGAACTTCAACCAGCAGAGACCAGCCGTACAGCACACGTCTTCCAGCATGTCGTCCTTCTCAATGCCGCCTCTGCCAGGCGGCAGCATTACCCCCAAACCCTCGGGCTTTAGTCTGCCGCCGCCTCCAGGTGGCGCGCAGCGCACCGCATCCACGTTTGGTCAACCCACAACGACAACGTCCTCTTACGGAGCGCCGAACCTTTCGGGCACCAGCAACATGATGGGCAGCGGCATGGCGGCGATGAGACCTGCCAATTCCGGGATGAGTAGTATGAACGCGATGAATAGCATACACTCGATGAACAGCAGCAACAAGGGCATGAATGACATGATGGGTATGGGCATGGGCATGGGCACGGGCATGGTGCAGCAACAACCTGTGCAACCACAGAAGAAGTCTGGTTTGGATCAATACGAGAGTTTGCTGTAGATGGCGTACACGGTACTAGCAACCCACGGGGCGCGATAGGGCTTGTAGACAGACGATGGGCTCCTACGACATCAGACATGACTGCAGTATGGCGAAGAGGTAACAGCGGATCATCAGCATAGTCTGCTGAGCGAGCAGCAATGCCGACTAACGCAAACGTGTGCCCATGGCCAATATTTGTCAACTTTTGTTTTGGCTGGCTCAGCTTACAACACATTCCATGACAACGTCCGAGTTCCCCTCGCCAGTAGATTAGTCCAGCTGTTGATAAAATGGCGTCAAGCAAACAGAATGCAAACCTTGGAAACGATAAGATGGCTATCGAAATAGAAGCACAGTCCTGCGTGGCTGGAGCCCTAGGCGAGCCAATGGGTGCCGGCCCCCCATGATTTGTTTGTCGATGCGTTGCGCCCAGGCTGCATCATGCATGCCACGAGGGCGGCACGCCTGTTGTGGGTTCCAAAATAGCCGTTGGGATTTCCGTGATGCGTGTGCTTCGTAGTCCTTGTAGTTATGTGCGCTGCGAGTGCGAGTCAGCGACGTAGAAATGGGATGATGGATTGCACATGGCGATTGCTTGTTTGATATATTGCTTCGCCATGGCATTGGGGGATTAATTGTACTGCGCGGTCTCGCGGTCTGGCCGCGGATAGGGCAATAGAGAACGAAAAGGTATCGGACTCTACGACCACTTCTCGAGCGTGTTAGTCAATAACTGCGCTCTTTATTCAGCCCGCACAACCAGATGGGTATCTTGATCTAGTCTACGCAACCATCCATGCCAGGACGCTCATGGCAAACACGCCAACGCTTGTGTATGACGACCCCATTACTCCATACCTCTCGTGTAGACACGTCTGTATGCTGCTCCGGGTATTCAAACAATAGTTTACGAAACTTTAAACAACTGCCGACCGATCGCCCCCCCCACAGGTCATCCCAGCCGCTCATTTCTCCGACCTGATCTCGGAAGCTCAAAACACATTGTGCGGGTGGGTAGGTGGTACATCGGTTGAATCCGTCATGTCCTTCACCAACTCGTGGTCAAGAAAGCCTCCTTCGATGAATGGATCGCATCATACTAGCTTCAGGTACGTGGACGTAGCAACGAAGTCCATTGCCGTCTCGGATGCTCGAGACAACAAAGGCGCGGCTGCCAAAACAAGCCCCCGAACGCCTTGCCAGTCATTGTGCCCGTTATTCATTACTGTTGATAGCACGATAACTGTGAACAAGAGACGAGAGACACGTTGTTCGTGATGGTCGCTATTTTGGGAAATCGTCGCAAATCCCCGAGGCTTTCAGTTCGCGCGTGGCAAACAAACATGGTCGAATAATGAATGGTGGCATGAAATAAGAATGGGAACCGCCCAGTTGGGACAGCTCAGTCATCTTGTCGCTGCAGCGAGCCAGATTCATCGGCGCATGACGACTCCTTCTTGACAGATTTCGCAACCGCGGCTTCGCTAGACTCTGCATTGCCAGTAGTGAAAATATGGCGACTGGTATAACCGTACTCTAGCTGAGTTGTGATCTTTTGCTTTGGGTCGATCATTTCGTGTTCGAGGTCCCAGCCCAAGCGGCGGCACAGCTCGGCGACGACGACATCGCAGTCACCGAGGAGATCAATATCAAAGTTGATGTGGCTCACAGGTGTCCGTGAGATGTAGATCTGAGGGATGTGGGGAGGGAGGTAAGGGACAATCTCCGAGACGGGTGCAACCTTGAGGGAAGTGCCAATGACGACAACGAGGTCGACCTTGTCTTTGTCATGCTTGACAAGACGGTCACCAAATGCATCAGGTAAGGCCTCGCCGAAGAAAGTGATGTCGGGTTTCATGATGCCAGCCTCGGGGATGTTGAAGTCGTCGTCGTCGTTGTCATCCGAGCTGTACCGTGAGCGTCTACCTGTGGAGGAGCGATTGTGGGACCTCTTGCGCTTAGTGTTGCCACGGGCGCGAAGGCCAGAGATGCACTTGGCGCAGCGCGGGATCTTGCCCGCCTTGACGTCGTCGTATATCTCCTCGCCGGCTACTTGATGACCACATTTCTGGCACGATGCGGTCGCGAAGGAACCATGGCACTGGACCAGCTTCTCGGGCTTGACACCAGCGTTGGCTTCAATGTTGTCAATGTTCTGAGAGTAATTGGTGAGCAGCTTGCCTTTGTCCTGCAGCATGGCAATAAAGGCATGCGTCGGCGAGAACCTCTTGGTTGAAGGGAGAATATCCTTGGCGACGGAAAAGAATATGGTGGGATCATCACGGAAGACGTCAATGTTAAAGACCTCTTGCGGGTCACTGATATCGAGTCCCATGTTTTCGAGTTGAGAGTACAGGCCGGTCTCCTTGGATCTGAAGTCGGGGATGCCGAGAGAGGTGGAGATGCCGGCACCCGTCAAGACGATGATGTTCTTGGACCTCTGGAGGAGCGCGGTTGCGTCGTCGAGCGTGCTGTACTTGGGAAGCTTGGCGCGCTTCTTCAGCTCGCGACTCAAGGCGAGCGTGAGCAGACCGTAGTACTGGTCATCCTCTGAGCCTTCCAGGAAGGGCGGCGGTCGCACGCCAAAGGCAGTGAGGAGTTTCTTGGCCGCAATGGTCTTCGCATAAATGGTCCGTTTGCAGAACTCCTGAGGGCCAATTTCGCGCAGCAATTTGCGGTACTTGATGGCCTCGTCGGGCTGGCAGGCGTCGGGGTCTGGCTATAGTCAGCAGGGGGATTACAAGTGGGGGGGAGGGTAGTCGTTGGTAATACCATCAGTAAAGAACTTGTCTTCAGCCAGATCCTCAATCACGTCTTCGAAGAGAGACTCTGTTTCCCACGAGTCCTCGTTGTCGTTGATACGCTGCTCTAGCTCCTCGAGATGGGAGCGATCCTGCTGCTTGAGAACATCCTTGGCAGAGAGGTGGCCAACCTGCTGGTCATCCGAGACCTCGATGCCCTTGACGGTGATCCTGGGCACCGAATTCTTGCTGCCCTTGGGCCTGCCGCGACCTCGTTTGGGCTTGGGTTGCACCATTTGCGCTGTGGGTTTATTGTTTGACTTGGTGGGGGAGGGGAGGGGTGATTGACAAATTATGGCTGTTTGAAAAAGTCGAGTTGAATAAGTGTGCGCTTGGGGGAGAGGAAATACGCAGGCGTGTTTTGTCTACGAGGCGTAGGCCGCAAGTTGCAAACGTGAGGGTAAACAAGGATCGCTCGTTGACAAGAACGACGGTCAGGTATTATCTGGTGTCTCGAAAGATTCAGAAAGAGTCGGTCACCTCTCAAAATCTGGACGCGTAAAGCAATTTACGGGGAGACGTGGAACGAGGGGCGAGGGGCGAGGGGCGAGGGGCAATAGAGGAAGAGAGAGAGAGGGAAGGAGGGAGACGGAGAGAGAGAGATGGCCGAATGGGGACCTGAACGAGTTGGTTTGGTTTGGCGAAAGAATGCTTTTTTAGTTGAGAAAAGCGGAAGGGGAAACGGGCGTAGTGAGCGAGCCGGCCAGACTGGACTTGAAACTCTCAACCGGAGGGGATACTGGGCTCGATTTGAACACCTCCTAATAAGCGATAGATACGTGGGCCTGGCCGGAATAATAAGAGTTGTCTTATCGACTAGGCCTGCGAGGGCTAGGCCAGAACTGTGTGACAGGACTGTTGGTAAGTAATAGAAGAGGAACAAGATTCACTACTATAGTTACGTGGTAAGCACCCGAACAACAGACCTGGCTTCTTTCTTCTTCTTTTGCCCGCGTCGGTTTGTCGTGGTTGCTACAATTTGTGCAGCTACTTCTTCCTTACCCACCTCCAGGATGTTGCTTCTGCTGCTGCTGCTGCTGCTGCTGCAGTGCTGCCTGCTAACTACTCCGTACTCCGTAACTAACTACTTTGTAAAATTGCATCCCGTCCCAATGTCCATTATTACAGGTGGTACTTGACTACTTACTTTTGGTCCAAAAGTTATGAACCTGCCGGACCCACGCCCTGGGCCTTGGCTGCAAATGTGCACATGACTTTGGGTACTTGGATGCATTGCGAACTCCACAGTCGCCTATCGGTGCGTACACTATTAAGTTTACTCAAAAAACCCAGCCTCTTGGTTCTTCCGTGGAATTACCAGTGGTAAGTAAGTACACGATATTACCACGATTCCCAATAATAGACCATTTTGTCGGCCCGCTCATGCTACCTTCAAACCCAAGTTAAGGTGGTGAGCTAGCCTAGTTGTATAGGACCCAGTGTTTTATTTTTAATGTAACCAACCCATTAACTACTTAGCCGACGGTCGGTATCAAGCATATCCGTACAAAGAATTGGTCCCAACGTTCCAAAACAGATTGTCGATAACTAATTACATGATTCCAAAAAACCTGCCTGTATACGATGCTTACTACTTTGGTAACCGACTACCTCGCCCATTTAATCTCTCAACACCCGCTCGTGTGTACTGAGGGGTTGGCGATGCAGCACCAACTAAACACTCCAAATAACCAAAACCTAACCATAGCTATTCTTACGGATAGTGTCAGCTTTTACTACTTTCATCTACTGCGTATAAGAACAAGTGGATAAGCCGTATAGGTAGTGGTGTGATTCCGTACGTAGGATAAACATCGAGGCCCATTCTTCGCCAATGTGGGGGCGTAAGCTCTGAGATGAATTACCAAGTATGAATGAAATGACCAGTACTTAGCCGCGTCCAGGGGTTGTGCGCCAACTACTATGTACGGGGTACGTTACACAGTAGGTCAAGGTATCAGTACGGAGTACTGATACCGACACAGGGGCAAGTCTGAACGCGCCACGCACGCATCCCATGGAGTTGCGCAAGCAGTCATACGCATTCCGTATGCCTACATCGTGACATGCCGATACCGAACGTGCCCTTTGCACTTCTCTTCGTATCCACAACAATGGTTGGTTTACTTACGGAGTACAGTCGAGCCTACGAAAACACCGAGTCATGAACCACAGTCGAAAACATTCACTTCAGTGGTTACGGATCGGATAATCATCATGAAAAAAGAACCGTGTGTAGTAGGAGGGTATCACATAAACAAAAAAATTATGTACGCTAGCTGAACTGGGGCTCTAAAGTGTACTGTTCCCATTATTACATTAAAATGCCTAGGAAACTCATCTTCACTGCTTTTCCGATGGTGGCCTAGGTGTACCCAGCCTGGGAACCTCCGACGAGCCTTCGCGTTCAATGCTCTGTGGCTCCTCCGTGAACCCTGCCGTCGTCTGCTCTCTCTCCGAGTTCTCTTGATTGGCAGTCATGGGCGACCAGCCCGCGGCAATGCTGCCTGCAATAATTCCTGCCATCACCGTAGGTGCTCCCAACGCAGAGTTCGACCGAGACCGGCTAGACTTCGAACGTCTTCGGGAATCAGGCGTGGGCGCTGGCATGGGCTCACCCATGCTGTCATCACGCTGCGGTGTTTGAGGGGGAACTGCTTGACCGAATTGGATCGAGAGTGGACAGGGCTCCGTGACCGGGATCTGTTCAACAAAGTCTCGCGAGGGTGCTGCATCGCGAACTTGAGGTTGTTGAGACGTCCACCCTTGATGCGCTTCAGGAAAGCAAGTTCCTCCTTGACGTCAGCAAGCGCAGGCGGGTAGTAGTTGATACGCTCCTCGTCAGAAACTGTCAAGCCCGGAAGACGAGACTTGCGCTTGAAGGACTCGGGAATCAGCCTCTCGAATACGCTGTCTGGAATCAGTCGAATGACTGCACCAATAGGTATCGACATGATTCCGAGGAAAATGGCGTACCCCCACTGAGCCGAGGTCTGCGGTGGGTTTGTCTGGGAGATGTTGAACGCAGCACTGCCATAGAAGATTATCAAAACCTGCGCTCCGCACATGATGATGTTGATGCCGATGAAGAACCAATTCTTGGTAAGGCCCTCAAAGATGTTGAAACGGTTATCCAAGCGGCGCGAGCTAAAAAAAAAAAAAAAAAAAAAACGTGTAAGCTTCGTCTCGAAACGGAATGGCAGACACGGGGATCAACTTACTTCCACTGGTTAAAGATCTGCATCCACACAAACGTGTTGAACACGAGAGTCTTGAGCTGCTTTCTCTCATCTTCGTCATTGAGGTTGAGGATGGTGGGAGAGCCGTAGTTCAAGAGCAGCGTAATCACGAGCTGGTAGATGGCCTGGCCAAAAATCATCTTCCACATGGTCGTAGAGATGATGCTAGTTCCACGGCGTTCTGGCTTTCTGTCCAAGATGCTGTCCGCTGGCGGGTCTGTCGCGAGAGCGAGGGCAGCTAGAGTGTCCATGATGAGGTTTACCCACAAAAGTTGCACGGCGGTGAGAACAGACGATTCTTCATCATCGCCGACGGCGGTGATGAATGTAAGGAGAACGGCGGTGATGTTGACGGTAAGCTGGAACTGCAGGAATCGCTTCACGGCATCGTTGACAGCACGACCCCATTTCAGAGCTGCAACGATACTCTTGAAGTTGTCGTCCATGAGGATAATAGCCGAGGCCTCTTTGGCAACTTCAGTGCCAGCGATGCCCATCGAAAAGCCAACATCGGCAAGTTTGAGAGCAGGGGCATCGTTTGTACCATCACCAGTAACTGCAACCGTTTCACCCATATCTTTGAGACGTCGGACCAGTATACGCTTGTCTTCAGGGCTGGAGCGGGCAAGGACCTGTAAGCGCGGGATGATGCCCTCCTGTTGAATCCGAGAGAGGTTGCGGAATTCGGGGCCTTCCATGACGAGACCTTCGGGCTGAAGAATTCCACACTCTAGCGCGATAGCCTTGGCCGTCAGCTTGTTGTCACCCGTAACCATGCGGACGATGACACCAGCCTTCTGACAATCTCGGACAGCTTCGAGAACGCCGTCGCGAAGAGGATCCTGGATGCCGACCATGCCAATGAAGGTCATGTTCTTGAAGATATCCTCAAACACAACCTCACCCTCGTTGCGCTTCACGTTCCTGGGGGGGCCATGACTCGAACTCGCGGTAAACGATGCCAATGGTTCTCAGAGACCTGGTAGCGTAGCTCTCAATGACGTTCTTGATGGTCGTATCGTTGTCTCCGGTAAGGGGGCGCTACCGGCATCGGTTGATGGGTTACGCAGAATCTGAGTGCACTGTCCGAGCAAGATTTCCGAAGCTCCCTTGACGTACAGTCGCGCCTTTCCGTTCTCCAGCTGAACGACAACGCCCATGCATTTGCGACCGGAATCAAAGGGGATGAGCTGCAAAATCTTGGCGTTGTGGCGTTGCTCGGCGACGGGGCCCATGGCGAGGTGTTCCTTGGCAAAGATCAACAAAGCCGCCTCGGTCTTGGAGCCAATAAAAGTCTGTACTCCGTCGACATCGCCCTCGAAAGCTGTCGAGTTAAGTGCAATGGACTTCAAAAGAAGTTCCTGGACGTCCTTGGAGAGCATGTTTGCAAACTCGGCGGCTGATAGATCCTTGGCTGAATCTTCATCCGAGCCTCCAAAGCGATGACTGGTACCAATGGTGCCAGACACGACTTGCATCTTGTTCTGCGTCAAAGTACCCGTCTTGTCGGAGCAAATCGTAGTGGCATTACCCATAACCTCGCAGGCCTTTAGATGACGAACTAGGTTGTTGTCCTTGAGCATTCGGGTAGTGGCAAAAGCCAGAGCAAGAGTAACGGCGAGTGGCAGACCTTCGGGTACAGCAACAACGATGATTGTTACAACGACGATAAATATGTTGAGGAATTTCTGTCCCTTGTCGGCAGGTGACGACTGATCCTTGGGGAGTTTGACCAGGAACATGATGAACAAGACGATGAACAACAGAAGACCAGCGGCACCGCCAAGTTTGGCAATGTATTCGGCAATGACATTGAGCTTGGATTGAAGGGGAGTGACCTCGGGGTCCTCATTCAGAGCCATGAGAGTTTTTCCGTAGCTCGAATAGATACCGGTGGAAGTTGCCATGTACGTACCGACACCTTCCATTACTCTAGCACCAGACTGGATGAAGGGATCCATCTTCTTGAGGCTGTCGCCACTCTCAATGGCGTTGTAGACATCATCGCCCGGTCTCTTGCGGATAATGTCCGATTCTCCAGTTGCTTGAGATTCATCGCACTTCACGTTGAAGCCCTGGATAAGGATACCGTCGACAGGGATTAAGTCGCCAGGCTCAAGATGCAGCACATCGCCTGACATGATATCGAAGACTGACATCTCGATAGTCCTGCCATCGCGTATGGCTTTGATGACTCGATCCGTTTTCTTCTTGTTCAACTTGGCGAATTGGCGCTCCTTCTGCCAGTCGTTCAGGGATCCGACGAGGGTGACAATGGCAATGGCAGCAATGATGGCTACTCCTTCGACCCACTCAACCTTGGCACCGCCATCTTCATGCTCGGTACCAAAAGTCTGATATAGGCCGATGGCGAGCGAGACAACAGCAGCGACAGAGAGGAGTATCAGGACTTTGTCGTTGTAGGTGATCCATACGAGCTGTAGGAAGCTTTTGCCCTTCTTCTCCGGAATACGGTTGTCACTGTAGACGCGTCTTCGGTCGGCAAAGCCTCCGCTAGATCCTTGGGTCTGGCCCGCCGTGTTGGTCCTGGCGACGCTTGTGACTGGCGTTTCCGGGGCCCTGGGGCTGTCGCTCCCCTCGGTGGTGAGCTTCGAGCTTTTGCCAGTTACGTCCTCGAACGATACGGCACCATCCAAGTGCTTCTCATCCACGCTCAGCCCAGTGTCGCGGTTCGACCTTAGACCCTTCTCGATCCCACCAAGACCGCCCAAAGCGTAGAAGGCCGCCAGGCTCTTCGGGTTGAACATCTTGGACAATTGTCCCGGGCTGAATGCGAACGGGTTGTTCTCGACTTGGAACTCGGCCTCCTTCCCGGCGTCAGGTTTCAGCGCTTCGGGATCCTTGGTGACAGCATCATTGTTGACATCTCCACCTCCCGGGTTGCCTTTCTCGCCCCTATCAGTCCACGAAGAGGTGGCGGCTATCGTCTCGCTCTGGAAAGAGACAATTGACCGTGATCCATCATCGCTGTCAACTGAATTCTGCCTCGAGCGATGGTTGTTGGGCACCGACAAGAAACCTTGGGCACGGTCGCGCTCGTTGCCTCGCGACATGACGGGACTGGAGATGTTGTGGGGGCTTTGCGGACGGCTGCTGTCAAACGACGCCGCTGTCCTGATATCGGATCCCACGTTCTTGTCGGACGTCCAGGTTTGGCCCACGGGGTGCGCTGTGGATGTGGGACTAAGGTTGTCGTCCGTAGGTGATATGGGCGAGTGTCGAGGCGGGTTGGCACCTTCGGATTCTGCCTCGGGAGGTGCTCCCACTGCCGTCGTGTCTATGGTGATGGTAGGGGCTCTGGGACGCCCTTTTACAGGGTCGGAATTGCTGAGATCGGCCATGTTTGCTAATGTCTGCTCAAGGATAAAGGGAGGGACAGTCAATCCAGATGCCAACAGCCAGGAATGCGATTCGCCTCTTTTCCACAGCCTCGGGGCAGTGCTGGAGTGCTAGCGGATAAGGTCGGTCGCACAGTTCTTCGGGGGCTGACTATTAGAAGCGTCGAGAGACGGGGGGAGAGAAGAATATACGGTCTGAGGTAACCCAGAGGGTGTTTTACAGGAATGTGAATCCACGCTACAAGAAGTAGACAAGAGCGGTTGGTCCTCGCTGCAGACAAGGAATGGACAGCATGGAGACCTGGAAAAAGAGAGGATGGGACAAGCGCGCCTGGCCGGGCAGCAGGAGCAGGTGTTTTTGCTGTTTTGGTCGCGAGTGCTTCCCAAGGGTGCAAGACGGCTGCCAAGGTCCCGCTCACGGCCAAGACCCCCTGGGGAGTGAGGCAGTGCAAAGCAGTACCGCACATCGTGGCACTAACCACTGAAGTACTTCGTAGCAGGCTTTCCAGCTTGCAGTAGCGCCCAACTACATAGTACTATGAGGTACGTACTTCGACAAAGGGCAGGGGTCAAGGAATCCACCCATGTTAGGCCCAAGCTTAAAGTTCCCCATAGCCGGTACGTACCGACCGAGACTAGGGGTACCTGTTCAAACAGGTTGCATTTCACCATCGATCCTGGGGTTGGCAGTCGGACTTTGGCCTTGAATCCCACGGATTGCTGATATGTTTGTTGATCTGTCGCAAAAGCAGCCGACTACCTAATCCCCATCATTAACTATCATCATAATGATAATAATGAGGATGATGATATCTAACGATAATGATGACGACTTGGGTAATGAGAGGAGGACGTTGGGTGCACGACAACAATCACCAGCTCCCATCACGCTGGCTCCCGTTAAAACATGTGCGGGATGGGCGGGCCAATGGAAGCATTTCCCTCCCTTGTATGGAGTACGGATACAGAGCACCGAAGAGTGCACACTGAGTCCATGTTGGGTACTCGCGAAGTGTCTAAACCCAACGCCAACACTCGTAATTACCACGTAACTTTGTATCCGTACTTCGCAGGCTTGGATAATGACCTAACTAGGTGCTACGAGGGTGCGTTGGCGAATTTGGGTGGGTTGACAACGTACGGATTCAATCTGCACCATGACGATGCGCAGCGCGCCACACAACTGCTATGATTAGGCCAAGAGTATTTGTAACCCGCGAGTTGGCGGGTGCGTGTGTGCGTGCGTGTGTGTGTGTGTATGCAAGCCTCGCAGCATGCTCTGCCGAGCAGAGAGCGAGTGGTGTTACAAACACTGTTCCTCATCGGTCTTGCTACTGCGTACGGAGTATCATCGTTGGACTCTTGGGTGACCTTGTTCATTCTAGACAAACCGGTTCGAAACGCATGAAAACCTTGACCCCGTCCCGTGCTGTTTTCCTTCTCTGTTGCCAATTTCAAGATTCCCTGAGCCGGTGACTCTTGGCTGCTTGGCGATATGTCGGTTGTTGGCTTGGAAGGGTCGAGAACCTCAGGTACAAGTAGCCATAGGAATTGGCTCCGTGCGAAGCATTTGCCCAGACGTCATTCATTACAAGGTTGGCCAGTCCATTGAGAAATACCCTCACTCGATAGTTAACAGTCTGGCAGACACCCTTGTCCGAACGCGAGGTTGAACTTTGAAGTACAGAGCATTCCTCGAATCCTACCCACGCAACCAACGAGTCAGCCTCTGCTCTCATCTGCCAGCATGCTTGCCAGCGCCGTGGAATCTCGATTTTTGTCTTGGCGGTTGACCGACTGCATGTGTCTGTCTGGCAAGGAGTTTGTTGTCGACTTGTCCAGGACCAAAAGCACACATCTGCCCTCCTGTGTACGGATACAGCTCGCGCACAGCTCTTTGTACAGCTTCTTGCACAGCTCGTGCTCTGTCAGTCGTCCATCCGGAGCGAATGCACCTTTCCCTCACGGGCCCGTGTTTGACATTCCGGCAAGTAACCATTCTCACGGTTCTTGTACCTGAGCCCACTTCAAATTTCCGGCGAGCGGACCCGTTGCGTACACAGCACACAGCACGGAGTACTAACTAGTGAGGCTGGTTATGTAAGTTAGGCCTTCCTTATCACGTTGCTTGAATCGATAGTAATTAGCAGAGTCCACCGGCAATTAGACTAGTGACTTGATAACCGCCCCTCGTACTCCGTACTCCCCCATACAATCAATCAATCAATCAATCACCTATCGTTACCGACAGCTTCGGAGATGACATTCCAAGGGCCAAGCAAAGGCTTGCTTGCACATGGTCGGCATCTTTTTTATTTATTTCACAAACACCCAGACTGTTAAGACAACGAAGGCCTTTCAAAGTAACATGTTTTTTCCTTAGCTGCGTCACCATCTTCATTGCCACGGGACCGCAGCGCGTCTGCGATGATGTTTTGATGCCGGCCAGGTATCCATCCGTACGACGGCATCGGAATCCCATTTGAACGTCTCCAGATTTCAGGGGGGGCCACCAACTACCAAATACTACCGTAGTACGCAGTTGCATGCCTACACAGTACACAGCATAAACAGCCCACTTCGATTGCCACAGTAGTTACTTCGAAGTAGTACTGTGTAGACACGGCGGCTAACTATCAGCGTGATCGACACTTGGTATTGGACCCATGAGGCAATCTCGAGCTTCAGGGGATACTTACTTAATTATATCTCCATGGTTGAGGCACGTCATCAGTCCTGGTATGATGTATCCGTAGTGATGCTTTGCTGCACACATTGTTTATCATAGGTACACAGTATACGGTATACCAGCCCACCTCCCCGCCAACCATCTATCTACCCATCTCGCCCATCCACCACCCGCGATCATCTCGGAAACCGAGTCAAGCACAGCATCACAGACAATATCCGTAGTTACAGATATCCAAGTTAACTGGTAACTAATAACTCTAACTACGGAGTACCCTACGGATAGTCATCGTGTATATATCCTGTACATACGGTAAGTTACCTCCGTACTCCGTACCATTGTTGGTAGATCGGCCCGTGGAGCGAGCGTACCAGTCCCCCCTGAGTAGTGTAGCATTGGATTTGCTGGGCGCTCATTTTCGTGAAACAAATACCAACCAGCAGGAAAAAAGAAAGAAAAAAGGAAACAAGCGGAAAGCTCTCCCTCGCTCGCCCCCTGCCAAGTCGAGCGGCGAATGCTACCCCATTAGTTTCATCAGCCCGAACCGACTCGCAAACAAGAGAGGTTTCCCCGATCGTCTGATGATGGCGAGGAAGAGCGGGCACGCATGTTTCAGACCGTCGGTTGGTCAGAATCTTGGTACAAAATCTGGCTGTCTGTCGTTAGTTGTCAGGCGTCGGGCGACCCAAGCGGGTTCAGATGGATGGATGGCTGGTATCCGTACGTTACGGATATCGACGTACCACGTACTCCGTACACAGTAACTACGTACACAGACAGTATCGTCGCATGAGTCAGTGCACGAGTAGTCAGATGCATCGCCTGATTAATCTTCCATGTCGACTGGCTGGCACCGCGTCGCTGGGCTACGTACGTAAGTTACTTACTAAGTAGTAGTAACTATTCGCTGGCCACGAACACGTCAAACCAAAGGATCTATGAAGCGTGACTCGCCGCAGATGGATGATCACCGTCTACTGTGTAATCGCCGCCACTCGGTTGCGAGCCACGCGCTTTTACAGTGACTATCCAGCTAGTGCGACTAACTTAACGGGTACGGTATTGGAGAAGAAACGCTGGATCGCGGAAGCGTGTAGTTTGTCAACTTACCGGTCCAGTTCCGGTTGATCCCTAGGTGTCGGCGAGCATGTTTGTTACCCACCGAGCACACTGGAGTAAACGGGAACACCGGACCCCATTCCCATGTCCGCATTTTGCGCATTTTGTCTGGAGCGCTAGAGAAGCTTGGACAACTGGTCGTCTGATTCGTCGATTCTCGTTCAACTGCGGCATCATCGCGTTAGTACGCTCACCTGCTAACTAGTGACAAGCTTGCGAATCGACATCAACACATACTTGCGCCGATTCGAGATATCTCCGACTTGTAGATCATCAGTCACATCGAGTTATCCGTATTGGAACTGTGATTCATCGCAGTAGACTGCCACATTGTATAGCATGCGATGGTACGCCTCAAGGCTCACACACCACCCCATCGTCTCCCCAGATCAACGTTCCTTACATGCACCATATTCTCCACCCCTTCCTTCAGGGCCGGTTCCGGACTCATAAACGGCTTCACAGCCAACTTCATCACACCCTCCCAAAGCTTGGCTACCAGGGAGTTGAGCTCGTCGCCCGTCTGCTTGAAGTCCGGAAACGCATTGACCTCGAGTAACCAAGCCTTCCCCTTGGAATCCACGAGGAAATCCAGGCCGTAGACCTCGAACGCGTTGGGCAGGGGCTGGAAATGCATCATCATGCCTCTCGCGGCAGCCTCGAAGACCTCACCCGTGATGGAGCAGATCTGACAAAAGACAGATTCCTTCGAGGGATTCAAATTACCCGAAGTGGGCAGATCGATATCCCAGAACCGTCTCACGGAGCCGTCCTTGAGGGAACGCTGAAGGCACGTGTTGGTCAGGTGAGCCTCGAGGTCGATCTCGCCATTGTCCTCGCCGTTAGATGCGGTGGTGCTCTTCTCCCAAGGCGCAATATATGACTTGCCCGCAAACAGCGCCAGCATCTCGCGGTAGACGTAGACGTCCAGGGTGCCGACGCAAAGGACGTAGGTGCGGACGTGGAACTTGCGGTTCACGTGGCCCGACAGCAGAAGCGGAGGGTGGATGTAGGGCTGCGCGACAAAGTGGCGGAGGTGTGAGGCTGTGATGTAGTCGCCGTCTCCGTTCCTGTCTTCGGCTGCCTCTGCGAAGGACTTTGTCTGTATCCCTTCACCCTCTTCCTCGTCGTCTTCCTCCTCCTCGTCCGAGTCCGGTAGGTCGGCCTCCCACCCGTCAAAGATGGCCTGCAACTCCTCCATGGTGCTGAACAGCCGGATGCCCTGTCCGCGATCACTCATGCCCGGTTTCAGAATCCACCATTCTCGGCTCTTCGGTTCCTCCTCCACGTTTTTATCCAAGCTGGCCCTGAGCTCGAACGCTTCGACCAGCGCATCGTCCAGAAACTCGGCGTAGTCGACCTCGAATGCTTCGCCGCGCTTGAAGTGCGTCTTCAGAATCGATTCCGGCCGCTTGGCGACCCAGTTCTCAATGGTGGCACCGAGGTAGTGTTTGCGGATGAGGGCTTTACGCAACATGTAACTGTTAATGAGGACCGAGCTGTCATGTTTGCCGGCGTACTCCCAGTCGATGAGCTCATAGGGTGTAATCTGCAGAATCCGGGCGTCTTTGTTGGCAGAGGCTGGTGCGGGTAGCAGAGACGACAGTGAAACTTCCGATTGTGCGTCATGCTCTTCTGATGTCAAATTTTCGTGTGTTATAGGGAGAGAAAGGAGGGTGGGCGAGTCCGAGGAAAAGACGCTGGAAAATGCCTCGAGAATGAGAGGCTGCACATATGGGTCCTCATAGGCGATGAGGGCGTAGAACTGGTTCTTAGGTTGGTGTGGCAGAGATAGCTCCTGCGGTGAAGTGGCTGTTTTCTGTCCCGAAGCGACAGAGTCACTGGATCAATCTGATTAGAAGCGCCGTCCACGACGGTCGATGTGGTAGGGGGGGGAGATGCGAACATGCGAATAGACTTGGCGAAGGACAATCTCGAGGACCCTCAAAACTAATGGTCTCTGATATTCATAACTCGGCGATCTCTATGCTCCGTACATGATTGACCTGATTCCGACTGTCTGACAGGCCACGACTACCTTCGCCCAGTCTATGCAGCGTCCACGGTGAGTCTACCCGAAGCAACGCAACATGGTTTGCACTTACAAAATCAACTCTTGGCCGTGCAATTGCGTTGCCGCATGCCAGAAATTGGCCTTCATGGGGGTGATACTGTTGCGCTTGATCAGTATCCGGATCTTACAAGTCTTGTATGAGAGAAGCATGGGGGTTTTCAGATACCTTGTGTGACCCTCTTTAACCGCCCACCCATCATTGCCAGGCTGTGAGTCTTCGACACTTTTATAGACATCTGTAAAGCGCGGCGCCCACTTGAAGTGGCGATGGGGGTATCTGCTATCATCAGCGCCCCTGCTATTTGCGCCAGCCTTGCCCTCGCCCTCGACCTCGCCCTCCCGTATGCGATGTTCCTCCTCGGCCTCGTCTCCCACGCTCCCCTCAACCTCCTGAAAGCATGAGCCATCGGACCAGTAGTTCTGCAACATGTCCGTAAACAAAGTCTTGTGCTCTGCCACGCCTTCGACAAGCGGCACATTCACCGTGTACAAATCGACACTCCCATCCGCCGGCCATTGCTTGTACAGGCTTTCGATTACATTCACGCTGTGCGCACTCGCCTCCTCGATAATAATAGGGTCGTGATTACGGCTGGAGAAGGCAAAGCTGAGGGCAATGGCTCTCTTGCGACATACGGCCGCTTCGAGGGCACCGCCCAGAGTTCCACTCGACAGTGCAAACACGGCTGTGGTGTTGCGTCCGTAGTTGGGCCCCGAGAGGACCAGGTCGATGGGGCCCTTGTCTTGGAAGAAGTGGTGTATACCAATCTGGGAGCACGAGGCAGGGGTGCCGTCGACCAGGATCCATTCCTCGATATCGCGCGACTCGGCCGGACGGGTATGCGTCGTGCCTTGCACAGAGGGAGAGTCAGGCGTGGGATCAAAGGTCAGTCTAGGCCTGTAGTAGGTAGGCTTTACAGTTTCGCCAATCATGTGTGCCTTGCCGATCCATGACCGCTGCGTGTGGGGGAGGCAGACGGAGACGGTGTGTCCGGCGCGTTGGAGGGCACGAATCATACTGTGGACGTAAGGTGAAGAGGAAGGGGACGGAGGCCCGTCATCGTTCGTCACTAGGATGTGCATCGTGGTTTCGGAGTTGTTGTTGGGTTCCGTAGAAGAGGCAGTAGAGTATGGAGGGGTAGATCGAGGTTATGATGCCGTCTAGAGACGGTTGGCTGATCAAGCAGGGCGGAAGCGAAGCAGATCGTTCTGACTTGTCGCACTGCTCAAGGAAGGATTATAATTTATCACAGTGAATGTCGCAGGGATGCCCGAGTTTGTTGAGTTGCAGCTGGCGAACGTTGCCCAACTTTCTTGCTGTCGAAAGGTTGCTGAGCTTTACAATCGCCCGGCATAACTTGGGCGGAGCAACATCGAATTTCAGTGCGGCCCGGGGGGTGGAGCCGCCATCAGAAACGGCGCGTCGAGCGAGAATCGGGCACGTCATGCATACCATTTCCGTCTTGCGAATTGTTCCGTTGCTTGGTCTGATGTTTTGCCGAGCAACGAGATACGACACCAATTGGTTCAGATGGATGGCTCATCAGACCGCTCTCTCTAGAACCATGCATTTACGAAGTATGATCCATAGTCTTTGACGCCGAGAATCGTCACATTCAGCAACCAGAAGACATCTTATTGTCATTTTAATTCTCACTAGGCGGCTATCTAGTGACCTAATGGCCAAGACTTGTCCTCATCTTGTACGCCTCCAGGAAACTGAATGGAAAGAATTAGTCCAGCCGATACTGGAAAAGAAGGGGACTAAAGGCCAGTCTGTAAAGTAATTTCAAACCAGTGCCCTGAAACGAAACCTGAAATCAAGTGCATCACTTCCAACCAACGCCTTTGCTGTGCCCTATGAAGAATTTCCAGTCCGACTGTTTGGGCAAGCGGAACTAACACAAGCCTGGTTTTATGCCGCTAAAGCATTCCCCTTGGCCCTGTACAGGTTCGCTAGCGAATGAAGTTTTCGCATTGGGCTGTTCCCTCAGCCTCGTGCAAAAAAACAAAAACAAAGAATTGGCGCCCTACGGATCGGCGGGATTGTCGGCTGGGCGCAGACGGTGGGGTAGCGTCACATAATCGAAGTTTCGCTGATCGTTGGCGTCCACGCCTGCAGACTAGGCACGCTGGCGTTTCGGTGCGGCACCTGTCAGTGAGGACTCGGCCTCGCGCTTCTGTCTTGGAGGCCCGGCATGGCTCTTAGTTTGACGCCAGCCAAAAAGAGAGCTGCGCTGGGGTCTACCGGGACGCACCATCGGGCTGTCCTCACTCTCAGCCTTTTTTCTCGTGCGAGTTGCTCGAGTGGTGCTTGGCGGTGACGCGGGTGCAAAGCGGGGGGCGGTGGGAGTGCCGGGTTCGGCCTTGTCCTCGGCAGGTGTCTTGACATTCTGCTTCTCCTCCTCCTCCTGCTGCTGCTCTTGCTCCTGCTCCTGCTCGTGAGTGCGAACTATGGCATGATCCTCAATGTCTGTGGCAGCTTCTTCGTCCTCGGTGTTGTGCTCTTCGACCGCCTTGCCCTTCTTCTTTTGTTGTTGGAAGAGCAGACGCGGCTTGACGGAAGAGCGTGTGACTCTTCGAGACTCGGTGTCATCTTCGAGGCCGGCGAAGACTTCTTCAACGTCGTCACCATCCACATCCACTTGATCAGTGAGGTTGCCAGTGCTCGTCGGCTTCCAGAAAGTCTTTCCGCGGCTATGAATATATTAGCATCCGACGCCGGGTTGAATAAAGCGTTGTTCGGAGAGGAAACTTACAACGTGTAGACGATGCCATCCTGGCGTGCGACAGCCTCCTCCATAGTAACTCTGCCCTCGCCAGGGATGATTACCATCTTGCGTCGTGTGCTGCGGCGTTGTGAGGACTCCACCGTGACAGTAGTAGACGACTCGCCAAAGAAAGGATTCTCAGTGCTCTCATCAATCTCAGGCACCCGATCCCGAGAATCGGTGAAAATGGCGATGGGCTCCTCTACTTCCTGGGCGTTAAAGCTCTCGAGGGTCAAGCCACTGTACTTCTTGGACTTCTTGCGCGACGAGGCCAGAACATCAGATGCATCATCGTGGAACAGGTTGCGCGCGGCGGCGCGAACACCAGCCTCGATCTGTGCATCACGCTTCTTATTGTCGCTGGGAGTCTTGGCAGGAGTAGGAAGCATACCAGTGCCGCTAGCAGCCGAGGGCTGCGAGGAGCTGGAGGCAATACCCAAGAGGTCAGCAGCACTGGTACTGCTACCACTAGCAGCAGCAACATGACCTGCACGACGAACAGAATCCATGGCTGGAGCTCTCTTCTTACGAGGCGAAGTTGTGGGTGTGCCGAAGAGGTTGCTGGATGATTTCGTCGAAGTTGCTGCGCGGCGGGTTGTGGAGGATTGAGGAGAAGGCGTGCGGTTTCTGTTTGCGTTCTCACGTTGCGTGGAAATGCGAGCTGATTTTCTGGGAGAATAAGGCTCCCATTGATCGCTGTAACCGTGCTTGGGTGTTGTAGGAGTATGGATCCTGTGTGGTGGTGAAGGTGTTGAGGCCTGGACAGAGGTAGCCATTTTGATAAGGCAATTATTGGATCGATGGTTTGAACAACTGATTTGTTACAAGTGTGGTCGCGTTGCCCCACTAAACCTAGGTCGTCGTCTCTCTGTGTGGGATGGAAGATGTGGTTTTTGTTTGTGTTAGAGGTCGAACCTGGGCATGAGCTTTGTATGACCTTTCAGCGACCAATAACACAACCTTTGACTCTGCCAGTGACGAAGACGCTGGAAATGCGACGTGGAGCGTGACGTAATAACCGGAACAACTTGAGACGGAGTATTGTTCCAGATGGCTTTCCTTTGATTGGAGACTCGGACTTGAATAGCCTTGTTATCTAATAACGCGGCGTCTGGACAATTCCAGAGCGTGCTCTTGGTGTAGTCTTGAGCAATAAGACCGATCAAACGGCCTTGTATCTACCAGATGTAGATTCGGATTGAACCGAACACCCAAGTGGCTGGGGAAAATTATCGAGCAACGATGTCTTGAGATTTGTTGAGTCCAAGATGCGCAACCTGCCGATTTAACGGTTGCAGTGCGAGTTGTTTGTCCAATTTTTCCTTCGTCTCAAATTCGGCGTCGTCGGGTGTTGAGCGGTGTGGTTCGATAGCGACCTAACAAAGAGGAGAATCACAAAGGATCAATGACCAGTAATAATAATACAAAAAAAATCGATGACCCAAAAGTGGCTGCGATGCGACAGATTCGATCGGCGCAGGGCGCAAAACAATGAGTCGGCGAAATGTGTTTGGGGTATAGAGATGGTGGGATGGCAGGAGCTGCGATGGGTGACGAGGAAGGGATGTCGTCGAGTTTCACGGTAGCAGGAAGATCAGAGTCGGGTGGCAGAACAGAGGTGGCTGGGCTTTTTGGGGCTGGGGGATCTCTAATGAATGGGACTTGACGGGACTTGACACGCACGTCCCCTCAATCTGCAGGCACCCCCACTGGAATTCAATGCCCCAGTCATCATCTCACCCTATCTAGCAAGACGCGTCTCAACTGGGTTGGAGAAGACGCGTTGGTCGGTCGCATAACTAACTACTCCGTAAAGACCTTCCGGTTGTTTACCCCACACCAAACTTCAACTCAAGCCCTATCGATCTAACGTAGCACATCTGCACCCCGCATGACTTAGGACTAAGTTGCCAACAACAAACACCCCCCATCGCACTATCAGGATTATTTACGGTGTTCCAATCAGTCCCTGTTGCCTCGCCAGACCCAGACCAGCGCATAGTTGATAGTTGAGCCAACAAGATTCAAGCATAGCATTGCGCTTGCAAGGCTGGGAGGCTGGGACCACGGCTCAGATCACTCTAGAGTCCAGTCCAAAAAGGGAGAGTGCCCCTGCATATATTCCTCAACTAGCATCATGGCGGACCAGTCCTCCGACTCGGACATGGAGGACCTCTTTGCCTCTCCGTCAGCCAAAGCCGCATCAAAATCAGCAGCTAAAACCAAACAATACCTTCCAGAGCGGCCCAAGACACCAACTCCTCCTCCACAACAACAACAACAACAACAACAACAATATCACCAGCAGCAACAACCCACATCCTACGAAGCCACCACATCTGCCGAAGCTCATGACGCGGCCTTGAGGCGCGAGCTCGATGGTTTGCAGCAGATTAACGAGCTGATTGAGGGTGTCATCTCGACCCTGGATCGTGCCAAGGGCAACATGGGTACCGTATCACGAACAGTGAACACGGCATCCACCTTACTAAATACCTGGACGCGCACTCTATCGCAAACAGAGCACAACCAGCGCCTAATCCTAAACCCAACATGGATGGGCGCCAGTGCGGATCTCGCCGAGATGGAGAACGAGGTCGCACAGAGACAGGCTGCCGCAGAACGCAGGGTGGCAGAGGAGGAGAGGAGACGGTTTGATACGGCCAGACGGCGCGAAGAGGAGCAGCGCCAAAGGGAAGGTTCTGCTGCTAGTAGCCGCACAACAACACGGGGTAGAGCGACTAAAGGGCGTACTACGAGAGGGTCGAGCTCGAGGGGGGGCGAGTGTAAACGGAATGTTGTCGCGCTACGGTACCGATTCCGGCCTGTCCAACATTGCTAGGGAGAGGAGTGTGTCAGGAATCGGAAGGGGTTTTGGCAGCGTGAGGGGCAGGGCTCGAGGGACTCGAGGGACGTAAGATGCTGATGTGACCACGTTCTACGGCATTTGAGGCTTCACGTACAAATGTAGACACGATATCCTGGTGCCGTTATCCAAACAGCCCGAAATGATACAACGATTGATGATACCCAGCATCACCAGCGCCGTTCCAACATGCATAGTTTTTACGTCTTCTTCTTGAAAAAGTCACTCATCTTCTTCATGCCCACCGTGTTGACCTTTTTTAGGTTCTTGACGCCCCTCGACTCTCCAGCCTTCTTCCGCTTATCGTCGTCCTCCTTCATGCGCTTCTTTTCGGCCCGCTCGGCAAGCTCTTCGTCATCTAACACTCGCTTTCTTGAGTAGTCGCCAATGCCTCGTGAAGCCGCAGCCTCCTGACGCAGTTTAGCTACCTGCGCCAGATAGTCGTCCAGAGGTGTGAAGTTGGCGTATTTGATTGTCGATTCACCCAGATGCTTCTTTATCTGCGAAGCTTGCGGTGGAGCAAGGTAGCTCGAGCAAATGAAGGAGAATACTATCCGTAGCCGCTGAAGCTGGATCACTTCTGGCGAAGCGTACATGGCAGCCACGAGGCCGGCGGTGGAAGCAATGGGATCATCTGCAGGCACTGAAGATGCAGAGGTCGAAGTAACGGAAACGCTGCTGGTCGTTATGTCGGTTGGTTCGACCGATGATTGACTCTCGGAGGCCTCGACCCTGAGGGCGGGATCTCCCCGACTCGGGTGTGGTGCAGTTGAGCGTTGACTCCTCCCTCTTGAGTCCCAGTACTGGTGCCTCCAGTGCCTTCACCACAAACTTCTCTTCCATGCTCGGCGGCAATGGTTGCATGCTCATCCTCTGCGCCTTGGACACTACCTCTGCCAGGAGTTTCTCCTCGCAAAATCGGTACATGGACTCATCACCCGCCTCGACAGTGTCGCAGACAGCCGCCAACCTCGACTCGAATAGTGACCGAATCTTGCCCCACCGCAAAATGTCTGAGAAATGTGGCGAGGAGCATTTCGTTATGGCGTCGAAGTAGTCATCGCCCGACAGGAACAACTTGTTTTCCCCTTTGCCCTGAGAGGCTTCCTGCGCTGCCAATGCGGGCAACACCAAGAACATGGGGTCGATGGGCGTCGCAATGTACAGCTCTGCATCCTGAGCAACGTATGCGCCGAACTCTTCGCCCATGGTATCAGCACCCGTGTTGCCTTCAAATCTGCCAGTCTCGCTGCATTCGACCAACCAGCTCCGCGGTGTAGATTTCGGGGCTGTGATGCGTGTGAACTCGTAGACGCCAGTCTCGGGGCATACGAGGTAGCGAGTCGGCCGCGAGTAACGGGGGTTAAGGAGAGACACCACACGCGCATCGGCTGTGGCTTTGCGCGGGAGGATGAAGATCTTGGGCGGATTCGTCGATGCGGCGGATAATGTGTATACGGATTTCGAGGATGTCGCGGCTGGTGTTGCAGATGAGGCTGCTGATGCGCCGCCCTTGGAGCGCGTTTTTGCCATGCTTGGAGGTTGAGTCGAGGCCAACCAGTCAATGTCCAAAATGCCCAAAATGTCGGTGGTGGGTTGATATCGTGAAGTCGTAGGCTGAGACTTGGATGTTCAGAATTATGTTCTCATCCATACGAAACGCACTCTGGAGTGTTATCCGTACTCTGGACTCTAGTTGACGAAGACACACATATCCGTGCGTTGTTGGACCAACTAAACCCTTGTTGGCGCGTTACCCGTGTGGGACGCGATCCGCGCGCGACATGAGATCTAACTAACTAACTTTAGTTACGTTACGTTACGGATACGCCGTAAGTTAGTTGGGAACGCGTTTGATCGATCGATGTAGTTACCCTTTTGCCCAGTAATCTCAGCTGGGGAGTGCTCCCTCCCGTACGGAGAGTACCCCTGCGTTAGGATACACCCATCCCAACTTTCTCTTCGGCACATGGACTTTGTCAAGTAGGATAACTAACTAAGTCAATAGTTACAGTACCTGTAGGCTGTGAGGCTTACTGTTAAGCTAACTACTACCTACCCTAACTTAAGTACGGAGTACCGACAGACAACAAACTTGTTCCTGCGATTGTTGAGATGATTCGCTTCGCGACAAACAGCTTGGGCCATATTGTTTGCTTTTGAGAGCATATTTGCAACATACTGCTCATATCCCCCCCACACACATACACAATTTGAATAGTCCTCCAAAGCGTGCATCGTCGCTACGCCCACCCTAGCTTTACGGTCTCCCTCCTTCGCATGTTCCAGGTTGATTGGTTATTATTAGGAGACTCCCTGCAATAGCAGCCTTCTGTGCGCTCGCCCGACAAAACTGCCCTGCAAACGTAAACAACAACAGCAGGTGATGACAGCAAGGTAGCCATTATCAGATATCGGCCATCATGGCTCAAAGTACGTCTCGGTTACCTGGTCTATGGACGCGCATCGGTACTGACTTGCACCGCCATCAATAGGATCCGCCGCAGCAGCACCCGCCCAATGGCCCCCGCGATCGCCGCACGAAGCCCTTGCCAGCACGCCCGGAGGCCGAGAACGTTTGCGCCGCATGGCCGAACGCGCATCGCCGTCGCCTTCGCCTCTACCTCTCAAAAGGGGTCGTGCCATGTCTACACTTACTGCACGGCTAAACGACAACATAGAAGATAACGACGCCGAAGAAGACGACGACGACGACGATGAAGAGACCCTCCAGCTCAAGCTGCAAGCTATCGAGGCAAGACTAAAACTGAAAGCCCTGCAGCGCAAACAGAAGAAGTCTGCCGGGAGCATGTCGGATGGAGAGGGGATGGTCGGCAAAGCTTTACCGGCATCGACAGCCGACGCCCTGGCGACGAGGAGAGCCCAGTCCCGCGCGGCCATGCTGAACGAGGGCCCGAGGATACGCCCGCAGTCTCAGTCCCATCCGTTAGTGCCCGCGTCGCCCATTAGGAGAACGAACACGGCGCAAAGCCAGAGATCGCCCAGTCGCGTGGTGCTCGGCATCGACAAGGGTTTAAGGGCCAAGGACGTCTCGTTGAAACGCGCCTCTAGTCTGAAGGCACCACGCGACAACGATACTCAGCCCGGGGGTTACTTGCGTCGCACGCACACACCATCTTTGAGTCAAGGGGCTGCTTCGTCGAGCCAAGAGCGGCCCAAGACTTTCAGCGAACGACTGGCCGATGCACGCAATGAGGAAGCATCGAGGAAAAACAGACAGGCGCGGGTCCAGCAGGCCAGGAGTAAGGCGTTCGAGGTCGATCAGCAGGAGGTAGAGCGGCTGAAGAGCCAAGCAACTGAAATGCCCGATTTGGCCTACGAACCAGAGAGCTATAGTCGCGAGGACATCCTGGCGGGTAACGAATTGAGGCGTAGCAATACGACCCCGAGCTTACGGAAAGGGGTGGCGCAAGACTCGGAGGCCGGTTCATCCATTTCTACAGATCCGGGCGTGTCATCAGTGGCCCAGAGGAGTCGAAAGACTGCACCACAAGACGTCCCCGAAGACCAGGCAACTTCCTTTGAGCCTTATTCGAGCACTCACCTTTCCAAACGTATCCTACCGCACAGCCTCCTTGCCCGTACGTTCGCCGGCAAGAAGACCTACCTAATCAAGGACCTCCTGGCCACTGTGAAAGCCCCAGAGTTTGAACTCCCAGACATCGAGCAGGATGTCGTAGTCATTGGCATTGTAGCATCCAAATCCGACCCCAAGGCACACCAGCCACCACCCGGCAACCCCAACCTCAGGGAGAAGAAGAGCCGGTTTGCGGACGAGGATGAACGTGGAAAATATATGGTACTCACCCTTGTGGATCTCAGTTGGCAAGTCGACCTATTCCTTTTCGGTACCGCCTTCACCCGGTACTGGAAACTTACCCCCGGTACTCTTGTCGCCATTCTCAACCCGACCATAATGCCACCGCCGCGCGGGCGAGAAGCCACGGGAAAGTGGAGCATGGTTCTCAATAGCGATGGCGATACGGTACTGGAAATCGGTACAGCGCGCGACCTGGGTTTCTGCAAAAGCGTCAAAAAGGACGGGAATCCATGCAGTTCTTGGGTCAACAAGAAACGTACAGAGTTTTGCGAATTCCACATGAACGCTGTACTGGACAGGAAGAGGCTTGCCCGGCAGGACGTCAACTCCAACTCATCCGGCCCAGGTGGTCCCCGCGATGCGAAGCATCGGGACAAGTCCCAATACAAGAAGAATGACAACAAAAATTACGACTATGCCACGCACTCCCATTTCTTCGTCTCCCAGGCCAGTTCCTCGAGTCTGATTGATAGCGAGCAGCACCTGCTCCCCGGTCAACTTGGGGAGCGACTAGAGCGAGGCGAAGCCCTGAGGAGGCGGTTGGTGCATGAGGAACGAGAGCGTGACATGATGAAACAACTGGGCCAGACGGGTCGTGGAGCGGGACGGGAGTATATGAGGATAGGCGAGAAGCGGAGCGGCTCCAAACCGGTGCTGGGATCTAGTTTTTCTTCCGCCAGCGGACTGGGAAGCAGCTTCTCGGAACAGCCGGCCCCAGCCGACGCAAGGAGCCTAGGCCTCATAGCTGCCAAAGGCGCCGACGCACCAAAGATTCATTTGAGTCCAGTCAAAAGGAAGAGGAACTTGTCATCGTTCAACTCGAATTCAAGTGTCGGCTCCGCTGCCGCAGCGACAAACGGTAGCAAGGCCAAGGCCGATGGAGGCTTTGGTTGGGGAACCTCGCTCAAGCACAAACTAGGCCGAATGAAAGAGGGCGAGAGGGTCGACGGGTCGAGCAGCGCCATCATGAGCATGAGCACCAGTGTTGTCGCGAGCGACTCCATGGCCAGCAATAGCGGCATCCTGGTTACGAAAAACAAAGACAAGGGGATCGAGCTGCCCGCGCGCAAGAAGACGCGGTTCGTGACATCGAAGGGTATCCGCGAGGCAGGAAGGGATAGTCTCGGTGGCGATTTGGGCAAGAACCGCATGGTCAGTCTGGATAACGATGATGACGATGATGAGTTGGTCATTCTGAGGTGAAGTGCTGCAGCTGACAGAAGGAGCGGCTTGCGGTTGGCGTTTTGGAGAAAATAGAGAGACAGCTGTCTTGAATGACGGAACTGCATCGAGAAATTAGCTCCGGATACCAATTTGGGCATTTTTTGGGGTTGCGTTGAAAATTCACCTGATGATGTTTCACCAACTGCTCTATCCTCACAATGGTATCGGCATATTGAGGCTGGGAAACTTGGTCATACTACAAGCTCCAAGTGAGGCATGCTACGCCCCTCGGTTTCTGGAGAATAGCGACGTGGTTAAAGCCGGGGGGTGGATAGATAGTCTTGTGCATTATCTTGAACTTGGCCTTGTGTCCTGCCTTCTCGCCTTTGCCAAGGTACTAGATTATGAGTACTGTACACTTCGATGGATATCGTTTTCTCTTTCTGAAGGCAGTCGGTTCCGGAAGGGACGCTCAGTATGACTTGGGGATGGGAGTAGGTTCAAAATGACTGTCTCGTCTCCGATATGTCTGGTTGATGGGATAGAATGTGCAAATCGTCGGGTTTATTTGGTCTGCGTCTAACATCCTTGGGCTGAGGGTGGCCCGACTACCATGTAAACATAGAATAGACAGGCATATGACCAACGCCGTTCTGTTGTTGTCGTGTTGTTTTTCGTCTGGAGGGGGCTGAAGGCCCCCATGACCTCCCGGGGGTATAAGACGTGTCTAGCTAAGTACTACGTACATAGAAGGCATATATATATATATGAAGTGATTGTTACTTAGCCCGTGGTTGCGATATCTTGAATCTCTCAGCTCCAGGTAAGTGAATACCTTTATATGAGTCCCAATGGCTATTCTGGTTAGTTGTCGAACAGTCTCTGACGTTGGTTAGATTCTTATTATCTGCTATATCAAGATAGCGTTATGCTGTTCTACCGACATCTCGGCTTAGCGTTTGGTAATTATATTTGCGTTTTCTGTCCCCTGTTTCTGGTCTCTCTCCCTGCTTAGGCAGGTCTATCAGACCAATGCCGGGCGCTATGGTGAGATGCGCATGTATGGAATGATGCGTTCGACACGTCTCTCATGTGCCTTTCACTATAGGTGAAAGATACTGTTCCGTTTTCGTTCGATATGTTGATCTCCCTGTCGGCCTAACTGAAATGCCCTTGGTTCCAACCTCCATTCCACCTGTCGGGGTTGGACACACATGACGAGCAGCTAAGATGTTGCTATACGATCGAATCACGGAATCTTCGTCGATTTTTTAACGTTGACTAGTTGCGAACAGTTAGGTCGAGGAGCGGGAGGTGGTTTTTGGTAGTTCTGACAACGAGCCGTGGGATCCATGATGACTGATAAAACCGAGTTCGTATAAAGTTATAAAGGGATGCCAAGCTTGCTTCTCTGTCGAATCCCCCCCCCCATATCTCCTTATCATGCGAGCTGGATGGTATTTAAAAAGTATCCTAACAGGACTCATCACCAGAGGCCAAAAGAATATAAGTATATTGGCCTGAGGCTGAGATCCGTTTGGGATGCCGCAGGAACAAGGATATGACGTGCGACCTCTTTCGATCCATCCGCGTGACTCTTTCATAAACTACAGGTGACATAATTGGTTTTCTTTCAGTAAATGAAGCTTACGTCCTTAACTGCAGGTCGCTGTGGCGACTCTCTTCGTGTAAGCATAGGGATACCCTCGGGGGTCGTTCCTTTGATGGGAAGCTTGAGGACCGCACCAGACACAGGATGTCTGAGGATGATCCCCGACAGCTTTCATTGGCTTCTCTACAAGTGACGTCAACGTAGTCGCTTCTCGGTCTTGTCTGTTGGCGGTACCATCATATTATGCCATCCCAAGTAGGAATCAGACCATCACACAGTCAGATTACACCGAGTATACCGGCTGCGGGGCCTAAATGTGATGACTACGCTACAATGCTGTGATAGGTTACAAAGTACGCAACAGGGCGTTTTGATAGGCTACGACTTACGAAGTGCTTTCCGACCTAAGTAGGGTTAGGCCTAGTACCCGGGCATCCTGGTGATAGGAAGGGACGGTTAACAGGAAGGTGCGGATACGGTTAACCCCACATGAAACGGAAGGTCACAGTCCAGAGGTTCTAGGAGAGGAAGCTGGATCATCTTCACTACAACATCGACGACACAGTGACACACACAAACCTACAGACAACTGCATCAATACTAGTCAGTTGTTTGCCTTTAGTGCTTGGACTGTATTCTCTTGGGCGCGTGAGGTCAAGCTTTCTTGGAGGAATTCGGCAAGGGTACCCCTAACGCCAGACTCCAGGCACAGTGTAACCCTCCGCTATTGGTTTTAGTGCTGATTCATGATTGGTCCTACCTAAAGCGGTAGTGTTGATGACTTGGGACTCTGCTTTACACAGGAGTGGGGCGGGGATCCAGATGACGATGATTCCTTCCTATGGTCAAGAACCGTATGGGGCAAGTGAGCTGCATTTTGACAAGCACCATATGTGGCAAGTAAGCAGTATATCAACTCGTGTTTTCCCTCTCATACCAGGTTCAGGAACGCTCTCGTCCAGCCATCCGTCCCATCCACTGCAGCAATCTCCGTCATGAAGGTCATCGGATTTATTGCCTGCTGCTTTGCCGCTCTGGCTACGCCAGCTATAACCTCCATGGCCCCGAGAGACATTGACCGACCGTCGTTGAACTACACCCCCAACTACTTTGATCAGCTCATTGACCACTTTTCCAATGATGAAAAGCCTGGGCCTCATGCCAATGGGACCTTCAGGCAGCGTTACTATGTAGACTATTCATACTACAAGCCAGGTATGATGGCCAAGTTGAATGAACCCTTCCGGGTCAATGCGCGTGCTAACAGAAGTCAGGTGGCCCTGTGTACCTGTACATTGGTGGAGAGACGAGCGGACCGAGTCGCTTCTCGAATATGAGAACCGGTATCATCCAAATTCTGATGGAAGCTACTAATGGGCTCGGCGTCATCTTGGAGAACAGATACTACGGGCAGAGCTGGCCGTTCAACTCTTCAACGACAGACGAGCTGGCGTACCTCACAAACGAGCAAACTATCGCCGATAATGCGCACTTTGCCCAGTACGCCACATTCCCCAATGTCAACGTCAGCTTGACAGCCCCGGGCACGCCCTGGATCTTGTACGGTGGTTCTTTGGCCGGAGCCCAGACTGCCTTCTCTATGAAAGAGTACGGCGACATCTTATACGGTGGCATCGCGTCCAGCGCCCCTCTGATGTCCCGCTCGGTCGGTTACCCGGAATGGTACAACCCAATCCAAAAATACGCCCCGCAGGACTGTGTTTACCGCATCAATCAAATAGTTGACAACCTAGACATGCTCGTCAAGGATAAGAACACGGAAGCCATCTTGAAACTAAAAACACTTTTCGGTCTTGAAAGTCTGACGGATATTCGAGACTTTGCTACTACTATTGCGTTCCCGATAGGCAATCCTGGTATACAACAAACTTGGAGCCGGATAGAATAACATCTGCTAACCTTCTACAGGATTTTACCCGACATATACGTGGCAAGAGCTGTCTTGGCTGTCAAACGGACGAAACGACTTTTTCGAGTTCTGTGGCAACGTGACAGACGTTGACGCGTCGGAGAACGTTACCCAGATCGACCAGGCCATGTCTACTTATACGGACGGCAAGGCCTGGGATGGCTTGGGAGGCTACGCGAGATACGTCAGGAATTCAGTATTGCCTTTGTGCAGCGATGGGGATTACAACAGTGACGCATGCTTCGGCACTCAAAATGCCAGTTACTGGGCGGCTACAGACAACTCGGCGTCTAGATCCTACCTATATACCAGCTGTATCGAGCAAGGTTCTTATATCGACGCCCCGAAGGGAGGGCCCTCGCTACTCTCACGTGTTGTGGATACGAGCTACGAACAGCAGTGGTGTGAGTGGGCGTTTCCTGATGGAACTATCAACAAGATCCCATCCGAGCCAGACCTTGACAGTTACGGCAAGTTTGGGGGCTTCAACATCAGCGCCGAAAGACTAGCGTTTATTGACGGAGACCAAGATGTGTGGAACCCTTTGTGTTTCCACTCGGATTTCGCACCACAACCCAGACCACCTTCAACGGATCTGCACCCACATTATCTGATTACAGGCGCTGGTCATCATTGGGACAGCAACGGCATTCTCAATGTCGAGGCCGAGCCGCCATTCATCAGGGAAGCGCACAAGTGGCAGATTCGTACCGTCAAGAAGTGGCTGAGGAGCTTTGAGGACTGGAAAGCTGGTAAGACGGGAGGCGTCTAAATAGTTGGAGTTGGCACTGAAGTTGCCTTGCCACTTCACAGAGTACACTGTACATGTAGATTTGGCATTATATTGTCCCCGTGGAAAATTTAATTTTAATTGCACTGCGGACGTGTGATTGGTGTTTGACGGTCTTATGTTCTCTCTATATTTTATATGAGCAACTCTTATGTGAATCCATTAGCAGCTCATGTATATATATATGTACATGTATATATATATTGCAGAGCGCTGATTTGATGGGGATCAACCCCAAAGGCTCCATCAGACGTCTACACCAACCCACTGGCACAAGACTTTTACCCACAATCGTTCCACGTCCCTCTTCATTGCTTGGCATCCCAGCCGAATGATTGTTTATGATGCCCGGGTCGATGAAACCAGGCATACGAAACGCCGCGGGACAAACCATCTCAAACAAGGAACATCACCACAAGCTAAGTACATGAAAGCATGACAGCAGGCAAGAAGATTCCAGAAGTAGGCAAATGAAGAGCAAATTTAGCTATTCTACTCGTCTTCCTCGTCCTCAAAGTCGGCGTCGTCGGAGACATCGCGGGCGATTCCAGCTAGCAGGCCACCGAGGCCACCAGCAGCGCCCGTTGCACCTCCGACTGCTCCAGTCAAGCCCCCGAGAGCATCAGCGCCGGGAATGTTAGCCAAAGCGTCAGTAACGCCACCTGCAGCACCACCTGCTGCTGCTGCCTTGGCTGGCTTCTCTGCTGCTGCTGCTGCCTCGTCGTCATCTGCCGCCTCGGTTGCCTTGGCTGCCTTGGCGGCTGCCTTGGCAGCTGCCCCGCTGTTCTTCTCTGCTCTCTAGTTAGCGAGTGCTCGATTCAAAGTATTTGATGTTAACCACATACTCGTGCCACCAGCGGTCGCTGTTCCGTTTGTGGCGGCGGTACCGGCTCCGGCCGCGGCTGCTGCCTTCTTCCCCTTACTGGCCTTGGCGGTACCCTGTGTTTGGTATGTCAGCTCGGGGCCCTCAAGACTGTGACCTGTGCCTTGATTCATGTCCGATGGGGAGACTCACGTTGGTAGCAGCGGCGCCCCCGGCAGCGGCAGCGGCAGCCTTAGCGGCCTTCTTTCCATTGCCAGCCTTGGCGGTGCTGTTGGCAGCGGCGGCTTCAGCAGCGGCTCCCTTGGCTCCCTTGGCGCGGGACTCAATGGCGAATATGGGCTCTGGGATGGGCGCACGGGCGACGACGATGTCTGTGAGCTGAAGTGCCGGCAGGGAGGCGACCATGGAGGCGGATGCCGCCAGCAATAAGATGGTAGAGAAGCTCTTCATCTTGGCGATTGTGCGTTGAAAAAGTATGTGCAGGTTTTGAAAGAGTCGAGTGAAAGTGCAATCTCGTCTAGAGTCGAAGTGAAAAAAAAGGAGCACAGCTAGAGTGTCACAGTCAGTTACCAGTATACGCCATGGGATATTGAGGGAGCAAGGCATGTATGTCGTCGCAAGTGACTTACCTCTTCTATGAAATAAACAAGAATGATGAAAAGAAACCACGACTGTATCTGTGGATCAAATGAAGAGGATGGGGGACGAAAAGGGAGGGTTGAGATGGTACAGAAGACGTGCTGTTATATACAAGTATCGAGTGTCTGGGCACCTGTCTAGGTAGTTACTACCGTAGCTCAACCACGGGGGTCTGATCTGACATGAACGACAGCAACAGCAGAGCGTCTCTACCCCCCCTTACTCGCTCACCAAGGAGATGCAGTCGTCGTCCTGGCGAGTTCACATGGCTGATCAGAGTAACTACGGAGTCGTCACATCACAATCCGATGTCTTTCTCGTCTTCTCCACTTAAGGCTAAACAATCTAGGCGCGCTCGCTCTGGGTTGTTGAAACACCAGAGGTCCAGAGGATGCATGCCACGAGAGGGCTGTAAAGCAGATCACGCACACCAAGGCTGGCCCCTTGCGCAACGTCCGCGCTTCCCTTTGGCGTTCCTTGGAACGGGGTAACAACGTGCGTTTTGAGGGGATCACTGTCGAGTAAGGGGGGGCGCATTCATCGGGGCGTGGAGAGTGATTCCCGGTTTCGGATGCCAAGTCCAGACCCCGCCGATGATCCCTTTTATAACGTCGCCTAGCCAAGGACGTCCCTGTCGCAAAAGGGGTGGCAGCGGCCTGCTACGGAAGATCAAACGTGAGTGGCCTCAGCGTCAAACAAGATGGGCGGGAGACGTGAACGAACGTGGTGGTGGTGGTGGCAGCTGAAGCCATGTGCGAACGAGAGAGGTTTGGCTGATACAGAGCCGAGGAACTCTATTTCTTGAGACGAACTGGAGTGAGGGCGGATCATCAAGCATAAAGCTACTTAGTGTGTACTACGTACTCCGTACTTCACACTTGTTTACCCTGCGGTCCCTACCGGCGACCGCGACACCTCGGGCGGACGAACCAGCTCGCGCTAATTGATGTTTGGCCTTTGCGCGGCACGCTGATCGTTCCAACTTCCGACTGGTTCAGTTCACCCGTGAAGAAGGACACTTGGTTTTGAGACGGACGAGCGCCTATCCGCACTCTCATCAAAGACGAGGCTGATGGTGAATACACAGCACCGTGTACCGGTAGATGATGCGATGCATGACTAATGGCGCTATCAGACCCCCCCCCCATTTTTTTTCGATCCACACGGCCTGGCAGACATGGGAAGGGATCGCCAGGTGCAGGCACTGAGGCAGGGTGGGAGAAGTCGGGGGTCAGGTCATAGAAGGTACGCAGTGTTGTTGATTCTCGAACCCTGGGGGGCTAGCATATGGAACGCTTCTTCGTCGGGGCCTGTAAAGAACGATCCTCCCCTTCCGTTTCGTTGCCAAGTCATCATGTGCACATGTGTACGGATAGGATGCCCATACTACGTACAGTATAGTTACCGCTGACATGGCAAACAAACATGTATCCGTACGATCAATCCACTCTTTGGTTTGCGCATCTGTAAATAGGATTGCCACTGACTGCCAAGAAAATGCTTATCCAAGTGTAGTGGCACAGATGGAGCGATACCGCTTCCGGCCTGTACGTAGTAGGTACCAAGTAGTAAACCTGCCACATCACACCGCATTCCGGTGCGTCAGTCTGGTCCATCCCACTTCGTCGACACAGTAGGTTATGTATCAAACTCCGCTTTTTAGCCTGTGCTGCATGAGCGCGTGCGCATTGACGCACCGAATGCGCTATGATGTGTGGCAGGTTTCCCGGTAGTTAGCGGGTTTAAACATATCTTTAACGGGGCAGGTACTTTGCAGGTCGAGTACCTACCTACACAGTAATCCGGTCAAGGAACTTGGTTGTTCTAGATGGCTAAATTAGTACCAACTAGCATGATGACTATTTCGAAACTCGTTCTGCCGCCAGCTTGGCTTACAAAATAACTACGGTGTTGCGCGTCCCCCTACTCCGTACTGATCAGCGCGGTAGCGGATCAGAGCGGACGTCGATCTACGATGCAGGAAGTACGGAGTAACGTTAACTACCGTGTACATAGTAGTTAGCTTCCATCGACAAAAATATACGGATACAGTATGGCTTCTCCTGACTTGACCCCCTATTTCGAGACTCGGGTAACTCGTGTGCTCGGGTATCTAGTTACCAACCTTTGTGCGGAGTAACTTACCGTAGCAGAAACTAGTTAACTATTGTGATAGGCTAAGAGCACTCAGACCGAGTCTCTACTTGACGACCAACAAATAAATACCAATCCTCTTATTTTGGATTATGATTCAGGAAGAAACAGTTTATCTTCTGTTTTCCCACTGCTCTCTTCCCAGCAGGGTTCATCTGACGTTACGCCCGACGTACATCCCACATGGGCCACATCGTTCGAGTCTCGACGTACATCCGAAATCATAGTTGTACCAAGGTTTAATCGGCCTACGGCTTCGTGGTGCGCGTCATACGATGCGTACGAAGTATGCGACTGGCCAAATAGAACATCAGCTCATATTTAATCGATCTATGATGTCATGTACGGAGCACGCCTTTCGTAGTAACTACGCTCCCTACCGAGCCTCTATGACGCGCACAATCAAAATCAAAATGTAGGCCGGTTAAATTTCGGTATATACGCGAAGCTAAGGTGGAATGTTCCGTACGGGACAAAGAGCGAAAGTGGACGTGCGTAGATAAAACCCGTCTCTCTATGGCTTCCGAGCATCGTCACTGGTCAGCATGCCAGTTGGAAACTCGAATGAGTTATTTGAGTTTCCAACTGGCATTTTATGATTGGTCTCCTTACTTTGTATCCGTCCCTCCCCAACTCATCATTAGTTCGTAGTACGAATAACTAGTGTGTGCAAGCGAGCGGCTCAAGTCGCGTCGCTTCGGCAGGCGTCGGGTAACTAGTGAACCAGTCCCGGGAAGAACCTCGGGTCTGGTGGTGTTAAGAGAGCCGATTCATTGCACTTGATTCTATTTGCCAATGCCATTTGTTAGTTAGTTACCAAATTAGAGTCTTTCGAATGTTTTTTTGGCATGTGCATCGCCGTCGGCCTTCGTACCTTCATTTGACCGTGCTCATGGCGACAACTTGGTGCCCGTGATTCGAGACAGTCTATTCCACGACGTCCAACAGTCAATCTGCACATGAGGCACGGAATCATTCGTCATAGTTATCCGCGACGCTTAGTTATCCCGACTAAGTAGGTAGCCAACCAGGGAACCGACCCCCCACGGCTCTGGTCACTGCCCAAGTCAACATCCATCGCCCACCATGTCTGCGCCAGCGCCCCTCCAGATACTCGCGCGCCGGAGCGCCTTTCCCGTTCGATCGCGCCTCCTCAGCAAAACACGTCGAGCCTCGACTCCTTCGACTGCGTCTGCTGTGTCGAGGCCATGGAGCAAAAGACCGAATGCATCTGCTGCCTCACGCGGCTGCGCGTGCCTACTACAGGCTCGCCCGCTTAGCACAACGGCCGCCGCTCGATTTGCCGACGTCGAGGAGGGCTTCGACCCCAAGACGGTGGAACGTGAGAGCGACGAGGTCGATGTCTGTATAGTAGGCGGAGGTAGGTGACGAGCGCCTTTCGCATCCCCCTTTGTACGCATCACATCGTCTACCCGTGCTAATATCCCATGTTTGCGCATCGATAGGCCCCGCCGGGCTGAGTGCCGCCATCCGTTTAAAGCAGTTGGCGAATGCCGCCGGCAATGACGACTTTCGCGTGCTCCTGCTGGAAAAGGCCGGCGAAATTGGCGCACATATCATCTCGGGCGCCGTGATCGAACCAAGCGGTGTACAAGAACTGTTCCCGGACTGGCTCGACGAGGCGAACGAGAATCGATTCATGGGTGCGACGGCCGCGACAGGGGACAAGATGCGTTTCCTGACCAAAGCCATGGCAATACCTCTCCCAACGCCGCCGCAGATGAGCAACCACGGCAACTATATTGTCAGCCTGAATGAGCTCACCAAGTGGTTAGGCGAACGGGCCGAGGAAGTCGGCGTCGAAGTGTACCCGGGATTCGCAGCATCGGAGGTTTTATACAAGGCCGACGGCTCAGTGCATGGCGTGGCAACGAATGACCTTGGGATCTCACGCGACGGAAAGCCAAAGGACAGCTTCGAAAGGGGCATGGAGTTCCACGCCAAAGTCACCATGTTTGGTGAGGGGTGCCATGGAAGCTTGTCCAAGCAAGTTATCAAGAAGTTTGATCTGAGAAGTGATAGCCAACACCAGACGTACGCCCTTGGCCTCAAGGAGGTGTGGGAAGTCGAGCCTGAAAAGTTTGACAAGGGTCAGGTCATTCATTCACTGGGATACCCCCTCCCGTCAGATACGTACGGTGGCGGCTGGATGTACCACTTTGGAGACAACCTGGTCAGTGTCGGTCTGGTTGTAGCCTTGGACTACTCAAACCCGTGGCTCTCTCCCTACAGCGAGTTCCAAAAGATGAAGCAGCACCCGCTCTACCGGAAAACTTTGGAGGGCGGAAAGTGCATATCCTATGGCGCCCGAGCTCTCGTCGAGGGCGGTTTCCAATCAATACCCAAGGTGGCGTTCCCCGGCGGCGCGTTAATAGGCGACTCTGCTGGATTCGTCAATGTCCCCAAGGTGAAGGGAACGCACAATGCCATGAGATCCGGTATACTCGCAGCCCAAGCGGCGTGGAATGCTATCAAGGACAGCAGCGAAGGATCTGTATTCCTGTACGAATACGAGGAGTCCCTCCGAGCGTCGCCGGTTTGGAAGGAACTCAAGGAAGTACGAAACATCAGACCGTCATTCCACACTCCTCTGGGGCTTTATGGTGGTGTCATGTACTCAGGCATAGAAGCCTTCCTTCTAAAGGGACGCGTACCCTGGACACTGAAGCACAAGCACACCGACCACGGCGCTACGAAGCCCGCGGATCAGTGCCCCAAGATCGGGTATGAGAAGCCGGACGGAAAGATCTCGTTTGACATCCTCACAAGTGTATCCCGAACCGGTACCAACCACGAAGAAGACCAGCCAGTGCATCTGCGGGTAAAGGACTGGGATGCTCACACGGCGGAGACGTGGCCAGCGTTCAAGGGCCTCGAGAACCGATTCTGCCCTGCTGGCGTCTACGAGTACATCGAGGACGAGTCCAAGCCCCACGGAGTGAGGTTCCAGATAAACGCTCAAAAGTAAGAATCCGTATTGTACCAAAAACCATTGGTGCCCCTGTCCTGTGGGTGGCGTCTAAGCTAACGTACCATCACACAGCTGCATCCACTGCAAGACCTGCGATATTAAGGCTCCAAATCAGGATATCAACTGGACTGTGCCGCAGGGAGGTGAAGGGCCCAAGTACTACATGACGTGATTGATGGCCACACGACATCAACCACTTGAACTCGAACATGATGCTCATGTAAACAGAGACAACCTATAGCCGTTATTGCAGGTACGGGTTGTCGGGTCACCACCACGTCCTGTGCGCCATTTATACATATCAAGAAGCAAGACCCGTGCTTTGGCCTTGTAAATATAGCACAACTACTTTGACAATTCGACGTACATGACATTCCGTGCTATGGCATTGGTTCGTGTTCGAATCTCTCTACTTCGCCAGCAATCCATCACCTTGTAACTATGGGTCAATTTAGCACGTGGTTAACCATCGCAGGCTATACGTGCTCATAAAAGTGCGCAGGGGAGGTGGTTATCAAACCATGGCACATGCCACAAACTCTCAACATTCTTTAGTACGGCCTCACATTGTGAGAATTTACCGGCAATCAAGACGCGCTTTCTGTGGGAAAGGTTCACAAAACATTGGTGTGCCCGAAACTGTATTCCGTGCGAAATGGCAGAATCACCGTAGTTGAGGCGTACCTAACTCGCGACACGTGATGTGGCCAAGTGTCAGCTTCCGCGGCCAACAAGGTCAACAAATTAGCTCGAGTTCAGTTCCAGCGCGGGTTTGTTTCGTGTAATACGATACGGCACGAGATATACCTGTAGGATGTACTCTGTAGGACTGCACTGACTTGACATGGTCATTGGTGGTAGCTACTCGGATGTGGCCATCATTCTTTCCTCGTTCTGAGCGAGAGTCAATCCATGTTCTTTGGAGATTGCCATCTTCCTCAGGATATTGACACGAAGACTTAATAGGCCCGCGCCGGGCCGCGCGTTTGAAGCGGGACATCTGAGGTATTCTGTAGTAGGATTTGATGCAAAATTATCATCTCAATTTGCTGTCCGAGCCGCCCGCTACCGGAAAGTCGTCCAAAATGACTGCCTCTTGAGCCGCTTGTAGCAAGTAACACGACAAGTCTTCGAGTCACGTCGGCTCACCAACACAAGAGAGAGCGAGGGAATGAGACGGTTTAGCGTCGACCCACGACGCCCAACAGGTCACCAAGGTACATTAGCGGCCCACGAGGAAGCTCTTGTGGTCACTGAAAGACCAGATGATGCTGGGTCGTGGAGGCCCCGGTATGTATTAGCAAACTGTCCAACGAGGTCTGATCTGAGCGCCCTTCGCTCAGTTTGCACAATCGTCGATGGACATTCTCGATGCAACTGTTATGTGGACGATGAGATACGTATGTGAATGGCAACGTGACAACGGGTATAAATGACAACCGTCACCAATACCCTTTTCGGGTTAATAATATGTCCATATATCTATTCAAAAGCGGCTACTGCCATTTGATATCACCCAAAGAAAATATATAACATGCATGCCACACGTCCATAAAATGCAAAGCTGTCGCCCAAGCTGCGCCATCGTCTCAAGATTGATGGACAAGCGAGAAGGATGTTAGTCCGTGGCCATGTCAGACATGCGGGCATAGTTGACTACAGTGACCATTTATGTTGTAGACTGCTAGCTGATGGGTGGCGTGTACTCCGTATAGTTAACCAGCTTGTGTGCTTACTTTGTAATTTTGTGGAACTCGAGAGCGGTAGTCATCACAAAGTCGTAGTTACGTGCACCCGAGAAACCGGTCGACGAGGATTTTGAGGGAGTAGCTATTGGCAACTCGACGACCTGGCAGCGAAAGGTATCAATCAACTGGGGACATGAAGATATAAGATTCTCAGTGCCAACTTTCCGCATGTGATGCGAGATTGGAATAGCGACACATCTTTTACTACTCTACGTCATATGCGGTCTGTGGCGCTGGCGGTAACGCTGCCATAGCCCCTAGGCTCCTCAGAAACCAGGCTCAGGCTTTCCGAGTAGCTATACTCTCTCTGCCTGTGTCATGTAACTAAGCTGGTTAATCAAGGCGTCCGCGGTCTATACGACGGGCAGTCGATAGCGCGCAATGGTATTCCAACTTTCGAACGCTATGGACCAATGACAGCAAATGACCATAGTCACGGACGAATGGTTGACGGAGTTTCGCGTAGTGTTCCCCACTGACTCGCAGGCGGAGGACAGTGTTGAAGCACTGGCTACATGGAGGTACTTGGGCTCTGCGCCGCTTCCATGCATGGTTACATGGTCAGCTTGCATTGGAATGAAATGAAAACGGCCGGCGCTTGACAGGGGCCAGTCAGTGCACCAGTCCGATTACGACAAGAACTCTCGCAAAAGCTCTCGCTCGTCAGACTGACTAGCACGGGTTTTTTGTGTTTTGTGTTTTTTTTTGTTTTTGCGCAGCCTGCAGGAAATGAACACGCGTCAGCAGCCAACTGAAGGAAGCATGCTTGCTCCACGGCTTTCGGTTTGTCGATGGACGGTAATATCTCTGAATGTCCCCCACAAGGCGCAGTCTTTGAATCTTCAGGTCGTCAGGGTGTGAGTACGAGTCATAAAAGATGCGCCGTGTCGCGATAACACGATACCAGTGAATGGATCTGCTGTTGGCGGCGAAGAAAAAATTGATTATCCTCATGCCGTGTCGGGGAAATGAGTCATAGGGACGCGACGATATCTGGCTACAATCGCTGGATGGCTGGGCACGGCTGGGAAGCGGCAGCAGAAAGATTGAAGACAGGGGTGGGCCCCACGGAAATGAGGGTGATGGATCGTCACTCTGCGTACCGGCAGATGATGAAACCATAACACAAGCATAGCGCTGCCACACTGGTACCCACCAGTTACTTGTGCAGATACCTTGCTTCCGCCTCCGATGACTGTGCCTCGCCTTCGCTCTTCGCTGGGTCCGATAGCCATGCCTGATAGCACCGTGACTCCCCATCGGCGTCGGTCGAGACCGAAGTGAGCTCTCATAAAGCCCCCGAAAACTCAGGTCTTTTTGTGACATTGTGAAGTGACAAACAGACGCATAACGAGATTCCAGAAAGGCAGTCTATGCGCTAGAACACAGCGTGTTGGATGTCGCAAACGAGCAGCCGGAGGTAAGCACAATGTAACCACGAGAACACCGAAATGAGATTCCCGGGAAAACAAACGATACTGAGACTGATCATCCTACAATGTTCCACTGGAGAACTGCAACGGGTAAATGCGATCGGCCTCAAAGATGTGTATGCACCGCAACACCAAAGGTTGTACGCCAACTGGATCACAGTGCTCTTCGCTTTGGCGACAGGCGATGGAATCAGACTGCCAAGACGACGCTGAAGCAGGATGCATCAATAAAAGGGAGGGTCAGCCTGTTTCAGAGATTGCGAATGATGGTGTGTGCCGGTTTGGTGGTTGGGGTTGGCGACACCACAGGGGGTAGCAACCCCATGGCTTTTTTGTATTCGCTCTGCAGTCGGACAAGCCTGGCCACTGTGCGAATTTATCGACAAAAAACGGCCCTGAGGGGATGGTTTATTTACCTTTGCCTCTTATGAGTGCAGATGGATGGTGCAACGATGAGGATAAGTAATCAAATGAATAACGGATGTCTCGCAAGTCGATCTTGGGATGGCAAGTGCAATGTGAAGAGTGGTCCTGTTGTCGGTCAGGCAATCAGTCATGCGCTGATGCATCGTGAGCAAGTTGCGCGTCGGTTGTTTGAGGAGGGCGGATTCGAGACGGCTGGGAGGAATGAGAAAGACTTAGGAGGAACCAAGGAGCGACAATGCTAAAAAGCCAGGAGAAAAGCTATAATCAGGGGCAAATACTGGTATGTGATTGGACAGGGCGTCCTAAGCGCGTCCACTGGGGGGCAGGAAAGAGTGGATGCCGCCACACTGATGGCGTCGCTGCCTTGCAAAGTCAGTGCGTCCGGCTAGAGCAGGCAGACTGGCGAAAATTATAAGAAGCCCAGCCATCCCCCCGTTCTCAGCTGTTTCGAAAGTCTTGCGCGGAAGCTCCGACCGACCACAGCCTTACGTATTGCCAGCTGTCAGCTTGCCAATCACGTGTGGTCCCCCAAACCTCCACTTCACCAAAATCTCCACTTTTCCTTCACCTCGGCCGTGAACGGACCAGTCTCTCTCGGACCTGGGTGATTCTGACAAAGCCTATTGTCTATCGCGACGTCACAAACCGCATTCCTTAATTGGTTTATCTGCAATTGGTCTCGTCCGGCAGCAACTCACACCGAAGACCTGCTTTGCGCCTTCTCTCGGATCGCATCCTGTCATTTTTGTCGTCGTTGGCAACACAAGAAAGAGCCTTGTCTCGCTCGCTGCTGAAGAACCCTGATCTCTTCTCCGCACAGGTCACGGCGCAGAGTAGCAGCCGAACGAAGGGCAAGAAGTAGTTGAAGAAGAATCAAGAAGTCAATCTGAACGAGTTAGCGATCTGGTATCTCGATCCACATCGCTTCCCACTATCCATCCTCATCTAGCCTAACCGACCGAGGTTCGTCGCCGCAAAGGAAGATCGAGTTGCTGCCGCCCGTCTCTCTCGCGTCGTATCGCATCAACCGATCCGCGTTGAGACTTCGACAGCCGCTTCTACCACATCCGAACTTGCGCGCACTGCATCTCGTCGTCAAGCTACCTCTCCCGACCGCTTCCGATCTGAAGCATTGCGAATTCCTGGTTGTCGTTGAAATCCATCGTGTGTGTACCGCTTCCGCCTCTTGCAGCGGCCAACATCCTGCACCGGGGAGACATTTATTTGTTCATCTCCTCTGCAAACCCTTGGTAAGACCTTCCTATTGTCCTTGCACACAACACAAGTTCGGCCTTGTAGTAGAAATAGCCCATTGTTGCGCGGTGGTCACTGTCCACAAGTCCGCCACCAAAATACGCTACCTACCCTATCATCTATTTCCTACACTACCCCGCGTCCTCCCGTCTCCTGCAGAACCAACTTCATTCACCACAGCAACAACACATCATAGCTTCCAAAAAAAATCGACGTGGGTTAGGCAGAGATTACATTCCTTTCAACTTGGACTCACCTCTAACGCGCTGATTACATTCCTTTCAACTCGCAATTACCTCACAGCGATTTCTTGGTTTACGCTTCATTCTAACAGCATTGTCAGGTCTGCATCCCTCTGCTCAAACCGGGGCATTAAGCATCGCATTCATGTCTGCTCCCGCCGTGCAGATGGATTTCGGCACTCTTGGTTCGCACCCTGCCACTGCAGCGCAAGCTGCCGCCTTTACTAGTGCTGGCTCCCTCGGCTTGCCTGGTGGTGCCCAGGTTTTCACGCCTCCGTCGGCTGATAAGGGAATGCCAAACGGCCAGCCTGCTGCTGCTACTGGTACCGGGGTGACTCCCGCAACGCCTGCTGCAACGCCTGCTGCCACCCAGGGTGGAAGTGGCTTGACTCCTACCTTGCAGTATGTATTACCTCGCAAGGTTTGTTGTTGAATGAACTGTGCGCTCACACTGCAATGTTAAGGAACATCGTCGCCACGGTCAATCTTGATTGCCGTCTGGACCTGAAGACGATTGCCCTGCATGCCCGCAATGCGGAGTACAACCCCAAGGTAGCCTATCCCTGAAGATATGTGGCGCTCAGTGTACTGACACGGAGACAGCGTTTTGCCGCCGTCATTATGCGTATCCGTGAGCCCAAGACCACAGCCCTCATCTTCGCCTCTGGCAAGATGGTTGTTACCGGCGCGAAGTCGGAGGATGACTCGAAGCTTGCCTCGCGCAAGTACGCTCGCATCATTCAGAAGCTCGGCTTCAATGCCAAGTTCACCGATTTCAAGATCCAGAACATTGTTGGCAGTTGCGACATCAAGTTCCCCATTCGTCTCGAGGGTCTGGCTTCTCGCCACCACAACTTCAGTTCTTACGAACCCGAGTTGTTCCCTGGTCTCATCTACCGTATGATCAAGCCGAAGATCGTGCTCCTCATCTTCGTTAGCGGCAAGATTGTTCTCACCGGTGCCAAAGTCCGTGAAGAGATCTACCAAGCCTTCGAGATGATCTACCCTGTGCTTCAAGGTATGTTCTATTGCTTTCCATCGGTATTCTTCTGTGTTAATATGTTGTAGATTTCCGCAAGGTTTAACTCGGAAACCCGGGTTCGATACACGCTTCAATCACTCGAACCCTACACTACTTCTTCGACTGTACGATACATGATTTCACGATTCTCATTTCCCGAACGACTTTGGCTGGACCTGCCAGCGGGCGGCTTGCCGTCCACCTAGTCCCAAGCCCGAGGTCGCTGTATCATTGACATTACCCGCAAATTGCATTGCACCGGCGTTTGACACCAGGAACGAGTCCATCACCACGAGGTTGGATCAGGTTGACATTTGAGATGAAAAGGCCTAAAACCTAGGCTGGAGGACACACATAGATTGCGCACGATACTCTTCGACGGCATGTGCGCTGGCCGAGGACGTGCCGTCTTAATTCAGATGAGCGTCTATAAGATATGAGTTACAAGCTTTAGCGGCGGTTGCCGTCGATGCTTGGGAGCACACTCGAGCATTATGAGTTAGCGCGAGCGTGCTTGGAGACACGAGCGGTTGAGGATGTGAGGAGATGACGGGGACGACGGTTCCTTTATGATGGTCAGGCTGGAATGCCGAGGCACATCACGTCGAATCTGCTTCATATGACGAATGAATTATGCTTCTTCTGCCCGACGGTCTAGACGGCACTTGATAGCGTTTTTCGTGAAACACTTTGCTTTCGCAAGAAAACGAACAAGTTTGAGTTGATCCTCTTTAGGTAGAGTATACACTTCATCGCTCATACACTGGTTGACCTGCTCAGCGTGACCATGCCACCTATCTTTATTAGAATGCAACACAGCGCCTGTCAATTTGTTCAGCACCCAAACCTAAGGTCTGTCGTGCGTCACAATCGCGGACCTTGCTTGCGAAGCCCTTGCAATGCCAACCCCACCTTGCCGCTCCTACTACCGTCCTCTGTCATGATGACACTATCCACATCTGCAATTTCCTTCCACGCCCATTTCTCCCTAAACTCCACCGGGCGCTTCTTTGCGATGCAGTCGGCGATCTTGTCGCCTAACACCGGCAGGAACTTGAAACCGTGTCCGCTGCCTCCCGTCGCTATGAAAAGACCCTCCCAGTATGGGTGGTAGTCGATGAGGAAGTCACCCGTTGGCGTGTCCGTGTACCAGCATACCCGGCTCCCGACCCAGGGGCGATCGGCCAGGGCGGGCCAAGGTACGTATTTGCGTAGGCCGTCACGCAACACCTTCTCGCCCTCAGCCGGGATCCACATATTGGGGTCGTCGAGGTGGGTTGAGGGCTGAGAGACAGTGATCTCGGGGTACAGCTCTTCCCGTCCGACACTCTTCTTGGACATGACGAGCGCTGTCGAGATCTTGGTGGGATTCTGGTACCCGTACGCGTGGCGCCCCATCTTAAGGACGTTATTGCGCGGCGGGATGAGGAAGGCACCGTGTGACATGTTCATCATCACAGGCACCTCGGCGAGCTTCGACTGCTCTTCTGTTGTGATATCCATGTATCCCAGCACTTGGCCCGTCGCCACGGCGTGACCCCGTAGGTCGATGAGACTCGGCGTCCAGGCCCCCGCAGCCAGGAGGACGAGGTCCGCAGCGAGAGTGCGGCCATCTCTCAGTATCGTGCCTGTCACGCGCTTCTCCGCGACTTCGAGACGCTCGACAGTTCCGCTGACAAATTCTACCCGCCCTGTCGCCTTGACCTTCTCGAACAGCCACCCCATCACCGCCTCGGCATCGGCCCAGCCGCTGCCGTGGTTGATGTATCCCCAATCTCCAAAGGCCGCACCCGTCTTACTCGCCGCTTTGATCGCCTCGGGTCCGTTCAAAACCTGGATGAACCCATCCGGCCTGCCATCCCGCCGCGCCTGGGCCATTGCGTTAACGTAGGCCTCGTGTACGAAGCCCATGCCAGTCTTGACTCTCTGACCGGTCAGGTCTGAGGCGCGGGACAGCGGGCCTTGGTCCGCAGCAATCAAAAACCCGGATTCAGTGTAGCGGCCCTCGCCGCCGATTTGGTCTGGCCCCTGCCTCCGCCATTCATTCTGTGCGGCTGATGCCAGGGCGGCGTATGCGGGATCCGCATAGTCTGCGCGGATGATACGAGAGGAGTCTATGGAAGAGGCGTCCTTGGAGGGAAAAGAGGTGTCGGAGGGGGAACGGTCGAGGATGGTGATCCGGGTGGACGACCACTCCGGACGCTGAGTGAGGGTGTAGGCCGTGGAGAGGCCGAAGACGCCGCTACCTATGATAAGGAGGGTCGAGGGGGTTGGAAGGAGGTCATTATGATGTCTGTCTTGGATGCTCGAACCGGGTCGCTTGCCTCTCTAGCTAGCTGTTGGTGTGTAATAGGCAGGCAGTAGACCAACGTTGATGTTGACCAATCTGCAGCCAGCTTATCCGTCAGACAGTTAAATCAAGGCCAGTCGGAGCTGTGTCTCTGATACCAGACGACAAAGACTGATCACGCCATCAAATAAAGTCCTCCACATGCTGCCACGTTGAGGATCTTGGAACCCGCTGCAAGCCGGCAGGTGCTACTACATTGGGTCAGAGGAAGTCGTACACGGTCCGATATCTGGAGGCTTGGCCGTTGTAGTGGGGAGGTTCTGGCAAAGTGGGACTTGTGGACGTCGATATCGGAGTTCACCTACGCAGTACGTACTCCGTAGTAGGTACCGAATTCCTCTCCACTTTTGAGGTCATTCCAGGGGTTGAGTCAGCTCCACTATCCGTAGACGAGTCGGTTGAGCACTGGGCACTGACTTCACCTTAAGCTTTTGATATTCAGCACCTTGAGACGACGAACCAATCGATGTAGGCGGCATTATCTGTTGATTACTGGTCAATCCCTTAGCACATATTTTGCTCCAACGCGTATGCCACTAAAAGAGTAGCCACTGAAGAGCTACTCGAGTATTCAGACTGTGGGTCTGATCTGTTGCTACCCAGTAGTCATGAAGAGGTAACGACGCTCGGTACTCTATCGCAGAGCATCAACATCGCCAAACCGGAGACGACGTCGAACCACAATGTCGGCCCCCAGAAACTCCCCGACTTCCCCGATGTCGAAGCCAAACTCGCCAAAGCCCAGAAGCAGTCGTCTTTTGAGAAGCAGAAGGCCGAGGCCGAAGCCAAACGTAAGCGCGAAGCTGCCGAGACAGCCGCCGTCTACGCGAGCTTCGTCAAGAGTTTCGACAACGAGGACGATGACGACGAGATCAGCACCATCGCTCGCGGTGGAAGACCAGGCGCGCCGCCCTCGGGCCCTGGCCGAGGAGGGCTCGGCACCAACATAGCACCAGGCAAGAGACACTTCGGCGCTGGAGCAGCAGGAGGGGTTGGACTTGCGCCGGCAGCAACACCCAGGAGCGGTCCGGGCAGCCTAGGCCCGTCTCCATCCAGCTACGGTCGTAAAGGAGGACTTGATATTAGCTTCCAGAAGGACCCAAGGCGCAGAGGGGATGACGGCCGTGGCAGGCCAGGATTTCACATTGATGAGCGGGAGAAACGCGCCGAGAGAGACCCTGACGCAATGAGAGGTTTGACGAAAGTCTTCCAGACTAGCGACGACGAAGCCGATGTGCGAGCAGGCGACAGATCCGACGAGCGAGCGATCGCAAAGCCAACATTGCGACTCGCCAACCTCCCACCCAGCACGTCGCCCGCCGTCGTCAAGGCGCTGATCCCCTCGAATCTCAACGTACAAAACGTCAAGATTATGCCGCCCGGGGGCCCTGGCACGAGCGTGCGTAATTCGCGAACTGCCATCGTTTTTCTTTCGCCAGACACGCCCGCTACCGACATCGACGCGGCCGTCAGTTCACTACAGAACCGGTACCTGGGTTACGGATTCCACCTATCCCTGCATCGTCATCTCTCCTCCGCTGTTGCCTCGTCAAATCTACCTGCAGCCAACACGGCCCTCACCTCTAGTACAGCTTCACAGCCATTTGGGGCAAAACCCGTCCCTCAAACGAATTCCGACCACCACGAAACCCAACGGCACCTGCACGGCTCCCGTTTCGCGCCTCCGCCATCTTATGGGCCAGCAATTAACCGTTCGAATCTTCTCCACATCCCAGTTTCAGCACCGCGGGATGTCAAACAACTCCAACTGATTCATAAATGTGTCGAGTCTGTCCTGGAGCATGGGCCCGAGTTCGAAGCCCTGCTCATGTCGCGGCCCGATGTGCAGCGCGACGAGAAGTGGGCTTGGATATGGGATGCGCGCAGCGAGGGAGGCGTGTGGTACCGCTGGCGCTTATGGGAGGTCATAACTGGGTCGCAAACACAGAACTACTCCCAAGGGGGCGGCCGGGGCCACACGACTCAGGGGAAGTATCTTCCTCTGTTCGAAGACTGCCATGCGTGGAAGGCGCCAGATAAGCCTCTTGTCTACGAATATGCCACCCATATCGAGGAGTTCGTCTCAGATGCCGAGTACAATTCCTCGGACGAGGGTGATTCGGAAGATGAGGGCAACAGACCAGGCGAGGCCGGTCCTGGAGGGGATAATGAAAACACCTATCTCAATCCACTCGACAAAACAAAGCTAGTCCATCTACTTGCTCGCCTACCCACGACATTAAGTCGAATACGTAAAGGCGACGTCGCAAGAATAACCACGTTCGCCATCACGCACGCTAGTCGCGGTGCCGACGAGATCGTCGATCTGATCGTATCCAATATACGGAAGCCTTTGGCGCACACGTCGGCGAATCCGGACTACAAGCAACATACCTCTAAACCCGGGAGTGATGGTGTGGTCGCTAAAGACAACTGGGACGCCTCGACGCCTCTACCCGATGATTCTGCGACGCACAAGACATCGATCAGCGAGCCTGTCGATACTAGCGCTGCCAGTCTTGTCGGGCTGTATATTGTCAGTGATATCCTCTCATCATCTGCTACCAGCGGCGTTCGTCACAGCTGGCGGTTCAGGCAACTTTTCGAGACAACACTACATGAGCGCCACATCTTTGAGTACCTGGGCCTAATGGCCGAGCGTCTCGGCTGGGGCCGGCTGAAGGCGGACAAGTGGAAGCGCAGCGTGAGCCTGATTTTGGGGTTGTGGGAAGGGTGGTGCGTCTTCCCCGCCGAAAGTCAAGAACTCTTCGTCAAAAGCTTTGACAATCCTCCCAGCGCCAAGAAGGAGATGGACATTGCGAGTGTTGATGCTGGAACAGAAGGCGCCGACAGGAAGCCACCAGGGAAGTGGAAGACACTCGAGACTGGAGCTGTTGCTGGTAATGGCGAGACCGGGAAGGGCTTTAAACCTGTACAGACACATGTTGAGAGAGGATATGATCCTGCGAGCGAAAGCATGGACATTGATGACGTGGACGGCGTGGCCACGGGAGGCGACGTGGATGAAGATGCTCTTATGGATTCTGATATCGATGGCGTACCCATGTCCAGCGATGAAGACCCTGATGGCGAGCCCATGGATGAGGATCTTCCACCTCCGCCTCCTTTGTCAGCAGTTGGTTTTGACGGGGTTGAGGCCAGAAGCGAGGCAGCAGGCTCTCCACCGCCTACCGAGAAACTGTTGCGAAGACGTATGAAAGCTGTGGATATGTTTGCCGATTCAGACGCATCCGGTGAAGAGAGGTAGGTAGTACGGATCAAACCAAACCTTGCGGAGAAAACGTGTTACCAATAGCACATGTCGATTCTTCTCAGGTAAACCATTACGAGAGAGGCCTGTCTGTCCTGTCAATAGTAACCCGTATACCTACATGTGCGCTCCCTATCCATCGTGAGTTGGCAGAAGCTGTAACCAGGAGCGACGCCCTAGCTTTGGAGCAGACCTCTAGTGCCGTTGCCGTCATGTATACATCGAGCTAGTTCTACGTAGATTGACTTCTGTCTAACAACCGTGGCTGTGATAGATAACTCTAAGGCCCACGACAGCAGAGGTGCACGCGATCTGGTCTGCCAAGAGACGCACCTGGATTAAATTTTTGCTGAAAGGTTCCCAGATTTGCAACACGCAACACAAAACACGCAGCTGCTAGTGCCACGCTGATGAACTACTGAAGTGTGCCCTAACTACTCCGTACTTGTCAGCCTATTCTTGCAGCCACGACAAGGACTGTTAGCCATAGGTAGCTCGTGTCGACACGCATCGTGCGTATGTGGCATAAAGCTAAGTCGCGCATGGAATATCGGTACATCTTGCTAGAGAGGCGGACCAGACGTTTCTGTTGTGCCCCGGGCGAAAGTGAAAGCACGAGTACGTTGACTAACAGAATGGCCCATTGGGCTAATAAGCTGGGCCTACAGAGTAGAAAACCGAGTGGTTAGTTTCCACCTGGCACCACAGCATGTTAATATAGCCACGCCCCTCGCTCGATGTGCCCCCCCATTGTACACACAAGCTCGCGAACATGATGGTTTCTAGCAACCAAATTTCACGAGGTGGCGCTCAGAACTCCCTGACGGGCACCAAAGCTGAACTGGCAAGGTCTCAACCGTACGGGGTAGTACCAGGATGATATGAGCTCTCTTTCAGCCAGGTCACAGCTTAATCTTGTTGGGTTTTTGTTGATTGGCTGGACCAATGTTTCCGGCATCACGGCACCTCGGGCTTAGAAGTCAGAGACGATGTGCAGGGCTGAGTAAAGACATCGAGTTTTGCAGTCCACTCGGCTCAAATCCTATCTTGGTCGTCAGCAGGCCTGACCTGACACAAGCATGTATTGTTGCAAATGCCTAGTTATTTGGAGATGCTGCCACCGGGTGAAAACCCGTGGTGGTATGTTGCATACTGCATGCCAGTATCAGGTCCAATATCAGTCCTCTAGCCCAAAGGTCAAGTAGGGTCACTAAATCCATTTCTACCCCTTGTAACTACATCTCTAGGTATTGGTAATGTCGCCCATGGGCCATAGATTAGGTCACAATGCTGACAGCGGCTAGAGATCCCACTGGAGATGACTGGAGGGTCGACTGTGGTTCGAGTTTCTAACTTGATCCATCCTGCGTTGTGACGAGCCCAATACTTACCGAGCCGTGCGGTATTGTGGTGCCCAAAGCCGGTGCCGACTGTTTGTTGAGAAGCCGCAAGTGGCAACGCTGCTAAGGGCGACTAAGTATCATAACGGTACATATTGCACCGTCTGCATGAATGGCATAGTTTCGATTTTGGACACGTTACTGGTCCGCAGTAGGCATACGGAGGTTTTGTTTTCTTTCCTTCTTCTTTGGTAGGAGCCATCTGCTGTTTCGGAGGGTTGCACGTTCTGGTCCCAATCATACATTCCCAACGACAGAGTAACGATGTGGAAACCAACCACTCGCATTTACGTGTACCTACTGGTGATACCACAACGTCTCATACTTGATGTGGGTACACTTGTTGCGCTCTTCAACACCTTGATGGCTGACTTCTGTTCAAGTAAGGCTAGAATGTGTAGCGTCTGATGAGCCTAGCTGCCCCCGAGACAGGCTTCCACTGAACTAGGTTAAGCCACATTTAGAGACTTGTATCAGGTAGTCTAATGGTAAGTCGAGTCGACGATGTCTAGAAGCCGACAGACAGCATTGATCATGACGACGACGATGATGATGGTGATGGTGATGATAACAAAGATGAACCTGGTGTGGAGTTCGCCATATCCTGCCAGTTCCAGGGCGTCGGATTTAATACATCTCGCCAATTGCCAAGTAATGGGGAAAACTCCATTGCGATCTCCAGGGTCCTTTCCGGGTTCCGACGGAAAGCCTCGAGCTCCTCCACAACGACACCAGTCTGCCCAGGGCCTTGAGGAGTCATTTGCTCGAAACAAGACTACGTAGCGTTCTTTTTACGAAATCGCCAGAGGCGAGTAGCACTCCCTCAAGCCTGGAGATTGGTCGATGCCTGTGATGCTCAGGGTAAACACAAAAAGGCTTGAGCAGCAAGTTTACTGCACGAAGTAGTATTCGTTTCAACACATGTGGGGCTAGTTTCGCGCGGTTTGTTTGTTACCAGGCCTGCCTGGTCTTTTCTACCAAGAAAAATGCCGTGGCTTGAGCTAGTCGAGGCTTGGCTGAGTGTGACTGGCAGTTACCCTAACTAATCATCGATAATGGATTCGTTGAGAGCATGGTTCACCGATGAATCGGCGTGCGAGGAGTCTCGAGTCGACACCACAGCTGTAGGGGATTTATGATGATGTTTGACTTGCGAGAGGCTGAGTTGCGATTCAAGTCGAAATTAATTTGGCTTGACATACGGATAGATTGTCACGCGAGATATTGAGGATTCTCCAAGTGTCGAATAACGACTTCGGAGCCCTCGTAACGACCAAGAGGAGTTGCAACTGTGAAGCAAGCGGGAGCGTTGCAAAGTTCGCGTCAGCCACTATGACGCGTGTATGGCTTGAACCAAAGCAAGAGGTAAGTGACTAATTCAGTAGGCTTTGGGGAGCATATCACGTACTGCGTAGACACAGATGTAACCGGTGAGCAGAGTCCAGATAACTAGTTACGGGAATGAGGATCAGGTGTGCACCGAAAAGGGTTGCATCTGTTCTCCTTGGGGTCATGTAAGTTGCGAGCCTCGGGTTGGTCGCGCTTGGACGCCTGCTAGTTTGCCTCGATTATAGAGTTTCAGGGTCTGTCGTGAGGCGAAAGGCTGCAGGAGCACTAGTCCCCCACACACTGTACGTCTTCAATCCCTACTTCGTACTAATGTTACCGCACACGTCCAATTGCGTATGGAGAACTCAAATGACGTCGCAATCACAAGCTTCTAGTAAGGATGCGTGCCAGGACTCGATATAGGGAGATCGGAGAGTATGTTGAAAGCCCCACATATCAACACCCCTCATTGCACCCCCGTAGTTCATCACCCAGGCTGTCCTGGTTTTACGGAGTACTAGGCCGTTTCCAACCTGCCCCTCCTTCAAAGACTAGCAAGTACTCCGTACCAAAGTCCCCATTGCCCCTCCCTCCCAACAGCGTCTGAGCAGCCTTCCCTAACCTTCACCAATCAAAACTTGCTCATCTTACATATGGCTAGACGTCCGCAGGACCCCACCGAGGCAGCGACGTCCAGACTGTCCCAGTCCAGATATCCGTCAAATGTCAAAAGTCGAATTGGCACATCCATTCTCCTCGAAACGCCAGCGCCACACGAGCGACCAAAGGCCATGTTGGATAATGCTCACGGCACGTAAACGGAAAGGGAGTCGGTCTAGTCGGACGAACAATTTGTTGCGCTTTTCTTAACCTCCTCCACGTCCGTCGCCGCCACCACCGCCACAAACCCAAAAACCCTTCTTACTGCCATCAGTCAGAGTTTCGCTCGTCCGTCTGAGCAGAACATCCAGGAACCAGAAATCTGAATTCACACCACCGTACGAGGAAGTTTGTTTTCTCGGCTGTTGACGCCGCGGCTGCTGCAACCTGGGCCGTCTTCCGCCAACTACAAATCAGATCGTTCGGCCCGTCCTTTTTCGCTTGATTTAGCTGGCCAGCTTCACCTGGCTCTCTTTCCAAAACCATCTTGACCACCACCAATTTTCGCTCTGCTACTCGGTGGCTGTTTCCATCTCAGTTCCTTCTTGAGCACGGTTGCAAGTGAAATAGGCCGCTCGTCTCCAGCGTCCGCAGCCACGTTACGAGTCATCTGCCTCCCCACACTTGCGCTGGTGTCTCCTCTGCCATCTTCTTCCACTCCGAGTTCGTTGCAGAAGCCTCCCGATACCGACAAAATTTAGGCCATCTAACCATCGTTCACCCAGGATCCGGCCCACTAGCGCTCGCTTCTAGAGTCTTAGGTCGCGTACGGATACCAGCCGTTGTATCGCATTTTCAGTACTCGGAACCGTCTACTTGACAGCCTATGGTCCTTAACGGCGTCGAGTAGGCAGGCACCTTCAACACACCATCTCCAAGCGCCAACTTGCAACGTTCGATTAATATCCACCGGATATTCGCTTGGGCGTCGCGTTACTTCGAGTCCGTGCTTGCACTCCTTACCCCTTCTTACTTTCGTCTTCGTTCCACTCAGCTTTGGATGATTTGAAGGCAGCTCGACTCTCCCTGCAACGTCACGTTGCATCTGTTACACACCAAGAGCAGGTCATTTCCTGGCTTTTCCCAACGTCCATCATACTCGAGTCTTGTTTGAACTTTTGCTGGATCCACTCAAAGTAAGCTGGAGCATTTGTGGCGGCATCCAATCATCGTTGATTCGACGGCCTGTTCAGAGTTGGTGTTGTCAGTCTTGGCGCTGCAGCAAAATCCATCCTGCACTCCCAACCATACCTTGCGACAGTTCAACTTGCTCTAGAGGCAGGGTTGACCCTTACACAGCAGCAAAATGCCTGTGATAGACGGGAAGAAAATGGCCTGGTAAGTGACGTCTCTTTCATTTTCTGTTCCTGCAGTGGCTGCTGGTTACATATCAAAGCATCAACACAGCCTTGTCCGCCGAGATGCTCTTATAACAACCGCCCCCCTGGGCCGGGAGCTCTATCAAGCCGCACCTTATTTTCGATGTCTAGCTGTGTCGTAGTCGTAAAAAAGGCAGCCTCTCGCACACTTGGTTGTGCCCCAAACTTCAATACATAACGATTCAATTTGGCGCTGACACTCCATCTTACTAGCGCGCCCTGTATTCGTGGCCATCGGTCGAGCAGGTGTGCACATGAACACGACCGCCTCATGATAGAGGTTCGAAAGCCAGGCCGACCGCTCAGTTCTTGTCCGCACCCGGGTGGCAAGGCCTGCTCTTGCGGGGGTATCAAAGGGGCCATCACCGCCGCGATTCCCAGAAAGGGTAAATGCGGCTGTTCTCAAGCCCCCATCCGCCCCGGCAATGGCCTGGCACCCATCGAGACCGAAGTTGCAAGTGTCGAGGACGCTCTGGCATCGCCAACGATTAAGCAATCTCACCGAGTACAGAAACAGGCTGTGAAGCCTGCTCCACGTAAGCAATCTTACGACACAGGCGCCCTGGAGCGGATGAATCCAAATGATCTCAATGTCATGGGCACCTACGGAGGCATCCACCCAAACCACGGCCACACGTTGCCGGGCTTCCTTAGCAGCAGCCCGTTTATGAGCCCCGTAATCAACGGCATGGAGGAGTTGCATGTGGGCTCGGCTTTCCCCCAGCAGATACTCCCATATCCGATGTCACAAGGAGCCCATGGAGCGAATCGACATACTTCTCCTCTAGTGAACACGAATGTGCAACCCGCACTGGTGCAGTCTGCCAATGGATCACCCACGGTATCATCGGCGCCAAACACGAACCAAAACTCAACTTGCTGCTCGGAAACATCAAGCCTAGTTCACCACACCCCCCACATCAAGCGCAGGCTCGATCCATTCCGACTTTCTTCCGCAACTCGCGGCTGGAAGTTGCTGTTCGGCGACACCACAGGCCGAGGCTCACCTGCCGAATGGTTATGGACATCGGATTCCGTCAGACGACGTCACAAACCTGTCGCACATGTATCACAACCCTCATCCATACCCGCCATCTTATGGAACAGCCGGCAACCCCCTACAATACGACCAATGGAATCAACACATGGCAAACATGCAGCAGATGCCGGCATACGGGGCCGCGAACCCGCTACCGATGTGGGCTGCGGACGAACCAACTAGCATGGACGCATCTGATTGTCACTGCGGACCCGGTTGCGCGTGTATTGGCTGCGCCTCGCACCCTTTCAATTCAAACACCCGCAGCCTTGTCTTGAACGTGTTCAAAAGTCAGATGCAAGAGACACCGACAGTCGGAACCTTTGGAGAAGCCACGACTGGATCGTGTTGTGCGCCGAACAACCACATCACAGATAACGCCTCTACGCCAGATGCTCAAACTCCTTCAGATACAGGATCGGCAGATGTAAATGAGCCTAGTGATCAAGCAGGGACGGGATCGAACCCAACGGAATACCTGATGGTTGAGTACTCATACGGGGGGGCATATTGCAGCGGGTTTCAACCAGAATGTCCATGTGGAGACGAATGCACTTGTGTCGGTTGCATTATCCATGGCAACCAGGCCTGATAACATTGTAACCGGCGATGAAGCGTGGTGTCATTAAGGGAAGAAGCCAGTGTTGTATATATACATGCCCCTTGATACCCCATAGTCGTGTACATGAATAGTATTATTTTTTTCCGAACCCGCGAACACCACGGCAGCAATTTGGATATTGTCTTTGAAGTACGCCGTGACTAGGCGTGACTTGAGTCCCGAGTCGTGGGGAAAATCAAACTCGGAGTTGTTTCTGGGTTCGGTATCGCCTTGGAAAGTCGTAGTCTATGTCTGTCACCGGAATCCCCACCTCTAGTTATTGATACACTATCCGAAGTAGTTATGCATTTACTAACTAGCGAATGTTCCATACAGGTAGCATCCGACACCATGGATACTTGGGAATATCTTCAATTGGCTACTTGACGTAGGTATGTATATCTGGTTTGATCTGGAAATAGACTTGCCGGAACGATGATTGTTCCACTGCAGAAACCGGTAGGTCATAAAGTCAAATGAATCAGGTTGGACCCCCTAGCCGAAATTATTGCATTCCGTAACTGCTCCATACGGAGTATGAATACGACCCGTAGACTACGGTTACATATTGGCAAGATGCCGCCTCCTACCGGCTTAACTCCGATAATTTCCGACTCTTGGGGGCGAACACTGAACAGTAGTCTAGTTAGACTCTACGTTAGTTAAGCTGGAAAAGCAACTTGGTGACTGGTCCCCTTCGTCCGAAGACTTGCTCAACACACCAACCTCTGCTCAGAATCCATTCGGTTGATTCTCCATCCCGAAGTTTCTTACTCTGAAGAGTTAGCAATGACTGAAGAGCCTAGCGGCCGGCGCGATTCAACCTATGCAGTCCCCGGTATCAACAACAACAGCAGCGATAGCGGTCGCGACCGGCATGGAAAGAGACGTCGCAATGCATCGAGATCGGCAGATCGCGAGACCAGACGGAGGAAACAGGAAGAAGTAGGCGGCAATCAATTGCCAACAGGACTGGACCAGTACGATCAAAAATACGGCCGCTCTTCAGACGATCAACACACGTCGCATGAACACAACCACAGGCGAGCTGTCGCAACTCACTCCTCATCGCATCCCACACGCCACCGTCACCGTCACCAGCATCGCCACAGGGCCCACCGGGTATCCTCGTCGCATCCGACCAACAAGCCACGCGAACTGCCCAGTGGGGCGCGACCGCTGTCTAAGGCCGATTTTGACAAGTTTGAGCCGCTATTTGCGCGATACCTGGATCTTCAGAAAAGCAAGCTCATCGAGGACCTGGATGAGAGGGAAGTGAAGGGAAGATGGAAGAGCTTTGTCGGCAAATGGAACGAGGGGACACTGGCGGCAGGCTGGTACGACCCCGAGATTTACCACAGTTCTGCACGTGATTACGTGCGGACACCTCGAGCTTCGACGGCATCTGTGCCACCTCTGCAGGAAGTAGCCGGCTTGCCAGCTTGTGAGCTAAGTGATAATGACGAGGACGACTATGGCCCAACGCTACCCGGCATGGAGCCGCACGGGCATAGGGGCACGCGACATGGCCCCGGTATACCTAGCTTACAAGATCTAGAACTTCGACGCGAGCTCGCAGAAGAGGATCGACTCGACCTAGTATCGCAACAACGATTCGAGCGCAAAGCTGATCGAGCCGATCAGAAGTCTCGGCTGGAGGAGTTGGTTCCCCGTGCGGAAGCGGGGACGCGCGAGCGACAGCTAGAGAAGAAAAAAGAAGTGAATGAGAAGATGAAATCGTTCCGCGAGCGGTCGCCCGGCGCAGCCGAGGTCAACGACACGGAACTCATGGGAGGCAGCGACAGTGTGGCCGAGCTCAAACGTCTGAAGGCCTCACAAGAACGGAAGAAGACGGAGAGAGAGCTGCGCAGGGAGGAGGTACAAAGAGCCCGAATGGAGGAGAGGGAAGAGAGACTTAAAGAGTACCGGCGGAAGGAAGAAGGGACGATGGCAGTGTTTAAGGAGTTGGCTAGGCAGAGATTCGGGTAAGCAGAAGGTGCTCACTTGTAGCTATACACACGGGCCCGCCGTGGCGCCAGTATACAAGGCTCGTTTGTATAACAATCTCCCTTTGCTGCTCAAGCTCACGCCTTTCTCCCAATTTCCCACCCGGACAGACGGGGACCCAGAGGCCAGAGCCCAGGGACAGTGCGGCGCAAACTCAAGGGCACTGTGCTGCTAAATGACCCACCGATTTTTTCCGTCGAGAAGACGCGCTTGATCAAAAACCACCTCACGGTTCTCACCTGCAACCCCGCGGAGCAGATCACTCCAGAACACGCCACACTATCTCTAACCATGGAGCTCACGGAAGATCTCGATCCCTCAAACCTCTTCCAGGAGCCGGCCGACTTTGCGCCGCCCAAGCCTGCCACTAAGCAGGTCTACACCCTCCAGTCCGGCAAGGAGATCACCGTTCACCTGGTGGGGTTCAACGTCTACGAGGGGCACTACCTGTGGAACGGCAGCCGGTTCGTGTCGTACTGGATCGAGACGCACGTCGACGAAATCAAGGACAAGTACGTGCTGGAGATTGGCGCTGGCGGCGGCCTACCGAGTCTAGTGTGCGCCGCGCTGGGCGCCCGCAAGACGGTCGTGACAGACTACCCGGACGAGGACCTCATCCTCAACATCCGGAAGAATATCGCCGAAGCCGCCGGCCTCCTTCCCCAGCCCGCAGAGCAGTATGTTGTGGCGGACGGCTACCGGTGGGCGGATGACTCATCGCCGCTGCTGTCGCACATCGACGGCAATAAGTTTGACGTGCTCATCCTGGCCGATCTGCTCTTCAAGCACCCGCAGCATGCAAACATGGTCAAGACCATCGCCAACACCATGAGCAAGAAGAGAGAAAGCAAGGCGTGGGTCTTCTTTACGAGCTACCGACCGTGGCTGCAACACAAAGACCTCGCCTTCTTCGACGTGGCGCGGGAGAGTGGCTTCGTAGTCGAGAAGGTATTCGAGAGGCATATGGAGAAACCCATGTTCGAGAACGACCCGGGCGACCTCGATGTGCAGAAGCTGTGCACGGGATGGACCATCCAGTGGCCGGAGAGTCAGTGGACTTTGTGAGTGTACTAGTTATTACTGTGTAGCTCATGGGGTTGGGGCGACATCTTTGAGTGAGGCGTTCAACGGATTGATTGGCGACCTATCCGTAGTTTGCATGAGTAGTTCAGAGACCAAGATTGGCAGGCAAGCGGCCATGAAGAAACCAAGGGATGGCCCCGAGGGAGAGAGAAAGCCATAAAAGAAAAAGAAAAAAAGAGAAAAAGAGAGAGAAAAGGGAACGAAACGGCCACCTTCAAAGTGCCAAGTTACGGAGTAGTTACTGTGTACGCATTGGTTTCGTTTCGTTCTTGCGGGATGGGATGCTCGCGTCGGAGTATTCAAGGGATCGGCAACCAACAGCCTGAAAAGCTTGGCAATCGGCATCTCTTGGTATCTCTTCTCTGCACCACCACAGAGGAACGGGTCACACATTTCAAGCGGCCTGAGTTCTCGTGGGTTCGTCCATGACCAACTTGCAAGTACGGATAACTACTTGTGCCCGGGACTTTCCTCGACCTGCCGCCAGCGTTGCAATCCCGTTGGTTGGTTAACTAGTTAGTTACACAGTAGCTGGTGGATGCCAACTTAGCTCGTGGCTGTGCCTGCACGATGTGATTACCCGATCCCAAGAAACATTGCGCTCGGCGCCCATTTCCCATCCGCAGATTCCGATTACGCGGCCCCTGGGCTGGGGAAAGCCCCGAAATAACCACAACCCGAGAGCCTTTTTATTGAAACATCTCACCGTCGTAATGAGCACTCCAATCAGATCATCATGTTGGCGCCCCCCTCCATAGTAGGATGATTGAGTGGCCTCACGATAGCTTACTTCATACACCGTCAGTCACACGAACCACTTCGTGATTGGGTGAGCTACAAACAAATATTGGGCAGCTGAGATGGAATATCCCGAGGGCCGCGCCTGAAGCCGTACTACCGTCTACACAGTACGTACAGTCGCCGGTGGATGTGATGAAGATCTTACTGTGTACCTAACGTTACCTACCTTGCACATGACAGCCGCCCTACCCTGCCCTGCCCTGCCCTGCACTGCCCTGCCTTACAAGTTAGTCACCACCTTAGAACGAGAATCCTTGAGAACAAAGTTACTTCGTAGCTAGCTACTTGTGCAGCGGAACCCATAGCCGCCTCGGCCTTGGAGGTGACTAAGACTAGACGGCCAGCCTTGGGTATCCCGCTCAGAAGCCCGTCCTCCTCTCTTTCATCGTACACAGCACAGTAGGCTGGCTCTCTCACGTAGCCGTCTGGTCCGCCCTTCAACGTTAGCTTTCCCCTCGTGTGCCCCAAACACGCTCATTGCCCCTCCCCCTCTGACTTGATCCCGTGGTCGTCGATTTACTCCCAGCATGACGGTATTTGGCCTCTCATCATGGCTGGTCCTCGTCAGAGGACTGCAAGTCCTCGGTGTGCTGGTGTCGGCCATACTCAACGGCTTCCTCCTCGTCTACATCCACGTCAACAGGTTGGGGCTCACCTCGGCCATGTTCACGCTGGAAATATTGGTGCGTCGAATGCTCCAAGTAAAGAGTCACCTCACCAAAGAGAGCACAATGAACTGATTGACCGTCATCGTCGCCACAGACATGCGTGGTACTCATTTACACAGCCATCGTTTTGTTAGTCCAACATACAGGCAGACGAAGCTTGCAAGCGAAGTTCCCGGTCATCGTCACCTTTGTCGTCGGCGACGTGCTGTTCACCGGCCTATCCATTGCCATCATCACAATGTTGGCGCAGACCGGGGTGCCCTCAAATTGCTATGGGTTGACGAGGAGCGACTGTAAGACTCTCCCGCCACGCGAGCCTGGGCACGATTGGTACTGACGTTTCGTGGCAGTTGAAAGCGACGACGCCCCGGACGTACCGCCCGCAGGATACAACACGACGCGGTTCGGGAATGGCTCCGAGAAAGGTGTACTTGATAAGTGGTGCGCTCTAGAAAGGGGTTACTACTTTATCACTGTGGCCATTGTGTAAGATGCTCCTGTAACTGTTGGTCCAGTGATTTCACGGCCTCGTCCTGATATCGAACAGCTTCTCTTACATGGTCACGATTGTACTCGGCATCTTGCGCATCTGCGAGACAATGTATACGAGGAACACCGTCGTGGATGAGCGAGTAGCCACAGCCGGAGAGCTGTACCGCCTGGAATCGAAACGTTCTAAGCTTCGAGGCCTCCCCGCCGCCAGCCCGTCGAGAAGCACAACCTCGTCCCCACTGCAGGAGGGTGTTACGACCCCCCAATCGCTCGTAACGCACAGCTCCCCCCGGGAGACCGCAGGCGATCGCTCAACGTTGCAAGGTTCGCCGCATCGCCCGCCTGTTGCCGCCGCCGATCCGGTCCTCGAAGGGCTTTTGATCGATGAGCATGACGCCGAGGACGACGCGCAAGCGGCTATGATCACGGATGGTTACAGGTCTCCGTCGCAGGCCGGCATGCCGGCATTACCGCCTTATACGCCCGGGGAGTCGTCGCGGTTCATGGACGGGCACGGGAACGAGAGCAACGAGATGCGGCTGAGTGAATATGTCAAGGGTCAAACGAGGGCGCAAAATATGAAGGACGGGGGCGCCATGTAAGATTTGGCGACTTGGTGGGATTGGAGCTGGTACGCCGTCGTATATGGGACACGGTTTAAATTCAACAATAATTGGTAATGGCCGGTTTGGGCAGCTTGGCACGAGCACAGTTGTGTTCTCTGCAGGTTGGTAACTATACCGTATATCCAGACACTGCATGCCCCAGAAGTGGTGCTACACAAATGCTTGCGATTCTGGAGTCCACATGGCACAGGGTACGGAGAGTACGTACCGGGACACGCATGGGCGTTGGAGACGTTATCAAACCATGCGCTTTCTTTCCCTTGTCCTCTTGGCCAAGCACCTTCACATCCGTACAAAGTTCGATGGACGTGGTAGTTACACCTCGGGGAGACGTGACGCCGGGCATATCAGCACCACAAGCAAGCAACGTTGTAGTTACCTATCTCCAACGTCCCCAACCGGTCGACCCGAGTCACTGGACACCTCCACACTGATCGACAATGGGGCAGTTCCTACGGAGTACCGTATAATTAAACGGAAACCCCACACCGTCCACGTCCACGTCCACGTCCATCAGAAGACCATCCGTTACCTATACACGAGGCTCGCACGCACACATCAACCCATAGTTGCATGCAGCACCACGAGGAAAGCAAGTAACTAGTTGAGTCGGTCGTCTGGCTAGGTACTAGTTACCTACCACCCAGCCCCAGCCCCAATCGCATCTCACCCACACCCACAACCACACCCAACCCACCTCGCGAGCCGGAGCGTCACAAGCCCCCCCCCCCCCCCCTTTCCCACGCACACACCATCATGGCAACCTCCCCTCCCTCGACCACCCTCCGCGACCAGCTCCAAAAAGATGGTTTCGTCATTATCCAGCAGATCCTCTCCCCCACCACCCTCGCCATCCTGCGTGAAGCCGCCTCGCGCACCACAGCGTTAGCCCGCGCCGGCGATTGGCCGGGCATCCGCACAGTAGGCAAGCAGTTTCCGCCATGGCCGTCCGTTCCGGGCAAAGACGGCATCTGGGGCGTGCAGGGGCTCTTGGACCCGGCGTTGCCCGACGCCGGCGTGTTCGCGCAGAGCTACTTTAGCGACGCCATACTCGACACGGTCAAGGCGCTGCTGGACTGCGACGACGACGACCTGGTCATGGAGCTGTTCAACATGTTGGTGCGACCGGGCCGCGACTTCTCGCTGCGCTGGCACCGCGACGATGTGCCGTGGGACGCCGACGACGCGCTGGAGATGGAGAGGTTGGCCCAGCCCGAGTGGCACGCCCAGTGGAACCTGGCGCTGTTTGACGACGAAAGTCTGGTCGTGGTGCCGGGCACGCACGCGCGGGCGCGGACGGCCGCCGAGAGGGCCGCCGGGCCGCATCAGGAGATCGAAGGGCAGCTAGTCGTGCGGCTCGGGCCGGGGGATGTCGCGTTTTATAACAACAACATCCTGCATCGCGGCGTATACGACGCGTCGAGGGAGAGGATGAGCCTGCACGGCTCGGTGGGACACGTCGGCGGCGGCAGGCTGAGGGCCCGGAACGTGCTGCAGCATGGCGTCGGGGCTTGGGTCGACAGCTGTGACTTCAGCTCGCTGGACGTGAAGCAGAGGGCGAGGGCCGAGGCAATGAGGGCGAGGCTGGTCAAGTTGGGGAGGGATAGTGGTGACGTTGGTTACTCACTGCGGGAATGAGCAGTGGAGAAACATCTAGAAATGGATTCGGTTGAGCGGATTGATTCACGGCAAGGAACGAAAATGGCTGTCGGCCAACAAGTTGAACCAAGGGGGTTAGTATTACGCAATCAACTACATTGCCTGGATATCACACAAAACCACTAGCACCATCCTCCGCCGCTATGCACAGTTCGCCGACCCTGTTCGCTCCATTCGCTCCCTTCACTCTATCCGCTCTTGAAGACCGCAATGTTAGCAGGGTAGACGTTGACATTGTCCTGCCAGCCCGCCAGGCTCTGTCCGTCACGGTTGATCATGCTGAGGGAGCCGATCGTGTTGAGGTTGTAGAAGTTGACGTTGCTGATCTGACCCTCTAATGACACGATCCGGGACTGGCAGTTCTCGCCGGCGTCGACGGTTGAACAGGCTGAGTCTTTGGTCAGAAAAACAAATCGCGAGCACCATGTTTGGAACAGATGACTTACTTGTAGAGTAGGATGTGAAGAAGGAGTAATGGCCTAGCAGTCGTGTTAGCGAACGTATCAACAAAAAAAAAAAAACAGGGGCATGTGAGATGATGTAGCGTCCATGTCTCAAGACACTGAGACACTTTTTCCCAGGGCGTGTTTCGGATAAAGATTGTCTTACCTGCGCCGTAGACCAAGATGTCGTGAGAGTCCATGATGCGCGCGCCCCAGGCCTCGGCACAATTTCCGGCCACGCCCGCACAGGAAGTAGCGAAATCCGGATCACGGAGCGAGGTGTTGACAGAAAAGGGAACCAAAGCATTGGGCGTCGGAGCGAAGTAGCTGCAATATGTTAGCCTCCGTCTCCATGGTAGATATTGGCTTTCTCACGGTGTCTCCGTCTGCAGCTCGCTGGCAAAGATGTTCTGCGTGTTGGCAAACTGGTACTGGTACATGACGTGGTGCTCAACGGCCGTGCCAACAAGCCAGATGGACCCGACTTCTGACTCGATATAGAGACCTCTGCCGGCGTAGATGGTCGTCTGCGTGTTCTGGTTGTCATCGATGTCATGGTCCGCCACCCTAAAATCCACAGTCAGTACCGCGAGGATCTTGTGAGGGCACAGCAACTTACCACAACCAGGTGTTCTCCATGTAGAGGCCCGAGGCTCCCTTGGTGACATGCATCGACATGTATGCTCCGATACAATTGGTGTTTACGGTGGATGATCCCGGGACCTTCAAGCACTGGGCGACCTGCAGCTGACTACCGACGTACCCGCCGATTCTGGTGTGAACATCCCACATGGCCGAGGGAGTTCCGGTTGAGGCAAGGTTCCATTCGATCAGGATCGCTCCTGGCGCAGGGCCTTGGGTCGAGACCACAAAGTCCGAAAACTCGACGGCTCCGGCCTGACCAGATGTGGCGCCCACCTTGAGTACAGGCTGCGGGTTGTTCATGTCTGAAACAAAGGATCCAACGCCCATGAGGACAGGGTACCCCTCTCCTACGATCTTGGCTCCCGGTGGGACGGTGACGGTCGAGGTGAGTCTGTAAAGGCCGTAGTCGATGAAGACAATCTTTCCTTGAGATGTGGCAGTGTTGATGGCATTCTGAATGGCAGCGGTCTGAGACTGTCAGCTGGGTCTCAACGTCAATGTTGCATTAGAGCCATTTCTTACATCATCCGAGGAGGCGTCACCTTTCGCGCCATAGCTACGAACACTGACGAACGAAGATACGGGTAGCGTCTCATACTGCGGCTTCGAGCGGGTATAGTAGCGGTCACCGCTCAGGAGAGCCGCAGGTCGGCTGTTAGGAGTAATGGCCCCCTGAGCGTTGACAGGACCAGTGGGACTGTACCTGTGGCCCTGGCTCCAAGCGGTGATGGTAGTCGAGCCCGAGGTACCGGAAAGTATCGTTCCCTGTGGGCTTTGAACAGCCACTGCAACGTTCTGAAGGATGACATTCTCAAGGACCATGGTCCCTGCGGTCTTGGGAGAAGAACTCGAAGTCCAGGCGGATACAATACCAATAGGGGTGTTGGTGATCGTGCTGTCGATCAAGGTCATGGAGCCAACGTTTTGTGCGTCAGAGCCCCCAGCGGAAACATCAATACCCTTGCCGCAGTTGTTGATGCTGAGACCCACTGTGTAACGATATGTGGTCAGTGGCTATTGTATCAGGGGACGCGATGCCGAGAAGCATCTCTATCTTATACTCTAGGATTGGAGATGTCTTCAAGACGACCGGATCGAGGCTGGTGGTACTTACTGTAAGTCCAGCCCCAGTTCCAAAGCTGAATGATAGCGGTGCCACAGTTGTTGAAGACTAAGTTACGCATGGTACTATTGAGATGATGAGTCAGGGCCTGTGGCAGATATGCAGAGGTGTGAGAATGGTGGACGCTGCTTACTATTGTTGATTTCCCATACTAGCACCTGTGGCGCCACCATTGAATGTCAAGTCGCTCATGAAGCCTCCAGAGCCTAGAGGGGAGTGTCAGGCACGATTTATACAAGGTCCGAAGGGGGGGTTTGAGAATGCGTACCACTCTCGATGAAGAGACCAACGTGCACAACACCAGAGGTAGTAGGCATATTGAAAACGATATTCTGCAGGCTTGTGGCCTGTGAGGTAGGCCAATGCATGCCTGTTGCAGCCGTGCCGGGAGCAATGGCAGTGGTGTCGATCACAAAATTGCGGACTTGGCGGAAAAACACATTGGTCGACACCCAGTTGAGAGTGCCCTGCACATTCACCGTGTTAGCTATACGGCCATGACGTTTCGTAGAATGCAGATGGAGGTATTTACCCCGCTGCCCCAATAGGGATTGCCATCGATGAGGCCGAACCCAGAAAAGCCGGATGTGGCCTTCAACGTTGGTGGGTTGGTAGCATCTCCGATCAGCTGTGTGTAGTAGTAAGGAATAATACTAGAGCTAATGATGTAAGTTCCTGCTGGGAAGTAGAGGATGACGGGGGTGGTAGTGGTAGATGCCTGCTTGTTGTTAGAATTCGTGCCGTGGGCAGCCTGGACCTGTCAGGTAGTCTTACACATCCTTTTCCACATCTGTTGCCAGGTGCGGTAATGGCGGCGTTGATCGCAGCGGTATCATCAGTTACTCCGTCTCCTTCACGTCAAGTCAGTCATCGCAGGTCAAGTTTCGCGACGCAGGGCGTACAACCTTTGACTCCGTAGTCCTTGACATTGCGGAATACACTATAATCGGCCGAACCAGCATAAGGTGCGAGTCCTTGATCTGTATGCACTCTTGTATCAGTCTGACGTTTCGAGCCAAATAGGGGTGAGTGTGTGTGAATGGGGGCCACAGACGAGCAATATCCGCCAGCCAGTAGGCTTGAACACCAACGAGGAGGCTCGAAAGAGACAGCACAACACTTTGAAACTTCATCTTGGTGGTTGGACGTTTCGAGAAAGCGTGGTGCCCGAGTCTGTCTCGCTTCTCTGGCGAGATCTGAAGGGCTTATATACAAGACCCCAGGGGAAAACAAAACACAGCGTCAGGAGGTGTTGTGCCGCATGCTGACGTACGTACGTTACTAGCTGTCTCCGCGAGGCCAAGCTGTAAAATGAGACACATGGCGGAAAGTGAGCCAGCCACGAATGGAATCATGTTCCAGAAGCTCGCGATCCAAATCAAAATGTCACTTACAAGGAATTGGGACTAGGGGTCTCGGGCGGACCCACTGGCGAGACCAGGTCAGTAGGGCCGAACGCGACGGTAGTTGAGTGCTCATGACCGAGTTTCGATCTGGCTCGGGTCATGTTATGGCTTGGGTAAGGCGGAAGGTGATGGACGTTGGAAGCCGGTGACATAGCCCCAAGACATGAATCGTGAGCCCTCAGCCAAGAGCTCTCTGCTCTACGGTTGACGGTGATTGCCGTAAAACGGCATGGTGGTCTCTAGCAACTACAACCATCAGGCGCCGTTGGGGGGCAGTATGAGGGTACGAGCGATGCCGTGTGACAGCCTGACAGGCCCCTTTTTGGAAATTGGCCCGGCTCGAGGTCATAAGTGGTAGCGGTACGCGTATGGCCCTACAGAGATGAGCTCGACACCACGAGGGCAGGCTGGAGGGAAACCAACGCTCATGGCGATGGGGATGTTGCCGGTAAGAGGTGGCGTTGCTTGCAAGCCACCCGGGTATAGTTCCACGGCTGGTTGGGTTTGCCCATATGATGGCTGCAACCGGCTCCTGACCATGATGGAGGTTGCATAGGCCCACATGGCGGCGGACGCTTGTCGCTACTTCGGTACGTAGTAGATCATGACTGGGGGGGGATTCCATGGGGTAAGTTCCAGAAAGCCTGATAGGTTGGAGACAAAACGGATGAGAAATTGCCTTTCAGGGGCATGTGACAAGAGCTTGGATCATCCCAGCTTCGTTAGTGGCTGGACCGTTCATGACAGAAAGCAACCACCTCCGTCTGAGATTCTCGACGATGGCTCCTTCCGTGCGAGGCTCCACGTTCAAGATTTGCATACTTCTACAGTTATATGCGTACCAAACTTCGAGCATCATATCTGGTAGTCCGGCGGTACGTGGTTCTTGGGCGGCCCACAGGTACCGGTAAGTTGTAGCATGCTCGCGATACTGGGAACGGAAGGTCACAGGTGGATCTGATTATAAAAGTAGAGCTATAAGAGACAACTATACCGCCGAGCGACTGAACCGGGTTGCAGTTACTGTGTCGAAGCAAATCAACGAGCACGGACGACCGCGGCCTGCGTGGGCTGATGCCCATGGCGTGGCATTGTATTAAATCGTCCCGCTCACTAACTACTAGTGGATATTGTATGAGACACGTGGAGTGGACGGAGATCAGCGTGTAACGGACGGGAGTGCATCACAAAAAGTCGACTGCAGCAATGCTCAATCAAGCCTCAAGCAAGTAGCCTAGCTGGGCATCAAAGGTATCCGTACGGGGTAACTACGTGCAGTCGTGTTCAAGCACCTCGACGCCCCCCATCTTATCAGGCCGCAACCACCTAACTAGTCATGCCAATGCTTGCACCCTTGGTGGTGAGCGCCGGCAGCTACGGAGTAACGTTATCCGTATATGCATGCCACATAGGTAGTAGGACCGCCAAGGCGTCGGCAGAAACACGTGCATCCTTGACTTTGATGTTTGTTATGGATGCGACACCGCCGTTGGATCAGGTCAGACAGACATGGACGGACGGGGCTTGCCGTGCAGGCAAATGAATGCCAATGTAGAATGCGATTGTGAACGAAGCTGGTCGTCAGATTCGCCGCGAACCATGGCAACTGATTCTTGGACGTGGTGGCTCAAGGGCTCGAAACAACCGCTCCCAGATAACTGCCGGCCCCTTTGAGAGGGGGTGGTATCGGGAGATCGACTACCGAACATGAGAGGTGCACAGAATATGTGAGCCTCTCCCCTTTATTTGCGCGTAACGTTTGTAACAAGTTCATCGATGCGCTGTACTTTGCTCAAGGATCCGCGTGCGTGCCAGGTTGGCGGCAGGCAGGGACTTGGCCGGGCCGCTTGTAGATCTTCGTAGTTGTTCCAACGACTGGTTGGATACCTGGGGTACTTATGCGAGACAGCAGCTAGAGGAAATGCGGGTGGCAGATGAGAAAACGCCCTAACGTTATCCGTATGATGGAACCCATCCAGTGGCTGTCCAATGGCACTCAGCTGCATGATGCAGCTGTGCTCCGTAGTGCGCAAAGCAAATCCCGACAACCACTTTGCCATCATATTCATTTCTCGAAAAAGGCCCAGCGGCATACTTGATCCATACTTGATCGAGGCGAAACCGACCATCAGCGTGCGTTGGACGGTCTTGTACAAGACGCAAGACTGCAAAAATCAAATCGTTAGAGCTAGGTCGTTCGCTAGGAATGCAGGGTACGGTACGGTACGTAAGTACGGATACTAAGAACTGTTTGGACCACCCCTGAGCAGTATGGAACCCTGGAAGTGGATAACTACTAATTAGTACTTGTGGTACGGAGTGCTTGGAGGGTAGATACTTAACTAGTACCTAATAGCCGAAGCTACCCCAACCCTGATAATCTCCACAGTACGGAGGACACAATCGAGCCATCTTTCCACCGAGCGCGGCGAGACACCTCCGTTCCCTTCTGGGTGTTCCTCATTTGGGTAGCACTCGTTCATCAATGCTCCCGCCTACGAGACACATCAATCATGACGGTTACAAACTGTGTTGACAACAAAGCCCATCATGGCGTCAACGATGACCAAGTTAGAATATACTACGGAGTACTTCCACTAGAGTTACGGGCCGAGGCAGAGGCAGAGTGGGATAAAAGCTTCTTTCCCCAACCCTGAAATGTCGCAGTTTAAACCACAATGGCAATGCATCCTTTCTCGTATAAACAACCAGTCGCCGGGGAAATAAAAGGGGTTGGTTTTCCAGTGCCCGAGAATGCACAATAGGGTGCTTTTTGCGCAAGTGTCAACAGACGAGTTCATCCGATCAAGTTGAAAGGAACCGTCTTGTTCAGATGGCGCAATTTTTTGCGATCTACAGCACAGCGGCAGTTGACCTGCTATGCTCCTACTACCTAGGTTGGTAGTTACCTGGTCAAAGGTAGCAATCAAGTAACTTAGACAGACATGCGCTGAGGACCGCCAAGGAGCGCGCAAATTGTAGGAGTGGTCGAGGGAGGCATCTGATCATCGCTCAGCTGATACAGCCATGCAGTCGACTTTGAATTTGAGAAATTGGTAACTATTGGGGAAGATTGTGTTCTTGATCGTCTCCCGTGCTCCAGACGACCCAGTCAAGCCAGTTCAGGTATCCCAGACCCAGACACAGACCCAGCCAGACCCCGCTACCCCAGATTTGGAGTCTGGAGACCGGTGCGGGGTGCCAAGGCTGCTTTTGCCAAAACACACGCCGCAGGAAGGCAGGAACGTAGCAACCCTCCGGGGAAAGGCCAGAAAAAGCTTGGACGTCATGTCAAAACTTGGCCGGGGGGAACCAAACTCGTCTTTCTCATCCATCTCCGCACCAGTTGATCGCCTCCCCTCACGCAATCTCTACTCGCCATCCCAGGCACTGCCAACAACACCTTTGCCGTGGTCAGTTCTCCGCACAGAGGGGCCTACACTCTGCGTCTGTCTATATTTCTTCGTCAAAGGGAGGACCACTATCTTGGCCCGTATCCAGAGAGTCCCGACGCCTCGCAGACAAGTCTCTCGACATTCGCGTTCCAACTCCACACAAACTCACACACTGCGTGACTTGCATCGGCTTACTCCGCTCAATCCTGTCACCGGCCATCTCCTTTTTCCCCTCACGACCCTGTCCTCCCAAGGCGACGTGTGATTCGAGTGAACCCTCTAAGGGATGCTGAATCGCCACACCATTTGTTGATCAGGCCTTGTTGTTTATTTCGGCGTTTGCAGCACACAACCCAGACCCGTCCGTCGTCTGTCCCTCGTTACCACGCCATATATTGCATTTGCACTAATTTTCGAATTCCTGCCATCACCTATCCGTTATCTGATTTACGCGCTTGCCATCTCACGATGGAGTCGATCCAATCGTTACCTCTGGACAGCCTGGCTCCTGGCATTGCCGAGAAAGTGGGGAGCCAGAAGCCCAAGACCCTACGTATGTCCGTCCTAATCGGACTCGAGAATCAGCTTCCCCAACCGGCCGATCTGCCTGTACCCCATGTTTTCCCTCCGTGCACCGAATAGATGAAATACGCTGACTCCTTATCCGGCAGCGTGTAGGTTCTGTCAGAAGCGATTCAGGCGCGTGGAACATGTACAACGACATGGTATGTCGGCGAGCCTTTAGCAGGTACCTGCGTTCTCTTTACACGGCATAGCTTGCTAATTTTGGGGGAGAAAAGAAAGAACTCATACTAAAGAAAAACCGTTTGCCTGCGGAAAGTGTCAAAAGAGTTTTGGGAGACGGTCAGTAGTCCACCTTCATTTATACCAACCCTTACGCCCACCTGATGAGTAACCAGTGGTCTGAAAGATGCCCACTTACCCTTGAACTGTCCACACTAGCTACCTACCTAACCCCCCTCCTTCTTATGTTTGCTAGGCTTCAATGCGTAAAAGTGTTGCCCTTGACCTAAACCAAGACAGATCGTACCGACTCGGAGATTGCATGCTGACTTCATGGATATCAGGGACCTCCTAGTCAGGCACGAAAAGCTAGTTCATCTCAATGAGGGCTCAAGTAAGGAGAGAAAGCCGTCTGCAGCCGGCATCATCGTGCAGCAGTTGCCGACTGAGAATCATGTCGGTCCCGAATTGATGGCTTTACCCCGTACGCACCCTCAACAATACGAAACGGAGACCATGGCTGCTGTCGCCATCCCAACTCTCGCCCCTGATCCACGCCAAGGTGGTAGAGCTGGCGCCTGTAATCTGGACCTCCTGTCCGATGCCGCCACCCAAATCGCTTCAGCCAATCAAGTTAACTCAATGCAGCCCATGATGGCTGGGATAGGCCAAACCCCTGGACCCATGCCTCGTATGAAGCCGTACGACGATGGAATGGCCTATGGCGACCGTATGAGGGAACAGCAGCAGGAGTCTGCTCCTATGCCGATAGGCTTCCCAGGCCAGGACTCATCGTCTACATTTGATGGATATGATATGTTCTTGGACGAGTTTGCATCGTCTTCGCACTTTCTACCCCAAGCCTTTGAAACGGACCAGAATATCAGCCTCTGGTCTAGGCACCCAGGCGACTTGCCGAGGGGTTTTTCGAAGCCGTCATCACAATTTCCATCCCGGTTTCCGTCTCTACAACCGGATGGCAGGGACGCGTCCGATATTGGGGGCAGAGGAAACGAGGATTCTACGAAGGTGTCTCTTCTTAGAGGGGTTTCGGCCATGGATCACACCGTCGTCAAAAACCGCTTGGAGGAGTTCTCCTCGGTCCTTCCAAGCGATTTCGTCTTCCCTTCACGGCATACACTCACAAGGTTCCTTGAGGGATACGTCAGTGGCTTTCACGAGCATCTGCCAGTGCTTCACCTACCCACTATCACTGTTGTAGATCTATCACCAGAGTTGCTACTAGCTGTACTAGCAGTCGGCGCGCAGTACAGGTTCGAAAACCACCGTGGTAATGCACTGTGGTATGCTGCAAGAGCGGTTGCATTCGAGCAAATACGACGACGACACAGCCACGAGATCCACGGCCTGTTACCTACACCTGCCGCTTATAGCCCACACTCTACACGACCTTCTCCAAGTCACGGGTTCCGTCACTCATTCAGCTCAGTGCAATTAGAGAGACCCATGACGCAAGAGACGCATCGGGAGCCATAGTAAGCATGCGCACCAGGTGTTGACAATTCTAGACACAACCATGTAGCTAATGCACACTCGACCAGCTCTCCTAACAACCCGCAGTCTCGCATGGAGACCATCCAAGCTCTATTATTGCTATTCGCGGTAGGATTATGGGGAGCCAAAGCCATTCTGCACGAGGCTATGTCTCTGCAGAGCCTTCTTGCTCTGCTCATCCGTGAGGAGGGCTTCGCAGCCGAGTCAACCCAAACAGCTGACTGGGAAACGTGGATCCGGACTGAAGGTGCCAACCGCACGAAACTCGTCGCATATTGTTTCTTCAACTTAAGCAGCATAGCATATAATATGCCGCCACTGCTGCTTACCTCCGAGCTCAACATATTCCTCCCGCATTCATCTAAGCTGTGGCGGGCAGAGACGGCGTGGCAATGGCAGGAAGCTCGACACACTTTTCCGAGTATGGATATAGGATTTCAAGACGCATTCTCGAGACTCTTTTCACGACCACCGCAAGGACCACCATCATATCTATCTTCTCTTGGGAATTATGCGTTGATTCATGCCTTGATGCAGCACATTTTCCTCTTGAAACAAACGTGCTTTACCTCAGCACCGTCGTTTGAGGCACCACGTGGATTGCGACCTGACGACGTGGAGGAGGTTACACAGGCTTTGCGCATCTGGCAGATGAGCTTCGAACAACATCAGGCCCGTGTTACCGACATGAGTCCACAAAATGGCAGCGATTCTTTCCCTGGGGGGCCTGTCGCGTACAACTCGACTGCTCTCTGGCGACTGGCCTCGATCCGCCTGTATACAGACTTGAGTCCTAGTAGAACTCTCGAGACACGCGATGCAGGCCAGATCGCTACTTCATTCCATGATGCCCCATACCTCAACCGAAGCGTGCGCCTGAATAGGGCAGTACTCCAGGCGATCCATGCGTTGTCTCTGCTTGTTAAGATGGGCGTCAACTACGTGGCGAGGAGGAAGTCAACCGAATGGAGCATGCAGCATTCTTGTATGTACAAAAGACGCGGAACGCCTCTCCATATGCTAACGCGCTCTAGTTTGCAACCTTGAGTGCGCCATACTGCTGTCAAAATGGTTGATGACTTTGGCGTCGATTGGGCCGACTGATCCTCCTGCTTCGCCCGACGAGCGCAACCTTCTGGAGATGTTGCGACGCATGCTGGACGAGACCGAATTTGCAGTACCGATCGACCCTTCGATCTCGGGAGGTGCCCCGGGTCACCATTCTCACATCGACATAACCGTCACTGACAGCGCAAAGCTTCGCCAGCTGGCCGCCGCTGTTATCAGACTTTGGGCAGAGACCTTTAAAGGTTCCCACATATTTGACATTGTCAAGGTGATTGGCAACGGCCTGGAAGGTTATGCTGACCTGCTTGAGAAACCACGAGATCGGACGCCAATAAGAGTGAGTATGGTCTGAGTGTACTTGCTTTAGCTGCTGCACTGGAGGAAACATATAGCAAGTGTTAATAAAAGAGGCTCAGTATCCTGCCTCGTTGTGCATTTCAGTCTTCTCATTGCCAGCTGCCCTAAAATGTATTTTGTCCCTTGATCTCGTTTACCCTCAACGCCGTGTAAGTAAATCAATGTTTTTACATGTATCGCTCCCATGACATACAATCGAGCATACCAACATCACGTGGCCAGTCCCGGGCTACGCACCACCTTCGTCGTCGTCATCGCCACCCCCACCCCCTTCATCGTCAGAAGAGGAATCGTCACCCAGATCTGGCATGACCACCCGGTTCAAGTATGTGACCTAAGACTGTTAACTAGGCTTCACTTTATTGCACCATGTTACGGGCATGAACTACTCACGTATTCGACCATGGCGGTGACAATGGCCATGATTCTGGGCTGCGCATCTTCGGCGGTAAAGTCCTCATCCGTGAGCTTCGTGCCAACAGTGTAGTTCCGGAGCTTGAGGAGCTCGATGTCCCGATGTTCTGGATGAAAGCCCTGTGATCGACACGGGTTAGCCCATCATATATGAGATGAGAAGTCCGGCGCGTTTGCCACTCGGAATGGGGTTGAATGCTCCGGCTTTCTGCTGTCTTGCGTACCTGCGGCTTCTTCTTTAGCGCGTTCTCCTGATTTGCCGCCGCAAAAGTAGCAAGCACCGACTTTTCGTCGTTCTTTGCTTCTGGTAAGAATATACTGCGGAACCGCGGGTTCATCAGCACCCGTCGAATTTGGTGCGGTCTCTCGTCAATATTGGCGCGCAACTTTGCCAGGGCGTCTTTATCTGGATGCCAGAGACCGCCACCGACGAAGCACTTCCCCGGCTCACAGTGCACGTAATAGCAGGCATAAGGACCTTTTCGTCCAGTCCTCGACCTGCAGATAATGTCAGCTACCCGAGGAGACAACCCAGGGTTAAATTGGATCAGCTTACCAGGCTGCTGAATAGTGAGGCTAAAATAGTTGGTTATGTTAGCTAAATATCAAAACTTTGGCTGAGTCATGAGTAAGGCTTACTTTGTAAGGCGTGGGATCTTTGGAGAAACGGATGTCTCTATATATCCGGAAGATGACATCCTTGAGGGGAAGCTCGGGGATAGTCTCGTCGACCTCAATGATCTTTTCGCTGAGAGTCTCAACAAAGCTATCCCAGTCCTTGAGCGATCTGCGGTATTCGGGGTCTCTCGCTGAGGATGTTGTCATTCCATTAGTATACCGAATTTCAAGACGCGAGACTGCGTCCGCCAATTACCTTGAAGCCAGGATCTTATGTTGTTGGCCTTGAGATCCTGGAGAAAAGCCATAGTGACGGGATGGACCCGAGTGTCGAGGTAGTCGACACCGTTGGTGTCACGGAGTTTTGGTAAGGGTATAAAAGTGACCCCCCCACCCTCCTCGTTTTCGTCTTCATCCTCATCATAGCCACCGTCAGTCTGCTCCTCAACCTGGGCCTTTTTCTTGGGAGTTTCCTTGGCAGACCGGCCCCTTTTCCGTGACGCTGGAGCCACTGCGGCTGCAGGTGGGCGTCCCCGACCTCTCTTCTTGGGCACAGGGACTGTCTTATCTCTATCTTCTTCGTCTTCAACTGCATCATCAGAATCTTGGTCAAAGTGATCCTGGTCGTCGTCGTCCTGGTCATCGTCATCGTCATCCTGGTCGTACTGATCCTGGTCATCATCGTCCTCGCAATTGACTCTGGCTCGCTTTCTGGACCCCCCTGTTTTGGCGGTCTTCCGCACAGGCGCCACATCGTCGGACCCATCAACGTCATCCTCGAAGTAGTTGCTCTTCTTGCCCGACGAAATGATACGAGCAGAAGAGCGTCGGCTGGCCGTAGCCTGTGCCGTTGATTTACCATTCAATTTCTTCTTGGGTGGCATTCTGTCTAGTGAACGTGAATCAAGCGAAGGAACGATTGAGGCTCGGACTGAAGCAACGCGCCGTCTGATCGCGCTATAGTGGAGATGCAGGCGCCAAGGCACGTGATGTCAATCTAGGTATCCGTACCGGTACCCAAGCCCCTAATTAGGCTTTTCCTACTCCTTACAGTTAGTTAGGGTTAGTTAGTCCTTGCCGACGTTGCCGTTAACTACACAGTATTCCCGTACACGTTGCCTGGAAAGAGCGGATTGGGGAGAAGGATGGTGTCATGCATAACTTTAGGGCATTGCAAGACGACTTTAGTCTCTCCAGGCTCCGCCCTCACATTTTGATTGCACCGAACGGCGGCGAGCGCCGAGAACAAGACTCGTGTCATTTCTTCCCCGAATTTCCAAATTGAGAACACGCCGAAATCTGCCTCACTTCTAGGGAGAAAGGGAAACAGAAAGCCCAAACTACCGCAGAGCGCGGCCTGCTCGCCAGGCTGCCCCCGAAGGCTGAAGCTAGTCGCCGTAATGTTGCACGACATGGTGGCACGATCCGGATGCGCGTTCCAGTTCTTCAATGCGCGGCACAAGAACGAACCCATTCGGCTCGTGAACCAGACGAGTCCGGAATGGAAGCACTTTAACAGGGGGGCCGCCTTTTCCTTCCTCGGCTGTCATTCCACGTTTCATGGGCCCAACGGCTTGGACATTATCGTCAAGGAAACACAATCAAGTCTTCTGCGGTATCCCGCCCGTTGACAAGCTCGGCGGCAGATCCTCGTCTCGTGTACCCCAAGCACTCTCCTTTTTACCCAGTATCAACTCCAACACTCCACCGCGGAGAAAAAAGTCGTGCGTGATCCAATTTTTAGTATGTGGCTTCCCGTTAAGCCTTGCGCTTTGTATGTAGATCGCCTCGTATGAGGAGTCAAACCCAATGTTCCGGATGATGGCCATCTTCCCCGATGGCGTATCCAGGCTGATCTCGCGGAATAGTGGCGGTGATAAAAGATACACGTCTTGCCCCGCTACCGGGAAGAAGCCCAGAAAGGCAAAGGTGGTGAAAGCGCCCATGGCGCAGTCGTCGTTGCCAGGTATCCCGTTGATGCTGCTGTTGAACTGACCCGGGATGTACTGGTGTATCCAATGGGAACTGAGACCCGGTCGACCGGCATAGTGGAACTGATACGTGGGCAGGAAAGATTGCTCGTTGCCCATGTACAGGATGCCGGATTCGTGCAAGTAGCTCAGGCGCTTAATGAACGACTGTTTCCCACCTAGCGTCGTGATGAGCGAGGCCATGTCCTGGGGAACATAGAAGGTGTAAAGCCATGGACTGCCTTCGTATGTAGCACGCCTGGTATCGAAGTAGCACCCATGCATATCGAAGACCGGGCTACACTGCCGTACATTCTGGTACGCGAACGTGCCGTTTTCCAGACGGGGCTGGAGGAACCCCTTGAACTCGCTCCCCACGACCGTCCCGTCAGTCTCTGTGTAGAGGTCGCTCTGCTCGGCGTTGAATAGGTTCTTCCAGTTCTTGCTGCGCTCCAAGTATTTCTGCTCATCAGCCTTCTTACCCAGAGCCTTGGCCATGAGCGCTATCGTGAAATCTTCGTAGGCGTACTCGACACTCCTGGATACCGACCTGCTCATAGGGCCTCTCCCAAGCTTGTCTTCATCATCAACTGGGATGTATCCAAGCGTCTTCCAACTATCCAGACTTCCCCTGCCTACACTGGTCCAGTCCTTCGGCTCGTCTTCTGCGTCGGACACGACTGCTTCGTATCCCACGTTCCAGTCGATGCCGGCTGTCAGGTTTTTAAGGAAGGCGTCGGCGAGAACGACGTCTCCGTTGGAGCCGCCTTGGGTATAGCCGGGCGTGAAGGACATGCGACAGTCCGGTAGTTTTCCTTCGTGCCTATAGATATCTATGAGAGTCCTGACCATGCGTGTCTGTTCCTTTGGGTCGATGATGGTTAGTAGCGGGTGCTGAGCGCGAAACGAGTCCCATATGCAGTAGAATGAGTCAAAATACGGCTCGCTCGAGTCCCACAAGGGATTCTCTCCCGTATAGTCCTGTGGCGACAGCAGAGTTCTGTACAAACCCGACCAGAATGTCGTCAACAGGTCCTTGTTCATGCCTCTGTCGTCTACTCTTACGACTGACAGCTTATCTCTCCAAGCCTTTTCGCTAGCTTCGACGACTCGGTCGAACCCGAAATCTGGAATTTCGTTCTCGGCGTTCCTGCAGGCCTGGCTCTGGGAAATAAAGGACAGGCCAATTCTCACCAGTAAATGGCCACGCGGAATCCGATCGAACTGGACGAAACCACCTACGGATCCCGCTACAGACTGCATCCAACCTTGGCCAGTGCCCGCATGCTTGACTGTGCTATTGGCGAGTGATCCGTGGAAGGTACCTGTTTCGCGGATCGTAGCGCCCTTGAAGTCGGCGCAGAAGTGTGCTGAATAAGACCCCGAGCCGAACGACGATGTGAAGGTCCCGTTGCCGGTGATCCTCCCCGTCTCTGGGTCGACCCGAGCCTCGCCGCCTCTTCGAGTGACGGCCAGGTCGCTCGAGTCGATCAAGAACAACGGACGGTTGGAGACCGTTCTGCCATGCACCTCGACCTCGGCCGTGGCCGGGAGGCTTATTCTGTACAGGGTCGCGTGCATGCTGGAAGTCATTTCGTAGTGAACCGAGTTGTTCAACGTGATGGCGAAGTAGCCCGGACGAGCCTCTGCGGAGCCGTTGACTCTCAGAGTGGCTCTTGATGAGCTGGCAAAGTCGCATTGCGTATAATTGTCGTTGAGGCAACCCGGATGTACGAAAAGGGGAAAGTTGCCCAGCGAGGGGGACTATAATAACCCGTCAATCAAGTGTATAAGCAGAATCGGCAAGCACTTACTCCTCCAGTCCCTGGTATTTCAGTCAGCACCTCTTCTGTCCAAAATCTTGTTCTAGTCACACTTGATATCATTTCGCCTCCCCTGTCCTTGCTTACCGGAATCGTGTAGATGGGAAAAGCCAGTGATCACTGAATCGTCGGAAACAAAGCCTGCGGCGTTCTCACCCCGATTATCGACATCCGCCCCTGCCTTTGCCATACCTCAAGATCCGTCAGCTGTCGTCTCTGAACGCGGAAAATTACGCCTACCGTATGGCAATGTTGCTCCTGGGAATACGTGACCTGAGTCTTTGTCAACACGCAGTTATGCCAGACCGAAACCATATACATGACTTGCCTCCGTTGACGGTCCCAATCAGTGGGTTAATGTATTTCAATACGTCGCCGCTGGAGCCTGCAGCGGAGCCTGCCCCTGCGATAAAGGCCAAAAGTCGCCTGGGGTAATTGGGAAGGATCTCGGTTGGGAGTAGAGCCCATACGACGAATACAAAGGCCGAGATGGAAAGGACTCGCCGCCTTCGACGATAGCTTGCCCACGGCAGAACCATGGTAGATATGATCCTTGGAGCCGCTGAGCCCTAGTTTTCGATAGTTTGGTTTCCCCTGCTATTACCGTACTAGTACTACTCTCCAAATCTGGTCTCGTGCAAGTAGTAGGTAAGTAACTGTGGCAATATGAGGACGAGCGAGGGAGAAACTGAAGAAGATGACAGCATGTCGGAATACCGACATGTAGGTGGAAACGCTAAGTACGGCAACCAGTAGTTGAGACGCATCGACTGAGCGATATGTGTCACGCAGCAAACGCCTCCTTGACAATTAACGCCCAAGCGCCGCTATACCACGACATGGTATAAACTCAGTATAACTTGGCCCCAAAATAGCACCATGGAACATGGCAACTTTCGTTCTTAATACACACACCACCCGCGCCACCACTCTTGCCTTGAACAAATGTTTTACGGACACAGTCTCCTCGAACAAATATTCTATGGACACGGTTTCCTCCAACAAGACCATCTGGTCATCTGGCCAACTGGTCATCCGGTCATTGTCGTTCGCCAAGGCTAGATAGCCTAGCACGTAGAACCAAGCAAGGAGTTTCACTGAACACAGGATGCTGCCCCCCCTTCCCAGAACCAAACCAAACCAAACGTGCATAGCGCCACGGGCAATTAGCCGAAACGGCTGTTTTAAGCATCAGCAAGTAGCATACTCCGTAAGGACGTTGGCTGGAAATTAATAGACGCATGTGCCGGTAAGCAAGCCTCAGCCCCCCCTCCCCACAAACCCTAGCTTGTAACTGGGTAAGCGACTCGCACACTCGACAGAAGGGTAGCGTTTTTATTCGTTATTATGTTAGTTATGTTTCTGCACAACGTGGTTATTCAGCAGCCCGTCACCATATCAGTCAACTTTGATGGCGTCTATGGCGGCTTTCTGGCATGCATCGCGATTTCTAACAGCAACCGCTCATCTCGGAGTTTGAGAGCTAGCCATTTATTCACTCCCATAAACGATACAACATAGACCCTTAAATACACCCGAGGCCTGGAGAAAAGGTAGGGACCTCGTTGCGGATTAGCACATTGTTGCCAGTATTGGCGCTCTGGTTGAGATGGATAGGGTTGGATTATTTAACACCGCGGAGTCCAGTCCGTTCATGACTTTTGGAAAATCGAGCATCCTTTCAAGCGAGCTCACTCCCCCGACCACCCTGAGGATACTGTGGCCTTTTTTTTTTTTTTTTTTTTTTTTTGGGGGGTGGCATCGAGGCATACGGCATCAGTTGAATCCTTGGCAATACCTACTCGTTCGTCTGGCCGTACAGCGAGCGGCACTGACACACCAGGCCCGGCTTTCTGACCTGCCTCGCCACATCCTCATGGAGCTGGCTGTTCCGTCTTCGAGAATACTATACTGTCAGCTTGGGAGGTTTAGAGTGGGAAGTTGGAAGTTGGAAACTGGTTATGATATTGATTCAGCCCTAAGCTCTCCTAGTCGTTCTATGGTGGCTCAAAGGGTTTACCGTGTCAAACCGCCGATGGCTATAACTATCTAGCTTGGCGTCTTCAAGCATGTCATAACCTGTATTTCTCCCCTGGCATGTGACAAGATTGGCTGATCAACTGCTGCTTTGGAAGCTCGTTTGAAGCAAATGCGGCTTCCTGTCTTTCAGTCCAATCAACATCTCACCAAAAAGCCCATTGGCCCACGAAAACCATTGACGTGTGAAGGCCGTCGCATCGAAAGTGTTGATAGACTCGTGGATCAGACCAAGATTAGCGGTGGATGAGACCAATGTACGGAGACCATCAATGATCTCTGAGTCATCATCGGAGCTCAAAAGTGCGACGATGACTGCCATTGGCCATGCCTTTCCGGGCCCCTGATGAGGACCTCCCACCCTTGGGGAAAAAGGTTAGTCTAGAGAATGCGTTCGCGGCTTTGTCGACTTACCCGGTGATGACTGGACCAAACATGAAATATGGGTTCGACTTGCTCAACACAAACTTTCTCGTATTTTGATAGGTTGTATCGTTTGCATCCAGGTAGTCGATGATTGGGGCGCTGAGGAGGCTCGGAACGTTGGCGTCATCCATCAGATTCACCGAGCCATACCCATCCACTTCGTATGCGTAGATGTCGCCAAACTCTGCGTTGCTAACTTTGCCGTGCGCCTCGATCCCAGCTCTTACGCTTGCCGCAAATTCCTGCATCTGCGACGCCCGGTTGCTGTCGTATTTCTTCATAATTTCCACACAACGGCCCAAGTAACTCGAGAACATCATGTTGGCAGGAATGAATAGCTGGTAGATGGTCGAGTCGTCGGAAGGTCTGAAGGCGCTGCGGACAAGGCCTGTCATACCCTGTATAGGAGACCCGGCTCCGTCATTCAGCAACGTCTCGGATGCTCGAGTGCTCTCTCGCTGGAAGGTATATGGCAAGGTGTTGACACGACCTTCTGCGTCGTATGTCCCGATCAAAAGCCCCTTTGTAACGTTGAGTATCGTTGTCATGGTTTCGACCCATTGGTATTTGCCAAAAAAGTCCGCGTCCTGTGTTTTATCAAAGTAGTCGAACGACAACTGCAGGAATGCGGAGAGACTGTCCAGCTCGTACTTGCACTCGAATACAAAGTTCGTATCATAAGGGGGTACGACCTTGTCGGTCTTGGCGGCGTCGTTGTTTTCCGGTGCGAGGAGAGACTCAACCGGAGCCTGGAAGGCGTTGCAATACGGATTGTTCAATATGTATCGAGACTGCAGGTTGATTGCCCCACGATACAGAGACGCCAGAGAGTCTCTCGAGTCGTTTGCCTTGAGCAGGTGCCTGTAGCTGCGTAGCTGATTGGCGCTGTCACGTAGCCACATTGCAGTGATGTCACCAGTCACGATGAAGGTAAGCTATTGATCAGTCAGCTCGGTCCAAGGCCGCCTGTGTTCTCGGTCTTGTCGGTACCTCTTCGTCCTGGCTCCCACTAGCGAGCCCTTTCCAGGAGATGGTCGTGTCGAGGGTGTTGGGGAAGGTGTTCTCGAAGAGGCGGAAGAGATCCTGATCCCGGACGACTGTCCTCATCCCGTTTATCTCATCTTCGACTTCTGAGAGGTTGAAGGTCCTGCACGCTGCCTCGGGCCTCTGATACGAGAGGCCATATCTCCCTGCGGACACTGGATCATGGACCTCGGTCGAGTAACTTACGTAGGCCGGACATTGCGCAAGAGTGGCACCGAGTTCGGCGGCCATGAGACCAAGTGCCAACTTCAAGTGATGCATCTCGTCAGCTTCGATTACAGGTACCCTGAAAAATGATACTTCTCGGGCCAGTGTACTGTGTGGGAGCGGCCTCCGCAGTTTATACCTCAGCACTCGTGCGGCGTGCCGGTGAGGCCGCAAACGTTACCTAAGTTCAAGTTCAGTGGCCCCGAGACCGCATCTCCCACAAGAATGGAGATCGGCAAGGGCATGCAGCACAAAATGAAGCGATATACGGCAGGTCATGCCGGGCAACGTCTCAAAACCGGCATCCAGTTGGACCAACCCCAGGTGCACTAATTATAATAATATGGGTCAAGGTGTATAAAAGAATCCAAGAATCCTTCTACCTACAAATTCCCGATAGAGGGTTTGATTACTAGAAGCTATAATAGGATTAAATCTCATGCGCTACGCTGCCGAGTATATAGTAATCCTGAGATGCAATTAAGACTGTGATATGCTACTTAATGCTACTATATATTTAACACCTACGGATACATCACACTGCCGATTATTTAGTACTTAATATTGTAATATAACGAATGCTAGCGCTACGCGCAACGACAGACGAATACAATGCAATGCTCCGTAGTTAGCTGCGATACGGTTAACACTGCGATATAAGATGACGTTGCTACTGCCTAACTCTAGGTACGATATGTTGTATAAGGAATAATCAACTGGATATGAAAGAATTGATTATCTAGTACGGGTAGGCAGGCAGGCTATGGGCGTGGGCACAGTGATGAAAAGAAAGTGGGGGAAATTGGTTTTGAGATACTGTCAGGCATCACCTGCCGTGCGTAGCACATGCACTTCTACAAGTTCCTTGCCACTGCGTGTCCACTAAGACATGACCCAAAAATGTAACCCTCCGAGCGTCGATGCGGGGAAGAGAACTGCTGATTCCCGCGATTAGGTCACGCCGCCGGTCTTACCGAATGCATCAGATCGTCAAGATCTGCATCCTCGAGATGTTCTCTTTCATGAATATTGAAGCTAAAACACATTACCCTACTTGATGTTCTTGAGTTAACTGACCTAACCTTGGGGTATTTGGGCGGCAAACCTTTTCGAGGCGATGCTAGTTGTATGTAAGACTTACCACATTGAGTTGCTCTTGTGAATCCCGGGGTAAGAGGGCCGCCTCGATTACACCGTGTTATGCAGGTATTGATTGCAAAGGTCACATTGATCGAGGGTCAATCGTTCTTTCAATTCGTGATCTCCAATTTGGGGGGACGGGTGTCAACCGTACCGGTATAGGTACACCCACAACAATACGGAGTATTTCACATCGAGTTTGCGAGGAATGCTGCACATTGTTCTACAGCCAGTCGGGTATTGGTGAATCTTATGGTAAGAGCCAGCATGGCAAACCCGTGATTTCATTCAACCTGATATATTGAGTATACGCAGTATGGTAGTTATATACCTGAGTTCGTAGCCTACTTGGTATTTGCCGGCGCAGACTGGAGACAATTGCATGCTTAGTTACTCCGTACCGCAAGGATCATCCGTTATCACAGCAAGAATACACGTACTTGAGTAACCTAGGTTTTCAGGGCAACACAAGCACGATACAGGTGACAATGGACATGTTGGCACTCGATTGCACCATGTGTGACACGTTGCCATTGAAGGTTGTATGTGCAAGCCACGAAAGACATCACCACCGAGTCGTTGGCATAATAGGGTCGTTACGGAGTAGTCTTCTTCCTTTCTGCCCTTGAGCTAGTACCTAACTAGTTACGACTTTGGCGCGTTGAGCGCCAACAACTTGATATTAAGAGGAGTTTGCTTTACATGTATCCGTACGGAGTAGACTGTGTGGAGCTGGCCTTGATCATGTCAACCACGTTGTAAAGGCGTGATAGGTTCGTTGTATGGTATGCGTTATGGGCATAAGTAGTAACTAAATAGGTACGTAACAAGAATCATAGGCGCACCACAAACCTGACGAGCAAACACTATGAGCGGTAACGTTGAGCTAACCATAATGTAAAGTAAAATGTGAGGAGGTTGGATCCAAGTATGCTGCACCTTATGAAGTGTCGGTGCTGCGGGATGGAGAGTGCATGAGCCGTAAACACTAAAAATCAGAAAGGAACCAGCGCCGTCGCCGATCGCATTCACCTTTGCCTGCTGCCATCATCCATAGAAGTATCCGTAACTACGGCTGTGTTCTCACTTTTCTCTCGTTGGTCTCTCAGACAGCTGAGACATGCGTAACTATAACCAATTCCTGTCATGTCCTAGGCCTCGGTTGCTTGCCTGCTTGCTTCCTTCCTACCATACCGAGCCAGTTTGTGGAGGGAGGTGTACTGTGTAAGTTGCCAGGGTTCCAAGGTTGTCACGGTTGTTTTTCTGGGGCTGAACCCCCGTCAGCCGTCGAGTCCCGTCCCCTGAACCCTGGTATTCCTTATCTTTGTTATCTTGCCCATCCAAGTACTGCTAGTCACCCACGGAGTACTGTGGTCAACTATCCGTACTGACTTACTGTATGAGGGCTGGCCCCGATGACGGCTGCGAGGGCGAGCGCATTAGGATCACGAGGATCCCCGATCCAGACGACCAGGAGTGACTACAGGTGACGGGCCGTGGCTCTAACGTACCGGTACTTTGGGTGGTGGTGCATCTGGCGTAATGTAATCGCATCATCCATAGTGCCCCCATCTCGCAAGCCATCGTGACCCACACTGACTCTTGTCCGTTGTTGTTATCGTCGTCGCTGGCACTCTCGACGACTCACTCGGTAACTAGACAGACTATCACGTCAACCCAAACACCCTCTTTGGTCTCGACTTTCGTCACACTGGTCCGTGACGAGTACCTGCTTCCCATTCATTCTTTGATCTCTGTGCATCTTACCTGGACACACCGTTCGACATGGTCCAATCTGCCTAGCTTCGGGTCTCTGCCTGCATCTTGCACCTGCAGCCATCCCCATCCAGTCGCAGAGCCGCCTTCTTGGACGCAGAGCTAACAGCCATCTTGTGTGTCTGCCTATACCCAAGGCCAGAGTGCGCCGAGCAAGCAGCCTCTCTCTTGCTGGAGGAGCATTCCCTGCACAACTGATTGACCCATCCATCGGACAAGGCCTGCAGAGCGAACACACAACCCGCCCTGCCCCTCGACCTCGCGAAAACAATGGATGCTCAAGTTCGGGAGCTTCGAATCCCAACCCATATCTCCTCCACCAACACCTACTAAAACACCCACAACAGGCAGAGAGCGATACATTTGGCCGCGGAGCTGCTTTCAGCGCAAGAACCTCGAAATAACGCGAGGGCTCGGATCCCGCCAGATTGACGCACATCTTTGTTGCCAACAGTCGGCCCGCGCTGCCACTGGTCTACACAGTTGCCCAATATGCATCAGACACCGCGGCAACCACCCCGCTCTGCGTCTCCGGCTACTTCTCCGACGACGAACCCCACGAGAACGAACAACCCGAGAGAAAGCGAACCCCCTGGCGGCCACTCGAGAGCGGCATCTGCGGCAGCCGCGTACGACTTCGGATCGCCCTTCACCAGCGACGATAAAAGCGAAGCTGGTCCGAGTAGGGATTCAGTCAAGAAGCTGGACCAGATCATACAGGTTGGTAGCGTGCCTGTGCACACCCTCCCGAGATGTCGGACTGACGTGGACTACTTGCAGAATGCATTCATAAAATCCGCCACCATCATCGTGCAAGAGCGGGTCAGCACGACACCGCTTCTGAACCAGAACGGAGAGGCGAAGACCAGCAGATGGGTAAGGTTTTTTTTTTTTTTTTTTTTTTTTTTTTTTTGATTGGTTTGGTTTGGTTTGGCTTGCAACCACGACTTTGTCCGGGACGGAGCATCGACTGATCTTTGGGTCTTAATAGTTTCAACTCGAGACCAACGAGTTCGAAGAGTTCCGCGACGAATTTCGGTTATGGAGGCACTGTGGCTGCTTCGAGAACTTGCCGGCACCCATGATCATAGAGATGTACCTCGACACTTCACGAGTTAGGAGTAGTGAAAGCATGGTCATCCTGGACGACACTGGGAAGCGCCACGATGTTTCCGAAGCTCTGAACTCTTCGAATCTCAGCGAAGACAGTTCTGGTGGCCGCCACGAAAAACCACAAAACTCTCGCATCGTACTGGAAAGATGGCGCGTCGAGCTTCAAGGGATAGGGGCTCCTGGCACGCCCAAAGACTTCGGACCGATACTGCCTGGCGCATACAAGAAGGCTATAGTGTTGTTTCGCTCTATATATACAAACATGGGAATACTACCAGCTCGCAAGCTGGCGCGCAGCACCAGAACAAAAGGGATACATCCTGCTCTGCAAGTCAGGTGTCGCATATCGACGACCGAGACTACTTCTCCAGGCTTTGACAGTCTGCGATCTCCCCTCATCGAGCGCGCATCGGGGGATATCACGACAGACTACACATTTGGCAGCCTGCTTTTGCCCATCGGCCCATTCTACGTTTCGGTGGCGTACCGGAACAACTGCAACTTCCAGATTGTCGAGACCGAGTCGCTGCTGAGCTCGCGCATTGGTCTCAACATCCCCGACGACCTATTCCAGCCCTCTGTACCACGCCGTGGCGCCAGTTGCCGCGACTACTCTACAGAAGTGGGCTCTTTACCCTCTCATCGACACGCTCTGGACATTACCGAGAACCAGCAAAGATACGGCAGTTTATCTACCTTTCACGGTGACGGACCAATGGGCACCAGCCCCATCTCAGCGCTGAGGTCCATCAAAGCCCCTGGCTCTGATACCACGTCACCACCTGATTCGCAGCCCGCCAGTGTCGAGGCTCCAGCTCACTCGCTTCCCATCAGAGCGCCGACGCGGCCCCATATCTTGGCATCTGGCGTGGCTGGTAGAAGGCCGTCGGTATCCTTCCAACCTTTCAAGCATGGATCACTCTCAGGCTCGCCAGTACCGAGAATGCACGATGTGGATGCCCCCGCCTCACCGCACTCGTACGGCCGGGGGATTGGCTTGAGCGCCGGTCTCACACAAGCGAGGAATCGGTCGTCGTTGACTGCTGGCATGCCTGCTTCGCTACGCGGTGGTCCCCCAGCAGCCGAGACCCCACCTGTTGTAGGCTCGCCCCGGCCTTCAGCGACGAACAGGTTCAGCAGCAGTTTTACGCATCGCCGCAACCGGGCGTCCTTTGGTGGCGCTAGTCGCGCCGGTGATGACGACCAAAACAGCAGCGGAAAGCAATCGGTGTCTTCGTCACTGGTGCAGCCAGGCTCTGGCTTGTTGAATGAAGCAGGTGGTGGTGGCAGCTCTGGGTCTTTCCAGACTGACGATGACAACATTCAAGAGTTCCTAAAAGTGCTTGAGAGCAAGAGAACCTTGCAGAGCTTCGAACCATCTCAGAAGGGCGAGTCATCGACAAAGAGGACGAGCGCGCAGCTTTCCAAGTTCCATCTCATGAGGGAGTCGAACAACGCATTGACGGAATCCATGAACTCATCGTCACATTTACAACGTTCCTCAAGCTCGTCGAGCCGTCAGCTGGCTAATGTCCCTGGAATGTCGGTTTCGTCGTCCCCCGGAAAACCGCTATCACCTCACACGCCTCACACTCCAGCAGTACCGTCGCGGCTGAGCGAGAACTCGATTGCTGCCGAGTACAACGCACCTGCTCGAGCGCAGAATGACGGAGCGACAGGTGTTTCGGCCAGTCTTCCAATGACTGTCGAGGAGGCGAGAGGAGCCATTGATATACCTCTGTCGCCTCGGCCCTACCCACACGTCCGACGATCAAGTTCGGCTGCACAGCGCAACCGGGTGCTCGCAGAAGACGAGGACGTTCGTCGAAGTATGAGCCTCGGTGCAGATGAGCGAGGAGATGCACCCAGTCTCAGTGCTTTACTAAGTCTTCAGGGGGTTTTGAGTGATGAAACCGCCGAATCTCCTGTTTTGCAAGCACCCCCAAACATCATAACGGGAGAGTCTTCGGATATGCTGCTGCAGCAGGGGTCCTCTTCGATCGAGCGGGAGAGCAGACCCCCCCATGGGCTGCTTGCAGGGCTGTCGAGTTCACCGCACCGCGGTCGATACGGGGTCAGCGTTGGTCGAGGCCACAGCACTCCTCAGTCGGGGAACAGCAGCCTCACCGGGCCTAGTAGCAGATACGGGAGAGGGTACTCGCGCGGGGGTGCCACAGGCTTAGGCCTAACAGGCGGGTCAGAGGAAGCAGAGGAAGAACCGGAGCCTCTCCTCTTCGACATGTCGGAGCTTGGCCGAGAGACACGGCGCAGCCTCGAGGAAGGCCGGGGCGGCAGCAGCGCAGGTTCTGGCGGCGACCGGGGTGCATACGAGTCCTCTCGCAGTAGCCGGCGGCCTTGGTGATATGGCTTTGGAGGTGAAATAAGACGACTGCGAGGTTTGCGGTGCAACGAAGACCACGTTATAGCTATAGAGGGTTGGTCTTGAGATTGCTCAGTGCATATATAGCACATGGGAGACGAGATCACAGTTCCCGGTCGCACGCACCCACGGGCTTTTTTATGATACGGCGTCCATGGGGTTCCCAGATAAGATTGATGGATCTAGGTACTACCGGTAGATACAGATTGGCATCCGAATCAGCGACGGCAGTGCGGTGTTTTGGGCATCACAGGCGTCAGTCTAGGGCGAGAAGGTTGCGCTCTCCTGGATTTGCTCGAGCAAGACTGCGCGGAGTTTGAATTGGCACGACCCATCCTGTCTTTATAGCATTGGCTTGGCTTCGATTTGGAGTGGGAAGATGATTGCAGCACGCGACTGTGTCTACTGGACAGAAAAGGGCTCACTATTACTATGCTACTACTACTACTACTACTACTACTACTGGGCACAAAGACTAAGAACTCGCAGATACAAGATACGCGGATTTACATACTGATCGCAGAAACATGTACTGTTAGTGTGGCGACGAACACGCTCTCACGCTCTCACGCTCTCGTCTTGGGAGTATGATGAGCACCAGTGTGAGTGTGTGTGTGTGTGCCATTCAGCTGACAGAGAGGCAAATTGGCTGACGAGTTCGAGGGGCAAGTCAGTGGCGCAATTCCTTGTTACTGCCTAAACTATTGAGTTCGGGACATGACACTGCCTCTCTCAATACGTGTCCGTCCGCCAACTAATAAGCGGTTCCATTACGGTACCGGTAGTTAGTAGTAAGTACATGAACCAAGGTCTCTTGACGCTCACATGCTTGCGTCGAGTTGCGCCCCGAAGCTCAACGGAAAGATTTGGATCAGCTTTCTTCTTTTGTAGGAGGCAGCAGTTCACGGAGCAACGTTGTAACGTGATGTTCTGGCTGTAAGCAGAGTGACAGAGTAACTACTGTGAAGTCGGGGCCTCAGCTCAGTTCCTCCTGATCATCCCCCTGAAGTGGGGAGGGGAGAGCTTCGGAACCTTTCACCACGAAATTGCAACCCAGTACCGTAGGTACGTAGTTACTCGTACTTTTCTGAGTCAGTGGGGTAGTTGGAAGCTAACACATCCCTAGGAACCACTTGCCGGGATAGCGCAGTTACCTAACTAGCAAGATACCGACGGGGCAATCAGATCGTTTGTTCATCATCTCCTAACACAACCCTCGAAGCGGCGAACAAACACTGCTATTTCTCAACATCGACCCAGAACTCTGATCCAACGACCACGACCGATTTCGACGACAATCACCGACGGGCGCATCCATAAAAGATCGACTCTGGTTGGCAGCTGGGCATCATGTTCCGAGCAGCAGCTCCAGGGCCCTACGACGAGGCCATCGGTACGTCATCATCATTATCATCATCTCTGGCCCCTCACTTCGAGACGACGACGACACTTCGGTACAACTGATTCGCTGACAGTCGATCGCAACTACAGCCAAGGCCACAGACGAGAACCTTACGTCCGAGGACTGGGGCGCCATCATCGAAGTATGCGACAAGGTGGGAAGCGACCCTAACGGCGCGAACCAGGCCGTCCAGAGCATCATCAAGCGCCTCGCCCACCGCAACGCCAACGTGCAGCTTTACACACTCGAATTGGGCAATGCCCTGTCGCAGAACTGCGGCAAGCCCATGCACCGCGAGCTGGCCTCCCGCGCCTTCACTGACGCCCTGCTCAAGCTGGCCAATGACCGCAACACCCACCAGCAGGTCAAGGCCAAGATCCTCGAGCGCATGAAGGACTGGAGCGACATGTTTTCTAAGGACGCCGACCTGGGCATAATGTACGACGCTTACTTCCGCCTAAAGCAGACCAACCCCACGCTGCAAGCACCCTCGGCCCCCCAGAAGAATCGCCTGACCGACGTCGATCGCCAGAAGGAGGAGGACGAGCTTCAGATGGCCCTGCAGCTGTCTCTGCAGGATGAGGAGCGCAAGAAGAAGGTTGCCGACAGTGGCCCTACCGCAGGGCCCAGCTCTACCCCTGGCCAATCTGACGGTCATGCTGGTGCTGGTGCTGCTACGGCGCCCGGGGCTCAGCCCCAGGTAGTGCCTGTTCACCCCACAGGCACCACGGCTGCTACCGTGTCCCGTGTACGCGCGCTGTACGACTTTGTACCCAGTGAGCCGGGCGAGCTAGAGTTCAAGAAGGGCGACGTCATCGCCGTACTGGAGTCCGTCTTCAAGGATTGGTGGCGCGGGTCGCTCAAAGGCAACACGGGCATTTTCCCTCTCAACTATGTGGAGAAGCTCACTGACCCGACCCCTGACGAGCTACAGCGTGAAGCCCAGATGGAGGCCGAGGTGTTTGCTGAGATCAAGAATGTCGAGAAGCTTCTGACCCTGCTGAGCACCTCCAACACGGCGCCACGGGAGGAAGACAATGAGGAGATTTCGGTAAGTGACACAACACGGTCGTCAAAGGTGGAGGAAGGAGCTGACAGAAGTCCAGAAACTGTACCACCAGACACTGGCTATACGGCCCAAGTTGATCAAGTTGATCGAGAAGTATTCGCAGAAGAAAGACGACTTCACGCAGCTAAACGAGAAGTTCATCAAGGCGCGGAGAGATTACGAAGCTCTTTTGGAATCTTCAATGTCGCATCCGCCCGCTCACTCGTACCCCCAGTATGCGCATCGTCCCGCCGCCATGCAAGGCCAGGGCTATCCTGGTGGTGCTCCTGGTTACGGGCCAGGTCCCCAGGGGCCACCATCTCATCCTCCCCAAGACCCTCAGCGCTACTATACCCCTGCGCCTCAAGGTCACGCAGCCCAAGGTACGTACCGTTACACACCGTTTACATGTGCCTCTCGTTGACCTATTGCAGAGCAGCCTCCGTACCAGAATTCTTCCCCGGCACCTCCTAACTTCCAACAAAGGCCTGCTCCAGGGCCTGCTCCTTTCTATCTGCAAGGAGCAGAGGTACCTGCGCAGCAGGGTGGCCCGGCTCCTCAGCAACACCCCCTTTACTCGCAAGCCCCACCTCAGAATAATCAACAGCAATACCCTCCTAGAGAGCAGCCATCACGCGTAGTGGCAGGCAAGCAAGCAGCAACGGCTCCAGCTTCGTCGCCGCCCCCGGCATCATACCAAGCCTATGCACAGCCCCAGATGCAATCTGGCCAACGTCCTCAGAGCACCTATGGGAATCCTCAGGAGCTCGCAACTTCGGTCTATGATTCACCCGTTGCAACCCATCATGCCCCAGGTGACCCTTACTCGTCTGTCTACTCGACTGAAGATCCGTACGCGAGCAACAGCCCGACGGCGCCCTTTGCTGCTCCTCCACCATCAGTACCTACCCCTTTGGCACTTGGAGGCGCTCCCTCTGCGCCGTCGGCACCTTCTCAGTCTCACTTCACGGCCTACAATCCTCATCAACACCAACCACCTCACGATGCCCCGTCAGCTCCTTCAGACCCGTCAGCGCCGAGTAACGCACCTCCGCCGTTGCCTACCGGAGCCGCTCCCCCATCCCGGCGCCTCTTGCCACCGGACGGCCACCGATCCCGATGTCGCCTCCGCCTCTGCAACCTTCAGGTCAGGCGTTTGATTCCAGGCAAGCATTGCCAAGCCAGCAAGGTGCACAGCCGCAATACAAAGCATATGTTCCTCCTGCGGCCGGCGGCAACGAGCCGAGTGCGCCGCAGGACTTTTATAGACAGAGTGCCGCTTACTAGGTGGACACGGGCAAACTGTGGATTTCGGTACCAATGCGAGGTTCTGTAAGAGACATCCTCCCCAAAGGTTGTCAAGTATTTCCGGGGTTCAGCTTTGCGACTACGAGTGTTCTACTACCAGGTGTGTACGTAGTCGAATGCTATTTTATGATATTTCGTTCCACCCCGGCAACACTCATTGACGGCGTGATGGTAATCGACCTACAAGACTCCTCTGTAGTTTGAATTGACCGGCGCTTTTGCGTTGTATGCGACTCTGTGAAACATTAGGGAAAATATATGTACTGTACTTGGGACCGACTGTCGCAGGGATCGTGTCTAGCTGGTACGAGAAGATTCAGTGGATGCGTTACGGATAGGTGAGACTCGGTCGTTGGCGTGAGATTTGATAGATCTGGGCTCATTTCCAGTGACCAAATCGATCGGTAGACAGTCGGGACTTGGGAGCGCGAACGGTGGTTCTCGAAATGCGTAAAAGCACCACCTGGTTCCGCAATGCTCTGATAAATGCATGGTGCTTTATTGATTTGCTTGGTAATAACAATAGCCGAGTCGCCCTAGGGAGCTGCGAGCAGGGGGTTTGCTCCGGCTGGCCAGGCAACGAACAAGGCGCAACACAAGTAGAAGTACGGATACGGAGTAACTACTGTGTGATGTAACTTTGGTAGTTGACGTTAGTTGACCAAACAAGTAACGACGTGTAAACACAACCCGAGACGCGGGGCACAGCGCGTTAATTAAGAACCCGAGAAACCGAGCTGATTTCACACGCGCCACGGGGCTTTTCCCATCGTTCAATAATTCAACTGAGCCGAGGTATGTGAGAATCCCGATGTTTTTTTTGTTATGCTGCAGCTGGGCGCCATTGTTGTTATTTAGCACTGACCTTGACCAACCAACAGAAAGCCCGGAGCAGATTTTGAGCTCAAGCGACTCGAAACTTTGACTTCGCCAAAAAGAAACCCGGGTCTAGCACCCCAACCGACAAGCTGGCAGACGAAAAGCATCACAAGGGGTTTCGGGGGAGTCTGGGGGACAAGCTGAAGGAGACGCTCAAGGAAGGACTACGCGATCTGTTGCATCCACGGCCATCGAGTCCCGACTCCGCATCATCGCCATCCGACGCCGACGAGATGGTCAAGCAACACGCCCCCCCGAAACTGCCACTACATCCCGTGCCCAGCCATGGTGGTGACAGTGCCGCACATGACAGCGAGATTGTGAATCCGCTCGCGAAGACCAATGGCTTCGGCTCGGCGGCGACCAGTTCAACCTCGATGAGTAGCACAGTGGATGCTTCCGGCTTCCCTCCCGCTGTTAAGGCTAGCATCTGGAAAAAGCCCAAGGAGAACATGGACGATAAATACGCAAATCTCTTCATCCAGCCCAAGAACAGGCCAGAACACCACCGACCGCACCGCATTGCTGGGCCCTTGCAGCCTTCTGCTAAGGACAGGAAGCCCGCTCCCCCGACCATGTTTACAACTTTGCCTGGACCGATAGGATCCGCCAGCAATCCCATATCCGTTCGCGACAACCAGAGCGTCGCCTACACCCAGCCCGGCATTTATTCCGGCTATGTGGATCCCAAGGAGGCCGCCGCTGATCTGAAGGCTCTGATCGAGGGCTCCGTCGAGGATGACGAAGACGAAAAACTGACGCAGGATACTGGTGTGGACCGGTCTAGGATCCCAGGTCTCACCGTCGGACTCCTGCCTCACCAGATTGAGGGTGTCGAGTGGATGAAGGGACGCGAACTGGGTCCCGTCAAGAAGGGCAAAGTGCCAAAAGGCGGTATCCTCGCCGACGACATGGGTTTAGGGAAAACTCTTCAGTCCATCTCCCTCGTCTTAACAAACCCTAAACCAGACGACTCTACCAAGTTGATCGGTGTCGAAAAGACCACACTCGTCGTCGCGCCACTCGCCTTGATTCGGCAATGGGAGGCAGAGCTTAGGGACAGAGTGGCCGACTCCCACAGACTGAAGGTCCTGGTTCATCATGGTCCCCAGCGGTCCAAACGATTTGAGGATCTTCGTCGCTACGATGTCGTCATTACGACTTATCAAATCCTGGTCTCCGAGCACGGTAGTTCGAACGACTCCGTCAAGGCTGGCTGCTTTGGCTTGCACTGGTACAGAGTCATCCTCGACGAAGCTCACACAATTAAAAATCGCAACGCAAAGTCAACCAAGGCGTGCTACGATTTGCGCAGTGTCTATAGGTGGTGCTTGAGTGGAACCCCCATGCAGAACAACCTGGACGAGCTGCAGAGTCTGATCAAGTTCCTGCGCATCAAGCCCTACGATGATCTACGTGAATGGAAAGAGCACATCGAAGAGCCCATGAAGGACGGCAAGGGTGATGTGGCAATACAACGACTCCACAGCCTCCTCCGGTGCTTCATGAAGCGGAGAACAAAGGACATACTCAAGGAAGCCGGTGCCCTAGATGTCGGTGGCAATAAAGCAAAAAAGGGCGACGAAGGCGAAACTACAACCGGCTTTAAGATCACCGAACGCAAGGTTGTGGCTATCGAGGCTAACTTCTCGCCGGCAGAGAGACGGTTCTACGACAGGCTCGAACAGCGTACTGACAGAAGCATCGCGACAATGATGAGGACCAAGGGCAAGGTGAACTATGCCAACGCGCTGGTGCTACTGTTGCGACTACGACAGGTTTGCAACCACCCAAAGCTGGTCGAAGGCAAACTCGAGAAAGACAAGGATGCGCTTCATACCGATGCAGGCAAGGGCAGAAAGGGCGATGGCGATGTCGATGACCTCGCAGACCTTCTCGGCGGTATGGCCGTTGAAGCCAAGCACTGTGATATATGTGGCTGGGAACTGCATAACGAAAACCGCGTCAAAGGCAAGGACATGTGCAGGACGTGCCACGACGACCTTGAGTACTTTAATACACACGATGAAGATGCTTCGTTAGTCAAACCGAAGAAAGCTAAGAAGCCCAAGGCGCGGGTCACAAAGTTGGTCAAGCAGAAAGCCAAGACAAAGATTGTAAAGAAACCGCAACGCAAGTTTCGAAATCGCCGTGCCATCATCGACAGTGATGATGAGCAGGAGGAAGCCGACTGGATCGTTTCTGGTGATGAGCAGGGCCCTCTACGACTTGGCCAGGCTGGTGGTACCGATGACGAGAACGCCGAAGGCGAGGGCGAGACCATCCATACCAACAATGACTCGGCAAACAACTCAGATGGCGGTAGCCAGCTTGATAGTTTCGTTGTCGAAGGTGATGATGATCTGCGACCCAGGAAGTTGCAACGCAATCTAGCAGAGGCCAGTTCTGATTCTGATTCGGGTGCCAAATCCGAGTCCGAGTCCGAGTCCGAGTCCGATGAGAGTTCAGATGAGGGTGTATTGGCCTCCGAATCAGATTCGGACGATGACTCGATGTACGATCGTCGAGAAAAGATGCCATTAGTCCTGGCTTCAGCCAAGATTCGTCAACTTCTGTCCATCCTCCACGAGGAAGTCGCTCAGCACAAGTTCATCGTCTTCTCGCAGTTCACATCAATGCTCGACATTATTGAACGATTCTTCCGCAAGGACGGCATCCGATACGTCCGTTACGACGGCCGCATGAAGAACGATGCACGAGAGGCCGCTCTAGACTCGTTACGTAACAATCCAGAGACCCGGGTACTACTCTGTTCACTCCGCTGCGGCGCGCTGGGCCTGAATCTCACGGCTGCCAGTCGAGTAGTCATTCTTGAGCCTTTCTGGAACCCATTCGTCGAGGAACAGGCTATCGATCGCGTTCACCGACTTACCCAAAAGGTGGACGTAGTGGTCTACAAACTCACAGTCCAAGGGACAGTGGAGGAGCGTATCCTAGAGCTGCAGGCAAAGAAGCGCCTACTTGCCGAGCAGGCCATCGAGGGTGGCATGAAGAAGGGGTCGCTCAAGCTTGGCGTACAGGAGATGATGGAGCTGTTCAAGCCAGGTGACAAGCCTGCTTCCTACGAGGATAGTCTGCCCTATGAAGACAGAGGCCATTTATATGAGGCCAGCCTGGACAGCATGAGTGTCTGGGCTGCCCCGCGGCGCAAGGCGAAGCAGCAGGAGAGTTCAGTGTACGGTCGGCGGTGGTAACCTAGTAAAGTTACGGGTTTCATTCGAGGATTCAACAGTCCACATTGGGTGGATATTGGCTATTGATAAGTGAAGACACTTGTGGTTTACACACACGTACTGATGAGTTAAGATGCAATGCAGTTTGAGGGTTATAATCGATGACTGGAGTCTAGGGCAGGGTTTGTGACGTTTTTGTCGAGGGATTCACGAGAGTTACGCACTGAGACAATTATATACATGGGTCTATCTGAAGCTATGAGTTTTCCACACGTACGTTTTAGTGTGTAATCTCTATGTGTTGTGAAATCATTATTCTGAAATCATTTATTCTGAAATCACTCTTCTATATATGTTCTCCTACTTCCCCTTCTATTCGTATGCAAAAATCGCTCCCAACTTTGCATACAAGAAAGAAACGTCTAAATATTAGGCGTTTATTTTGCCAGCATCCCTACCATCCTGGCTGGCTGTGAAGGATTGACAATCCAGAGGATCCTTGCTAACGTATTCATTCCCATGTTCCCGGGTTGCGACAAGCAGGCAATTGCCTCCTAAGCTTGCTAGCATTCACATCTTGACCGCTAGTCATCGCGCGGATTTCCTATTGATCACACCACCGTTGCCTTGGTGATTTCCTTTCCTCAAACAAACCCTTTCATGTCCCACTCGTTATCCCCGTCACAAGACCACGACGTTTTCACGCAACGTCACCAGGAATACTGTCCACGTACGGATCGAAACCAACCCTTTTTGCCGCATCGGCCCGTGCCGCCCATCGCTCTTTCCCGTGCAATCCGCTCTCAGAAGCTGACTCGTCGAGGTAGAACATGAGGACGTGGTCCGGGATGGCCAGGTGCGTTGTCTGCTCGAACTCCTGGAGGCTTGTCAACCTCAGGAGCATCTCAAGGAGCGACAGGGACGTCCTGATGGCGCCAAATGGCGACCGGTCGATCAGCGTAGGGCTTAGGGGCGTCCTTGCTGGAGAGTCTTGGGTCCGCGAGGGGGTGGTGAGCTCCGTGGAAGTTGAGTGGGCTGAGGTTTGGTGGTCGTAACCATGCAAGTCGGACGAAGACGGAGAGGCGGAGGAAATGGAAGAAGTCGAGGCGAGGCTCATGCGGTGGAGCTGGTTTACTAGGTTGTTGTCCGCTGACGGTCGAAATGCGTGATGGTGCGTCGGTGGGCGGGCTGCATTGTGTAAATCATCTTCATCCGCTTCTGATGCCCCCTCATCGTCATCCGTCGAAGAGTCGGAATCGTGGACCTCAAAGACCTCCAGAGCCATCCATTCGGGGTCAAGATTAGGGGGGATAACCCAGGGGTTCTCAAGGATTGTCCGTGCAGGGCCACTGGAGACTGATTTAGCGACCAGTGCCGCCTCTTGACCCGCCTCAATAGCCTGGCTTTCTTCTCGTAGTTGTTGATCGATATCATCTTGATCGTCTGGCTCCGAGAGTGTATCGCTGGACACGAAACTGAGCTCATCGGCCGTTTCTATTGACTGAATAGTATGCTCTTGGCGACTGGGGCCGTTATACGCCTCGGCTTGCACGCGAGCTTGTGTTGCTTGGACGTCTCTTTTCAACAACAGGACCGGGCTGCTTGAAGCACCGTCGTCGTTGTTGATGTTCAATATCCTGCCAACATCTGCATAGAACATCTTGGCGATTTGCCCAATTGGCAGACTTTCGCGAATTCCTGCCAGAGACACTCCATCGTAGCCGCCTGGTACTATGTTACCGTCTTCAAAGGTGTGCACACGCCCGTCGTTCATGTCCTCCACAATCTGCAGCTGATACGTATAAGTGCGCACAGAGTAAACCGTACTGGGTTCGCCCAACTCGGCATCTTGAACGTCCGGGATTCGGTAAAGGCGGACCCGAGCCTTGTGTATGACTTCCTGCCATGTCGGTTTTCTCTGTCCCTGTTCGACTCCGTAAGCCTCTCCTTCACAGAGTGAAGAGTGACCTCGAAACAGCATATATAGAGAAAGCGTGAAGTCGGGGCCAATCTGCATCGGCCGGCTAGGATCAATCACAAATTGCGTGTCGCCAACGTTGACCAGCATGCTTGCCTGGAGCAGGCGGGATGGTGAGAATCCTGCTGCTGGCTGGGCTTGTATGCCGCCGATGGCAGAGACCCACAAGTTTATCAAGGGAATCGAGTCGTCAATAGTCAGGATGAGTTGCTTCATCTCGGCAATGACTGATAGCAGCTCGAGGCGGCATCGTGGCGTTGACGAAGAAGGAGAACGGGCCGTCTTTTCAGCGGCATCGTTAGACTTCTCCTCCAGCGCAGCGGCAGTTTCGAGCTTTTTCGCTAAAGCATCGATATCCTTCCGGAGCTCTCGTGCCGTCCGCACAACAGCTTCAAGTTCCGAGTTTCCTCGGCTGTATCGGAATTCTATGGATTCCAGAATAGGGGATATGAGCTATTGGGTGTGATATGTAAGCAGGTGAGTTTACTCTGGTGGAATAAGCGGTGGAAATAATAGTAATTCGTGTCGGTTTTATTCTGTGAGCATGAAAAAACATACCTCGATCTTGCGAGCTAATCGACGTTGCAGAGCGGCCAGCTCAACCTTGAGAGGGTTATCGGCGACAGTCTTCAGGAGCCTTGTGCCCTGTTGAATAACAATGGAAGAGGTTAGGGCTATGCATGACCGTATCGCGTAATTAGTGGCGTGGTAAGACAATTTAGCGAGGAATGCATCCATAACGGCCTCTTCGGCATGAGGTCGTGAAGGAAGGGCCGGAAAAGGATGTTTGTGGGAGTCTTCAACCAACTTCTTGAACGGTGCCGGCCTGTCTTATCTGCCTATGAACAGTGAAGGGTAAGAGACGAGACGGTGAGTGTGGGCCGTGGCATGTAGTATGTACCTCTCGTCCCGTACTACTGTAGATATAGACTGGATTGTAGTTTCCTGCTGTAGAGATATGTTATCCAGTCAATTATTACCTGTGAGGATGTATGTAAACCAGGACAGTGTGTGTGAAACTTAGACGACTTGCAGCCAAAGGCATTTCACTCGTCGGTTGGCCCTAAAGTCGATTCGTTAGGGAGCGAACAGACCAGGCAGAAGTATTGGAAGGCACAGTAGCGTGGCACTGTGCAGGATCTGTTGGAAGTTGGAACCCAAGCAAGCCCCACTAGACATAATTGTGGCACACACAGTACCTCGTGCAGGGGGCACCCCGCTCCTTGGGCTCACAAGTGACAATGAGCTGCCCCAAAAAGTGAAACGATTGCCATTGCCAGGCAACACTGAGGGTAGAGTCACAGTTACCGAACTCACATCTAGTAAAACCAAAGGTTTCGTTTCACTCGGGACTAGTTTTCATAAATGGCATCTTACCAAGGGGTCAACCAAATCAAATCCAGAGGGTTGATTAGTAGTTAGTATAACAATTCGGCACTTACCTATCTCGTACTGTGTGTGTAGTTTCCTTGAGTAGGCGGTTTTCAACCCAACCCAACTTCAACTTTTGAATTTTGCCCCGCATTGAAACAAAGTGCATCTTTTTATCCAACGCTTTCTTTCGTCCATGTCCACCGACCGATCAACTCAAGCGCATTTTTTCTAAACGAATCTGGGGTCAATTCCACGAAAAACCACTCCATCGACACTTCCAACTCATCCGCAGGCACAACATAATCGCCCGTCGGCATTCGTCCAACTCGGCACCATGTCCAACCTCAACTCCTGGGAAGACGACCCCGCGGCACAGGATGAGAACCTGTCGCGCCAGGCTCAGCAGATGAACCTGAACAACCAGCCCCAACAGCAACAGCAACAGGGAGGGTTCCATGCTGGCGCGTCTTCCTTCCAGCCCGGCGCTGCTTCCTTCCAACCCGGCGCTGCTTCCTTCCAGCCCGGCCAGGCCTACGGCGGCTACGGTCAGTACCAACAACAGCAGCAGTACTACGGCGGTCAGGGTGGATACGGTGGCTATAACCAATACGGAGGGCAAGGCTACAACCAACAGTACGGTCAGGCTCAAGGCCAGGCTCAAGGCCAGGGCCAGGGCTACGGTCAGGTATATGGCCAACAGCAGGGCGGATATAACCAAGGATACGGTACGCTTTCCACTAACCCATTCGACACTCCCATCGGCGCTGACAATTACAAGGCCAACAGTACCAGCAACCAGCACAGGCAACGCCGACCATCGCTAAGCGACCAACCGATGCCTCGTCATCCCCCGCCGCATCAGCATCAGCCGGCGCCGGCAAGCCCACGGTTGCGAACGAGGGAGGCGCCAAGGTTCTGAGCATTGGCGGCGACCCGCCCAAGCCTAAGACTGCCAAGGTTCTTTCCATCGGAGTACCTGCCGCGCCCAAGGAAGAGCCCAAGAAGGACGAGGACAAGAAAGACACCGCCGAGGCCGGCTCCAAGGCCATAGCTGCCAAGGCCATGGAGAAGACGGGCGACGCCAGCGCTGTCAGTGGCAAAACCTCCCCAACACCCTCATCTGGTCGTTCCAGCCCGACTAGGAGCAAGGCTGCCGCCCTGGAGAAGCGAAACGCTGACGCCGTGGCCAACGAGCAAGCGGCCGATGTCGACGAGGAGACTTTGAACGAAATATACGGCAAGGAGCACGTCAACATCATCTTCATTGGACACGTCGATGCCGGAAAGTCTACCCTCGGTGGATCCATCCTCTACGCCACAGGAATGGTCGACGAGCGAACCATGGATAAATACAAGCGAGAGGCAAAGGAGGCAGGTCGAGAGACATGGTACTTGTCGTGGGCTCTGGATCTTACAAAGGAGGAGCGAGACAAGGGTAAGACCGTCGAGGTTGGTCGTGGTTTCTTCGAGACCGAGGCGCGTCGCTACAGTATTCTGGATGCCCCTGGTCACAAGACCTACGTCCCCAGTATGATCGGTGGTGCCTCCCAAGCTGATGTCGGCATTCTCGTCATCTCTGCCCGCAAGGGTGAGTATGAGACGGGCTTCGAGAAGGGTGGACAGACCCGTGAGCATGCAATGCTTGCCAAGACACAGGGTGTCAACAAGCTGATCGTCGTCATCAACAAGATGGACGACCCAACTGTGGAATGGTCCGAGGCCAGATACAAGGAGTGCACCACCAAACTCGCAGTCTTCTTGAAGGGGACCGGCTACAACATGAAGACCGATGTTTTCTTCATGCCCATTGCTGCCCAGCAGACGATGGGTATCAAGACCCGTGTGCCCAAGGACAAGTGCCCATGGTACGACGGCCCTTCATTGCTCGAGTATCTGGATAACATGAAAGCCCTAGAGCGCAACGTCAACGCACCCTTGATGATGCCTGTCAGTGGAAAGTACCGAGACATGGGAACCATGATTGAGGGTAAGATCGAGGCTGGTGTTATCAAGAAGGGCATGAAGATGGTCATGATGCCCAACAAAGACAAGGTTGAGGCCGCCGCTGTTTATGGCGAGCAAGAAGATGAGATCCCCATCGCCCAGTGCGGTGACCAAGTAAGACTGCGACTCCGAGGTATCGAAGAAGAGGATATCCTGCCTGGTTTCGTGCTCTGCTCGCCGAAGCGTCTGGTTCATAACGTCACGTCGTTCGAGGCGCAGATCAAGATTCTGGAACTGAAGAGCATTTTGACTGCTGGGTTCAACTGCGTACTCCACGTGCATTCTGCCGTCGAGGAAGTCACGTTTGCCACTCTCCTGCACAAGCTGCAGAAGGGTACCAACCGAAAGAGCAAGGCCCCGCCAACCCACGCGAAGAAGGGCGATAGCATCATTGCCCGTATGCAAGTTACTGGAGGTGCCGGGTCTGTCTGTGTTGAGCGCTTCGAGGATTACCCGCAGATGGGCCGTTTCACTCTGAGAGACCAGGTGAGTAACATTGCAATTTTGGACTTCTTGCGCTGTATTGACGAACTCATAGGGACAAACGATCGCAATTGGAAAGATCACCAAGCTCTTCACGGAAGAGACCTCCTAAGCTATCGGAGACGGCTGACTAATCCTACAAGCTCGGAGAGTGCTGCACGGGTGGGACACTGCCACACTGGGGAAACCCCACGACCTGATCGCGAAGCATGATCCACGGGAAGTCAAGGGTACGGGGTACGGGGTGAAGGCGATGAACAGCAAGACGGGACGAGCCGCAGTGCCAGTGTAAAGGTATGGATGGGGACGCATCCCTTTTCTACACCCGTCTTGGCGGCTGTCGCTCTAGGCTACGCTACCTCTTCACCAGCATCCGAGACTATACCATTGTTCTGACGAGCATGTGCGCCATCGTAGTTGCAACTGCCTTATAATGCACTGGGGCACACAGTTCACTGCTGCTGCTATGTAACATATGAGGAACCTGATTTCAGAGCCAGTGCGCACCAGATGTGTACCAAGTATACTGGATAGAGGCTGCCACGTCATATTTGAGAGAATAGCCAGAACTAGTTGCTGGATTTAGGCAAGCAAGTAACGAACTTGATTTCCCCCATCGTCGAACAGACTACCCTGCACGTGCATGTCTGCAGTTACAGCGACATGATCAAATGCGTGTGTCATTCGCTGTCCTACAACCTTTCATTTTTGTTTCCCATCTCCTCTCCAAACAGTAGACGCTGATCTGCGTCATCAGTTGCTTAGCTTGTTTGTCCAACGTTTGTCCAGCGTTTGTCGAACGGAATTTGGTCAAGTCGTTCAGTCGAAAAATCCCATTGAATGTTTCAGCCCGACCAACTAATGAGATCGTCGACCAACCGTCGTACACTGCCGACTGTGTGGCTATGTTCAACTGGTAAAAGCATAATAAACAGGGTTTGCGGTCATGCCGGTATCGTGTAGTTACGGATATACTCGGAAGATGTCGTGCACTTGCGACGGAAGCCTTGGTGGAACAAGGCATCTGTGCCGGCTACTCGGAACCAGTCTGCATTAGCGCACAGGCGTGATAGCAACGAAACTACGGACAGTATTGGTCAAGCTTTTCCGTCGCAATTGTGGACCGTCTATATACGTACCATGTACGAAGTAGGTCTGGGCCGCGAGGTGTCCCGGGACCTTGCGCATGATAATGGATCACACAATCCAGGATAAAGGATTCCCATGTGTCTATCGAACATTTGTTCTGATACCGGGCAGGCAGGCGTACGGCGTACGTCACTCCCTCTCCTTCTCCTTTCATAGCGGCATCACGAAGGGAGTGACAAGCCGAGGTTGAACTTGGCGTTTTATTTCGGCTGTGCCTGATCTACCGAAGTAGAACTTACTCTAGAGTTACGTAAAGCAGCTCAAGGCATCCATGGATGGCTTTGTCTTTTTTAACGAAACTGGTGTACAACGGCCCCGCGCCACTACGTATTTCGAGAAATGTCGGGTGAGTTCGGAACAGTGGCTGTGGGGAAAAAGTACTTCCCCTGAGTCGGACGGGATCACGATTCGGCAAACTCCAACTCGTGAAAGACGTAGATTAACAGGCGGGCCAACGACGGATGGTTGTTATGCAATCATCACAAGGCTGGGGTTGTCATCTACTCACAGCAGGCTCAGATTGATGTTGAGTTTGACTTCCGTCGCAATTAGCCCATGTGGATTATGTTGCTGCGCTCAACTGCGCGTTGACCAATGGTGTTTTTCAAGGGCACGGAGACGCGATGAAAAAGACCAGCTAGTTACGCCGAAACTTGCTGTCCAAGTGTGTGTTGGATTCCAGAATTGTCGATGCTGCAAGCAGGTAAATAACTACTTGCGAAGGAAGTACGTAGTACTTACCTATTAGCTCCCGTCTGGCTGGATCCGGGGCCCCAGCTTGGCAGTTAATTCTCCCAATTGTGCGGATACGGATACTTGCACGGATACTCCGTGCCAGCCGCCCAGCCAGCCCCTTCTGATGGAATCCAAGATTCACCTGCCCCTCCCTCATCGTCCCGACATGTAACTACTAACTTCATGTTGAAATCGCGGCGCAGTGTTCCGGAATCATTCTCACTGCCAAGGACAATATAAATAGCGGTAACCAATGACGACGAGCTCGTGTCTGCTTTGGCATGGCGGGCGGATAAACATTTGGAAAGATACGCGTCAACAATAGGTGGCCTCTCCCAATCACGATAATAAGTCGGAGGCTGCAGTAGCAGGGGCGTCGCGTGCTCTGCCTCCCACGAAAGGTCGCATGCAGGACGAGCACGGACGGGAGGCATGAACCAATGGGTACAGAGCATTACTGGGCGACATGTCCTCTGATCTCAGGGAGTGTGGGGTAAGTAGAGAGAGGTGTCGACAAGGTTACACCCCTGCAGCCGAACCTCGTTCATCCATGCGTAGTGCGCCCGACCTTTGAACTGTGTTCCTAGTTTCACGAGCTGAATTCGGGTCTGGCCTCGCCCGTCAACGCTGGCTTATCATGCTCCTGCCCAAGTAGTTAGAAGGAGAGGACGAGGGCAAGAATGGCCCGTCTCCCGGTTTATCTTCGTTCTCCGGAAAGGGTTCACAGTTGGCTCATCGGAGCTGTGCATCGAGCCGGTCCAGATCCACACCATCGTTCCTTTTATACCCTGACCTCGGGCCAAGTTCTTTCTTCACGAGCTCAATTCCAACGATCTCTCGGCTTAAAATCCCTTACCAAGCCTTCCTTACCCAATATCATCCGCATACCGCCGAACAAGCGAATCGTACTCGACTACTCGACCCTAAGAAGAACCCTATTAAATACAATGGCAGACCCCATCCAAAGATCCGGCACTCCATCAGCCGCCCACCGCTCTCAACAACTCTCCTCTCAATCTCGATCCCAGCCCTTGAATCCTGCCCGCAAGAGTGAGCCCATCCTCAACCATATGCCGCTTTCAGGCCAGTCTACTGATACTGCGCCGCACAGTGACGGAAGAAAAGAAAGTCAACAAGACGGCCCTGCACCCCGGCGGTGTTGAGTAAGTCACATGGTGGTACTACTGGCTCTTGATGTGTTTACATACTGACTCCTTTCCCCAGACCGCATCAAGAAATCGAGCACACCGAGTTGGGTACGAACCGCCGAGTTGCAACCAGATTACATGTTTCGACACCACTGAGTTTAGACTGACTCGGACATGCACAGAGATTGAGCTTCACGACAAGGCACATATCGACTATGACCGCGTTGCAATTGTAAGCCAACGCCCGCTCCAACCCCCGAGACTGTTCCCACAGTCTAGCGAACAAGTTGCTAAGGTTGCAATCACAGATTCCCAACCCTTCCGTCGCCGCATTATACGAAGATGCACTTGTAAGACGCACCCCGAAGGAGCACGCGACATTAGGACTGTGACACTGACAGTAAATTTAGGTTTATGAGAAGGGATCAGCCATCTCCTCCACTGGCGCATTGACAGCATACTCGGGCGCGAAGACCGGCCGTTCGCCTTCAGACAAGAGAATCGTCAAGGAACCATCATCAGAAAACGACATCTGGTAAGGGATTCGCCAGCCTCTACGGCAGACTGGAACCGTAACGCTAACATGCGCCTCCAGGTGGGGACCTGTCAACAAGCCTATGGCGCCCGAGGTAAGAACTGACTCATCTTCTTGACTTGGACCATCGTCACGCAAGTGAATGCTGGCCGGCCCCCTCATCAAGTCATTGATCACGAGCCCTTCCACTTACGGCTTCGGCCACCCAGCCACGTATCCCCAGACCCTGCCCTCTCTCAAGATATTCTATCGTCACTTCTCTTGCCAATGGTAGCAACAAACTTCCACTGGCCCCAGATGGCAAAGCTCGCAGTCCTAGCCCTCAGTCATGGGTTGTTTCGTCGTTAGCTTGTGCCCTGGCGGGGGTGCACTTACAGCCGATTACCCCTGTCAAGCGGCGTCATGTCTGCATCTGACCCGTCGCAATGCACCCCGCTCCTCCACAAGAAGCCCGGGCCATATTCGTGCCAAGCCCCCCCCCACATCCCGCCCTCTCACATGTCTCTTGTTTGCGCTGCACCTGATTGGACCGTTGCTGACATAGCGAACTTGTAGGTTTGGAAGATCAACCGAGAGCGCGCTATCGATTACTTGAATACCCGTACTAGAATCTATGTCGTTGATGGCTATGCCGGCTGGGACGAGAAATACCGGATTCGCGTCCGCGTCATCTGCGCTCGTGCCTATCATGCGCTCTTCATGCGAAACATGCTGATCCGCCCTCCTCGCGAGGAGCTGGAGCACTTCCACCCCGACTATACCATTTACAATGCCGGTAGTTTCCCGGCCAACAGGTTCACCGAAGGTATGACCTCGGGTACTTCGGTTGCCATCAACTTCGCCGACAAGGAGATGGTTATCCTTGGTACTGAATACGCCGGTGAGATGAAGAAGGGTGTCTTCACTGTTCTGTTCTACGAGATGCCCATCAAGCACAACGTCTTGACCCTACACTCGTCGGCCAATGAGGGCAAGAACGGCGACGTAACTCTCTTCTTCGGTCTTTCAGGTACTGGCAAGACCACCTTGTCCGCCGACCCTAACCGCGCCCTGATTGGTGACGACGAGCACTGCTGGAGCGAACGCGGCGTCTTCAATATTGAGGGTGGCTGCTACGCCAAGACCGTCGGTCTGTCTGCTGAGAAGGAGCCTGACATCTTCAATGCCATCAAGTTTGGCTCTGTCCTTGAGAACGTCGTGTTCGACCCCGAGACCCGCGAGGTTGACTATGACGATGTCACCCTTACCGAGAACACCCGCTGGTCAGTATTTCACTGAATGGCGTGATATTGTGCAGACGTTAAACTAATATGCCTTATAGTGCCTACCCCATTGAGTACATCCACAACGCCAAGATTCCCTGCCTATCAGACAACCACCCCAGCAACATTGTGTTGTTGACTTGCGATGCTCGTGGTGTCCTACCTCCTATCTCCAAGCTTGACAGTGCCCAGACCATGTTCCACTTCATTTCTGGATACACTTCCAAAATGGCTGGTACTGAGGACGGTATCACCGAACCCCAGGCTACCTTCTCCTCGTGCTTTGCCCAGCCTTTCTTGGCCCTGCACCCCATGAAGTACGCCAAGATGCTGGCTGACAAGATCGAGCACCACTCGGCCAACGCCTGGCTGCTGAACACTGGATGGGTTGGTGCTGGCTACACTCATGGTGGCAAGCGTTGCCCTTTGAAGTACACACGTGCCATCCTTGACGCCATCCACTCTGGCGAGCTTGCCAAGGTTGAGTTCGAGAACTACGAGGTCTTCAACCTGCAGGTCCCAAAGACCTGCCCCGGTGTGCCTTCCGAGCTTCTCAACCCCGCTGTCGCCTGGACTGCTGGTTCTGACAGCTTCCAGTCCGAAGTGAAGAAGCTTGGTGGTCTGTTCAACGAGAACTTCAAGAAGTACGAGTCGGAAGCAACCGACGAAGTTAAGGCGGCTGGACCTGTTGCCTAGAGTTTTTTTCTGGCTTCGCAACATTCTGTTTTCTGGTTTGTGGTCACTTGGGCAATGTGCTTTACAACGCAAAGCACGTGTGTGCCATATTGAGGCTTTTTGTTGAGAGCAGGATACGTATCCTTGGTCGGTAAGCCAGCTCGAGGCAGCTCTAGTGCAGAGTCTGCTGTATGTGCCGATGGGCTCATCATTCATGATAGGGAGGAGAACTGTGGGGTTGGGAAACAATTCCCTAGAAGATGAGACTTTGTAGTTATCATAGAAGAATAAGCAAATTGTCATGCCACAACAACAGTCTCGGCGTGTACTTCACGCTCTATACGGATACCGACACTTGAATAGCATGTGACGGGTTTCCCTATGTCAAGTTTATCACACTGCTAATCCGTACACGGCACCACATCTACGAACAAGGTATACGATCTACGGTCAACCATTGCAGTCCAGGCGAGTTCTAAGATCTAAGTAGAGTCTGGGACTTGCAGTAGCAGTCATTGACATTCCATCAAGTCGTTTTATCGTAGCCTCCAATGTTGATTATGACCTCGTTGACTTTGTGTCATCGGAAGTTCGGAACTTTGGAAGTGCAAAAGTTGACCCTCGTCCGGGTTTGACAATCCGAGGTCATATGGCTTATTCAAATAACTAGTCAACTGTGAGGTATCCCCAGCGCGGCTACCCCTGGCGGGAGCGGAGCGGGATCGGAATCTGAGGCTGGGCGGGGTTGCAGTAAAGCCACGGAGGTCGTACACGACTGCCAAGCTTTTAGCACATGGCTAAGCCACATACACGGTACTCCGTACTACGTACAAGATAGATCATGGAGGTGAATACAGTAACTACATGGATACAGAGTAACTACATGCTTAACTCTATGAAATAGCCGGATTGCATTCCATTCGCTTCACCTCAGGGCTCAAAGCTCTTAGACTCTATTCTTTCCACCGCGTGTACGTCGCCATACGATGACAGCTATCGAAAATTCCAATGGATCCAGACTGGGACGAGGTGAGCGTGACCAGACCTCGACCGACGCGATGCGATCCTGTCGGCCGATCCTATCGAGAACGTGCCGTCCTCGCTCAGGGGATAGGCAATGGCGCGGCCTGTTGACTGACATGTTGCGCCTTGCTAGGTTGCCCGGATTGCTCTGCCTCCGCCAGGCCTGCGAGCGCACCCAACACCTGTATCCGCTCTGGCCTTTGATACCAGCCAGGAGCTACTATGGGCGGGAAATGAATACGTACGAACACGCCCAACAAGACGATGCGCACGGAATCGCGGCTAACAGTCACTACAGGGGAGGGTGACTTCGTTCTACGGCCCCGAACTCACGCCGTACACGAGCTTCAAGGCACACGGCTCGCAAGATGGCAAAGTACACCAGCTACTCTTCAACGACAAGGGCGTCATTGCGCTAGGACCGCGCAGTGTACACATGGCCCTGAGGAGAGGGCCGCCTCTATGGACCATCAAGCATGACGACATGAAAGAGCTACGATGTATGACTTGGACGTCCAAAGGAACGGCCGAGATCCTGGTCGCAGGAGAGCAGGACAAAATGTTTGTAATCGACGTGAATAGGGGAGAGATCACGAAACAGCTGGCCACCGAACACCACTACAAGATCATGAGGAGGAGCCGCCACATATGCGCTGCCACTACGGGGTCCACCGTCCACATCCTCGACCCCCTGACCTTCAAGATCAACAAGGAGTGGACCGCACACGCTGCCACCATTAGCGATATGGATGCTCAGCACGACTTCATCGTCACGTGCGGCATGTCACCACGTCAGCAGGGCTATGTCATGTATGACCCTCTGGTCAATGTCTTCGACTTGAAGCACATGGTCAGCATGGCTCCCGTGCCATTCCCGTCCGGGGCCGCATACGTCCGGATGCACCCACGAATGTCGACCACGAGCATTGTCGTATCTCAAAGCGGCCAGATGCATGTGGTGGACTTGATGAACCCTAACACTAGTACGGTCAAGCAAGCCAATCATTTGTACATGAACATGGTCGATATCGCTCCGTCGGGTGAGGCAATAGCACTAGCAGATGCCGACTGCTATATCCACCTATGGGGCTCTCATGGGAAACTGCACTTTGCCGAGTTGGCGAATCCAGTGGAATTAGCTGCCCCGGAAGAACCACTCCAATCGTTGGACTGGAAAGACGACACGTAAGTCCCGCAAAGCGATCTGCACACGTGATGTCTGATGTACTGATACGAACAAGACCCCTGAGCACAATTGGCATGCCCTACTATAGGGAACAACTCCTCTCGGCATGGCCCAAGGAAGATATCTACGAAATCGGAGCTGCGCCTCCAAAAGAGGACCCTCAGTTTCTCGCCTCTCTTCAGCGTAGAGAATGGGGACTGTACGGCAAGAACACAAGAGGCCTCCGAAGGAACCAAGTCGAAGACACGCGCAAACTCGACAACGAACAAGGCCTGCTCAACAAGCCGAAATTTCTCAGCGAGAGAGCGAGAGAGCTGGCACATTCCCCAGCGGGCACTCCGGCTCCAGAAGATGTCATTCCGGGACCGAAAAAGGTTGTATCAGGGATACTGGAGAGCCACAAGACCGACGTACCCGCAATGTACCGGAATATCGATATCCAATTTAGCAAATTCGGTATCGATGACTGGGACTTTAAGTATGTTTCACCCCAGATTCCGGTGAAATCTACATCTGACCAGTCCTAGGTATTTCAACCCCACTCAGTACTCGGGTCTGCAAAATCACATTGTGAACAGTTACGCCAATGCCCTTCTTCAGGTTATGCATTTCACACCGGCCCTCAGAAACCTGGCTCTGCAACACGCTGCGACCGGTTGCTTTGACGAACTGTGTCTCTTGTGTGAGCTAGGCTTCCTCTTCGATATGCTTCACAAGGCCGAAGGTGCACCCTGCCACGCGTCAAATATACTCAAAATACTAAGCTACCATCCGCAAGGTGAGATGAGCCAGGCTAATCTACTCATCGCATGTGCTAACATTTCCTATAGCCGCAAGTATGGGCTTGTTGGAGGATTCACCCCACTCGGCTTCGCGGACTGTCATGCTGCAGCATTTCTGCCGGTTCTTGTTGGATAAGGTTGTTGCAGACTACAAGCGGATGGAGCCTCAATCTCCGATCATGGAACAGGTAGTACTGCCAGTATGCAACTCCGAAGAAGGGCTGCTAACTTTTGTAAGCTGCTCGAAACGTCTGCTACCAGCTCGATTCGCTGTAACAATTGTGCGAGTGAAACCAGCCGGCCAGGATCCAGTTTCGTCCACGAACTGATGTATACGCCAAACGTGAGGCTTTGTATCCACAAAACCATACGGGGTTTCATATTGCTAACAGCCCGCAGAAATCCGGTCACCGTCATGCCAAGAGCTCCAAAGTCACATTTTCTCAGATTCTTAAGAAGAGCGTCGAACGTGACCTAACGAGCAAGGGCTGGTGTCAGACGTGCCACAAGTATCAAACGCTCAGCACCAAGAAGCTAATCCATAGCGTTCCTGACGTGTTGACGCTGCTGGCCGGCATGCCGAGTGACGAGCATCGGAGAATGTGGGCCTTGCCAGGTTGGCTACCGGAAGAGGTCGGCATCATCATCAATAATGGGCAGTTCTTCTGTTATGAAGGGGATGAACTGAACTACCAGCTGCAGCGCGGGTTTCATGACATGGCGGTATACTCCCTTACAGGCGTCGCCATGAATATCGAGACGGGCCAGATCTCCAGGGGCAATCATCTCGTTGCGATGGCGAATGGTAAGTCTCCTCGGCCGAGAGCCATTTGCCTTCATAATGCTGACACTCGCGCTAGTTGCACACTCGGCGCCCGAGGCACCCGAGGAAAGTCAGTGGTACCTCTTCAACGACTTTCATATCAAGCCAGTCGCAGCTGAGGAGGCCTTGACTTTCAACACTTCCTGGAAGATGCCCTCTGTCATTACTTTCCAGCGCAAAGAATCCAACAATGTGCTGGATGCTAGTTGGAAGGACAAGCTGGACACAACCCTGCTCTATATCGATCTCAGGTAAGTCGTTGCAATCTTCTTGTACGGCTGTAGTTCTCTTGACTGACTCGAATCCAGGCCCGGCTTGCCTGACAAAACTTATCGAACTCTTGATGCCACTACTGAAAAGCCCAATCCCGACACCATTGTAGCCATCGATACGGAGTTTGTGGCAATCTCGAAGCAAGAGGAGATGATCGAGTCCGAGACGAACGTATCCAGGATCGTACGACCAGTTGTACATGCTCTCGCAAGAACGTCTCTTATACGAGGTAGTGGACATGATGAGGGTGTGCCGTTCATCGACGACTACATCCAAATCAAGGACCCTGTCATTGACTATCTGACCGCATATTCTGGCATCGTGCCAGAGGACCTGGACCTCAAACGATCTCGGCATAATCTTGTGCCTCTCAAGATAGCATACAAGAAGATGTGGATACTCTTGAATCTCGGTTGCAAGTTCCTCGGCCATGGTCTGAAGCAGGACTTCCGTGTCATCAACATACACGTTCCGCTAGAACAGATCATCGACACAAGCGACCTCTTCTTCTCAAGCGTGCGCAAACGGAAGCTCAGCTTGCAATTCCTGGCCTGGTGTCTTTTGAAAGAGGACATTCAGCAGGAAACCCACGACTCTATTGAGGATGCCAGAACAGCCCTCAAGCTCTACCGGAAATACCAGGAGTACGTCGACGCCGGCATTCTTGAAGCCATGCTGCAGGATATCTTTAACAAAGGGACCGCCATGAACTTCAGGCCTCCCACGAAACAGGGAAGAGCGGGTACGGATACTCCTCCTGTCGACGGACCCAGCACACCGGGTAGGAAACCGGGTGTTGGGCAGGATTACATGGGTAGCAGTCCCGTGTGGACACCTGGGACTGGCTCAAAGTTGAGGTAGTAGAAGCATCAAAACCTCTCCACACGTTTCTCCATTGGCCATGACACAAGACGTTCCCGTTGGATTGTAGCAAGCGGAATGTTGTGGGACATTCTCGCAAGGCACTCTCCAGCATCATTCATCGTCAAGCGGTAGGTACTAGGCGCGAAGCCAACTTATAACGCCTTCAGACCTCATTCCAGCTGGTAGAAGGTGCAAAACGCCTTGCCGAGATGGAGCATTCTGGATATCGGAACGTGGTTCATCGTGTCTGAAGCTGCGCTTTGCGTTTCGGCATTTGCCGAAACTCTGGCGTGCTGTCTGCGTATTGCGAATACATATTCAAGCGAACATCGGGATTACCAAAAGCGTTGAGATTTCACGCGATCGAAAATTCCCGATATCTCTTTGGAACAAATATAGGATTTAGCGAGTGAGCGTAGTAGAAGCAAGAAGAAATACAACGCGCTCACCAATCCACCCGTGCCCAGCGAGGTATATATAGAGCACATGTGTAGTGCGGCAAACATAGAGTACCTAGCTAGTTATGCCGCCTCTCCTGTTTTATTGCAGCTGGGTCCCTGAATGTCTCGTTTGCAACCCACCTACTCCGTAGATAGCACATAATCCAGCACTCTCTGGTTGGCTGCGCCATTGGAGTTTGTCCGTGAAGTGCACATCACTCCAATCGTATTAACTAAAGTAACTACTTGCAACTCTCAGCTGGGGTGCGGGAGGCCCCAACCTACCAGCTGAGAGGGAGAAACTTTGACTTGATGTGCTGGGGGGGGTCTTTCCCCCACGCGATTTGGATCGGCAGCGCCGCAGCGGGTAATTCGCTACCGGTACACAGCCCGCGCGGGTGATGATTTGTTGAACTGCAGTTACGAAATGATGGGCGATGAGATCAAGTTATTTTACCAAAATCTGCGCTCGCCGTTCGCATGAGACCAGGACCGCCAATATCTTTCCAAGTCAGCCAAGTCGCACTAAACCCAACCCTAGGAAATCAGGTCAGGTGAGTTGTGGTTATCGACATTATCACGTGCTTGCGGCGATGGACGAGGAGGCGATCGCGGGATGGAGCATTATATACACACTATGGCCCCTGGTGCCAGTTCCAATATACCGGCCCCGCACACCAAGAACACGTTCAAGATCCATTGGCCACAGCGAGAGATTCGGCGAGAGATTACCGGATCGGCAACGACATCCGAAGTGAGATCAATATCGTCGACATGCAGCCCCTTGACACTTGCCACCCATCGAAGGGGTGCGAGTCCGTGTTCTCGGTTCCTGCAGGACGGGGTCTTGGTCCCAAGAATATGGTTCAAGGTCCCATGCCGTCCACTGTACTCCGTACACATGTCCGACATGGTGACATGGTGGTATAAGAACCGATATTGCCCTGGCAATGCCGCATTGGGATCTTCTCTCTCCAGCCGCATTGCCTTTCTCGCATATCCGTGCCTTGCTCGACAATCATCGATTACTTTCGTTCGTTTGCAAAATCATCGAAATGCTTTCCGAGATCGCTGCTATCGTCCTTCTGGCACTCGTCCCCAGCTCCCTTGGATGGGAGATGGGTAGGAGTGGGAAGTGGGACGGCACGAAGCGCTTGACTTGCCATGGGGGTTCTTCGTTGATCAAATACGAGACCGTCACTGGCTTCTTCCTCCAGGATGAGACTAGTACGGACCCGACGGGCTTCGACTATGTGAGCGTCTTCGCCTGCATAAGAGGAGAACAGCGACTAACAATATGCAGACCACTACCAACTACGGCCTTTTGGGTCGTCAGTACCCCACGGACCGCTGGTTCGACCCTGGCAGCAAGAAGACGCAGTGGCAGCGATTCGAATACTACGTCAGCTCGCTGAACCGCGACAGCGACAAGAACACGCAGTACAAGGTCCTGCTGATGGCCCGTCACGGAGAGGGTTTCCACAATGCTGCCGAGAGCTATTTCGGCACACCCGCGTGGAACTGCTACTGGGGACCTCTTGACGGCAATGGCACGATAACATGGGCCGATGCTCTTCTAACCCAGTCGGGCATCGATCAGACCACCAAGGCCAACAAATTCTGGCGGTCGCAGCTAGCCGAGGAGGGCATGCCCGCCCCTGAGTCGTACTACACCTCCCCCCTCTCGCGGTGTACCACCACCGCGAATCTAACCTTTGCCGACCTGGACCTGCCCGCCGACAGGCCCTTTGTACCCATTGTCAAGGAGCTCCTGCGCGAAGGCATCTCTGTTCGCACCTGCGATCGCCGCTCCAGCAAGACGTTCATCCACGAACTGCTGCCGAGCCTGCAGTTCGAGGCAGGGTTCCCCGAGCAAGACCCCTTCTGGAACGGCACGTTCGACGAGACGAGCGAGGCTCAGGCCTTCCGCTCAAAGCAATTGCTCGACGACATCTTCAGCAACGACGACGCCACCTGGATCAGCATGAGCAGCCACTCGGGCGAGATCACCACGTTGCTGAGTGTGCTTGGCCACCGTGCCTTCCGGTTATCGACAGGCCAGGCCATTCCTGTGCTGGTAAAGGCTCAGAACTTCCGCAAGCTCGAGGTGCCCACGCCGACGTTTGTCTCGTGGCTCCCCGAGGAGACGTGCAATGCCCCCCCGCTTACGAGTATCGCTGGCCAGGGCTGCGTGTGCGCGTCAGCTACGGCGTCGGCGAGCGCTACCGGTACCCTGACTACTTTTGCGCCTGTTGTCACCCCGGTCTGAAAACGAGTAGGAAGGAGGGCTATGTGTGGATTGGCTATGAAGTACTATTTAATACGCAACTAATCGTTAATGTCTTGACGCAAATCAACTAGTTGCGATGAGACCAATCGATTGCTTGACCAGGCTCATAAGTTAGCCATCCGGAGTAGATTTGGCTAATCAATTATCACATTGTGCCACTATTTTGCATCTGTAATAGCCAGCGCGCTTGGAGCATGCTTCTACGGAGCACGGAGTAATATCGTTGTAAACGACACCGGGCTAACCTCACCTAGTTTAGCTCACTCATTTTCACCGAGAGTCATACGAATATGGTTACGCCACACGGCCACAGCAGCCACTATCCATCCGATGGCCCGCCCATATTGTTTGTTGCATTGTGCTACGTGTGACCCCAAGAGAAGAGGGAGAGCTCTTTTATCTCCATCGTAACGAATAGGAGAGCATTTGTCCACGGCCCGCGCCTTATTACCTTTGTTTAATCTACACAGTAATCAGATATCCCTCGTATCTGCTGGCAGCAGCAGCAGTGGCTGGCTTAAGCTTTGCAGAATCTACTCCTCTACTTGGATTGCCTGGAAACGAACGACATTGTGTGCCTCGGTCACGTTAACCTCTGCGAACATCGGTACCCCAAAGCATCATCGCCCGTCAACGACTACCAGAGTCGGTCAACCATCGCAGTCTGTTCGCGAATATCAATACCATCGTCACCAAGGCCGCATGAAATCCCGAGAAAATCCATCGACGGAGCATGCGCATGGATCGGATCGTAACCCTTGTCGGCATCTGACATATTTTGACAACGTAGACTGCTATAGCTTTCAAGCACAACCTCCTCCCTGAGTGAGACAGAGACGGCGACTGCTCGTACACTGAGTGTTTCGCGACCCAGGCGGGATATCCCAACGGCGGCCACCACCAACCAAAACTGGGAGAGGAGAACCCTCCGTGAACCACTCACTATTCTCTCGGACTGCCTGTCCCCTCCATCCCCCACGCGATCTCGAGCTCGAGCTCATGCCCCCGCCGCCATCGCAGTCACAACCACCAAGATCAGGCACGTTCACGCCCGTGCCATCGGTTCAGTCTATACAGACAGGCGGATCAACTCGTCACTCTCCTCACCCATCACAAGGTGGAAATAATCCGAGTGCCGGCGCGAGCTCTAGCACCAGTAGCCCAACCTCTGGGAGCAACAGTCTGAGCAAAATCGTCGTGGCCCAGGTGTTTCTTCTTCTGACGACACTGAAGGACGACAAGCACCGGGCGAAGTGGGAGTTGCAGGCTGATCAGCTCCGAAAGGTATGTAAATGTGTTCCACGCCCGATTCGCTGTGCATCAAGTAAGCTGAGACGTGATGCGCCGGCGGCAGCTCATCGATGACAACGGCATGGAGGTTTTCACAAAGTACTTCACCCGGCTGGTGACGCAAAATGCAGCCACGGTCTTCCCAGGATCCGGGTCCAACCGGCCGCCGGCCTCGGGCAACTACACCGTGTTGGAGAACGAGGTGGGCAAGATCTCACACGACATGGACCAAGCAGCAAAGATAGCCCAGGCGATCGAGACGGGGACCGAGGACATATTCCGCGACTTTGACCTCTCGTCATTCATGGAGCATTTCCGAATGGATGCATTGGAAAAGACAATACTAGCCTTGGCGTTCAAGTTTGGTTCGCGGTCCGACCTCAAGACAAAGGGTAAGTTTCGCGTTGTCGTTTGGGCCCGTTATCGATTGGGCGACACCAGGCGGTGTTGGCTGTTGCGTCCTCGTCCGCTTTTTGATAAACTAGCAGCTGACATTGCGCCTTCGTGACTCCCCTCAATAGCCGACGCCATCCTCTCCACCAACTTTCCCACCTTCGTCAACATCATCTCGCGGCCTGATTACGCCGCACACGACGACCTCACACCCGACTTCATCGCGGCCATTATCGACCGCTACATTCAGGGCCATCCGCCCAACTTCAACGCAGCCGCTAAATCCGAACTGAGCCACAAAGTCAAGTCCCGCTGGTCGCAGTCCGACCAGGCTCCGCCGATGCAGGTTCTGGCGTCGCTGGACCTGATTCGGGTCCTAAGCGAGAAGCCTATCAATGCTCTCGCCTTGTATCTGCAGCGTTTGGGTGCCGAAGCAACGCGCGACGAGGAGGCTTGTACTACCCATCTCGAGAAGCGCCCTGCCAACATCATCCTGACCGAGGAGCAAGTCTCGAATGCCCTGACCTACGCCACCATCAGCCAGAATCCCATATTCGATCCCGCCGTATTGGTCACCTCAATCCGCCGCCTGGTGCCCATCACCTTTTCTTGGCAAAACGTAATATCATGCTTCGACCAGCGCGATGTCCGAGTGTCTCCGGCACAGTTCCTGCGCCTGTACCACGCGCTTCTCCCCGTCGCCCAGGACCAAAATCCCGCCGCGCCTCCCTTCGACATTCAAGGACTCTGGGGGGGGAGAATTGGGAGAATGCCGAGACCCAGCTTTCCTTCATCTGCGCCTTTGCGTCACTGACACCCGATGATCTCGACGCCAGTACCATTCCCGGCCTGAAGCCCACCTTTACCCTTGACGAGTACAACGATGCACCCGTAGATGCCCGAGAACGAGCCGCTGTGGCCGTCAGGCATCCCCTGGTGTCGTACAAGGCTCTGACGGCCATCTTCGAGGTTGCCCTGCACTCGGTGCATGCGTCCCAAAACACGGAGGCTAAGAGGCTCTTCCAGGCGGTCGTTGTTCCGAACCTCGACATTTTCATCGTCTCTGCCTTTGGCGTGAGCAAGCCCTGGCCGCACATGGCGGTCGACACCTTGGTCTCCCTGTTCGACCAATTCCTCCACAAATCATCAGCGCATTACTCCTTTGTGATGGACAGCTTGTGGCGGCAAGACCGCGAGTGGGTTAAGCAGCGTCTGATCGATGCCCACGCCGTTAAACCAATGGATCTGCCACTGATCTTTGACCATGCCATGAGGCACAAATGGCTGGATTACTTAGCGTATCTACCCAACGGCTTCGGCTTCGACCTTGCTGCCTTTGCCCACGCCGAAAACTGTTTGGATCTTTCCCAATGGGCGCGTCTTCACGCCGAGCGCGGTACCGAACTCTCGCGTGCTCTCCTGCAGTTCCTAATGATCAAAGGAAACATGGAACTTAACTACCAGCGCCCTGCCGATGGCCAGCCCCAACAGAAGAACAGCACTACCCTTCAGATCAGGACCGTCGCTGCCTTGCTCCAAATCCTGGAGGACTTCATGCCCAAGTCTCCGGTTCACGAGCTGATCATGGTACAACGCCACTGCATCATTGCGTACCCGCGACTTATCAACTTTGGCGAGGGCTATGATGACATTGTCGAGGCCAACAGCAGGCCAGGCAATGCGCTCCCAATCCAGGCCAACGCACGAATGGAAGAGCACTACAAGACCATGTACGGCAATGAGACTCAGGTCAAGGACATTGTTGAGACACTGAAGCGATATAAGCACTCGCGCGACCCCTTGGAGCAGGATGTTTTTGCCTGCATGATCCATGGCTTGTTCGACGAATACTCGCACTATGTCGACTATCCTCTCGAAGCGCTTGCTACGACCGCTGTCTTGTTCGGAGGAATCGTTTCACACAAGCTTATTTCGGACCTTCCGCTGAAGATCGGTCTTGGTATGATTCTCGAGGCTGTTAGAGATCACATGCCCGACGATTCCATGTACAAGTTTGGCCTCCAGGCCCTAATGCAGCTTTTCTCTAGATTCAGAGAATGGCCTGGTTTCTGCAAGCAGCTCACCCAGATTACCGGCTTGCAGGGCACTGAGGCTTGGAGGAAGGCCAGCGAAGTGGTGCGAGACCACGACGAAGACACCTCCCATGGCTCAAACGGCATCAATGGTGCAGCTCTTGCCATCGCTGAGTCGTCTGTCAACGGAAACTTGGACGAGACGTCTGGCGGTGACTCTCATGCTGCGCCTTTCTCCGCTATCAACGTTGAAGGCCCGCCTCGTACTAGCATGTACTCCGAGGAGCCCAACGTGGAGGTCCAGGACAAAATACAGTTTGGGCTGAACAATCTGACCTCCGCGAAGCTCCAGACTACATTCAGGGAGATACAGGAGCGACTTGAGAGTCGCCACCACCAATGGTTTGCAAGCCATCTGGTTGAGGAAAGAGCTAAGATGCAGCCCAACTACCACGAGGTCTACTTGGACTTCGTGCGTCTATTTCAGGATAAAGCCCTGGCTGCCGAGGTCTTGCGGCAGACTTATATCAGCACTGCTCGCATGCTGAACTCCGAGAGCACCATGCAGAACTCTACCGAACGTACCCACCTCAAGAACATTGGTTCATGGCTGGGCCTTCTGACCATCGCCCGTGACCAGCCGATCAAGCATCGGAACATTGCGTTCAAGCAGCTACTGATTGAAGCTCACGATACCAAGAGGCTCATTGTCGTGATCCCGTTCGTCTGCAAGGTCCTTATCCAAGGTGCCAGGTCCTCGGTCTACAAGCCCCCCAATCCGTGGCTCATGGACATTCTCCACCTACTGATAGAGCTCTATCACCATGCCGAGTTGAAGCTCAATCTGAAGTTTGAGATTGAGGTTCTGTGCAAGGACCTTAACCTGGATCACAAGAGTATAGAACCCTCTTCAGAACTCCTGAACCGTGTTCCCATGGAGGACGCGGTCAGTGAGCTTCCGGTGCCCGATGGTCTAGGTGATGCTTTTGAGAGCATGTCTCTCAACGGAATGGCTGGCGGCATCTCGACGGGTCTTTCTCCTCACGCGTCGCAGGCTGTCACCATCCCGGACATTACTTCACAGGTCCAGGTCCCGACAGTCAGCGAGATGGTGGTCAGCTCGCACCGCTTGCACGAGATCGTGTGCACCGCTCTTACCCGGGCCCTACAGGATATCATCCAGCCTGTTGTCGATAGATCCGTCACCATTGCTGCCATATCCACACAGCAAATGATCCACAAGGACTTTGCGACCGAGCCCGACGAAAACAGAATCAGGACCTCCGCGATTACCATGGTCAAAGCTACTGCTGGAAGTCTGGCCCTTGTTACTTCCAAAGAGCCGCTCCGAGCCAACATTACCAACTACCTGCGCAACCTCGCCAGCGACTTGCAGCAAGGTTTGCCAGAAGGCACCATCATCATGTGCGTCAACCTCAATCTGGATCTGGCCTGCAGCATCATCGAGAAACAGGCTGAGGGGAGAGCCGTGCCAGAGATTGAGGAAATGCTGGAGGGCGAACTTGAGGCCCGACGCCATCATCGACGGACTCGACCCAACGAGCCTTATGTTGACGCCTCACTTAGTAGGTGGGCAATGACCATCCCTAACCCTTACAAACTCTCCCCAAGTATGAGCGGATTGAACCCCGAACAAATGGCCATCTACGAAGAGTTTGCCAGGCAACCCCGGGCCGCCCCTAGCAGCACGCAGGCCCATATGTCGTCGGCTTCTGATGCGACACGCAACATCGCCAACGAGGTCCTCCAAGATCAATACAGCTCGGTGCCTAACTTGCCAACCCCGGCCGAGACCCCCTCTCTGCCTCAATTGCAGACGCAGATGCCGTATGCTCCCGCTCATCAGGCTATCACCAATGGTCGTGTGCCGGCTCCTCCAAATCAAATGGACACTAGGGCATATGCCGACAGGGTATCAAAACTCCTTCTTGAGCTACAGCGTGCAGCTACCGAGTCGCGCGAAGAACATTTTGTTGAGATCCCTAGGCCTCACCAAGTTCTAGACGTCGTTGATGCCCTCACCCAGCTCATTATTAGGAACTCGCAAGGGTCGGACGAATTCGCCCTCTATGCAGCCGAGAAGATTTGCGTTCTTTTGTTCGAACGCGTCGATCAAACCAACTCGCTCTTCCTCGAGAGTCTTGTTCACGTTCTGGAGTTGCTGCTGAAGATCTCTGCCAGTTCTGGCACTTCTCTTCTCGACCGTGTGCACACTATGTTCCACCAGCAACTGCCGGAGAACTACTTCAACCTGAATCTCATCACAGCTCTATTGCGTACAGATCTGCTCAACTTCCACTTGATTGACATTGCATTGTCAAAGGCTTTGGCCAAGAAAGAAGACGGTTCGCTAACCTTCTTCGAACGGCTTCTGGACCTAACGCTGCTCAACGATCGACCGGTCGCCCTCTTTGCCGACTTCATTGTCAGTCTGGAAAGCGCCTGGGCGTGGATCTCCGAGGAGCCTGAGCTCGAGGCCGGCCAGCGCTTCAAGGTCAAGCTGCAGGGATCTGGGCTTCCTCAGCCGCCGAGTCAGGATGACCCGAACGCTAGCCGCCAAGACCAGCACGAATACATATTCGACGAGTGGTTCCACCTTGTCAGCAATAACAACACGTCGGATAAGATACTTGCTTCATTCGCAAGACAACTGCGAACAAAGGGCATTCTCGTCGACAAGGACGAGTTTGTCATTTTCCTCCGGAGTGCCCTGGATAATTCTGTTGTTCTCCATGAGCAGATTCTGCTCAGCGGCGGCAGCAACATTGATGGTTTCGTCGCTATCGATGCTGTGGTCAAGCTCATTTGTATCGTGGCCAAGGACAACGTGATGGATTTCAATGATGCTCCCAAGGGAGCTGTGATCATACTAGAGACTGCCTTGGCGGTTGCTGTTATGGTTCTTAACCACCACCACGTCGCTCGTGGCGAGCACTTTAACCAAAGGCTCTTCTTCCGATTCTTCTCCATGTTGCTGCACCAGTCTGTTGACGTCTTTGAGGTTGCTGCTGCTGGGTCGGCGCTTGGACACGAAGGCTTGGAGGCTCATCGGAAAGAGTTCATCCTCAGAGTCGCCGAGACCTTCCACCAACTTGCTCCGGCTCGTTACCCCGGCTTCGCCTACAGCTGGCTAGATCTGGTCCAGCACAGACGATTCTTGCCGGACCTCATGAGCATTGACGAAAAGCGTGGTTGGTACCCCATGCTTAAAATACTAGTGTCGCTCCTCAGGTACGTCGGTGAGCACTTGAAGGTTTTCGACATACCCGATGTCGCCAAAGACTTTGCCCGGGCAGCTACCAAATTCCTGGTAGTTCTGCAGCACGACTATCCAGATTTCCTTGCGGCTAACCACGTGCGACTCTGCGCCAACGTTCCACCTCACGCCACTCAATTACGCAACATCATCCTCTTCGCAAGTCCGCGACAGGAGCCGGGCGAAACTCCCGACTCAATGACAATGGTCGCCGATTATGAAGTTGCCACGTCATATATTCAAGAGAACGATTTACTTGAACTCGTTGACCAGCTTCTGCAGAACGGTCCGACGGAGGATGCCATTGCGCACTTGACGCATGCCATCAACAAGAACGACAAGGGTAATAGCGTATTTGGCAACGTGCCTCTTAGCTGTGACGTTTCACTCATCAATGCTGTGGTGTTGCACGTCGGTCACTTTGCCGTCAAAAGGGCCCAGCGTGATGGCAACATCTTCGTACCTGGAGGGCCAGATGTCGGGACTCTGTCACTATTAGCCCACGAACTTGGGCCCGAAGCACGATATTTCCTGCTGTCGAGCATTGTTGACGAGCTACGGTTCCCCAACCCCTACACCAACTATTTCAGCTCGGCATTGTTGGAGCTGTGGGGTCAAGATGTTCATGACCCCGAGGAAATCGACATCCGACAACAGCTCGTACGCATCATTTTGGAACGATTCTCCGGATACTGGCCACAACCGTGGGGCCTGGTTTACATGATCGTGGAGCTTACCAAGAACGACAAGTTCATGTTCTTCGATCAGCCGTTCATCAAGGCTGATCGCGAGGTACGAAGCAGAATGCAAGCCCTTTACCAGACACTCACTGATCCTGCCTAGATCCAAGAACAGTTCGTGCAGATTGCTCGGGCTGCGTAAGGCGCCGCCGGCTGTGCAGCGCGCTTGTTTAACAATAGCTCGCTTGGTTCTCGGATGTCCAGATGACTATCAATTGTCCTCTGCGGGGCGATTGAGGCTGTCCTCGGTCTTTCAGCAACTCAAGCATGCTTTGGGTAAAATCGAGTTGAGTTTCGGTCTTGAAACGTACTCGACGTTATATTTTCCCAGACGACGATACCACAGGGCTGACAACAACGTGCTGTGGCACTTTGGTCTGATCGTTGATGACTAGCATATTAGAGGCGTCATGGGACAAATGAGATTATGTTTTAGCGTATGAGATTGTACGAGGGTTTATCACGGAGAGGACCAGTGGGAATGTGAGCATTCTTGACAAATACCCGAGAGTTGTAACAATATAGAGCGAGGATGCCGAGACTTTTTGACAAGATGAGATTCTTCGTAGCCATATCTCAGTTATCGGCGGCTTTCGTGATGTCCGACATGTTACTCCGTACAATGTGTCGGAGCATTGTCCAGTTCGAGAAAAATGCACAGTACATTAAGGATGACGGCATGAAGCAAGCAACACGGACGGAGAAAAGCCTCACAATAAACGGACGGGTGGGAGAATGGAAAGGGCCAAGAGATCCGCCCCCGTCCAGATTCTGCCGACAATAGTCCCCGCAAAACACTCGCTCGAGTGCCAGAGTAAGTAATTGGTTACCCCTCATCGTCCTCCAGCAAATCGATCAACCACACCAGGCTGGGTTCATCCGGGAATACAACACAGCGTACGGGGTACCATGACATTGTTAACGGCAAAGTCTGCACGATGCCTTCTGCCGTTCCTCCAGCGCGGGGGGGAATAGCTGACAAAAACCCCTTTGTGGTCGGTCCCATGGCTCAGAAGAGCAGCAGCAAGGGGTCCAGCAGCCTGGGCCTCGTCACGTTAGGTATTCCAATGGCTCTCGTAATGCTCCTCGTGGGGATTCTCCTCCCGGCCGGACTCGGGCCCCTTTCGCGCAAGGTCTTCGCGCCGCCCACGCTGCCTCCTCCGCTCGCCCAGGTCATCGACCAGAAGAGCTTCAATGTGCTGCCATCGGTTCTCCCGCCAGCCACAGCGAACGCCACGGCTGTAAGTGTGCCTTTCGGCTAACTTGAAGAGACTGCCCACCCCATCTGGTCGCTGACGTAACGAGGATTAGCTCTTCGTCTGGCCCGGGACGACTGAGGAGTCCTTGAAAGCCAGGCCGTATCATATTTACGATGATGAGTTCTACGACGTCATTGGCTCGTCTCCAACGTTGACACTGCTTGCGGAGACTGAGACGGACCCCCTATTCCACGAGGCTGTTGTATGGTACCCTCCCACCGACGAGGTGTTCTTTGTCCAGAATGCCGGGGCTCCCGCTGCGGGGACTGGTTTGAACAGGTCGGCCATGATTCAGAAGATATCTCTTGTCCAAGCCGACAAGGTCAAGAACTCCCCCAGCGCGACGGGGCAGGTAGACGTCACCGTCGTTTCTTCTAGCCCTCAAGTCATCAACCCGAACGGTAAACGCCCCTTTGTCCGGACACGGCCGCCTCTTTATCTGGCCAATGACTGACTTTGAAGCAGGAGGGACGAACTACAGGGGCAACATCATGTTTGCTGGAGAGGGCCAGGGCGACAATGTGCCGTCTGCACTCTACCTGATGAACCCGCTTCCGCCATACAACACCACCGGTAAGTCTGTCCGGTGCCGAGACAGGTGACCTTCTGTTGATACCACCTGGACAGTCCTGGTCAACAACTACTTCGGTCGTCAGTTTAACTCACTCAACGACGTGGCTATCCACCCAAAGAACAAGGATATATACTTCACCGACACCTTGTACGGTTATCTCCAGGAGTTCCGGCCGACGCCGGGCATGCGGAACCAGGTGTACCGACTGGACGAGGCGACCGGAGCGTTGACTGTGGTCGCTGACGGATTCTCTCTCCCCAACGGTGAGATGTCGCCCGCGTGGAGATGCAGTGCCATTGGAAGATTATCTACTGAAGCATTGCCATGTAGGTCTCACGTTTTCTCCCGATGGCAGGTATGCTTATGTGGCGGATACTGGTATCAACATGGGTTTTCGAGGATATAACTTCTCGGAGCCGTCCAGCATGTGAGTGCAACTAGGCCAGCCCAACGAGTGGAAACGATTTGGCTGAACCGGGGAAAAAGTTACCGCTTCGACGTGAAGAAGGATGGGACTTGGGAGAACCGGAAGATGTTCGCCTTTTCTAGCCCCGGGGTTCCGGATGGTAAGTTTCCTTATGCCTCCTCGTCACAGCACACTCCACGAACCGCCGCGATCCTTTATCAAGAAGCATGCAACACCCTTCGGGCGTGGCTAGTAGTCATTACATCTTCGACTAACCTTCGTCTAGGCGTCCACTGCGACGCCAAGGGAAACGTGTACGCAGGCTGCGGCGACGGAGTCCAAGTTTGGAACCCCTCTGGCAAGCTCATCGGCAAGATTTACCTGGGCACGGGCTCGGCCAACTTCCAGTTTGCAGGTGACGGGAGAATGGTGATTTGTGCGGAGACGAAGCTGTACTATGCAACTCTTGCTGCCGGGGCGCCGGCCATGTCGTGATACTCTGACGCGAGAGAGGCACGCGCATCCCAACCAAGAGGCTTTTCATAGCTACCAACCCCTTTACAAGGTTGAAACGTACTAGAGCCTTTTTCGTTATCGAGCATGTGCTCTTGGAATACCTACTACGAAGTATGCATCGCTGTGTGCGGAGTACGCCGTGGAGATCTCTCTTGGGCAAGCCACCGAGCAACGCATGGATACAAGTTACAAACCTCCCTGGGTATCTAGGGGCAACTAATAAGAGTCCATCGTGCCACATGGAGCATATCGCCCGCTGGGGAAAGGCCAAGGAGCAAGCGCCTGGGGTCATGACGGTTGACAAACTGTCCCGAGTCGTGAGGGTTGCTGACTAGTATCCGTAGAAGTTGACTAGTTGACGACCTGACCCGAAGCTGGTGCTACAACACACGCAGCCACAAAACCAAGCTCGTCTGGGTTACTCCGTAATAGTTGCCTAACTAGGCGGGGGTAGCAAGTCTGCCACATGGGCTTGGCGCCGATGCTGCTTCACAGGCTACCAACTAACTACGTACTTCATACTAACTTAGTGACGTGCTTGGTACTACTACGAGTTATATATGTAACTACGGATGTAAAGAGCCACGTTATAAAAAGGGATTGCCCGGCACTTACCTTGCAAATTGACGTGCTTGGGCTGTAGACTAATTACGACGCAGTCGAAGGCACAAAAAGCGCCTTGCCGCATGATCGTGGTTGTATTGTGTTGTGGCTGTTTGCTTTCTTGGCCATCGTTTGACGAGCAACTTAAATTCCACCTTGGGGTCTGTCAGATAACTAACGTTAACCTGGTTAACTTGTTAGATTCTACGGATTAGTTATTCGTCCTCGACGTCCAGTGACAACCTCCGAGCATGCTCGTGAACACGCTGCTACCGCAGTGAGAAAACCGACTTGTCAAATTGACAACTTGCTGATCGCGCGTGCAGTTCAAAGATTACCAATGTATTTCGTAGTCAGTGCAACCCCCCTCCCCCCCACCCCCAGATGGTTTGATCACGGCCAATCAAATCGTTTGATTCGGGAAGAGGCACAACAAACAGACAAAGGAGACTGGGGGTATTCCGTAACTAGTTTACTTATGCAGCCAACCATCAAAAGTATCAAAGTGAGCTGCCGTCGCATATGCGCATGCATCATCCAGTAGCGAAACCCAACAGTTACATTCCTTGCGTTGATGGACTCGCACAGCTCTGTACTTCACCGATCATGACTCACCATGGCGGCAAGTCCTCATGCAAGCGCATCTGTGGCCTGTGGTAGTGACTTACAGCCGTGCGGTCTGTCATGTCCGCAACTGGTGAGCCCGTTCTGCAGAGCGGGCAACTCTGTAGTTGTTACCCGATGGCCGGTAATTAACTACAGTAAACTTACTGTGCAGATAGATGATCCCCTGTGGCTGCGAGGAGCAAACACATACGAAGTAGTTATGTAACTAACCTATGGAGTACTAACTACACAGTAGTTAGGTTGTGCCATGTTTTGTACTCCGTACTACGGTGTAGGTGGTTCCACCCACACTCGATCTAGTAGCAAGGCAGCTTACCTCGTTTCGCGGGAGTCTTCCGCGAGACAGGTCATGAAAGTGCCGTTTCTCGCACAGTGGAGATACGATGGTTGCTAGGCGAGAGTTGTCATGTTGCGAGATCTGGGCGGTCTTGGCGCGCACTGGGGGAGAGTTCGAGGTAAGTTGTAACTAACGAGTTGTGCCGTCATGTCCAAACACACTTTGAGAGATTGCTGAAGCCTCTACGGAGTACGGATACTGCCCATGACACGTCATAGGTACCTGCTGTGTCTGGGACGCGTTTGCAGCATCCGTATCTGTCTGAAGTACCGTCTGCGAGGCTCAGACTAACGAACGGCTCGAGTGCGGACCTTGTTGACGAACTAACTGGTTGCCATAGCGCGTGGGCTGGACAATATGTTTGTTTGTTGTCACTGGCAAGTGAACTGTTAACCATGGGTCCAACAGGGACGGTGTGAAAAGTACATCCGTACTGGAGTAGTATCCGTCGTATTGACCTCCTCATCCACCCGGCAGATGAACGGACCCCGTCGAGTTGGGCGTGTGTGTGTGGTTCGTTAGTTGGAGCGCATTGTGGTCTCCGCAGACGCGCAAGACCCCTTCATTCTTGAGAAGATATCATGCTAAAACTGGTGGCGTCTGTGGCAGACGATGCTCGCGGATGCTGTCCATGTTCTCCCTCACCCCCCCCTACAGCAATACCACTATTGCATCCATCCCTTGACTGAAATGCAAGATTTCCACATTAGGCAAGGCTTTGGGCGCGAGTCCGGCTCTCATTCTCGTCTCCCTTGTTTTGGAGGGCGGCCGTTTGCTGCTATGCCGCTGCGCTGCTGCGCTGCCGTGCGGTGTCAGTGCGCATCCAACCACCAACAACAAGCCGCACTCCGGGGTGGTGGAGTAACCACCCTGCCGTGGATGGGATGGAATGGGGGATGTATGCATGTGCTGCATGTTTTGGAACGGCTGCGATGCATGGGTGCAATGCTGGAGCTGAGGTGACCGACCTCGAACCCGAGTCGACCTCGACTTACCGCTACTTTCACCTCTCTTTCGCTTTCCATGCTTGGATGAACGTCGACGGCCGCGAGAAATCTGGTGCGATTTATTCCTATAACTAGCCAAGGACGGCTGGGGGCAGGCAATATGCACAATATATATGTATATATACGTACTGAGCGGCAAGATGGGTTGAGAGACATTGGGAGACCCCTTAAAAAATGACAACGTGGAAAGCTCTAACTACGGAGTAGCAGTGGTCGAATGTGTTAGTGACATTTTTTGCCCGGAAGCTACCAGCCAGTCAAATGTCAAGACGGCCAAAGAATGGGGTCCGAGTCATCTATCTTTTTTTTTTCTCGAAGCAAGCAGCTATCCCTGCATCAAGTTAGCGCCACGCAGCCAAGACATGATCAAGGTACATCCGCGACCCCCAGCATTTCGCCTTGCAGCAACGGCGAGAGCAATGTCACTCGCCCCCAAGGACTTTTTTTTCCCTTCTTTCTTCTGGCTAGACCCGCCTGCAAAGTCGATCCAGCAAAGTTTCTCTCGGGCCTCCTGTGCATTGCTCCATTATAATGCTCTAATGCTGTACGAAGTAATGCTAGGTGGCTTGTGCCAAACAGCCTGACACAATCTTGCACATTTTTGTCTCCTGATTGGCACGTCTCCATTTCATCCGGCCGACTGGATTGGCTACAAGTGTCTGCCAGGGGTCTCTCTGTTTCCAAAGTCGCTTTTTTCGGGTGGTGAGATTCGACGCCGTCTCGCGGCAGTGGACGCCATCATCATCCATCGCCGCCTGCTGCCACCACTTTACGACTCAAGACACCCACCCCCCTTCCCGATCTCTAGTCATCCCACTTTCGCATTGCATCTTGCATCAACACATACACATACACACCATCATCCTCCCACCGCCCTTTCACTAGTCACTCTGTTACTATTTGTACCATTACCCTCCGTGGGTTGTACCAGTATCCTTGACCTGCTCTCCGGCCTCGTCTCGAGTTTCCCTTGTTCCATCATCATCTTTCCCCCGGTCTCCCATCCTTTCCAAAGAGGCTTGCTACCCCCGGTGTTTCGACTCAAGTCGTCCTGCAGCCCCGTGGCACATCGATCCCCCAAGCACATTTATAAGTTACCACGATCGAACGTATCCAATATGCCTTACAACACGCGTCGCAAGTCGTTGTCCTTGCCCTCGCTCGGCATCCATGTCCCTCAGTCTCACCCCCGGCCCTCGAACAGACCATATTCCAAAACAAACATCTCTTCGACAGCCATGTCACCCAAGTCGCCGCGTTCGGCAAACGACAGCCACAGTCAGCAACAATCCAGCAAAAAGTTGAAGCGATCCCATGGCGACAGTTTTTCCACCTCAACCAGCCACAAAGTCGCTTTCGCCAAGTTTGAGCATGCGACGCCACCCACCTCGCCCGGCCTCCATACGTCCATCGAGGATGACGACCTGGGAGAGATGAAGACGGTTGACTTGGATGGTATCAACGACGAGATTGTCGAGGCTGTCATTGTGCGCATACAGCAGTCACGCAACCGCCCGCATCTGGTCAAGGAACTCGCCAATGTTTTAATGGACCAGGTCAAGATAGTTCGACAGTAAGTTTTGATTCCTACCCACCGCTGCTGCTGCAAATAACAAGCGAACAACCGGCCATCTCCATCTGGCAAACATGTGCTAATCTATCCCCTCCCTACTCCAGATCTGCAAATCCCTGTGCCATCATCTCGTCCCGTCTTTCGTCATACTTGAAGCGCTCGTGTTGGTCTGCAATTACTCCCTGTCCACTGGCCAAGGAGCTCGAGACAGTCCATCCTAGACGTACCTACTTTTACTTGACCGTCTCCCCCCACCAGCCTCTCCCAGACCCGTCATCCCTACAGTTGGCCCAGCGCGCAATCGTGACGCCCTCGTTGTCGAGCTCATCTTCCACGTCCGAGGATGCCGAGAGTGCTGATGCCGACCGGAGGCGAGAGCTCAGCCTCTCGCCTGAGGTTGACCTATCATCGCCCGAGTTCGATGATATGGAGGACGACATGCCTATGCCTATGCCTCCAATGGGATCCACATTGTCCTCTGCGCGACACCGAACCCTGAGCTCCAGCTCGCGTAATCAGAAGGTAGATGAGCCTCCATTGGAAAAGGACGAGAAGGAGTTCACCGAGACCGCCGATGGCTTGCAGAAACGCAAGCTCAGCGGTGGACTCATGTCTACAGGTCCCGCCGACAATCTTCGCCTGGACGATGGCATGCAGAACGAGGGTCTCTTTGGCGGTGAGGCAAAGGCCTTCAACCTGGCCCCCAGCTTGCTACCACCCCATATGGCCTTCGTGACAAGCCCGGCTATGCGCCCGAGCGCTATGCTACCACTGAAGAAGGACGGTGAGGCCGAAAACTGGGCCAAGCTCGACGCCATGCTCGATTGGGACAGGAGTCCCGAGACCGTCGAGCTTGATGAGTTGGACGGATTACTCAACGACTTTTAATGTCTCGACCTTCGCCGGCGAGGAGCCTCTATATGTATGATGTTGAATGTGTAGATCGGGAAGTTGGAATTTACGACAACGGCGCAAATTTGGTTGGTGTTTTGGGATCGCGATACACACACCTACAGGAGTTATTGGCGCAACGCATTCATCGTTCAAAAAAGGCGTTCCGGTTGGATCGGGATGTTTGGACATCTCTACTTTGCTCCAAAAGTCTGGCCATTGATGCCACACATTGGCAGATGGCAACCAAGAATTTTCACTACTTGCAGTAGCGCCTGCAGACAGGAATATCTACGAACAGGATGGATGACGAGCCATTTCGTTTCGAGTGCAATGGTGGGGGCCACCGCCGTGGTGTGGTCATGGCTACTTCGAGTTGAGCCAACAATCGAAACGTGTGGGACGATTAGAATCGTGGATATGAGAGTTGTACATGACACTAGCTGTTGGGGAAGACATTGCACGTCAGATGCTGGAATAGGTGGGTTGCCTCCATTGTAGAGATGATGATGCATACTAGAGCTTCTAGACGTTGCCTACATGGTGTACAAACAGAAAACATACATCAAAGTATGCACAAATACACCTCCCGGCCACATGGTGGTTCCTTGTGTGCCTGTGTTTCTTCTCGTAGCTTGATGTATAACGTCTGGGGTTTACGCATGGTACAGTTGTGTCGATACGTACTGTAACTAGGCCTTTTCAGTAGCATCCGATTTTGGGGTAGTCGAGATGAACGAACCGAGAAAGCCATACCAGCCACCACCAGGGCTCCCCTTTTCGCCAGTCTCCTGCTTCACGGTCAGCTTCACATCGCGCAACCGTAGCTCGATCCAGATGTGCGTCCCAAACGTGGCCCAGCCCGGTCGTTCGAGCTCGACGATCTCCAGTCCCGGCACCTTGACCCGGGCCGCCTCGACGATCATCTCAATATCCCGGTTCCACCAGCACCCAAATGAATCGAAGTGACCCTTGGCGCTGCGGTCAAGGAACCGGTTCACCGTGTCCCACCAGCTCCGACCGTGTTCGAGCAGGATGATGCGGCCCGTCTCGGGCTTCAGCACAGCTGCCATGTTTTGGATGACCTGCGTCGGGTCGCGCACGCTGCACAGGCCAAATGTTTGCACGATGGTGTCGTATTTCTCAATGCCCATGGGCGGGGGCGGGAGTACCGACTGCGCGTCGCCCTGCAGAACGCGCAGCTTGCCGTCGATCAGCCGCACGCCACCGGACGCCTTGGCCAGGTCCACGAAGCCGGGTTTCGCTGGCAGCTCGTCAACGCCGTGCGGCAAGAATTGCCGCAGCCGCTTGAGCCCGACGTCCATCATGGGCACACTGATGTCGACGCCTGTGAACGTCCGCATTTCCTTGAAGTCCGCCACGGCGCTTCTGGAGCCCCAGCCGGACTTCTTGAGCTTCGCGCGGTTGCGCTCGGCCGGGTCTATGAAGGCCTCGGTCACGGCAGCCCAGTCATAGAACTCGAGGTTGCGACCCGTGCCCATGGCGACCTCGAGGACGTTACCGCTCACCGCAGCGCCCATTCGCCGGCGTAGCTTGGTGATGCCGAGCCTCCATTCCGACTTGTCGAGGTGCTGGTCGAACTCGAGGGGCGACTGGATGGCCGGCCGGCCTGTTGGCACCACGGGCTCGTGTCCGCACTTGTAGACGGGCGGCTCGGACGAGTTGGCCATGTAGAACGAGGCCGTGAAGGTACCCAAGCAGAGTGCCATGGCACCGGCGCCGAAGAGGCCGAACCAACGCGCCCGGGAAAGGCGGTCGGCCGGCTGGGCTTCAGAGGTAGAGGGGACGGGCGGCTTCTGTAGTCCATTCCGCGGCTTAGGTGGCGGCCTGTAAGGTAAGGCATGGGGGGTTGATGATCTCTGGTTGGGTCTGAAGCCTTCAGTCGAGGCTCGTCTCGTCCAGGCCAGCTGTAATGATGGTGATTCAATGCCTCCTATCGACCACTCTTTCTCAATGGACCGTAGACTGGCTGTCCTTCTCCCGGCTCCGGCTCCGGCTCCGGCTCCAGCGAGTATGCAACGCGCATACGGAGAGCCCATCGCGACCCGCTGATTCGGCCTGGTCGACAGAGCGACGAAACCTGACTCTGGAAATCTTAACCCCAGCTGTTGTTATCAGTGACCTTTAGTAGAGGTATGAACGTTGCAACAGCTTTGCACATTTAACAGTAGCAAGGGTTTGGTTGTTGGTGGCGTCGGTAATCAAGATCGATCCATGCCAGATGGGTCGATAGGCAGGAAGTATGGTCCGAGTCGGGTAAAACTACACAGTACGTACTGCGGTAGTAGTACTCCGTACTTCACAGGTAGTGAGGGCATGTACCTTGCAGGTGTGCCTGGGTTTTTGTCGTGACGAAAAGGAACCTGCTAGTAACGCACGTGGTACTGTGTACACAGTAAATGCACACCTCAGGGGAGGGCCCCAGCATTTTGTGCTGGGGGAAGCTTTCTAGAAGTGGATCCAATATATCTTTGTACCTCGTTTCTGGCAGGTACTTTGCATACTTGCATAACGAATGGTACAAAGCACAGTCCATTTTAATGTTACACATATGGGTACTTGCAAAGTTGTGTCCTAGCTGTGTTTAGTTGTGGAGACGACGGACTTACGGAGTACTACGGAGTACCTAGCCAGATGGATAAAGTGGCTAGCTATGTAAAGTACGAAGTATGGTACAGAGTTAGTACGCGTCAAGAGCGCGCTCCAATGACGTATTGAAGCAACAGGAACCGCGTCCCACGGCCACGTGATGAACCTACTGTGTAGTAATTAAGCACCATCACGGACGTCAAGACTCGGAAACGTCGACTTCAACACAAATGCATCCTGACTGGTCGATTCCGGCTCACGAGAATAATGGCGTCGCAACAAGACCTCCAGGAACTCTTACGTCTCATGACGGTAGCTAGAGTGCCCATCAAGGACGCTATGCTTCGAGTCAAGTCATTGCAGGACGCGAACCTTCGAAGGTAGATGACACCTATATCATACGGGTTCAATATAACTTGGGTTTCGCCTACTTACCTGCCCTCCGGCATCAGCATCCAACAGGTTGCAGAAGCCACTCTCCCCACAATCGAGGCCGCAATCCCCGACAAGAAAGCTGCGAGGACCCTCCACAACGCGTGCAAAGCTCGACTCAAGAACCCGAACCTATCGGCGGGCAGCAAGCGTGCTGGTGCTGAACTGTTGGCTCAGGCTTCGACATGGAAACGCGCCAAGTCGGACACTGGCGCGGGATACTTCGATGGCCCTACTCCGGTGCCGCCTGCCGAGTTCGAGGCTTCGCTTATGATACCTGTAAAGACAGACGAGGATGACATTGCCAGCACGGTATTACTGACAAACCGAGCACCATTGGTCCTGGCCTTCGCGGTCGAGTTGATGAGGTATACCCTGCCGGAGCAGCCGCCCTCGAGCAGACTGAGTCTTGCGCAAGCTGTCGTGAGTGCGAACGCGCGGAGCAAGGCTGTGGCTATTGGTATCGAGAATGGACCAAGCGCCGACGATGATGGATGGGGTTGTGGGCAGCCGAGAGTCCGAATCATGGGACGTGAGGTCGCCGTGTTGAAACGCGGGGGCTACGAATGGAAAGGGGATGAAGCGGTCTCAGCTACACAGTCGGAAGAGGACATAAAAGGTGCGGCGTCCATCGCAACGGCTACTGCTGCAAGTGGGACGCATGATGAATCGAACAAGGTCACCCTCAGCCACATATCACAGACGTGGTCTGCGAGTTCACCAGTGACCCTAAAGAAGTCCACATTCATCGTCAGAGCCACCAGGCTCACCGAAATCTCGGAGCGGCAAGCGATGCTACAAATTCTACTCACGGCGATGCCTAACCTCAGCACGGCTTCTCATAATGCCTGGGCTTACCGAGTGCGGAAACCAGGCATTTTTGGCTCTCACGTCATAAAAGAGGACTCCTTCGATGACGGAGAGTCAGGCTGTGGGAACTTTATGCTGAAGAACATGCGTGAAAGCCACGCTGTTGACACGTTGGTTGTCATGACGCGCTGGTACGGCGGCGTCATGCTTGGCCCGGACCGTTGGCGCATTATGCGCAACTGCCTCAAGGAAGCCTTGGCCGAACGCTTGCGGGAGACGGGCGAGCGAGGAGGGATAGGCGGTGAAGCTGTCTGGGGTATTGATCTGGAAGGTCCGAAGAACAAAAAACACGCCGGCCGCTGCCGGAAGTTTGACGTCGAAGTCGTACGGGGCCGACGTAGTAGGTATGCCAATTCACCGGCCGGAGGCCACCCGGGCGTACCTACTCAAAAGCTTCGCAGTAAGGGTGGAGGATGCGGAAGGAGATCGGAAGAGCTCACCTAAGAAGAAGACGATGACGGCGCTCGAGCTCGAGAAGCTAGAAAATGTGTCAAGACTTCTCGGCGCGATCAGGTTACTCTACGACAGCTGGGCAGATCATCTGAGCACGGCCGAGCTTGACCAGAGGGCCTGGAGTTGGTACACAGCTGTCCGGCCCGAGGTTGAAAGCGGACCCTCCGGCTGGGGTGCGAAGGGGAACTTGAGGCTGGCTAGCATTTTGGCACTACGTCGAAAAGAATCATGAGGGTTATTAATGGGATGCGAATGGCTTTTCGTGGCCGAGGAAATGTCGGCTTAACGAAGGATACGAAAGCAATGAATTACAAATCGTCCACAGTTACAGCCACGTACGGCGAGGGCTTCTCTGGTGCGCGCCAATATATGTGCAAGTACCAAATTAGCAAGAGAGGCGCAATGTGCTCTGACTCTGACTCTGTGTTCCAGGCGAAGGTTGAGGCTGTTCTGATCCCCAGAGCGAGACTAACAAAATGATATCATCTGACAAGGGCCATTGCGTAGCTAACGTACGCGTCCAATGGCGGACGTCGTTGCAGCTCAGCAGCGTGTTGGCATCAAGAAACTTGGATGGTGTGAGATCGCAGGTGTGTGCGCTCGCGCATCTAGTGTCCGTCGTACACTTGTGCAAGGTCGTAAACCGAAGGCGCCTCCGACTAACCCAACTTCTTGGTACCTAGGTACTTAGCCTCAGGCGAGAACCGCGAGACCGAGCACGGCCTAGTTGACTAGGCGAATGAACGGCATGCCATCATATCTTGCGTTTGGGGACAGACACCCGAGTCGTGCGTAGCCGGCTGGCTTGAGGCTTGAGGTTTAAGCCCGCCAGGAGCGATCCTCGCAGTCCGTCCCGTGTTGATGATGCAGGCGACATCGGGACAACTGTTTCCCACGGCCTGGCAGCTTGATATTCCACAGCCGAATTTAAACTCATTCTTTTGACAATGGGCAGACAGAGTTTCAGGCGCCACGTTGGAGAAGGGGCTAGATGCAGACACGAGGGGTTTCGGAGTCGTCTCTATTAGTAAAATGTGGCGGAGTAGATGGACATCGCAGAGAAGTCCTGCTGTGAGTAAGGATTCTCTGCAGCCCCCGAGCCTCTCTCGCAATATAATAAACACCTCGTCGTTCGCAGGCGACCAGCCAAAGGGGTCGCCAGGAAACTCTTTATCCAGGATCGCAGAGCGACAACAACAACAACAACAACAACAACAACGACGACGACGACGACGACCCCCTTTCATGCCCACCACTACCTACTACTTCCCGGGCTGAGTCCTCCTCGATGGTACCGTTACCAGGAGCGCCAGTAACAATACCGACGCCGGATTTCGCCAACCAACTGTCGTCCGTTCCCACGCAGGTCGATACAATGACAGCGGCAGCCTCGGGAACGGCCTCAAGTGCGAGTGAGAACGCGCAAGGGGCGGCTTCGCAGGATTTCTCTCCGCCAGCCGTTGCAGGCATTTCCATCGGGATCGCTTTGTGGCTTGCCCTCCTGTTATCCGCAGGCTTTGTCTTGTACAGAAAGCATCGGCGAGGCAGACCAAAGACGTCAACGGTGGAGGAGGCCGGCGTCCCCAGCGCCTTGTCAAAGACAATAAGTTTGTTTGAGGGGGGCAGACACAACCGCCCTCTACACGCCCGGATGAAACCAAGGCAATACGTTCCAGCCGCGACTGGGACAACAAGCTCCGTGCCATCTTCCGCCCGCTGCCTCCAAGTTTCTCGAGCCGAACGCATTCAAACGGCTGCGACCGGAATCTTGACCAGACCATGAATCAAGCCACAGGTATCTCGAGAGGTATTAGATCCCCTTCACCCGCGAATTCGCTACCACGACCGCCAAACCTCGCACGTATCACGGACAGAGTAACCGTGGAAGGCGTGGAAGACATGGAAGACGTGGACAACGGGGAGGATGTGCATTCCGCGGTCAGGACCGTATCCTGGCACCACCTTCGCGAGTCATTTCAAGGGCCGCCAGGAATGCACCCACATACCGTTGCGAGATTGAGACTCGAGGGTTCGCTCTAGGACTGGTTCACGCGGCCGGATACGCTTGAGCAACTGTTCTTATCACGGCATGAGCGGCCGTCTTCCTGCATTTTCACCTTTCGTCACGAAGCAGCAATAGTCTGGGCACCACGATCCTTGATGTGGAGGGAGAGCCATTTTGTCAAAAAAGGGTTGGAGTCAGCAACGGCGATGTAATTATTTAACGACCATAATGAACCCCATAACGTTGGGAGTGCGGCCTACCACGAACATACATGAGATGCCTACATAACAAAACCCACGCACTCAGTCATCCGTCAGAGAATTTGGCAGAATGTGTGACGTTTAGATGCACGGCTAAGACAACGGTCTGCCGATCGCTATATTTCAAAGAACGGCTTGCGAACTGAGTTTGAGTCCCGTCAGGAGATCTGAAGAATCAACAACTCCGTGTAGGCTGACGTACCAAACTCGCCTAAACGAACAGTTACATAGCTATATCCTAACAAGACCCCTGCAAAGCTGCCACGACTCTACCCTGTATTCTTCTAATTGGCCAAAACGTCCCACGTTAGGACACCATCTGTGGCTGCTACAGATGCATGTTGCAGGTACAAAGTATCTGTGATTGGCTGCAGCGGACAATGGATGGTAACGTTGGATCACTTTGCCGCCTAGGTATAACAATGGGTTGGACCATTTTGGGTTGACCTGATCGGCTTAAAGGTAAAGATTGTTGATCTTTTGTTGCGAGGGAAAACAGCAACTACACAAGTCATCTTTTGAAGAATACCACGGGATAAGGGGGCGGGTCGCTTTTGTACTTCGTACCTAGGGCGGAGTCTTTCGACGATGGTGATTCAGGATCACCGCGATGCTACCCTACTGTACGAACCAGTTGGCGCATCAACTGGGTTGAACGAGGGACGCGTGAGGTAAGAAGGAAGGGTCTCCAAGGTTGTGAAGCCGCGATGATACTGATCTGACAAATGCTACTGTGGAGCAACGTCGGTTGGTTCACGGTGTCAACAGGATTCCGGGATAACAAAACGAGAACGAAAATGATCCCCGGAACTACTGTATATGTCGCGGGCTGAAGAAGATAACAACCCGAAACCAAGCGTGCGGCCCGTAAGTTACTTTTCCAACCTTCTGTTCAGTCTTGACACAGTGTATTTGTGCCACGCTCTGCGTACTTGGCAAGACTTTGTGATGATGTTTCTGCTTGACTATTGCGGGTGAGGGTGACTGCTCGGAGGTCTGAAATTTGGAGAACAGTGTGCTTTGCATACTACCATCCTGACTATGGCACGGTTTCCAACATGGTACTCGTCCACACGGCAGCAAAGGCTGCTGTGAGGAACATCGAGCACCAGGAGAACACCTTGTTGAAATCACCGTTCTCTTTCGTGAGCAGCAGGAATGCTACAACAAAGATGTTAAGTGGTACTCGCATCACGCTATAGACTTTTCCTCGTATTCCGTCGTCAATCATCCGGCCTTTCAAGTAACCAGTACAGGGCCAGTATAGCCCCACACAAGCTTCGAAAAGGCAGAAGAGCCAGAACGTGACACTCTCATCCGTTGGGCCGGAGAGCTTCAGGAACGTCCAGTTTCCGAGAACCAGTAGTCCGATGAGCAGATGCGAGTACTTCAACAGACGCCTTTGCATGACGAGGTTGAACGTAAGGGCAGCTGCCATCACAGATTCCATGAAGCAGGCAAATATGGTACCGTACGGCAACTCTCCTGAGCTCTTCTGTACCCCCTTGAGAGCGGGGGCCCAGAAGAAGACGAAGAGGTACATGGAGCCCTCGAACATGGTCGACGCAAACATAAGAGCCAAAATAGAAGGGCGCCTGAGGACCGACCACAAGCTTGGCGATTTCGTATTCTCCTTGGTCTTGGTGGCTACGGTGCCGTAGTTTTCGTCCTGTATGACCCGTCAGCTCGTCCGATGCAGATGCAGCAGCATTACTCGGAACTTACCCAAGAGGACCAGATTGTCTGCAATGCGAGGAACAGCAGTACGATACTGGCGATGAACGGGGCTTTCCTCGTTCCCGTGGCCCATACCAAGCCTTCGCTCGCGACTCCGCTGACAATGGCCGTGACACTGTTGATGGTACCCATGGTCCCATACGTTTGCGACAGGTCGCATCCTTTCTCGACGAGCTTCCGGCGCCGAAAGTCCGTCACCATCCAGCTATCGAAGGCACTGAAGAGGATGCTGGTGCTGACGCCTCCGAGGATACGGCCCAGGAACAAGACGGGCACGACTGGGACGATGGTCAACAGGCAGGACAGCGCGTACAGGACACAGAATACAATGCAGCTCGATTTCCGTCCGTACTTGTCAGCCACGGATCCGACAAAGACGCCACTGGCTGCGCCAGCTGAGAAGCCAGCGGTGAAGAGGGTCGAGACGAGGCTCGAAGGCAGGCCGTGCTCGACCTGGTACAAGCTGTAGAGGTACGGGCCCTGTTATCAGGTCAGCTTGGATGCGGGTGAGTGAGGCGTCGGGTCGGTTACCTGCAGCCAGTCTGCTCCCATGGCCAGTGCATAGGCACAATAGAAGGCTCTCTGAGGAGAGTGCTCGCTCCGTAGTAGTGACGTAGCTTTGGCTTCATCGGATTTCTTGTCGTTATCCTTCTTTTTGGGCTTACTCACTCGAGTTGGCTGGCTCACTAGCAGCCCCAGACAGAGGACGCCGAGAGCAACGAAGTTGGATCGATATTGGTCCATGGTTGTAAGTAATCGGGATGTGTTCAAGAAGGTGCTTAGTTACCCCAGCCACGTATCCCAGATCGCGGAAGGAATAAATACGTACGGAAAGGCAACGAAACCCTCCTTGGCCCCCTACGATTCGTTTCAGACCAGACCGTGGCGGGATCAGTCAGGCTACAAAGCTGTCCCATTTTCGAATGGCCGGGTAGTAACTAGTTATGTAACGTTGGTAGGGACTTGCGCACAGTCGCTGCGACGAGGAGATGTGTCATGTCACACATAGTACGGAGTAGTCGAACCCAACCCTCCCCTGATGCTCGGTGGCACCCGCTGTGAGGACATGCTGCGAAGTAGTTTTACTGCAGCCTGATGAACGACTTTAGCAGTACCAAGTAACGAGTTAACTATGAGGCTTGAAGAGCAAGGTTGGTTGCAGAGTTCCACCCCGCCTGCAACTACTCCGAAGGTTAACCAACTCCATCACACAGACTTGGGGGCTTTAAAATAGTCGTATTCCCCACAGAGACCGCACTTCGGTACGTACGTAGTAGCAGAGTGGGGGGAGGGGGAGGGGGTGGAGGGTAACAGGTACCTAACTACTCCGTAACCAGTTACTGTGTCGTGACTGTGCATGCGTACTAACTATGTACTCGGTACTCGGTACCCTGCTAGGAGTTTGAGTAACCAATCATAGATGCTGCAATGGAGAAGGATAGTCACCGCTCCTTTTTCTCCAGTTTCCATACTTTGTAGTCGACACGGCTCATTCCGACTACGCAACACGAGGCCGAAGATTGAACAGGAAGACAATTCTCGACCTCTAGCGAGTAAATTGTCCACTAAGTAGTAGTCAACTTATTGTCCATACTGTGTCAAAGGACGAAGTGGTCATGAATCGGCCCTTTTCGCATTCACAAGATATCGCGGCAGAATCTACGTCACCCGCGTTTGTTCAACAACAATCAACACTCACAGCTCTTCCTCCGTCTGCTAGCTGCGAGACTGCAACCAACTGCATCCATCCCCAGGGTCGTCTGCGCTGCACCGGCTCTTTGTCATACCGTCCACTCGTCCACTCGTCCCTCGCTACGTATTCATTCTCACGTCGCTAACACGCCCCGTCTCTGCGAGACACCTTCGAGACATTCGGTTCGGAACCCTCGACTAGCTACTCCGTAGTTGCCATATGCATATTTACGCACGCAGATGAAAAGCCACTGCGCCGACCACCCAGGACAGTGTGCGACGTCGGATGCGAAGGTAGCAGGGGAGAAGAAGCAAGCAGACAAAAGAAACATGGCCACCTTGACCACGACTCCTACTGGCCAGACTGGTCAGACAGGCCACTCGTCGAATTCGAGTGCGGCCCATGGCGCCCAATCAAAGCGGCCCAGCCTGCAGCACCATGTCTCGCATGACAGCGACTCGCAAGTAAGCGACCACACTACATCGTCGCAATCCCTGGCTCTCGCCCAGGCCGCCCAGCATCGCCCCAAGAAGCACGTTGTCGGCGGTGGACGCATGCACGCGCGCGTTCCCTCCAACAAAGGCCTGCTCAGGAACCAGAGCCAGCTCGCCTTCGCATCAGCCACCAAACTGCACGCCAATACCACCCTCACCTCAAATCCACCTCAACGCCGACAGCCATCGCCCGAGCCCGAGCGAAGCAGCCGCCCCGACCGACCCATGGCACAACGCCGCCACACCTCCGACGTCAAACTCAGCCGCGACTCCGGCTCCTCTACCAACCTCAAAAAAAACGTCTCGCACACCAGTCTGAAGCGCAACCGCTCGCACGTCGAGGTCGTACCCAAGAAGTCCAAGTCCGTCACACACATCAAGCGCTCTTCCTCACACAAGGACGTCAACAAGCTCAAGGCCCCCAAGGGGTCGGTTCACTTTGACCTTGGCGAGGACGGCGTCGAGGACGAGTGGATTGACGCGAGCGGCTCTGCTTCACCCTATCTATCCCGTCGCGGCTCTGTCGTCAGCAGCGGACAATCTTCTGCAAAGCCGCCTACAAGCCCAGATCAGATGACCAAACCTCCTAAAGACACTGCGCAAACGCCCGCGCAGTCACCAGCAGCACGAGAACCCGCGCATCCTCCAGCGCAAGCCCAGCAGCAGCAGCAGCAGCAACAACAACAACAACAACACCAACAAAAGGAGAGGGAAAAGGACAAACAACCATCACCAGAGACCCAAAGGGTACAGCACAGAGTCAACCTGACTTCGCGCTTACTGAACAGAACACCATCTCACGGCGCACCGCCCAAGATGTCTGCCGAGACGGTTGTAGTCCAGCCGCACCCAGACTCGCCTGATTCCCACATGAGTCGCAAATCGTCCGCAGTCTATGGAACGCCCAAGATCGGCAGCACTCGGGATGAGTTGACGTCACGATTTGTCGACGGCCCCAGCTCAGGCGTCAGTGCCGACGTTGGATCTTTCTATTCGCCTACCAAGCTGTCAACCTCTAGGCAAGGCGACCTTGTCCGCCACCCGCGGTCTATGGGCAACCTGCAGCTGACAGCTGATGACGACGATGCCGATGAAGATAATTATGACGATGACGACGTGGATGAGAGTGTTCTGGCGCCTCGGACACGGCGTCCGTCCTACAAAGCACCACCAGCGGACAAATCCCGAACACAGCAGAAGTTGAATTTACAACGTGCTAGTTCTACCATGGAACCATCCCAAGGCGGAGGTGGCGTGGGTGCCATTAGTGCCGGTCCTCTGGTTGGCGCCGGCGCCTATGATAATCGTGACCCTCGCATTGGCAAGCTGCTTGAGCGTACAGGAATGGAGTACCTCGTTGTGCGGAGATACCAGAATCCCATTGCGCGCTCCATAGCGCGATTGCAGCATCTACCGGGCGCGGACAAAACGCTGCACATACCCAAGCAGAATGGTACAAATGGGTTCATCCATAGCAAGAAGCCATCCGAGCCGGCTGCGTTCAACCGCCAGGCACCTAACACCAGCATGGCAGATGCGCATCGATCACGGCCTCCCACGCCGCGAAGGTCCCATTCTATACGAACGATTGGCGCAAACTCGAGTTTCGAGACTGAGGAGGATCGAGTACATGATCGTCTAAGCGGGTCAAGCTACATCGACGATGATCACGATGGTGTGGCGGCCCTGCTTCGGAACCTTTGGGATAAGAACATGGATTTATCGGCAAGTCAGGATTAGGAGGAACGCGTCGAGCCTGATGTCTACACCCAGCTGTTTGGTCTCGGAACAGTCCGCCGACGACCATTACTACGATGAGAAACAGTATCCGTAGCCCCAGCGCAAACGGACGCACGCGGTCCCGACACGAGCGTCCAAAAGCCCAACTTGAGATGAGAACGGCGTGAGGTCTTGAACATGACGGATCGAGGGAGCCTCGCACTTGGCAACGCCAATAGCACACCGAAGGTGATATGGTAAGTTAGTGATTTACCAACGGGACAGGCGTTTAAGAATGGTGGTTCGGAAGTGATCCACGCTCGGCATCACCTGTTAGCCCTTTGTACAAAATATGTACAACATTATATCAAGAAGATAATAATAATACAAATGGGATGATTTGTTGTCAACAGCAAGTCTTTCCCCCAGGCGAAGTACTGACGAATCGCACCTTTCTTGATGAAGAAAGCTGGGATTATAACTCGTAACTGCTAGTGCGTATTCTTAATAGGGTTCCAAGTCTTGTACACAGTATGAACAAGCTCTACACGTTATTGTCTCTATCATAATTGAAGAGGTTAACAAGCCGCTGCAACACGGACAAGATCAATGTCACGCGCTTCTCTTGATGACAATGTGTCACGCGATTCCGATATCGTCCTTCGGTTGCTTGCATGAATCGACCGGTTACAGTAGCATGCTATCATACCCACCCCGCGCTCAATCATCAAATCTGCGGCACCTCCAGGGTCTCTCACGCGGGGAGGAGGTGGGGGAAATGGGGATTGAGTCAGAAGTACTACGGTGCCTAATTGTCCCAGCGGTCGGGTTTCTATGCCTTGCGTTTCCCATGCTTCACGTGCTTCCTGCTTCGAGCACTGCTGTTAAATTGATGTGATGTCGGCTACCGCGGGCACTAGCTTTGTGTACACAATAGTTAACTACGGGGTAGTAGATGGCCGGTTGAGAGTTTTGGACATGTGACGAGGTGATGAAATGTGGAAACCAAGTTAGGCTGGGAGTTTTTATAATTATCCCACGGTCGGTGCCGTCACTGGCCAGAGCGAAGGCTTGACTTACCCCCTGTCACATCACGGCATCACTTGGATCGAAAGTGCGCCATTACGTTACAACATCTTGGTACCCCAACCAGATCCTTTCTATTTGGTAATGGCAGCAGCGTCCGGAAACCTTCTCTCCACAAGCGTTCAATTCGCCCTCGCCCTCGCCCTCGCTGCTTGGTACTCGATACATGCTCTCTACCGACTCGGTCCTTTTGCAGGAGTCGCCCTCCCGTATCCTTCCGCCTTCGGCGTCGCAGAGTAGTTACGCAATTCGTTCTTGCCTCTGCGCGCGGTTCTGCATTACCACCCCACGAAAGCCGGTCGGCAAAGCAAGATAAGTGCATGCAGTCCACAATCTTGAAGTCCCGACCAAGTAACGAGGACCTTGGAACTGAGCCTCTTGCGACGACGACGGACACGTGCGCGTATTCACGTTCGTAACTCTTACCATTTTCTAATTGCCATGGCTTGAGATAAGGCTAGCTCCCCCTTATCATAAGCTCTGTCGTAATTCGTCAGGTTCCATATATTTGTCAACATTATCATATTCTACTCATGGCCTTGTCCCTGACTTGTGATAACGGCTCCGAGCTGGCCATTCAGCGGCCGGGCATGACAGGGCTTTCCTCGCTCAGCATTCCTGTACGGAGTAACTAACTAGTTACTGTGTACGAAATGTCCGCAGTACTCCGTAGTTACTTGATGTGTGACTGACTGGGTGGCACTTCGATCCATCCGTCACTCACCTCAAAGCTCGCCATCCCGTCTGCCGCATCAGAAATACTCGCACGCAACGACCAATGTCTACTGGGTAGGCTCTAAGCTACACAGTACTGTGTAACCGTGCCGTTGGAATTCCTCCCCCTTGACTCCTTGAGCACCGTCTCTTCCCCCTGATCTGTGCTGAGTGAGAGGGCGCGTCACGAAAGCTCCGAGCCACCTACACGTCGTGTAATAAGTAGGTAACTAACTACCACGTATCGGGCTATTTCTTCGAGATCAGTCTGTGAAGCGCCAAGTTGAACCCACCCGGCGCTACTTGGACTCCATCCCGGCGGTCAACTGCGAATTCCACCGTCGCTTCACGTTGATTGTTTGACTTGTCATTACTATTCCTGCTTATTACTCACGTTTGTCCCGTTCACTCCAAACCTCTCTCCCCCCTTGGCCACCCTTGGCCACTCTTCACCCGTCACCACCTTCTGGTCGCCTCCTCCTTATCAGCTGGATCCGCAGCAGCACGGCTCTCACCCGGAGCAAGACACTGTACCAAGCATAGGTGCCTCTAATGACGCCGATAAGCCAAGCTCATCTCGTACTGGTATCGATTATTACTTAGCCTCGTTACATGAGATTCTGGTACCTGGAACGAACCACCCCTCAAGACCTGCCGGTGCTCCGCGCCTATAACTAGGCTCCGGGGTTGCATGATAAGGGCTAGTTCGCTAGTTAACTAACTACCCAACTGCAACTTGGGTTCACTCGGAAAGCCAAGGAGCTACGGAAGCTATCATCTTCCCTAGTCATCTCTTGCCACTCCCAACCCTTATCTTCTGGCTTACCTACCTTATCATATCCCCCAAGTCCTACTCCGGAGTTGAAGTACTCTGAACTCAGGCACCAGATTCGTTGGAAGCGCATAGTGGTGGGCCCTTGCATCATCAGCTTCTGATCAGCTGCTGCAGATAGCGATCCATAAGCGGTTACATCACCCTGACTCCGTGGGGATACAGCCCACACACAGGAGTCGGCGGCCGGCCCGTAGCTTCTTCATATCTGAGAGGAATCAGATAGGCACGGTAGCGGTTTGCGCCTCGTAGCGGAGCTCGGCAATCAAAGGTCCATGGTCGCTGCCACCCGGCTTCGACTGTCTCGCAGCATGTCTAGCTCAACGGCCGTACCCAGGACGGCTCCCATTCCCATTGCACCCAAACCTCCAAGCACTATACCCAGTCAAGGCAGTGCCGCCGGAACCTACGAAACTTTCTCGGATAGCATGAACGGTCATGACTCCGCGGACTCGGATTCGCCCTCCAACGGGAGTTTCATGTGTGACTTCTGTCTTCGGCGCCGGATCAAGTGCGTTGTGGGCGAGGACGACGACACCAACAGCTGCGTCTCATGTCACGTCAACGGAGTCGAATGCTCTCTAGACCGAAGCCCGCAGCCGCGGAAAAGGAAGCTGGCGCGTGATGTAATAGGCGAAGACGATTTTTGGAGAGGGTAAGTCACATCCACACTCTTGAAGAGGGTACCCCCATTCTGCCCATCAGCCTTCTAGTTATGCACGATCGCCCGGGATGTGGTACATGGGGTGCTCTGTGCCGAGAAGGGAAAGGAGGATGAAAAACGGCCTTGACTAACACACGGTTGGTGTTAATAGTTCACCAGGGCGGTCTGATAACAGGAGGCAACGACAGCACCAGTCAAGTCTTTCTAGCACAATCGCCAGCAATTCTTTGATCGAAGAGATGGCCAACTTCGGGGGTCCGACTTTGCTCAAGCGCACGCTTGGACTCCAAGGCGACCGTTATAGTCAATACATCGGTCCCACGACCGATTTTGAACCATCGCTGATCAACCTCTCGCCATTCGACCCTCAAGACGAGAGCCTGCTCGCACGCGGGACGCTCCGGAAGGTCAGTGAGACTGATACTTTCTTGATGCTCCCCGACCACGCCACCCCTGGGCATGACCATCAGCTCGACGACGTCGAGGACATCGAGCGACTCGTGGCTCCCAATGGTCGCAAGCTGATCGATCTCTACTTTCAAATCGTCCACCCCAGTTTTCCCATCATACAGAAAAATGTCTTCTATGAGAAATACGAGCGATCGTACCGAGAGTTCTCGCCACCACTGCTAGCTGCCATCTACATCCTTGCCATCAACTGGTGGGACGAGTCAGAGGAGCTCTCGAAACTCCGGCGACCAAACGTACAAGAAATCGAAAGATTGATGCGCTCCTCTCTGGCCGATGCCATGTGGAGACCGAAGCTGTCGACTATCCAAGCCGGCCTATTACTCTCACAGAAGCCCGAAGGCGACCAGTGGGCACCGACTGCCCAACTCGTGGCGATCGCGCAGGAGCTTGGTTTGCATCTGGATTGCACCCACTGGAAGATCCCACCTTGGGAGAAGGGACTGCGGAAAAGGCTTGCGTGGGCCTTGTACATGCAAGACAAGTGGGGAGCACTCGTCCACGGTCGACCCTCGCACATCTTCCAGAACAACTGGGTTGTGCAACCACTCCTCCCGAATGACTTCCCGGAAGGGGAATATGACGAGAATGACGTCGAAGAGAAGATGGATTTCGAACGCGGCCGCACCTTGTTTGTGCAGATGGTCCAGCTCACCCAGATCCTGGCTGAGATCCTGGAGACGTTCTATACGCTGCAGGCTATGCAGAACGTCATCAACGCTGGACCTCAAGGCACACACCTTGTGCTGTCTCTCGCCAAACCGATCCAGCTCAAACTGAAGGAATGGTATGCGGCTATCCCAGCTCCGATAAGGATGGACAATGCGCTCTCGATCAGCAGCAGCTCTTCGTCTCGACTGTCTAGCATAGGACACCTTCATTTGGCGTACTTTGCAACTGAGATAACGTTGCACCGCCGGATCATTCGCTCGCTGGCAGCGGATGCGCAGGCCGTGGACGGCTATATCCAACACATCTGCCGCAGTGCCGCGAAGGCCCGACTGATATCGGCAATGGATTTTGTCAACCGGCTCACCCCTTCGCATCTCCGTGCATTCTGGTACTTCGCCTCCAAGACCAACTTTGCTCTGATCGGCACATTTGGCTCCCTGCTGTGGGCGACTTCGCCGGGCAGGGAAGAAGCTGACTGGTATCGCCGTCGTCTCGGAGAGTATCGCTGGACGCTCAGCGTGAGTGGCAAGCCCGGCGAGGGTACAGGGCTGACTGAGTTCGCGATGGGCATGTTGGACATCTCGGCAGGGCTTCTCAAGAAGCTACCCGAGAAGCCGGAGCTCAGTCGCAATGGCAGCACGGCCGACATGATGCTGGGACGGAGGGAGAGCATACTGGCCATGACCATGAACGCGCCGCGCATGGAGTTCCAGAGCGATCTGGCGAGCGCCGATGTGAGCGGCGCCCAGAGCCCGGGTAGCCAGACCGACAGCAGCGACGAGATGTACGACAACTTTGCGCCCATGGGTGGCCTGGCTTCGATGCGCCATTGATTGCTGGACAATGAATTTAACGTCTTTGGGATGAAGGGACGATGACGGTAGTCAATCGGGAGGGGTCTTATGAGTTGGGGAGGGGGGGTGACGGGTTCATGTGTGTGTGTGTGTGTGTGTATGGATGAGGCGAGGGCCTGGGTCACGCCATGGATCTGTGATACCGGGACGATGGCGTGCTCTTTCATCATCTTAAAAAGCCACAGGTCTCGGCCACGCATTTTCTCTTGATGATCTTATTTTCTTTCCTTGCATGTTCGTTGCAGATACCCCCTACGACTAGATAGTGTCTGTTTGGCAATCAAAGTACTCGGTGTTGATCCACGAGAAGATCTACATCGCTCTTGGATTGGAGGCATACGTATCACCGCGTTTGAGGTAGATTCTACCCATGAAGTATTTGAATTCGAAGGCACGGGAAGTTTTAAACGCACAACGACCATCTATATGAGAATATTTCTTTGCGCAAAATCACGCCAAAGTATTTGGCATATGTGACAGGCATGTTCTCGCACTTTAAGGGCAAGCCTACGTTTGTTTGGTGTTCTTATCAGAGACCATGGATATATTCATTGACAACGGCTTGACTACTCTAAGACGTGGGTGTAGATGCGGTTGAGACGGTCGATTAAAGACCGTGATAAGTATGTGTTAGAGAGAGAACATGTCCGGTATAATATTTAACATCTCTTCTTACAAGGGAGCAGATGCTCATATCACTGCTATGATTCGTCTAGAGTATAGGCGCCGAGATAGATTCAAGGATTAGAGGCACTGTCACGCGGACTATATTTGGTCAGTCACTATTTACCATGCATTAAATACTGGAGAAGTTGTAGAGTGACTTTCAGAAGGCAAGTTGCCCATGTCGAAGGATGGGGCTTCCGAACCGAATGTCGTGGTAAATAGGGCCAAGTAAGAGACGCATTCTCAACATATGGTGAGACAGACGATCTTGACCACGAAAGCTCAGCTAGTATAGTTGACCCAAGAACTCGGATTTCCCAAACTTTTAGCTCGTACTACATTCGCTATAGATGTAGAAAATTTACAAAATATGAACAAGGAAGGATATGTGGCTACTCTAGGAGGTACCCAAGATTCAACCACCCGGCCGGCTACGTTATACGCTCATTTGTACATTTTAAAAAATTGCAGGCCGGAAAGCTCAACGCGATGATCGATGGTTAAACCACCAGCTTGGTTCCATCCAGCATCCTCTACGTTAAACGATACACTTCCATCGGCACACACGTATTAACGATCGGTCGACTAGATTGAGATCGGTGATGGTTGTTCTAGGGCTATGTTTTGAGTATACACGTTAAAACCAGCTGTCAATCAGGAACGGCTCTGCCCAAGTACGCACTGCGCATAAATGACACGCCCTAAATAAACCCTAAGCATATGCGCTTATTCGCCTTTCTTCCAGCCTCCACGGTCCGATTTTCCTTGCCTCTCAGCCTCGAGCATGGCATCGAATTCCTTTTGCTCCTGGCTCCGGGCGTACGCTTTCGAGGCATCTGACTCACTATATGAGTAGCTCTCTTTATTCGTAGGGCCTGGTCCATCTCGTGAAGTGCTGGCTCCATCCTGTCGCATGCGACCCCATGCAGTATCGTCCTCAGAACGATCGCCCCTTGCAAAAGGCGAAGCCTTTTCTTTCGCTTTTTGTCTAATACTATCCCAGCTGGAGCCACTCTTGCTGCAAGCTTCAGTTGACTGAGGCCCAGCCCTTTTCACAGGTGCAGAGGTGGGTGAGGCGTCATCCTCACCGAAAGGATCCGGATCATCAAACGAGGCACTTTCGTCGTGTCCTTGCACCCCCCCACGTTGACCTTCTGGTTGTTGAGTTTGGGACTGCGGAGAAGGGCTAACGGCCCGAGCCTCCCTACCTGCTGATGGTAAAGGCCTCCCGTACATGCCAGCGGGGTTTTCCGCGGGGCCTTGTGGTGAGGACTTCATATGGCTCTGATCGGACGGTGCGCCCATCCAGGACTCACTATTCTGACTAACATCTGACCCATAGCTCCCCGTCTGAGTAGCTTCGATTATATGATCCTGTCCAGTCTGCTGAGAAAAAGCCGGTTGGGCGGCATTTTTTGTCTGTAATCGCTGGGTTGGACGCTGCCAGGCCTCCTCTTGAGCGCGTGTGGCCTCCTGGCTCTTGGTTCGCTGTGCCTGACGAGATCGCTGAGGCCCGTTCCTTGTGGCATCCTCCATCGCAGAACGCAATCTGGGGTCGGCTAATAGATCGGCCGTGATTTTCGTCCTCACGATAGAGCTCACAAAAAGACCGGAGGCAAGCCACATGATAGGGTAGTAAACAGCCATCCGAACTCCATGCCAAGCCCATCTAGCCCGAATACCATGAATCAGAGCGTACGACCTGTGAGGGAAGCTTCCAGGGTCGAAGGACACCCTCTTCGGCGTGTAGAAGGGAAACCTGAAAGTTCTCCTACCGTTGAAGGCTGCGGCGGCAGCGAGTACGGTAGCGAGCGGACCTATCCAGGTGCTTCGACGGGCTCCGGCTGCGACGGACTCGCTAACAGCGTCAATCTCAGGCTGGGTCAGTCTACGATTGGCTGCCTTGGCGAGACTGATGGTTTCATTGACAACGACCGAGATCCTGCTGGCCTGGTTGGGTACCCCAAAAAGGGGGAGACCAGAACGGCATCTGGGGCAATCGGTCAAAGTCGATTGTGGCTCCCTCCTCAAAGTAAAGATCCTCGGCAGCGACCTGGATTCTGGGTCGGACATGCGGCCACGGCTTGCTTGGGGTTCTGCCGCCGAGGGAGTCCACACCTTGCGGCCCATCATTGTTGGTGCCCGTGAAGTCCATCTTGAACCGTCGATGCTGGGCTGCTAATCCAACTTTACACAATCGTGTTCGCCAACGAGTGGTGTTCTGCGATTTGTGACGAGAATAATTTATGATGGGAGATGCTGAACGACCCCAGGTTTACAAGTTCAGCAGTTAAAGCTAGTTGTTATCCGTACATGAGACGGGAGCTATCGATGCCTACCTATCATGACGACCGTCGACGGGGCTCCACCCCCCCCCGAAGAGCTCCAATAAAAGGTTCGTAACTTACGGAGTAACCACGTACACAGTAACGTTAACTAACTAGTACTCCGTAGTTAGTTAGTACATACGTTAGTGCGATTTCAGGGAGGGGTCAGTTCCCAAGCCACACTAGGGAGTGGCGTTCGCGTCGTTTTAAGTTGTTGACATGGAATCGCGTCAGGGCAATCGTTCGTCTCTATGCAATTCGCGTCAAGCAAGTTCGCGTCGAGCAAAAGTCCAAGTCATCTCGAAAGACTGCGTGCAGCTAACTGACGTTATTAGCCCAACATGGCCATTTGGGCAACCGCAATCTTGCAACTAACTGAGTTCATGACTGATGATTAACGGTGCTCAGTAAGTTTACTTTACATAATTGATCGACTCTTTGGTTTCCGAACCGTACTGACTGCCCCCTTCGACAGAATCACACTTGACGTACTTTGTCTACCCGCCTCCACCTGTGGATGGGTGTTGAAGGGACCTCCGAATGGCTTGACCCCAAACTAGCCTGCGAATCCGAAATGCCTCTTCAGAAATCATTCTCGGACCAGAGCGATCCAAAGCCCAAGCACAAACACAGGGCTCGTCAACAATGGCATCGTTCGAATGGCCACTCGTCGGCCAACATGGCGAACCCAGCGCCCGACAGACCACTCGCACCTATCTCGGAAAGCAGCAGGAACAAGCTGTACGCTTTCGGATTCCAGCCGCCAACGCCAATTCCCGGAAACGAGAACGGCTTCGTCACCCAAATTGCCGGCGACGAACCGACCGCTACAAAGATCAGCAAAACAAACGACAATGCTACCCCAACCACCAAACTAGCATGGCAGGATCTCATCGGCATGACGGAAGCCAAGCAGGAGGACGAGGACAGGAGCCCGAACGAGCGCATACTTTGGGACACGAGACAAGAACCATCGTCGGTGTCGCTGTCACCCACGGTACCGCGCAGGAGAGGGAAAAAACGAGCGCGTAGCTCGTCACCCATCTCATCTCCGGCCTCCAAACCAAACACGCCAGCCGCCGTCTCTGCCGCCAACTTCAAGAAGCTATCCGAAGCCCTCAGGTCGCCGCATGCAGATCCCGCCATGGAGCTGTGGGATCGCTTCTCAATGGGCAGGTCTGGGTCTATCGCGGCAACACCACTTGGGGTTGTTAATCCTGCCCTAGCTCAGATGATGTTGTCGTCGTCCCCTCAACCCAACAAAATACTGGCAGGTGCGAGTGCGCCAGCCGTTTCCGAGGGCGGATTGCGAAGAGCGACAAGTTGCGGCTCCGTCTGGCCAACGAAACGACGACGTGTCGAACGAGCTGAATATACACCCACTTTTGTCGACGCTGTGGCCGAGCGAAGTCCAAGCGGCGGTTCAAAGTCTTCCATGGTGAACACACTCCTGAGAAGCATGACGGGCGAAATCAACCGTTTCAACGCTGTTCAGGTCCAGCAGGATGCGAGACGACCACCTTCACCTCAGAAGAAGCGCCAGCGCCTAAAAGAAACCGACGGTTCACCCTCGAAACCGCCAGTGCCGCCACCACTACTGTTCCACTCCAAGAAGATAGAGCCAAGTACGGAAACTTCAGAGGCGCCTGGTTTGAACCTCGAAAAGGACGACTTTTCCGACTATGAAGATGCCGATTTGGACGATGATACGCTCATGATACTAGATGCAAGTTTGGCTCCCGAGTTCCAAGTAGACGACACTATCGTCGCGCCTCCACTAGATTCGGGCCCTGCTACAGAAGCTAACTACAGCCCCCTACCACTGGCGGAGGGATCGAAAATTACCTGCGACGAGTTTGGTGACTTGGACGACGATGTGTTCGCGGCCGCGGAAGACTTGGTGGCCCAGGCTGAATCCAGCTTCGAGTCGCGCACAAACCCGGGGCCCATTCCCAAGAACACGAAGGTAGATCGTAAACAAGACCAGGCGGGTGACGCGCGGGATCTGGGTGATGATGCGTTTGGTGACGATTTTGGTCTTGATTTCGACTTCGAGGCTGCAGAAGTCGCTGCAACGCAATCTGCCAAACAGGGCAGCGTCAGTGGATCATTGCCTCCTGTACGTAGGTGACGGGGTAGTCTGATATCGAACACCTGCTAAGTCTGCTTCTAGGCAGCCTCCAAACCCAAGGCAATACAGCGTTATCTCGTGACCAACGTGTTAGAAAGCGACTACACGGATGAGAACGGAAGAACCTGCCCCGAGAAGGTATGCTCAATAGCTCGCCGTTCAACATAGCCGAGATGTTGTCCGCGCGTTGCCCCTCATCGATGTATTGCTAACTTTTGGCCAGATCTTGCTCGTCCAGGTCGATCGGAGTGACGCAACCAAAATAATCAACCTTAGAGGAGACTGGATCGAAACCGCCGTCAGTCCGAAGGCATTTGTGCATGTCATTGGCGACTTTCAACCATCGGGGCAATGCATCATCGACAACAACCAGAACATTCTTATTTTGCATCCCGATCAGTTAATCTCAGCAACAGTCGTAGCTGACAGCTTTACCTGCACACGCCGGGCAGTTCTACAAGACCGTGTCAAGGCGACTAGCGAGGCCTCTCCGCCTCTCGTGTACGGTACTCTGTTACACGAGATATTCCAGGAGGCCATGATGCGCAACGAGTGGACGGACCAACATCTCATGGGTCTGATCAACACTATTACGGAGAAGCATGTCGAAGACCTGTACAAGATCAAGGTCGCGATGGGCGATGCACGCGAGCATCTTCGAAGCAAGATGCCCGAACTCATCGGCTGGGCTACCACTTTTATTTCTTCCGAGCCCAAGGTACGCGCACTCTTGACATTTGCTTTGCCCAGTCGTGCTAATGGGTATATAGACCGAAGCTGTTGTCCAGGGGCGCAATGGAGACAAGGGAACCATGTGTGTTAGCAAATTGCTCGACGTCGAAGAGCACGTCTGGTCTCCCATGTATGGACTAAAAGGCAACATTGATGCTACAGTACAAGTGACTATGAAAGATGGCAAACAAAAAAGGACTTTGACGGTGCCCCTCGAAGTCAAGACCGGGCACAGAGCCACAAGCAATCACCAGGCGCAAACCTCGCTCTACAATCTGCTCTTGTCGGATCGTTATGACATCGAAATCTCGTACGGTATTCTATACTACATGGAGAGCTCACAGACCATACGGATCCCAACAGTTCGCCATGAGCTGCGCCACATGATTATGCAGCGTAACCAATTAGCCTGCTACGTCCGGGAACGAAGTGTTCAGTTGCCACCCATGAAACGAAGCGCAAATGTCTGCGGTCATTGCTACGCTAAAGTGGCATGCTTTACCTATCACAAGCTAGCCGACAATGGCGACGAAGAATCCAGCGGCATGAAGGGCAAATTCAACGAGGTGGTCAAGCACCTGAATACCACGCACCGGGATTTTTTTCTCAAATGGGAAAACTTGCTGACCAAGGAAGAGAGAGAAGGTCAGAAGATGCGCCGAGAGCTCTGGACAATGTTGAGCTCTGAACGAGAAAAGGTCGGACGATGCTTCGCCAACGTCATAATAGAAGAGGGCACAGCGTTTGAGGACAAGAACAACCCAAAGATCAATCGCTACAAGTACACCTTTATCAAGGATACGCCCCCCGCTAGCTTTTCCTTCCTCGACTCCCAGCTTGTTGTTGGAGAACCCATCGTCATCTCAGACGAGCAAGGTCACTTCGCCTTGGCTTTGGGTTTCGTCACTTCGGTGCGGAAGCAGAAAATCAGTGTGGCGGTGGATCGTCGGCTGCACAACGCTCGCCTACGTCGTCCTGGATTTGAGGAGACAAACAATCAGGTCTTTGCCAGTATTATGGAGGTTGTGCCTGAAGGGGCGCCACCTACTCAGAGCCAAGGAATGATCAAGGCGCCGTCAATTCGTTACCGGCTGGACAAAGATGAGTTCAGCAACGGGATGGCCACGGTACGAAATAACCTGATCCAAATCATGTCTGACGGTGTCTTCGGATCGAGGGAAACACGACGCCTAGTCGTTGACCTGACCCCACCCACATTCAAAGCAGTCTCGACCCAGTATACCATCAGTGGTCAAGATACTCTCAACGTGGATCAGAAGAAGGCGATCGAAAAGGTCATGAGTGCCAATGATTACGCACTTGTCCTTGGTATGCCGGGCACTGGAAAGACGACCACAATCGCTCACATTATTAGAGCGTTAGTCCGTCAGGGAAAGAGCGTCTTGCTGACATCGTACACCCACTCAGCTGTCGACAATATCTTGTTGAAGCTGAAGGCTGACAAGACGCCAATTCTCCGACTTGGTGCTCCAGCCAAGATTCACCCTGAAGTTCGGGATTTTGCCACTTTGGCCGCGCAACCAATGAAGACATTTGAGGAGATCCATAGCGCCTGGCATGATGCCCCCATCGTTGCTACGACATGCCTCGGGGTGAATCATCCCGTATTCAACGAACGAACGTTTGACTATTGTATCGTCGACGAGGCATCACAAATCACGCTGCCTATCTGTATTGGTCCCATCAGGTTAGCGCGCACCTTCGTTCTTGTCGGAGATCACAACCAGCTCCCCCTTTGGTACAGAACGAGGATGCCCGAGTCGGAGGTCTCGATATCAGCCTGTTCAAGCTGCTCTCGGACACGCACCCAGACTCTGTTGTCAACCTTGAGCACCAGTACCGCATGTGCGAGGATGTAATGACGCTTAGCAATACTCTCATATACGAAGGTAAATTGAAATGTGGCACCGAAGAGCTTCGCCATCGCAAACTTCATATCCCAGACATGGCTGCGCTCCGATTGAAGCACTTCGATGGAAATACCATAGTCCGCCCTAGAAGCCCTCGCTCATTTTGCACGAGCTGGCAGAATCCCGGCTGTTGGCTCCGGTCTGTTCTGGACCCAGAAGCCCGCGTCCGCTTCATCAATACAGACGCACTTCCATCCTCGGGCGAGGAGGCCAAGGGAAACCGCACTGTAAATCCAACCGAAGCTTGCATCGTCACTCAGATTGTGGACGCTCTCATTGCGGTTGGCGTGCCCGCCTGCGAGGTTGGCGTCATGACCCATTACCGTTCACAACTCTCCCTGTTGAAACACCATCTTCGTGGCCACGGGTCATCCATCGAGTTGCACACCGCAGATCGCTTCCAAGGCCGCGACAAAGAAGTTGTGGTGCTCTCCCTCGTGCGGTCCAACGAGTCCTGCAACATCGGTGACTTGCTCAAAGACTGGCGTCGCATCAACGTTGCGTTCACTCGCGCAAAGACCAAGCTCCTAGTCATAGGCAGCCGGAAGACCCTGCGCGGCTCCGGCGAGGCGGAGATGGTATCGCGCTTCGTCAGACTCATGGAGGAAAAGGATTGGGTCTACAATCTGCCGCCCAACGCCCTCGAGAGTCATTTCTTGGAGCAAAAGGAAACATTGGTTACTGACATCGGTGCCACGATGACGCAGAGGTCGAGCCACGTGAAAGGCAGTCCTATAAAGAAGATAACCATGGCAAAGACGGTGCTGGGCGGGAAAGAGAACACAAGGACGGCGGCGAAGACGGGAAGGGTCACGAAAAAGGCCCTGCTGAAGGGAAAACCCATCCTTCAGGATATCTTTAATGACATCGTTGGAAGCGATGTGTTTTGATTGGCGCGATGTTGGATTATGGACATGTCGAGGTTGGTGTTAAGGAGACTATATACCATACCATATGGATAAGTCCTGCATAAGGCTGGGTGGCGTCCACCATTTAGTATATCATGTTTAGGAAGCAGCATCAACGACGTTCGGCGGTGGTGACGATTTTGATGATACAGTTGTTCCTTGTATCCTTTGTGTGCTGTAAATTAGTTCGCCAAACACTGGTTGCAATCTACCAACCTAAAAGACTGCCGTGGACTATCTGTGTCATGGTGGTGCAGCAAACGGCATAGTCATGCGAATTGAAATGTGAAACAAATCGATTCTCTATGGTATCTTCAACTCGTCTATCAACAGCAGCTCATGTAAATGATTCGCTTTTGAAATCAGTCACACCGTGGTCATGCCACCTCTGGTATCTCGCTCGCTATAGTCGGGGTGTCTTCGTCATCGTCCAGATCACCGCATGCAGTCGTCAAAATCAAGTAGCTTGACGATATAAATCAAAGCTTGTTTTTCCGTGCCACCTGTGCGCTTGTGTATTTTTCATGCCGAACAATGATTATAAAGACTTGTATATTTGCCAATTCAAAGCCATAAACGACACCCTATGCACAAGGGCTAATAGGGTCCCGGCCGGGGTTCTCTTTTCCCCAAGTATTGTTGTGAAGTAAATGTTCCGATTCATCGGAACGCAATAGGCAAGGCGTTGGTATTGCGCCGTAGCAGCGACACCTTTCCCGGGTTGAGGCTGTTTACATGACGATAAGGCCAAGAAGAGCACCGCAAGCAAGAACGATAAAATTGCTTTGCAGGCTCTCACCACTTGCGGCGGCAGGGGCGCTCGACTGAGCGGCGGCAGCGGCAGTACCAGAAGCACTGGCGGCAGCCGTGGATGAGGCAGCGGGACCAGCGGTAGGTGTGTTGACGGCAGAGGAGTTGGGGGAACCTTCAGTGTCGCTGCCGTTAGTCGCCTGGGTCAGACCACCAGCATTGGTAGATGTGGCAGTTGATAGAGTGGTTTGGCTGGCATCGGCGCTCTTGGTGGAGGCAGAAGAGCCGGTGCCGCTAGACTTCGCAGAGCTAACACTGGATGAAGAGTCCGCAGACGAGGTGCTGTCGCTGGTGGTCTTGCCGTCAGTGAGGACCTGGATGCTCTCGTAGGAGCCGGTCTTGTCAGTCCAGTGGTATCCGGTAGCACCCTCCACGTTGTTGCTGTAATCGGTGATGGTGATGGATTGGTACCACGAGTTGAAAGGGGCCTGAGTGAAGTCGGTGTAGCCACCAGCCCACTCGCGAGTGCCTTCGGCCGAGTTCTTGCCACCAGCGACCCAGGTGCCGAGCTTGATCTCCATGGGGGTCTGGGGGAAGCGAGCGCCAGCCTGAGCGTCGTTGTAGTTCAGGGTGCGGACAAGGTTGTCGTTAACGTACCACTTGACTGCATCCTTGGTCCAGTCAAGCGTGTACTTGTGGAACTCGTTTTGGGGGTCGGCGACGTCGTGGTACTTGCCGCGGTCGTAAGTGGTGGTGTCACCCTTTCCGAAGTAGTTGGTCTGCACCTGTGTGGTGTCGGAGCCGATCCACTCCCAGTCGATCTCGTCGAGATCAGCCGACTGGAGCACGAAGCTACTGACGATACCAGCACCGGGGGCGGCCTTGAGTACGACATCAACCTTGCCGAAGAATATGTACTTGCTTCCGGAGACGGTGGGGGCATCCGTCTCCTTGTTGATGGTGAACTTGGCACCCTGGTTGTCGAACGAGATGGAAGTGCCTTCGGCTTCGGAGAAGAAGCTGTCAAAGGCACTCTTGCCCTTGGTGAAGTCGACAGTGATGGTGCTCCCGAGAGCTATGTTATCGGGACAAGCTGAAGGGGTGGTCAGTGTCTAGATTGATGTCTTGTTAGAGGGTGCGCGCTTACTCTTCTCTAGAGGGTTGCAGCTAGTGAAGGTCTGAGCAGCGACCATGGAGCTGGAGGCCAGAACCACGGCCGTGGCGGAGAGCAGTCTCGAGATCATGATGGCGAGTGTTTCTTGTGATCGAAGTGGTTCAAAAATGCCGAGGGTTCAAAAAAGCCAGACTTTCTGCGAGTGCGACGCGACACAGGGTTCTGTTAACGAGAGACAGAAGATGGGCAAATTGAAGAAGAAAGTAGACTGGCGTAAGGAAAACACTAAGACGGCCGGAGGAATGCGAGAAGAGCAACGAATGTGTGGAAGTGAGATGACTCTGGCCTGGTGGACTGGGGCGGCGGCATGGTTTTATTGTCTCGTCGAAACACTATCCTGCTTGCTGCTCCTTGCTCTCAGCTTTGTCTGGTTCCTTCCAGTCAGTCACCAATGACTGATAGAACAGGGGGCGGCGATGGTGGCGCCTCCCTGCCTTACCTTACACAGTACTCCGTACTGAGCACACAACGACCCTGGACCCCTGACTCTATCCAACACGGACACTACCCCTGTGCAGCCAGTACCTGACATGTCGAAGCGGGGCTAATAAGTGGACAGGTACGTCGTATGACCGTCTGCGTACTCTGTAGTACTCCGTACTTTGTACATCTGACAGACCCTGAAGCTCAGGACTTATTTCGTAGAAGGGGAGTTATCACGCGCTGTGCTAGCTTTGGCTGACTAGTCGTGTTGTCTGTTCATAGACTCGTGTTGGTCATGCGTGCATGGCCTACGTAGTACGACCGTCGTTTCGTGGCGGGGGGACTAAGACCTGTGCTAACAGCTAACTAGCAGCGATGAAAAGTGGCTGGCTGGCTAGTTAACTTACCAAGTATCTGTAACGCAACAACATGTATGTACCGAGTGAGCTGCAGACTGTTCATCTCTAGCTATCCTGATAAAACTCTGTATTTCGTAGAAGATGTCCAAGTCAGCAGCAGCAGTAGTATTACCCTATGAACGTGCGGGAGCGGGTTGAGTCTGGCTCCTGGCTGCATGACAATGATGCCGGTTTGTGCAAGATGCAAGTCAAAAAGAGACTCGGGGTTGTGGGATGCTTCGAGTTCTGTGCGGCGCAGCACTGAAGGACGTCGCGAACTTGGAGCTAGTGGAAGACTAGGCCCCTTGGAGCAAGCCAAACACAAACATATTGAGAATGGAGCCGCCTTTTAGATGAGACTGCCACTTAACCGCTGTCCCCCGAGAATGCCCAGCATATCATGGCCCGATAATGAAATTTGACATCAGACGGGGGTGTTGCCTCGGCCGAAGCGGCACAGCACACCACGCCGGACCATCGTCAATTTCGCAAGGCTGAATGAAGACTGGCATGAAGACCTCGAGAATAACGTTTGGGGCGTGCGTGCGGAGCACTATGTAGAGAGGCCCAGAAGGAAAAGAGGGCTGACGATAAGTCTGAGAGCGAGTAACAGATGCAGATGTACTCCGTACTCCGTAGATGCATTCAGGGTCTGTGCCAACCCTGAGTGGATTCAGCAACTCAACGTTAACGTTACTCCGTACTCCGTAGTTAGTTGGCAGCCGTTTGCCGGTTGGATCCCTCTCGCGACAACGCCGCATCTTGCTTGGCCTTGGCACCGTCGTGCCACTTATTGTTCCGGGCCAAGTGTCTTGTCGTGTTGGACAAGATGAAGAAAATCTCGACGTGCAGAAAACGTGCAACGCGACAGGTAGACTTGTCAGATTGCGCCGCTCCCCTTTCTCGCGTGCATACGCTGTAGCTGACTGCAGATAACACTCACCGTCTGCCTAACTTAGGGGGGGTACTTGCTCTTGTTGTTAGTTGCCTGCATCTACATAACGTGCCCCCCGTTAGCTAGCAGGTGCACCCATCCTTCCTCGCACCGATACTTAACTAGTACAAGAAACGTCAAGGGGTTGAAACGCGGAATGCTCGAATGTGTGCACGCTAAAGCCAGTCCGGCAGCAACAGCAACAGCAACAGCAACAGCAACAGCAACAGCAACAGCAACAGCAACAGCAACAGCAACAGCAACAGCAACAGCAACAGCAACAGCAACAGCAACAGCAACAGCAACAGCAACAGCCACAGCCACCCCTGACAACGTCCCGTCCCATCAGAGGCGATCTGATCAACCATGGGCCTTGGCTTTGGAGACAGCGGCCAGGCTGTTGCCAGGTTAATCATGTTCCGCTGCTACCAACTAGTTGCCCTATCTACTACGTCTGGGGTTTCCAGATGCACGCGCCGATCTAAATGGTTGGTCTGTCGGCGTCGTCCATGAGCCATGTCTTCGATGGCACGGAGTAGGTCCGTCTATCCCGCCCACCAGACTAACCTACTGATTTCCTGTGTCTGGTCGGGGGGGGGGGCAGTGCTATTTCTGGTACGGCAACTGTCACGCCTTGATCTTGGCAGTCTCAATAGATTACCACGACACAGTACGTACTACGAGGTACTCACAGACTCCTCGACATGGAAACCTTGCATCCATCCCCATCTACTGTGGTACTCCGTCCAGCACGGTTCAATCCCCGTGCATGATGGATACAGACAGGACCATGGCTCAGCCCACACGCACTCGGAAGCTTTGTGCTTTGACTGCCATCTCCATCTCGCCAAAGAGGCTAACTTGCGACGTAGTATCCGTACTCCGCAGTACGGAGTACCGACTGTGAAGTGGCACTTCGGCTGGAGATATGATATGGTGGGTGCGTCCAGTGCCGCCGGCCCGGACATGTGGCAATGTTCATGTTCGTAAACTGGCCTGTAGGGTGGGTTACTACGTACTTTGTTGGTTATATTTAGCCTACACAGTAAGAAGAAAGACACTACGGAGTACTTCGTACCCGTGCCGCGCCGGGCCACCTGCGAAGTACCCATTCCCAAGTAGTTACCCAACTTTCTTTTCTACGCGGATACTTGGAGTCGTCATCTCCGCTTTCACGAGAAAGACATGACCCACGATGTTCAATAGTCGGATGATGCCAACTAGTCATCTCGTACCTATTGCTTCGTACGCTGTAAAAGTATCGTCTGTCGCCCACCTCGAATTGCCACCGTTGCATTACGGTGTACGCGTGCCTAGGTTGGGGCGTAGTTATGCATCATCCCAGGTACGATCTGCCGGGCTCTAACTACTATCCATATGTGTATAATACATCTCCTGCCAAGTGACTATCCAAACTCTCGTCGTCGGACGGACGCTGCTCGGTGTCGGTCCCGGCTTGGCAAGGGTCTAGTAACGCGGAACTGGGCCTGATTGTCGAGTCACGGACATCAGAACCCAGAGCTTGCGTTGTGTCCGGATAGTTATATATGTAGACTGGCACTGGCCTCATAAGACGGGTAAGTACACGATTGCAAACAGACGAAGATGGCCATTTCCCCGCGCCTCCCTTGACCGCGCGGCCAGCTCATCATCTTTCCCAGAGGCAATGACTCGCCGTCGCTCAGCCATGCTTTTCTTCTTTTTGAAGGGGAAGGGGGAATGCAGCTGCGAGTACGTAGTGCACGGTATTTTCGTATTGCAACCAAGTTGGTACAAGTAACTAGTTAGTTAGCTACACAGTACTTGGGAGTCCGTGACAAGTTTCCAATTTCAAGCTTCACTTGTTGACCTGGACTCTAGTTAGCACTACTCGGGCAGCCGGTACAAATCGCAACTCGTGCCGACAAACGTGCCGACAAACGCGCCAACCAACCAACGTACTCAGTATTCGGTCATTTCGCATACGACACAGCTGGCTGTCGAAAAGGGGCCCCCATCTTGAGCCGAGATGGCGACAACCAGGGTTAGCCCCCGCGGGCAAATGGCATCAATCCACTACAACTTGGAGAAAAGGAGACGCGCGTCGGCATCCTCCCGATGGCATGTAATACGGCATTCACATCTTTGCGTGATAGCAAGTCGGTTCGGAGCCGACTAGCCGGGCCATGAGAGGTGAAATCCGCGCAGACATTTTTGACTAGAGAAATCCGACGTACTATGGAGCCACGGGCTTGACTCTTCTAGTAATTATTGCAGAAACATGCGCGCGCTTTTCCCGCTCTGACCAGCAGCTCTTCTACCGTATCCGTACCTCACCCCGAGACATTTCAGCACATGCTCCTCGGCTGTCATGACCTTACCTGTCGGCGGCTCGCTCCTGTCGGAGGGCACGCACGAACTTTATATCCGCATTGGCGTTGACGAGCGTTGACGAAGAAAGGGATCGAGTGCCTGCCATTGGTGCGATTGTTTATCAACCTGTGGGCGTTGCTTTCGTATACATTCTTGGTCTAGATGGACAACATGTCGCCAATATTGACGACGTAAACGGGCAGGTTTGGTTGCACGGGAATCCAGTCCTCAGTCTCCGAGTCAATCAACTCGAGACCCCCAGACATATCTTGCCATAGACGTGTTATAGCTCCTTAGTATGGTTAACCAAGAACTGGACGTGCATCACCAGAGTTCCCTGGGGTGTGTGTACCGAAGTCAGTGTGGCCAACTGCCCCAAGTTTGGTTGGCATCAACATGTTTCTGGGGCGGGTATTTTGTAGTGCAAGAATCAGAGAGAGTAGGCTTGGGTCACTCGATACAAGGGGGACGAATATGCTATCGCTGTAGGCCAGACCGCTCGCAAGAACTTCCATAATCTGGCCTGAGAACCCGGGCAGTTGGCGTTACTATGTGTCGATTGGAATCCCCAAGACTTGTTCGGGAATGCGCAAAGAGGGGGGGGGTTCCATCAACTGCGGATGGCCTTCCACCTTTGCCTCGTTGAATGGGATGCGCTGGCCGACGAATAGCCCCCGAAGAGGCTGAGAGGTCAGTGTTGATCATGAATAATGCTTGTTCGAGGGAAGCCTGCCTCCGTCGGATTAAACAGGATGCCACCTTGCAGCACTTATGAGCCGCTGAGCTCATAACCATGTTTCTTCAAGGTCGGATGAGCCGACGTCTTCCTTTCTTATTGGGCTACCTAGTGCGAAGAAGTCCTCGGCGGTCTTGAGCATGGAGTCCTACAACAACCTGCCAATGCTGAAGCAGTTGACATAGACCACTTCAACAGATTTGGGAGCCGCCAAATTCGGTGTCTCTTGGACTGATGGAGCAAAAGGTGCTACCCAGGCTTGCGAGAATGTTTCCAACTCACACTCAGCTGACGTTGGGTATACGGGTATTCTCAGCATATTTCAAGACTTGGAATCATGCACATATTATGATATCGATTGCCATATAAGCCCGAAGTCTACCAATGTTGTTATTGTCTCCTGTTTATATATATAAATAGCACGGCGTGTTACCCTTCCAGTTGTGTCTCGTCAACGTTGTCAAATGTCACACAGCTAAGTCGTTGTGGAGGTATGTAGATATTACACAAAGACGCCCAAGCTCATTTCCGTCCCTGTGGTACCCAACTCTTCATGGGCCAAGAGACGATCTCAGCCTTGTGGTTCAATGTATTGCAGATGTATTCAATTAATACTCCCAGACATCTGAGCTGGAAGGATTGTGACGCGAGGCAGCGTACCTGAATCCCTGCCGTGCGACATAGGCTTGCCGCGCTGATTTCGCCTTCCAGAGCTTTGAACTCAGGCATATACGGTTGTCTGCTATTTATTGCACTCGTCTGTTGTGTGCAGGTGAGATTGGCATGAAGTGATTGGTATGTATCGGGCACTGATGTGTCTATGTGAGAGCTTGTAAACACAGTACAACTCACCCAGGAAGAACCACGCCTTATTGGAAGTTAACTAACACTGCAGAATTCCATATACTGTTCATGTCTCCAGCTTCTTGGGAGGTTGTTTGGCACATGCACCGGCATAGAAATAAGTGCTTCGAATCGCAACTTTATGTACGTGCCTCGGAAGTTTTGAGTCCGGACTGTACTCGAGGGGTGGTAATTAGGCCAAAGGTATCCGAGTATATAATCCCAGCGTAACAAACAGCAAATATATGTAGTTATCGATCAATCCCACTCTTCCGCCATGGCGCACACTCCATAACACCTTTCGACGCCAGTGCAGCAGCAACTGTGTACTGCGGCGCGCCCGAGATTGCGTATAGCATATAAGCCGAAGCCGACCTAAAATCCAACTCACAGAGGGCTGTCGTGGCCCGCATGTCTGGGCAAATTGCTATCTTTTTGGTCAGACTGATCTTGCCGAGCCCATACGCAACCCAAGAACACATTGGCCGCACTTGGGGTGTTATAGTCTCACCGGTCTGGAAATCCCACGATACTGCTCTTTCATTGCTCTCTAGACGTCGATAGGAACTAATTGACCAGGGAACACAGGTATGTAACCCTAACAGGCCAATAACCTAGTGCAGTCATATTACACCAACGTGCGTGCGGGATGCGCCTGGACTTGGTCTGCCCTTAGCCCCTAGACCGAGACCGTGGTTGGAGTGCTTAATAGCCTGCTTGTTATTTTGGTTACTTGAAGCACGTCAAGCCTTAACTCTTCTGAGATGACAGGTCTAGTACATCGAGCATCAGATGCCAGACAAGATGCTCATATCACGTTGGCGACACAGCAATGCGTTCGAGGATTCGAAAACCCCTATGAGGTGGACAGGTTTAAAGAAACATAATTGCATATGCCGCTCATGAATAATGCTTAACTCGTTTCACCATCGTATACAGTACAGGCCTCGCTAGATCGTAGGTGTTATACAACTTCGCCATTTTATTTTCCACCCTTCTTCTTCTTCCGGCGGTTCTTCTTGCCCTGTGAGCCACCGCTTGACCCAGCGTTGTTGCTGTTGTTGCTGTTGTTGCTGTTCTTGTTGCTGTCGTTGTCTTCGTCGTTGTTGTCGCTATTATTACTATTATTATTATTGCTCTTGGTCGCAGTGAATGCTGAACTCGAGCCGCCAGTCGTGTTGCCGTCTGTATCTTCGCCTGAAACGTGCTCTATTGTTGCGAGCAGGTCGGCCTCGGAGGCAGTAGCTTCGAGGACAACCTTGCGAACGCCACCTGCTTCGACCACGTTCTCCGTAATACTGCCGCTCCGAACGTTGCCCCTGCGCAGAGTTCGCCGCTCTTGCAATGACCCAAGGCTACTGACCGAGCGCCCGGTTGGTGAGATCTCACCTGCTTGCTGGGACCTTGCCTGTTCTACACTATCGCTGTGGGCGAGGACAGCCGTCAGCGCAGACGATCCCGATTGGGTCCCTGGGGAAGTTCCATAGGTGCGCTGGAGTGCTTGTACTCCGTCCTTGGAAGGAACTTGACCCTTCAGCAGCCCCATTCGCTCGTTCACGCCATCACCTCCGGTATGGTTTTCAGACATGGCGTCTGTCGCCACCGACGCCGATCGTAGCATAGGTCCGGTACCGGGTTTGATCTTCACGGCAGACACCTTGGTGCTCTTTGGGTTGGAAGCAGGATTTGATGGTCCTAAATGCTTGAGATGATCTCTCATCTCCTCATAGTTGGCCTTCAGAGGTACCGTCGTGCGAACCAGCTGGCCATCTTGACCAGCAGAGCTCCTTCTCATCAGTAGCGTCGTCCTAGGGCTGCTCGACAATACCGGCTGCTCAAATTTTCCATTGGTGGAGAGCTTTCCATCAGGCTGTTGTTCGCTGTCTTCCTCGAGATCGATAAGATTGCCGTTCTTCACGGCCGTGTCCTTAACCATGAGATCCTTGCGCTGATGGCGAGCTTTGGGAGCCGGGTGGCTCCTACGGATGGCCTTGTGCACATCAACATATACGTCAGACTCATCGATAATTTCCCTGCCATATGTCAGTAGAACAATTGGTACAGTGGTGCGAGGTCCAACTTACTCGCCAATCAACTCCTCAATGACATCTTCCAGTGTAACAACTCCAAGAACGCCGTGATCCTCTCCAGGGTTTTCCGAGATAAGCACCATGTGCGACTTGCCTTCCTGGAAGAAGTTGATAATGTCCAGACAGCTAGTTTCGGGGCGGGTCTCGGGAAGCGTGGCCAGAGCGAAGTCCCCCACGCGCCTGCCATCCTCAGGATCGTAGGTGATCAAAATTTTGACCAGCAACATGCCAATGAAGTTATTTTGGTTTCCTGTCTGGTGTATTGGAATACGAGAGTAGCCAGCATTCAGAATTTGATCAATAGTCTCTTCGTCAAGCACGGTATCCTCGGACATAATGTAGACGTCGTCCATGGGAGTCATGACCTCCTCGACGGCCTTGCGCTTAAGATCCAAAACGGCGCTGATAATGGTAACCTCATCCTGGTTCAGTCTCTCGTTCATGTCTCCGAGCGACTTGTGCAGGGTGACTAGAGTCTTGAGACCACTCTTCTTGTATATGGTGCCGTGATCCTCGCCAAGAAGATAGTCGAGTAATTTTGCGGTAGGCCACGCCACAGGGGCCATGACGTACATCAGGACGAGGACAGGCTTGGACATGTAGCCGCCAATCTGGAGACCATAGCGGACGCAGAGCGACTGTGGGATGACTTCGCCAAAGATGACAATGAGAACGGTACTGCCAACAACGGCAGCCACGCCTCCGCCAAAGCATCGATCTAGGACGACGGGCAGGGTCTCGTTGACGATGACGTTGGATAAGAGGAGCGTGACCAACACCCAATGCTTTCCCCTCATGAGAAGTTCGTGGACGCGTTTGGCGTTCTTACGCTGCGGTTCCTCCGGGTCTCGTGAGATGACCTGCAGGTATATGCCGTCCTGTCCCATTAGCGCAATGGTGAGACCGGCAAAAGCGCCTCCCAGGAGCACCAGGGCCATGGAGATACCAAACAGGATCCATAGTGTTGCGCCCTCGGCTTCGGGGGCGTTGTCGTGATGGTCGGATGGTAGGAAAGCCGTCGGCGCAGCAGCGACCAGGGACACCATGATGGCGCGGCTGAGGCCCAGGAAGGCCGGGCGAATGATGCGCAAGGCAATGTCGCGTGTTGACGGCATCTTCAGGTATTGGTATACCCGGAAGCCTGGAGGGGAGGCTTCTGCGTTTGTCTGCTGCGGGTTGTTGGTGCTGCATACAGCGCAACGCGTCGTGTGAAGAGAGGTGGAGCTTGGTAGAAAAGAAGGGACAGGGGAAAAATCTACTGAGAATCGGCAATGACGATTGAGCTGCTACTATTACTAGAGCTAAGCTACCCCGTGTTAGTAGGGATAAGTAAGTCCGCGAACGGGCTTACTATCTCATTTCTAGCTTATTAAAGTCGCGACAAGATATGTATTAAACCTGGAGTTTTTTTTTTAAATTCAATTTTAAACTAGTAACATATGTATAATATATGTATTAATTATAAGTTTATTAGCTTTATTTTAACATAATAAATATATAAAATAAAACACAAAAGTAGATGATAATATATTAAACATTGAACTTAGAATCTTAAACAAAATTTATAGCTTATATTTTTATATACAAGTAAGTATTACTACTTGATATTTTTATTATACTAAGTTGTATACAAAGTAGCTAATAGTTTATTAAATATTTAACTTAAAATCTGAAACAAATCTTGTAGCTTATTTTTATAGACAAGTAAGTGTTATTAATTATATTCTTATTCTATTAAGTTTTATGTATTTTAATAGGAGCAATTAAAGTATAGTAAACATAGAACTATAATAGTTTTTATAAGACCCTGTAAACCTAAGACTTTAATAAGTTCATTAAGCTTATATTAAATCTAGGACTATAATAGCCCTTCTAGATTCTATAAACTTAAAACATTAATATGTTTATTAAGCTTATAGTAACGCTATATAGTATAGGGCTTTTTACTAGGTCTAGCTATTATATTATATAATACGTGTAGTTAGAAGTGCTACGAGCTTACCCTATAGCTATCCCGAACCGGATTTTGTCTACGACTAAGTACGCGAAAAATGTGCGAGGACCGGATTACTTTTTAGTAGTTGTAAGTTACTATTAAAGATAAGTAGGGGTCTTAGTCCCTAATATCTCTATACGCAGTCTCTCTTTAATAGCAGTAACGCGCGCTGTTAATCCTCTTTACTTAAGTGCAGTATCTTAATATCGTTATAGTACGTTATCCGAATTGCTTAAATGTTTAATATAGTTCTCTACATAGACCCGGAGACCCCACTTAGGGTTAAAACTCGGCTTAGCCGCTTTAAGTGTAAAAAACGAATTTCCGATAAAGATTTTCGCTGCGTTTCTATAAAACGCGACTTGTAACCACTAAAAAGTAATCCAGTCCTGCACATTTTTCACGTACTTAGCCGTGGTTAAAATCCGGTCCAGGATAGCTGCAGGGTAAGCCTGCAGCACCTCTAGCTATCTAATATAACAGCTAGACCTAGTAAAAAGCCCTATATTATATAGTAGTACTATAAGTTTAATGGACCTAATAAGGTCTCAGGTTTATAGAATCTTATAAAGACTATTACAGTGCCAGATTTAACAGAGGATAACGACGGAGTAAAATCGTGGTATAATGAAACATAACTACTACATACGGTACGTAGTAGCCTGCGGTCTTGGGGTCGACCAAGACCTAGATGTTAATAGGTGCTTTTAATGTGAGAAGAATAGGATAGCAGGGGATTTCTAATAGTCTCTACGATATAACCATGTAACAAGTGTGTGCGCGATTAACCACTGCGCTAATAGACCAAAAGATCTACCAATCTGTAAAGATAGGCTCCATAACAGTGGATGGCATTACCAATTGCGCCAGGTGCGCCGCGCGCACTGCGCCAAAAGATAAGCGGCCATTGAAGTAAGCTTGTTACAACAACGCATGCTATTAGGGATTATAACGGTATACGCGACTATACCGTTACACAATCTCTGCACCTTCGTGCCGAGATTGCGCGCATAACCACTATATATAGCTACGTCTCAATTAACAACGTCTAATATCTTACTAGACCGTTACAAACCACGACTTATCCTACTCCGTAGCAGGGTAGAAATAACTAATCACGAGATATTAATAATAGGAGGGCAAAATATAATTATAAAGTGCGATAGCTAACTAAGAGACTCCTATTATTAAGGATCGGATTATCTACTTATACAAATGTAATAATGCGAAGTGTTGGACTAAGTATATCCTTGTCACGTTTTAGCTGCCCCTGTTACAATAAAGATTATAGTATAACTAAATAGAAATACTATATTCGGCTACTATTTTACTATATCTATAATAAGGTAGCGGCTAGAAGAGTAAAACTCTAACGCGTAGATAGCGTTAATAATCCTATAAATAAATTTATAAAGCCGTTAAATAGACTGGACTTCGAATATTAAATAAAAACCTTTTAAATATAGGCTTTTCACGATTAGTATCGGTTTTTAATAGTGCTATAAGGTAGTATACGCGTATTTTTACCGAGTATTAACGTTAAATAGATTAGTAGCTACGTGCCTAATAATTAAGGTATTTCAAAGCCTAGAGAGATACAAATAGAGTATTTACCGCGTAGTTACAGCACTAATCAACTCGAAGTCGATTTTACAGGGCCTAACTTAGAGGGCGGTTAACTATATTAAGAGGGTGTATAAGGATATTAAAGTAGAACCATTACCGTATAAGCGATATATTCAGTGTATAACGCTAGACAATATAGCTTAATAACGGACCCCGGTCTTTTACACCTTTTTAGACGGTCTGCTATATTATAGCGCATAGATCCTAGTCCTCTACAATACACACTACTCAACTCTACTACGTTTGCCCGCAATATAACTATAACTTATTCTACTTTATAATAGAGCGGAAATAACTAATCACGAGATATTAATAATAGAAGAGCAAAAACATATTTGTAAGATACGGTGGCTAACTTAGAAACTCCTGTCATCAAGGATTAGGTTAACTACTTATGTAAAGACAATAGTGCGAAGTGTTGGACTAAGTATATCCTTGTCACGTTTTTGCTGCCCCTGTTGCAATATCTGCTAAGTAACTATTCTTCTATATTGCTAGAATACAACATAAAAGAGCAGTGATGTGGCAAACGGAGCTGCTCTGCCTGGATTTAGAATATATACGCTCATGGCATATACACCTCGACAATAACGGGGGCCAACCACTTCTAGGTACTCCCCGAGACGTGGTTTTGAGTCTCGCATTACAACCTACCCGCCTCCATACTCTAGTCATACCAGATGGCGTTCATACCGAAGCCAGGCTCGGGTATCTGCACTCGGGCAACCCGTCCAAGAAACTCATCCTTCCACCTGTATATCTCAAGCCAACCCTCCTGATCGTCCGTGATGGCCACCCACTCGTCGCTCCAGTCGCACGGCGCAACAGCATTGCTATGCCCGCCGCTGGTAGGCGTCGGGTTCAGGCAAATCTGCGCCTCGATCGACCCGCAGTCGTGCAACCGAAACGCTGCGATGTAGCCCTGGAGGTCGAAGCTGTTAGCTCGCGACGTCGCGAACAGGTACTTGCCCGATTGCGTCAGCGTGCAAACGTCGCTGCGGTACATGGTGTCATGGTAGGGAATACCGGGCGGGATCAGCGGGTACGAGTGGTGCGTGTAGACGGGCAGGTGCGTCTGAGGATCAATCACATATTCGCATAGCCTGTTGCCCGCCTCCATGAGCGCGTAGAGGTAGTTACCTGTCGGGTGCATAGCTACCCATCGCGGGTGGTCTTTGGCGTCCGGCGCCTCAACCGAGCCCACGAGCGTGAGCTGCCCCGTGGTGCCATCTTTCTTGTGTGTCCAAATCTTGTTGGCCTTCAGATCGGCCGAGTAGAGCCAGGTCTCTGTCGGGTCGAAGACCATGCCATGGATTCCCGTATTCGGTTGGTATTCGTAGTTCTGTACATTCTCGGCCAGCGCACCCGAATCCGAGACCTTGAAGACCGAACCATGACCGGCATGCTGATAGAAGGGGTTGCAATACACGGCGTAGGGCGGTTGCTTTGCAGCAAGCAGGAAGATGGCGCGTGTGTTGGTGTCGGCCGACGATGCTAGGGCTAGACGCGGAAGAAGGGTCAGCTTCCGGGTAGTCAGGTCACTTTGGGCAACACCACGACAAAACGTACGATCGTGAAGCATGGGATGGGATACCTCGTGGACAATCTCGGTAGCGTTCTTCACCGAGAAGCTGGCCCACTTCTTCATGGCAGCGCCATAAATGTTCTTCTTGTTGTGCTGTCTCAATCATTCAGCTAAATGTCCAGCCAGCCTCGATACGCGGCACAGGCAGGCTTACATCAAACGTCATCCATGAGATGGGCTCATCGTGAGGGATCTCTGTCCGTTTCACCAATTCGCACGTCAGCTTCTCGTCGTCGAATGCCACCGTAAAGATAGCCCCTGGAGGCGTCCACGTCCCGATCATCAGGTGGTGGACAGGCATTTTTGCAATTCGTTGGCAGGCTGAGAAGGAGAGCACTGTTGGTCGTCTTAACGGCGAATATAGTCTCAAAAGCATGAAGCATTCGCGGGGGGTGATGATGGTATCAACGTCCTATGAAAGCTGAGTCTTCCGCGAAACATGACCATCTCCACATCAAGTTCGACCCCCTTCCTTCCTTACGAAGTGCGAAGTGCGAAGTGACTGTACACCTACTCCGTACACACGAAGCAATTCTATTCATTGCCCTGCCAATACGAAGTACGTAGCGAGCCACTAAACGTTACCCCTCCCCCTCGTTTCCGCTAGCTGCAGACTAGGATGTGGGGAGCAGGAAGAACATTCAACCCAGGCACCAGCGGCGGTAGATGGCTGCGGCTTTCACTGGCGTGTGAATAGAGCAGATGACTTGTATCTGTAAGGAGTACGGATAGCTGGCACGGAACCCACGATTGCCATGCGTGAACTAACGGGTAATTACTTCTCCCCTCTATCCGTACGGATCCCCAGTTTCGATGTACTGTGTACTACAGACAAGACCTGTGCGGGCAAACCAAGCTACTGAAGTTCTATCTGACGAGGCCGTCGCATGAGTAAACCAAAGCCTCCCACTCGCCAGTGCACAACGTGATGCACCCCACCACATCTGGACCCCAGCCCCCAACTACGTAGTACTATGTACAGTATCCGTACGTACTCCGTAACGTTAGTTAGTACCCCCACTTCACTCATTTACTCGAGTACTTAACTTACTCGAACCATCCGTGCTTATTACTTATTACTTACATACTATGTAAGAACAACCTAAAGTGCTCCGTAACCGTAATGCTACAGGGTCTACCTCCGTACTGTGTAATTATTGCCTATTACCGCCCTGCCTGCCGCAAAACAATGTGCCTCGAAGTTACTCCATGCCATGTTTATCCCAGTAGACTCCATACCTCACAAGATACTATGTAGTAGCATGTGTTAACGTTACTAATACTCGGGCTTCATCCACGCACCCTGATTCATCCCGTACCAACTACTATGATGTAAAGTTCCATACTACCTAGGTAGAGATGCGTTCCCTGCTCTTGCTCCCCTGCATCATCCCGGCATGTTCACTTAGCAGCAGCACCCGCGTCTCGGCCGCATTGAACCACATGGGTCTCCCTCTCACTGAGGGCAATATTTCACCCGGTCACTAGCGTCGTGATGACCTGAAGCATTTGGGGACACCCCAAAACGAGACCGAGAAAGTCAGATTGGGGGACTATTCGCTGCCGCGAGACCAGTCCGGTCCACTTACGCGCTTTGGTTCGTGGCGGGGTTTGGTTATGGGGGGGACCTATCGTTGTCTGTTTACATATTCTCTCTCTGATGCGAATTGGGGAGCGATCGAGAATACATATAAGTCGAGAAAGGCCGTCCTGAACCTGCGTTCGGTTTGTGTCCAACCTGCTATACACAATTTCATATTCTGACCTCGTGGCTACAGTGACGAGCTCCTCCTTTTGCCTACGCTTACCCAACTCGAGCAAAACATCCCTTCTCCCCCCATAGCATCCACCATCAAGATGGCCGAAGCTACCGGCATCTCCAATGCGGCGCAGAAGCCTAACCCCTCCCGGTTCGATCCTACATTCACACAGCGTGTCATCGATACCATGGGCCCCAAGACCACGGAGCGGAATCGGGTTGTGCTGGGTGCCCTGATCAAGCATATCCACGAGTTTGCCCGCGAGGTCGAGCTCACGGTTGACGAGTGGATGGCCGGCGTCGGCTTCATGAATGAAGTCGGTGCTCTGTACGAAAAGTCGGGCAAGACAAGAAACGAGACCCACCGTGTTTGCGACGTTCTTGGCCTCGAGACGTGAGTGCCTCTCTGGGAATGAGGCAGGCAGCGGGCTGTGGATAACCGTACTGACACGAAAAATTACAGCCTGGTCGACGAGATTGCCCACAAAATCATTGCTGAAGGCGACGTCGACCCCACCTCGTCCGCCATTCTCGGCCCCTTTTGGTCACCCAACGCCCCTTTCCGCGAGAACGGCGGGACCATCATTCAAAACCCTGCGCCCGGCGGTCGAACCGCCCTGATGCACGGTGTCATCAGCGACTTGGTTACGGGCAAGCCGATCCCCAATGCCATCTTCGACATCTGGCAGGCCTCGTCAAACGGAAAGTACGACTTCCAAGACCCCGACAACCAGACCCCCAACAACCTGCGTGGGAAGTTCAAGACCGACGAGAATGGCAAGTACTGGTTCTACTGCTACCACCCGACCGCCTACTCTCTGCCCCAGGACGGCCCCTCGTGGCAGCTGTTGCAGATGATGGACCGTCACCCCATGCGCCCGGCACACATTCATATTATGGTAAGTCGAAGAAGTGTGGCGGACAAGTACCCGTAGGACATCTCTTTAACGTCCACCCAGGTCACACACCCCGAGTACAAGGGCTGCACCACCCAGTTATATCCCAAGGATGACCAGTGGCTGTCTACGGATACCGTTTTCGCCGTCAAGGATGACCTGGTTGTCGACTTCAAGCCGCTGAAGGGCGATGACAAGGCCGAGCTTGAGCTAAACTACAACGTTATTTTGGCGCCCAAGGACTACAAGGTAAGTTGTATCTTGTCACAGGCCAGGACAAAGCCCCTCCTTGGATTCTATGCACTTGCTGACTCTTATTTACAGGGCAAGCAATTTTAAACGAGTACCGTACGGGAAGGCTTTCTAGGAGGCATGGTTGAGTCTGGACGGAGGTCAAGCGCAAATTATGAGCGTATGGCAGCAATCTGTTGCAGCTCTTGTCCGAGTTTGCCGAGGTGGAATTACACCGGACGATGCCGATACCACGGCGAAGATGTTTGTACTATACAAGGGAGTTGGTATATATGCTCACGAATGAATATGTGATGGAACCGTCTCGCGCATCCCTGGCAGTATTTTTGCAACGTCATCTTGGCTGGCCATCGGTGTGGCTTAGGGACAAAGTCATCTCGACAGCTATGGCCTTATGGGTCCAGTACGAATCGACAGGAGACACTGGCGTTTAGTCGAGTCTCCGTGGCTATTGCCTTGCAGCCTAGTCGAACATGGAGAAATGCTGGGGAAGTGGAAGAGGCCCGAGTAGGTAGTCACCCTCTCAACCTCGTGCAGTCTGAAAAAGGGAGGCGAATTCTTACAAAGCACATCTCATGGGTCCATCCCAGCTCCATTTATCTTGTACGCCCGCTGAAAAAGCAGAGCCAGATGCTGGACATTCGTGGTTGTTTTCCCACGAGAATATCAGGTGCCATGGCAGCGTGTCTTGACGAGTAACCAACTAGCAGATAGTTACTAGTTACGCGTTTGCGTGTTGAATGTGTGCGTCCTTTGGCATGAATAGGCGGATTGCACGAAACAGGTGCCTGTTAGGATATCCGATACGGATAGTGTACCCTTGAACTATGCCAACCCACCCTCAGCTCAGGCAAGGCAAGTTGGGCCGAGTTCATATGCGCCGTCTGACAACGTTCAAGCCGCGCAACTTAGCTAAAACTTGCAGTATGTCGTTCGGACGAAGCCGTTGCCGTCCCATTTTTGGATTTGGACTCTGACAATCGCTGTCGAGTGTGCCACCCCTCCCCCCGGCTGGTTTCGATGTTTTGTCATACAGCTAACTAAGTGGTTACACGTGACGTAGCTTTGAAACGAAAAGACGGCTTGGCAGCTCGAGCATCCTAGTCCTAGGTAGTTACCAGTAACTACAAACTACGGATACTTCTCAACTAGTTAACTTATCACTTGACTTGCGGTCGTGCGACAACACGTTGGACATCAGGGGTATTATGCATACCCTTGAATATGGATGCGGCTCGGCGCATTCGTGCCGAGCGCCTGGGCTTGTACGAAGTAGGTAATCTGAGGGGCTCGGGCAATTAACTAGATACTGGACGTCGATCTTGCAGGCTGCATTCATGCAGGAGCACGCACTCATGCCAGCCAGTCGATTGACGTTACTGAGTACCGGTACACGAACTTTTGACCGTAACTAGGCAACTAAGTTAGTAGCAACCGTACTCCGTACCTCCCGGGGCCTTTGCTCTAACTTTACAAGCTAGGGACGGCAGGACGCACCAGATTCTTTCCCACGCACACATCGCCGACGTTTCTGACACAATCACAGTCACCAAATGCTTAGTTACACAACCCGTCGCTCTGATTTCACACGATGAGGGGGTGTGCAGGATGGGTTTCGCCCGGCAACGGATTCCACGCCGTCCGAGCCCATGTTATTGTTATGGACGGCGGAACGTTGAATCGGCTCAGTTCAAGTCCATCCTTGCTTCTCATTATGCTGGTGCATTTAATCTACCGTACTCGACTGGAGGTCATATCATACATGAATCCGTGTAATGTGAAATGTGCTGTAATATCATACACTACCTAGGTCTGAAGAAAAATAAATCCGGAATGACAAGCAGTGATTGAAAAGAGGAACCCCCGAATGCCATGCTAACAAGGGCCAACTTCGTCCGTGGCAATATTCCGTAGAGACTGTGTTTGATCCCGTGAGCGGTCGCTCCAGACCACGCAACAGTGCAGTGAGTGAATAACTAATGCGACTGATGATGCGGCGAACGTGGCTGGCTACACGTCTAGGCAGTACTTCATAGACGTGCCCCCATCATCAATCCACAGTTTTCTTGGCCAGTAACTCTTCCAAGCCGTCAACATATCCCAGCCGGTGAATCGCAAATTCTAGCTTATATGGCAGCTTCCGGGATGCGTGCGAAGGACTATCCGACTGGAATGAAGGAGAAAGGAAGGGGTTTTGGGTAGTAATCTTGTCCGTTCGTTAGGCAAAAGCACCCACAATAGACATGGCCGCAGCTATGATATAAGTCAGTATACAAATGTTCACGACGCTGGATAGACATCCGCCTACCTCCTAGTAGAACGCAAATGAATGCTTGCGTCTTGTCCTTCTTGGTCATTGTCAATTGAGCTTCCTCGGAGAGGAAATCCTCGGCAAGAAGATCAACTGTTGCTGCGTAGATAAGAAGACCGGATGAACTGGCATTGATTAGATTCATTGTTGCTCAGCTAGGAAAATTGCATGTATTGAACTTACATGGAATTGAAAACACCGACGATGATGAGTCCGAAAGCGCTATTTGGGTCGTATGAGCCGAGAGTCATGAGACCGATGGCTTGACCAATTGGAGCAGTGGTTCCAAAGGCAACCACGAGGAGCCAAGGCTTGATACTTCCCTTGGGATAAGGGACAGCGGCGATACGCGACCCTAGACCGAGGCCCTCGAACATTTGATGGAAGACAATGGCAATGACGAGAATAATGAAGCCTTCGATGGTGATGGAGATGGTCATGCCAACGAAAACCGAGTGGAAGAGGATACCTCCCTCGAGTAGAGTGATGTTCATCGACATCCTCTTGTACACCATGGGATCGACTTCCTGGCCCTCCATATCAAATGAGTTTTGAGTGATGGAAGTTTGCTGCTTGGGCTCCTCGCTGTAGGCGATGCCTGCATTCTTGACTATTGCCATCATTTCCAGGCGCTGTCGGACATATTGTTCGTAGAAAACGATGAACCAAGGGGGCATCTCTGACGGAGAGAGGTCCAGGTCCGTGTTCTGGTTTGCGAACGGGTTCTGCGCTCGAGCATTCTCCTCGTACCTCCTTTGGGCCATCTTCTTCTCGTAGTTAATGTCTTCCGTCTGGAAGCTTTCTCGATCATGTCGATGGGGGCGAGGCGGAGTGGCCGGATCTTGGCGCAGAGTCATGCCGGCCAACTTAGCCATGGCTGCTGCTGAAGGAGCCTCCTCGAAACCCTTGGCACCGCCGTGAGAGTGACCACCCATCTTTGCGTTGAGCCACATCTCGACAAGGAACAGGGCAAAAAGCGATGCCATCATAATGACACCAGGCATCGCGGGGTAGTCCTTGATGAAGAGATCGGGGAGGCATGGATCGGACAAGCTCAAGAAGGCTGTCGGGAGAAGCTAACGTGAATACATCAGCAGAGCTCAAAATGAAGGCGGTGTTTGTCACTTACATGAACAAAGGCGGTTGCGATCAGCACGCCAGTGCCGAAATGCTTGCAGATAAAAAAGTCTTCTCTGGTACCTTCAACCAGGACACTTTCTTGCAAGCCACGGGAAATCCAGCACCTAAACGTAGTAGTGTCAGTAAATCTTTACCCACAAATCACGAGTGGTGATAGGTATGGGCATACCAAATATAGACGCCACCAACACAATGACTGGTTCATAAATTAGCTTGGTCTCTCTTCTCTTGTCCGTAAGGCTCAGTAACCACATACATAGCGCTGCAACGTGCATCGGCAGGTCATATTCTCCCTGCTCTTCACCACTGCCACATAGGGGCTTTGTCTCATCTGCCACGGCGGCCATGATGTCTATTGTTTCAGCGTTGGGTAGGCGAAAGGCGGTAGGCGAAAGACGGGAGGCTTATGGTCGAATTCGAGAGAGGGGACATCCAAGGCTGTCCCGCAGCTCTTGGGATAACGTAAAAGGGGGGGGTAAAATAAAAAGAGAGGCAACGATAAGATGACAAAATCCTCTGTTGATAGAAGAGAAATAAAACCAAAGAATGAGAGGAAGAGACGTGAGAAACAGAGTCAGTCTCAGGATACAGTCGGCGGCAATGTATAGAGTAAGACCCAAGATTCACGGGAAAACGGCGCAAAACCAAGCTTTATACGAACACCCGTTTCCATTCCCTACACCAATACGGCCATATGATACTCAGTCGTGGTATGTGCAGCCGGGCCAAGGCCGTGCCTCTGATCGAGGAGGAATGGGTAGCCGACGCCAAGTCAGCTCTCTGTTTGAGACCCCGAGAGGCTCGCTGTTGATGGTGCCATGGTCCCATGGTTACGTCCATGTCGCATCTGTCGATCTATAATTTGACATAGGCCCATGAATGTAGACCCTCCAGTTGATCATAGTCTCATATAGCCAAGCTGCACTTGCAGGGTGGAAGGCTACCAGGTAATCCCCACGGGAGACCATTTCAAGAGAAGGCCCATAAGCTTCGCATGCAACTTGGCGTCAGAGAAGACAAATGTTAGTCGTAGATCTTATGTATCCGACGTTGACTGCGTGTGTACATCGGTCGGGACGGCCAGGTCATCCAAGGTCGAGCTAGTGCTATCCTCTAATGGGTATGAGCTATGAATAGAACCAACTGCTCACCGTACCTACTGGCACAATCGCAGTACATGGTTTGTGCACACCAAGATAACGACCAGCTTGTTGTTACCGGTTGCCCGGTTGTCAGTTGTCGTACGGTCGTCGTTGCTTCTAGGTTCGAAAAGCATAGCCGAAACTTCACGGCCCAGGGTCATCCTTTCTCGTGCCTGTGCCGAGGACAGGCCCCGCTCGACGAACAGGACGTCCAAACGTATCAGTAGGCCGTGTGTCGATTGAAACCAGTGAAATTCGACAGCCCCATTACGTGGGATTCATTGTGGGAGCCACCATTCTGGAACCGGGCTACCGAGGAAGTGAAAGATGGCCATAAACTCATGGCTTACCAGCGGGTCAGTCCATCATGACAGTTGCAAGCGGGCTGACGGCGACGGAGATCTTCGGGCCTGGCTGGGGGTCTGGAAACATCCAAGGCAATAGCATCTGGCCTCTTTTGCATTCGTCGTATGTTAGATCCGCATTGGAGACAAGCTCAACAAAGGATGCGTACCTGGAGAACAACAGCCTTGGCAATAACTACCAGACCAGACCAGATGAGACCAAGTCTCAAGCTGTACTCGACTTTACTTGACTGGTTAGACTCGCAACTATTGTGTATGATACCGACGAAGAGGAGGAAAACAGTACTTCTGCAATGAGCACAGTTGCGTAGAGTGCCAAATGTGGTTTTTGAAACGATACCACTGAATGACAAATGTTCAATATAGCAGTTTGACTCTTCGCGGGTTTTCCTTTCTTGAAACGAGATGGGGACTTGGCAGGTCTTGGACGCCATCTCGTACTCCGTAGTCGTGACTCGTCCTTTCACAGGCTAAACTGCTGTACTCCGATCATCTGGAAATATATACCCAAACCCATGCTAAACAGGATCGCCGCGGCTCTCGGATGCGCCGAATCGGGATCGGAAACGAAACTAGACCAATCGGGACTGGAGGGAGATAGATTCCGATTGCTTGTATCATCAGCATCTGCACCCCTGTTTATTTAACTACACCCGAGAAAGAAGAAAAGCGTGGTTAGTCCCTCGAAGTATCACGTCTGGTATTTGAAACAGTACCACTAGGCAGCAATTATTCAAGAGGGAAGCTGTAGCCTGGACGGAGCTACTCACTCCATCGACAGCTGCAGTCAAGGGAAGGATTGGCTGAAAATAAACTTCGATCAAGATCAAACCAAGGTTCATTCGTGCATCTGATAGTTAGTTTATTTCCCCAGACGGAGCGGGTAACAGCCAAGAGATATGTCGGGCAATCTCACCCATATACATGGGTCCAGTCAAGACAACCGACTGGCTATGGCCCATGGATTGGTTTGGCTAGTCAACGTTGTGACAGTCAAAATCATATCTCAACCATACAGAGTGTCGAGAAGGTCGATTCTTACCCGCGAACCACTCCGTATCAGGCAAGGGTGTAGCAGTCACAGCAATCTCTCAAACAGTAACCACGGCAGGATTTCGCGCCTGCGATAACCAACGATGCACGCACGACTCTGCCGCCCCGCAGCCACTCGGGGACACCCCAGGCTCGCCGTGGTGGCAGGCTTTAGTATATTACCGTTGCTGCCATCGTACAGAGCCTTAGTCAAGTTCCTCTTCCGATTAATACACCTTCCACATTATTATTGGCCCAAGTTTCAACCCTGAATGCGCAACATGACCGGACCGGCGTCTATCCCGTCCTCCTCACCCGTAGTGCTGCCCATCGGTATGTTATGGTTTCTGTACCACCCACTGTTACGATAGTTAAGCGGTCATTCGTCTCTGATCACCGAAGGTGTCGGGGCTAAAACTGTCAGCCCTATATCCCAACACTCCGCATTTGTTGCTGCTGTAGACCATGGCTAATTTACGGTGAAGGGAAATCGACCGATACCAGCACAGTCACCGCTGCGGACGATTATATTACACCCGCCACCCCAGTACATGCCAATCCACCCCTGATATCTACCAATGGGAGCTATGACAAGATCCCATCCATGTCAGAGAAGGCCATGGCTACGCTCTCAACACTAGCACCGGCATCACCAGAACTTGATCGGGCAGACCCTCTGCAGTTCGGTCGACATCGTCGCGACAACGTTACCCAGCGTCAGATGAAGATTGAACACCCGGAAGGCAACAAGAGGAAGCTCAAGAAATATTATCATCGCCAGAACGAGATGATTGACCAGTTCCTCGGTGTTGAAGATGAAGAGCAACTGACGATTGCTGAAGATGCTCGCGTAGCGCCGAAGATCAAGTTCGCTGTGAATGCTTCTTTTGCAGCTAACTTTTGCCTCTTTGTGATCCAGATGTACGCAGCCATCGCGACCGGTTCGCTTGCGGTGAGAATGCTTGGAGAATCTTCCCCGGTGTGACCTTGACTGACTGTCAACAGCTCTTCGCAACCGCTGCAGATGCATTTGTTCGTAACCTTTCGAGTTTCTAACGCCTTCTCAAGCTGACAATGAGCAGATGGATCTCGTCTCGTCTTTTGTGATGCTTATAACCTCTCGGATGGCTGCCAGGGCCAGCATATACAAATACCCCGTGGTAAGTAGTGCTTATCCAGAATCTTTGCAGAGCATCATCTAATAGGCACGATCAGGGTCGCACAAGAATTGAGACGATCGGCATCATCTTGTTCTGCGCGTTGATGACCACAGTAGCTGTTCAACTGCTGGTAAGTCTGCATCTACCAGCCGATATCTGAGGCTCAATTCTGCCGAAAAGCCCCGATCACCTAACAGCTGGCTTGTAGATTGAATCGTCGAGGAGAATCGCGGGTGGGCCGTCCCACTCTGAACAGTTACAAATCATCCCCATTGTGTTTGTATCGATAGCCATCTTGGCCAAGGGAACTCTAATGTTCTACTGCATGGCGTATCGAAAGTACCCGACTGTCCATGTATTCTTTGTAAGATACCCTACCCAGGCCGGATAACCGATGCACAGGCTTATGCAAAGCATAGATCGATCATCGGAACGACATCATCGTCAATGCCTTTGGACTCATTATGTCCATCGTGGGTGACCGATTCGTCTGGTACTTGGACCCTGTTGGCGCCATCTGCATTGCCCTCCTTATACTCTTCTCGTGGGTTTCAAATGCGTTTGAGCAGATCTGGCTATTGGTTGGCAAGTCTGCGCCACGAGAGTTCATCGCCAAGCTCATCTACATGACCATGACGCATGACGATATGATCATCAAAGTCGACACGGTAAGCCCAGTGATGGACATGGTGCAGGGCAGCGCGTACTGACTAAGTTACAGTGTCGGGCTTATCATGCTGGTCAAAAGTACTATGTTGAGGTGGACATTGTCATGGGCCAAAATGTCCCGCTGAAGATTTCACATGATGTCAGCCAGTCTCTGCAAAGGAAAATAGAAGGTTGGTCAAGTTATAACAAAACGCCTTTGATACTGCGATGGTAGCTAATGACTTGCAACCTGAAGGTTTGGGCGACGTTGAGAGAGCCTTCGTCCACGTTGACTACGACGATGATCACAGCATCCACGAAGAGCATAAGCCCCTGTACGAGAAAGAGAAGAAGAAGAAGCAGAGGAGGTCAATCAGGGAGGTGCTGCTCGGGGCTAAGAAAAAGGACTCTGACAACGACGAGGCACAACAGCAGCCGCTACAGAGCTAGCACTCTTGCAAGCTATAAATACCTGGGGAGTCTCGGAGATTTGACAATAAGGAGGATACATCGGATAAACCGTAGACCAAACCAATGTACGAGGTGTACACGAGTGGGGGAAAAGTGCAGTCACGTGATTTTCAGTAGCCTATCAGATTATCGGATCTCGACCTACCGAGATCTTTCTTTTCTTTTCTACGCTGTATAGTTACTACTATAAAAAATACACTATAATAGTTATATACTAAAAAAATTATGATCTAAACTAGCCTCTAATTATTAACGTATTACTCTAATCGTCGTGAATTAATTGCGTTATAGAACGCTTTCTAAGGGGTTTAATAGTATTATAGAACGAGATTAATAAGTTCTAGGTAAATAGTGTAGAGCACTTGCTATACATAGCTAGTTCGTTATAGCTTTGCTTAGATATAGCCTAAGTAGCTATAAACTAATTAGAGTTTTATATATTACGTAGCGCTCGAGCTACGTAAAGATTTAGCTATAACACTGCTAATTCTAGTTACTTAAAAATAGTTCTTATATAAATATATAACGGTTGCTACCTAACCTACTAGTTATATTAAAGATAAGTAGGAGTCTTAGTCCCTAATACATCTATATGCGGTCTCTTTTTAATAGTAGTAACGCGCGCTATTAATCCTCTTTACTTAGGTATAGTATTTTAATATCGTTATAGTACGTTATCTAAATTGCTTAAATATTTTATATAGTTCCCTATATAGACCCGGAGATTCTACTTAGAGTTAAAACTTAGCTTAGCCGCTTTAAGTGCAAAAAGCGAATTTCTAATAAAAGATTTTCGCTACGTTTTTATAAAAGATAACTTATAACTACTAAAAAGTGATCCGGTCCTATATATTTTTCACGTACTTAGCCGGGGTCAAAGTCCGGTCCAGGGTAGCTGCAGAGTAAGCCTGTAGCACTTTTAACTGTACGTACTATATAATATAATAGCTAGACCTAGTAAAAAGCTCTATATTATATAGCTGTACTATAAGCTTAATATATCTATTAAAGTCTCAGGTTTATAGAATCTTATAAAAACTATTATATTCCAGATTTAACATATTATAACCTAGATATTTCTAGGTATACTTTAGCTTAATTAGGTCTTTGATTTTCTTCTTACCAAAGTATTCCGCTAACAGGTTATTATAGTATAGTTCTAGAATCGCGTTCTTTATGCTTTAGGAGTTAAAGATCTATGTTACGCCCTTAAATTATAGTACTGTATTCTTTTAACGATAAAGGATCTATAGCTATTAGCTTAAATACCTTATCAAGGGACGACTATAACAAGGACAGCTAAAACGTGACAAGAATATACTTAGTTTAACACTTCGCACTATTACATTTATTGTAACAAGATAGTCGCGCATACTGTTATAATCCCTAATAAGCATGCGTTGTTATAACAAGTTTACTTCAATGACCGCTTGTCTTTTGGCGCAGTCGCCGTAATCGGTAATGCTATCCACTTGTTGTGGGCCTATCTTTACATTTATATAAGTAGATAATCTAATCCTTAACGATAAAAGTCTCTTAGTTAGCTATCGCACCTTATAATTACAATTTTTTTACTCTCTTATTATTATTATCTCGTGATTAGTTACTTCCGCCCTGCTACGGAGTAGGATAAGTTATAGTTATAACGTAGAAACTATTAGAAATCTCTTTCTACCTCATTCTTTACACATTAAAAGCACTAATTAACATCCAGGTCTTAGTCGACCCCAAGACCGCAGGCTACTACGTACCGTACGTAGTAGTTTTATTTCACTATAGATATTATTAATAGTACGTGGTGAAATATATATAATAGCTGCAATATTAGCAGTAGATTTACTATAAGGAGGAGACTTTAGCGTAATAACTGCTACGCGTATAGCAGGGGTAGTATTATTTCATATATTAATAATTAAAAGGTTGGTAATATTTTGAAGGTTTGTATCGTGAAACGAACTGGAGCGGTAACGGTGATAAGATTTGGTAAATAGGTGGAGTTTACCACCTGATTTCCAGGTCTTGGCATAAAAACTGGGACAGGGGCTAGGCCACCCTGGTAGGTAAAACATTTGAAGGCGTCATCCGTACTGTGTGTACTCCGTACCGGCGTAACTACCCTAAAAGCTGGAAGATGACAGAGGCGGGGCGGGGCACCCCTCGATGGATGGCTGAAGCTTACTTAAGATGGATCTTGCCTCCCGATTTGTACTACTGTGGTAGATATGGAATCGTATCGGCTTCGTAAACCATTATTCAGTTCGAAAGTGGAAGGTTTGGTCCCTCAGGATGTCATCCTTCTTCCTACCTGGGCTCCGTAGGGCCGCGTTGCGCGCTCCACTGTCAAAACTCATCTGCCGCCAACGTCAGGGTCAGTTCCGACCGCTACCGACCTCCAAGTCAACATCGCCGATTCTACGCATCACACGATCTGCAAGCACCAGTGTCGAGTCGCCATCCACAACGCCGCTCGCCTCGACCGCTGCGCGGGCGGCAAAGCCCACAACATCGTCATGGCCCGAAGCCAGCTCCAAGTCTGTCGGATATTGGCTCATTGGTAGTGCTGCGAGCGTCTTCGGCATCGTTGTCTTCGGTGGACTCACACGCTTGACCGAATCCGGGCTTAGCATTACCGAATGGAAGCCCGTCACGGGCACGTTATGGCCACAGTCACAGGAAGTCTGGCAGTCCGAGTTTGAAAAGTACCGTGCGTCACCCGAGTTCAAAATGCTGAACTCTCACATGGACCTAGCCGAGTTCAAAAAGATATACTTCATGGAATGGGCACATCGATTGTGGGGACGCTTCATTGGCATATCCTTCGTCCTGCCCACCATATACTTCATTGCACGTCGCCGTGTGACCAAGCCCATGGCCTGGAACCTGGTCGGCATCAGCTCGCTCATTGGCTTTCAGGGCTTTATCGGATGGTGGATGGTCAAGAGCGGGCTCAAAGATGACCTATTTGCCCCGGGGAGTCATCCACGCGTTAGTCAGTACAGGCTCGCCGCCCATCTCTCGACCGCTTTTGTGTGCTACAGCTGGATGATGCTTGCTGGTCTTAGTGTTCTGAGGACGAGGCGCCTACTAGCTGACCTTGCAGCCGCATCCAACGCCGTCGCAGCCCTGAAGAATCCATCTCTAGCACCTTTCAAGACGTCCGTAGCTGCCCTTACGGTCCTTGCCTTTACAACGATCGTTTCCGGCGCACTGGTGGCCGGCCTAGATGCTGGTTTGATCTACAACGAGTTCCCCAGGATGGGTGAAGGCTTGACTCCCCCAAAGGCGGAGCTTTGGGACAACTTTTACTCTCGCAAAGAAGACGCGTCGGACTTGTGGTGGCGCAACATCCTGGAGAACCCGAGTCTCGTACAGCTTGATCACCGCATCCTAGCTACCAGCACTTTCTTTGCAGTCCTCGCCCTGTTCGCCTACTCAAGGACCGGACGCATTGCAGCAGCGCTGCCCAACGATGCGAAGAGAGGCGTACTCGGCGTTGTCCACCTGGTCTCCATACAAGTTGCACTGGGTATCAGTACTCTAGTTTACATGGTACCTGTGCCGCTAGCAGCTGCTCACCAAGCTGGTGCATTGGCCCTTCTGACAGGAGTTCTCGTTCTTGGACACCGCCTGAGAGTACCGAGGCCAGTTATGAAGACCATCCAGAGAAAACTGAAGCAGCAGACAAGGTGAAGAAAAGACAAAGTGTGATGTCACTTGTACATCATAAGAACAGCGTCCCCCTCAGCGCCAATCCTGGTACCTGCATCCTGTCACGGGTCTGTCACAGTGTACCATAATTGAAAAGAAATTATTTTTGTGATAACAGAAACCGACTTGCGATGTGCGCTTGACTCGCTTGTGGTGCTTTGATGTGCTCTGTTGCCGGTCTCTCTGCAGCTTTCTTCTGCTTAGGCCTTGTGTCTGCCAACATACAAAGTATCAATTCGACAGCAGTTGGCTCGGGGGCTCAACACTCCGCCAGGTTCTGGTGGGTGTATGCTGATCGGTCCCGATATGCTCGACCTTCCAGCTGCCAAGTTCATTGCCGCTAACCAAATAGTTACAATTGGCTTGGACTGTGAGTGGGGCCGAGGCGGCCCGTTTCACTATTCCTTTCCAACATCACCCGTAAAACCTTCATCCATCATTCAGACTCAGATTAATACATTCGTTCGGGCAAATCGATTACGGCAATACAGCAAACCAAGAAGCAGCAAGCTGTTCCGGGAGCATGGGTAAGAACCTGCCCGCCGACTGGCCGCCCACGTTCCCATACCTGATGCAACCCTCATACTCGCCGAACTTGGACAAGGCGCAGCTTCGGGCTCTGAAAGTACGGGACCCTGACGTTTCCGATGAGATATCAGCCAAGCTCGCCAGAGGGCCATCGGCTGCCACCGTACGTATCACGCCCATATTCGAGCCCTCCCATCCAGCATGCGGGCAGTCTGGCCTTTATGCGGCGCGAAACCTGGCACCTGGTTCCCTCATTATTCCCTACTACGGCATTATCCACTCTGCGCTACCGCCACACTGCGTGCATCACGATAAGTCCGACTACGATCTCTGGCTGGACCGTGAGGCTGGCGTGGCTGTAGATGCCGACAAGGCGGGGAACGAGGCGCGCTTTGTCAATGACTACCGCGGGGTGCGACATCGACCTAATGCCGAGTTCAGAGAGTGTTGGGATGTGAGACGTGCCGAGAAGTGTATGGCTATTTTCGTTCTTCCAGTCGGTAAGAATGTCGTAAGGAAGGATAAGAAGAGTGGTCGAGGTATTTTGAAAGGTGCGTTGCAGCTACTGCTCATGGTTCGTCGTCAATTGCTTGCGCTCGATCTGGTGTGTGTGTGCCGTCTTCTCCCTTGAAAAACAAGATGTTGCTGGATAGGCTTCCACCAGCAAACACCCCCCGTACTGCACTCATTGACAAATTGAACCCCCCCCCCACGGGTTTGCGATACGTCGTTATCTCTGACATGTATACAGGTGAAGAAATTTGCGTCAGCTACGGCAAAGGCTTCTGGGGAAAACGCAAAACAGAGACCGATGATTACATATAAATAAGGACACCCGAACACACGCCCGATTAATGTCGGGGATGATGTTTCTTGCGTGCCTTTGGATTCTTGCAAGTCGTCGAGTCGATCACGCTGCAATACACTTCCTGACTTCCATACAACTATGCACCTTTCACCTCTCGTGCGACGTGATCTTCGTTTCACGACTTATATTTTTCCCGGACATAGCTTCTTCTCATCTCGATCGCTGCAAGTTTCACTCGGACTCGGTCTTTGTGTATTCCTGGTAGAGAGGGTAATCCGTGTACCCGACCTCTGGGTCCGGGAAGGGGCCATAGAAGCGCGAGCGATCATATTTTGCTAACGGCCAGCCGTTTCGCAATCTCTTGGGCAAATCTGGGTTGCTAATGAACCAACGACCAAAGATCACGGCGTCGCAATTTCCACTCTCCACAACGCCCCATGAGTTCTCATCGTTGAAACCACCGGCCGAGAAGAAGGGCGTGCCAGTAAATATCTTCTTGAACAAGGAGAGGTCAACGTTGGCCACGCCCCACGATGCAAGGAACCTCTGCTTCTCTGCCTCGGAGAAAATCTGCTCGTAGCGTGGCTCGATGAAGCTAACGTACGAAAGCCCAGGCAGCGTGCGCTTCAGTTCGCGGCAAAGATGGCCCCAAGTCTCCACGCGCTGGTCGCTACGCGTTTGGTTGAACATGCCGAATGGGCTGAGACGGATCGAAAGGTTATCCTGCCCGACCTCGGCAGCAAGGGCGCCCATGAGCTCAAGTACGAAGCGGCAACGCTTCTCGTACGTACCGCCGTACTCATCGTCGCGCACGTTGCTGTTTGAGCTCAAGAACTGCTCACACAGGTAGCCATTCCCAGCCATCAGCTCGATGCCATCAAAACCAGCGATTTGGATGGCGCGACGCGCCGCATCAACGTGGTCCTGGATCGTCTTCTTGATGTGCGGCACTGTCAACGCCACAGGCGGATGATCGGCGTACTTCACGGAAAAGAACTCTAGGCTACCCGGCGGCGGGTATACAAATTTTTCCTCTGGGTTATCCCAAGGCACGGCTGACGGTGCCAGGATTGGAGTTCCAGTTATCTGGGGGATGTTGGCACGCCCCGAGTGCCACAGCTGTGCATATATGTAGGCACCCTTAGCGTGGACAGCATCGACAACGGGTTTCCATGCCTCGGCCTGCTCATCAAGAAAGATTCCCGGGACGCCAGGCATCGCATTTCCCTGTGACAACTGTTAGACACGCTTGAAATCAAGGGTACTAGATGGGGAGAACGAGCACAGAGGATAGCGTACCTCTATAGACACCGGCAACCCTTCGGTGATCAGCAGACCGCCCTTCGTGGCACGCTGTGTGTAATACTCCTTCATGAGGTCATTTGGGAACCAGACTCTGTTGGGATTCTCCGGCCTAGCATCCGGACGCTGGGCGGTACCGCGGTTTCGTGTCAAAGGTGCGAGTACTACTCGGTGTCCGAGTGTAATCTTGCCACCAGCAATTGCCAGTGGTTCGAAAAGCTTGGAAGCTTCTCCAGAGGTTGCATTGGTTAAAGATCCCATCTCGGCAGTGTTGGCTTGCTAGTGTTATGAGAGAGGTAGGGGAGGTTCAGATGAGAGTTGATGAGCTAGCTTCGAGCAACACACTCGTTGGAGGAATGGACTGAAGATATGCATTCGGGGTTCTAGCTCGTTGCGCTATCTTCCCGAAGCTTTTCGTCAAATTTTACGTCTCGTCCGACCCATCCTGAAGTAGATTGGTTACCGCCGCGGCGAACAACTCGTATGAAGCTGTCCAAGAATGCGAATTCGTGGGCACCCCTGCAGAATATCTGCTCACTACCCCTGGAGGTGTGGAAACATCGGCCAGGGGATCCGTTATGGATCACCAATGTGCCGAGAAGAGTCTTCTTTGGAAACGAGAATAGAGCCCATATTGCGATCGAGTGGATTTTACAGTGGGTAAACGGATCGTTCGGTCGTTGTGGCTAGTTAGTACGGATACTTCGTAGATCGATCGAAGTAAGCCTAACACTTCGATCGACCTTCTAGGTACCGTACTGTGTAGCTCGAGCGTACCGGTATCTCGGCGAGACTAGTACAGGTGTTGGTTGCACGCTATGGAAAACAAGTAGTCGAGTCCAACATGGCGTCTGCTCACACTCACATGCAAGTTGACGGCCAGCTCTTGCCTCCTTACCCTTGACCAGCAAATTCTTGGTAGGTGTCTTGGCGCATATTGATAACAACTTTCTATCCCACTCAACCCAATTGTCTACACCGGATCAAGTACATGCTGATCTCCGGGCTGCTCCCCGGTTTGTTGAACCCACCTTCCGGATCAGTCACTCTGCCTTAATGCCTGCCCACTTGCACCCCAGGCTTTGCTGTTACTTCGTACATGTGATCTTGTGGGACCACTCAGATATCTTATACACATGGGTCGGAATGTTGCTATTACTCCTTGTTTCAATGCGTCCCAGGTCAACGGGCACCGCCTACCTTGTTATAGGGACGACCAAACTTCGACCACCAGCAAACAAGAGGCTCATTGGCTGATGTGAAGGATCAGATGCAATAAGGCCATACTTATATTATTGAGCTCGCTGCAATATTCACCGGCACCGCGCTGCCGGCCAAGACTTTAGATATGGTTTTCAGGGGTGCCGGGCTGGGGGTGGTGACACCGTCCATACGGTGCAGGGTTGGCCCCCAGGCGCCCTCTCCGCATGCACTGCTCACAGCTGAGCTTGTGGTTATTAAGACTATGTCTGCAACGAATATGCAGGAGAATCATTGCCCTGATGTTTATTTTTTATTTTGCGCGCGTCTACTCGTATTGGATTGGTTCTACCGACATGATGTCTTACCCGGGCGCAACGCCTCCACCAGAGGGTGTGACACCCAACTTGCAAACCCCTCAGGATCTGTTGAGGACCTGCAACTTCATTGTACAAGGGCTGACGGTCGCCATTGTTTCCATCTTCGTGGGTCTTCGCTACTATGCCAAGTCAAGAGTCCTAGGAGGAGAATGGGGGTGGGACGACTGTAAGCAAACACTCTCTTGTACAGGTGAAAAGACTTTACACTAGTGAGTGACCTGTATTCTATCCGGTATGATGCTTACTATAGTGATCACAAGACTCGACTTATAGTGCCTATGTGAGGACCTCTATCCCGTCCCTTACATGCTCGTGGCTGACCGTGATCGAAACAGGTGGTAATGCTGGGATACTGTATCTGTGGCGTGTGCAGTACGTATTCCCCGAATCGAGAGCTGCATACCATTCGTCACTGAGAATGGACAACCAGTTAGTTACTTTGGTGGAGGCTTGAATATGTGGGAGGTCTCGCTAGCCGATGCTGAGAACTTCTTCAAGTCGTGCTATGCAGCTACCATCTTCTATGCGCCCATGGCACTCTTTGTCAAAATTGCCTTGCTTGTCATAATAGGTAGAGTCTTTGGTTCGGTGCATAAGAAGACCAAGTACGGCATTTGGATTTTCAGTAAGCACTTCTTTGCTTAGGTACCCCTATATTTGGGGGCCTCGTGGAGTGCCTAGATGCTAACCAGTCCTTTCTTTCCAGTGGCCCTGCTCGTCCTCTACTACGTCTCCGGTCTGATCATCAAGATCCGTGTCTGTTGGCCGATAGAAGCATACTGGAAAGGCGAAGTCGAGAAGTGTCTTGATCAACGTGCCATCATTACGGCCGACTCCATTATCAGCGTCGTGAGCGACCTGGTCATTCTACTGCTTCCCAGTAAGTAACCTAACTACTCGCATATTCACCAACTACACGGGACCGGCTTGAAGACTCGAGGGTTGATGCTACCTGATTAAGCAACATGGCAGTGCTCTGACTTCTGAAACAGGGCTTGTCCCTCCCACAACGCCCTTGTGAAGGACTCGCTAACTCGGTATTTTCAGTGCCACTGACCTGGTCGCTACAGCTACCCCGTAAAAAGAAGCTCCGTATCATTGGCATATTATGCGCTGGAGGAGTTGCAACTGCTTTCAGCGTTTATCGACTAGGCATGATCATCACCGAGGGTCACTCGTCCAATGCGACCATGACTTTCGCAAAGGTTATTCTGTCTGGGTAAGAACCCATAATCAGGGCCCCTGGGATCGTGTTTCGCGTTTCGCTATACTGCCTCCGCCACATCTCACACTTCCCCATCGATGCTAACGATCAGTACACAGGAATGCCGAGGTTGGAATAGCTCTCATCTGCGCATGTTTGCCCGCTGTGACCGCACTCATCACTCGGCGGAATCAGGTCACGGGCTACGCGGGGCAGAGTGGCGACAGGAAGATTTACGTCAACCACTCTTTTCAGTTGAGCGCCTCGGAACGCCAACCTGGGGACGTGGAGCTCGGCCACACGACCTTCCACATCAGCCAGGATCAGGTTGACCTTGTTCCGAACGCTGAAGCTCCCGCTCGGGGGTCAGCAAACCTCGGAAGGCAAACCTCGATGTGATCGAAAGAGGTAAAATTCATGTTTCCCGGAAATCGACTGTATGATTCATCAACATGTCTCTGTACTTTAAGGTTCTTTCAAGTTATCTTAGACTGACTACCTATCGAGGTGTAGTTTTGAGCCCGATGACTTTGGAGCAATTCACAAACACGGATTGCCGGTCCAATCTCGCTGCTACTTCCTTCGTTTCGTTTGCGGGTAAACGTCCTTGCTAAGGAGTTCCGTTGGCAAGTTGACTGGCCGTGATCATTCTGTCTTAGCTAGGAGAGGATCAGGTAGGCTTAGGAGGGATCATCACACGGTTCAAGTCCGCTTATACTTCCTAGAGCCTTTCATGCCGGGAATGCGGATTACAGCTCTATTCACGACGTGATATTCCAACCGTGTCTCGATGTTACGCAAACCAGACCACCCGGCCAGCAGTACGCCATGAAGCTGGACATATTCGCATTGGATACCCACGGTCGAGGCAACCGACACCTGTACTGCCTATTCGGCCCAATGGTTAAACCCGCATTTCCATCCAAGGCAGATATTATGAGTGCCGTTTTCCTCTAGTTCGTGAACCTATAATGATCCCCCAGGATCTCGTGAATTGCGAAGGACGCGGTGCTGGTACTACCTCCCACCAGCATACGTTTCCCTGTTCGGGGGTTGCATCCGACTGCATTACCACTGAGCCAAGCAGCATCCGACGTGGATGGGGGTAAAGTATCTGGTGGAAACTAGATGATATCGAGGCAAGGCGCTAGAATATTATGAACCTATCCAGGTGTCCTCAATTCTATCAAAGATGTGTGATGTTTAGTCGTACTCGGAAGCAGGGGAGTCGAGGCCGCGCAACGTCGAATATCTGCATGCAATATATGCTCTTGGATTCGATACCACATTTAGCCCTGGCTTTGTCTACAAAACCCAGCGGCTTTGCAATGCCATTGTAGAGGTCAATAAAAACACACTCATGGAAACCATCATCAAGGGTATAGGTAACTGTAGAGGAATTTATGGAAGTAGCAGGTCTCGTATCCAGATTTGGCTGGCCCGAAAATTGACATAGTGCAGTAGGTATAGCCGGGTAGGCTGCTGTACGGTAGCAAATGTCATCATTTTTGTACTACACCTCCTCAGACAGACTATGTGGCAGGTTACCATCTCAGGCCTCTGACAGAGATTGGGAAATATTGCAAGCTCGGTATTTTTCATATATTTCCGGGCGTCACCTCCGTGGCTGCGACCATGGTTATCATGCTTGATTTTCTAACTAATCTACACGACAGCAGATAACACGTTATACGTGTTACCCGCTGTATCACCACCACTGTTAGCCCCCTGCAGACGAAAAACATTACAACAACAACAACAACAACTACTACTACTACTACTACTGTTATTCTCAGGGGGCGGGGGGGGGCCCTCTCACCTTCTTTGCTTCGACTTCTCCAACTGAGTCGTAGTACATGGCTTGACGAAGGGTTCGGTTTGCCATCTTGGTTAGTTTTTTCCACGACCGCCCCTAGGACCCTTGGTGGGATATCGATATAGTTCTCACTGCGAATACACCCCCAAAACTTGTTGCATTTTATGGTCGGCCATATCTAGTCATGCGTAACTAGCTTTGAGTGCTTTTCGAGGCGAGATGAAATCTATAATAGCGAGACTAGTTGCCAAGACTGGCCATAGATTGGAGCAGAAGCAACCGATCTCTGTAAAGTTACTCGGCATCCTTGATGAGAATCGCGCGTCATAGTTAACCACTTACTTCGGCCTTGCCTTGCTGTGCAGCTTCCTGAGGACTATCATTAGCAGTTCAAATGTCACGACGCCGGCCCATGACTGCAAGGAAAACAAGACGTTCATGCACACTTTGGCCAGTCGTTCAACGACCAAAAAAGCCCGTCATCGGGAGCTAGCTTGCGTGGTATCGATACCGCACGGCCGAACACCAGCACCGGTATCCGTATCTCGAAGGGCGTCACTCACACATTGCAGAGCCTCGACTGATGCTGCCGCATCGGAGTGCATGCATACACAAGGGTAAACTTGATGCGTCAACAAGGATCAGTGCAGCGTAATCATGCCCCTCTACTCGCGCCCCTACACCCACTGACTGGCAGGCCTGCCAATGTGGCGGGCACGGCGACGCCGCAGTTGGTCCTTTATCAAGCGTGATCCCACAGTCACAAATGAAGCTTAGTTCAATAGCACTCACTCACTGGCCTACAGGCGGCTGGCTAGGTGGGGGTGATGGTGTGTCAGAGAGACACAAACCTGGCAGGCAGATAACGTTAATGGTTTCCTGGTGAAATCGGTGGCCGTAAGCAGTAGTTTCGACGTAGGGTGGGGGGAGGGGGCCCGGGGGGGGCTTATGCAATCCGGCCGTCCCCCAGGGAGAGGATAAGTTACGGAACGGAGTGAGTTACGTGCATGACGCATCTAACAAAGCCAGCAGAATTTTGCGTCCATCTGACAATACCAGTCAATCCACCAACCACCAAAACCTAAGAGAGTGGCGTGAAGAAGCTAGGAGGAGCCGGTGTTGTGTGTCCATAGGTGAGGATTGGTGTGCAACCCTGGAATGCCGTCAACTTTCACAACACAATATGGTCCCCGGCTTGTCGCTACGTAGCATGTAACGTTATGGTCGGCCCGAGTCGAATCGAACATGTGGAAGTCGCCAGGGTGTGCTAGCTCTCGAAGTAAGGTCCTACCTGAGATGGTTCATTCGATTTTGATCGAAACCTGCTCTCTTTCCTACCATCAAACATGCAAATCCTCGGGGAGACGTGATCTGCTCGCACTCGGAATGGAGGGTTTGATGATTTCGGTATCCGAGGATTGCAACTAACGAAAGCACGTCAAGTTGCTAGAATGCGTTTGGTAACAGAAACAAGGCCCCCCGAAGCTCTACGTAACTAGTCAACCCAACTTGCAGGTTCTCCATGCCGCCGCCTCCACGTGCTGCTTGCTGGCTTGGAGCTATCTATCTATCGGGTTCAAGAGACCTGCCGCCTGTTGGTTGGCCGCACTCCTCAGAGCCTTGGACGGCCACGTGAGATGGGTAAACAAGGCATCAGTTGGTAGAGCCGGAGGAGTTTGCTATTTGTGCGCCAATGGAGGTGGTGTGTATGTATACCTAGCGTGGATTCGACCTGCTGCTCACTTCACACTCCGTGGTCAACTGCCCCTCCCTCATCGTATTCATCCGTACGGAGTACTCGTACGAAGTACTCCGTAGTAACAAGGGTGGGTTGGTTGGTACCCGGTTCTTGCTGTGCGGTAACATGACCGACTGACTGTACGCCACAGGACAGTAAAGGTTCCATGTTCTGCTGTTGTGCCAAAATTACAACGGCTAGTAACGACAAGTGAGTAAAGAAAAATAAAGAAAAATATACCCGAGACTGGACTGTGTGTAAGTAGCATGTAGTTGAGCAAAGATGTACACGAGTGTTGCAGGGACCGTGTAATCAGTCTCTGCGAACGCCACTTTGCGTGGTGAATATCATCTAGTTAACTACTAGTTATAATTAACGACCAATGTACCCCAGGACTGTTACCGTACTACGTACCCACTCCCCCAGCTGCTCCATACAATGTTGTTGGGTCGGAGACACGAAAAGGTGGAAATCCCATGCACGGAAGCTGTCGGAGGGCTAGTCAGGCAGCTCGTGCCAAATTACATGCCTAAGTTACAGCACCTCGCCGCTGGGAGTCGCGGCTATCTGACCTGAACAATTAGTTGCTTGTCCTCTGCACCATGTGCCCCCTGGTATCCCTGACAGGGGCATATGTCAACAAACACAGGATCAAGACCATTGCCGAGAGCGACCCAACCCCACCACTGCTGCGTACGATATACGAATCGAATGGTTGAGGGATGCAACTACGAAGTAACTAATGATAAGGAGTCCACCGCCGTGTGTTCACAATGCAGATAGATGCATGTTGTATGGCGTGTCTTGTTGTAGTTGGTTAGACAGTATCCGTATGTCTCCAAGAATTGACTGCACCGCCTGCCTACTTCGCTCGGAACGTATGTACTTTGTACAGTAAACGAGCTGCACCGCGGCTATCCATTCATCAACGAGATATGTAGGCCTAACTAACTACTACCATCCCGGTCGCAAATCCTGTAGGATGTACCTACGTTACTACGTACTTTCGTAACTTAAAGTTAGTACATTCCGTTCTTCGCCTTCCTAGCTTCCTCATCCTTCCGCCCACCCGACGCCTGCCATGATGAGTTAAAGCTAAGCTAGACCTGGCTATTGTAACATGACTGGGACCTCATGCACCGCACAATGATGTGTAACGCCTCGTTCACGTCTTGCTGGGGGTTCCCCTCGCCTTTTCTCAGACGATGGGGCTTCTGTTTGCTGCCCGCATCGCATTGTGTTTCACGTATCCCTGATACTCGGGATCAGTATATAGATCACTAACTACTCCGTAGATGGATAGACATCACGATATACAGTCCGAAGATGAAGGAGCCGTCTCGTTAATCACCAGTGGCAGCAGGTCTGAAATTGGTATTGTCTTCCCTGGACCCTGGGTACGTACGCATGTACATATACACGGTATGGCGCCTGTACGGCATGCGCGCCCCCCCGCCTACTTCACTGGGCCCCATCGAATTTTTGCACAGTCAGCTTTTCCCGAGTCTTTCTGCTCAGCTAACGTTAGTACGGAATACGGAGTACGCAGAGCCAGCCAGTAACTCCCCCTCCCCCTGGAATATGATGATGGCAGGTACTACCACTACTGTACGTACTTTTACTCCGTAGTTACTTCACACCCAGTTCTGCAATTGACTTTAAAACGGCTGGCATCCTCGGCCGCCGCATCCCATCCTATCCCCCAAGTGGCGCCTACTTCTCTTACCTTCTCTCCTCTCTCCGGCACGACTGTTCCAGCTCGCTCAGGGACAGACGTCATCAGCAAAAGGGGGGGCTCGTCCAGAGATTGTCACTCGCGGAGCCGTGAGACGTCGTTGTCTCTTGTCATTGTTTGAGCCTGCCAAGCCCTCTCCTGTGGGTTGTCGTCCCTCGGGGTCTCTGGCTGCGACAGAAGCCGTTGGAGACTCTGGCCCGTCGGAGTTGTCGTGCCACTGCACCGGTACCGCTGAGAGAGGCGCTCTGAGTGCACATGCACGCTGTACCGTCGTGTCGCCTCGAGTACAATAGGACAGCGACCCGCTGCATCGCGTCCGTACCGCACTGCACAGCACAGCACAGCACAGAAAAACGCTCGCGGTCCTCGCGTGCATCGCAGCGAAAGCCGAACCATTTTTGGCCGACCGTCGAGAGCTCAACCAACAGCAACAACCTTTTGACTTGAAAAGTCGTTTCTTGTACAGCACCTACTTGCGATTGACGACCCGCTCGCCGCCTCTGGGCCAAGGATCCGAAGACACAATACTAAGTTGCTTGCAGAAGTACCAATCAACTAAAACTCTCTTTCCCAAAAGACAATCTCCACTCAATTCCTGGTCTCCTCCGTACGGTTCCTTTTCAGGGCTGACGTTCACACACTTGTTGCACTCCTAGTTTCTTCCCGGTTTACTTGGAGTTCGGACAAGCCCCAACACTCTACTGCAAGTCACTTTATATATACATACCCTTTTGGAAGATGCGTGTATAGGAGGAAGTCACGGATCCTTTCCCTTTTCTTTTTGCCCTATATTGTCGCTTAGCACCCTGAAACCCCTCCCCCCTCGTCATCCTCGCTAGGTACGCGGCCCTTGTTTCCTCTTTCCCACGGGCGCTGTTTCTTGGCTGCTGCTGCTGCTGCTGCTGCTGGCGTGACGGTGGCACAACAGCCAGACCCTTCTCAGCCTGCGACAGAACCGGCGTATCATCCATCATCCGCCAACCCGACCCAAAGCCCCGGGTATTGGCCCGCCTCTAGAAACAACACTACCCCCCCCTCGAGAGCCTTGGGGTTGTTTGTGCGCACCACTTGGCTCAAAAGTTAGTCAAAACTTTCCAGTGGTTGTTTCGCAGCCTGCTTGTTGGTGTGTCTCCTTGGGGAACTCAATAATCTGGTCCTTGTCGATTTACCATCCCGCAGACCTGCGAGAATGTTGATCGACGGGGAAAAATGGGCTTGCGAGGCTTGCGTCCGAGGTCATCGGGTGAGCAACTGTCAGCATTCCGGTAAGTGCGCGACTCTGTTTGGACTCTTCCGCCCTTCAATCCCCCTCCCCTATACTTTAGGTATCCAAGCGGGCTACCGTGGGGTACCTTTCGCAAGTATCGGGCCCCCATGATTCTCTGAACTCCGACTCGGGAGAAAAGAAGAAACATCGCTCTTTGTAAACTCAAACTTCATGTCTCTCGTAGCTTTCTTCGCTTGACATCTGGTGAGCTTACTAATCCGCCTTTCTTCCTGTGCGTTATAGACCGACCACTCCAGCATATCAACAAGAAAGGCCGGCCCGTGTCGCAATGCCAACATTGCCGCACCATGCGTAAGTCGCGAGCGTCGCACGTAAAGTGCGACTGCGGCGAGAAGGCGCACAAGTGCCAGCATCTGCAAACCGCGGTTGACGGCCACAAGGAAAGCTGCTGTTGCAACCACGGGGGGCGGTGCACCTGCTCGCATAAGAAAGAACCCGTCCTGGATACGGTGCCCGAGTCCGAGTCTGATCAGGAATCGAGCCTCCCGACCATGCCCAAGGCGACGACGATCCGCCGACGCCGCGCAAACACTGCCCACTCGGAGCCCATTCTTAGCTTCGACGAAAATGGCCACCACAAGCCAGCTCACAAGCACAACAAGGCCGCGCAGAAGTGCGGTCCTTACTCCCTGAGCCGCGGCCATTCGATGCACAGCAATAGCAGTTGCAGCAGCGGCAGTCTCGCGAACCGTTCGATGGACAATCTTTTACATGGCAAAACACCCACCAAAAGTCGCACCAAAGATGTCACTGCTCCCGGCGAGGAGACGGAGTCGCGCGTATCGAAATCGGAACAGGCTTCGCCATCTCTCGGCGGAAGCTCGTCTTTGCAGCAGCTCAACAGCTCGCTACCTCCCTTGGACCTCTCGAGCATTCAGTACCCCGAATACACGGCAGCCTTCGACATGTTCCCTGGCCTATCCGATCACGAGCCGCCGATATACAGCGCCGGCCTCAGTGCCGTCTCAATCGATTGGGGTCAATACGACGGTCTGGAGCTGAATGGCGATACGTTTGCCCCTTCAAGCTTTGATCAGACCCAGTCGTATACAGGATTCGATCTGGGCTCCACAGAGCCTACCTTGACTTCCACCTCGGGCGATGTGTCGGAGACCGAAGACTACGCACCTGCCTTTTCAGAAGCGCAGCTAGAGGGCTTTCGACAGAACGCTGCTACCAACTATCTAAGCATGCCTCCGAGTCGAGGATCGATGCTGGCTGGCGACGATGGCCATAATGTTGATTTTGATCATTTCAAAGGGGCCGCAGCAGCCAACAAGTTCCTCCCCAACCTTGGCCCACTCGAGGATACCAGCAGCACTGGTTTCCCTCTCCTGGAAGAAGATCCATACTGGTCCATGAACAGCTTCACTGACGGCATCACTGAGTCGCCCGACCCTGCTGCCTCCGCATTCTGGGATACGCAATAACGCACCGACATCATCGTCTTTCACGACTCGACCTTCTGGCGGATATACACATTGTCGTTGCAATCTTGCAGCCCCGGTTGACTGGTTTTGTTTCGCGCACAATACCAATGACGCGTTGTGCTCTTGTGTGTCGTGTATTTGTTTTCTTGTATCCTGCATCTTCCCGGAGGCGTCTGATGGTTACGATGGACTGCTTTGCTGGTCCCAGCGATCAACCATGGACAGGCACGGATGGCGTATGTTCCTCGAAGAATAAAAACGGAGAGTGAGAGGCTTCTGGCGGCGTTAGGGCACAAATTTTCTTTCATCTGTGTTGGCCTTTGGCCACTTCCTTTCAAGGTGCTCTTATTCCCTCGTATACATATATTATACGTGGTTCAACGCCGTCACTCTACCTGCCTATGCCCTCTTATACTTCTGTGTTGTTAGACACGGAGAGCTAGAGATAATAGAGCGACGCGTTGAACTTGCTGCACTGCACATATTACTAGAGGTAGATATCTTTCACGGCGCGGCGTCAAGAATCGTTTCAAGACGGGGAGAGAGCTCTTCTACAACCTCTGGCAGGGCTTGCTGGTGATCTTGGCCATTTACCAGCTGACAGTCTCTCTCTCCCTCCCTCTCCCTCTCTGGCTCTCTGTTCCTTGCCCGAGCAAGCGAACGGGGGGACCACCCACCATCGTACAGTATTGCGATGACGACAATCTTCGCCATTGATTGGGTGTCCATACCCCTGTAACCGGTCGAGCTGGGCGACCTTACTGAATGTAGGTGGTTCAGCCGCGATCAACCCCTGACTTTGCTGCTTCACCCTGGGAACAGCAACAGCAGCGGCAGCTCTCTCTTTCTAGTGATGCGCCTGCCTGCCCTGTCGCGTGCATCGACCAGCTCCAACAGTCGGCCTATCTTCGGTCGAGTTCTTGCTCTTCAATGGAGAACGAGGCGGATCCGCGTACCTTGGCCTCTACTTAGCCTTGGGGCAAGACTCGGCATCTGCCATCGCCCCTCCATTCGAATGGACAATGCGGATACCCTTTTGCTTCGGGGAGAGGCACAGCGCACTCTCGGCAGAACGGTCTTCCCCGTTGTCGCCCAATCAGTTCCGTCGGTCTACCCATCTGGAAGGTGGGTTGTGGACCCCATGCGGGTGATTCTGCGACCACCAGCTGCCCAAGACCGGAAGGAGGTCGGCGATCATGGTGCTGTGTCGAGTTGGAAGATGTACGTGACTCGCGTGGGCGGCGCAAGGCTCGTAACTGTGAAAGGGCCGCTTCTCCAAGCACACAAGCTGGTTTTCGAGGCTACTCGATCGGGAATCTTCAGGCGGTCCTAGGGGCACATCGAGCCGACAACGACCGCGATCGACGATGAGTTCGTTGCACGGCGGAAAAGAAATGGAACCCGCAAAGAGGGGAGTGTCCTTCCGAACAGTGGCTGGGCAGAAACGATTCGTAGTTTGACAGCAACTCCGGATGCGTCCAAGGCTACTCATGGATCATGCGGCAGTTCTGGGTGCCGTGCCACACTGACCAGCAACGCTATGTGATGTGTTTTCGGTGGTATGGGGACCGAACTAACATGTTTTGTTTGATGGCAAAGAGCAGTAGTTACAGAGCAAAGGAGGACAGGCAACATTGACCCGACGCCATCAGTCAGGCCTGCCTTAAATGGACGAACGAGACTACGGATAAGTTTCTTCTTAACAACGCTATTACGACATATGAGGTATTTTATCAGGGGAATGACTCCATGGCGCGAGACCAGCAGCGACCACGCCATAGCACCCAATATTTCACGACTCTCTGGCGATGCTCACAGGTGCATTCTACGATTGCTAACTGACAGCACCATCCGTCCAGCATCACCTTGACCTCAATCTTGAGAGCAACATATGCGTTTGAACGAGATGAGCTCGCTCAAAGCCATTCCAACGAACGACTGGCTGCACACTGTCTCATATGCATAATAACAACGAAGACCAACCAACCAACCTATGGATGCATATCCGTACTTTGCAAGGTATAGTCTAGTGCACCAATGCGAAACTTTTAAATCTGCTTTCGACTAATAAGCCTGTCGACACGTGGCTCATTCATTGACCTAGCCTGAAAGCCCTCTCGCTCTCACAGCCTAGCCAAATGCTCGCTTACGAAATACCCATCAGTACTGGGATCAAGTAACTACTCCACCACTCCACACTTCCTCCGTACTGTGTAAGTATGTATTGATTGATCTAGTTATGGGTCTGCTAGAGTTGCAAGTTCCTGGTCGAAGTTTGGGTGTCAATTCATTCAACTAACTTGGTTGACTACCCGTGTGTGGTGAGTCGGACCAGTTAACTCACCTGGCGTCGCAGTCGCAGTGACTCGCGGCTCTCGTTGGGAAGTTCACCGAGACCCTTGTGCTTTGTGCTTTGTTTGGTTCTGTTTTCAGCCGAACTCGGTCTCTGTCCGGAGCGAGAAGTACGACAAGTGAGGAGGCATACGGAGTAACCACCGGGGCATTATTTGGCAAGCACGGGGGCAGGCTAACATGGCAAACATCCGAGGCACTCAAGTCCTAACGACGGTTACTGCACCAGAATAACCCGCCAATGCACCGTATCATACCTCCGTACCACAGACCTCACTTACCCCTTTAGGAACTACGCGACCTGTGATTCGGTCGCTGCTGCTGCAAGACTCGTAGCGAGCAGAGAGACGGGATTACCATCCAACCACCGCTAGCTGACGAGTTTGCATCTGCACAAGCGGCCATCGCACATTGGTTTCTATTTTCATTCCCTCCAGCCGTGTACTGTGGCCTAGATGCATGGGAGAAAAAGTGCAGTACTTACCCATATCGGTAATGTACTGTGTAACTAGTCTTGATCCGTATATGGCAGTAATAAGAACATCATCGAGTTTGTCGTTACCCCAATCAGCCTCTAGTCGCCGGGACATGATTCCGATAGATGTCTAGAATGCTGCACTCATTGCTGCACCTATAGGTATGGAGGTATGTAAGTATATTCGGTGTGATGCTTTGCTCGTTAAGTCTAGCTGGCAAACTTTGGCAGTCGAGTTGCAGTTCAAGTAAACAAGGCAATATGCTGCTTGTTAGGCGGCGAACATAGTGAGTTGAGCGTTTGGGGGCGAGTTGTTTGGGGTATACATGTTGAGATGAGTAAGAAATACTTTGTGTCGGTGAGATCCAGGAATGTATTGAAATACACGAGTATGAAGTAGAGCACGTAGACTGATGCGGCATGAGTGGGAAGAGTCAAGGTTGTGAGAGGACGTAACGTTTTGAGTTTTGCCTATATTACTGCAGTCATTATCTATGTGTACGGACAGAATGCTACGCAGTAACGTCTATAGAAGCAAGGGCAGGTGACGTAGACGGTGAAGGTATTGTACAGAATGTCTTGCTTTACAAACGGCTTATCGTGATGTAGATGGGGATGCCGCAAGCACGTTTAGATAGCCGCTTCTGGCCAGTACACTGGGGTCCCAATCATCTCCAGCCCTAAGCGAAATCGGGTCAGGCTTGATGGCGTCGAGGTCTGTTGCCGTTGCTAGGTCGGCGAGATGTTGCAGGCTCTGGCTTGCTGTGGACTCCATCGAAGAAGCTTGGGCAGTGGAAGGGCTCAACTGCTCCGCGATCCGCTCTCGTATGGTCCCGTCCCACGTTGACGGGGCTATACTGCTCTCTAGAAGCTCCTTCAGGTGAGAGGTTGCTTCCTCGTGGGTGGCATCGACTTTGTTTAGTTCGAGTAGACACAAGGTGGTCAGCGAGAAGAAGTGGTGGTTTAGTGGTGTTATCAAGCCAGTCTTGGCAGTCAGAAGACCAACTACTTCTTTGCTCGGCCACAGGATGTCGGTAGGCTTTGCTGTCGCTTGGAATAAATAGGCAAGCAACTTACACTGCCAGTATACAAAGTGGATGACGGGATGGGTGGAGGGAGTGATAGATGGCGGGAGAAGTTGCCGAAATAGCTCCATGGAGAGATCGAAAAAGGAGCTGATGATAGGACTTGCTGCCGACTCGAGCGTCATTGTCGTGGGCGGCGCTAGGGCTACGGGCGCAAAGTGGCCCAGGATACTGGAGAGACGAACCAGATGATATACATTCTCTCCAAGAAGTGTGCTCAGGTACGGCAGGATGACGACGCTACTATTGGGGATGAACAAGGTGCTCGCGGTGCTGATGGCGTTCCACCGATCCAACATAACCAAAGTCCACCATGATCGGGTGGCAACCTTGCTATCCGAGTCCATGTCGAACTCAGCTTGGACGTCGGGCTCGATCTGAGGGAGATGCAACCGCATCGATAGCGCCAGGCCAACTGCGCGAGCAAGGATAACAGGTTTCCGCGGACCTCGGTGCTCGCCCTTCAGGGCGGCTGGGCCGTAGTTATCAGTGGCAATGACGATCAAAATGAGCGTTTGCAGGTGTACCAGGTCTTCAAGATACGTGCACGGGCCAGGATGTAACTCCCACTCGTTTACAAGACGCATAGCCGTTGCAAGATCTCCGCTGGCGAACGGAGCAGCGAATGAGATGAACGACTGCATAGCGCTATGCAACGCTTCGATGAAGGCATCGCGTAACGAGGCCGGACAACGTGCCAGCTGCACTTCAAGTCGCTCTCTAGTACCTGCCAGCAAGGGAAAGGTCGGATGGATAATGCTGAGATAGCTAAATGAGACAGTCAGCAAGTAAGACCACGGTGTGAGGTACCGTTGTTGATATAGCTTACCCATCGTAGGAGTTCTCATCAACATGCCGGCCTGAGCCCAGGCTATTGAGTTCCAGAGACATAGCGTCTATGTCAGCAGCTGGCTGCATTGGGGCATCTCCATCTGGCTTGGATACAGTTGGCATTGGCGCTAGCGAATCCATCGAGTACGGCGGTCTTACTTTGTCTGTAGGCGTGCCATACGGTTGAATGGCACGGGGCTCTGAGCTCCAGGTTGGCTGGCGCGAGTTGGAAGGCGAACCTATCTCAGCTCCGGATATGGTAGAAAAAGGTCTCTTGCGGCTGCTCTCATCAGCCTGCGCCCCTGACGAAAAGGCATCTGCGGATTCTCTCCTAGGTGCGCCTAGAAGCTCGCTGAGATTTTCCATGCCATTGCCTTCACTGGCGAGCTTCCCTTCGATGTGGTGGATTCGATCGGCCAGCTCCTTGATGTAACCTTTGCTAGGACCGCGCTTCTGAGGGACGCGACTGAAGAGACATCTAACGTTGGAACGGCGGCAGTTGGAACAGTTGTTGGCGGCTGGGTCGCTGGTCTCCACACTGGCATCACACTTGACCTTCTTTCGGCGGCATTCGTCACATGCTCGCGAAACCTTCGATCGCTTCCGCGGCGGTGTGGGATCATGTATAGGGTGAAACACCATCGGTAACCCGTGCTCCCCGATCTCATACAGCTGTTGGTACGCTTGACCCGGCCGGTGCTCATACTGCGGCTGGGATGGTTTTGACAGTTGTGATGGGTCGTTTGCATTGTGCTCATCGTCATCATAGTGATGTTGCAGATTCTGCTCGTGCTCAGGCTGGTCCGGGGGTCAAGGCATGTCTGAGGGACTGACCATTTCCGTGATCATGACCAAGCTCAGGCATGTGTTCAAGCGATTGTTGTTTTTGTTGCTGTTGTGTTGGTGGTTGTGCCAAGTCATGTTGTTGAGGGATGTGTTCCTGAACGATACGGATTTGAGGTATTTGGTCCTGGGAAATATGGTTGCGATGGGTATGTTGCCCCTGGTGTGTATGGTCCTGATGCATGTGTGCTTGTTGGAGGTGATCCTGGTGAGCGTGGTCGTGGTGAGCATGGTTGTGATGCATAGGTTCCTGTTCATGCATATCTTGGTGTTGTAGCTGATCTTCTTCGTGGCCAAGGCCCTGCGCATGCTCCAGCACCTCTTCAGACGTATGACTATGATTGTGCTGCTGCATGTCATCATGCGATGATATGTGCTGCATACCTGTGCCTCCGTCGTGGTCCATCAGAGGGATGCCGTGAGCAATGCCCTGGCTCAGCTGGGCAGCTAGCTGAAGCTCCTCAGCACTGGAGATGGTATGACGTATTTGGTGACGAGGGGTGGGCGGTTCTTCCAGGTGGCCCTCATCAAGGTGGTGCTGCGGCTCCAGGTCCAAGCCGTGGTGTTCAAGCTCGTCCGGTTGCGGGTTTGTGCCATAGAAGGAGCTACCCTCCCGGCCCGCAACAGTCGGCGAAGGGTACGACTGAGTTGCTGAGTCTGCGGCTGGTGCCACATCTCCGTCGAGTTCGGATTCCAACTTCTCTCCGATGGCATCGTCGAGGTCAGGCATCGCTCCGAGTAACAGCTGTGCCCAGCAGCGAGATTGCTGTTGCGTAAGTGTGAGCAATCTAGGTCACGCCTGTGGTGGTATCGAGATGAAAGCAATGGGAGAGTCGATTCTCAATCGCTTGTACACGAGACGGACGCGAGGCTTCGCGCCCGGTTTTCTTTCCTACGACTGCAAGACACGGTGTTACTATTGCTTTTCTGACGCTGGTGAACTGATGCAAGCTATTGTAATGTACAGGACAGCCATGACACGGCGTGTCTAGAGCGACAAGTTGGCAATCGCATCCCATCGCAAGACCGTAGTGGCGACTGACAGCACATGGCCCATTGCACGATACCAGAGCAGTCGCGCAAGGGCTCTCTCTACGACAGCAATAACGTTTCGTCAGGGCTGCGCGTTGGCGGGTTGATGCTGCATGGCAGCCCAGGGCGACACCGAGGTTGCGGTATTGGGGGATTACGAAAGCAATTGCACTTTGAACGCACCTTGAAGGGAAAATTCACCCGGGTCGGATTATATGGGGATGGAAAAACGTATTGCTGAATGTCCGGTTTCTGCGACGAGAGGACGGAGGAGGAAGAACCTGTGAGGCCGACCACTTAGATTTTCTGCAGCTGTGTCCAGGTCAAGTCGTGTCGTTAAGGTCTGGAACCTCTGTCTTTTCTCTTTCGCCGGCGGGATAAGGTTACCGAAGGAAATCGAGCCTCGAGGTACCAACTCAGAGTTGTAATTGGTCGACTCTATGCTCGTGCCCACTATCTGCAAGGATTAGCTTTCGGCTGCTCTTACTGTGAAGTTACACAGTACTTCTGTTACGAGGGTAAGTCATGATTTCACCAGGTGTACGGAGTAGTTATGCAATAAAAATTGGTTTACCCCGTATGGAGCACTTATTCTTGTAAGGTGCACAGCATATCTTATCCAGTCGCCTAACGTACGACCCCACTCAGTCGGCCACCCCTATGAACCGGCCACCTACAACATCCACACAATGTTATAACTACGTAACTTTAAACTATAATAACATAACCAATTAAAGCTCGAGATAGTTTATATTTACTCTAATTAATAGCTATAATAGAGGGCTTTAAACGAGACCTAAAGTGCTGCTATAGATGCTTTGCGTGTAGCTAGAATCTTGCCCTATTTGGCCTAATATACTACAGCCTCTTATTAACGGACCTTCTCGATTTCCTAAGCCTTCTTAATATTCTCGATATTAGCAAATCGTTCGTTCGGACTAAGCTTAATTAGCCTACGTATAATAGTATCGGCTTTAGGTATAGCCTCTTCTAAGGCCCGTAATCTAGTCTATAAGATCGCTATCTCTCTAGCCTGCAGGATCTACGTACTTTTTAAGTCTCTTAATATCTTAACGAGATATAGGAGACCGTTTAGAACTTCTCTAGAGTAGTTTTCTAGCCTAAATAGTGCTATAAGGAGTTCCTTATAGTGTTTTAACGTAATAGGGGGTATTTATAGTTTAAGAGATAGCCGAGGACTATTTTCGGTAATAGGGGTCGGTAATTTAATTACTATAGGCTTAACTTTCGACGGATTAAAGGGCTATATACTACTATTTCTAAAGCCTATAACGATATTCCTTCTATTAAAACTCCGGTAATAGGCCGTCTCGTATATCTAAAGGAATTCGGACTTCTAAATAGAGACCGTATAGCTAAGACTTTAGCTATAGTTTAGCTGCTAGCGATAGTACTACTTAAGAGGACCGAAAATAGAGATATCTAGGGGTTATATAGTATAACTATAATAAGGTAGTAAGTAAACCGGACAGATCTTATTACTAAAACAGAGCTATTAGAAGTCGATACTCTCGTATATCGAATAGCTATCTAAGACTAGTAATCGCTACTAATCCGGATTAGTAGGCGCTATCTTAGGGATAAAAACCTTCTCGAGCTAATATAGAGCAATCTCTATACTGGTCTACCTATTTTAGGAGTATATATACTTCTAGGCCGGTAGTTAGACTCGAAAGTGTTATAGCTATAAGGATATCCCCTATATTATAATAGTAGGTATTATTATAAAGCTAATAGCGCTTATAGAGTATAGTATACTAACCTACTCTCTATTACTATCCTAAATTATATATGCTCCCTTTTTTTTAGCTAAACTAATAACTAAACCGTTAAGTCCTTAACCGATCGCGATGCCGGTCTCGTCCTAGTTATATAGGTTCTCTAGTAGGATACTATAGCGGCGTAGCAGAGTCCGGAGAAGAGGATAAAAACTATCTAGCGCTTCTTATAATAGCCTATTAATACGTTGTCGGTCGATACGGCGGTTCTTTAGTATTCGGATAGTTAGATATCTAGCTATAAACCGAGATAGCTAGTATTTACTAAACTGCTTTAAGATACCGGCTACCTTTAAAGCTATATATCTTACTATTCCGTGGGCCGGTAGATGTAATTCTTAGTATAATTAGAGTATCTAAGTAACGAGAAACTGCTCCTATATAGGTAATAGGTTTATCCTAGGCTTAGAAGTAGTTTATTTAGGTTATCGGTCGTAAAGTCGATCCCCGAGGGTTAATCGTAGAATCTTATACCGTATCGTAGCCTGCTAGTTATAATATACTAGAAAGTATATCCTTGTATATAGCTTAAATAGCGGATTCAGAATAACATTTATTTAGCATCGTGGGATTAAAATTAAGGGCGCAATTACGCGTAAAAGGTTTGGGGTATGAATATTGTAGGTGGCCGGTAGGTGGCCGGTTTATAGGGGTGGCCGACTGAGTGGGGTCGTACGTTAACTTATTGCTTGGTGTACTCCGTAGTTCTTAGCGTATTGGACCTCGGCTTGATTTGTTAACTATGGGTCCAACATATGTTATTACTCAATGGAGAGAAACTCGAGCTTCGATTTACGATCTTTAATCGCTAATTAGCACACGACTAACCTCGCATCTTGAGCCCAAGTTGCCTTACCAACTCTCAAGGCGGCTTTATAATGAGTCTGAACGATAAGGAAGAAGGGAGACCGATACACGTGCTGTTCGTGGGAGCAGGCGCAGTCGGGTGTTTCTATGCTTCACGTCTACACCACGTACGTTAAATGGCGAATACCCCGTCTTATCTTTTCCCATGCGACCGCCAGTCAAGCTTTCTCTACTAAGTATCTACCTACCCAGCCGTCTCATAATATACACGTGTCGCTCACGGCCCGGTCAAATTACTCCGTGATCGCATCCTCCGGCGTGACTCTCCAAACACACACCTTCGGCGATTATACCTTTACTCCCCAGTCCGTCTTTCCTTCGGTCGACGCAGCAATACCCAACAGAACCTCTACGAACTTCAGTTGGGATTATGTTATTGTCACCACAAAGGCACTCCCAGACCGAATTGATGATGCCGCAATGGTCGCGCCTCTCGTCTCCTCGGGTACGTGCATAGTGCTGATTCAGAACGGCGTCGGTGTGGAAGACCCGTATCGAACTCGCTTCCCGAATAACCCTATAGTAAGCGCTGTGACCATCGTGAGTGCCGAGCAGATCAAGCCCGGGTTTATTCGACAGAACAGATGGACGAGGATGAGCCTGGGTCCGTACGGCTGTGGGCTCACCAGTGGTTCTGAGTCGCCTAGGGCAACCGACGAGATTCTGTCAAGAAGCCACAAATGCATGACAAAGCTTGCGCACTGGTGGGGAGCGTACGGCGGCATACTCGACATTGAACCGCATACAGAGCTCGAACTGCAAACAGTACGATGGCACAAGCTGTGCATCAATGCAGCTTTCAACCCTTCAGCCGTGCTCTCTGGGGGCATTGGTAATGCCGACCAGCTGAGGGATCCCGAGCTGAGGGAGCATATTCTGGGAGTCATGCGTGAGATTTGGGATGCTGCGCCAAAGGTGCTTGGGCAGCCACTGCCAGCAAATCTTGCAACGCCCGAAAAGATTGTACTGAGCACAGAACGCAACATCGGGGCGAAACCGAGCATGCTACTCGACTGGGAGGGTGGCCGTCCGATGGAGCTTGAAGTAATTTTAGGAAACCCCATCAGGATTGCAAGTAGGGCTGGTGTGGCACTACCTAGACTGCAGACCGTCTACGCCTTGTTACGGAGCATGCAGCGGCAGAGGGATGCGGCCAGGGAGAGTAGTAAGCTATAAAGAGTCGAGGGTCACTATTCGGCGCTATTCTCTTTAACAAGTGCGGCAGGTGTGAACATGAGCATAGGGACATGATATCGAGCCAAAAATGTGAGCAGGGTCCACGACTCCGCAAAAATGGTTGACGGACCAAGTAGCGTAGGGTCATCCCCTTGTCGTCTGCGTGGGAGCTGCGTTCGTTTGACAGAGGAGTCGCCTGGCCTGATCTTGCAAGGTAGCTAGTTGCTACTTCCGAGCAAGTCGCCCGGTGTTTCATTTCTGAGATGAACCAGTTGCGGCCATAACGTGCTAGCTCAGAGGCGTTGTTTTGCGAGTCTGTGGTCGAGCACCTGTATATTCTACATATTTTACTCCGATGTTAGAGTATCGCTACACTCAGTTTCGATAACATGTACACGTTAGGTGTATACGTTGCTATTGGTTCAATATCTCTTGATCTCATGAAAACGCGAGGCCCATTGCTGCAGAAATGAGCAAGCACATGTGTAGGTTTCCTAGGAAGATGCCGCCACCTTCGCAAAGTCATTAATTTGTAGTTGACCCCCGCGGTGAGAGTTTAATAATATCTCCGTTTGAGTCTAATGGATTATAAAAAATGATCTTACCTTCAATTGGTACGTGGTGTTACATATAATCCGCATCTCGGTGCTATGGGACCAGATTTGTTCCCGTATGAACTTGTTTATACACATAGGTCTAGAGTCGAAACGGTACTTGAAATAACCCGATTAGGATTGTTAAAGCTTATAGCACTTGTTGGTATCGACTTAATCAGACCGTACGGTGGTACGTGGGGCGAAGAAGTATAGATATCTACTTAACGAAGGGAAGGAGAGCAGATTTGCTAGCTAGCAGGGAGGTGCGAGAGATGAAGGCATTCAGATCGGACGTGACCAACGGTCCGTATCCACTGCAGCTGCCAGCTGTGATTGTGATGCTCAACGGTACTCCGTATTCGTATGGGTACTAACTAGACTACTAGTTAGTACCTTGGTTTTTCTGGTGAAACCTGTTCTAGTATGTCCCGCTGCTATGTTTGCAGTGCCATGAAGATTGATCTCAGTGGCAAGCTGTTACGTGAACTGAATTTTCACAGCTTAAGAAGTGAATGTGCGTTCTGTTGAGCTCGTATACCAGTATGAGTCACTAACCATCGATGAATCTCTAGCCAAAACAACACTTTCGCCTTTCCTTGGGAAGTCCGTTTGGGTTTCAATCTTTCCGACGAGAAAAAGGCTCAGCAGTATTTGTGATATTATTGGATTATGTTGTTGAGGTGAAGCCTGGTGGTAACCGTATAGAAGCAGACGTGTGTAGCTCAATTCAAATCGTGTCTGGAATTAACAAATGTGTTGTGTTTTTGGGAAGCTTGGTGAGGTGGGGTTACAGCGTGCGCTTAGTTGCTAACGAGGTTGTTACTGCGCAAGTAACATGCATAAGCCGCTAACTGGAGCATCACCAAAATACACAACGAGCTATGTAAGCACGGTACTGTGTATTAAGCGATATGCCCATGCCGGAGCGCAAGATCGGTTGAATACTCCATATGCAGGGCATTGAAGGGCTAGCCGTAGCCATGAGTATGCACTCTTTCTTTGATAGACGTTGCCAATCTTCCTAGCCAGGCCTTCAACCACTTTCGACTGACCTGTAGGCGACTGTTTTATCTTCCGTACACTGTAAGCTGCTGTGGTGGCACACAAACCTGCATAATAACTAACCCAACTCAGATTACTAACCCACACAGCACAAGAAAAGGCGAGGTAGTTAGATCGAGACCAGTCCAAACAAATAATTGTAGAAAGTCGCACGATTATTATCGCGCCATACATGCGCACTGAGGGTGGTACAAGTATGTGTGGTAAGTGGTTTGGTTCGGTTTGACTTCGCCTCCTGCCTCTCCACCAGGTGGGTAGTCTAACTACTGTGTATCCGTACTAACTACGTAACTTACTGCAGCAGCACGGGACTCGTTTTCTAGCCGCTCGCTCCTCCCGGTACTCTACTCACAGTACTTCTTCGTTAGTACCGCTAAGGGTCGAATCACTCGAGCGTACGTCATGGAGTTATGGTTGTCATGGACATCGTGCGTGCATATCCATAATAATGGAACGAAGTGCATAACGTAAGTACATCACCTCATAAATGAGGGAGAGACACCACGTCAAAGTAGTAAGTAAACGACGAGGTTCAAGTAAAATTTCTAGCCTTATCACGTCGGGGTTTCGTCTCTGACTCGTTTTCGCATTGAGGATTGGCGAAGTAACTTATCAGCCTGCTCCAAGCCTTCAACGGCGGAGCTTTTGCTCCGGTACTATCAAAGCGTGACGCTCTTGAGCGGCGAATATGGCTCTAAGTTCCCATACACAGTACTCCGTATCCGTACTTCGTAAAAGTTCCTGATCATCCGTAGTTCCTCTTTCCCATGGCTCGGCGCTCGGCGCTGTCGATCGCTGCCCCATTAAGACAGCAAAGATCAGGATTTGGAAAAGGCAGGGCGCGAGGATGGTCAAAGAGAAATGCCATGTTTGGATCAGTACCCACCCCTTCTTTTTTGAAGGTTCTTTTTCCACAGACAGCAGATGATCGAAGCGAGGAAAGGTATGCTGACGTGAGCACGGTCTGGGTTAACTGCCGCTTGGTATGACAAGAACAACAGCACACACTAGTCTCGCACTTGCAAAACATGAGACGGTACGATTCAGGTTATCACCTACCACAATGTAAGTATCCCCATCATAGATCACCCACCCAAGTGCTCGAGATTTGTTGGGTAAAGTTGTACTAGTACCTGCTATAAGTAGTTTCCCATACGCAAGTCTATCACTAGATTGCTGCAGCGTAACAAACCTATGCTGTGTAATAGTAAATAATGCTGAACTAAATTGCATAGCAAGATATTTCCTCGACCGCTCTTAACGTACTTCGCTAGTCTGAACTAGTTATAACCTAGTAACTAATAGTCTTTTACTACAACAGCGCTGTACGTAGATATATTCGATACAGTTAAAAAGGTTTATTATAAGTAATAAGTATATATTAAACAAAGACTTAATAGTTAAATAAAGCTACTACGTATAGTACGTAGTAGCCTACGGATTAGTATCTCTAAGACCTTGATATTAATAAGTGTTTTTAATGTGTAAAAAACGGGGAGGAAGAGAAATAAAGATAGACTATATTAAAGATAAGTAGGGGTCTTGGTCTCTAATACTTCTATACGCAGGCTCTCTTTATAGTAGTAACGCGCGCTGTTAATCCTCTTTACTTAGGTATAGTATCTTAATATTAGTGTAGTACGTTGTTTAAATTGCTTAAATGTTTTATATAGTTCCCTATAAAGACCCGGAGACTTTATTTAAGGTTAAAACTCGGCTTGTTACAGGCCTAAGGCCTATGTGGGGCAACGGTTATAACCGTCGCCATGCTACTAGGTCACAGCTCCAGAACAGCTCTGGGACATAGGAGCAGATCGTCACAACTAATATCCGGAACTCCGAGAGTCTACGATATATACTAGGGATATCCCAGCTATAGCGCTGCTCTAGAATACCAAAACCCTCTCTCACTAAAGTATAGCTAAAAACTCAATAAAGTATACTAAAGATATACCTAGATTAAGTACCTCCGCTATTATATCTAGACTAGCTAAATACCGTAAGGTACTAAGGTATAGAGCAGGTATATCTCTGCTCTCTCTCTTTTACTTAGATAGATAGTTCTTCTCTCCTTAGTTTAATATAGATTATATCTATACCTTATCCTTACTAGATTTTAAGCCTTACCCGTTATATATATTAAACTCCTTTTTACCTTTCGGTATTAGAAGTAGCTCGTAAGCTACTTATCCCTAAAGTATAATATTAGACTACCCTATCGCTTATACTATAGAATAGGATACTTTTAGAGAACGTATCCTCGTAGGAGCTAATATAGCGTTAAGCGAAGCGATCTATTAGCTAGGGAGCTCGATAGAAGCTAAGATAACCGAGAATAATAACTAGATTAAACTACGGTTTAGTTCGATATAAGAATCTATTACGAACTACTTTAGCTAGATATAATCTAGTATTAACTAGATAGCGCGCGGCGTAGTTATACCTCTTATATAAGTTCCCCCTTTAATAAAGTATTAACTACCTACAGTTTAAATACCGATTCTTCCCTAGGACTAAGTATTATAGAAGCTACTCCTTTACTAGAAGATAATAAGAAACGTAAGCTATTACTATAGCTAGAAAAGTTCGCTAGAGATAGAATAAAGTTCCCTATATAGGTTTACGCTATAAAATATAAGCTCGATCGCGATACTTACTTTATCGGTACCGATCGGGATAAGTTTAAGTCGATTTACGTAAATACCAAAGGAATAGCTCGAACTATAGTAAAACCCTTTTACTCCTTAGGCGGACCTATAATATTATACTCGTTAATAGAATTCTTAGCTAAACTCCGATTATACTACCTAGATAAGAATCGCGTAAGAATAGTATAGTAAGAGCTAGTAATCTTTAAGTAAGGAGTAAACTAGAAGTACTCTAACTTCTTCGCTTAGTTTAAGAAAATTATAGGATAAGCCGGTACTACTACTTAAATAAACGACGCTAAGTACTCTCTCCTATAAGTAGCGTTAAACTCTAAGCTCTAGAGTATTATAATCCTAGTAGAGATCTTACGCGACTACTATAAATACGCGAACTAGGTTATAACGATTGCCGTAAGAATAGAAGGGGTATAGCGTATAACGGAACCTACTTGCGAGTATAGATAGAATAAGACGCTAGCGATATCCGATACTATAACCCTAATTATAAAAACTTATTAAGATACGGTTATAACGGGCGTAAATATAGCTAGCTCCGGAGCCGCGAACTAGTAGAAACGGCGCGTAGCCTAGACTACTACCGAGGAGCGTTAAAGACGTAAAGAATATAACCTCTACCTCTATTATAGATAAGAAGGTTGCCGAATTAACCGCTGCCCGTTTAAAGCAGCTATACGCCCGGGAACTACTAGTATATAAGCTATAACTATTATAGATACGGATAACGAAGATATTAATACGGAAAACGAGTAGCCTCTATATAATAACGCGTATAAAGGCGAGAGGTAATACTAGGGGAAATAGTAGAGGTAAAGTAGAATATAAACGGTATACTATTCCTAGTCGATCTCTTAGTTAATAAAACGAGTTTTATAAAAGCCCTCGTTAATAACGGATATTTATACTAGTCTACTATTTACGAGAGAACTACTAAATCCCTAAACCTACCCCGTATTCCTATTATCGCTAGAACGTTAAAAGGAGCTATAATAAAGTAGTTACTTATTAGAGAGATTACTTACTTTAACGCTAACCTCGATAGATATAACTATTATATATTTATATATATTATCCTAAACTTAGGTTATAATATTATCCTTAGAAAACTATAGATAGAGCGTAAAGGCGTTAGCTATATAGCCGACGAATATAAAATCGTGCTAAGGTACTAAGGAATTACGGTACGAGAAAAGGGGTATATACTAGATACCCCCGGATCCGGAGAGCCCGAGATATAACGTATATTAAAGCGTTTACTATAGGAGCCGAGATAAAGCGTGCAGAAAGCGGCTCTAATAAAGTAAAGGGGATAATAATTTTTTCGGTCTCCGTCGTAGATATTAATAAAGCCCTATAAATAAAGGAAGTAAAACTAATCGGCGACCGGTTACCCCTAAAGTATAAGTAGTAAAGGAGCCTCTTCGACCTAGTAAAAGTAGAAGAGCTTCTACTATATAGGGAGGGAGCAGATTATAAGATATACCTTATCCCCGACGTATTAGGGAAGATATAAGAACCCCTATAGGGACCCCTATATAATATATTACAAGACAAACTACTAGTACTACGAAAGACGCTTATAGGACTACTCGATAAGAGTTTTATACGTATAAGTAGCTCCCTAGTAAGCGTACTAGTTATTTTCGTTAGAAAACTAGGAGGTAGATTACGATTCTATATAAACTATAAATAGCTTAACGCTATAATAAAAGCAGATAGGTATCCGCTACCCCTTATTAAGGAAATATTAATATATCTTACGAATATAATATAGTTTACTAAGCTCGATATCCGCGCAGCTTTCTATAAGCTCTATATTAAGGAAGGATATAAGTAGATAATAGCCTTCTATACCAGATTTAGACTATTTAAATAGCTCGTTATACCCTTTAATATAAGCGGCGTACTAGCTACCTTCTAGTACTATATTAATATAGCCCTAAGAAACTACCTAGACGAATTCTACTTAGTATATATAAATAATATTCTTATTTATACTATCGGCGATAAAGTAGATTATATCGCGAAAGTAAAGCTAGTACTTATTACCTTAAAGAAAGTAGGTCTTAATCTAGATATTAATAAATACGAGTTTAGTATAAAAGAAATAAAGTACCTCGGTTATATTATTAAAGTAGGTAAGGGAATTAAGATAGACCCCGAGAAGCTATTAGCTATTAGGGATTAAGAAGCTCTAACCTCGGTAAAAGTAGTACGAAGTTTCTTAGGATTCGCTAACTTTTATTAATAGTTTATACCTACTTATACTAATATTACCGGCCCCCTTATCGAACTAATACGGAAGAGTATACCGTTTTATTAGGGAGCCTAGTAGGAATCCGTATTCGAGTATCTTAAGAGCCTCTTTATTATAGAATATATATTAGCTTAGTAGGATTTAGAAAGAGATATAGTCCTAGAAGTAGACTATTTAGGATACGCTTATAAAGGCTACTTATTATAGAGAGATAAGTAGGGAGTTCTTAAGCTAGTAGCGTACTTCTCTAAATAACTCCTTCCCGCTAAATATAATTATAAGATATACGATAAAGAGTTATTAGTAGTAGTACGCTACTTAGAAGTATAGGACGCAGAGCTCCGGAGCCTTATAAACCCCTTTATTATCCTCTCTAATTATAAAAACCTTAAATTCTTTATAACCGGAAGAAGGCTTACCGAATAATAAGTCCGATAGTCTAAATTACTTTTACAATTCCGTTTTAGGATATAATATAGGGAGGGAGTAAAGAGTAAGCGGCTAGATATACTCTCCCGCTATAAGTAAGATATACTAATAGGCTACGATAATAAACGCCTAGTAGGACGTGTTTTCTAGCTACTATAAAGCGACTAGCTCTTAGAGGGAGAAGAAAAAGAGAGGAACCCAGATTTCTAAATTAATATAATAGAAGTATTCGGAGTTAAAGTCGCGAATAGTTCGGATATCTTTATAAATTAAGAGCTCTAGAGTATATAGGAAGTATTAGTCCTTTAGGATAATACCTATATAATAATAGTTAAATATATTTATAAAGGAAGTAGAGTATTCCTACCTAAGCTACGAGTAAATAATAAGCTCCTTAAGGTCTTAATAGCTAAGTATAAGCTAAGAGATAACGGGATATTATAATTTAGGAATAGAATCTAGATACTAAACTATAAACCCCTCTAAATAGCCCTAATCTAGAATACTTATAACTCCTACGTTATAGGATATCCGGGGAGAGACGTAACAATTATAATACTCTCTCGCTACTACTACTAGCCGGGGATATACTACGCGGTATAAAGATTTATAAGTAATTATAATATTTATAGGAGAATAAATATATAGCGATATAGGAAGTAGGGACTTTTTAAGCTACTACCTATACCTAAGCGATTTTAGAGCGAACTATTAGTCGACTTTATAACCGACCTTCCTATAGGGAAGGAGGGTAACCCGGAATACCTAATAGTTATTATAAACCGACTAAGTAAAAACGTAGTCCTCGAGTTAATAATAGGTATAAGCGCCGAAGTATATATAAAGCGGTTCGTAAACTACTACTAGCGCTACTATAGTTTTCCTAAAGTAATTACTAGTAATAGAGGGACTAATTAGGTCGGATACTTTTAGTAACGAATCTGCGAACTAGTTAGTATTAAGTAATAATTAAGTATAGCTTACTACCTAGAAACCGATAGAGTAACTAAGCGTACTAACTAAGAAGTACTTACGTATTTACGCGCCTTTATTACTTATACGTAGCTCGACTAGGTAATACTACTACCTAGTATAATAATAGTAATTAATAATAAGGATACCTTATCTATTAGATTAAGTCTATTTTACCTCCTTTACGGTTACTACGTTAACCTAATTTAAGACGTTCCCCTAGATCCTAGTAAAGTCCCTACTATAGAACCGAGAAAAAGAGCGGACGATTTCGTAGTAAAACTATATAAGGTATAAGACTTTGCTTAAGTAGCTATAGCGGCTATATAATAGCGTATAAAGGAATCTACTAACTAGCGGAGATCTCCCTTTATCCGCTACGAGGTTAACGATAAGGTATAGCTATTACTAAAGAATATAGTAATAACCTAGCTATTAAAGAAACTCGCCTAGCTATACTCTAAGTATATAGTAATAAAGGTTATTAGCTTATATATAGTAGAACTAGATATTCCTAAGGGGATATATAGCCGCTTCTACGTAGATTTGCTTATAAGAGCAGCTATAAACCCCTTACTATCCCAGATTAACCTAGATACTAGACTACTACTACTTATCCTATATACTAACCCCGACTAAGAAGAATAGGGGGTAGAGAGTATCTTATAAGCACAAATAAAGAAGCTCCTAAGACCTAGAAAACGAACTATCTATTAAGCACTTATTAAATAGGCTTACTACTAGGAACCTACCTAGGAATTACTCGAAAAGATCGAGAATATAAAAATATTAAATATATTTAAAGTAAAATACGGATTAATTAATAATAACGATAGTCCGGTCGCGATTCTAAAACGAGGAACTCGGAATAAGAAAATAGCTTCCTAGTATAAGCAGAATATAGAAAGAGTATATAGCGAGTAGTTAGTATTATAATTAGTATTATATTTAATTTATAGGAACTCTCTATTATCCCTAACTAGGATTATTAGAAGAATATTATAAATCTTAGAAAGGAGAAGGGGGGTATTAAGTAACTATTTAGTTATTTTTACGCTTCTTAACTCTACTACTAATAGAAGGAGTAGCTATAAATATAAATTACTTTATAAGCTTAACTAAATAACTAAGATATCTATTAAGGACGTCTAACTTCTCTTCTACTAATTCCTATAAAGGGGTTAGTAAAAAAGGAGTAGCGAGAAAATATCTTAAGAAGAAACTTATATAGTAGTTAATAGCCTAGCGCTATTATAGAAAAGAAGTACTACTAGCGCTAGGAATACTAAGCGTATATAATTTAGACTTATTAAAAGTAGCGTAAGACTTAATAGTAAGAGTACCTACCTCCTTCTAGTTAGTAATAATAGCTATATATCTCGTTAGCAGGAATAAAGCTATAAGTTTTATAAAAAGACTTATACTTGTCGTTATAGTTATACTAGAGGGCCGCCTTAGCTAGAGAATTAATAGCGCCTCTTAACTCGTAGTTTATTAGTAGCTATATTTTTTTTAGCTGCGATTTACTATAGAAGGAGAGGATTACTTATAGGAGTACACGGATAACCCGAGGAATTACCTCTAGTAGTAAACGAATAACCCTTATAACGCTTACCCTTATCTAATAAAAGCAGAGTTAGTATCGAAAAGGAGTAGGGGAGAAGTAGTTAACTTACTATTAGTACGTAAATAGAACGTACGCGGATATTTAGTAAGGCGCGCTACGTATTTAAAATAAGAGATATTATTAATACGGTCGGGGTACTCGTCTAATAGGACGACCTTATCTAAAGGGATAATATTAATAACTTTCTAAGGCGCTACTTTAATCTTAATAAGAAGATACTTAGGAGATAGGAGGAGAGACGGTTAGACTTACTAATTAGTTATTAGATCGACTATTACCGACTAGAGTTAAAAGAGGGATAGAGGATAAAGTAAGAGGTTAGCTATATAGATAACCTACCGGCAGCTAGAGGACTAGCTAATTACGCGCTAATTGCGCGCTAATCGCGTAGAGGATATAAAAATCCTAATTAGCTATAGCTAGTAGGGATATACTCCTAAGCTAATTATTAACGCAGGCCTCCGATTAGCTATAGCGATAATAGACGCACTACAATTAAAGGTATTATCTCTACTACGGAGTAGGGCTAGACGCGATAATAACGTTAGTAATTTTAGAGCTAGAGTAGTACTTAGAAGTACGCTCTAAGTACTAAAATTCAACGCCGGGCGGGGAGGTAATATTATAAGCCTAAGGCCTATATAGGGTAACGGTTATAACCGTCGCTATGCTACTAGGTTACAGCTCTAGAATAGCTCTAGGATATAGGAGCAGATTATTATAACTAATATCCGGAACTCCGAGAGTCTACGATATATACTAGGGATATCCTAGCTATAGCGCTGCTTTAGAATACTAAGACCCTCTCTTACTAAAGTATAGCTAAAAACTTAATAAAGTATACTAAAGATATACCTAGATTAAGCACCTCTGCTATCGCATCTAGACTAGCTAGATACCGCGAGGTACTAAGGTATAGAGCAGGTATATCTCTGCTCTCTCTCTTACTTAGATAGATAGTTCTTCTCTCCTTAGTTTAATATAGATTATATCTGCACCTTATCCTTACTAGATTTTGAGCCTTGCCCGTTACACGGCTTAGCCGCTTAAGGTGTAAAAAACGAATTTCCGATAAAAGATTTTCGCTACGTTTCTGCAAAACGCGACTTATAACCACTAAAAGGTAATCCGGTCCTGCACATTTTTCACATACTTAGTGTAAGGATAGGCTCTATAACAGTGGATAGCATTACCAATTGCGGCACTGCGCTAAAAGGTAAGCGGTTATTAAAGTAAGCTTGTTATAATAACGTATGCTTATTAGGGATTATAACGGTATACGCGACTATACCGTTATAACTCCTCCCTAATCCCTAATCCCGGACTAGGTCGTTAGGGGAGCCTTACTAAAGCCTCCTTATAAATCTAACTACCGCGTAGTTCGAACTGTCGGATCCCTCCTAGGGGTCCTTATCGGCCGCCGCTAGATCCCTACTTAAGTGGGGCTAGCCTCTTCGACCTAGCGTCGGCATCGGTCGCATGCTAGTAGCGCTGCGCCGGAACTCTTCATTATCGCAGAGGTGTAGCTAGCTACGTCGCGACAATAGTGCGTCGTCGTCGCCGACCGGGCTACGGCTCTCGATTAGCTACTTCAATAATTGTAAGGATAGGCTCTATAACAGTGGATAGCATTACCAATTGCGGCACTGCGCTAAAAGGTAAGCGGCTATTGAAGTAAGCTTGTTATAACAACGTATAATATTAGGGATTATAACGGTATGCGCGACTATACCGTTACACTTAGCCGTAGTCAAAATCCGGTCCAGGGTAGCTATAGGGTAAGCCTATAGCACCTCTAGCTATCTAATATAACAGCTAGACCTAGTAAAAAGCCCTATATTATATAGTAGTACTATAAGCTTAATAGACCTATTAAGGTCTTAGGTTTATAGAATCTTATAAAGACTATTATAGTCCCAGATTTAATAGACTATTGTAACAGGGGTAGCTAAAACGTGACAAGGATATGCTTAGTTTAACACTTTGCACTATCACATTTATATAAGTAGACAGTCTAATCCTTAACGATAGAAGCATCTTAGTTAGCTATCGCACTTTATAAAATATATTTTGCCCTCCTATTATTAATATCTCGTGATTAGTTATTTCCGCCCTACTACGAAGTAGGATAAGTCGTAGTTATAACGTAGAGACTATTAGAAATCCCCTCATATCCTATTCTTTATATATTAAAAGCATGTGACGATCAGCTCATTATATAAGGTACAGGACCCACATAGGTTCCGTACCCATCCCGTACATAAACCACCTCCTTTTCAATAACAGAAAGGACAAGCGTTAGTCTTGTCCTAACACTTACCTATACTATTAATCCTACCTAATTGTACCTGTAACACTTACAAAGCACCTATTAATATCTAGGGCTTGGTCGACCCCAAGACCGCAGGCTACTACGTACCGTACGTAGGAGTTCTATTTCACTATATATTATAACGATAACTTATCCTGCTTTATAGCACGGCGAAAATAAATAATATAACAGAACTACTACGTACGGTACGTAGTAGCCTGCGGTCTTAGAGTTGACTAAGACCTAGATATCTTTAAGTGCTTTCAATGTGTAAAGAATAGGAGGAAGAAGATTTCTAATAGTTTTCTACAATATAGTTATAACTTATCCTACTTTATAGCAGGGCGGAAATAATTAATCACGAGATATTAATAATAAAATAATAAAATTATAATTATAAGGTGTAATAGCTAACTAGGAAACTTATATCTTTAAAGATTAGGTTAACTACTTATATAATATAACAAAGGCAACTAAAACGCGATAAGAATATGCTTAGTCTAGCACTTCGCACTATTATATTTATATAAATAGTTAACCCAATTCTTAACGATAAGAGTTTCTTAGTTAGCTATCGCATCTTATATTAAACCTAGGACTATAATAGTCTTTATAGAATTCTATAAACCTGAGACCTTTAATAGGTCTATTAAGCTTATAGTACTACTATGTAATCTAGGGCTTTTTTACTAGATCTAGCTATTATATTAGATATCTAGAGGTGCTACAGGCTTACCCTGCAGCTACCCTAGACCAGATTTTAACCACAGCTAAGTACGTGAAAAATATATAGGACCGGATTATTTTTTAGTAGTTATAAGTCGCGTTTTGCAGAAACGTAGCGAAAATTCTTTATTAGAAATTCGTTTTTTGCACCTTAAGCGGCTAAGCCGAGTTTTAACCTTAAGTAGAGTCTCTAGGTCTATATAGGGAACTATATAAAACATTTAAGCAATTTAGACAACGTACTACAACGATATTAAGATACTGCACCTAAGTAAAGAGGATTAATAGCGCGCGTTACTGCTATTAAAGAGAGACTGCGTATAGAGGTATTAGGGACCAAGACTCCTACTTATCTTTAATATCTTATAATCATATTTTTGCCCTTTTATTATTAATGTCTTGTAATTAGTTATTTCCACCCTATTACAAAGTAGGATAAGTTATAGTTATAACGTAGAAACTATAAGAAATCTCCTTCTCCCCCATTCTTTACATATTAAAAGCACCTATTAATATCCAGGTCTAGGTCGACTCTAAAACCGCAGGCTACTACATACCGTACGTAGAAGTTCTGTTTCAATATACATTAAGAAATAGTTAGATTAAACGGATTATAATTAAAACCTTTCTTAACAAATATATTTATAGGCATATATAATATATTTAACTAATACATACTGTGTTTTCTAGCTATATATTATAGTAATAAAGACAATGTAAATTTTAAAACATTACAATTTCGATTATTATATACTTTATATAGAAAATCGGAATTTAAAAACTTCTTAGTAAACGAAAAATCTGTAGAAGAAATGTATTTTTAATCTTTAGTTTAAACTAGTTAATTTGAAGTTGTATACAAGTTTTTATATCTCTAGCTAGCCTTGTCGTAGAGATTATAGGGGTCTGGTTTTGCTAGTTTTAGTGTGTAAAACGGCCGGTTCATAGGAGCGGCCGACTGAGTGGGGTCGTACGGTACGTACTTTTGCTGCTCACTATTAATCTCTAAGCTTGTCGCAGTGTGTAAATTGCAGTTAAGCACACTTTCTAGTCGTCCCAAGACCGAGTATTACAGGGTACTGAGACATACTACGTATTGTGTAAGCTAAACACAAGACCTGCACGTTCTGTAGGTACGGGGTGCAAAGACGCGCACTCCCTCCAGAGAAGCAGCTGATCGGTCTCTTCCCCGAAGTGGAACGCCTACTACCAGGTACTCCGTACTCCCTACGTCCACTTCCCAAGGTAGGTAGGTACCTAGGACAACTGGACCAGTGGATCTACTAGTTGACCCACTATTGTAGCATGCTACTTGCACCCACTAGGTTAGGTATTACATAGCATTCATTCTCACCAACTATGCTTCATCCTGACCACATTTACTGCCCCCGATTCTCTGACACCAAGATTGCACCCCTAGTAGCCTTTCAATGCTACCAACATCCGAGCCGTCCGTCTACAGAGTTTTGACACTCACAACGCCTAGCAGGTGAAGGCACATGGTAGCCACACCAACCAACACTCTTCCATATATCGATACTACACATGCGGAAAAGAGGGGGAACGCGAAGAGAAAGCGAAGAGCATCGCATATCCATAGCTGCAGGAGCAAGAGCAGTCCTCTGTCCAAACTGTTAGACACCAAGACACAAGATTGGTTACGTTTCACGGGCCCAACAGAAACAACGGACTCGGTGCCGACAACGCCTACGACGACGACAATTAAGGGGTGGGGTTTCGAAAACCATTGCGACGACAACCACGATCACGAAAAACACAGATTGATGGGGGGAAGGTGGGGGCAGAACGAGCTCCGACGCGAAGACCGTGCTGGGATACGAGAAGCCTATTGATTGTGACATGAGCGCTCTCACAAAGACATTTGACACAATCGCCTCGCCGTCCTCTCGAAAACATGGATCAAAACAGCGATGTAGCAGCACCAGGGGCCTGCGAAGTCACGAAAGTTGACGACAACACCCAGGAAACTAACGTCGTTGATGGAGTTGCATCTAAGGAGAATAAACTGCCGTCACCTCCCCCCGCATGCGATAGATTTCGCAAATCCCCAAGAACACATACACGTCTCGGCGGTGACAAGACCTTCACCATCTCCTGACGGCGCTGTCCCAAACGAATGCAACGATGAGACTAAACCCCACGCCAAGTACCCCAGTTCAAGATCGAGCGAAAGTGATGATGAGACTACGCCACATGCGCCGAGCGCCCATCAACCACCCGAGCTGACGCCTGATGCACTCGAGACTAACGGGAACAACATAGTCATGCCAATGGGCGTTGATGGGCCCGCACCCGGCTTGCCCATGTTCCAGTCAGCCGCACTGCCCTCGTCATGGAGCGTCAACTCGGATCGTCAGCTCGGATACGCCGCAGGCAGTGCAGCGAACAGCATCGCCGAACCGGCAGACCGTGTATTCCCCATTCGCTCCGTTATCACCGTAGATAACTCACAGCCTACGCCCTGGTCACAGCCCCGCACCTCAGGCGAGTACGACTCGTACTTTGGCCGCGAATCCACGTGGGATGGCCGCACGCGACACAGTGTCGATAGGACCGAAGCGCTGGTGAATGGCCCATGGGCGAAGCAGCGCGCTGGCACCATGCCTGTCTCGTCCTCGCGGGAGGGTCAACAAAGAGACAGTAGCGACATTGGAAACCAGCCAGATGCAGTTAAGAAGAAGAGCGGGCTGTCCGGTCCCATGGCCGCGTCGTCCCCCGTTCAAGAGCCTACAGGTCCTTCTGGCCGAAGCGCCACCGGGTTGCCCCTGTTCAACGATGCCGCTTCGGACGGATCCGAAGGGACGGGTGGCAGTTTTGATGATGGCTCTATCGACAACGGTAACACGTCGGCAGGTCCAAACCCCGGCCCACGGTCACCCTGCTCCGAATCCGTGGAAGGCGAGATACCTGGCCACGTCACCACCCGCTTCAGGCATATCGTGACAGATGAGGGACATGCCATTCTTACCGGCCGTGATAGTACAATACAGAGCTGTGAGGACGAGCCGATTCACACGCCAGGTGCGGTCCAGGCTTTTGGGGTGCTGATTGCTCTCAAAGAAGACAGCGAGGGCCATTTCGTAGTGCGCGTCGCTAGCGAGAACTCGGCTCGTTTGTTGGGTTACACGCCGCAACAGCTCTTTCGCCTTGACAGCTTTGTTGATATATTTTCGGATGAGCAGGCCGACAATCTTCTCGACCACATCGACTTTATTCGCGATGATGACGCTGATCCGGCTACCAATGGTCCCGAGGTCTTCAGTGTGTCCATCCGACCTACCAAGGCCAAGAGAAGCACAAAGTTGTGGTGTGCCATGCACATCTCACCTGCCCATCCAGACCTTATCATTTGCGAGTTTGAGTTCGAGGATGATGGCGATTATCCCCTGCAGCCGACAGAGGCTCGCACCCCACCCGCGCCCGAGGACACACTGTACCAAAACCCTACACTTGAGGAGTTCCACGAAAGCACCGAAATCAATAGCAAGCCCCTGAGGGTTCTGCGAAGTGCGCGCAAGAAACGAGGCGAGGCCGGTGCCATGCAAGTTTTCGACATCATGTCCCAGGTTCAGGAGCAGCTCGCAGCCGCCCCGAATATAGACAAGTTCCTCAAGATTCTGGTGGGAATCGTCAAGGAGCTGACGGGCTTCCACCGCGTAATGATCTACCAGTTTGATAGCACCTTTAGCGGCAAAGTCGTCACCGAACTGGTTGACCCAGCCTACACGCGCGACCTCTACATGGGCCTGCACTTCCCCGCTTCTGACATCCCCAGGCAGGCCCGCGAGCTCTACCGTGTCAACAAGGTGCGGCTGTTGTATGACAGGGACCTCGAATCCGCGCGTCTGGTTTGTCGCACGACCGAGGACCTCGGAACACCTCTGGACCTTACCCACTCGTACCTTCGCGCCATGTCGCCAATCCACCTCAAGTACCTGGCTAATATGGCTGTACGGGCCTCCATGTCCATTTCCATCAACGCTTTCAACGAGCTGTGGGGTCTGATCTCGTGCCATACGTACGGGTCCCAGGGCATGCGGGTTGCTTTTCCCATCCGCAAGATGTGCAGATTGATCGGTGACACGGCCTCTAGGAATATAGAGCGTCTGTCATACGCCTCACGCCTGCAGGCTCGGAAGTTGATCAACACCGTACCGACCGACAAGAATCCAGCGGGTTACATCATCGCCTCTTCCGAGGACTTGCTCAGGCTCTTTGACGCTGACTTTGGCATGCTGTCAATTCGCGGTGAGACCAAGACCCTTGGCAAAATAGAGCAATCTCAAGAGGCTCTCGCTCTACTTGAATACCTTCGCATGCGGAGGCACACGTCCGTCGTGACTACACAGGACATCACAGAAGAACTCCCTGATCTCCGGTACCCCCCAGGATTTTCCGTTATTGCTGGTATGTTGTACGTGCCACTCAGTGTGGGCGGTGAGGATTTCATTGTGTTCTTCCGCAGAGGTCAGATTAGGGATGTCAAATGGGCGGGAAACCCATACGAAAAGGAGACGAAGGAGGGCACGGCGGGCCATTTAGAACCTCGCAAAAGTTTCAAGGTATGGCACGAGACTGTCATTGGCAAGTGCAGAGAATGGACCGAGGAGCAGGTAGAGACAGCTGCAGTCCTTTGCCTGGTGTACGGCAAATTCATCGAGGTCTGGCGGCAGAAGGAGGCTGCATTGCAAAGCAGTAGACTGACCCGACTGCTCCTGGCCAACTCGGCACACGAGGTCCGTACGCCCTTAAACGCCATCATCAACTATCTAGAGATTGCTTTGGAAAGCACTCTCGACCAAGAAACGCGCGACAACTTGTTGAAATCGCACTCAGCCTCCAAGTCGTTAATTTACGTTATCAACGACCTGTTGGACCTTACCAAGACAGAGGAGGGGCAGGAGCTAATCAAGGACGAGGTGCTTGACCTTCAGGCCTGCCTTGAGGAAGCTACCGCGCCGTTTAAGGTGGATGCCAAGAGGAAGGGTCTAGCATACGAGGTGATCGCGCACCCGGGAGTACCCCGTTATGTTCATGGCGATCATCGTCGGGTGCGACAAGCTATCTTCAATGTGGCGGGGAATGCGATGCAACATACCGCCAGAGGATCTGTTCAGATCGAATGTTACGTTGCAGAGGTTATCGAGGACAAAGTCAGGGTTGAGATAGCCATCCAGGACACGGGCCGTGGCATGAGCAACGCGCAGTTGGATGCTCTCTTCCAAGACTTGGAGCAGGTGTCGAGCGTTGCAGACGATACTAACCCAATGGAAAGTATGTCAGATACAAGTGATGCAGGGCGCCCGTTGGGACTCGGTCTGGCCGTTGTGGCACGTTTTCTGCGAAACGTGGACGGTCAGCTTCGGCTTAAGTCGGAGGAGGGGAAGGGTTCGAGGTTTGTAATTCAGCTCCCCTTTGAGCTGCCGAGTCAGGACGCAATTGACAGCTTCCTGAGATCGCAACCCCAGGATGAGGCGCCACCCCAAAAGCAGCAGCAGCAGGATCAGAGTAAACGACAACAGACCGACTCGATGTCGAGCGTGCCATCTGTTACGCAGTCATTGCCGCCTGCACAGGCCGGCGAGGTCACACTGGTCGATCGGGGCAGCACGAATCTAACCAATAATGCCCCCCGCTCGTTGACAGAGAGGCATAGCATGGAAGAACTCAATAGTTCTGGCAGTATCAAGAGTGCGAGGAGTGCATTGAGCGCTGCGAGCAGGGACAGCGGTTGGAGCAAAAAAAGCAACGCGGAACGTCTAATCGACGCTATCCAGCATTCTCTGGATATAAAAGATGAAGAGGGCGGCGTGGGGTCGATGCAGCGCCGTAACTCGAGAGGGTCGTCCGGTCATTCACGTCAGGGGTTCTCGGACAGCAGTGTTAAGTTGGTGCCTAGCGTCCGTACTGTACAAGGCCCTGGAGATACAGGTGTGCACCTGACGCGTCCTGCGCCACCTCCGCGGTCCTTGACGTCGCCCACCAAAGCAGTGACCAGGGCGACCTCAGAAGCTGGTGTGGCATACGTGGCCGATTCCAAGACGCCCATCCGGCCTATCAAAGTTCCAGACGAATTTACTGAACCCCCGACATTGCCGCAGCAGTCTGCCCAGGCCTCTCGGGTGCTATTTGAGCTACCCAGTGATTCTCGAGAGAGCATCCCAAAGAAGCCCACTAGCCAAGAGGTGCCGCCGGCTGACACACCCACGAAGTTGCGCGTCCTGATCGCTGAAGACGACCCGATCAATATGAGAATTCTCCGAAAAAGGCTTGAGAAGATAGGCCATGACGTGTCTCACGCCGTCAATGGTGAAGACTGTGCCAGTGTCTACAGCGAAACCCCGGGCGCGTTTGATGTCATCTTGATGGATATGCAAGTACGTTTCGGTAGTCTTTCCCCACTCACGTCTATACTGCTGATGACGTGACACGCTTGCTCACCACCATTTCGCAGATGCCTATAGTTGATGGTCTGAATAGCACCAAAATGATCAGGGCTTTCGAAAAGTCTGAGAAGTGTCAGGGTCTTTCTACGTTAGCTAGCCGTCAGGGAAGAGTTCCCGTTCTTGCCGTTTCCGCCTCCCTTGTCGAGCGAGAGAAGCCGGTTTACGTTGATGCTGGTTTTGATGCATGGATCTTGAAGCCAGTCGACTTCAAGCGTTTGCACGTCATCTTGAATGGCATCATGGATGATAAAATACGCGAGGAATGTCTCTATGTTCAGGGCGAATGGGAGCGCGGGGGGCTGGTTCGCACCTAGGCTGAACCAATAACCTTTTCAGTCTCGCAAAAGTTGCCTACAGCTTTTCAGTTGCGACACGGACAGTTTGATCGCGACCATGTTGGCAGAATTCCGGGACTATGGTCCATGGCGCATGGGGTTGTCTCCGTGCCAAATACCACCAACCGGTCTTACGGTGAGGCTTTGGCGCGAGACATTTTGGGCATCAGACGGGATTTGCTGCGGTCCCGAGACGGTTCTGTATGGCCGTATCCATCGCGCGCGCATCGTCGAGCGAGACGGAAGTGCGGTCCTCCTGATGTAGGGCAGTTTTTCGACATCTCCATCATTTGCCTACTGCTTGAAAAGCTCCGTTCGAAGGGCAGCAAATCTTTTTCCTCTTCTTTTTGGGGGCATACACTACTTACTACTACACTGTTGGTGACGGTTTGGGATGAGGTCATCTCCCTGGGAGTCCAGGCAGGGATGTGGAAGGCATCTTGACTGGTGACCTGGGAAATACGGCCGTCGGACAGGCGGGGCTTAACTGGGCTAGAGCAGGGACTGGCGGCGATCATAAGAAAGGAAGTACACGCAATGAGACGGGGGGGGCTGTGATGTATTCCAACAGTACATATATTTAAGTACCACGATGGATAGAAAGAGGCCCTGTTAAATTTATTTTATCCCCTTCAACTAGGTAAGAGGTACGTTGTGTTGGGTGCAATAAGGCTGACTGACTGACTACCCAAGGGTGAAAGTGTGTGTATGTATTTGTTGGTATCACCTTATTCAGACCGTAGCGGCGAATACATGAAGCGCAGTAATATATCTGTTGTTATTACTAGGCCTGAAGAACAGAAGAAGGGAAGAAGGTTAGCTAGCTGAAGCAGCAGCTGTAGGTAGTAGGTAGGGTCAGATGTGTCAGCATCTGACCCACTTACCGGATGCCGGTGGCATCCGCTGCTGCAGCTGCTGCGGTGGTTTACACAGTATTGGATTACGAGTCGGCACCACGAGGCCAGTCTGCTGGTAGGCAAATGAAACTGGTCCCGTAACACGGAAACTCAAGCAAGCGCCCTCCCTAGCACCACATCACGATTTCGTTCACCAGAGAGCAGTTATCTATCATTGCTGTCCACAGAATAGACACGTTATATGGATCTCTCGCGTAGTCCACGTTCGCGTAGTTCGATGCCTGCGTCCTGCAACCGGATATTATATTATCTTCTCGTGTTTGAAATTATGGGACTATGTTGTTATACCTACGATGGAGGGAGACTTGGATTATAGGCACCATTACCAACGCCGTCGCTGGATGAATCTGGCCTCGGCAGTTATACAGTTCGCCAGGTAACTTTAGGTAAGCACAACGGTACCGACGCAAAACATAGCGAGGAAATTAGTTCGCTACATCGAACTGACAACGCTTCCGACACACACTTCTTGCCTAACGATGTCATGGGATGAGGCAGGCACTTATTTTGTCTATGACGTGGGCCGTGTACCTCACTAACGGGACTGATATTATCCTGAGCATGAACCCGTTGCATTCTAATACGACCAATCAAGGTGGCACCGTTCATCCGTTTGCACTATGTAAGCCAAGGGCCATCAAGCAGCCAGCGTGGAATGGCACATGTTTCGTGAGTCACTCGGCGTTCTATTTAGAGGTATATTTATACACCGGACACGATGTGCCACGCGGTAGCCCAAATCATGACTGGTATGAGTGAAAGGGAGTAATGGGACCACGGCAGTTCAGGTGGGCGAGTCGATGCGGAGAAAATATCGCTTTCCATGGTCTACGTACGCTTCAATGTTGAAAACACAATGATATCTAAAGTATATAACAAGGCGATGTCATTGCCACGGCGGTTCATTTACGATATATTTCGATGGACTTTCTCCTCTTTCACGTGCATGGTAATTGACTGTGTGGCATGCCACTCGACTATCACGGCCAGCGTGAAGACCGAAAGTCATTCCTCGCATGTTACCAGCCACTGCTATTATCTATACTGGCACTTGGAAGCTTTAGCCGAGACTTGGCATTGGTCTGATCGTGGGTAGGATGTTCGATTCCTAAAAAAACACATCGCTTCGTCGTGATTTCAAAGTCCACTATAGCAGCAGTATGTCGAAGAGACAACATGACACAGTAGCAATTGACTCACCCGTAAACGTTCAGGGACAAGTATTTTAGCTCTCGAGTCTGTTGCAGGAAACTCGTTTTGCCAACAATCATCTTCATGACACACAATCGCGGACCAAGTGAAAAACATCTCACCTAGGATGGAATAAGGTAGGTATTTTGATGTGTAACTATTCTTCCCAGGAAAATTTGTCAACGGGCAATAAGTGGCATCAAAGGTATATTCATGTGGCTAAATTTCGAGTAGATGCCCGTCATGACGGGGTATCTCTCTCCGCATTGACCCCAGTCTACTTAGTACCTAGTCGGGGGACTCCGCTCAGAAGTAAAACAAACAAGATATCAGAGTCGCGCACTGCCTAGGGCGAATCAAGTAGGTTTGCTAGATACCAATGTCAGGCATCGGCCTACTTGGCTCACGGATATATACAGCAACTGAGGACATGGTCCCTTAAACAAGCAGCTCAGTTCTCCTCAGCGGACCTGAGAGTTCGGACATCCAGCGGCTAAGGTTGGTAGGTCGAATATCTTAAGGTGACGTTAGAAGTAGGCGAGTTTTTATATTTATATACATGAGTCGTTAATTCGTACATGATTGAGGCGACCATCTGCGTAGCTCATATTGGTGAGTTCCCTCTGCAATGCCACGAGACCAATGCCGTTCCATGGCTCATGATAATCTGCCTGTTAATGTAAAAGAAATCCTCACCCCCATGACCAAAACGCCGATGCCCAGTAGCCTAGTTACATTCATCAAGACGCCCGGTGGGGTTAGTGAACCGCCAAAACATGCTGTCGTGTAGCCTCTCCTCGTAACTACCACTCAGATATCCATGTGAACCATCCGATTGATGAGAGAGACCATGGACTAGGTTTCACCGCACCTAACTCCCTTGGTCCAAGTAAGGTGGCTTTTACAGTAGTGACACCCATCCATGGCCTAAACAGAGTGTCCTCGGAGGGTGCGTGGCAGATTCTATCGCTACCACGCGCCACGTCTTGTGCTTCTGTAGCTTCTTTGACTGAGCCCTTCTAGGACCCCCATATTCTCAAATCGCGACGGCGCGATTAATCAACCAAGCTTCCTTCACTGCTGCCACTGCTCGACGTTGAAATTGAACCCTGTGTCCGCGCCATGTGAACCAATCTGTATATTCCAAAGGCAATGAGGGCGAGAACGATGAAGAGTATGATGATGATGATCGCGATGACGTCGTTCTGCTTCATGATGGGTGGTGCTTTCCCTGGCTTGGGATGGTCTGTAGGTTGGTATGGAGAAAGCAGGAGAGACCGGTAAGGTTGGACTTGGGCAGCTGAGATGGAGACTGGACGAATGAGTGCAGTGACGGGCTTCGGGGAAAGTAAGCTGAATTTATACGAGATAAACGAGGAGCTATCGAGACATACGTTAGTTCTTCGCCCAAAGTGACTGCTTCTCGGCGGCGATGTCTACTTACAGCGTCAGAGCTAACAGTGGTTACTACTGGTGTGAAGCAAATAGGTACAAATGTGAGGGGATCTCTATCGAGACGTAGGATGGACGATTGTTGGCAACAGCAAATATTGAGAACCTCGGTTTATAAATGCGAAAGATTTTGATAAACTCGCAAGACAAAGAGAGCCAGAGCAAGTACTTGGTAAAGAAGTACGATTACGATGCGTTGCCCCGCCATCAATCAGACGTAAATAGCGAGGCTGGTTGGTAGAAAATCCCAAGGCTGGAACGTGTGGGTCCGACTTGCATCTGTCATATCTGTGATTGGACAGATGAGGGTTGTGAGCTGTGACAGGGATAAGCTTACGTACTCCACTCTGCTAACGTACAGAGGACGCCTTTGAACGTTGTAATAAATAGTTAATTAGTTTAAATGACTAAGAATAAAATAATCTATACACACAATTTTCTATATATTTAATAAGCTACTTAGTACTTGGCGTAGTAGTCCAACATCCTGTGACTATTGCCTTATTACATAGCTAAGTAGTGTCATTTTGAACTCCGCAACGCTAGTATTGCCTTATTCCATGTACATTGGGTCGCCTTGACCGTTCCCTACGCTCTGCACTACAGTGCCAAATTCCGACTTGGTCATACAAGCACGGCTTCGTTGACTATGTCCTTGCAAACTCACCGCATTCATACCTTGCATTGGCCGGCCTATACTCATAGCTCGGCTAACCACCATGTTCCCAGAAGCATCGACAGCAAATCGAGCACTGGCACCACTAGGTGGCTTCTGGCCTTGGCCCGAGCCTCTTGTCCGTGCAACCTCTAGGTCTTGTTGATTCTGTTGCTGTGGAAGCTTGGCAACAATGGGTGTCGTCGCAACAGGTGCAAAACTGTCGTCGTCCTCCATTTCAGCATCAGCATCCTCATCGCTGTCTTCTTCGTCATTTGCTGCCGAATTTGAAGCCGACGTTGTGCCTGCCGTGGTACCCAACCTGGCCTCACGCTGCGGAATGCTGGCAGTGACAACTGATGGCATCTGCTGCGGCCTTGGCTGGGATGGCGTAACTGACGGCTGGGCGTGACTGGGCGTGTCTATGTGGGGCTGCGAAACCTCGTCGAGAGATTTCTGGGAGCCCATACCCGACCCTCTAGATGCTACTATGACGGTCTTCCAGCGGTCAATGGCGCTAGAAATCAGAGTGTTGAGGTCAAGATGGCGGTCGTCAAGGTTCATACCGATTCCGTGGTGTCCCTTGACGCCGAACTCGAGTAGATAGGATACCATGGACTGGTCAAAAGGCACAGTGGCCGGAGACATGATCCGGAACTCGCGTGGCTGCTGCAGGCGGTTAAGTTGATCAATCTGTGACTTGAGGTTGGCGTTTTCCTGCTTGATGAAGTGCTGTGACTCGTTCAGCTTCTCCAAGTCCTTTTGGCGTCGTCCGACGCTGCGGGCCAGCTCGAGTGTCCACAGCTCGCTGCGGCGCTGAGCTGGAAGTGCCTCCCACACAGCATAAGTGGACTGTAGATGCTCGTTGATCTGCTTTTCCAGTGTGGTGGCGGCTTGTTCAGCCTTTTTGACGCTCTCTCGCAGATCTAAGGGTCCCTGGCTCTGTGCCGGAGGATATGTGAGGGCTTCAGCCGAGGCAGTGGTCGCAGCCTTACAGGCTACCCTCCACTTCCGGAATTCTTCCTGGAACCATGTAGATAACGCGTCGTATTGCTTCTGTGAGGGCGGCTGTATAGACCACGATGTCGAGGTAGGGTGTGGCGTAGACGAGAATAGGGTCGGGGGCGCTTGGAGGCACTGTAGAGTAAGGGCGGGAAAGTCGAGAGCGAGAGGGTCAAAGTCGAAGGGCACCGAGTTCATGTCAATATGCAGTCTGCGAGAGAAGGGTTAGCTAAGGTCGTAACGACAGGGCCTGAAACCACTGACTTTGCTGCGCGCCATGAGCTCATCAGTTCCCTCAATGCCAACTCGGCAGCCCGGGCCGTATCTACGGCATCTGCAAGTTTCTGTCGAGCGTCCAGTTGCTGTTTCTGTGCGGTCCGGGTCGGCACTCTTTGCTGTTGCTGCATGCTCTGCTTCCTCGTCTGATCCAGCTGTGTCTGGTTGTGGGCGGCGGCGTCGTCATCCCAGGTCCCTCCTCTTTGGGATTCGTTACGCGCTGCTATGTCGTTGATAACGCCCGTCGCCTCCCACGAGTGTGGCATGAAGGGCCACTTAGGCGCCTGGTCCACTACATACTGGCCTTCCTTTGGTATCGAGGGACGATACACGCTGGAGCTAGAAGCGATATTGGGGACAGGGCTCCTCCTTGCGGCGGCTGCGGACGCGGACGGTGTCGATATTGACGCGGTCGGGGTGGCCGGGGCTGAGGTATCCCGACGTGCCAGTGATGTCCGGGCCTGTCTTCTGGTGATGCCCCCTCGCAGCTTGCGGATGGCGTCGACGTCGTGTACGCCATCCGGGGGTTTTGGGTTCTTGTCTTTGATATACAAGTCTAGATGACGGCCCAAAGACGAGGATGTAAAGGCCTGGCCACAGTAGGGACAGTTCCTATCCTTGGAAGTGTTTGCCTTTGCTGCTGCAGCTGTGGCCGAGGCCGTGGGAGAGCCGGTGTTGCTGACGGGGTTTTCAGTTGCAGGTTCAGCTGCAGCGCCCTGTGCAGTTTCGCCGCTGGCGTCTGACATGACGAAAGGAAGCTTTTGTTGGAAGTATGCAGTGGATGATGGCGGCGGAATATATAGTAACGAGAGTCGGTTGGATAGGGCTCGAATCGCCGAGAGGGTTGCAGCTTACTCCATGCGCTCCCTTGTGTCTTCTCGTCTCGCGTGTCTGGGTCTGCGGCTCGAGTTTGGGTAAGAATCGCTTGAGGGCGATGCGAGGAGGTTGGAAGTATGCAAGCCAAAGTTGGCAAATTATCGAGTAGAAACAGACATTGGACGCTGAGGCCCAAGGTCAGCAGCGACCACAACCTTTCGAACGAAAAGCACTGGAACTCTTTTTTCTTTTCGGGTACAGACAGGTTTAGACTGATGGGATTGGACTGCGTTGAATTGGACTGGGCCCAGGGGCTAAACTAACGTTGGACCCGACCGGGGGGTGTCTTGGTACCTACCAGTGGGTCATTGTAGCAGCAAGTACGTTCAGGTACGAAAGTACATCACAGCCGCCGGCATTAATACTACCTGTCAACCATGTATCTACACTACATTTTCCTCAGGTACATCGATACGTAGTGGGAGAGTGGACTTGAAGCAACTTCATTGAACGAGATACTGATGTTTGTAACCTAACTTTCAACAATCGGTTAGATGCGAGAGTTGGGCAAGTCTCGGATACTTTGAAGATCCAAACCGATCGTATTACAGACTCGAATTTGACATGAAAGGGGCGATGGATGGATGGTAAGGAGACGACGGCAGCGTGCCAATTATAAAAAAAATGTGACCTGGTTTTATTGCACCACTCTCCCAACCTCTTTCTTAATTAAACGCCCCTAACCAGGGCCGTGCTTCAGGAGAAGAAGAAGACATGATGAGCTATTACGATTCCAAGATCAAATCGTGACAAAAATTATCCTGGCCAGCTTTTCAATGTTAAATATAAATGTTATTGTAATTATAGCTTAGCGCTGATCGGCCGGAGATCGCTTCTTTTCTATCCGCTGTAACGTTGTCTCGCAGATATAGGTACGGCAAGGAGTAGATAGTAGAAGGCGGCTAAACTAGATAGCTATAACAGGGAATACTAATCGCATATATAGTTGTAGCAGCTAGTATATAAAGTTCATTTCTATATAATTACTTTTTTTGCTATATATATATTTATAGTAATTGTTAATAGTAATTATACTGTGTATTTAGCGGATTAAATAAGAGTTAAATAATAATATATAATAATAATGAAGTTAATTAGTTACGTTGAGTAGGCATAAATTTATAACTTCTTTTGTTATATTTCTTGTTTTATTGTACCTTAAAACTTATTATTAATATAAAATATATAACTTAGTTATTCCATATATAGTAAAATAAAACTACTACGTACTATACGTAATAGCCGCAGTCTTAGGGTCGACTAAGACTTTAATATTAATAGGTACTTTTAATATATAAAGAATAGAGAAACTAAGATTTCTAACAGTCTCTACGTTATAAATATAACTTATCTTACTCTGTAGCAGAGCGGAAATAACTAATTACAAGATATTAATAATAAGAGGGTAAAAATATAATTGTAAGGTGCGATAGCTAACTAAGAAACTCCTGTTGTTAAAGATTATATTAACTACTTATACAAATATAATAGTGCAACGTATTAGACTAATTATATTCTTGTTATATTTTAGCTGCCTCTATTATAATAGTATATAGAGATTATAATTATAATTATAATTTATATACGTGTAATCTACCTACTATACCTAAGCTACTTTAAGAAATACTAGAAAATTTAGATTAATAACTTTTATTCTAATTTCTTTACTATTAATAGTAATTTATAAATACGAAAGTTCAGATATAAGAGATAGAAAGGCTTTTGTAAATTAGCCTCGGAGTTGCAAGAAAAATCCATAGCTTCCTCCCCTACTCACGTGGTAAAGTTAGCGTGCTATCTAAGAAGACTACCTAGAGAAATGCTTTGTGGGGAAATATAGTAACAGTGCAGCCAAGGTAGCGTTACCTACTAACTACATATATTTACTACCGTCTTCGCGACGTTCCGCTTGCAATATATTGATTGTACCACGGTCCCGCGCACGCGCATAACGCGCCGGTTATTCTCTTGCTAGAGGCTCCGCTCCTACCGCGTTCGAAGCTCAACATTTTAGCTTTTCTCTATGACTTTGAACGATTGCACATTGCTAATTATCAAGATCCTTTGCGCCGCGCGATCGCATGCCACCATAATCAATCCCGGCGCACCCCTATTTGACATCGTTCACATGTGAAAGAAGTCATATTATTGAGTTTGGAACTATTAATATATCTTGTTGAAGCCATTTCAGCATGCCGCCTGGTAAGTCATACCGTGTTCTGTGCCACATAATATACGTATCCCTTCCCAGTCTATCCTTTTTATTCAACGCACGAGGGGACGTAAACCATATCTAAACCGCCAGCTACCTTGTCATGTTACCCAAGATATGGTAATCAATTTACGTATCGTAGTTGCCCGGCTAACAAAGCTTGCGTAGCTATCAGCGACGAGGAAACTTCCGAGGCCGGCGATGTTGCTCTGCCCCCCCAACCTCCACCACCAAGCGCGGCCATAAGTCCAACTCTCAGGCCAACGCCAAGGTTGAAGAGGAGGACGACCAGATGGACGACATCAAAGTTGATATCCAAGAGGCCGGCGATAATACAGAGGACGGGAACGAGGTTGAGGAAGAGGACGAGGACGGTGATTTGGATGAGGACGTTTACGTTGTAGAGAAGATTGTCGACCACGCGGTCCGGGGCAAGACTCTCAAATACAAGGTCAAATGGGAGGGATACGACAATCCGGACGACGAGACCTGGGAGGCTGAGGACAATCTCGAGTAAGTTGCACTCTATTATCGTCCCGAGCAGCTGCCAATTACGCATTTGACAGGGAAAACGCGTCGGAGCTGCTAAAGGAGTACCTGGTAGCCATCGGCGGACGGGATCAGATCTTCAGCGACTCGGGCAAGGCGGCGAAGACGAAGAAGCGCGGCCGACCGGCCGCCCCTACTAGCACCAATGGTACACCGGTCAAGTCGACGAAGCGTTCGAAACACGATAGCCACCCAGGATCGCAAACCCCACCGGCTAGCGGGAATGACTGGAAGCCGCCTGCTGGCTTATGGGAGGACGAGATCGAGTCAATAGATGCGTGCCATGACGAGGTGACGGGCAAGTTGATTGTGTATTTGACATGGAAGAACGGGCAAAAGACGCAGCACGATACAAAGGTTATCTATACGCGCTGCCCACAGCAGGTCAGTTTTCCGTGTGCTTGTACGGTTAACATACTAACGCGCGAATAACAGATGTTGCGCTTCTACGAGCGACACGTCAAGATCGTTAAAACCGAAATTGACATGAATTAGTTGGCCCAAAGATACGTTAATTAGCTATTTATTAGGGTTCCGAACAACGTCGTCGATATAGAGCTAGTGGGATAAATAAGTCTTGAAATCCCAGTATTCTCGCTATAGTTTCTCTCGTTTCTTCCTAAATGCGTAGAGACTACAAGCTGCAAGCTAATGCGAATATTATAAGTAATATATTTAAGGTTAAGTATATTATTTAAGTAAATCCCTTTAATTTAGCTTTACATATCCGAGTTTACCTCTAGATATTTAGTTGCTTATTACTAGAGAATATTTGTTACGGGCCTAGGGCTTATATAGGGTGACGGTTATAACTGTTGCTATACTACTAAGTTATAACTCTAGAGCTATTCTAGTACGTAAAAGCAGGGTGTTAAAAATATTATGCGGAAGTTTAGAAGAGTCCACGATATACTCTAGAGATATCTTAGCTATTGTAATAATATAGTCGCGACATACCGTTATAATCCCTAATAGCATGCATTGTGGTAATAAGCTTACTTCAATGGCCGCTTATCTTTTAGCGCAGTGCGCACGGCGCACTGGCGCAATTGATAATGACATCCACTGTTGTAGAGCCTATTCTTACAGCTATAGCGTAGCTCGAGAATGTTAAGATCCCCTTCTATTAAAGTATAGTTAATCTTAATAAAGTATACTAAGATATACCTAGATTAAGTACCTCCGCTATTATATCTAGACTAGCTAGACGTAGCGATGTATTAAGGTATATAGTAGATATATCTCTACTCTCTCTTTCTTACCTAGATAGATAGTTCTTCTCTCCTTAGTTTAATATAGATTATATCTGCACCTTATCCTTACTAGATTTTGAGTCTTGCCCGTTATAGCTATCTTCTAAAAGGTGCTTTAAAATCGTTTACCTGCGATTCTAAACCTAGTCCAAGAGGAACTAGCTAAAGTACTGATACTTATATTAAGTAGCGGAATTGCTAATATTCCGCTAGCAATACCTAAGGTAAACTATAGTGAAAATCTAGATATATATATTACCCTGGGTTTTAGAAGTAGTAGTATTACTCAAGTATAGTAAGAATACGATAAATTTCGAGATGAATATTAATTACTAAATAAGCCCTTACATATCTATAAGTAAAAGATATAACAAAATTATATAAGCTATTTTAACGATTATAAGGGAAAATAATAACTAGAGAAGATATAGAGGCGGAGTAGAGAAAACCCTAATAATTCCTTATCAGATCTAGATACTAGAAATAGCTTATATTCTAGGGATATTTTATACTCTTATAGTTATAGCTTATAATATTAAAAGTACTAATATTACTTTAATATCGGAAAATTTATAAAGTTAGCCTATATAAAACTATTTATAGGCTTTAACTATTCGAAATATAAAGGGTATATTACCGAATATAAGAAGATCTCGAAAGATTCGCCTAAGAAATTCCGATAAGAATATATAAAGATTATCTATCTTTATGGAGAATAAAATAGATATACTAAGTTCGAAATAATTTATAAACTCTTTGAAGAGAAAAAGCCTAGTTTCTGATTAGGTAGAGTATAAAGCTTAAACTAATTTAATTTAATTTAAAGGCGCGAAGTAATAATTAGCTTAGACCTTTACGCTTTTAATATATATTTAGCGTGTTTTACCTAGTAACTTTCGTAAAAACTAAAAGGAATTAGGCGTATTCCTACTTCGCTAAACTCTTTAACCCTTTAAGTGATATAATTACTACTTATATTAACTAGCTTCCCTAAAAGGAAAATAATATAGTTAATACTACTACTCAAAGGTAAGAGATTCTTAATAAAACCGAGAATTGTATTAAAAGAGACGGGTTAAAAAGGGCTTAGCAAAACGCTTATAGAATAATAATAATAATATATAAAATTATTCTAATGTAAAGCGAACTTATTATTTAAACGACTTAAGATGGGGATATAATAATAGAGGTTAAGGAAGCTAAGACTTTAGTTATAGTAATAATAAAGGGAGATATAATAGTTTAAGCTCGATACTATTATAAATCTCTAACGAGAATCCGAGGAAAGATTAAGACCTCTCCCATATTATATACTCTATATATAGGGGAAAATGATACTATAAAAACTCTTATCCTAAATAGGATAAACTTATCCTAGCTTTATAAACTTTAGGAAAAGGGAGATAACTTTAAAGTACTATACTAATTTAAAGTCTTACTTACCTTTTATAAAGACTTTAGTAAAGTTCTATACATAACATATAATTTAATCCACTTTATTATTGAATACTCTTATTAAAACTTATTAAAACCTAGATAGTTATCTAGGAGTATACCTAATTATTAATAAATTTATTAATAAATACTTATTATTTTTATTATCTTTCAATACGGTTTCTCGAGAAGCTATAGTTAATTATATATTTTGTAATATATAATTTATTATGTTAACTTCGAATTAACTAATTTAACTAACTATACTTATACTTATCGATATATATATATTATTATTAATCGAGATTTTTGAGAGAATAATAGTCTCTTATTATTAGGATAAGACTTTTCAAATAATGTATATATCGTCATAATTCTAAATATAAATTAGTAGTAGTTTGATATTATTACATTTTCTTTAATATTTATTATACCTAAAGATTTATATTATACAATACGCGATACTATTGTTTATTATACTATAAGTCCTATAAAAGCAAAAAAAAAAAATTTTTAAAAAGAATAGAGTAAATAAGTTTATAATAGAGGTACTATCCTATTTTCGCGAATTTTCCGCCTTTAATCGACCTCTTACTAGGAAAAGGTTCTTTATACCTCTTTGTTTACTATTTAGCCTATGATAAGCTCTAAGAACTAAAGAAATATATCGAGTAAATAAAAGCTAATAGTTGGATTAGAGACTTATAAAGTCCTATAAGTCTTATGATCTTTTTTATTTATAAAATATAGCTTATTATATATTTGTATTAAATTATAAGGGCCTAAATAAGGTAACAGCTAATAATTACTTTACTCTCCCTTTTATTTCGGAAATATTAGATAGAGTTTCTAGGATAAAAATCTTTTCTAAGATTAATCTTAAAAAGGCCTATTATTATAACTATATTAAAGAAGGATATACATAGAAAATATCTTTTTATACTTATTACAGCTATTATAGGTACCTATATATACTATTTAGTATAACTATTACGCCTATAACGTTTGAATACTATACTTAAAGGTTCTAAAAGATCGCCCAAATATTTAATATATTATATATCTTATTAAAGATAAGTAGGGTTCTTAGTCCCTAATATCTCTATACGCAGTCTCTCTTTATAGTAGTAACGTGCGCTGTTAATCCTCTTTACTTGGGTGCAGTATCTTAATATCGTTGTGGTACGTTGCCTAAATTGCTTAAATGTTTTATATAGTTCCCTACACAGACCCGGAGACCCTACTTAGGGTCAAAACTCGGCTTAGCCGCTTTAGGTGCAAAAACGAATTTCCGATAAAAGATTTTCGCTACGTTTCTGCAAAACGCGACTTATAACCACTAAAAAGTAACCCGGTCCTGCACATCTTTTACGTACTTAGCCGTGGTCAAATTCTGGTCCAGGGTAGCTGCAGGGTAAGCCTACAGCACTACTAACTATACGTACTATATAATATAATAGCTAGACCTAGTAGAAAGCATTATATTACATAGCAGTACTATAAGCTTAATAGACTTATTAAGGTCTCAGGGTTATAGAATCTTATAAAGACTATTACAGTCCCAGATTTAACATATCTTAATAATATTCTTATAGTTTTTTATATATATAAGAAATCATTATAAGAAAGATATTTGAAACGTAGTTAAAAGGCTCCTAAATACTAGTCTATATATAAACTAATCTGAGTATAAGCTTATCTAAGAGAAAGTAGATTATCTTAGGTATTAGATTTCCGTAGAAGGAGTCTCTATAACCCCATATAATATTAGTATATTTTAATAGTAGCTAGTACTAATATTAGGTTATAATCTTTAAGTATATTTAGGATTTTATAACTTCTATCAATACTTTATCCTAAGATACTCTTAACTGGCTACCTTATTAGTAGAGTATTTAAAGAGTAGCGAAAGCGAAGCGAAATCTAGCAGGTTTATTTAGGATAGGAATATATAAGTACCTTTCAAGTTCTTAAAATAACTATTCCTTTAAATACCTCTCATTTAATATTTTAATCTAGGGAAATACATTTAATTAGACATAGATATGTCTTAAGATATTATAACGGGTACTTTTCCCTAGTAAAATAGATAATAATATTACTATCCTATTTTATTCTAGTCAAAAAAGTACTTTGATGTATAATTATAATATAGAGTCCCGGATTAAGAACTATTAACAATTATCGAGTTGTTTAAATATCAGCGTTACTACATTTAAAGATCTCGATATCCTATTAATATTTTATCTAGCTATATTGATATTGAAAGCTTTATAGAGACATAGAAACGAAATAGTTAATAGGCTAAGTAATATACATTTTTACTCCGCTTAAAATTAAAATTAAGAATTAAGCTAGAAAGCGAAACCTAGCTAATACGCCTTTAAGAAGGCCGGATTATATAAATAAAGCGTCCGATAATATAAAGCTTCTTTTAACGCTATAAATAAAGCTAGTAGTATAAACCAAGGTATAACCTAATTAGTTACTATTAAGGGTACTTACTAATATAGTATATATAGCTCGAGAGCCGTATAAGCGTGTCATATTAGCTTGACTAGTTATACGAAAATAAGCTCGAAATTATATAGCTAAAGATAATAGATATATAAATACTCCCTGACTAGACTTAATTTCTTTACTTTAAGGTGTTTAAAGAAAGGACCCCGAAAGCGTCGAGAATTAGTAGCGAATTACTACTAGCTAGGTATTATAGGAGTAGACTATTACTTAAAATAACCTTCTTTACCGTAAGGAATATATCTATATCCTAACTTAAGAAGCTTTAGTCGCGGTGGACGGGCTATCTCACGCGGCGGCGGCGATCCGTACGTTCCTTAGCCGATTCCAAGCGCCGGGGCGAGCGCACGATCTCAGTGGATCGTTCCTGAAAGTGGCAAAAGATAGCTAATTAAGATATATTATAATAATACTAACATAGTGTATTATAGTATAGAATATATACGAACTCTTCTCGGAAAGTTATTTGATTAGCTTAAAATAAGGAATAATATTTAATTTTGTATTAATAATTATAATATATATCTATGGTTGAAGGCGAAATAGTACCGGCCCTATAGCGAACTATAGTTACTTCCTCTACTATCTCGCCTAGGGTAGAAGTACTTAATAGACTTTGTTATAGGCTTACATAAAGTATTTTACGGAGGTAAAATAGTAGATTCTCTCTTAATTATCATCGACCAGTTTGGTATGATAATATTTCTATTTATAGTATATATAATAATAACTATAATAGGCCTTATAAGACTACTCTATAATTATATCAAGTTACTACCGAGTACATTAAAATATTATCTCCAATAAAGGCACTATTTTTATAAGTAAGTTTTAGGTAGAACTATGCTTCTATAGTTAGATTAAACTAAGGTACTTAATAGTATTTCACTCCCAAACCAATAGGTAAACGGATAGAATAAATTAAGTTGTTAAAATATCTCTCCGTTACTATATAGTTACATATCCTAAGGTTTACATTTAGCTAATACTATCTACGTTTTATATAATAAATTCGGCTACAAATACTATTAGTCTATTCGAAGTAATATACGGATACTAATTAGAGTTATATATATATATATATTAAGGATAACGATAAGCTAAGGAGGGTACTAGTAGCTTAAGATCGAATCAATAAGCTAATAAAGTTACGTTAAGATATAACGGAATAGTAGCGAAAGGTTGTAGCTACTTAAGCAGAGTACTATAATAAAGACTATAATCTAATAACCTTTAAGGTTAATTATATAGTTACCTTATCTACTTAGAATCTTAGACTAAAGTTCGAAAGCTATAGCCTAAGTTTATCGGCCCTTTTAAGGTACTCGGCAAAGTACTAAAATTATATTTACAAATATATAACGTCTTCCTAGTCTACTTCCTAGAGCTATAAGACGCTAAGATATCGGACCCTTTACCTATACCTAAGCTTAATAGCAATAATAAATAAGAAGTTAAGGAGGTCCTTAATTTTCAAGAATTTAAAGGAGAAGCCAACTATTATATAAAGTAAAAAGGTTAGGCTATAGAATATAATTAGTATAACTATAGCGATAACTTTATAAATATTAAACGTTTAGTTAACGCTTACCTTAAAAAAGCTTAGAACTCGAAGAAAAAGAAGAAGGTTAATAAAGATATACAAGTAAATATAGTAAATATATACAGCTATCTATTATAAATAATAACTAGAAGATCTTAAGTTAATCATGCCGTAATCTAGGCAATAAATAGCCGATAAACCGGCTTTACCTCTATCCTTAAAATATAAATATATTACTTAGAGTTTTATAAAAAGTAGCTAACTAAACATTATAAAAACGATTATTAACTATCTACCTATTAATATCGAGGAGATAACTCTAAATAGTTTTTACGAATTCTTATAGAACGGAAGTCTATATAGTATAGTCGCTATTATACGACTATAACTATAATAGCAGGAGCTAATTATAAGCGGTATACTTATCGGCAAACTATTATTAAGAAATAATTAGCTTATAATTCGGGATATACTAGCGAAACTCACATATAGTATACGTAGTAAACGGACTATAGAGGTAACGCGAAGCATTTATATCTTATAATACTCCTTGTGATAAATAGCCCGGGGTTCCTTATTAGCCTTTTTAGAACTAGCTAAATTGCGCTCTTAGAAGAAGTATATATAGCTGTAAAGCCTATATAAAGCCTCTACAACCTAACGGTAAAATATACGCGAATAGACTCCGAATAAGCCAACTTAAAGTCGGTATCGTTATTATCCATAATAATACCCTATTGGTTAGTAAAGCCTACCTTACGAATGTACTTAATAAGGTAACCTATTACCTATAGGGACCTAAGTTGAAAATTAGTAACATTATCTTACCAAAATATCTATAAAGTATTTATATCTTTATAAGTACCCTTAGATCCTGTAATATCTAACTAACTAATACTTATAGCTATTACTCTCGCTATAAACCGATAACTTAATATTAGGGTAAGTATAGCGAATACGCAGTGGATGGCCTTAGTCGAGTATAAAGTTCTCTAATACTCTATTAATATAACCCTTATAGGAATGCTACTCCTATATAAAGTTCATCGAATTTTTAATTATAATTATAATATAACTACGGTTATGCTTACGCTTATATAGCTACTAAATAATAGGTATAATAACCGGAGAATAAATAAAGATTAAGTAAGGAAGTCGCGCATATAAATAAGGATACTACGAGGATATAGCGTTATAATAGGATTATTATAATAGCTATCGCGATAGTAGTTTCTTATAAAAAGTATTTTACATAGCAATTAATATTATAGCAAAGATCATAAGATTATAGGACCCGTGGACGGATTAGGTATAGAAACCTACCGAAGTAGGAGTATCTAGTTACGTAACTCTTTACCCTTTACCTTAATACCCGTATAGGTCGCCGCGGACGCCTTATATAGAGGAGGGAATAACTATGACGATTAGTTTATATTATAAGGTACATAACTTATAAGGGCTCCGTACTTATCCCGTATTTATACTACCTCCCTTTTAATAATAGAAAAGACAAGTATTAGTCTTATCCTAATACCTATATATACTATTAACTCCACTTAATTATATTTATAACTCTTACAATTCTCTCCTCCCTATGTTCTAAGAATAAACCTTTATCCTTAGCGTTAATATTACTCGAAAGTCTATATTAATATTAATTATCCTACGATTTTATGGCGCCATATATATGTATTTAATAAAATTATGTTAGAACATTCCTATACATATATAGTCTCCTTCCCGCAATTATTTCCCGGTCTAGCAGCGTTACTAACCTCGTACGCTCTAGCTCTTATCTACTATTACTACTAACGACTATTACTATCGCTTTTATTTATAGTTATACCTAATTTAAGATCGAGTTTCCTTATAACTCCACTAATCTTACGAACTTTTTCCGCGCGCCCTCGCGCCTACGCACCGTAGATAGCGATAAACTACGATATTGAATATAGCGCCTTTTTCGTTAACTTATTAGTAACTATTTATCAACTATTTATAGCGGATATTTTAAGATAGGCGGTACCAAGTTGTAAGGATAGGCTCCACAACAGTGGATGACATCACCAATTGCGCCAGTGCGCCACACGCAATGCGCCAAAAGATAAGCGGCCATTGAAGCAAGCTTGTTACAACAACGCATGCTATTAGGGATTATAACGGTATGCGCGACTATACCGTTACACTAGTATTATAACTCTTTCCTTAAGCTACGTAGGTAACGTTACCTGCGCTTAGTACTAGATCGATAAGGCTAAGTACCTAGTTATATATTTGCCGTTTCGCTTCCTAGCGATTTCGGCCTAATATATATTAATAGGTTCTACCTATTCTCCGATTAGGTCCCCCCTAGCCTCCTTAGAGCTATATAGGTCTTATTAAAAGCCTATAATTACTTATACTATACGTATACTAAGTCTATCGATACCCAGATAACTACCGAATCTCGTCTAGCGCACTTCAGCCGCTCATTGTTCGGGGTACGTGTAACGGTATAGTCGCGCATACCGTTATAATCCCTAATAGCATGCGTTGTTGTAACAAGCTTACTTCAATGGCCGCTTATCTTTTGGCGCAGTGCGCGCGGCGCACTGGCGCAATTGGTAATGCCATCCACTGTTGTGGAGCCTATCCTTACAGTACGCGAGGCTAGCCTAGTCTTATAAAAGCTTTTTACGTAGGTAGACTAGGAACTATACGCCGATAAGGTAGCTAACGCTTATACTTTAATAGCTAAGACGCGCTTAGTCCGTATATTCTTTTAGCTCTAGGCTAATATAACGCTAGTATATCTAGCGTCCTATTGCTTTTCGGCTATATTACAATACTAATTTAACCAGTACTCTTATAGGCCCTAAGGAGTTCTAGGCTCGCTAGGACGCGGCCGTCCCTAAGTATAATCGGTCCCGGTCGTATTTAGCGCGGTGACTAACTACCTATATGCTCTATGGGCTATAATACCCTATCCCTACTTTATCTAGCCCGAGGGCTATACTGTTACGATATACCCAATCTGACTATTCCTTAGAAGTATGCACAGACTCACGGGACGGAAGAACAATGTCACGATTAGAGAGACACGACGCTAGGGCTATTCTAATAGTCCTAGGAATATCTATATATATAAGCAATATACTAATTAAGCGTATTACCGTCGCTAGCTAAGGAGCTAAATAGAGTACAGAATAATAGTATAAGATCCGAGGGACTACACCCGAGGAAGAACTGCTAAGACCCCGTAACCCACTAGTTAGTAGTAAGGATAAGCGACCTAATAAGAAAGAGTTAATTACTAAAGACTTACTAAGTAATAAGAAGTAATAAGAAGTAGCACTAACAAATACTAAGTAGTGCTAAACTAACTAGATTAATAAAGTAATAACTTAGTATATAGAGGATATGATATCCCGCTTATTTATAGTAAATAGTTCTTACCTTAGTAATTAATCTAAGTATCTATATTACCTATAAATAGAAGTAATTCTAATGACTGTATTCTATATACTTACTATTTAGTTATTTATTCCGATAGTTACTATATATTATTAGATGGATAATAATCTTGGAGATTCATTATTTACCTTCTTACCGCATAAATATAAACCTAGATTTATATCGTTAAAGGTTATTTAATCCTTATAGTACCGTTCGTTATATTTAATTACTCTTATTTAGGTAAGTCACTTTCCGAAAGAATTCTAAATAATAACCTTCGGACGCTATATCTAATATTAGCTATAATAGCGACCTGACAATCGTAGTAGCTAATCCTACGAGAGGGCCCGACGCGCTTGCTCGAATTAAGGAGCTATAAGTCGAGAAAATATAAATACGAGGAGAGAACGAGTATATCTATACCTTATCCTTACTAGATTTTAAGCCTTACCCGTTATACTATTTCTTTAAAATATGGTATAAATTCTTATAATTAAGACTTTATTAATATTAGGTTAAAAAGTACTTAAAATAGGAGTACTTATTAATTAGTAGTTAGAATAAGGTATAGTTCGAATAATAAATATAAAGGGGTATAAGTTTATCTCTTATTTATCTAATCTTATTAAAATTCTATAGGAGAGAAGTGTCTTATTAAAATAAAATTCTAAAAAGAATATTATTCCCTTAATATAACGGGCAACGCTTAAAATCTAGTAAGGATAAGGTATAAATATAATCTATATTAAACTAAGGAGAGAAGAACTATTTATCTAAGTAAGAGAGAGAGAGTAGAAATATACCTACTTTATACCTTAGTACCTCGCGGTATTTAGCTAGTTTAGATACGATAGCGTAGGTACTTAATCTAGGTATATCTTTAGTATACTTTATTAAGGTTTAGCTATACTTTAGTAAGAGAGGGTCTTCGTATTCTAGAGTAGCGCTATAGCTAGGATATCCCTAGTATATATTATAGATTATCGGAGTTCCGGATATTAGTTATAACGATCTACTCTTATATCCTAGAGCTGCTCTAGAGCTATAACCTAGTAGTATAGTAACGGTTATAATTATTACCCTATATAGGCCTTAGGCTTATAATATTACCTCCCCGTCCGGCGTTAAATTTTAGTGCTCGGAGCGTGCTTCTAAGTACTACTCTAGCTCTAAAATTACTAACGTTATTATCGCGTCTAGCCCTACTCCGTAGTAGAGATAATACCTTTAATTATAGTACGTCTATTATTATTATAGCTAATTAGAGGCCTACGTTAATAATTAGCTTAGGAATATATCCTTACTAGCTACGGCTAATTAGGATTTTTATATCCTTTATATAATTAGCGCGTAATTAGCGCGTAATTAGCCCGTCCTTTAGCTACTAGTAAGTTATTTATATAGCTAACCTCTTACTCTATCCTCTATCCCTCTTTTAACTCTAGTCGGTAATAGTTAATCTAATAACTAATTAGTAAGTCTAACCGTCTCTCCTCCTATTTCCTAAGTATCTTTTTATTAAGATTAAAGTAGCGCCTTAGAATATTATCCCTCTAGATAAGGTTATCCTATTAGATAAATACCCCGACCGTATTAATAATATCTCTTATTTCGAATATATAGCGCGCCTCGCTAAATATCCGTATACGTTTTATTTACGTACTAATAGTAAGTTAACTACTTCTCCCCTACTCCTTTTCGATACTAACTCTGCTTTTATTAGATAAGGGTAAGCGTTATAAGGGTTATTTATTTACTACTAGAGGTAATTCCTCGGGTTACCCGTATACTCCTATAAGTAATCCTCTCCTTCTATAGTAAATCGTAGCTAAAAAAAATTATAACTACTAATAGACCGTAAGTTAAGAGGCGCTATTAATTCTCTAGGTAAGGCGGCCCTCTAGTATAACTATAATAATAAGTATAAGTCCTTCTATAAAACTCGTAGCTTTTTTTATACTAATAAGATATATATTAACTATTACTAACTAGAAGGAGGTAGGTATTCTTACTATTAAGTCTCGCGTAGCCTTTAATAAGTCTAAGTTATATACGCCTAATACTTCTAGTACTAGTAGTACTCCTTTTTTATAATAGCGCTAGGCTATTAACTACTATATAAGTTTCGCTACTCCTTCTATTAGTAATAGAGTTAAGAAGTATAAGAATAACTAAGTAGTTACTTAAAACCCCCCCCTTTCTTTCTAAGATTTATAATATTCTTCTAATAATCCTAATTAGGGATAATAAAGAGTTCTTATAAATTAAATATAATACTAAGTATAATACTAACTACTTATTATATACTCTTTCTATATTCTACTTATATTAGGAAGCTATTTTCCTATTCCGAGTTCCTTATTTTAGAATTATAACCGGACTATTATTATTATTAATTAATCCGTATTTAGCTTTAAATACGTTTAACGCTTTTATACTCTCGATCTTATCGAGTATTTTCTAGGTAGGTTCCTAGTAGTAAGCCTATTTAATAAGTACTTAATAAATAGTTCGTTTTCTAGGTCCTAGGAGCTTCTTTATTTATACTTATAAAATACTCTTTACCCCTTATTCTTCTTAATTAAGGTTAATATATAAGATAAGTAGTAATAGTCTAGTATCTAGGTTAATCTAGGATAGTAAAGGGTTTATAGCTACTTTTATAAGTAAATCTATATAGAAGTAGCTATATATCCCTTTAGGAATATCTAGTTCTACTATATATAAGCTAATAATATTTATAACTATATATTTAGAATATAGCTAAGCGAGTTTCTTTAATAGCTAGCTTATTACTATATTTTTTAGTAATAGCTATACCTTATTATTAACCTCGTAACGGATAGAGGGAGATCTCCGCTAGTTAGCAGATTCCTTTATACGCTATTATATAGCTATTATAGCTATTTAAATAAAGTCTTATACTTCGTATAGTTTTATTACGAAATTATCCGCTCTCTTTCTCGGTTCTATAGTAAGGACTTTATTAGGATCTAGGGGAATATCTTAAATTAGGTTAATATAATAACCGTAAAGGAGGTAAAATAGACTTAATCTAATAAATAAGGTATCCTTATTATTAATTACTATTATCGTACTAGGTAGTAGTATTACCTAGTCGAGCTATATATAAATAATAAAGGCGCGTAAATATATAAGCACTTCTTAGTTAGTATATTTAGTCGCTTTATCGGTTTCTAAATAGTAAGCTATACTTAATTATTACTTAATATTAACTAGTTCGTAGATTCGTTACTAAAAATATCTAACCTAATTAGTCCCTTTATCGCTAGTAATTACTCTAGGAAAACTATAATAGCGCTAGTAGTAGTTTATAAACCGCTTTATATATACTTTAGCGCTTATACCTATTATTAACTCGCGGATTATATTTTTACTTAGTTAGTTTATAATAACTATTAGGTATTCCGGGTTACCCTCCTTCCCTATAAAAAGGTTAGTTATAAAGTCGACTAATAGTTTACTCTAGAACCGCTTAGGTATAAGTAATAGCTTAAGGAAACCCTACTTCTTATATCGCTATATATTTATTCTCCTATAAATATTATAGTTACTTATAAATCTTTATACCGCGTAATATATCCCTAGCTAGTAATAGTACCGAGAGAGTATTATAATTATTATATCTCTCCCTAGATATCTTATAATATAAGAGTTATAAGTATTCTAGATTAGGGCTATTTAAAGGGGTTCGTAATTTAGTATCTAGATTCTATACCTAAATTATAGTATCCCGTTATTTTATAGCTTATACTTAGCTATTAAAACTTTAAAGAGCTTATTATTTACTTATAACTTAGCTAGGAATATTTTACTTCCTTTATAAATATATCTAACTATTATTATATAGGTATTATTTTAAAGGACTAATATTTCTTATATACTTTAGAGCTCTTAGTTTATAAAGATATCCGAACTATTTATAACTTTAACTCTAAATACTTTTATTATATTAATTTAGAAATCTAGGTTCCTCTTTTCTTCTTCTCCTTTTAAGAGCTAGTTACTTTATAGTAGCTAGAAAATATATCTTATTAGGCGTTCGTTATTATAGCTTATTAATATATTTTACTTATAATAGGAAAGTATATCTAGCTACTTACTCTTTACCCCCTCTCTATATTATATCCTAAAACGGAATTATAAAAGTAATTTAAACTATTAAACTTATTATTCGGTAAGCCTTTTTCTAGTTATAAAGAATTTAAGGTTCTTATAATTAAAAAGGATAATAAAGGGGTTTATAAAGCTCCGGAGCTTTATATTTTATATTTCTAAATAGCGTATTACTATTAATAACTCTTTATTATATATTCTATAATTATATTTAGTAGGAAAAAGTTATTTAAAGAAATATACTACTAGCTTAAAAACTCTATACTTATCTTTCTATAATAAGTAGCCTTTATAAGCGTATCCTAAATAGTTTACTTCTAAGACTATATCTCTTTCTAAATCCTAATAAGCTAATATATATTCTATAATAAAAAGGCTTTTAAGATACTCGAATAAGGATTCCTATTAGGCTCCCTAATAAAACGGTATACTTTTCTATATTAGTTCGATAAAAAGGCTAGTAATATTAGTATAAGTAAGTATAAACTATTAATAAAAGTTAGTAAATCCTAGGAAACTTCGTACTACTTTTACTAAGGTTAGAGCTTCCTAATCCCTAATAGCTAATAGCTTTTTAAGGTTTATCTTAATTCCTTTACCTATTTTAATAATATAACCGAGGTACTTTATTTCTTTTATACTAAACTTATATTTATCGATATCTAAGTTAAGACCTACTTTCTCTAAGGTAATAAGTACTAGCTTTACTTTTATAATATAATATACTTTATCGCCGATAATATAAATAAGAATATTATCTATATATATTAAGTAGAATTCGTTTAGGTAGTTTCTTAGCGCTATATTAATATAGCGCTAAAAGGTAGCTAGTACGCTACTTATATTAAAAGGTATAATAAGCTATTTAAATAGTTTAAATCTAGTATAGAAAGCTATTATCTACTTATATTATTCTTTAATATAAAGCTTATAAAAAGCTATACGGATATAGAGCTTAGTAAACTATATTATATTTATAAAATATATTAATATTTCCTTAATAAGGAGTAGTAGATACCTATCTACTCTTATTATAATACTAAGCCGTTTATAATTTATATAGAATTATAATCTACCTCCTAGTTTTCTAATAAAGATAACTAATATACTTACTAGGGAGCTACTTATATATATAAAACTCTTATCGAGTAGTTTTATAAGCGTCTTTTATAGTACTAGTAGTCTATTTTATAATATATTATATAGGGGTCCTTATAAGGGTTCCTATATCTTATAATCTACTCCCTCCCTATATAGTAGAAGCTCTTCTACTTTTACTAGGTCGAAAAGGCTCCTTTACTACTTATACTTTAAGGGTAACCGGTTACCGATTAGTTTTACTTCCTTTATTTATAGGGCTTTATTAATATTTATAATAGAGACCTAAAAAATTATTATCCCCTTTACTTTATTAGAGCCGCTTTTTATACGCTTTATCTTAGCTCTTATATTAAACGCTTTAATATATATTATATTTTAGGCTCTCCGGATTTAAGTAGTATTTAATATATACCCCTTTTTTTATACTATAATTCCTTAGTACCTTAATACGATTTTATATTTATCGGCTATATAGCTAATATATTTACGCTCTATTTATAGTTTCCTAAGGATAATATTATAACCTAAATTTAGGATAATATATATAAATATATAATAGTTATATCTATCGAGGTCGGCGTTAAAGTAAGTAATCTCTTTAATAAGTAACTACTTTATTATAGCTCCCTTTAATATTCTAGTAATAATAGGAATACGGGGTAGGTTTAGGGATCTAGTAATTCTTTTATAAATAGTAAACTAGTATAAATATCCGTTATTAATAAGGGCTTCTATAAAACTCGTTTTATTAACTAAGAGATTAACTAGGAATAGTATACCGTTTTTATTCTACTTTACCTCTACTATTTCCCCTAATATTACCTCTTACCTTTATACGCGTTATTATATAGAGGCTATTTATTTTCCGTACCGGTATCTTTATTATCCGCGTTTATAATAGTTACGGCTTATATATTAGTAGTTCCCGGGTATATAGCTACTTTAAATAGGTAGCAGTTAATTCGGTAACCCTCCTATTTATAATAAAGGTAAAGGTTATATTCCTTATATCTTTAACCCTCCTTAGTAATAGTTTAGGCTACGCGCCGTTTTTACTAGTTCGCGGCTCTAGAGCTAGCTACGTTTACGCCTATTATAACTATATCTTAATAAGTATTTTATATAATTAGGGTTATAGTATTAAATATTACTAGCGTCTTACTTTATCTATACTTATAAGTAGGTTCCGTTATATATTATACCCCTTCTATTCTTATAGCGATTATTATAACCTAGTTCGCGTATTTATAGTAGTTATATAAGATCTCTACTAGGATTATAACGCTTTAAAGCTTAGAGTTTAACGCTACTTATAAAAGAGAGTACTTAGCGTTATTTATTTAAGTAGTAATACCGGCTTATTTTATAATCTTTTTAAACTAAGCGAAGAAGTTAAAGTACTTCTAGTTTACTCTTTACTTAAAAACTACTAGCTCCTACTATACTATTTTTATATAATTCTTATTTAGGTAATAAGATCGGAGTTTAGCTAAGAATTCTATTAATAAGTATAATATTATAGGTTTATTTAAGGAGTAGAAAGGTTTTACTATAATTCGAGCTATTCCTTTAGTATTTATATAAATCGACTTAAACTTATCCTAATTAGTACTAATAAAGTAAGTATCGCGATCGAGCTTATATTTTATAGCGTAAACCTATATAGGGAACTTTATTCTATTTCTAGCGAACTTTTCTAGCTATAATAATAGCTTATATTTCTTATTATCTTCTAATAAAAGAGTAGCTTTTATAGTACTTAGTCCTAGGGAAAAATCGGTATTTAAACTATAGGTAATTAATACTTTATTAAGGGGGAACTTATATAGGAAGTATAACTACGCCGCGCGCTATCTAGTTAATACTAGATTATATCTAGCTAAAGTAGTTTATAATAGATTCTTATATCGAACTAAACCGTAGTTTAATCTATTTATTATTCTCGGTTATCTTAGCTTCTATCGAGCTCCCTAGCTAATAGATCGCCTCGCTTAATATTATATTAGCTCCTATAAGGATACGTTCTCCGAAAATATCTTATTCTATAGTATAAGTAATAGGGTAGTCTAATATTATACCTTAGGGATAAGTAGCTTATAAGCTACTTTTAATACCGAAAGGTAAAAAGGAGTTTAATATATATAATAGGTAAGGCTTAAAATCTAGTAAGGATAAGGTATAGATATAATCTATATTAAACTAAGGAGAGAAGAACTATTTATCTAAGTAAGAGAGAGAGAGTAAAGATATACCTACTTTATACCTTAGTACCTTACGATATCTAGCTAGTCTAGATATAATAGCAGAGGTACTTAATCTAGGTATATCTTTAGTATACTTTATTAAGGTTTAGCTATACTTTAGTAAGAGAGGGTCTTCGTATTCTAGAGTAGCGCTATAGCTAGGATATCCCTAGTATATATTATAGACTCTCGGAGTTCCGGATATTAGTTATAACGATCTGCTCCTATATCCTAGAGCTGCTCTAGAGCTGTAACCTAGTAGTATAGCGACGGTTATAACCGTTGCCCTATATAGGCATTAGGCCTATAACACTTAATTAGTAATATTTATATACGAAAGAACTGCGAGACGGCCTTTAAGCTATTTTAGTAAATAGTAAGTAACTTAGTATATAGTTATAATCTAAGCCTAAATATCTTTAAAAATTAGATCTATACCCCGAAGGTTTCGAGTATTCTAGTATATACTTTAATTTCTTCGAGTACGCCTTTCTTCTAATTTATTAAACCTTTCGGTATTATCTTATTAGAAGGTATGTCATTAATAGGCTATATTTTTATAATACTAGTTTATATATAGTATTAATCTAAAGCCCTTCTTTATTAATATTAGGTATTAGTTTATTTCAAGTTAGGGTATACTAATTAACCGTTACTTTATCATAAAATTACATCTAAAGTTTAAAGACGGAATTTACTTCGGATAATGGTAAATAATTAAAATCTATATTATTTAATTCTCCTAATAATGTTCCCCCTAGCTCTAAAATAATGGTTGTATTAATATATCAATAATTAATACTATGCTCATCTAATAATAATAATAAAATATTTAAAAGGTAAGTCTCTATTTTATTAAACTCCTTATCCCTTATACCAGACTCTGAATCACTGCTAATTTTATCTAGGATCTTAATAGCCTTTAGTTTCCTAAAGACTTTTGTATCTTTAGGATAGTAATAGTTGTGCTTTTTAGTACCTAATTAGCCCTTCCCGCTATTAGATAAATAGGGATAATAAGCTTAGCCAACCTAATAAATATAGATAAGGTAATAGATAACCCGTTAAATATAGTATTTATCTTTATATCCGTTATGGAATGTTTGCCTAGGATTAGAGGATAAGAGATATATTTATCTAGTATTACAAGGAAGGTGACTCGTATGTTACCTCCCCTGATCTAGGTATTCTTCTTTAGAATACTTAGTATCGTAACTTAGCCGCTATCGGTAGGGTTACTCTTCAAAGTAACTATATAATCATCTTAATAGAAGTTATTTCTACTATATTAGCTCTTAATAATAGTACTCGCTCTAGCTCCTATATTAACTAAGCCGGAAATAATATTTTCATTGCCGTTTAAGCGAATTCTATTTGTAATCTTATTAAATACTTAGAAATTCGAACATAAGTTAGTATAAGAGTATTAAACTTAACTAAGTTATAACTTGGATACTTTGATAGGACGTTTATTAGTAGTAAATTTTGTAATATACTTATGTACTCTAGTATATATATCTAGGTTCTTCGAGATTTATATTAGGTATACTTTTAAAAATTCTTTAATAGCTACTAGTAGCTCTTCTATAATCACCTCGAACTTATTAGTAATATTTCAATCGGATCTTATCTTCTTAGAATATACTATTAAGGGTACTATATATAAGAGAGTGAATATGTTCAATACCGGTTTCCAAGGCGGTTATTAAAGGAGTGGGAGCATTATTTTAGTTTATAATATATTTCGCTACAGCTTTAAAGCCGCCAGTATTCGTTCTTATTTATTTACCTATGTAAGTATAATTAATTATCTCCTCTATAAATCCTGCGGTTAGAACTTTGTAACACTATGTATCCCTTATAGAGGGTACCTAGTTATAGTTTTAGCTATGGTTAAAATCTATATCGAAGTCTAATAAAATTGTAACTAAGTTAACTAGTATGGCTGGAGGAAATTCTGTTAGGTAATCTGTAACGGTCGCTTATCGCTAATTAGTGTTATCTTAGCCTTATAGGGGACTAGCATCTAGTATATGCCCTAGTATTGGGTTTATAAGGTAGTCGATTTCTTAATAATTCCTTATTTATATAATTTCTAATAGGCTAGCCTTTACATATATCGTCTTCTGAGTTTAGCACTAACAATCTCTAGGAGAATATACTAAATAAATAGTAATTTACTATCTTAGTAAGCCCGGATAACCCGATAGGGAATAAGGCTATAGAAGTTAGCGGTATCTCTACTACGGTTTCTAAGTCGGTAAACTCTAGCTTTACCATTCTAGTGATATATCTTCTAATTATCATAGTAAGCTATATAAGGGTATTTATATAAGGGTGTATTCGTTCTTTATATAAGAATAGTATTCTTCGATATTATTCCGGAATAGAAGGTTATTAAATAGGTATATTCTATCTTTACCTTCTTACTATCTTTAATTAAAGTCATTTAACCTATTGTTTTCCCCGGATAGCTATGGTTTTAGTCGAATCTCTAGCGAGAAAACTCCTATATATAGCTATTTTAATCGGGCTAAATCACGTTAATTTTAAGAGGTACGCTACTTTATTACATAGACTAGCTCGAAAGCTAGCCCTTAACTCTAATATAGTAAGCTCGCTAGTGAATGTATTTAAGGTTTATAATATATTTAGTAATAATATAACCTTACAGTCTAATATTATTTGGTATTATTATAATTAGAATCTTATTAGAATCTTAATTAGTAGGAGGTGTGGGTTTTTATATTATCTTTTTTACCTTTAGTAGTTATGCTATTAGGGTTTATACTACCTATTCCCGGCTCTTTGTTACAATCTGTCCAATCTAACCATAGTAATAAGATAATTCAGAACCGATACCCTCTACTTTTTATTAGAGGCTTAATGGATTAGTTAATGAAGGCCTGATAGTTTATAGCCTTAGAACTTCCTAGCCTTTCTAATCTTATTCGAATTAAAAAAGAGAACGAATAAGAAACCGCCTTCTAAACAAAGTTCGGATACTTCGAATAATCCAGGCTTCCTAACACCCCGGCGATATTTTAGAAAGTATTTAATAATATCCTATAAGAATTCTACGATATTTCCGTTAGAGTTTACATTAATAATATATTTATCTTCTACGAAAATATAATAGATTACGTTTGGTATATCCGTTAAAGTATCAAAAGTACCATATGATAATAATCCATTATTTAAACTAATAAAGAGTATATTATAGGAGGAATATGTTACTTTCCTAGCTTATATAATAACGTTAGGCGACATTAGAATAGAGGATGAGAGGGTTTTAGTAGTTAGAGATTAGCTTATACTAAGTATAGTAACGGAAGTACGCGCCTTCTTAGGAATAGTAAATTACCACTGTATATTTATGAAGTGGTTCGGATAAACCGCTACCCTATTAATAATCCTAACTTAGGAAGAGCTTATATTTAAGTAGGAAAATAAAAATAAGAAGCGTTTAAAACGGTTGAAACTATATTTATAAGCGAACCTATTTTGAGGATACTAGATTATATATGACCCTACAAAGTTAACACCGATATATCGGATTACGCGCTGAGTAGATAACTTCGCTGGAGAGATAAGAACGATAAGAAATATCTAATTATATTCTTCTTTAGAAAGTGTAATAGACTAGAACCTAAGTACTAAATCTATAATAAAGACTTAATAGCTATTATCGAAGTATTTTTGTAACGGTATAGTCGCGCATACAGTTATAATCCCTAATAGCATGCGTTGTTGTAACAAGCTTACTTCAATGGCCGCTTATCTTTTGGCGCAGTGCCGCAATTGGTAATGCCATCTACTGTTGTGGAGCCTATCCTTAGAATTTAAAGAATAGAGATACTATCTTAATAGAGTAAATTATAAGGTTAAAGTATATGTCGATTATAAGAACCTTATAGTATTTATAACTAGTAAAGTCCTAAATAGATAATAGATTAAAGAGTCCGAATTTTTAAATAAATTCGATTTCGAGATTATCTGTATTATAGAAGGCGATAACAGCTACGCTAACGCTGTAACTCGATAACCTAACTATTAGGTCGAAATACCCGAGGAATATATATTATTCTCGAGGTAAATAGTAAGGGTAATCTATAAAGCTTATAGGTAACTTAATTATAATAACTCGATATTACCTATTAAATCGAAAGAAATAAGTAGATCTCGAAGTTTTAAAACGATACTATCCTAACAAGCCCCTAAAGATAGAAGGTATATAGTATTAAGGATAGTTTTACTTTATAGAAAAGTATAATATATACCTCTAATAACATTTTTATAAAGTTTTTTATGGGTTATTATCGAAAGATATTTAACGTATATTAAGGAGTTTATAAGCGGTAAGACGGATTTAAAGGTATTATAACTACTTCTAACTCAAACTAAAACTTGAGAATGTTCTTAAGGACTATAACCTTTAGTATAAAGCTAAGGCCATGAGATATAAGCTATGTAGAGAACTATAACTAGTTACTGCGCAGCTAGAGCCTTTAACTAGGACTACGCATAATAGTATTCTAATAATTACAAATAAAGCTACTAAATTAAACTACTTCTTATCTTAAAAGAAAGCAAATACGGCTAAAGAACTTATATATACTTTTATAACGTATAACGTTAGTAACTACGGGTTACTTAATAGTATAATCTCCGATAGAGGTAAGCTCTTAATATATAAGTTCTAGTAATCCCTTATAAGATAACTCGGAGTTAATTATAAGCTATCGATAGCTTACTGTATATAGACGAATAGATAAATAGAAATATGAAACTAGACGCTTAAATAGTATTAATATATTACGTTATGTTTAAATAAGACAATTATATTATATTATTGCAAATAGTACAGTTCGCTTATAATAGCGCTAACAACGAGATAATGCGAATATTTATATTTATAAGAAGCTATAGATATAATCTAGGGATTGTAAAGAACGTAATAAAAAGAGTAATAGCCCCTATAGCGGTAGTATAACTCGATAAGCTAAAGAAATTATAGTAAGTTTTAAATTTAAATTTATCTTTATTAATAAAAGAATAAATAAATACTATAATAAGAATAGGATTACGGTACTACTATTTTTGGAGAGAGACTATATCTACCTCTTATAACGAAATACTAAAATAAAAAAGACTAATCGATAAAGTAGACTTTAATAAAACTAAACTTAAGATATAACTAGAAGTTATTGCTAATTAGTATAAGTACAAAGTTAAGAAAATCCTTAACTAATAGAAATAGTTAATCTAGTAGAAAATATACTTAATAGAAAATAATACTTAGGAATATAAGAAGAACTTAAAGGGTTACTAAGAGTAGTTAAATGAGTTCTAGGAAGGAGACTAAAATCTAGTAGGAGAGTAGGATTTAATTATATTAAGGTATTTACTACTTTACTCGAAAACGAAACCCTCTAGTATAATAGAAGTAAGAGTAAGGGAGGGCGCTACGGCTACCCGTTAATGACCCTTCTTTACCCCCTTTTTACGTTTTATATATTCTAGCTTCTGTATCTTATTAATCCTATAATAAATAGCCTATACTATTTTCTTAAATTATTCTTTCTTAGTTTTATATGAGCAGCGGACCTTTTCCTTTATAAATTATAACTTATCTTCTAGTTCTTAGTATTACTTTGTAACGTAACGAAGTTTAGCCGTACTTAATATAAGAATATTATAACGAGAGTGAGATTAATAAGCGTATTTAGTATAATAAGAGGTTTTATCGACTAATACTTAATAGGATATTAAACCCCCGACCCTCGTAGTAAAAATAAGGCGGTATCTTAATAGTATATTAAAGGATAGCCGAAAGAAGGGCGTTTTTCTAAATTATTTTCTTCACTAAGGAAAAAGATTTTTCGATTCGACTAAAATAATAAGTATATATTATAAAGAAACAAGAGAAGGAAAGAACATACGAAATAGGGTAAGGAGTAGTATAATAACCTTATATATAACTAATAATCTGTAAGGAAAAGATAAAGGAGAAAGAGGGTAATATTATAATCTGCCTAGTCTAACTATTGCTTAGAAGTACGTACGGACTAATAGAACAGAATGACGAAATTGTAAACAGGAGAATACGATAGGGAGGATAGCATATATAATATATCTAGATAGTAGGTGTAACTTATATCTGGTGTGTCTAAAGGTATTATAAGAGAATAATTTAGTATATAGGGGATACAATATCCCGCCTATTTATAGCAGATAGTTATTATCTCAGTAATTAATATAAGTATATATCTTACCTATAGAAAGGAGCAGTTCTAACGACTAAATTATAAGTACTTATTATTTAGTTATTTATATAGAAGGTTATTATTATATATTTTATTAGATCGACGATGGACTCCGATATATATTAGGTACTCTCTGGTAAGCGTAAAGGCGTAGTTATCTCTGTTATTCAGGTACTACTTTAGCTTTGTATATTCATATATAGTGCCTACTGACTTTAGGACCGTTAGCCTATAATTAGTGCTACGATTATAGCGCAGTTATCTAACTAATAGCGGTGCTATTGATCCCTAATAGTGCTATATATTAGGCCTTTACCTAATAATCTCCCCCCCCGCCGCCCGGTAGGAGATAACTGCTTCTTAATAGATATTATATATGTGCCTCTCCTAGGCTTATAACTCTTTTATAAGCGTAAGTAATCTATATCTATTACTATATTAGGGCTCTCGCTTGCTAGCGCCTATTAGTTTCCTACTATCTAGTTATCCTTCTAATTCCTACTAATATATCCTGTCTTATACTACTGTAGTAATACGCTTATTCCCTTACATATTATACGAGTTCCATGCCCCCTTTATTCAGAGTAACCTTACATATTCTTTACCTTTTCGTATACTAGCCTCCGTTCTCCTATTTATTTATTACTTATTATTATTTTTCGTTATTAGGGCCCTACTTATATAACCCCCTTATATACCTCTTATCTTTTCCCTTTCTATAACTCTATATATACTCCTAGGTATCTTCCTTATCTTTACTAGTATTGCTAGTCTTATCAGCGCCCTCTTATTTAATGTATACTAGTTATTACCTAGTAGCAATTATCTAATTTTCTATCTAGGTTAGCGCGGATCGAACGCCTAGGTAGGTTTAGATAGTATAACGGGCTATACCGGGGAAGAGGATAGGATTAGGGTATTACGCTATAAGTTTCATAGGACGGGTGACTAGCTAAATAAAGGTTGTACGGCTTATTACAATAGCGAGGGTACCAGCTATTAGATTATCGCTATTAATATATCTTAGACTCCTTTGTAGAAATCCGGGCCCCTTAGGATTACCGATAGTGCCTCCCGCGTTTTCTTTACGATTTAATATTACGTTACTAGGTAGCTAATTACGGAGAGGACTATATTATCAATTATAGGTTAAACCGCTAGGGCTCCGAACTCGATTACTACTGCTTTTATAATTATACCCTTTATTAGTTCGCTACATACGGTCAGCGTTTTTCTAGCGATAGTCTTAATATTATCCCTATTAAATGTACTTTTCTCTAGTTCTATAATTCTTTCCGTTATTATTACGATTATAGTTTCTAACGCTACGTCTTTCTTACGGAGTTCTTATATCTCGTTTTTAGCTTTAACCGCCGCGCCTACCTTATCCTACCTAGATGCGGGTTTTATTTATTATCTTACGGACTAGCATTTAGGCTAGCTAGTATTAGGTTTAGCTTACGTAGAAGTAGGCTGGACGTCAAGAATACCCTCACTATTGTTATTGAAGCTTATTTCGTAAGTACTTACCCCTCCGAATCATTTTATATAGGCTTTCTAGAATCGTGGGACATTTCTCTACCCTATTAGTCTAAGTAGCTAAATAAGCCCGTAGTTATATATATCTATATACGTTCTGGTTAGGTATATACCTAGCCCCTTTATAGTACCTCTACACCCCTAGTATACAGCTACGATCGAGTTTGACTCACTATTATATACTAACTTCTAATATATGAGGTGAACGAAGAACTATATCTCTACCACTCCTAAAACCGCTACCCTAGTATAGAAAGGTCCTTATACTATAAACTTAACTAATGTATCTAAATTGCAATTCCAATAGGAATACGACGCGACAATCCGCCGGGATATCTTAATGAAGATTACTTCTATACTAGATAAAGTAATTAAAGACTTCTTTAGCACCGCCTAATAAAAAGATAAGTAACTCGCCCGCGAAACTATTAAATCGATAGGGATATATATAAACTAACTACTCTTTACCGAGATAGAAGGGGTATAAGTTATATCGTTATACATAGAAAGTACCCTCGAGTATAAAAATAGGTTTATAGAACTAGTAGCTACGATTACTTGTAAACCTAAAGCCATAAAATCCCTTAAACGGCTTAAAAAGTTATATAGGAATAAAAGGCCTATATATTATCGGAAATTATAATATTTAATATCCGGGGAAGCTAAGAATCCCAGTAGTCCCGGACCTTAACCCCGAAATTATTTATACGAAGTAAGATATAGAAAACGAAGTAGGATAACCGTATCCCTATTAGAGTTAATAGCGTTATCCTCCTAAATTAACTAAAACTATTTATAATACAATAGGCATCAACTAAGAAGTTATAACCAAATTCTAGAGATATTCGAGATATAGTTCGTACTAAGACCGGACAGGCTACTAACCCTAAGGACTATACTACTCGAGACCTTATCCTTACTTAGGAAAATTAATAGTTAGAATAAGATACCCTTAAAGTAATAGCAATTATAGTGCTTAGGGTCCTTATATTAATACTCAATCTCGATATAAATATAACATATAACTTTTAGGCGAAATAAGTTATTAAAGAAGCCCGGTTTTAAATTAGTACCGCCCTAATTAATATATATCTCTTATTTAAGTGACCGGACTTATAGATAGGAATATATACTTAGCTAGTTTTATTCCGAATACTAGTCCCTAGGTTCTGCCTCTTCTCGAGGAGTGATCTAAGCTAAAAGCTTAATAAGAAAGTATATACTTACTAGTATGAAGATAGGTATGAAGATAGGTATGAAGATAGGTATTAAGCCTACTATTCCAATAGATATTATAACTTACTTTATTAGATATAGAAACTACGGAGATATTAAGGTGACTTCCTCCCCCGCCGACTAGACTAATAATACATGTATAAAACTAGTTAGATATACAAATTACTATAAACTATACCCCGCGGATTATACGAATTACCCTACCTAACTACGCCGGGTAAACGGTAAGGTTATCCTACTCTCCTTCGCTTACCTCAAGTAGATCCGGAAGCTAAGAGACCGTACCTTAGCCCGTAAATATACGTCTTTTAAAGTAATTGCCCCGAATATACTATCAAACGATATAGTTATACCTAGATAGCGCGGAAATAGGAGGAAGTAAGCTACTCTACGGGATAATAGTCATACTACGGAAAACTCTATTAGACCTAGTACCCCCTAACGCCCCCTAGGTAATATCGATAAAATAATAACAACCCCCGTCCTTGTTATTAAAGAAATAGAGGAGATCGTACACTAGCTAATTAATAACGCCGGTTTTTTACTGGTAGTTAAGAAGCGCTATAATAAGATTAGAGGGATATTAAAACGAGCGAACCTACCTTACTACGTATCAACTAATACTAACGAATTAATTCGATAGTAGATAGTCCTAGACCTAAACATAGTTAAGGAAGAATTATAAGGGGATACCGATAGAGATCCCCTATACCGAGCGCTTTAAAATCTCTTAGCGATATAGTTTATAACACTTAAAGGCGCTCGGACACATATACTACATTCTTATATCTCTACGATATAGAAGGTATCGACGTATTAATAGTTACCGAACTATAGACCGTTCTATAGAGAGGCTCTTTTATTTAGATATACCCGGCCTACGACTTCTACCCCCGGATACTAGCTAGGATACGGAGGAAGATAATAGATTAAGAGTAATAATATATATCTATAAGGGTAAAGAATATAAGACGGAAACCCGATCCCTAGTATATTATAGAGAGCTAGTTTAGCTAGACGTTAACTGAAAGACCTTCCTTATATACTATAGAGCGCTAGGGTAAAACTACGTCCTCTAATACCCTACTATAATCCAACCCCTAGATAACTGCCTTATCGCTAGCGACGCTAACGCGCTCAGCCCGATATAGGAGACTAGTATATGTACCCTTTATAAAGGCTAACAGCTTACTAGATTATTAGTAGAGTCCGGGCTAGACTATATCGGGTAACTAAGGGAAAGCTACTTATATCTATATGTAACGGGCAAGGCTCAAAATCTAGTAAGGATGAGGTGCAGATATAATCTATATTAAACTAAGGAGAGAAGAACTATCTATCTAAGTAAGAGAGAGAGAGAGCAGAGATATACCTGCTCTATACCTTAGTACCTCGCGGTATCTAGCTAGTCTAGATACGATAGCGGAGGTGCTTAATCTGGGTATATCTTTAGTATACTTTATTAAGGTTTAGCTATACTTTAGTAAGAGAGGTCTTCGTGTTCTAGAGTAGCGCTATAGCTAGGATATCCCTAGTATATATCGTAGACTTTTAGGTTTCTAGATATTAGTTATAACGATCTACTCCTATATCCTAGAGCTGCTCTAGAGCTATAACCTAGTAGTATAGCGACGGTTATAACCGTTACCCTATATAGGCCTTAGGCCTATAATATTACCTCCCCGCCTAGCGTTAAATTTTGGTGCTCGGAGCGTGCTTCTAAGTACTACTCCAGCTCTAAAATTACTAACGTTATTATCGCGTCTAGCCCTACTCTATAGTAGAGATAATACCTTTAATTATAATATATCTATTATTACTATAGCTAATCGGAGGCCTGCGTTAATAATTAGCTTAGGAGTATATCCCTACTAGCTACGGCTAATTAGGATTTTTATATCCTCTACGTAATTAGCGCGTAATTAGCGCGTAATTAGCTAGTCCTCTAGCTGCCGGTAGGTTATCTATATAGCTAACCTCTTACTTTATCCTTTATCCCTCTCTTAACTCTAGTCGGTAATAGTCGATCTAATAACTAACTAGTAAGTCTAACCGTCTCTCCTCCTATCTCCTAAGCATCTTTTTATTAAGATTAAAATAGCGCTTTAGAATATTATCCCTTTAGATAAGGTTATCCCGTTAAACGAATACCCCGACTATATTAATAATATCTCTTATTTTGAATATATAGCGCGCCTTGCTAAATATCCGCGTACGTTCTATTTACATATTAATAGTAAATTAACTGCTTCTCCCCTGCTCCTTTTCGATACTAACTCTGTTTTTATTAGATAAGGGTAAGCGTTATAAGGGTTATTCGTTTACTACTAGAGACAATTCCTCGGGTTATCTATATACTCCTATAAGTAATCCTCTCCTTCTATAGTAAATTATAGCTAAAAAAATATATAGCTACCGATAAACCGCGAGTTAAGAGGTGCTATTAATTCTCTAGCTAAGGCGGCCCTCTAGTATAACTATAATAACGAGTATAAGTCCTTTTATAAAACTTATAGCTTTATTCCTACTAATAAGATACGTAGCTACTATTACTAACTAGAAGGAGGTAGGTATTCTTACTATTAAGTCTTACGCCTCTTTTAATAAGTCTAAATTATATACGCCTAGTACTCCTAGCGCTAGTAGTACTCCTTCTTTATAATAGCGCTAGGCTATTAACTACTATATAAGTTTCTTCTTAAGATATTTTCTCGCTACTCCTTTTTTACTAACCCCTTTATAGGAATTAGTAGAAGAGAAGTTAAACGTCCTTAATAGATATCTTAGTTATTTAGTTAAGCTTATAGAGTAATTTATATCTATAGCTACTCCTTCCGTTAATAGTAGAGTTAAGAAGCGTAAGAATAACTAAGTAATTACTTAATACCCCCCCTTCTCTTTCTAAGATTTATAATATTCTTCTAATAATCCTAGTTAGGGATAATAGAGAGTTCTTATAAATTAAATATAATACTAACTATAATACTAACTACTTACTATATACTCTTTCTATATTCTACTTATACTAGGAAGCTATTTTCTTATTCCGAGTTCCTTATTTTAGAATCGTAACCGGACTATTATTATTATTAATTAATCTATATTTAGCTTTAAATATATCTAATACTTCTATATTCTCAATCTTTTCGAGTAATTCCTAGGTAGGTTCCTAGTAGTAAGCCTATTTAATAAGTACTTAACAGATAGTTCGTTTTCTAAGTCCTAGGAGCTTCTTTATTCGTACTTATAAGATACTCTCTACCCCCTATTCTTCTTAGTCGGGGTTAGCGTATAAGATAAGTAGTAGTAGTCTAGTATTTAGGTTAATCTGGGATAGTAAGGGGTTTATAGCTACTCTTATAAGTAAATCTATATAGAAGCGGCTATATATCCCCTTAGGAATATTTAGTTCTACTATATATAAGCTAATAACCTTTATAACTATATACTTAGAGTATAGCTAGGCGAGTTTCTTTAATAGCTAGCTCGTTACTATATTCTTTAATAATAGCTATACCTTATTATTAACCTTATAGCGGATAGAAGGAGATCTCCGCTAGTTAGCAGATTCCTTTATATACTATTATATAGCTACTATAGCTGCTTAAGTAAAGTCTTATACCTCGCGTAATCTTACTACGAAATCGTCCGCTCTCTTTCTCGGTTCTATAGTAGGGACTTTGCTAGGATTTAGGGGAACGTCTTAAATTAGGTTAATATAGTAACCGTAAAGGAGGTAAAATAGACTTAATCTAATAAATAAAGTATCCTTATTATTAATTACTATTATTATACTAGGTAGTAGTATTACCTAGTCGAGCTACGTATAAGTAACGAAGGCGTATAAATATATAAGCACTTCTTAGTTAGTATACTTAGTTACTTTATCGGTTTCTAAGTAGTAAGCTATACTTAATTATTACTTAATACTAACTAGTTCGTAGATTCGTCGCTAAAAGTATCCGACCTAATTAGTCCTTTTATTACTAGTAATTACTTTAGGAAAACTATAATAGCGCTAGTAGCAGTTTACGAACCACTTTATATATATTTCGGCGCTTATACTTATTATTAACTCGAGGACTACGTTTTTACTTAGTTAGTTTATAATAACTATTAAGTATTCCGGGTTACCCTCCTTCCTTATAGGAAGGTCGGTTATAAAGTTAACTAATAGTTCGCTCTAGAATTGCTTAGGTATAAGTAATAGCTTAAGAAGACCCTACTTCTTATATCGCTATATATTTATTCTTTTATAAATATTATAGTTACTTATAAATCTTCGTACTATATAGTATATCCCCGGCTAGTAGTAATAGCGAGAGAGTATTATAATTATTATATCTCTCCCTAGATATCCTATAATATAGGAGTTATAGGTATTCTAAATTAGGGCTATCTAGAGGGGTTTATAGTTTAGTATCTAGATTCTATTCCTAAATCGTAATATCCCGTTATCTCCTAGCTTATACTTAGCTATTAAGACCTTAAGGAGCTTATTATTTACTTATAGCTTAGGTAGGAATACTCTACTTCCTTTATAAATATATTTAACTACTATTATATAGGTATTATTTTAAAGGACTAATACTTCCTATATACTTTAGAGCTCTTAGTTTATAAAGATATCCGAACTACTTATAACTTTAACTCCGAATACCTCTATTATATTAATTTAGAAATCTAGGTTCCTCTCTTTTTCTTCTCCCTCTAGGAGCTAGTTGCTTTATAGTAGCTAGAAAATATATCCTATTAAGCGTTCGTTATTATAGCCTATTAGTATATCTTATTTACGGCGGGAAAGTATATCTAGCTACTTACTCTTTACTCCCTCCCTATATTATATCCTAAAATAGAATTATAAAAGTAATTTAAACTATCGGACTTATTATTCGGTAAGCCTTCTTCCGGTTATAAAGAATTTAAGGTTCTTATAATTAGAGAGGATAATAAAGGGGTTTATAAGGCTCCGGAGCTCTATATCCTATACTTCTAAGTAGCGTACTACTACTAATAACTCTTTATTATATATCTTATAGTTATATTTAGCGGGAAGGAGTTATTTAGAGAAGTACGCTACTAGCTTAAGAACTCCCTACTCGTCTCTCTATAATAAGTAGCCTTTATAAGCGTATCCTAAGTAGTTTACTTCTAGGATTATATCTCTTTCTAAATCCTACTAAGCTAATATATATTCTATAATAAAGAGGCTCTTAAAATACTCGAACGCGGACTCCTACTAGGCTCCCTAATAAAACGGTATACTTTTCTATATTAGTTCGATAAGGGGGCCGGTAATATTAGTATAGGTAGGTATAAACTATTAATAAAAGTTAGTAAATCCTAGGAAACTTCGTACTACTTTTACCGAGGTTAGAGCTTCCTAATCCCTAATAGCTAATAGCTTTTCGGGGTCTATTTTAATTCCCTTACCTATTTTAATAATATAACCGAGGTACTTTATTTCTTTTATACTAAACTTATATTTATCGATATCTAGGTTAAACCCTGCTTTCTCTAAGGTAATAAGTACTAGCTTTACTTTCGCGATATAATCTACTTTATTACCGATAGTATAAATAAGAATATCGTCTATATACGCTAAGTAGAATTCGTTTAGATAGTTTCTTAGGGCTATATTAATATAGCGCTAGAAGGTAGCTAGTACGCCGCTTATATTAAAGGGTATAATAAGCTATTTAAATAGTTTAAATCTAGTATAGAAAGCTATTATCTATTTATATCCTTCCTTAATATAGAGCTTATAGAAAGCTACGCGGATATCGAGCTTAGTAAACTATATTATATTTATAAAATACGTTAATATTTCCTTAATAAGGGGTAGCGGATACCTATCTACTTTTATTATAGCGTTAAGCTATTTATAGTCTACGCAGAATCGTAATCTACCTCTTAGTTTTCTAACGAAAATAACTAGTATACTTACTAGGGAGCTACTTATACGTATAAAACTCTTATTAAGTAGTCCTATAAGCGTCTTTCGTAATACTAGTAGTTCGTTTTATAATATATTATATAGGGGTCCTTATAAGGGTTCCTATATCTTCCTTAATACGTCGGGGATAAGGTATATTTTATAATCTACTCCCTCCCTATATAGTAGAAGCTCTTCTACTTTTACTAGGTCGAAGAGGCTCCTCTACTACTTATACTTTAGGGGTAACCGGTCGCCGATTAGTTTTACTTCCTTTATTTATAGGGCTTTATTAATATCTATAATAGAGACCGAAAAAATTATCGTCCCCTTTACTTTATTAGAGCCGCTTTCTATACGCTTTATCTTAGCTTTTATAGTAAACGCTCTAATATACGTTATATCTCGGGCTCTCTAGATCCGGGGGTATCTAGTATATACCCCTTTTCTTATACCGTAATTCCTTAGTACCTTAGCACGATTTTATATTTATCGGCTATATAGCTAACGCTTTTACGCTCTATTTATAGTTTCCTAAGGATAATATCGTAACCTAAGTTTAGGATAACGTATATAAATATATAATAGTTATATCTATTAAGGTTAGCGTTAAAGTAAGTAATCTCTCTAATAAGTAACTACTTTATTATAGCTCCCTTTAACGTTCTAGTAATAATAGGAATACGGGGTAGGTTTAGGGATCTAGTAGTTCTTTTGCGGATAGTAGACTAATATAGATATCCGTTATTAACGAGGGCTTCTATAAAACTCGTTTTATTAACTAAGAGATTAACTAGGAATAGTATACCGTTTATATTCTACTTTACCTCTATTATTTCCCCTAGTATTACCTCTCGCCTCTATATATATTATTATATAGAGGCTACTCGTTTTCCGTATTAGTATCTTTATTATCCGCGTTTATAATAGTTACGGCTTATATACTAGTAGTTCCCGGGTATATAGCTACTTTAAACGGGTAGTAGTTAATTCGGTAACCCTCCTATTTATAATAAAAGTAGAGGTTATATTCCTTATATCTTTAACGCTCCTTAGTAATAGTCTAGGCTACACGCTATTTCTACTAGTTCGCGGCTCCGGAGCTAGCTACGTTTACGCCCGTTATAACCGTATCTTAATAAGTTTTTATTATAATTAGGGTTATAGTATCGGATATCGCTAGCGTCTTATTCTATCTATACTTATAAGTAGGTTCCGTTATATACTATACCCCTTCTATTCTTACGGCGATCGTTATAACCTAGTTTACGTATTTATAGTAGTTACGTAAGATCTTTACTAGGATTATAACGCTTTAGAGCTTAGAGTTTAACGCTATTTATAGGAGAGAGTACTTAGTATTATTTATCTAAGTAGTAGTACCGGCTTATTTTATAATCTTCTTAAACTAAGCGAAAAAGTTAGAGTACTTCTAGTTTACTCCTTACTTAAAGACTACTAGCTCTTACTATACTATTCTTACGCGATTCTTATCTAGGTAGTATAATCGGAGTTTAGCTAAGAATTCTATTAATAAGTATAATATTATAAGTCCGCTTAAGGAGTAAAAGGGTTTTACTATAGTTCGAGCTATTCCTTCGGTATTTATATAAATCGACTTAAACTTATCCCGATCGGTACCAATAAAGCGAGTATCGTAATTAAGCTTATATTTTATAGCGTAAACCTATATAAGGAACTTTATTCTATCTCCTACGAACTTTTCTAGCTATAATAATAGCTTATATTTCTTATTATCTTCTAGTAAAAGAGTAGCTTCTATAATACTTAGTCCTAGGGAAGAATTAGTATTTAAACCGTAGGTAGTTAATACTTTATTAAGGGGGGAACTTATATAGGAGGTATAACTATACTACGCGCTATCTAGTCGATACTAGATTATATCTACCTAAAGTAGTTTATAATAGATTTTTATATCGAACTAAACCGTAGTTTAATCTAGTTATTATTCTTAGTTATCTTAGCTTCTATCGAGCTTCCTAGCTAATAGATAGCTTCGCTTAACGCTATATTAGCTCCTACGAGGATACGTTCTCCGAAAGTATCCTATTCCGTAGTATAAGTAATAGGGTAGTCTAATATCGTACCTTAGGGATAAGCAGCTTATAAGCTACTTCTAATACCGAAAGGTAAAAAGGAGTTTAATATATATAACGGGTAAGGCTCAAAATCTAGTAAGGATAAGGTACAGATATAATCTATATTAAACTAAGGAGAGAAGAACTATTTATCTAAGTAAGAGAGAGAGAGAGTAGAGATATACCTGCTTTATACCTTAGTACCTCGTAGTATCTAGCTAGTCTAGATACGATAGCGGAGGTGCTTAATCTAGGTATATCTTTAGTATACTTTATTAAGGTTTAGCTATACTTTAGTAAGAGAGGTCTTCGTATTCTAGAGCAGCGCTATAGCTAGGATATCCCTAGTATATATCGTAGACTCTTGGGTTTCTAGATATTAGTTGTGACGATCTGCTCCTGTGTCCTAGAGCTGCTCTGGAGCTGTGACCTAGTAGCATAGCGACGGTTATAACCGTTGCCCCATATAGGCCTTAGGCCTGTAACACTATAAGTAAAACTAAACTTAGCCTTCTCGATTATTTTCTCGATAGAAGTACTCATTACTAAGGAACTTATCTCGGGTTCCGATAACCTCCCCCTATATATCGAAATCCCAAATAATATATAAAGAGACCCCGTCCGCGACCGTAACTAGTATGTCCCGGAGGGCGAGGAAGAAAGACTCTAGACCCTAGTTATATAGGCCCTACTTAAGGTCCCGGACCCCGGCGAGGCGAGTAGAGTAGTAGAGCTAGAGATAGCGGCTAAGACGCTTACCTTAGCTATCTAGGAATATATCCGAGTAGTAGGCCAGAAAAGGGGGGTATAGGGTTATAAAGCCATATAGTAGGTACTATATTACTAATACGATCTAGAACAATGATATAGGGACCGATATTATAAGTAGGAAGAAGACCCGGAGTAATAAGAGTTCCTAATAATAGTATATAAGGCTACAAAGTAGTACTAGTAGAAGCGGATCGACGGGATCTATAATAATAAGGAACTATACCAGATTATTAGCTAGTATAGTAAGAGCTAAAAGGTTCGCGTAGTCCCTTTAGTAAACGAGGATACTATTATTAAGATAGTAGCTAATAAAGTAGCCTACCTTATAAAATCGATCCTCTTCTAATTCGACCTAGCAGATAATATCTCGGTACCGCAAAAGAAAAATAAGGAGTTACTTCTATAGGATACTAAACTTATAATCGAGGAAGTAAAAAAAATATTATTAGGGTTACCTCGACTTTACTAAGGGTAGATAATATTATAGTTAAATACCAAAAACCGGTCTAGAGCTCGATAAGAGACTATATCCTCTAGCTAATATAAAGATACCTAAACTTATTATACTTCTTAACCTATTAGAAGTAGGTGGAGGTAGTAATAATACCTAAGGTAAATAATATAGACTCCTCTAGTTATCGATCCTAGCGCCTAATCGCCCTATTTTTATATATTAGTAAGGGCCTTGAAAGAATCCTTATAAGATATATAGTCCAGATAGTACTAAAGGTAGACCTTATTAGCCCCCAATATGCCGGGGCCGTCTTGAAGAGATTAGTAATAGACCTCGTATCTAGCCTTACATATAACGTGTAGTTGGCCTCAATAAACGGATAAGTAGTAATAATAGTTACGTTAAATATTTAGGGAGTATTTAATACACTCCTGCCTAACCTACTACTAGATCGTATAGTAAATAGAGATAGCTATAACTAGTAATTTAGATAATATAAAACTTTCTCTAAGGACGAAAGGTAGCTACTAGACCAGAAAGATATATAACGTTAGCCTAGAGTATTTACTATAGGACCCTATAAAGATCCCCCTAATTACCCCTCCTTTATATACTTTATCTTAGGGAACTTATTAGAAATTACTAGAGCTAATAGAGATACGCCAACGACGTCGCTATACTTATATTCGGCCGCGATCTACTTAAGAGAATAAGGAAGGTGTAAGAAGATGTAAGAAGAATCCTTCTAAGAATAAGAGTAGGATCTCCTTCGCCCCCGAGAAGATAGAGGCTATCTACTTTCCTAGGAGGCGGACGTAATAGAAATTTAGGATTAAACTCTATAAGGGCATTATAATAAACATAATCCTAATCCTATTATAGGACCTTAGATTAAGGGACTTAGCCCCGGCCCTAAGATAGCTCGGAGTATATTTTCGACCGCCGCCTTAAGTTCCGAAGGTATATTAAGATCTAGGCCGTAAAAGTAATAAAAGTCTCTAATTATATTAAGGCCTTAGGTAAAGTATGTAAGGGGCCCCTAGCTACGGGACTATATAAAGTAGTTATAATAGTAGTTATTACTATACTTATATACGGATATAAGTTATAGTATAAGGGCCGAACGACAGAGGTATGTAAGACGGCGAGTAATCGCTTAAGAAAAGTTAGTATATAAGTTAAGCCTTATATCAATAAACTCCGCTAGGTACTAAATAAAGCCGTCTAAGCGGTCCTGCCGGTATAAAGAATATACCTACGAGATACGCTCTTCGTTATTAAACGGCTTCTAATAGTAGAAATTATTCTTAAGTAGGTAAGATCGATGTTCGTTTATAGAATTAAGACAGTATATATAAATAGGTTACCTTCTTATATAATAAGCGGTCCTAAAGACTATTTAGAGGGGGAGGAAAGCTAGTTCGATATATAGACCTTATATAAATATCTAGATACTAATCCGTAAACTAATCCTATATAAGCTAGGCTTAAAGATAAACTCGATAAGGGGAATTAAATGGGAAAGAGCTATAGACTTCCTCTAAGACTAGTTTAATTACGTATTATTATAGGAGAATCTTATATTCTCCGATAGCTCCCGTTCTAAATTCGGCCTTAGCTAGGGATATACGATCTACAAGGGATAAGAATATTTAATTATAGTGGGTAATTAAATAGGTTACGCTAGTATGGGATTTAATATATAAGGACTAGGAGTATTACAAGGACTTTAATATATTGTGGAAAATTACCTGGAGATTCTAATTATAGTCTATATTAATAATAAAGCGGTAATATAAAGTTTATAGGAAGATACTTCTACGATGTTGTAATAGGTCTTTATCGAGATTTATAAACTTTTCGATTCCTTCCATATTACCTTAAAATAGTGACTGTGTTATACTAATATTGGAAGAAACGAATTAGTAAACTAAGTACTAGATTCCGCGGCAAAAGATAGGGATATAAACGATAAGTCTACGCTTATGTCATTTGGAATTAAGTTATATATAAAATAGTATTTAAGGATAGAAATTAGGAGTTAGCACAGTGACTTTATCCTCCCTAATTACTATAACGTAGCGGGAATTATATATAACCCTAGGAAATACCTAGAACTCTTCTACTTACTAAGGAAGGTGCTCGGACTTTACCTATGGCTCCTATTAGGATATAGTAAGAATCTTAAGATAATAAGGTACCTGATACATTACTAGTTTATAAGGGATATAATTAAATAATAGCTAATACTGGATCTATTATTAGAGGGTATAACTAAAAAGGCTAAGAAGATATATAAGAAAGAACTCGATAAAGCTAGATAGGATAGAGACTAGTACTTCTAGTAGCTTATCGAATAACCGAAAGCGTTCTAGATTTATATTAAGGTAATATAATTATTCACAAAAATCTACCTACCCTTTAGGAAATAGTTAAAAGTATACTATATCGAGTGGGGTAAGTGGTTTATTACGCCGATATTATTAGATAACGAGGACGAGGAATTAGAGGTTTTCGAGCTAGGAATAGTTATAGGACTTTCGTTAGAACTATTAGGCTACGCGGTTATAGAGATAGAACCGGTTTATATAGACTCGGATTTAGAGTCCGAGATACTCTTAGACTAGTAAAGGTTAATATAATATAACTTATACGCTATATACAAGTTATATAACGTATGTTCTTTCTTTTAATAAAAAGGTTGGGAGTAGGGGGTAACTTACAAGAAAGGTTATAGAGAGGGATTATAAAGTAAAAACGCGAGGAGTTGTAAAAGGTAGGCGATAAGTAGTTATAGTTAGAAGCTTAATTAAACTCTTCTTCGGAGTATATCTTTATATAGCATTTACGGTGGAAAGGATGGAAGGAGAGAAAATAAAATAAGACGACAGATAAGACGAAAAATAGGATAATAGAAATATTATAGAAAATAGAAATATTAATAGAAATATTAACTCCGCTATGCCTACTTAGAGCGGGCCGAGAATAAGACTATACCTACTTATAAAGAGAACGTTAGACCGTATAAAAACAGGAGAAAAAACTCTCTACCGCTTTATAACCCTTGTTAGAGAACTAGTACTAGAAAATAAGACCCAAAGGATAATATAGGAGTATCTAAGGATTATAAGAGATATTTAATGCTTTTATAGCTGGAAATAGCTTCTACGCCTGATACCTTATATGAATAATATAGCTAGTTACGTCCTTTGCCCCCTAGGAGGCCTAGGCGGCTTAGCCAATATAGACGTTAAATATATTAATAATAATATATATTATAGTTTATACGCGGTGGGTTATTCTTAAGTAAAGCGACCTACTAGTACACGGAAAACGCTAATCAAAGGTCGGTATCTTAGCTACGATGTAACCTTATTAATAAAAACACTATCGTTCTTATTTGTGTACGACCTTCCGCAATATATTAATAAATTACGCTGGAGGAAACTTATACATAGATGATTAACTAATATACGCGTTAGGGACCGACCCTCCTTATCTATGAGTAAGATCCATTAAATTAACGCGTATTCCTGATCCTAAGAGAGGAGTTACTAAGAAGCTGCGTATTCGTAACGCGCTTAAATGCTAGAGTTTCGTTTTTAGAGTGTTATACGTAATACCGCGTATACTTTTGCCGCCTCGCGCTACGATATGCCGTTACTAATATTAACAAGTATAGCTTAGATAGAGGATTCGGAAACTATAATTATCTTCGTTTGAAGCCGAGATTTGATTGTGATATCTTTGTTACAATAAAGATAGTGTTATTGTAGAGAGTGGCCACTATGGTGGGGTGGCCATAATATCGCGGGGGAACGTTATAGATTATATCTGCACCTTATCCTTACTAGATTTTGAGACTTGCTCGTTATACTATCTTAATAATCCTATATTATAGAGAATAATTATTAAGCTATAAGCCTTATAGCTATAATCTCTTACTTAGCCGGTTATATATTTACTTTATTTGATATACTATTCGTATACCCTATTATAATAACTTTGCTTTCAATAATATTCCCTCTTACATATTCCTATGATAGAAATCTAGCCTTCATTTTCCTATCTTATTTCCCTCCTACTATTTATATAACTCGCCTCCGTATACCTCTTTCTATAAATAGCTAGGTACCCGATCTATGAATATATCGTTACTATATACCTTCTAGTAATAGATAGGGACACTTACGTAGCAAAAAAATAGCTATATTCTCTAATATTTAATAGATTCCAATATTTTTATAGCTTTATAATAGCTCTTATAAGGAACTAGGTTAGGTTCGCTGCTTTAAACTATACATCTAGTAAGTTATATAGGACGTAATACACTTTATAAGATACTTCCTAAAGGACCTCCTTAATAAGTGCTTAGAAAGACTAGGCGGTTTTTAGTTCCATGTTTAATAAGGATATATCTAAGATACGACGGCATCCTTACTATATATACTAGTAGTGCACGTAATATACGCATTAACCGCGGATATTAATGAACATTTTAGTTTATTAGCGTAGCGTGCGTTACAAACTATAATAACAAGTACAAGTCTTTCTGTTTTATCGCGGCTTTATCTGTACTAGTAAGGTACGTAGCGAATATTACTAACTAGAAGTAGGTAGGTTTTCTTACTATTAAGTATCTTCCTACCTTTAGCAAGTTAGACTTATACGAGCTTAGTATACCCTACGCTAGTAATACTCCTTCTCTACAATAGCGCTAAGCTATTAACTACTATATAAGTTCATTCTTACATTCTTCCTACTACTCCCTTCTTACTAACTCTTATTAAATCTAGGACTGTAATAATAGTCTTTATGAGATGTTATAAACCTAAGACATTTAATAGGTCTATTAAGCTTATAGTACTGCTAGGTACTATATAGCCTTTTATTAGGTCTAGCTGTTATATTATATAGTACGTATATTTTAAGGTGCTACGGGCTTACCCTGCAGCTACTTTAGACCACACTTTGCCCACGGCTAAGTACGTGAAAAGTGTGCAGGACTAGATTACTATTTAGTAGCTGTAAGTCGCGTTTTATAGAAATATAGCGAAAATCCTTTATCGGAAATTCCTTTTTTATACCCAAAGCGGCTAAGCCGGACTTTAACTCTAGTAGGGTCTCTAGGTCTGTGTAGGGAACTATATAAAATATTTAAGCAATTTAGATAACGTACAACAACGATATTAAGATAATGTACCTAAGTAAAGAGGATTAACAGCACGCGTTACTACTATTACAGAGACACTGCGTATAGAGGTATTAGGGCCTATAACCCCTACTTATTAATAATAATAAACGGTCCGGTAAAAGTTAGTAGATCCTAGGAAACTTGATATTACTTTTACTAGAGTTAGAGCTTCCTAATATCTAATAGCCAATAGCATTTTAAGATCTATTCTGATTCCCTTACTTACTTCAATAATGTACCTAGGGTACTTTGTTTCTTTTACGCCGACCTTATTTTTATTAATATCTAGGTTAAGACCTGCTTTCTCTAAGTAAGGTAATACGTACTAGCTTTAATTTTTATAATATATTCCGCTTTATTACCGCTAATATAAATAAGTATATTATCTATATATACTAAGTAGAACTTATCTCGGTAGTTTCTTAGAGCTATATTAATATAGCGCTAGAAGGTAGCTAGTACGCTACTTATACTGAAGGCTATAATAAGATATTTAAATGGTTAAGACCTAGTATAAAAGGCTGTTATCTACTTGTATCCCTCCTTAATACAGAGCTTATATAAAGTTATATTAGTATATAGCTTGGTAAACTATATTATATTTATAATATATGTTAGTATTTCTTTATTAAAGGGTAGCAAGGTACCTATCCACTCTTATTATTATACTAAGTCGTCTATGCTATATACATAATTATAGTCTACCTCCCGGTTTTCTAATAAAGATAACTAACTAATACGCTTGCTTATTAAGGAGATATTTATATATGTAAAACTCTTATCGACTAATCCCGTAAAGATCTTTCGTAGTACTAGTAGTTTATCTTATAGTTTATTTGAAAGATAAGTAGAGGTCTTGGTCCCTAATACCTCTATACGCAGTCTCTTTTTAATAGTAGTAACGCGCGCTGTTAATCCTCTTCACTTAGGTACATTATCTTAATATCGTTGTGGTACGTTGTCTAAATTGCTTAAATATTTTATATAGTTCCCTACACAGACCTAAAGACCCTACTTAGGGTTAAAGTCCGGCTTAGCCGCTTTAGGTGTTAAAAACGAATTTCTAATAAAAGAATTTCGCAGCGTTTCTGCAAAACGCGACTTATAACTACTAAAAAGTAATCCGGTCCTGCACATTTTTCGCGTACTTAGCCGTGGACAAAATCCGGTCTAGGGTAGCTGCAGGGTAAGCCTGCAACACCTCTAACTATACGTACTATATAATATAATAGCTAGACCTAGTAAAAAGTCCTATATTATATAGCGGTACTATAAGCTTAATAGACCTATTAAGGTCTTAGGTTTACAGAATCTATAAGGATTATTATAGTCCCAGATTTAACAGTTTATTATATAGGGGTTCCTATATCTTTACTAATATATTAGAGATAAGGTATATTTTATAATCTGCTCCCTCCCTATATAGTAAGAGCTCTTATACTTTTAATAAGTTAAAGAGACTTCTTTACTACTAATACTTAAGTGGTAACCGGTTACTAGTTATCTCACCTTCTTTATTTACAGGGCTTTATTAATATCGGTATTAGAGACCGATAAAACTATTATTCCATTTACCTTATTTAAGCTACTTTCTATATATTTTAACTCGGCTCCTATAATAAACGCTTTAATATATATTATATCTTACTTAGGCTTTCCGGATCTAGGAGCTATCTAGTATATACCCATTCTCGTATAATATTAAATTCCTTAGTACCTTAGCTCGATTTTATATTTATTAGCTATATATGTAACGTTTCTACTCTACCCTCTATTTATAATTTCCTGAGGATAATACTATACCCTAAAGTTGAAATAATATATAATAGCTTATAATAGCTTATAATAGTTTATAATAGTTTATAATAGTTTATAATAGTTTATAATAGTTTATAATAGTTTATAATAGTTTATAATAATATATAATAATATATAATAATATATAATAATAATATCTATCGAGGTCGGTATTGAAGTATGTAACCTCTCTAATAAGGAACCACTTTATCGTAGCTCCCTTTTACCTTCTAGTAATAATAGGGATACGGGGTAGGTTTAGGGATCTAATAGTTATTTCGCGGATAGTACTCTAGTAGAAATATCCGTTATTAATAAGGGCTTTTATAAAACTCGTACTATTAACTAGGAAATCGACTAAGAATATCCTATTTATATTATACTTCTCCTCTACTATTTCCCCCAATATTATCGCTCGCCTCTATATGCGTTAGTACTTAAAGTCTACTCGTTTCCCGTATCGGTATCTTCGTTATCCGCGTTCTCGATAGTTACGGCCTATACGCTAGTAGTTCCCGGGCGTAGAGCTGCTTTAAACAGGTAGCGATTAGTTCGATAACCCTCTTATTAACAGAGGTAGAGGTTCCGCTCCACGGTAGTAGTTCGCGGCTCTAGAGCTAGCTACGTTTATACCTATTATAACCGTATCTTGCTAGGTATTCTATATAATTAGGGTCGTATAAATATATTTCATTAACGCCTTACTCCATCTATAACTACGTATAGATTCCGCTATAAGTTACACTCGCTATATTCTTATAGCGACTATTATAACCTAGTTTACATATTTATATTAGTTATAAGATATATCTACTGGGATTATAACGGTTTAGAGCGTAGAGTTTAATACTACTCTCAGGAGAGAGTATTTAGTGTTGTTTATCTAAGTAGTAGTACTAGCTTATCCTATAATCCTCTTAAAAAGCGAAGAAGTTAAATACTTATAGTTTACTACTTACTTCAAGAATAACAGGTCTTACTATACCATTCTTATTTATACGATCCTTATCTAGGTAATATAATCGGATCTTAGCTGAAAACTCTATTAATAAGTATACTTATAACGGTATCACGTAGGAATAAGTAAGGTAGTATAGGGTATGCTTATATTATATAGTATCGGGTCTCCGAAGAGAGCGAGAGTAGTTTATAGCCCTTCTCTAGTAGAGCTAGAAGTAGAACGATATAATAGTATAGTTTTTTTTAAATAAGCTACTAAAGATAAAGAGAGGGTCCTGCTATTACTAGAATACCTTCCTTGAGGACCCTGTAGCGAGAAGAGTTATAATAAAGTCCTAACCTATACCTGTAAAAAGCTAGAACCCGACTTAGACCTAGTCGAGACTTGAAATTAGATTATAGCCGTTAAGTAGATATACTTAAGCTGACTAGGATAACCTGTAGACCGATATATCGAGTAGGCTCTAGGATTTATAAACTACTTACTTTAGAACTAGTAGTAAACGTATTCCGATAAGCTTCACCCTAGTAAATATAATATTAAGGTACTAGGTACCCCTTAAGCTAGTAAAGCTAAGGTAAAGGGACAAAGAGAAACTATCGGAGTTATATATATAATAGTTTATATTACTTATGAGTAGTCCGCTACTTATTTGTAATTACCTAAATAAGCTCAAGTCTTAGTTTAGAGTAGAGTTATAACATATATATGTTATAGTTACTAATATAAAGACGCTACTATTAGAAGCCGAGAGAATCTAGCTAAGCTTACCCGTCTTTATCCGAAAAGACCGAAAGCGTAGAACGTACGATTAGAGAGGATCGGAGGATTGTGAGCGCCTAAGGGCTAAGTCTAATATACCGGCCTAGGTGAATTAAGTTAATATTACGTATATAGGGAAAACGGTAACCGGGCGGTACCCTATCGGGGGCTATAGTAATAACCTATCCCGTTACTAAGCCCGATCTAGGATCGTATACTATAACTATATTGAGAGGGGTTATATTATATATAACTATAAAGGCGCGAAGAGAGCGTAACTATATTTCGAAGGAGATAGCATTATATATAAATAGTATAGAGTATAAGCTTTATAGGACGATATTTGTACTTTAACTATATAAAATATATAGTAGTTAAGATCCGATCTAAGCAAGATAGAAAGCTATTAGTCGAGATATTCTTACGGGTATTTACCGTCTAGATACTATAATATAACCGGAGTTAGCACGGAAGCCATAAGTATATAAGTAGGCGTATATAATTATAGGAGAAGTGTGATACCGAGTTAAAATAGACCTAGACTCGGACGTAAAGGTTAATATAGTTATAAAGTATATAGCGACAAAACTACTAAAGAAGGGTATAGTAACCTAAGTATTCGTACATATTCTAAAACTACTAGGTGTAGGCGGGGCGGTCTTAAAATACTATAGCGTAATCGAGATAACTATATAAATAGTAAACTTAGTAAGGATAGTAAAACTCTTAACATATGTATTCTTTACCATAAATTGGAATACTATAATAGTATGTATATTACTATCTTGGCTAGGAATAGGATATAAAGGGATTTAATAAATGTCTTATCTGCGAATAGTTTCGGTCTTAGAGTAATTGGAATACTTAGGCCTAAGAAGTTTATAAAAGAAGCGATAAAAGAAAACTCTTTAATAGTTATAAACCTAGTAGTAATTAATTTAGGGAACGCTCCGGATATTCCTATAGTTGATAGGGAGGATACCGTAATAATAGGAATAGCTATAGAAAAAGATCCAAGAAAAGGTTTACTAGAATACTTATATAGCTATATTAATATATTCGATAAACGGGCGACGACCGGAGCCCTAGTACTTAGCGTGTTATTATATATAATGGAATATTACGATCTGGCTAATCTAACTATTCCTTAGAAGTACGCACGGACTAACGAGACGAAAAAATAATATTATAATTAGCGTGGTATAATACTAAGCCTATTCTAGAGGTCTTAGGAATATCCGTACATATAGGCGAAATAGTAGTCGAACATATCACTATTGATAGCAAGGGAGCTGAGTACAGCATAGGTCAATAGTATAAGGTCTAGAGGACTACACTATAGAAAGTTATAGCGCAACCCCGTAATCTACTAATTAAGAGGATATAGAGATTAGTAGATAATAAAGGATAGGGAGAATATCATATATCTAATATATCTAAGGGATTAATAAAGGGATAATTCAGAGTATGTAGAGGATATAATATCCCGCCCATTTATAGCAGACAGTTATTACCTTAGTAATTAATCTAGGTATCTATCTTACCTATAGATAGAAGCAATCCTAATAATTATTTTCTAAGTACGGAGGTCGCCTTCAAAAGTTTTTTTAACCCCACTTGCACCCCCTGTAAGCTAAGCCCCTATGCCAGCTGGTAAAACCGACTGCGTTGGTACCCCTGCTTATAGCAGGGATACCGTGATAGCTAATGTATTTTTGTAGTAATCTATTCTACCCTTTATAGGTAACGCTGATAGTCTGCTATGCTGCTAAAGGCTTCCCCTTAATATCACTCCGCCCCTCTCTATACTCGTTACTACCCTGCATCTCGATAATCTTCTTAACGTAACGAGGGATACGCTTTATCTACTGCTGGATAACTAACTAGGGGAGGTCGTCTTTCTAGCATTAAAGCTATATACGTATAGCCTCTTCACGGCTTATTAGTGCCCCTTTCCGAGTAGTCCTCCTCTTTATCTAGTACTAGCAGGGTTCGATTACGTTAAGATCTGGTGAATTGCTATACTATAGCAGGCGGCTAACCTCGTGAAGATTATAGGTAACCTACTAAAACCAGTATACGTGAGAGGGGGCCTTATCCTCCTATACTATAGTATTAGGCCTCTCCTCTTTATACTCCTTCGAGAATAGTATAAGCTTAGGGAGGATAATCTCCTTCCTATACCGGTACTAATCGATACCGGTCCCTCTAGTTCGAACTAGCTTGCTATTCTTTTTATTAAACTTCTATATAGGCTTTGTCCCTAGCTTATTACGTAGACCAAGCCGGCCTACAGCAGTTATAAGCTCCTACTTAAGCTTCTTTAAAGCCTTAAGACCCTCGTTTAGAGCTGCAATTTCGAGAGTAGAAGCTTTACGCTGAGCTGCTATCTCCGGAGCCCACGTATAATAAGAAGGGGCCTTATTATACGTGGGAACCGGAGATAGCAGCTCAGCGTAAAGCTTCTATCTCTTACGAATATAGCTCTTTACGCAGGATTCTTTTGCAGTTCTCTAGACCCGGTAGCTACCGCGGCGTTAGTTTAAGATAACGCTCGTCTTATCGGACTAGATCACGGCCTTCTAGTCCTTAAATATCCAGTGCTCGTGGGCTAAATACTAAGTAAGCCGGTCCTCCTTTATCTTCTTTATAAGCCCAGGCTTTCTTATAGGCTTCGTTTTATAGTAGCTAGCCGAGTAGAGGACCCTCTAGACTATAGACTTAGAGACGGCTATATTCTCCTTAGTAAGCTCCTCGGTAATTATAGTATAGGTCTTTTTACGGCTATATCGATCCCGTAATACCTTCTCTTATATAGACTTTATCAGCTCCGGGCCTTGCTTAGCTAGCCGGCCGGCACGTAGCTTATTAGCAAGCTATTTATCGTGAATAATAAGAGGGACTACGTTAGGGTTAAAGCCGGCTTTTATAGCGCGTAAATAGATATTATTAATAGTAGGTGTTGAAATAGAGGTAATACGTGAAATATCGCTACTCGGTTTATTATATAGAGGGTATTTCAAAGTTAGAATCTAAGCGCGCGTAGTTATATCGGTATACGGTATAGTTGCGGTAAAATATAGTAATACGATAGTTCTTAGGTAAGATAAGCGGGGGAATGTTGACTTCGGGCTGTTTTAGTAGAGTTAGCTGTAGCTGTCGCCCGCTGGCAGCACAGGGGTAGTAGAGGTGTAGAGCAAGTGGTGTCAAAAAAACTTTTGAAGGCGACCTCCGTACTCGTTATTCAGTTACTTATCTAGAAGGTTATTATATATTATTAGATCGACGATAGACTTAACCATCTTCGGTTACTCTCTTACCTCGCAAATATAGAGCTAGACTCGTATAGTTAAAGGTTATTTAACCCGGTGTAGTATAGTTCGTTATATTAATATATAAAAGGGAAAAGAGCTTTTATAGCTACTAATCTACCAACTAACGGAGAACTAGCGGTAGGAGGTAGAAGAATAGCTAGATAGGGTATTAAAGGCGGGTCAGATAAATATCTTATCTAGTTTAGCGGGTATACTAATTCTATTTATCCGAAAAAATAGTACTTTAAAGCCATACATAAACTATTAAGGGCTAAACCGTATTATAATTAAGAATCAAGACCCGTTACTACTAATCTTTGAGATAATAGACTAGCTAGGTAAAGTAACGGTCTATATAAAGATAGACCGAAAGGATATATATTATTTCGTAATTAAAAAGGAAGACGGATAAAAAACCGCTATCCAAATGAAATACGGTTACTTTAAGTTTAATATATGAGCTATAAGCCTTGTAAACTCCCTAACAACGTTCTGGTTATATATATAAAAGACCTGAGCGGGGTTAACAAATAACGTATATATAGTATACCTAGATAATATCGTTACTTTCTCCGAGAATAAAGAATAGTATAAGGAGTACCTATAACTAGTTACCTAGTTACTAAGAGAATAGTATAAGGAGTACCTATAACTAGTTACCTAGTTACTAAGAGAATAGAAGCTATTTACTAAAATCTCCAAATACGATTTCTTTGAAGAGAATATCAAGTTTCTTAGATTTATAGAAGCTATAATAGGCTTACGATAAATCTACGATAATATATATGTATTTATTATAGAGTACTTGTATATAATTGTAACAGTATAGTTGTGTATACCGTTGTAATCCTTAGATTATGCGTTATAGTAATAAGCTTACTGTAATAGCCCTTTATCCTTTAGCGCAGTGCCGCAATTGGTAATGTTATCTACTACTATGGAGCTTATCCTTATAATAATAGCGCCGATTATAATACTACTTTTTAGAATAGATAAAAGAAAGGAGAGTTCATATAGCTACTTGAAGCGGCTACTATATTTAAAACATAAAAGGAGGCCTTTATATGGGTAATTATATTATAATACTAGTATCTTAGCCGGCTAATAAGGGTCGAGACGGACACGAGTAATAAAGCGATTTTGGGCATTCTCGTTTAACTTTAAGAGACTAAATATAGACGGGTTATATATTTCTCGAGAAAGCTAATATTAGTAGAGCTAAATTAGGTAAAAGGGTAAAAGGAACTACTTACGATTATAAAGTTGATTGAATATTAGAGATACTACTTTAAAGGTCTAACTAACAGTTCGAAGGTATTTATTAAATATAAAATAATAAGTGGAATTATTATAGTAAATACGCGGGACTTATATAGAAGGCTAGCGTAATAGGTATATTGCCTATTATATTTCGATTTCGATATAGAGTATTAGAAAGGTTCCGTAAATATAGCAGACCATTTATTTAGGAGGCCTAATTATATAGCATAGGATATTGCGTACTATGAATTATACTATAGTTATAGTAATTACTATAGCTGCTAGATAAGAAGAGCCGTCGATAATAGAGCGTAAAGTAGATAGGACTAGTATAGGTATAGATAAATAGGCTACGAAGGTAATTATTTATAATTAGTGTATTTAATAAGTGGTTACTAAAGACCTTGTAAGCGAAGAGTTAGCGTATATTTATAAGCCTTTAATGAAGTTTTACTAACTAATTCGCGATCTATACAAGGGCGATAAGGAAATATTATACTTATAAAAGTTGCTTATAAATAGAGTAAAGCGCGGAGGAGCTATTACCTAGATAATTATAGTATATTATACTTTAGAGAGTAAGTAGTTATCCCTAATAAAGGCGTAATCCGATCGTAACATCTTTTATAGTATTATAACAACCCTAGGTATAGCTACCTAGGTAATAGAAAGATATAAGAGCTTCTATCGCGTAAGTTTTACTATATTAATTAAATAGAAAATCTATAGAGATATATCAAAATATCCCCGGAGTATTAAAGGGTAAGTAAGTTGCTTACCAGGAAGTCTTCGTCTAGATACGTTAGAGTTTAACGCGGTTCTAGCTATTATAAATTGATCTATAAAGATATCTTTTATTTATTCCGATATAGAAAACTCTAAACGCAGCCAAGCTAGCCCGAATTATTTATGAAAAGGTTAAGTATAAGTTCGGTATACCTATAGGGATTATAAATAATCCCGATACACTACTAAAAGTCGTTTCTAGAAGGAATAGTACAAAGTACGGGCGACTAAGCGCCAACTAAGTACCGCTTATTATCTAGACTAGTTAATATAGAAGTAGTGTTACGATCTGCCTAATATAACCATTCCTCAGAAGTACGCACGGACTAACGGGACGGAAGAACTATAGCACGAGAAGAAGGATACGATACTAGGACCGTTCCTAGGGTCTTAGGAATGTCTATACCCGTAGATAAGATACTAGTCGAACGTATTACCGTTATTACTAAGGGAGCCGAGTATAGTATAGCGTAGTAGTATAAGATCTAGGGGACTATATATAGGAAGTATTAGCACGACCCTGTAACCTACTAATTAAGACAGAGATTACCGCTAAGAATGTAAGACTCACGATACATTACCGTAATCTAACGTAATCTATACTATTAGTAATCTAAGTAATTTAGTAGAGATTAATAAGGGAATAATTTAATATATAGGGGATAGAATATCCCGCCTATTTATAGCAGATAGTTATTACCTTAGTAATTAATCTAAGTATATATATTACCTAGTATTACAGGCCTAAGGCCTATATAGGGCAACGGTTATAACCGTCGCTATACTACTAGGTCAGAGCTCTAGAGCAGCTCTAGGATATAGGAGCAGATCGTTATAACTAATATCCGGAACTCCGAGAGTCTACGATATATACTAGGGATATCCTAGCTATAGCGCTGCTTTAGAATACGAAGACCCTCTCTTACTAAAGTATAGCTAAACCTTAATAAAGTATACTAAAAATATACCTAGATTAAGTACCTCCGCTATCGTATCTAGACTAGCTAGATACCGTAAGGTACTAAGGTATAAAGTAGGTATATCTCTGCTCTCTCTCTCTTACTTAGATAGATAGTTCTTCTCTCCTTAGTTTAATATAGATTATATCTATACCTTATCCTTACTAAATTTTAAGCCTTACCTATTATATATATTAAACTCTTTTTTACCTTTCGGTATTAGAAGTAGCTCGTAAGCTACTTATCCCTAAGGTATAATATTAGATTACCCTATTACTTATACTATAGAATAGGATACTTTTAGAGAATATATCCTTATAAGAGCTAATATAGCGTTAAGCGAGGCGATCTATTAGCTAGGGAGCTCGAATAGAAGCTAAGATAACTGAGAATAATAACTAGATTAAATTATAGTTTAGTTCGATATAAGAATCTATTATAAACTACTTTAGCTAAATATAATCTAGTATTAACTAGATAGCGCGCGGCGTAGTTATACCTCCTATATAAGTTCCCCCCTTAATAAAGTATTAACTATTTACGGTTTAAATACTAATTCTTCCCTAAAACTAAATACTATAGAAGCTACTCCCTTACTAGAAGATAATAAGAAACGTAAGCTATTACTATAGCTAGAAAAGTTTACTAGAGATAGAACGAAGTTCCCTATATAAGTTTACGCTATAAAATATAAGCTTAATTGTAATACTCGCTTTATCGGTACTAATCGGGATAAGTTTAAGTTAATTTATATAAATATTAAAGGAATAGCTCGAACTATAATAAAACCTTTCTACTCCTTAGGCGGATTTATAGTATTATACTTATTAATAGAATTCTTAGCTAAACTCTAATTATACTACCTAAATAAGAATCGCGTAAAAATAGTATAGCAGGAGCTAGTAATCTTTAAGTAAGGAGTAAACTAGAAGTACTCTAATTTCTTCGCTTAGTTTAAGAAGATTATAGGATAAGCCGGTACTACTACTTAGATAAATAACGCTAAGTACTCTCTTTTATAAGTAGTATTAAACTCTAAGCTCTAAAGCGTTATAATCCTAGTAGAGATCTTATATAACTACTATAAATATACGAACTAGGTTATAACGATCGCTATAAAAATAGAAGGGGTATAACGTATAATAGAACCTACTTATAAGTATAAATAGAGTAAAACGCTAGCGATATCTAAGACTATAACCCTAATTATATAAAATACTTATTAAGATACGGTTATAACAGGCGTAAATATAGCTAGCTCCGGAGCCGCGAACTAGTAGAAACGGCGCGTAGCCTAGACTACTACTAAGGAGCGTTAAAGATATAAGGAATATAACCTCTACCTCTATTATAAATAGGAGGGTTACCGAATTAACCGCTACCCGTTTAAAGTAGCTATATACCCGGGAACTACTAGTATATAAGCTATAACTATTATAAATATAGATAATAAAGATACTAATATAGAAAATAAGTAGCCTCTACGTAATAACGCGTATAAAGGCGAGAGGTAATACTAGGGGAAATAGTAGAGGTAAAGTAGAATATAAACGGTATACTATTCCTAGTCGATCTCTTAGTTAATAAAATAAGTTTTATAGAAGCCCTTATTAATAACGGATATCTATACTAGTCTACTATTTATAAGAGAACTACTAGATCCCTAAACCTGCCCTATATTCCTATTATCGCTAGAACGTTAAAGGGAGCTATAATAAAGTAGTCGCTTATTAGAGAGATTACTTAATTTAACGCCGACCTCGATAAATATAACTATTATATATTTATATACGTTATACTAAACTTAGGTTACGATATTATCCTTAGGAAACTATAAATAGAGCGTAAAAGCGTTAGCTATATAGCTAATAAATATAAAATCGTACTAAGGTACTAAGGAATTACGGTACGAGAAAAGGGGTATATACTAGGTACCCCCTAAATCCGGAGAGCCTAAGATATAACGTATATTAGACTATTTACTATAAGAGCTAAGATAAAGCGTATAGAAAGCGGCTCTAATAAAGTAAAGGGGATAATAATTTTTTCGGTCTCTATCGCAGATATTAATAAAGCCCTATAAATAAAGGAAGTAAAACTAATCGGCGACTAGTTACCCCTAGAGTATAAGTAATAGAGGAGCTATTTTAACCTAGTAAAAGTAGAAGAGCTTTTACTATATAGGGAGGGAGCAGATTATAAGATATACCTTATCCCCGATATATTAGGGAAGATATAGGAACCCCTATAGAGACCCCTATATAATATATTACGAGATAAATTACTAGTACTACGGAAAACGCTTATAAAACTACTCGATAAGAGTTTTATATACGCGAGTAGCTCCCTAATAAGTATACTAATTATCTTTATTAGAAAACTAGGAGGTAGATTACGATTCTATATAAACTATAAACGGCTTAATGCTATAATAAAAGTAGATAGGTATCTGCTACCCCTTATTAAGGAAATATTAATATACCTTATAAATATAATATAGTTTACTAAGCTTAATATCTGTATAGCTTTCTATAAGCTCTATATTAAGGAAGGATATAAGTAGATAATAGCCTTCTATACTAGATTTAAACTATTTAAATAGCTTATTATACCCTTTAGTATAAGTAGCGTACTAGCTACCTTTTAGCGCTATATTAATATAGCCCTAAAAAACTACCTAAACGAATTCTACTTAGTATATATAAATAATATTCTTATCTATACTATTAGCGATAAAGCAGATTACGTTATAAAAGTAAAGCTAGTATTTACTACCTTAAAGAAAGCAGGTCTTAACCTAGATATCGATAAATATAAGTTTAATATAAAAGAAATAAAGTATTTTAATTATTTATCGAAATAGGTAAGGGAATTAAGATAAACCCTAAAAAGCTATTAGCTATTAGGGATTAGGAAGCTCTAACCTTAGTAAAAGTAGTATAGAGTTTCCTAGGATTTATTAACTTTTATCGATAGTTTATACCTATTTATACTAATATTACTAGCCCCGTTTTTGAACTAATATAGAAGAATATACTATTTTATTAAGGAGCTTAGTAGGAATCCGTATTTAAGTATTTTAAAAGCCTTTTTATTATAGAATATATATTAGCTTAGTAAGATTTAGAAAGAGATATAGTCCTAGAAATAAACTATTTAGGATACGCTTATAAAGGCTACTTATTATAAAAAGATAAGTAAGGAGTTCTTAAGCTAATAGTATACTTCTTTAAATAACTCCTTCCTATTAAATATAACTACGAGATATATAATAAAGAGTTATTAGTAGTAGTATACTATTTAGAAATATAGGATATAGAGCTCCGGAGCTTTATAAACCCCTTTATTATCCTTTCTAATTATAAGAACCTTAAATTCTTTATAACTAGAAAAAGGCTTACCGAATAATAGGTCCGATAGTTTAAATTACTTTTATAATTCCGTTTTAAGATATAATATAGGGAGGGAGTAAAGAGTAAGTAGCTAAATATACTCTCCCGCTATAAGTAAGATATACTAATAGGCTATAATAATAAATACCTAGTAGGATATATTTTCTAGCTACTATAAAGTAACTAGCTCCTAAAAGGAGAAGAAAGAAAAAGGAACCTAGATTTCTAAATTAATATAATAAAGGTATTTAGAGTTAAAGTTATAAGTAGTTCGGATATCTTTATAAACTAAGAGCTCTAGAGTATATAGGAAGTATTAGTCCTTTAAAATAATACCTATATAATAGTAGTTAGATATATTTATAAAGGAAGTAAAGTATTCCTACCTAAGCTATAAGTAAATAATAAGCTTTTTAAGGTTTTAATAGCTAAATATAAGCTAGGAGATAACGGGATATTATAATTTAGGGATAGAATCTAGATACTAAACTATAAACTACTCTAAATAGCCCTAATCTAGAATACTTATAACTCCTACGTTATAAGATATCTAGGGAAAGATATAATAATTATAATACTCTCTCGCTACTACTACTAGCCGAGGATATACTATATAGTATAAAGATTTATAAGTAACTACGATATTTATAGGAGAATAAATATATAGTAATATAGGAAGTAGGGTCTTTTTAAGCTACTACCTATACCTAAGCAGTTCTAAAGCGAACTATTAGTCGACTTTATAACTAACCTTCCTATAGGGAATAAGGGTAACCCGGAATACCTAATAGTTATTATAAACCGACTAAATAAAAACGTAGTCCTTAAGTTAATAATAGGTATAAGCGCCGAAGTATATATAAAGCGGTTCGTAAACTACTACTAGCGCTATTATAGTTTTCTTAGAGTAATTACTAGCGATAAAGGGACTAATTAGGTTAGATACTTTTAGTAATAAATCTGCGAACTAGTTAGTATTAAGTAACGATTAAGTATAGCTTATTACCTAAAGACTAATAGAGTAACTAAGTATACTAACTAAGAAGTGCTAGCGTATTTACGCGCCTTTATTACTTATATATAGCTCGACTAAGTAATACTACTACCTAGTATAATAATAGTAATTAATAATAAGGATACCTCGTTTATTAGATTAAGTCTATTTTACCTCCTTTATAGTTACTATATTAACCTAATTTAAGATATTCCCCTAGATCCTAGTAAAGTCCTTATTATAGAACCGAGAAAAAGAGCGGACGATTTCGTAGTAAGACTATATAAGGTATAAGACTTTATTTAAATAGCTATAGCGGCTATATAATAGCGTATAAAGGAATCTGCTAACTAGCGGAGATCTCCCTCTATCCGCTATAAGGTTAATAATAAGGTATAGCTATTACTAAAAAATATAGTAATAAGCTAGCTATTAAAGAAACTCGCCTAGCTATACTCTAAGTATATAGTTATAAAGGTTATTAGCCTATATATAGTAGAACTAGATATTCCTAAAGGGATATATAGCTACTTCTATATAAATTCACTTATAAGAGTAGCTATAAACCCCTTACTATCCTAGATTAACCTAGATACTAAACTACTACTACTTATTTTATATATTAACCCCGACTAAAAAGAATAGGTAGTAAAGAGTATCTTATAAGTACGAATAAAGAAGCTCCTAGGACCTAGAAAACGAACTATCTATTAAGTACTTATTAAATAGGCTTATTACTAGGAACTTACCTAGGAATTACTCGATAAGATCGAGAGTATAAAAGCGTTAAACGTATTTAAAGCTAAATACGGATTAATTAATAATAATAATAGTCTAGTCGCGATTCTAAAATAAGGAACTCGGAATAGGAAAATAGCTTCCTAATATAAGCAGAATATAGAAAGAGTATATAGCGAGTAGTTAATATTATAATTAGTATTAAGTTTAATTTATAGGAACTCTTTATTATCCCTAACTAGGATTATTAGAAGAATATTATAAATTTTAGAAGGAGGGGGGGGTATTAAATAACTACTTAGTTATTTTTACGCTTCTTAACTCTATTACTAATAGAAGGAGTAGCTATAGATATAAATTACTTTATAAGCTTAACTAAATAACTAAGATATCTATTAAGGACGTTTAACTTCTCTTCTACCGATTCCTATAAGGGGGTTAGTAAGAAAGGAGTAGCGAGAAAATATTATAAGAAGAAACTTATATAGTAGTCGATAGCCTAGCGCTATTATAGAGAAGGAGCACTATTAGCGCTAGGAGTACTAGGCGTATATAACTTAGACTTATTAAAGACGGCGCAAGACTTAATAGTAAGAATACCTACGTCCTTCTAGTTAGTAATAGTCGCTACATATCTCGTTAGTATAAATAAAGCTATAAGTTTTTTTAATATAGAAGGACTTATACTCGTTATTATAGTTATATTATAGGGCCGCCTTAGCTAGAGAATTAATAGCGCCTCTTAACTCGCGGTCTATCGGTAGCTATAAATTTTTTTTAGCTATAATTTACTATAGAAGGAGAGGATTACTTATAAGAGTATATAGATAACCCGAGGAATTACCTTTAGAAGTAAACGAATAACCCTTATAACGCTTACCCTTATCTAATAAAAGCAGAGTTAGTATCGAAAAGGAGTAGGGGAGAAGTAGTTAACTTACTATTAGTACGTAAATAAAACGTATACGGATATTTAGCGAGGCGCGCTATATATTCGAAATAAGAGATATTATTAATACGGTCGGGGTATTTATCTAATAGGATAACCTTATCTAGAGGGATAATATTCTAAGGCGCTACTTTAATCTTAATAAAAAGATACTTAGGAAATAGGAGGAGAGACGGTTAAACTTACTAATTAGTTATTAGATCGACTATTACCGACTAGAGTTAAGAGAGGGACGGAGGATAGAGTAAGAGGTTAGCTATATAGATAACCTACTAGTAGCTAGAGGACTAGCTAATTACGCGCTAATTATACGCTAATCGCGTAGAGGATATAAAAATCCTAATTAGCCGTAGCTAGTAGGGATATACTCCTAAGCTAATAGTTAACGTAGGCCTCTAATTAGCTATAGTAATAATAGATATACTATAATTAGAGGTATTATCTCTACTACGGAGTAGGGCTAGACGCGATAATAACGTTAGTAATTTTAGAGCTAGAGTAGTACTTAGAAGCACGCTCTAAGTACCAAAATTTAACGCCGGGCGGGGAGGTAATATTATAGGCCTAAGGCCTATATAGGGTAACGGTTATAACCGTCGCTATACTACTAGGTTATAGCTTTAGAGCAGCTCTAGGATATAGGAGCAGATCGTTATAACTAATATCCGGAACTCCGAGAGTCTATAATATATACTAGGGATATCCTAGCTATAGCGCTACTCTAGAATACGAAAACCCTCTTTTACTAAAGTATAGCTAAACCTTAATAAAGTATACTAAAGATATACCTAGATTAAGCACCTCCGCTATCGTATCTAGACTAGCTAGATACCGCGAGGTACTAAGGTATAGAGCAGGTATATCTCTGCTCTCTCTCTCTTACTTAGATAGATAGTTCTTCTCTCCTCAGTTTAATATAAATTATATCTGCACCTTATCCTTACTAGATTTTAAGCCTTACCCGTTACACCTATAGATAGGAGCAATCCTAATAATTATTTTCTAAGCACTTATTACTTAGTTACTTATCCGGAAGGATATTATATATTATCAGATCGATAACGCACTCGACGATCTTCGGTTACTCTCTTACTTCGCAAATATAAAGCTAGACTTGTATAGTTAAAACATTGTTTAACCCTCTTATAGCACGGTCAGTTATAAGTAGCTCCGAATATACTACGGTAACGATATATAAGCTACCTAACTATGTAAAGTAAAGTTCGCGTATACTAATAGGAGGTATAATACTATTAGAGTTTCGTTATTTAAAGCCCTATACAGATACTATCCTCGAATAACTAAATTCGTACTATAGGCGAAGATATTAAAATTATAGGGTATAATATAATATCTAAATAAATTAGCTATAATAAGAGCGGTTATTAGAGATTACTAGGAATAAGTAGTAGTTAGCTAATGAGAGCGGTATAATTAGCCTTATACACTAATATAATTTAAGGTGGGATAGTTCATTAACCTATTAATAAGGACCTTCCGATTTAAGATTAAGAAGAAACTTATATTTATATTACATATTTTAAAGTATTTAAAGTATTTAGATTATAAGTATATAAAATTATACTCTCAATAAGATATAATTAGATACATATTAATTACCTAGTATTTTCTTTAAAGCTATAGCGAGATAGAGAAGCGAATATATTAGAGAACTTACCCGATCTCGAAAATAAGTAGGTAAAGTAGGAAACAAAGGATATTTCCCGATATAAAAGTGACTAGGGTATAATAAAATACGTAATAAAATAGAAAGGCTAGCTAGCTACATATAATATATAAGAACTAAAAGATTATATCGAATACGCTAGGGTAATACTTCCGAAGTATAAAAAACGAAAGGTACGCTGAAAATAAAATAGCCCTATAGAGCTAGAGGATATTTATAATAAGAAAGGTATTAATATAGAGTAGTGAGGTTAAGTATTCGAGTTATAAGTAGCGATTAAATAGGTAGGGTATAAAATCATAATACATACATATATACGGCTCTAAATTAAAGGTAGACCGGCTAGCTAAAGACCTGTAACGAACCGTACTGTAAGAGGGTTAAACAACCTTTAACTATACGAGTCTGGGTTTATATTTGCGAGGTAAGAGAGTAACCGAAGGTCGTCGAGTACGTCGCCGATCTAATAATATATAATAACCTTCCGGGTGAGTAACTGAATAACAAGTATAGTAAATATAGTTATTAGGATTGCTCCTATCTATAGGTAAGATAGATACTTAGATTAATTACTAAGGTAATAACTGTCTACTATAAATAGGCGGGATATCCTACCCCCTATATACTCTAAATTATTCCCTTATTAATTAGGTTAACTTAGTACTGCTTAGTATTACTTAGTGCTACTTAGTATTACTTAGTAAATCTTTACTAATTAACTCCTTCTTATTAGGCCGCTTATCCTTCTTACTAATTAGTAGGTTACGGGGTTATACTAGCACTTCCTTCGGTATAGTCTCGTAGAGCTTGCACTATTATTCTATACTATATTCTATTCCTTTATAGGTAACGGTAATATTCCTAATTAGTATCTTACCTGCTAGTATAGAGATTCCTTCGACCTTAGGAGTAGGTCTAGTATCGTATCTATCTAATCGTAATATTATTCTTCCGTCTTATTAGTCCGTATATACTTCTAAGGAATAGTTAGATCGGGTTAGATTATAATATTACCCTCTCTCTCCTATATCTTTATCCTTAAAGATTATTAGTTATATATAAGGTCGTCGTATCGCCCTTATCCCTATTTATAGGTTCTATTCTTCTTATACTTTTATTTATAATATTTACTTATTATATCTAGTCGAGTCGAAAAAGGTTATCCTAAAGATTTAGCTAATTTTACTATTCGTTATTCGGATCTTATCGCTTCTTTCGATAAGTTTAGTTTCGAAGTTATACCGTATTCTCGTTATTTCGATCGAGGGTAGAAATACTTAATAATTAAGGGTATTTCTAAGTATAAGGAATATATACGTACTAGTTATTCTTATAATAGTACTAGTATTCCTCTTTTATCGCTTCGTTATATTTAGGAGGAGTATAAAAGATTATCTCGGGATATAGCTTTAGTAGAGGAACGCTTTCTCTCCCTTTAAAAGCGTTATTAGGAGGAGATAAATAAGGCGATATCTTATCTTATTTACTTATATAAATAGAAGGAGATAGCCCGGATATAGGGGGTAAAATTAGTCTAATAAGGCCTTTATTCCTTAGATAAACTTAAGAAGTAAGAACGCTAAGAGTCGGAAGCTACCTTAGCTATCTAGACTCGGGGTAGTTTCGGGGTTATTAACTAGAACTCCCTTAACTTCTCCCTTCTTTCGTTTCTAAATATTAGTCCTAGAATTTCTTTAGTTATTCTTAATAACCTATTAAATTCTTCTTAAATTCCTAAGTATTATTTTCTAGTAAATATCCTTTCTACTATACTAGTTATTTCTATTATTTACCGAACTTATTTTTATTAAGGATCTTCTTAACTTTATACTCGTACTAATTTATAATAACTTCTAGCTATATTTCGAGTTTAGCGATCGGGGGTCCTAGTTCTAATAATAATATATAGAATATAGGGTATATTCTTATAGATTTAGGTAGCTTTAATTTATAGTTAAGCTTTAAGATAACTTCTTTAATTTCGAATAGTCTAATTTTCTTAAAATCGAGTTTATTACTTAGTCTTTTATTTTAATATTTCGTTATATAAGGTAAATATAGTTTCCCCTCTCGAAGATTAGTCCCTTATTCTTATTCTTATTATAGTATTTTTTTATTCTTTTATTAAGAAAGACAAGATTATATTATAAGGATTATTATAATTCTTTTAGCTTATCGACTTATACTACTACTATAAGGGCTAGTACTCCTATTATCGCGTTCCTTATAATCTCTAGATTATATTTATAGTTTATTATAAATAGTAATATTCGTATTATCTCGTTATCGGCGCTATTATAAGCGAACTATACTACTAGTAATAGTATAACCTAGTTATCCTATTTATAGTTAACGTAATATCTTAGATACTATTTAAGTATCTAATTTATTCTTTCTATTTATCTATCCGTTTATAGATAATAAGCTATTAATAGCTTATACTTAACTCCGAGTTATCCTATAAGGGATTACTAAAACTTAGATATTAGTAGCTTATCTCTATTAGAGATAATACTATTAGGTAACCCGTAGTTACTAATAATAAACTTTATAAAGGTATATATAAGTTCTTCGGCTATACTTACTTCCTTATAAGGTAAGAAGTAGGTAAACTTAGTAAGTTTATTAGTAATTACTAAAATACTATCGTATATAGTCCTAGTTAAAGGCCCTATAAATACTAGTAGCTTTATAATCTAGTTTAATATAATTATTCCTTAAGCTATATCTAGTAGAATAACTAGTTATAGTTCCCCGTAAGGCTTATATCTTAAGGCCTTAGCTTTATAATAGAGGTTATAGTCTTTAAGAACTTTCTTAAGTCTTAGTTCGAGTTAGAAGTAGTTATAATACTTTTAGATCCTTTTTAATATCTTATAGACTCCTTAATATCTATTAAATATCTTTTCGTAGAAGTCCTTAACGAACTTAGTAAAGAGGTTATTAGGAATCTATATTATATCGTTATAAAAGGTAAGACCGTTTTTAATATTATATTCCTTCTATCCTTTAGCGGTTTCTAGGATAATCTTATTCTAAAACTTAGAGATCTATTCGTTTCCTTTAATCCTATAAGTAGTATCGAGCTATTATAATTATACTACCTATAAGTTCTATAAGTTACCTTTACTATTTACCTCGAGGATAGTATTTACTTCCTCGGGTACTTCGACCTAATAGTTAGGTTATTAGCTTAGAGCGTCGGCTTAGCTATTCTCGCTTCCTTTAATATAGATAATTTCGAAGTCGAATTCTATTAAGAATTCTAATTATCTAATTTATTATCGATTTAGGACTTTACTAGTTATAAATAATATAAGGTTCTTATAATCTATATATACTTTAACTTTATAATTTACTCTACTAAAATAGTATTTCTATTCCTTAAATACTTCGATAATAGCTATTAACTCTTTATTATAAACCTAGTAGTTAAGTTCTAGTTTATTAAATTTCTTAAAAAAGAATATAATCGGATATTTCTTACTATTCTTATATTTCTAGCTAAGTTATCCGCCGAGCGTATAATTAGATATATCGGTCTTAACCTTAAAAGGTAGTATAGGATCTAGTATCCTTAAAACAGGTTTATTAACGATTCGGTATTTAAGCGTTTTAAACGCTTCTTATTCCTTATCTTCCTATTTAAATTCGAGGCTTTTCCGAGTTAAGTTTGTTAATAATATTACTATTCGCCTAAACCCCTTAATAAATATATAATAGTAGTTTACTATTCCTAGGAAGGCTTATACTTCGGTTACTATAGTTAGCGTAGGCTAATCTCTAACTATTAAAATCTTTTATCCTCTATTTTTACTTCGCCTAGTATTATTATATAACCTAGGAAGTTAACTTTCTATTAATAGAAGGTGCTTTTTATTAGTTTAACTAAGAGATTATTATTTTATAGTACTTATAGCACTTAATAGATATACTAGACGTAATCCGTTATATTTTCTAAGAAGATAAGGATATCGTCGAGGTAAGCTATAACGGAAATATCGAGGTATTCTCGTAGGATATTATTAATTATCTTCTAAAATATTACCGGTACGTTAGTAAGCCTAAATAGTATTACCTAGTATTCGAAGTGTCCGAACCTAGTTCGGAAGGCGGTTTTCTATTTATTGCCTTCTTTAATTCGAATAAGATTATAGGCGTTTAGAAGGTCTAAGGTAATAAACTATTTAGCCTTAACTAATCGATCCCTAAGGTCTCCGATAAGCGGTAAGGGGTATCGATTTTTAATTATTTTATTGTTAAGTTTCTAATAGTCGATATATAGCAAGTAATAATAGGGATCGGATAGAGAGCGTATAGCTATTATAAGGAGTTCTATATCCGCTAGAGACTAGGGAATAAAACTAGGGAGGTATTATAAGGGGGTATCTATAGAGCGGGTATACGTAGACGCTAAGCTGTAAGGCGGCCGTAGGACGGCCGCAGTTTAGCTGGAGACGTATCTCTTTAGAATTAATCTAACGAATACTCTAAGTTTATCAGGTTAAAGTTTCAATATAAGTATACCCTATACTACCTTACTTATTTCTACGTAATACCGTTACAGCTAGCAGCGCGCGCATCTAAATAATCACATAGTAAAAAGACTAAAGATAATTACGGGTGAAGACTGGGTTCTGGATAAGTGCGTTGAGAGGAGTGAAAACCGGCTTGATTTCTGTAACTATCTAGAGGTGAAAAGGCTATCTACTTATACTACTAGTTAGCACTGCGGCTGCTAGACCAGACTAGAGTAACTACTGCAACTGCTAGCTATAATACATGGTAGTAACAGGTCATGTTATAATAACATAACATAATAGTTAGATGTAATAGTCAGAAATAATAGTTAGTAATAACGGTACGTACGTAATAATACGTGACAATAGACCTATTTAAGCTGCTTTTATTACAATAATTGCTATCTTACTAACTTCTGGTTAGATCTTTAATAGAATTTAATAGAATTTAATAGAATTTAATAGAATTTAATAAGATTTAATAGAATTTAATAAGATTTAATAGAATTTATTAGAATTTATTTAGCTTCAATCTGGCACTCTAAAGTTCTGAAATTATTCTAGGAGAAGCGGGTTCTATGACAGGGTAAGTTCTATAATAGGGGAAACGTTATATATTTATTATATTTGTAAGGATAGGCTCTATAACAGTAGATAGCATTATTAAGGGCCTGGTCCGCACCGCTTGTTAGACCACTCCGTTACGTTCAGCTCTGCGTTAGAGGCACTGGTTAAACGCTTTCCCTCCCTGTCAAGCATAAAAATTGCTAGCCTAACAAAAATTAGTATGAGATCGGCAATGTTCGCGTTATGCACGTAAATAGACCGTGCAACTAATATACAATTTCCCTACCGATACCGGACAAGCTTATTTCACCTCGTTAGAGGTTATATTTAGCCCCTAAATACCGTAGTATAACAGACCCCTCTATAGAGTCTATTCCGTTATAATTTTCATTAGAATATCGCGATAAAGGTATATACTGTTATGAACCTACTCTATACCGAAAACGTACCTATTTATGGTATTATAATAGCTTCGTAAAACTATAAGCTGCGCTAGCTGGCCCTCGGTACTGCTATAGTATTAGCTCTGCGTATCCTTCGCTTTTTAAAGGCAATAACCAATAGACGATATCTGCTAAAGGACCGGCGTAACGTTATTAACGAGGGTAGCCCAGTAAAGGTATATAACTTTAGTTAGAGGCTAATTAATAGTCCGGAGTGGCGGTTTTCGATATATTTCGGATATTAAAGAGTTGCTTTCTAAAGCTCTAACATTAGCTAGAGTACTACACTAATCTTAAGTCGATAAAATACTAATCTAGTACTTAAAAGCTAATAGTATTTATTAAAATAGGTAGGTAGGAGTATTAATCCTAAGCAGCTACGGCATACAGGTAGATAGGGTTATAAGTCCTAACTAACTATAACGCAGTAGTGATCACGCGCTGTTCAAACACTTAGATACGAAGTATAGCGGTTGGGTTATGTAAACTAAATTAAGTAAACTATCTAAACTAACTATTGGAAGGTATAAGGCATATACACACTTAATTAAGTGCATTATCTAAACCTTTAAGATTAGCTATTTACAAAGCTTTATCCTATAGAGATTACTGCATTTAAGCAGAGTTCATCCTATCTAATTAGTCTAACCTACTAGTAATACCGATATATCGGTCATGCCGGGTAAGTTAACAATTAATAACCAGCAAGGTTAATAGTATATAACTATATTAATAGTAACGGCTAGACCTAGTAAAAAACCCTATCTCTAGCTGATAGTACTATAAGTAAAGTGGACTGTTTTACAGTCCTGGGTTTAACACTCCCTCTCTTTTAGAACATCGTCTGCTATTTAATAAGGCAAAAAACCCTAAGTCTTATAACAGCCGCCGATAACAGCTTTAAAGCTAATAGTCGTAACAAAATATATCTTTATATAATAAAATAAAATAAAATAGTAGCGATCTTAACTAGATTAGTAGTCCTAAATTAATAGATAAAGAAAACGCCAATTTAACTATAGAGCCTTTAAAGACTACTATATCAAATCTCTTAGAGAAGGGACTAGCCTACTAGTCCAAGCCTACTAAGCTTAGAAGGCTAATAAATATCTGGAATTTAACAGAGACCAATAGTTTTATTAGGCTATCGGCTAGCATATCTTTAGTATTAAAATATATTATCTTAATAAGCTTTATATATACTATATCTCTAATATAATTAAACTTGAGTAAAGTATACTTAGTTCTACTATATAGGTTCGGGTTATAGGCGTTGGATATAGAGCCCTAATTATCTCCGTAGAGAGTAATTAGTCCCTTTATAAGATAACCAATTTCAGAGTATATACTAATTAACTATTAGTTCTCTCTAATAGCCTTAGTAAGGGCGTTAGTCTCAGCCTCTAATATAGATAACGCTATAGTACTAGCTCGTTTAGACTTCTAGCTAACTAGTTCTCCGGCAATCTTAAATACGTAGCTATAGGTTAACTTAGAACTAGTATTCCTAGCAAAATCACTATCACTATAGCCGGTAATAGTTATATTAGATATAGACCCTAGATAGATAGTTACTATAAGGTACTTAAGCAGTTCTTTAGTAGATAGTAACTAGTACTTATTCGGAGCTTATATATGCCGTGAAAGGAACTGTACCGCAAAGTATATATCTACTTTAGTTAAGAGTAGAAGATATATAACAGTACTAACAATCTATTAATAAAGCTTAACTTCAGGGTAAGCTAATATATATAGATAACCTAATAACTAATTTGGTAGACCTGGCTAAATCGGTATAAGGATAGACTAGTACTAGATAAACTAAAACGTATTAAAGCCTTATTAATATACTAACTCTGGTATATATAGATTACTCTAATAGACCTTTCTCGTATAATTTAAATACCTAGAAAGAATGCTGCTAGACCTCTATCCTTAATCGGGTATACTTTATAAATCTAGACCTTAAGCCTATTAACATAAGCCTTATCTAGTCTAATTAATAAGCAATTATTAACGTAGGTAACTATAAAAGTCTTTTTTATTAGCGTTATAAAAGACTGCTATATCTAATATAAGAGGTTTAAATCCGAATTTAATAAGCAACTCTCTTAGCCTTTCTTGCTATTCCCTAGGACTCTATTTTAATCCGTAGAGCGCTCTTAATAACAGAAATAACTATTTCTTTAAGGGGTTATAGTTATATTTATCTAATAACCGCTTAATAGTCTTATTACTGCTATAGGCAGCCGTAAACTCGTAAAAACTATCTAGGATTTCTAGATAAATATCTAGACCTCAGGTGCTATTTAGAAATGCACCTATAAAATCGATCTGCTCGATTTCCTAGTTATATACGGCTACTAGAGCTAGTATAACTCTCCACGTAGGTAGTATACTAGTAGAGTTAAATGTCTTAGTACAATTAACACCCTCTTACTATATAAAGCCTCTAGTAACTAACCGAGCTTTATACTTAAAGACTCGATTTTTATAGTCTTTTTTCTCCTTAAAGACTAGCCGCGATATTATAGGCTTTTTCCCTTTTAGGAGGGTTTTCTGCTCTATAAAGAGTAGTACCCTAGTACTAAGTAACTAACTAAATTCGCTAAATATAGCGTTTATCTACTCTTTTACGTTTATAGACTTTAAAGCCTATTTCTAACTATTTAGCTCGGACTAATTAGACGTCTTTAGCTTATAATATATAGATATAAATTTATAGTAACTATTAATATATATTTTATTATTAGCTTTAGCTTTAGTATCGGCCCGCTCTTCCTAATCTAAATACGGGTCTAAATCGGAGTTTAATCCGTTAAACGGATCTAGTAGAGGACTTTGGTTTAGCACCTAATTAGCTAGTATAGGTAGTATATCCGTTAAACTCGAAATCTCCCCTATAGGGTAAATCTCTTTCCTTAACTCTAGTTAAGTATTTGGACTAGTATATAGAGGAATAGTATTATCCTTAAGAGTAATACCTATTAGCTTAAATTAAGGTAGTTCTCTAATATCTCCCTCTAGTTTAAGGACCTTACCACTATTTAATAGCTTAAGTCCCTAGGAGACCGAGCTAACTCCTTCTAAGTATCGGATAAAGGATAACCTAATAACCGTTCTTTTTAAGGGAATATAGACTAAGCAGATCTTATTACTAAGATTAGCTAGTAACCTTCCGGTCTCAGTACTTTCGGCAAGCTTATATAACTTAATCCGGTCCTCGTAAGGTATAACAACCTCTATAGAGCTGCCTATAGCTTTATAAAAGCTAATATTTGGTCTAGCGTTATAACCGGGGATTAGTTTAGTATAAAACTCTTCCTAAGGAGTAACGTCTCTATTCGTTATAGTAGTAGTATTAACTAGTATAACGATAGTTAGTAGAATATAGCACTAGAGATATAGTAGTAGTTAAGACTAGAGTATTATCGCTCTTAATCGATCTAGAAAAACTCTTATAGACCGTTTAGATAGACCGTTTAGATAGATCGTTTTATTTAGGAGTTCTTAGAGGTAAGGTATCGAAATTAATACCTTTAAAGTTTAACTAGTCTTTTAAGAGCTGATTTATCTCTGTACTACTATTAAAATAAAAGTGTATAGGATAACGTCTATAGTGATTTTTAAGCCTTTTTATAAAAGCTTTAACTGCGTTAAAGATAGTTACTCTATCGCGGCTAGATAGCTATAGAACCTACTAATATCTAGACTTTCTATTAACTAATAATAGGCTAATAGGCTTCTTATTATAGAGACTAGGAGAGATTTTAAGAGTATCTCCTTCTATGGAGTCTAAGACTACTATAGGATTAGGTATTATAACAGGGGCAGCTAAAACGTGACAAGGATATGCTTAGTTTAACACTTCGCACTGTTATATTTGTATAAGTAGATAATCTGATCCTTAACGACAGAAGCCTCTTAGTTAGCTATCGCACTTTATAATTATATTTTTGCCCTCCTATTATTAATATCTCGTAATTAGTTATTTCCGCCCTACTACGAAGTAGGATAAGTCGTGGTTATAAAGTAGAGACTATTAGAAATCCCCTCCTATCCTATTCTTTATATATTAAAAGCACCTATTAATATCTAGGTCTTAGTCGACCCTAAGACCGTAGGCTACTATATACCGTATATAGTAGTTCTATTTTAGTAGTACCGAGTTATAGGCAGATTACTTAATAATTCTTCCTAATTTAATAGTTAGATAAGTTAGAAGCTAAGAAGAGAATATATTAAAGAATAAGAATATCCCTTTATAGATACTAGAAATATAAATATACTTTAAGAAAAATAAGATAACTAATTATTATAAGCCGCGGTTAAACGATAAGTATAAACCTACTTATAAGAAAGAAACTAAGTAAGCTAAGAACCTTTAGAATAAAAAGTTAACTATAAAATAAGTAAACTAAGTAATAGTAATTATAGGAATATAATAAAGAAGTAGTCTAACTATATTAAGGCTAAGGCCTAATAGATTTTAGCTAATATAAAGGAAAAGTAGAGGTCGTATTACCTAGATCTTTAATAGCTACGAATTTTAGGGATTATAGTTAGCCTATACCCGACTCTAAACTATAGCTCCGCAAGCAAAATACTAATTACCCCCTTTTCTAGGCCCTCGCTAATAAAGTATATAGTAGAACTTACTTTAGTATATAAAGTTATAATTAAAGCCCTCTACCTAATATAAGAATTAATCTAACTTACCTACGCTATTATAATATATACCTAATACTTTTTAGCGGTAAGAAACGAGTTATCTAACTAATTAATAACTTTACTAATACTTCGAGCCCCTAATTAGCGAATTCCGCTTATCGGATACTTACCCTCGGGCTAGCCTTATTTATTAAGATATTAAAAGCTTAGCACCCTCGATAACGATAAACCTAGTATAACGTAGTACCTATTAGACCCTTTACGCTATACCCCTAATTTTACCTTACCCTTACTTTCTATATTACTAAATAACCCTTACGCTATAGTTAGCTAGAACTCCCCGAAGTCTAGGCTATCCGTGCCTAGACTAGCTACTATTACTATAACCTTAGCTTCCCTTAGTAAGACTATCGGTAATTAGCCTAAAGCACCCGATAAGATAATAATCGACCTATTTAGTAGGTAACTAATAAGTATAGCTAAGTATAATATTATAAGAGGTATATAAGGTATCCTAGATCCTAGAGAACGACTAGACCTTACTTTTAACGGTAATAACGCTACTAATTTCCTAGAGGATTAGGCTTACCTTACTAGACGATCTAGGCTCTTTATAGATAATATTATTACCGAACTTCCTCTATATAGCGAGGGACGTGAAATTAAGGAATAACTAAGGAACGCTATTTAAGACTATACTAACTAGAAAGATATCGAGAAGGCTATTAAAAATAGCTTTAAACTTACCGACCCGCGTTAGAAACTAATTAGCTATATAAAACTCTCTAATATTAAGGTAGGACCCCTATTATAAAACCCTAAAGAAATCTATAAGTTCCTCTACTAATATAAGAGTACGGTCCTTAAACTAATCTATAGTAGATAAGCCGAATTCTCTAGTAAAAAGATCTTTAAATCTATATTACTAAATAAAATCCACTTCCTTATTAGAGATAGACTTATAGATAAGGTCCTATAAGGTCTTTCTACCCTTACTTATAACGAGTTAAGGGACGTCTTCTCCTTTTAGGCAGAAGCTAGATTCGATATATTAGAATTTTAAGGACGGTCTATACTAATATTCTATAATAATACTATTAATTAGTTAAAAGCGCTAAGAAAAACTATTATATTTAACGGCGTTACCGAAGCTAAGGACTAAGAATAAGCACTATAAGCCCTAATAGCTTAACTACCTAAGGCAGGGAAGATAATATAAATAACCGCGCTTTCTACTAATTAAGACCCTAAGATAAAGGATATTATTAATAAAATAATAATAATAACGCTAAATAATATTAGACTATAAGGATATATTACTACTTAAGATAATATAAACCTCGAATAGATTTATTAACGAACTTACTTCGCTAAAGTTAAAGGCTAGCCTTCAAACTAGTTTATATAAAATAATACGCCTCTCGAAGTTAATATAATCTAACTTAATAAGAATAGCTATATATAGGAACTTTCTCGATAAAATACGAGCTAGAACTATAGCTATCTAGGAAGTAAGGATAGGTTAAATAACTCTAATAGAAAATAGTAAGGGGGTAAAGATAAAATATACCTAGTCGATAACCTCGTTTTCCGAGACGATATCGAAGACTGCTACGCCTATAGCGAAAAAAGCTATATAATATTTAAATACCCCTTTTTAGCCTACTATAATAATTAGAAAATCTTTTACTAGGATAGTAAAATTAGAGCCTACCGATTTAGAGGCTATAATAGAGATACCCCTAATTTTTATATCGTTATTCCCTACCGAGTTCTCCGGGCTAGCTAAGATAGTAGAGCGCCCGTTATTTAGTACATTCTCCTAGAGATTATTAGGGCTAGGCTTAGAAGCCGGTATATATAAAGGCTAGCCTATTACGAACTATATAAATAAGGGAAAATTAAGAAAATCGACTACCTTATAAGCTAAATACTAGAACCTACACTAGAGAATAGTCCTCCTTAAAGTTAAGATAATCCTAATTAGTAATAACTACCCGCTATTAATTATCTAATAACCTTCCCTATATCTATAGTAGTTAACTCCGTTATAATTTTATTAGACTTTAATATAGATTTTAACCTTAATTAAGACTATAACTAGGTTCCCTTTATAAGAGACGATTAAGGTTACGAAGTCCTAACTATAGAATTTATAGAAGAAATAATTAATAATATCTACCTAGGTAAATAAAGGAGAACTAATAGTAGCGGCTTTAAAGCTATAATAAAAGATATTATAGATTATAAGGATACCCTTACCCCTTTAATAACTACCCTAGAAACTATTATTAAGAATATAATATCCTCTATATATAATACTTTTACTAGCACGTTCTAGGAGGAGAAAATCCGGTAAAACCTTACTAAGAAGTTCGAGGTAACTATAAAAGAGCTACTAGTAATAAGTAAGGAATTTATAGAAGTATACCTAGTACGAATCTCGAAAATCCTAGATATATATAACGGGGTAAACGAGGTTATTACTATAGGATTAACTAATTAATAACCGATTAAGGAGCCTAAAACGTAACTACTAATATAAGTTAACTTAGTTACCCTTATACTAACCTATATCCGAGTTTTAGTATTACTTAATAAGATTACTATTAGAATCGGCTTAACTAGTAATAAAGATATTATTTCTAGCTTAGTTAATATAGGAGCCGCTATAAGTACTATTATTAAAAGTTACTATATTAGAAATAGCCTTTAATAGGAGGAATACGTAGTTACTATAAAGGGTTTTTCTACTAATAGCGGCTAAGTTACTATATTAGGTATCCTAAAAGAAAACGTTTAGATCGGGGGACGTAGTATATAAGTTACCTTCTTTATAGTCCTAGATAAATATATCTCTTATTTATTAATCTTAGGATAGAACTTTATAACGGAAACTAAGATAAATATTATATTTAATAGTATATCTATCTCCTTATCTATAATTATTAGCTTAGCTAAGCTTATTATCCCTATTTATCTAGTAGCGGGAAAGACTAATTAGATACTAAAAAGTATAACTATAACTATTTTAAAGAAATAAAAGCCTTTAAGAAACTAGAGGCTACTAAGCTCCCGGACTAAATTAGTAGTAATTTAGAGTCTAATATAAGGGATAAGGAGTTTAATAAGATAGAGACTTTCCTCTTAAATACTCTATCGTTATTAAAAGAAGAAGGTATTAATTAAGGAGATAATAATATAACTCTTAGCTTAGAGCTAGGAGAAACGTTATTAGGAGGATTAACTAATAGAGACTTTATTTCTTTATTATTATTTAAAGTAAATTCCGTTTCTAAATTTTAGACGCGACTTTATAATAAAGTAACGCTTAATTAATATACCCCGACTTAGAACGAACTAACTCTTAATACTACTAAAAAGGAATTTTAGATTAATACTATATATAAGCTAATATCGAAGAAGGTATAGCCGGTTAATAATATACCCTTAAATAGGATAATACTAAAAGGTTCTATAAACTAGAAGAAAGATATACTTAAAGAAATTAAGGTATATATCGGAAAACTCGAAGACCTCCAAAGTAAGGATCTAGTCTTTAAAAATATCTAGCCCCGAATTATAGCTATACCCTAAGGTACTCGCCTTATATTAGAATAACTTAAAGGCCTTCTTATAGTTCTTTTAGATACGGATCTTACTAATTAAAAGAAGGATATCTTTCTTAAAGTCTTATTTCGACAAGAACCTTCCCTTTTATAGGATTTTAGCGAGATTAAATAGATAAGGGATAAGGTTATACCCCCTTATATTATTCGAACCGTACCTTATTCTACTTAGTAGGTAAGAAGTATCCCTATCCCGGGTACTCTTTTACCTATAGTTATTAAAGTCCTAAAAACGAGGATTTAATAATATATCCTAAAAGAAGGATATAAAGCCTACTAGAACTCCTAATTCGTTATACTTAAGAAAGATAAAGGGCTTCGACTAATTAACTTAGTAATAAAACTAAATAGAGTTACTCTAAAGGATATTATACTCCCTTATAGCTATAATAAATTCTCGGAAAGCTATAGAAGTAGATAGATCCTAATACTTTTAAATTTATTCTCTAAATATTACTAATACCCCTTTACGGAGAGGTCTAAAGACCTTATAACTTTCTAAATACCCTTAGGACTTTACCGTATAACTACCCTACCTTAAAGGGTAACTAACTCCCTAGCCTACTTTATTCGCTATATCGGAAAGATCTTATATAATATCCTTAAGGACGTTACTAATTTCTTCTTTAACGATATTCCTATTAAAGGTCCTTACTCTCGTTATAATAATTAGGAGGTTACGCCCGGCGTAAGAATATTCGTCCTTAAGTATCTCGAGAACCTTAATAAAGTACTATTTAATATAGAGTTATCCGGCGTAACTATTAGTACTACTAAATCCGAATAATATAGAAAGAAGCTAGATATTATTAGTTATAGCTATAGACCTAATAGGCGATAGACTTATAAATAATAACTTAAGAAAATTAGGGAATAGCTACCCTACTAGAATATAAAGGAGGTTCGGAGCTTCTTAGGCCTTACCGGATTCTCTCGACCCCTAATTAACTACTACTCTAAAAAGTCTAAACTACTCTCTAACCTTACGCGAAAGAATAGCAAGTTCTATTAGGGGCTTAATTAGTAGAAAGCGATAAATATCTTAAAGGAGGCTATTTACGCTTACCCTAGTATTGCTAGCCTAAGGTACGGCTTATACCCGGTCTATCTTAGGACTAATACCTCTAAATCTAGATAGGGAGCTAAGTTTAGCTATATTATCGACGGTTAATAATAGGTTATTCGGTTCGAGTCCGGCTCCTAGAATAAAGCTTAAGTAAAATATAACTTAGGGAAATAAGAGTACTTAGGAGTAGTTTACGTATTACGAAGACTACGGCTATACCTTTTTAGTATCGAGTTCCTTCTCGAGACTAATACTAAAGTCGTAATTAGTTAGGTAAACGACGGTTCTATAAACCTGCTTCCTAATATATAGCTTATACGTTAGTTAGCCTATATTAAACTATTTACGTTTAAGATCTAGTATATTAAAGGTAAGGATAACGTTATTATAGATACCTTATCTAGGAAGCGAGCGACGCCTTCTAAGCTCGAAAAGGATACTCGGGAATAGGATATTAATAATTATATAGATACTTAGATCTATAATATTAAAATCCTAGCTTTATCCGGCCTCGATAAACTATAAGACTAGTTATAAGAGTTATATAAAATTACGGCGTATTTAACTTACCTTACTATCCTAGAACGCCTTAGGGACGATAAGATATCGATAGGACGGACTCGTTTTACTGCCTTTAAAGCTAGAGCCCTAAAGTATATAGTCTAGGGAGGAGCCTTATTCCTAAAAGTAAGAGGTATTATAGGCTATCGACGAGTAGTAGATTCTACTAATTAGAGGAGAGATATCTAGAGAAATATATATAATAAGCTAGGCTACCGCGGGAAAGACCTAACCTACTACCGTATTACGACCCTTTACTTATAGCACGGAATATAGTCCGACGTTAACGGTTAGGTTAAGTCCTGCCCTCCTTACTAGAAAGCCTTAAACGCGTATCTAACTAATTAGTACCTTTAAACCTTATTATAGGATATTCTATTTACTTAGGTATTAGATATCTAGTTTATACCTACTAATAAAGGGTTCCTCGCTATTATTAAAGCTCGCTACTTTATAAGTAGATTCCTAGAGGCTATACCCTTAAAGAAAGTCGATTTAAACTCTATCTCTAACTTTATTATAAATAAGATCGTTTAGTAGTACGGGATACTTATTTACCTAAAGGTAGATAAAGGCTCTAAAAATAAAGGGGCGGTTATTTAAGCTAGTAAGATATATAGATTTAAAATCGATATAGGACTAGCCTATAACCCCTAATTATAAGGATAAATCGAGGTTAGCTATAGGCTAATTGCTAAGAGTCTTATAAAGATAATAAATAGAATAGGGACGAAGTAGTCTCGACTACTAGTAGTCGTTATTTAGGCTAATAGGACCGTAATCCGACTCTATAAATATAGTCCTTATCGACTAGTTTACGGTTATAAACTAATCCTGCCTATCGAAGTAGTAGTGCCTTCTTAGAGAGTCCTTACCTAGGATACTAAAATAACTGCTAACGAACTTCTCGAGATAAGAGTCCGTATATTAGAAAGATATAAGGAAGATATAGCAGAATACTATTAACGAATTACTATATAGAAACGACGATACGCGGAAAACGCTAATTAAAGGTTAGTATATAAACGACGATATAACCCTATTAGTAAAAATACTATCGTCCTTATATACGACTTTCCGCGATATATTAATAAGTCGCGCTCGAGGAAACTTATATATAGATAGTTAGGGCCTTACTAAATTATAGAAGCCCTCCCTAATAGCCGCTTTAAGCTCGAAGATATAGTAGGTGTTCTATTACTAGGATAGTTCTTAGGAAATAGGCTAAAAGCCTATATCCTTATAGACGGCTACTAGGAACCTCGAGACCTAGAGGAGGACTTATAGGTTATAGACCCTAACTTACTAGTTCCCTAATACTATAATTAATACGATCTACCTATTACACCTTCTTATAAGGAGGCTACTCTATTAAAGGAAAAGATAGATAATTAGTAAATTACTATAAAAGGCAAAATTTAACCTATTATAGTTAAAATCTTAGCGATAAAGAAGATAGGCTATACCTCCTACCCCGATAATCCTAAATTATAGGAAATCGAATAATTATTAAGTTACGCGCCTTCTAGCTATAATAGCTTACCTAGCCGATTTTCTACCTACTTTATTCGATATACTATCTTTACGATTTATTATAGTAACTTTCCTTTAAATAATATCCCCTCCTAAGTATTCCTATAATAAAGGTCTAACTTTAATTTCTCTATCTTATTCCCCTTTTACTACTTATATAACTCGTCCCCGTATACCTTATATAAATAGCTAGGTACCTAATCTATAAAAACATCGTTACCGTATACCTTCTAGTAACGAGTAGGGACGCCTATATAACTAAAGAACGGATATATTCCCTAATAATTAGTAGAGTCCGATACTAATATTACCTTATAGCAGCTCTTATAGGGAATCGGATTAGGATCCCTAATAATCTGAACTACGAGACTAGTAAGTTATACGGGATATAATATTCTTTATAAAATACTTCCTAAAGGGCCTCCCTAACGAGCGTTTATAAATACCGGACGGTTCTTAATTCTATAGGTAATAAGGATATACGCAGGTTCCTATCCTCTAAGGACTTCGAAGAACTAAGGTTAAAAGTCCTAACAGAGGTATCGAAAGCCCCCTACGGTAATATACCAAATCGATATATACCTTAACGCCTTAAAGGTCCTTAATTAGTACTTCCTATATAAGACTATCTAGTCTTTATATACCTAGAAGAGATACGGAGGAAAAAGCTCTTAACCCTAATAATTCTAGTTTAAAAAGAATAAACCTATACTATAACGATTATTAAGACTAGTATATATACTTATTATCCTAGGTACCTAAATTATAGAAGAAACCTAGAATTCGGATCCTATAAAACTATTACTATATAGACCCTCGTTATTAAAACTAGGTCCTTCTAAAGATAGGGTTAATAATAACTTTTCTAATAAAACCTTAGGTTCCTCTACTTACTATCGCGTAGTATAATTAGGGTTATAACGTCTAGGCTCTATAATTAACCTATTACGCTAGTTAAAAAGATACTTAATTTATTCTCGGATTCCCTATACTTATAATTATAGTTTTAAGTATTAAGTTAAGGAGTAGAGTTAAGGGATAACGATAGAAAAAGGGAGTCTATATACTCTCTAACTTTATAGAAAATCTAGAAAGGATAAGTAATCCCTATTTATACTAATAATAATAAGTAAAGTCCGAAAACACTACGACCTACGGATAAATATTTATTATATTCGATATATACTATAAGAGGTAACTTATTTATATAAATATTTACTATTTACCTAGAAAGCGCTTATTACTAATTAGCGTTCTCTTTATACGCTTACAAATATTATTTATAAACTATAAGACCGACTCCCTCTTTCCTATTTATACTAACTCTCCTCCTATAACTTAATATAATCCTATAACCTCTCGATCTTATACGCAATTCGGAATATAATATTACTATTAAGACGTCCTAATTAATATTTTCCGCTAACTACTAACTATATCCTAAATACTCCTACATATACCTACCCCTAACAATTATACTATATCCTTACATAACACCAGAACGGCTAATAGGGAGTCTACCAACCTAGATAAGCTCTTCTACCAACCATATGCACAGAGCCCAACTACGGAAAGGCAATTTACTAAGTACGACTAGTCTATTAAGGATACAGAGCCTACCTAGATAGAGAATAGCAAGATTACAGCTATGCAGATAATTAGAGCAACCTTTGTAACCGTTAATACGAGCTATCCTTAGCCTAACGTCGAACCAGTAAAACGTTGCAATAGGCGTTAGAGCCCTCGTCCACAATATAGTAGGCATAGAAGCAGACTTTGGTAATATATTCTATTTTCGATATAGTATCGCAGTCCCAAGTAATAATATCTATAATAAGATTCCTCGTAGCGCGAAGATCACTAATTATAACCTGCCCACTACGATTTTCTTCCTAGGGTTTACTAATAAAGGTTAGGGTTACCATTTTAGAGTACTCTAGCTGCTATCTATACGAAAGGTTTTCTTCTTCGATAGCGCTAAGGTCGACTAATATAGGAGAGCTACTATTATCTATAACTAATTAATACGCTATATTTTTAATTAGGATCTAGAGGATCTATATAACGGCATAATTAAAATATTAGGAACTCCTACCTAATACGACGACTAGTTATATAGATATAGAGTTCTAGGAATTATATATATAATCCTTTATAGTATACCAGGTCCTATAGGGATACTTATATACCTAATAAGCGGCTTTAACAGATTACTTAGCAATAAACCTATAGTTTAATATATTAAATACCTAGAGTATATAGTTAGCCTAAGTTTTAACTCGGCCTCCGTTATTATAGCCCTAGCTAAGTCTTCTATAAAGAGAGACTTCGAATATACGCCTATTCCGTAACTAGATACCCCTTAATATAGTTGTGCCTCCTTAATATCTTTATTAATATCTCTAGGGTTAACCCTAACTCCGCCACGTAGCTATCGCTATATAGCGATTAAGGGAAACCTTTCTCTACCGTTACTAAGCGCGTATAGAAGTAATTACTCTTATAGCACCTTCTCCCCTCGTCTAAGTAATCTAAGTCGCGAAATATCGGCTATAAGCCTATTTTCCGATAACGATAATACTAATTTACCTCCTCGACCTCGATATACTAAGGAGAAGGTTTAACTAGTTATTAATAAGTACGTCTTTAATAAAGGGACGAAGTAGGGAGAACTAATTAACCCTAAGGAGACCTCCTTATAACTTAGATAGGAGCAATATAGTATAATAGTAATAGATTAAGTCCCGGCTAGATATACGTAGGAAGGAGATAGCTTAAAGAGTATTATAAACCGTCCTACTCTAAATATACCGGATATATTTACGGGATAGGAAGATATAAGAGCTAGGATTAATATAATAAGGCTTATATAGGTATAAGATACGAGTAATCGACTAAGTAGGGCTAAGAGGTATATAAAGCGTACTAGAGGCCTACCTTAAGATAGACTTTATAAGGGTAAAGGGAAGCAGTTGTAAGCGTTTAATATTAATTATAGGGCGCGGACCTAACTAATTATTATCCTACGAACGTTATTTGGTTATTTTTCTCTTTATCTAGATATTTGGTTCCTTTTTCTTCTTTCTTTAACTTTCTTTTCTTCTTTAGCTACCCTATTCCTTTAACGATAAAGGATCTATAGCTATTAGCTTAGATACCTTATCGAGGGACGACTATAATAGGGGCAGCTAAAACGTAATAAGGATATACTTAGTTTAACACTTCGTACTATCATATTTATATAAGTAGATAATCTGATCCTTAACGACAGAAGCCTCTTAGTTAGCTATCGCACTTTATAATTATATTTTTGCCCTCCTATTATTAATATCTTGTGATTAGTTATTTCCGCCCTGCTACGAAGTAGGATAAGTCGTGGTTATAAAGTAGAGACTATTAGAAATCCCCTCCTATCCCATTCTTCACACATTAAAAGCACCTATTAACATCCAGGTCTTGGTCGACCCCAAGACCGCAGGCTACTACGTACCGTACGTAGTAGTTCTGTTTCAGTATAGGTTACTTATTAGCTCGCCTAGTAGCCTTAGCTTTAATATATACTTAATATATAAAGTTAGACTCTTTAGTAGAGGAAAAGTCTAGTAATCTATCTACTATTTACGTAGTCTTTTTAAGTAGAGGTAAGCTAATATATCCTAAGCGGATATGCTATAAACTAGCTAAGTCTAGTAGTTTACTAGACTTAAAAGTATTTTCTTAGGTATATACTACTAAGTATTTTTTAATAGTTTCTGAGTTTTTAACCTCTATAACTGGCCGTATTAGTTTAGTAATAGGCTTACTAGGACGTGCTCTTGTCTTTATAATTATATATAGACTATTTATAGCAGGAGGGGTAATACTTAGTATATATAGCCTCCCGTTAATAGGTCGCCCCTCTAGAGTAGGTATACTCTCTATAAAGTTATTATCGGTAAGAGGTAGATTACCCTCTATATCCGATAGACCTTCGATTATAGGCTGAAAATCGTTACGTTTAGCCTTAGAGATTATAGGTATTTTAATAGTAATCGTATTAGAGAACGATTTATTATTCGAAGATTTAAGTTTAGGGGTATTTAATCCTAAAAAAGAATCTAGACTTCTTAAAGTCTAGGGTAGCTATAGGATCTTTACTTATAAATAGGGTCTAATCTTTCAAAGTGCTACTAGCCTTATAGTATTTTACGCCACTTATTATATTAACGTCTATAAACGGTATATATAGACTATCTAAGAGCTGTAGAGTAAAGTAATATTTTAACGCTATTCTAGGTACGGAACCTGCACTAGTATAAATCAGGTTAAGCTAACTAGTATTTAGTATATAACTAATAAAGGAAGACCTCTAGTTTACTATATAGTAGGTAGATCCTGTATTATATAATAACGAATTCTTAAAAGGAGAGCTATTACTAGCTTTATTAGAGCTAAGACTACTCTTAAGGTTTTTATTACCCTTAGGTTTTCTACTATTATTATTCCTTCTAATAGTATAGCTAGTATTACTAATAGGAGGAAACTAGCTACCTAACTAACCCGAAAGGCTAGTAGGATAACTATCGGTATCTAAACCCGAATCTATCTAGCTTTAAAGACTAGTAGAGTTATTATCGGTATCTAAATCCGAATCGAGCTTAGGTACTCTAGCAGCTAGGTTATAGTTGCCAGTAATAAAAGAGTAGTCTACCTTAGCAGTTTTATCCCCCTTTTCTTTATTTTTATTTTTATTTTTATTCTTCTTTCGAGATAGTTTCTTATTACTATTAGACTAGCTGCCTTTAGCCGGAGTCTTGCTACTATCTTTATCAGATTTAGCAGTCTCTTTAAAGGCTTTATAGGCCGAGGCCTTAGTAACTAATAAGTTATTTTCTCTTTATTCCTCTACTAGGTTAGCTATAAAGTACTATATATTAAGATTTAAGGTTAAGTAAGCTAGAGCTTTAGTCGACCGAATAGTATTACGTTAACGTTTAGCCCACGTTTTAAAAACCGGTTTTACAGATTTTATATACTAATTAACTTGATTAGTTAGTTATATAGAAACCCTAGAAATACCTAGTCTAGTAAGATAGTTATTGAATTCGGCGTTAAACGCCTCTAGAGTCCTACTATATCCAGAATAAATAAGATCGTAGAACGAACTATATAGGAACTCCCGTTATATATTAGCAGATTTTAAGAACTGTTAAATTAGAAGTTTATAAGCTTCTATAGAGTTATTTTGCTAAGCTATAATAGCTTATGCTATAAGAGAGCAGCTATCTCTTATAAGTATTAATAAGATAGCCTAATTAGCATCTTCTAGGTTTATACCTATAGATAGGTTATAGATAAAATCCACTAATCTAAAAGCACGAAATTAAATAGTTAAGGCTTATTTCTACTAATTAAAATTTTCTAGTCCTTTTAGCTTACTAGCTTCTAGGAACGTATAAACCCTCTTACTAAGTTCTTTAACTACCGCACCGTTAAGGGCGGTGATTTAAGGCTTAGTTACTATAGTTATAGTAGAGATAGTAGGGTTAATTACATAGGATTTATCTCCCGGTATAACCCCCGCTAGTTTATTAAACGGCGGTATATACGGATTATAAATACTAGTCCCTAATATGAGCTTTTCTTGCACGTCTTTTATAATACCCTCCTTAGAGTTGTTAGGCCTAATAGTGTTAGCAGTAGTAAGGATATCCTTAACCTGCTACTAAAAATCAGTAAAACCTCTTAATAGGTCTTGAATCTAATTATTTTGTTTAGCTACCTGCCCTTGCAGGGATATAAGCAGTGTGTTTTCCTCGTCGTCGGAATTAACCGACGATAATTTAAAGGTTAATAAAGAAGAGGCTATAGCTGCGTTTAAACGTAGTATATAGTCGTTAATTAAGAATAATTAACCTTTAGTGTTAGTATTACCTTATTCAGACCGTAACGGTGAATACATGAAGCGCAGTAATATATCCGTTGTTATTACTAGGCCTGAAGAGTAAGGAGGAAGAAAAGAAGGTAGCTAACTGAAGCAGCAGCAGCTGTAGGTGGTAGGTAGTGGTTTAGATGCTGACGTATCTGACCCACTTACCGGATGCCGGTGGCATCCGCTGCTGCAGCTTCTGCGGTGGTTTATACACTGGTAATCTCTGTTTTGTGACTAGAAAACCGTCCTATCTAACTGATATAAGAAACACCGTAAAACGCCACCAATCTAGGTGCGCGTGACCTATCTATCTATTCGTATTACAGCCTCGTTGTTACTAATAAGAACCTCCAACATCTTGTTCCTAGCAGACTTGGTGAACGCATCTGTAGGGTTATTACTACCGTTAATCTAACGGACCTCGAATAGCTCGCGTCTCTCGTATAACTGCCGTAACGCTATGATATCTATTATAAAGCGTTTCTCCTTAGTAATCCCGAGCTTTATAAGGCACTCGTACAGTGAGTATAAGTCTGTATAGACGATTGTTAGGATTGTTAGAGTGTTCAATAGCTATATAACCTTCTGGATAGTTATAGCGAGGATATAGGCTATATCTATACCGGATACTATACTATAGACCTTAGAAGCTAGCACGCTTTATATAACGCGCTTACTCTTCGTTAAGCTAAAGTATACGATATTACTACGTATAGTAAATTCGCTATAGTTAGTATCGATATCTTCGTTTGTAAGAACGATAAAGAAGCCGAGGTAAGAGGTAAGATCCTTATTATTAGCGAAAGATCTATTAACGAAGATAAACAACTTAGCTATAGACAGATATAACGGTCAGCATATATCACGAGGTACAGGACCCACTTCGGTCCCGTACATATTCCGTATATATACTACCTCCCTCTTAATAATAGAAATGATAAGAGTTAGTCTTGTCCTAATACTTACCTATACTATTAATCCTACCTAATTGTACTTATAACCTTTATAATTCTAACTCTTCTACTAGATAATTACTTAGGCTATTAATAATATAGCTTCTGCCTCGGGTTCCTCGTTAAAAGCGGCACCTAAGTTATCTTCTAAAAGGGCTCTTTTAAGTCGCTTACCTATAGTCCTAGACCTAGTTCCGGAGGAAATAACCGAAGCCCTAGTAATCCTATTAGGTAGCGGAAGTACTAATATTCTACTAGCGCTATCCGAGGTAAATCCTAGCGAAAACCTAGATTTATATAATACCCTAGGCCTTAGAAGTAGTAGTATTTCTAAAGCTTAGTAAGAATATAAGGAAATTCGAGAGCGATATTTAGCTAGTAAACGCGCTTTTATATCCTTATAAGTAAAAGATATAATAAAATTATATAAATTATTTTTATATTTAAAAGGAAAAGCTAAAAGAATAGATAATTTAGAGGTAGGGGATAATAGAAACCCTAATAATTCCTTATCGGACCTAGCTACTAGATATAGCTTATATTCTTCGGAAAGTTCGGACTCTAGTAATTATAATTAATAATATCGGAAATCGCGGTAATACTCTAATATTAGAAAGCTTATTAAGTTCGACTATCCTAAGCTTTCTATAGACTTTACTAATTTAATAGAGGAAGAATAGATCGCCGAATATAAGGAGATCTTTAAAGGCTCGGTAAAAAAAGTCCGAAATAGTTATAATAAGATTATCTTCGCTAAAAATAAGATAGATTAAGGCGAAAAATAAATATATAGGGTTTATAAGTAATTTATAAACCTTTTAGAGATAGAAAATATTACTTCTAATTAGGAAGACTTTAAAGCCTAGATAAAGTTAATTATCCGCTATTTAGTAAATCTAAAGGTAATCCTTACTAAATAGTTTAAGGATATAAAGTAATAACCGGGTTAAGACTCTTAGGCTTTTAATATCTATTTATTATCTCTTAAGTAATAGCTCTTAGCGAAACTAGAAAGGGATTATATATATTCCTACTTTACTAAACTCCTTAATCCCTTAAGGGATATTATTACTACTTATACTAATAAACTCCTTTAAAAACGAAACGATATAGTTAATACTACTACTTAAAAGTAAGAGCTTCCTAGTAAATATAATAAAAAATTAGATCCTAAGGGAAAGTCTAAAAAAAGCTCGGCGAAATATATTAAAGAAGATAATAATAATAATAATAATAACTCTAATAAGCGAACTTAGAATTTAAATAATTTAAAAGGAGGATATAGTAATAGAGGCCGAGGGGGCGGCTAAGATTCCTATTATAGTAATTATAAAGGAGGTCGTAGTAGTATAAGCTTAATACTATTACGAAACTCTAATAAAAATTAAGGAAAAGATTAAAATCTCTCCTATATTATATACTTTATATATAAAGAAAAAGGATAATACGTAAATACTTATCTAAAATAGGGAATACCTACCCCTACTTAAGGAACTATAGGAAAATGTAGGTAGCTCTAGAGTAATATACTAATATAGGGTCCTATAAGCTTATTATAGATACCTTAGTAAGGTTCTATATATAATATATAATATATTCTCGTTTATTATCTAACTTTTCTATTATTATTTATACCGATTTAGATAGTTATTTAGGTACGGATTTAATTACTATTAAGTTTATACGTAAATATATATTATCCTTTATATCTTTCGAGATAGTTTCTTTAGAAGTAGTTAAATAACTATATATTTAGTAATACAGAGTTTATTAGGTTAACTTTAATTTAACTAACTTAAGAAATTATACTTATACGTATCGACATATATATATTACTATTAATCGAGATTTCCGAGAGGCTAGTAGTCCCTTATTATTAGGACGGGTTTTTTTAAATACCGTATATATTATTATAGCTCTATATATAAATTAGTAGTAGTTCGAGGTTATTTCGTCTTTATTACTATTTACTATACCTAAAAGGTTTTACTATATAATATATAATAAGGTAGTTTATTACGCTTTTATTCTAATAAAAAGCGAGGATTTATACCCCTATCTAAAGAAGGCCGGTATTAATAAGTCTACTACTAAGATTCCGTCCTATCTTCGTAAATATATAGCCTTCTTTAATACGGATAGTACTATAATACTCCTTTTAATATAAAAATAAGTTACGTAATTAATCTCCTACTAAGGAAAAGATCCTTTATACTTTTCTATTTACCCTTTAGCCTATAATAAACTTTAAGAGTTAAAATAATATATCGACTATATAAAGGCTACCAGTTAGATTTATAACTTATAAAGTCCTATAAGAGTACTAATCTTCTTTATTCTAAAAAAGAATAGCTTATTATATCTCTATATAAATTATAAGGGCCTTAATAAAGTAATAGCTAAGAATCGCTTTACTCTCCCTCTCGTTTCGGAACTATTAGATATAGTCTCTAAAATAAAGGCTTTTTCTAAAATCGATTTTAAAGAAGCCTACTATTATATCCGTATTAGAGAAGGAGATAAATAGAAAATAGCGTTCTATATATATTATAGCTATTTTAAGTACTTAGTTATATTATTTAGCTAAACTAATACGCTTATAATATTTTAATACTATATATAAATAGCTCTATAAGACCTCGTAGATATTTATTACGTTATATACCTTAATAATATCCTTATTTTTCCGCGTATAATAGAAGACTATAAGAGAGACCTCCGGAATATTATAGAAAGGCTCTTAAATACCGATCTATATACTAATTAATCTAAGTATAAGTTTATTTAAAAGAAAGTAGACTATTTTATATACTAGATTTTAGTAGAAGGTATATTAATAGACCTAGATAAAGTTAGTACTATCTAGTAATAGCTAGTACTAATATTAATTTACGAATTTTAAATATTTTTAGGATTTTATAACTTCTATCGACGCTTTATTAATAGATATTTATAACTCGCTACTCCTTTAATATATTACCTAAGGAGTAGCGAAAGCGAAGCGAAAGCTAGCGGGCTTATCTAGGACCTCTTTATATAAACAACTTTCGAGTAGCTAAAATAGTTATTCCTTTAAATACCTCTCCTCTAATATTTTAATATAGAGAAGTATATTCGATTAGAAATTAATATATTTAAAGATATAATAGCGGGTACCCTTTCCTAGTAAAATAAATAGGGATATTAGTATCTAATTTCGTTCTAGTCTTAGAAGTATCTCGATACGAAATCGCGATATAGTATCCTAGACTAAGAACTACTAGTAATTATCGAGTTATTTAAGTACTAGCGCTACTACTTTTAAGGATCTTAATATCCTATTAAAGTCTTATTTAACTATTCTAATCTCTAAAGCTTTATAAAAACTTAGAAGCTAAATAGTCGATAAATAAGGTAGTATATATTCCTAGCTCTATTCGATTTCGAAATTAAGTACTAAGCTAGAAAGAGAAACCCGGCTAATCCGCCCTCGAGAAGGCCGGATTATATAGGTAAAGCGTCCGATAATATAGAGCTTCTCCTAATACTATAAAGAAAATTAGTAGTATATACCGAGGTATAACCTATTTAGTTAATACTAAGGGTACTTATTAATATAATATATATAGCCCGATAGCCGTATAAGCGTATTATGCTAGCTTAAGTAGTTACGCGAAAGTAAGCTCAAAATTCTATAGTTAAATATAATATATATACGAATACTCCCCTATTAAACCTTATCTCTCTACTAAAGGAAGTCTAATAAAAGGACACCGAAAGTGTCGAGATTTGATAGCGAATTACTATTAGCTGGGTATTATAAGAGTAGATTATTAGTTAATATAACCTTCTCTACTATAATATGCGAGTTTACGTCCTACCTTAAGAGGCTATATAATAATAGCTTATTAAACTATACTATAATAACCCTTACGTAGGGCATTTCGGCGTGGAATATATACGAACCCTTTCTAAAAAAAACTATTTAACTAGCCTAAAATAAGTACGGATATATATTTGTATATTAAGGATTAAAAGATTTATCTAGGGTTAAAGGCGAAATATTACGGACTTAATAGCGAATTATAATTACTTTCTTTACTATCTCGCCTAGGATAGGAGTACTTAATAGACTTTATTACGGGCTTACCTAAAGTTTTTTATAATAGCAAAATAGTAGATTCTCTCTTAGTAACTATAGACCGGTTTAGTAAGATATCGTTTCTATTTATAGTATATACTATTATAACTATAGTAGACCTTACGAAACTATTCTATAACTATAAAGTATTATTTCGGATAAAAGCTCTATCTTTATAAGTGAATTTTAGTTTAAGCTATATTTCTATAGATAGATTAAATTAAGGTACTCGATAGCGTTTTACCCCTAAACCGATAGGTAAACAGAGAGAATAAATTAACTTATTAAAATATATATTTATTACTAAATAGTTAGTTATCCTAAGGTTTATCTATAGTTAGTACTATATACGTTTTACGCTATAAACTCGGCTATAAATACTACTACCGGTATAAGTCCGTTTTAAGTAACGTACGGCTACTAACTAGAGTCCCGTATATTCGTTAAGGATAACGATATCCTAAAGGGAGTACTACCAATTTAAGATCGAATTAATAAGTTAGCGAAGTTACATTAAGATATAACGGAATAGTGGCGAAAGACTATCGCTATTTAAGCGGATTACTATAATAAATACTATAATCTAATAACCTTTAAGGTTAATTAGATAGTTGCCTTATCTACTTAGAATCTGTTAAACCCAGGACTGTAAAACAGTCCACTTTACTTATAGTACTATTAGCTAGAGATATGGTTTTTTATTAAGTCTAGCCGTTACTATCAATATAGTTATATGCTATTAACCTTGTTAGTTATTAATTGTTAACTTACCCGGCATAACCGATATATTGGTATTACCGGTAGGTTGGACTAATTAGATAAGATGAACTCTGCTTAAATGCAGTAATCTCTATAGGATAAAGCTTTATAAATAGCTAATCTTATAGGTTTAGGCAATACACTTAATTAAGTATATATATGCCTTATACCTTTCCCTAGTTAGTTTAGATAGTTTCACTTAATTCAGTTTACACAACCCAACTCCCATACTTAGTATCTAAGTGTTTAAACAGCGCGTGATTACCACTGCGTTATAGTTAGTTAGGACTTATAACCCTATCTACTTGTAAATCATAGCTGGTTAGGATTAACACCCCTATCTACCTATTTTAATACCTCTCGTAGCTAACCGTTATCTAGCTCTCGTTTAATAAAACTATACTAGATAGCAGATATTACGATCGGCCGGCCCAGATTATCTTTAGTATTACTAGACTTTATCTCCGTTAGCTTTACCTGCTATTTAAAGCGTATTTTTTCCTATTTATATTTATACTTTACTTTCTACAGCGTAAAGTTTTTCTTGGGGTATAAAGAAGCTATTTTATCCGAAACACGTTACTACGTACTAATCTAAGATAAGAGCTTACTTAACGCGAAGAAACTATAAGTATAAATCTATCCTTCTCCTCTATTAATAACTTTAAACGCGCCTTTATAGGATTGATTATAGCCCTCGAAAATCGCTTAGCGCGCGGCCTCTAGTAAGGTTTCGATATAATTAACTAGCCGGATAAAAACGGTGTTATACTTACGTATATTGTTAAATCTGGGACTGTAATAGTCTTTATAAAATTCTATAAACCTGGGACCTTAATAAGTCTAATAAGCTTATAGTACTGCTATGTAATATTGGGCTTTTTACTAGGTCTAGCTATTATATTAGATAGCTAGAGGTGCTGCAGGCTTACCCTATAGCTACCCTGGACCGGATTTTACCCACGGCTAAGTACGTGAAAAATGTGCAGGACCGGATTACTTTTTAGTAGTTGTAAGTCGCGTTTTATAGAAACGCTACGAAAATCTTTTATCAGAAATTCGTTTTTTGCACTTAAAGCGGCTAAGCCGGGTTTTAACCCTAAGTAGGGTCTCCGGGTCTTTATAGGGAACTACATAAAACGTTCAAGCAATTTAGACAACGTACCACAACGATATTAAGATACTGCACCTAAGTGAAGAAGATTAACAGCGCGCGTTACTGCTATTAAAGAGAGACTGCGTATAGAGGTATTAGGGACCAAGACCCCTACTTATCTTTAATATATATTCTTCGTCTTATTACTAGTATACGTATAATAGAGTCGATATTAGGGAAGTTATCTAATTCAGAGGTAACGGAGGGACTGTTTATAGCTAGATAGCAATTAAAGACGCTATTATCGATATCGATAACTTTAACTTTGTTATCGTAATAAACCCGTTATAGATCGAGGGTATTAGCAGCCTTTATAAAGCGCGCGTTGGTTTCGCCGGTAATAGTAGCGCAGTTTATCTAATCGGCGCTGAACTCTTCGAATATCTTATCCTGCAATACTTAAAAGTCTATTTTCAGCTCTAGATTAGTATAGAACAGGGCTTTAGGGAATATATTAGACAATAACGTTATATAATAATAGAGGCGATAATAGGGGTATACCGCCGGCAATACAAATAAGTATATAACCGCGGCAATAGCGAAGCTGCTCCTGGTAGCTTAGCTAAAAAATAATATATAGAGAAAAAGTACTTACCCCCTGCTAGTTTCGTTATGAAAATATAAAATCCGAATGTACCTTATCTCTAACGAACTTTTTGCTAACGAGCGATGCGGATCAGGCCCTAATTGCGCCAGTGCGCCACACGCAATGCGCTAAAAAATAAGCGGCCATTGAAGTAAGCTTGTTACAACAACGCATGCTATTAGGGATTATAACGGTATGCGCGACTATACCGTTACAATATTTCTTTGACAATCTAGAGTAGCTATAGAGTAGCGATAAATTAGCTCAGTACTAACTCGATAATAACTATAATATTTACTATATACTCTGGAAAGTTAGGCCTATGTAAAACTCTACGTATCTCGCTTCTTTATCTTCTTCTCCATTTTCATAAACTCACGAATACCAACTGGAACCCCCTGATATAGATCTTCATCCCAAGTATCACTGCCGACGCGTGAGCTGTTGTCAGGTTCTACAGATAACTTCATAACAGTGCCCTCCCTATTATCTTCCATCTTGCCAACCCGAAGTGCCGGTAAAGATTGAGGGGCAAGGCCACCTAAGCCATTCAGTCCCTTGAGTGCACCAATTGTTTGCGCCTTGTCGCCCGACCCCCGCAGATGGATTTCATGTAGACGGTTATGGGCGGTGGCGCTCGCAGTAGCCCATTTCTCCATTTCGTCGCGAAAACGGTCCCAAACACAATGTACACAGCCGCTCATGCAGCAGTTATCGGGCTCATCGGGTTTCGGCGGTACCATAACACCCGCAACTACAACGCTGTGGTCTTTGATCGAGTTGAGCCTTTCGGCGCGCTCCACTGGGCCGACCAGGCTAGAATTGAATGTGATATGCGGTTTTTCCTCGATGGAGGCTGCTTCGTTTGCAGGCGAAGGTTCGGTTACAAGCGATGTTTCTATTGTTTCACCTGCGTCTTCTGCAGAGTGTATTCGTGTTAGCAAGATGTGGCGTCTGGCAAGACGTAACTCTTACTTGCCGCAGCTGTAGTACCCGAATTGACCTTCTTGGCGGTGCTGCGGGGAGCCTTGGGCGAAGATGTTGGGGGATCCTCTGGCTTTATGTTGGGAATGTGCTGTGGCTTGTTCAGAATAGCCTCGTAGAAGGGGCCGAGGGGCATGGCTTGTTGGCTGCCGTTGCTCGGACCGTTGCTGGCGGTCGGGGGCGCATTTTTGAACGATGAGATGGAGCGGCGGGAGACTATCAGCGCTCCGAGGAGACCTCGAGAACGGAAAAGTGACATAGCGAGCATTTGCTATGTTCTAGAAAAGGATGTATGGTGTGGAGAATGGCGGGCGGGCGAGGTGTTATAGCAACGATAGAAAATAAGTAACGTGGACATTGAGGACTACAAACTGGTAGAAAAGACTTATACGAAGTAAAACCAAAGACGACCGACAGATACGATTGAGCTTTGTGCTCGAAACTGGAACGCGGGTTGCTCTTTCGGAAAATAGAGACCCTACTACTAAGAAAAATACTTGTAAAGAATATACTTGAAAATATTTACACTCTACTTTTAATATATAATTATATCTCATAATAAGTGTTAGGGTAGAATTACTATCCGTTCAATAAATTAAGAAATTTAAAGACTATATATATAATAGTCTAATGTTATATATGTAGTAGTTATATTAGATTAGCCTTATTATAATTTATTATTAAACTAAGCTTAGCACCTTTTTTTAAGAAACATAAAGTTTCGTGAACTATATCAGGTACTATTTTTATTGAATTTTTTATTTATTTCTATTAAAACAAAACTACTACGTCCGGTACGTAGTAGCCTATAGTCTTAGAGTCGACCAAAACCTAGAGGATAATAGTAGCAGCGCGCGCATCTAACTGATCACATAGTAAAACTAATTAGATAACTAATTGGATAACTAATAACTAATTGGTGAAGACTAGGCTTTGAAGTACGTTGAGAGGAGTGAAAACCGGCTTGATTTCTGTAACTATCTAGAGGTAAAAAGACTACATACTTATACTACTAGTTAACATTGCAGCTACTAAACTAGACTAGACTAACTACTACAATTGCCGGCTATAATAGCCGGTGATAACAGCTCACGTTGTGATAACATAACATAACAGTTAGATAAGACAGTCAAAAATAACGGTATGTACGTAATAGTACGTAACAACAGACCCTGTTTAAGCTGCTCCTATTATACTATTTAAGAAGCTAAATCATGTAAAACAGAGACATATTAGTTTCAAGCATAGAATATAGAGTTTGTTATTCTTTCAATTATAATATATTAAAATAGAACTACTACGTACAATAGATAATAGCTTGCGAACTTAGTATTTCTAAGATTATAGTATATATAAAACGGAGAGAGAGAAGAATAGAAATAGACTCTACTTTATAGCTATAACGTATCCTACTTCGTAGCACAGTAGAAAAACCAAATCACGAGATATTAATAATAAGAAAGCAAAAATATACTTTTAATATATGCAACGATATAGTCGCGCATACTGTTATGATCTCTAATAGCATACGTTGTAGTAATAAGCTTACTTTAATAGCCGCTTATCCTTTAGCGTAGTAGCGTAATTAGTAATGCTATTCACTTCTATAGAGCTTATCTCTATATATATAATATTATCTTTATATTAAATCTAGGACTATAATAGTTCTTATAGATTTTGTAAACATAAGACCTTAATAAATCTATTAAACTTATATTACCGCTATGTAATATAGAGCTTTTTACTAGGTCTAGCTATTAAAACAGAACTACTACGTACGGTACGTAATAGCCTGCGGTCTTGGGGTCGACTAAGACCTAGATGTTAATAGGTGCTTTTAATATGTGAAGAATGAGATAGGAGGGGATTTCTGATAGTCTCTATGTTATAACTACGATTTATCCTACTTCGTAGCAGGGCGGAAATAACTAATTACGAGACATTAATAATAGGAGGGCAAAAATATAATTTTAAAGTGCGATGGATAACTAAGAGGCTTCTATCGTTAAGAGTTAGATTATCTACTTATACAAATATAACAGTGCGAAGTATTGAACTAAGTATATCCTTGTCACGTTTTAGCTGCCCCTATTACAATACTAGTAGTGCACGTAATTTCTATATTAACCGCGGATATTAATAAGTATTTGTAAGGATAGGCTCCACAATAGTAGATGGCATTACCAATTGCGCTAGTGCGCCACACGCAATGCGCTAAAAAATGAGCCGCTATTGAAGTAAGTTTGTTATAACAACGCATGCTATTAGGGATTATAACAGTATACGCGACTATACCGTTATAGTATTTAGTTTATTATCTGTTAAATCTAGGACTGTAATAGTCTTTATAAAATTCTATAAACCTAAGACCTTAATAGGTCTATTAAGCTTATAGTACTGCTATATAATATAGGGCTTTTTACTAGGTCTAGCTATTATATTAGACAGCTAGAGGTGCTACAGGCTTACCCTATAGCTACCCTGGACCGGACTTTAACTACGGCTAAGTACGTGAAAAATGTGTAGGACCAGATTACTTTTTAGTAGTTATAAGTCGCGTTTTACAGAAACGCTGCGAAAATCTTTTATCGGAAATTCGTTTTTTACACTTAAAGCGGCTAAGCCGAGTTTTGACCTTAAGTAGGGTCTCCGGGTCTGTGTAGGGAACTATATAAAATATTCAAGCAATTTAGATAACGTACCACAACGATATTAAGATACTGCACCTAAGTAAAGAGGATTAATAGCGCGCGTTACTACTATTATTAAAGAGAGACTGCGTATAGAGATATTAGGGACCAAGACCCCTACTTATCTTTAATATTATCATATTAATTAATCGTGTATACCGTGCGTTATAATAAAAAATATAAAAAAATGTAAAAGAAAAATTATTTATTAGTATATAAAAATAATATTTATTTCATTGCAAATAAATGTATATTAATATTCGTTTATCTCTAATATTCAAGCACTTTGCATATGTCGAATTATGTCGAATTATGTCGAATTTGATAAAAAGTGGCTACAATGGTAGGGTGGCCACAATAACCGGTGGGGCGCACGTTTGCACAATGCCACAGCACTCCGAAACACCTCGTTCGGAACTTGCACGTTGATGTGCAAAAAACATGAATGCCTCTGCGCCGAAGCGTCGCAAAACGTCGCCCATATCCAGCGTACTTATCGAGCCACCTAGCGCAACGTCGTCGTCATGGGAACACGATGAAACACCCGCCTCTCGCCGGCCATCGATCGCATTGCCCAGCAAAGCGACCCTGGCCCGCGCTAAACAGGAAATCCTCGAAAAGCGCAGCCAAATACAGAGAAGCCAGATGCGACACCCTCAAATCAGCAAGGCTCGCACCACCGGCTCTCGGAGCAATGCTCACGCCTTTGATGAAGACGACAACGCAGAATCTGACAAAACCGTTCAACTGCGGGAAGCGCAGAAAGGCTCACCGCGCCCACCTCAGACCTCCACTCGGCCCTCAATACATTCAATAGCTGCGAGACCACGAAGCACACCCACCAAGCCCAAGCCTTCGCCGAGACCACTGCCGCCACCAGCTGCTCAAGAGGAGGAACTACTGGGTCCCTTCAGGGGCAGCATGCTCCGCCGATCGCCACCCCGTGGTGTCCTGCCTGTCCGCGAACCGGAAGAGCCAGGCCTACCCCCGACGCCCACCGAGAAGGGCTTGTCTGACCCCATTGCAGCCCGTTCGTCCCCTACTGGCATTCATCGTACGCCAACGAAACGCCCTAGAAGGAGTAGAGCGTTGGCCGAGGCGATGAGGAGTTCACCGCTGAAGCAGTCACCCTTGCGACCATCGAAAACCATCGAGAGAGAAGGACAACGAAATCCGAGAAGAGCACCGTCACCAAGTCTGGGCAGGGCACCCAGGCGCCCCAAGGTAAGCGAAGCGAGTATTGTGCCCCTAAAGCACCCTCACCCAGCTCGAGGTCTTTCGAAACCCAACGCTTTTGAGGAGAAGAAGGCCCTGCGGAATGCTCTGCTAGCCAAGATTGCCCGGCTCGAAGCAGATTTGGCCGTATCTTCAAATGAAAACGACCGAATACACCGACAGCAGCACCCTCAGGTGTTCATCAATGCAGTCCCCGATCAGGATGGCAAAGATACGATACTTGATTTACTACGTCGACAACTCCCGCCCGAAATCGACTCCGCAGAATTGGATAACAGCTGGCATCGAGTCGCGATGGATCCCGTCTTATTCCTACCTTTTGGAAATGCGGCCTCAAAGTTATCCCAGTTCTTGGCCGATACACTACCCGAAGACCCTGAGCCCTCACCGCTTACATCTCATCAACCCATTTATATGGACGCAGTGGAAGAGATCCGTTACCTCCAAACTTTCAGCACCTTAATCTTCACCTCGGCCACGTCTCTGATTCCACGTGACAATCGGGAATATTGTGAAGACCCGGGCCACCTGATGCAAAAACATATCGTCACTGCTAGATCCATACCCATAGGTTTGTTCGCTGCCCAACTGGAGATGACGGTAGATATCAAGACGTTGTCACTATCCGATCTGTCCGTGCCCCGCATAGATCCGTGTGCCGCAGCAGAACTTGGCCCTTTCATCTCCAGAATCTTACGGAATACCCAAAACAATGCCCTGAAGTGCAATGTCAGTGTAGTTGCATGGGCTATGGCTGAATGGACGCGTCTAGCCACCAAGCGGGCAAGATTCTGGTGTCAGGTTGGGGAAGAGCTTGGCGCAGAAAAGGACCGACTACGCTTTACAAAATTGATGCGCGAGGGCCAACGTAGGAAAAGAAGCTGGGTGAAACAACCTGTCGGCGAGGACAGCAACGTGGAAGAGCACGAGGAGGCGGGGACTAGTAATAGGAGGGACAGGTTCTCCAAGGCCGACTTGCTTCCACATCTTGGGCGTACGAGTTTCGACCTGAACCTAAGCGATCTTGCAAAGTTCAGTTTGCGGCTTCATTGGCATATTGAATTTGACTGGACCGGCGAAGGGCAGAGTCGCATCAAGGCTCTAGTCGAGGCACCTGGTAAATGTGAGAACACTCAATGTTCATTCTTCGGGGCAAAGCTGACGGACGTGATACGGTAGGGCACCATCAAGACTGCAATAATACACTGCGTGGCATTCCCGAGTTATTCGACAAGCTGCTATCAGGTGGTAGCGATCCGTTGGATGCGGTCAAGACGGCCGTGTCGCTACTATATGGGGACGTGCAGGTTAGTAGTACAGATGGGCCAGGCATGTAGGAATGAATACTCAATCGAAGGTAAATGGGAAGCTGGCGTGATGTATCAAGCCGCCAAAATTGTCCGGCCTGGTTGGCCACATGCACAGTCAAATTATAAGGGTCGGAACCCAGGTAGTCTCCATCACGGCACGTCAACCCCTGCGAAAAACTACATTGGTCGCAATTTATTGTTGTGTCCGTTATACACTCCTCCGAGTCCCCTGTTCTGAGCTACGCGCAAAACTTGTTTTACTACTCGCGAAGGGGGGTATTATGACACTTGTGTGATGGCTTGGCGTTTGTCTCCTTCCCAGGGCGTTCAGTCAACATCAACACCCAGGCCACGCAGGTCCGTCTTCGCCATTTCGATCTCGGCCATGAGCTCCTTGTGAGCCTCTGGCACGTCGTGGAAGGTCATGACATTCCAGCCGAGACGGAGGAGGAGGTAGGCTCCAAATGATACGAGGGCCCAGAAGGGTAGCTGTGGATGTCGGCCAGGATCAGTGTGCGTCTCCGGACGGCGCTCGGTCGCATGCTGGGGAGGAAACCTACTACGGGTACAATCTCGGTCTGAACCAACTCTGGGAGCGGGAGAAGCTGGAGGTACAACGCAAGGTATAGCTATCAAGGTAGTTGATGAGTATTTGGCTCAGCATTGGAACCAGGGGGGGTTGCACACCGAGGAGGCGAGGAGGCCGAGGGAGATGGTCTGCTGCGCGCGTGTCATCTCTGCTTTTGGAATGATGCCAAGTATAGAGACTTCGCGTAGTTTTCGGGGCGATCCGTCAATTGGTTGGGACGGCCGACTTGTGGCAGTAAATAGAGATAAATAAGTGAGTGTCGTGAAGTGGTTGTGAAGTAGTTGCGAAGCGGTTGAGGGAACGTCGGGCCAAGTCTACAGCCTGAACGAACACTTTGGCGCTAATGCAGCTGGACGCGGCTCCTAGCTAGCTTGCTTTCTTTCGTGTTCCTGAATCTGTGCCACGTCTGGATATGGATACCAAGATACGGATACTCCGTACTTTTTCCATCATCCATGCATGGCACCACCCGCCCCCACCGGTGTCAGAAGAATGGGCAAGCATGCGTGCGCATCAGCCCGTTATCCGCGAGTTACCTGCCTGTTTGACGTAATTATGAATGACAAGGAAGCAAATCCCATTTCCGGAAAACAATTTCTGATCGAGCAGATTATCAATCGTGTCACGAAATACTCGAAAATGAATAAAAAAGGGGCTACAATACTGCAACTGTAACGAAAATTTCGTCCGTCATCTTGGATTATTCTCGGCGTGTCGATACTAACAACAAAAACCGAGTTCTGCTCATTGGAATACCGCTAATCTCCCAAATACAACCAGTTCCTCCGTCGTCCCATCGTCAGGCTATAGCCGATACCCGATCTTCCTTATAGAGGACCTCCTGCCACAACGTCAACTAAGATTGCCGCCAGCCCCACCATGACATAATCCCACGACGCAGGCCCTACTCGTCTCGAACCAGCAACAACAGGTGCCGGCGTGGATGTCCCGCTGGGATAGTGATGAGTGCTCGTAGAAGTCGCGACAAAAGTGTGGCTTGACGTCTTGGTTGAGCTACTGCCAGCTGGGCCCCCTGGTCGATGGCAGAAGTCGCGCTGGTAAAGATGGGACTGATGTGAGGGTACGTTAAGGTGGTAACGTTCGAAGTCATGCATAGGATCGTAACCGTTGCGTTCCCGAAGGTGGTCTCCGGAGGCGAGCTGGTACCGGTAGATCCCGTCCCGATAGGCGCGCTGCCCCCGGGAGGTGGGAAAGGGTATGAGTGCGCGTATATGGTGGTGAGACTCAACTTGGCTACCGCGACCGTCAGCGTAGTTCCTCGGATCAAAGAGGTGACGGTCTGAGTCGGTAGCGGGGTTCTAGACACATTCGATATGACCATAGTCACCGTTCCGGCTATTGTTGTGGTCGTGGCGAGAGTCAGTATTGACTGGGTGGGGCAGGATGACGTGGTAGCAGCAACGAGTGAAGTGAACAGAATTACAGCTACGAGTAGGAAGCTTGGTGGTGCCATGTTGAACGAGCGATTGGTATTTGTGAGGATTAATACTTGTGGACAACCCGTGCTGAGCATTGAGATATGCTGTAGGTACCTTGGGAGAACACTGAGAACGAGCTTTATTTAAACACACCGACAGCAGATTAGTCCCAGGTACAGTGCTACTGTATGTTTCGATTCGAATGGCCTTAATATCTCGCGATAATACGAGGGGGCCGCTTGATGGGTCAAGTCATACATACAGCAAACGAGCTGTGCTCGATTCCGTGAAACCTTGTACCACCGCGTGTAAATTGGAGGAGAGGACCTTGATACCGGTATGTTGACCGGTTAACACCGAGCCTCGTTGGATTGCTCCAAACGCCGGCATATCACCAGATTCCTGGCAATACTGCAGGTTCAGGCCTTCCAAACCACCCACTTTCAACGAGATAGCCAATTAAGCCCGTCCCTCTACTAACAAATACAACTAATCATAGTATTTCCTCGGGAGTATATATCAGATGATCGGGGTTTGGAACTCGTGAGACAAATCACGGCGACATCCCGCCAGCAGTGTCGGGCAAGGAGGGGCCCAAGTACGTGTCAATGGCGCAGAACTACGTTTCGGTGCCACCAGAGCGCAGGCATGGCGGAATTACAAGATGGGACGGTCGATTCATCATCCTATGCCCGCGTTGAAATCCAGCGTCCAAGCGACCTGCAACCCATGCGGTGGTCTGGTATGACTGACTTGTTGGTTCCTTGTTGTCCACAGTAGCCATTTACAGAACCGAACTGCAACTGATCGCCCTAGACTGGCCCAAGGCTTCGACTTGACAACATGCGCGTCCTGGAGCGGGAAAGATGCCTCATGTATGTTTCTAATCCACAGCTCAATCGCTGATGGCACCCCCTTGGTGATTAAAGGGCATAGGTGAGGAGATAACCGTCAGGCTAAACATACTGTTCCTGGTAACACTCCCAACCCCGGAGCGAGGAGGACTACCTAGTACGATTTCAAGTCTACGTCCGGCTTGGTGGATAGCTTGGAAGAGGATGACGGCAACTCGGCCGCGCTCTGATGCGTGGTGTAAGACGCAGCAGGGTCACGGTACCAGTGTCGGAACACGTGGCTGGGATCTTCAGTATAGTAGGTCGTCCTAGCAACACCCGACAAATTTGTCTGATACTTATCTCAGACTACAGAATCTGAGCGAATGATATCCCCAACTGGAATGTCAGGTCCGATTGAAGATGTCTGACCACTGTGCTAAGTGTTTAAGGGTGTATTGCAATTCAGAAGATCGGGGACTATGTATTGCTAGCCAAGGGTGGTGGAAGGTAACTTTCCAACCTGCAAGTGTACTCGATAAATCTCACACGCCTGGACATGAGACCGTTCCCATACAGTAGGTATCTAGGGGACCAAGAGTGATATATGTTTGGCTGGTTGTCGAATAAATTATATCTACGGTACGGTGAGAGTCCAGGCATGTTTCCAAGCTACCTACCTTTCTTACATCACCACCCCCAGTCCGAGTACCGTTGATTACCAGGATCGTAGCCGTTGTGAGAGACGGTGACTCAAGGACCATAGCCAACAAACTCGAATGACAATCGCAGGCTCACGAGCGCTAGCGTGCTGTTGTTCAACCCTTTGGGCACTACCGACCCAGCCGGCAACTTACTTCCTGGTGTGATGGGGAACAAGTGCATCACCGAATTCTAGTCGAAAGGGTGGGTGAGTTGTACGCTTCCGTCCACCCTGTAGAATATCAATCCCATACCAAGGTAGCTTGTCTAGGCCAACGTGTCTTCGCGATTCCCCAAGTAGAAATATTGATGGAGGTGGGAACAATATCAACTGCTAATGGAGCAGTTTTATGGTTCTTAAGATCGATACCGCTCAGATTCGGACTTATGTCAGGAGGTTTGCTCTAAGCTGAAGATGAACAAGTAATAGTTAGGCACATACCCCCTAAGAAGCTATGGAAGATTGTATACGCAGGCATGTTTGACTGTACGGAAGCATGGATAATACTTACTGAGGCAGTCATATCTACTGCCGTAATGGGCATTCTAGGCCAGTTTGGCTCGACATCGCATACGTTTGGAGCCTACTGAGTTCTTGAAACAGTATTCATTAGATAGACATCGGCCACTTGGTTAGTCAAGTCAGAGAGGCAACGATAGTACTGGAAAATAGGCACGCCGATGGTGATGCCGACGATGGAGATGCCGACAAAAGCAACGCTGAAGGCTACACCAGATACGGGTAAGGACATACTCCAGGGTCGGACAGTAAGCCATGTCCACAGAACAAACCGTCCAAGCAACGTCATACGCACCCCAAGGGGATGTACCGGCTGTAGAAACGTTTGAAGACTACGTAAGAGACGAGCAAGATAACAGTACATAACAGCCAACAAGCTTCAAAAACAGAGTCCGCCGCCCAAGCAATAAAATCTACATGCCAAGGATAAATATAGCCTTTAGCCTTAGCTTCTTCTGGGAGCCCAGTCAAGTCACCATCCATAGTAAGGACACTGTGGTGCCTATGATTTTGGCTGGTACAACGTTGGAGAAAAAGAGGCGCACGAAAATGGCAAAAGGTCCTGGACAAATCCGGAAGCCAGCGTCGGTCTGAGTTTGATATACGATCAAGAAGGCGAGGAGAGTCCATCTAGCTCCCTAGGTGAGTACGTCTCCCTGTGATATTGCCAGTTATATGCCCCGATTCCCCCTAGGTAGGCGTGGGAATAGCGAGTGTGACTGCGGAACGTAGTGCGCATCCATCAGTGGGGGGGGATCAGGACAGGAGGATGGTGCTGTCGTTCTAAACAGTTCCTACTTCAGCAAGATACGAGCCCTGGATTCCTCAGGTTTTGATAGGGTATTTCGCATAGGAGAAAGGACTGCTTCAATAACTCAATATGTCGAAAGCTGAGATACAAAAAAACCATGCTGGTGATTGACAAAAGGGGTTGATGTCACGCGTACACCAGGTAATAAATTTGTGGCCCACTTATTACCGAATCTAGCTCAGCCACACGGTATTTTTGAACTCACTAGCCTCAGCTACCCCACTAAGTTTGGCTAGGGTTTTTGTACCCTTCCAGAGATTTTGCGAAGTGCGGGCAAAATGCGACCGCTGATTGGTTGGTGGTTTATACCCTAGGAAATTTCCACGCTATCGAGCCCAACCGGCTTTGGACGAGGAGCCTTGAGCCAGACTCAGTCAGAGAATTGTGTGTTGGACGACCGTAACAAGTGATTCCGACCTCCAGTCCCTCTTCCCAATCCCGATCAATTTCCCACCAGATTAATCACGGAACTTGATCGCAAACAGTCACAATGGTAAGTTTGATGATGCTCTTGCTGTCGCCATCGTCTTGACCCTCCAGCATCCACATGGTCTTGCGGCATGACGACGGCCATGTTGATGGCACCAGACTGCAAACTAGATTGCTAACAAAATTTCCCACCAACAGGCGATCAAGCACAACAACCAGATCCAGAAGAACCGTACGTTTTAGCAGGCACCTGCCGCCGTTCTCGAAAATTCCGACCCCCCCCAATCCTTTCCAAACCTTCGGAATTGAATAGCGAAGATTCGCGATGCGGACGCCCAAAAAGCAAGACTGACATTCGTCACTAGACTTCCGCAAGGATTGGCAGCGTCGGGTTCGATGCCACTTTGATCAGGTACGGATACATACTTGTACAGACACAAGGAGAGGATGAGAAAAGAGGTGGCGCCGACATTAGAGAAGGAAACATGGCTGACACTACGTCTCACAGCCCACGCAGAAGATCCGCCGTCGTTCGGCCCGTCAGGAGAAGGCTGCCCGCCTCGCTCCCAGACCCGTCGACAAGCTGCGACCCGTCGTCCGATGCCCTACCATTAGATACAACCGCCGTGTCCGCGCTGGCCGAGGTTTCACCCTGACCGAGCTCAAGGTACGTGGGATCCCACACGACGGTAATTTCTGATCAGTACACGTCTGACTTGCTCAAAGGCCGCCGGTATCCCCCGTCTCTACGCTCCTACCATCGGTATCTCGGTCGACCCCCGCCGCCAGAATCTTAGCGAGGAATCTCTCGCGGCCAACGTTGCCCGCCTCAAGGCCTACAAGGAGCGGCTCGTCGTCTTCCCCCGCAAGGGTGGCAAGGCTAAGGCTGGTGACAGCAAGGACACCGACCTTAGCAACACCAAGACCGCTGCTCTCCTAAGCGCCGCCCTGCCCATCCAGGCCGTTGCTGCCGGTGTAACCGAGGTGAAGAAGAGCGACATGCCCAAGCAGATCGAGGGTGGTGCCTACATGAAGCTGCGTATGGCACGGAGCGAGAAGAGAAACCAGGGTGCCCGCGAGAAACGCGTCCGCGACAAGGCCGAGGCCGAGGCCAACAAGAAATAAACGTCTTCCTCGTCTTCTTCCCCTCTTCTCCCAAGGCGAGCGAGAGAAAGGCAAACAACATATGAATGTCACGGGAGTACTGGTTCTAGGCAACGTCATTGCATCACATCACTTGGGGCTCTTGCAACTACGGTTTTTTTCGCGCTATTTTCTTCTCTCGCGTTTGCGTGTGTGAAAAGGCTAGAAAACGGATGGTCGGAACAATGGGGCCCTTGACCTTCAGTGGCTGAAGGGGATGGAAAAAGGCCCCGACATGCCCACGCAACAGCAGCATATGCCTGCTAGGAGAACATAAGAAAATGAAAAGAGTAATTCATCCTACGGAAACTGATTATGCCTGGTTTTGGTGCCTTGACTATGAGCCAATGATATGTCCCATCTTCATATGTTACGGGCTTTCTGTTATGTAAATTAGATACTCCCACTACTGACTGGGAAAATGAGTGCATGCGTGCCGAGAGATGGTCGTCCCGGTGGCCTCCCGATGACTGGGTTGCCCCAGGGAATCCGTTGATTCACCTGGTCGTTTTGGGTTATTTGTGCCGTTGACCAGAACGCTCAGTGCTGATAGCCGCCATTAACCATCACTTTTTACCGCGTTCGATAAGCACCATTTGCGCACCAGTCCGTGACATCTCCTTGAACCGATCCAAATCTTCCAGCTTGTCCGGGCACCGCTGCAATAACTCGGACACGAGCACCAGCCCATTCTCACGATCTACACGCGCCATATCTGCCTGCCTGAGGGGGTCGACCTGCTGCGGCTCAAGACCCAACCCCGTTGATACTCCTTCGAGAATGCCAATTGCCGGCGTCTCTGGAGACGAGTCAAGCTCTTTGACAATTCCAGATTGATCCAACTCATGACCTGTTACAGACTCGAAAAGGGCGCCAAGTAGATCCCTGCGCTGCATGCATCCAGCGATGCAATCCGCCCCTTCAGATGAGCGCGACATGAGCGCCATAACGAACCACAGCTCTGACCGCAATGTTGGGAACTTCTTCTGCGTCCCCATGTATGCGAAAGTGTCCCGTATACCATGGTGCACACCATAAAGGGTCCGAAGCGCAGACCCCCCCGTCGATGGGAAAATGGCCAATGTGACAGGGTTAGCATGCAAGACCCGCATGGCAGCTGCCACAGCTCTGGCTGCTTCTGTCTTGGTCGGTTCTTGGTCAGATCGCTTGAAGAGGTTGATGAGCAACTGTAGTGGTGTATCACTGTCGGGTGACGACGACCCAGCACCCACCAGTCTCTTGACGTTTGGCAGGCACGATACCATGAGCAGGCGGGTGAGCGACACAGCGGCGAACTGTACCTGGATCTGGGCATCGAAGGACCATATACGGGGTACGACATTGGCCTCTAGAAGTCCTGCTTCACCAAGAATTGCCTTATTAGAGGCTGGGATTGCCAGGTTCTTGAGGAAACTTAAAGCTGCATGAATAAGCTGAGCATCCGTGATGTACTTGTCAGATAAAATTGCCACAAGGGGTTTGTGGATGACACTGTTCTGGACGAGTGAGCTGCAGATTTCGTCTGACCGGGCAATGTTACCTAATGCTAGGCATGCAGCAATTTGGAGCTGTGCAGATTTGGATGAGAGCCAATTCTGCAGGAGAATCATCTCAGGGCTTCCGATAGAGCACGAGGTCCTGAAGTCGGGATGGTCTGACATGTCGGCCAAGACTTGAGTGAAGATGGACTGCACTTTCTTCAGTTGCTCCGCTCGTTCGGGATCTGCCCCTGACGCCTCGAACGCCTCACATGATTTTGAGAAGACGCGTAGGAAGAGGGGAATGGCTTCTGGGGTCTGAGCGAAGGATTCTTGAAACATCTGGTGGGACAAATAGGCAAGGGCTACCGAAATCTGGTCGAGGAAGTTTTCGTCATTACAGATGGACTTGGGATCGTCGGCGAGCCCAAGGAGGATGTAGGGCGTGGCAGGGTGCACGAAGTTGGCTTCAGGCTCTGGAGTCATAGTAAGCACATTAGACTTGATGGCAGACATGAGCGAGCGTCTCACCTTGGTTTGCAACAAGACCTAGCAGCTTGCATATGAAGCTTATCCAAGGTTCTGCACTCCCCGGTAACGGGCCTGAAATCAGACCGATGAGTCCAGGGTTCAAACCAGCATTATACGCTGCGGCTTGCGCTGGTTCTACGATAATTAGCAGGCTTCTCGGCAAGTATGGGGTCATTTGAACCGACCGTAGTCTACACATATGTTGAAGAGAACGGGGATGACCAGCCCGAGAACGGCATCGTCGCTGAGGAGGTTCACCAACGTGGGTAAGCACTGGGCTGTGACCAGTCGCTTTCTGTTTTCATCTATAACACGGTAAGAAGGCAGGACAAACAGAGCAGTGCCAGCTGAGCGTGTCGGGCTGTGTACAGTACCGGTGTCTGCGCATGCGTTTCCTAGTATGCGGAGTGTTTGTGCCATGAGATCTGGTCTCAGTCCGTTGTTATTCACGAGCCCAACGAAGAAGTCCAACAGGCCAGACCGCCCAAGAGGTATCCTCCAAGATGCTAGATGTAGCTCTGTTAGTGGTTTCCCCAAGGAACATGGCCGTGAAACAACAAGGCCACCATCACAATCTGTATTCTAGCCGTAACATACCGTCACGAATTCCATCTCCAATACTTTGCGCAACGAGGGCCAGGTGCTCTGGGTTGGTGGCACCAAGCTCGCGGACGAGGGCCAGCACCGGGCCTAGATCTCGGGTCCGTTGGGCAACGTCCTGGTCCGACTGATTGTCGATATTCTCGCCCTCACCGAGGCCAGTATCCGCAGCAAGCCCGCAGCGCCTTTCAAATACCGCGGCGACGTCCTTGGGGGCTTTGATAGACTCGTCACTAAGTGGGGCTGCCATGTTTACCTTTGGAGGGAATAGCTCGGAATTGGCAAGCCGCTTTTTCTGCAATGGCATTGAGGGATGTGTATTTTTGCGTTGTTCTCGGCGGCATCTGTTAACAATATGAGATGGACTTGGAGAGTTACGATCCGGTCGGGGCTGCATCAAGAAGTAAGCGAGTAACTTTACCCCCTTCTTTACTCCGTACCTTAGGCTACACTATTTGGTCCGAGGTACGGCCCGTAGTCGGGCGGGTGCAAACCTCCCGCGGGCAGCTGGCGGTCGAAATAATTAATTGCAACTTCGAAAAGCTGGGCCAAATGAATATCTCCCCCACAGTAAGAGGAGTTGTTACATCCACAACCAGTAAAACAGGACATAACCTAGCCTCTGCCCTCACAAATCTCCAGGTTCTTCCTATATCGTGCCACGCCGTATAGTTAAGCGACTACAATATATGGCTGCAAAGCGACTACAATCCTCCCATTCATAGCGTTGGATGCGGGGTACAGAGCGACCCTCCGAACGTGTATAACCTAGCTAGTTGGTTGCGTCGACGCAGCATTTAACTACGTAGTAACGTTAGTTATCAACTACATATGCAGTACGGATGCAGGATCCGCTGCTTGGTTGGTTGCATCGATGTGCACTGCCCCCACGGAAAATTTGAAACAATGCCCACTGGCCTGCATCCAGCGCGTAATTATCATGGGATTGCGTCGAGGTCCCTCGATAGTACGGAGTACTTGAACCACAGGATAATATTTTTGCTGTACTAGCTACGGGGGATAATGCAAACGTGCAGAGCTCGGGCGACGGGGAGATACGCCTGGTAAGCGACTTGAAGCCGATGTTGTGACCGCCGAGATTCTTCGAAAGCATACGAGAGAGTGCCAGTTCGCGCTCGGCTTTGTTGTGCCACTTTGCCTGTGTCGTTTCTGGCGTATCCGGGAAGAAGATTACGATGATCTAGGTGGTTTTGAGCCAGCTCGAAGGCCCCAAGGTTGGGTTTATCTCCAGAAATGCCGTTAAAGTGCCAACCTACCAGCTGTCAGGCGATTAGGGCAGCGATTAGGGTGACCGGTGTTGCGAATCAACAACAAGTCCTGCTCGCTTCACGCCGAGGCAGATGGCACGATCGGCGACTGAAAAGAGCAGTGAACAAACACTTGGAAGTTGAGGACCTTGTCTTGTAAATGCCCTCAAGATTGTCCCAGCTACGGGCTCAATTGCGAGCTTCGCTTGGTCGGTGTGAGTCCCCGCGGGCTTGCCAGTAACTACCGGTAACGAGCCTGGTTCCCGTATGGATTCGAGCAAAGGTGTAACTACGTCGTCGAGGCCGCGCTGCGCTAGTTTGGCGTTGAAATTGGCCAACCTCGTCGCACTGTTAAATAAGGCTGAAGCTTCGTCCAATAGCAGACCGGGTGAAACCTGCCCGAGTTTGCCTTCAGCCATGCGCTCACCCCATTGGGTCATCTCGACAGACACTTGGGCACATGCTTCTTGGTTGACTGTCGTCGATGGATTGCATCAGTAGTTGAATTCTGAAGACAAAGAGAGTAAACAAGCGCAGGGGCGGGGGCACTAGGTACGGTCCTGAAGTTACCTGAACCACCGGGCGTAAGAGTCAGCGGTCATATTCTCGCCGTGGAGTACGGATACTCACATGAGTTTGAATATACCGCCAATAAACAGCCATCCAGGGATGGCAATTGGAAGTGATGATGTTGGCGGTGATTTCTAGGTGAGCCGTAACGGTCAGCGCACATGCTTCAGTAGGAAGTATTGTTCTGCCTCGTCTATGTGATGGCCTTCCATGATACGAGCATACCGAACCACTAGCCGAAGAAAGTTGATAGGGACGCCACCTGGTAGTCGTTAAGAGTCGTTAATACTGTGTATTGTTTCTCCACACGTTGAGGTTGGCTGTCTTCTCATCAGTGGTCGCGCGCGGATGCTTGGAGCCGGGTGGGTCTCACAGTTCCGATAGACTTGACTGAACAGAACACGGCTCTGGGTCGCAGGGAACAGATACTATCTACCACATGACCTCCTGACTAGCAGTGAGCACGTCAAAGAAAACAAGACCGGGATGGCCGGGGTCCGGGTTGGGAGGGGCATGACGGAGCGGAAGGAAGCGGATATGATGATGGTCCACAATTGCCGGGAAGCGGCTGGAACAGTGCGCCTAGCCGCGAAAGAACAAGGCCTGTAAAATCAGCTGCAGCACGAAGCTGGGGGCTCCAGCGGGCCGCTCGCTGAACTATGTTGGCAAAAAATCGATCAAACTATTCCATTATAGCCAGCCAGGACAAGCTGCTTGGCCACTGATCACGGCGTCGCAACCCAAACAATCTTCACGGATCGCACCGAGGACTCTACTACCTTAGGTACATCTTTGATCGATGGCCATCAGTGGCAGCTCACGCAGCGTGGCCGAAGCCACCCGCTTCACCTCCAACACGCCGCACGCAAACACGAAAGCCGCGAGCGCCTCTTCTTCCTCACCCTCCTCGCCTGCCTCGCCTGCCTCGGCCTCAGCCTCGACATCACGAACTCCAACGATGCCCTCAGCCAAAATGGCAGCCACCTCCAGTAGGCCGGCAGTGTCACCCACTAGCAGGAGACCAGCGCCCTCAGGTGCCATGCACCCAGGACTTAACAGGAACCCGGCGCCCGAGTCGTTGGACGAGAAGGTGCGGCGGTTGAGAGCGGCGCATCTGGCCGCGAAGAACCACGATGTATCTAAGATGGACAAGGTCATCAGCACATCGCGCCGGTACATGGACGCCGCGCACCGCTTCACCGTCATGGGCTTGATCGGCTTCAGTGGTAAGTCTCCCTTAAGTCAAACCCTCCACACTCAACAACGCGAGACTGACACAGCTCCTCAGGCCTCGCCCTCCTCGTTACCGTCTACGCCACTGTGGACATGATGATGTATAACCGCAAGCGGCGCAACGAGTTTTTCGCCCTGCAGAACCAGCTGCAAGCTGACAGTCTCGAGGCCGCCCGTCTGGCCTACATGACGGGCAATGCCACTGACGACCAGATCGCTGTGGTCGAGGACGCCACGGCCAAGGCCAAGGAGGCTGGAATGACCTTGCCCAGCCTGCTAGGGCCACCCAAATCCTCCTCCAACGTTCCTGCCCCGGCCGAGACGACAGGCTGGCCGGGCGAGGCAGTGCAGGAGACTTCTATGAACATCAGCGCCACGGAAGAAACCGAAAAGCCCAAGAGCCAGGGACTCAGAGGCTGGCTATTTGGCGGCCTAAGGAAGGAGGACCCGGCCGTAAGTACTACTGTCGAGGAGCATAGCATTGCTACCGAGGAGGTTGCAAGTCGAAGCTCGGTCGCGCTCAGTGCTGTCGACAGGCAGAGGGATGCCCTGAAGGATAAGGCCAAGGTTGCATTTGACATTGAGAGGGCGAACCAGCGAAAGGGCGGTCCGTTGGATCAGGTCGGTCTTGACGCCACAGAGAAGAAGAGTGGATGGCTCTGGTGAGCATTTATAACTCCCAGGGGTGCGAGACCAAGTCACGGGTCCGACACTTGATCGGGTTAACGTGCTATTGAGACTGCGTCTACATACATGTGTTTGAAGCTACTTGACAATGTGCGGGAGGCGAGGCAGCGTGTATCAACAAATATCATGCAAGGACGGTGCATCAAATCAGGCGTTTTGGGGCGACTTTATCTAACCACCTGTACATATGTAACATTTGCAGACCGAGCCTTTGTAACCTTTGGGACATGGCCGGTTTGGACGAGACCCGCGAGTGACAATCACCGCCGACCACAAGAGGCGTTTCGATTGATGAAGGCCGTCCAGACAAACTTGCAATACTTGGTTACAATATGCCGATGCGATATTGGGAGTGATGTTATCCAAGCCTCGAGCAATGCTTTGATGAAGACGGCATGACTAGAAGCGCCCGGCAAGTTGTTCTGAGGCGACTATTGGAGCCAAAACGCTCCCTAGTACACTTGCGTTGATTCCCAACCAGCCAACATAAGTTACCTATGGCGGCGGTTCGAATTCATGGTAAGTACCCCAGGCCTCATAACTGCCCCATTGATTGACACCGTCAGTCATCATGATATCAACCCACACATGTCCGGCTGCATTTCTCTAATGTGCAATCTTTTAATGTGCAAACTCAACAGAGAGGCACCCCAAACTCTGATGGCACATGTCAAAAGCCACTTAGGTACCTGACTAGGCACCCAGACCGAGACAGAAAGACTTGACGAACGAACGTCCTAGGGATCTGTCATGTGGAGTTTCGTTTGGGTGCTTTCTGCATTGGCTGTGATCATAATCGCGTCACTTCCTACTTATTGGGAACATCTGGACAAGACTCAAGCTCAAGAGCTTTTGGCGTAGTAGCGAAGGCCTGCCAAGTCCCTATCACGGCCCGAATTGTTAGTGAGAAAGGCAGTTTTGTACGACGCCTAATAGCTGAACGTCATGGACTCTGGCGGTTATCGGAATGTGTAGAAATTGTCCAAGCGGTTCGATGCCAGGGGTAAAGAAAGCCTGAGTACTTGTCCGGGCATGTCCGGAATCCCAGTAGCCGAACCTGAGAGTCAACGGGCAAGTGAGATAGTAAAGAGGGCGGCAAGCAAGGCAAAGTAGTTACTAACTAGACAGGTCAGTAAAGTTGTTCTTGTGGATGGGCTCAGGAGGCTTGGACTCTTGTGCAGTGTCTTATGTACCTAGCAGCAGCTTATACGGTATTTACGGTACCAGTGTCAAGTAATGCTAGTTAGATAGTTATGTTGTCAAAGGATGCTCGAGTTCAACAAAGTCATATGGAATAGCTGAAGGATTTCCATAACGGCACGGTTGGTGGCTTTGAACCAGAAATACTTACCACAACGACCGTCATATAGGCACCATCAGCCCTGCCATTAGTGATCGGGCGTGAGGATCTTATTGCAAGCAGCTTAACTAAGTCTCGGGAGCAAGAATAAACCCGCTAACGTTATCTGTGTACCTACGAAAACCTTGACGAAAAAGTACATTAACCGATCGGACGGCATGGTAAGGTAACATACATAATAAGTGGCAACGGCGGAAAAGGACCCCTGCCAGCGATGAAGCAATTATGAAACTTGATCACCGCCAACAACAAGTTCGCCTGGTGTGTAGTAGGCAGGGAACTGAGGGGAGAGGACAAAGTACCGGTACTTAAAAGTTAAGGTACAGGGGGTTATGGCGGTAGCGGGAGGGGGGAGGCTAAAGACGCCCTTTTCCTTTCCTTATTCGGAGTACGGCGAAGTGAGTATTGACAGTCCAGTTCAGATATCGCGCAAATGGCAAAGTTCGAGGCCCATTGCAACTAACCCTCTTCTTTTCTTGGGTAAGACGTACTTACCATACTAACCTATAAATCAATAACTCATCCGTAGAAAAGTAACTATTAATACAATGTTTCGTGTCCATCGACTGGCATTCATCATGACGCCGTATTAGTCGATCTCAAAGGGTCAAGGGCCGACTAGCTCCCTTGAAGCAGATGCTTAGCTACTTGCCGCCGGGTTAACTTACATACACTATTCTAAATATCGAGTATATACGGAGTACGAATACTTGCATCAAGTTCTTACCTATGAACCTATCCAGGCAAGTAACGTTACGGCTATGTCGCATTTAGCAATCGAACACAGCGTCTCCATTTGTATTAACTGCTCGTAATTTTCCCTCGTGTGAAAAGAACGAAGGGTTGTCTGCTTGTCTTGCTGGAAGCTAACCGTGCGCCAACCCAACCGGACCAGCCGACTGGAACTATCGACAGGCTACTGCATGGTTTGGAAGCCATGTCCCTGTAGGGTGTCGGAATGTCAGCCGTCAGCCATACATAGCTAAGTTACATAACCACTACTGTATTATGTATGTGTAGATAGACCCGACAACGAGAGCCACTGGAACTCGAGAGGTTTATACGCTTTAGATGATACCCAAGTGCAGTTGCCTATTCTCTCCTCTGTAGTTACCATATTGTTAACGCTTACCTGGCTGCCCTTACCCTTGCATCCATCTCCACCTTGTTTCTATCTTGAGGTCCGCTAGTCTCCTCCGTTGCTGTTCCACATTTTTGGACAAGAGTTAACATTGACATCCACTATCCGTAACGGTCGTGGTGTCCAGTCTGCCGATTTGCGACTTGCTACTCCGTACTTTTATCGACCTACGGATATTGCTTTAAAAATTACTTCCAACCTCCCTAGTTATTATTCTGTTAATTACCTTCGCCAAGGACTTACAAATAAGATTAATCTCTACTAATTCGCTACTGATTTATATTTATATATATATTATTATAGTTAAATTATGTATAATAAAACTTGTACATCATAGATAATTGCATTTACCAAGTATATACTAGTAGTATAATTGCTATAACGGTTATAACAAAATAATGTAAGTAAGAGGAAATGCGCTACCTAGCAGACTGGTACAAGGGTATTTACCCGGAAGGGGAGGGGGTTGGCAAAGAATTGAAGGTGACCTTCGTATCCGTATATACATAACTAACTGACTAGTACGGTTTCTTTCAATCCAGTCAGTGCATGCATCTATCATGCCATCCCTGCCTGGATTGTTGATCGACGACGTCTGGTCCATCATCTCCCCTTCTATCCATTCTCCCTCCTTCCTTTTTGCTGCTACTGGATATCACCAACCATCACCACCACCCACTGGCCATTCTTTCCTTTGGGCTTCAGTTTTCCTTACCTTGTTATCATTCCTTACAGTTGACCCCACCCCATTTATGGACGGGCCTTTCTTGTCTTTTAACCATCCTACCTACTTCGTTACCTCTTAATCTATTAATCCACCATCTGTCGTCTAGCACGTATTGAGACTTGACGTGCCACCAAGTATTTACAAAGAGCTGGATCTCGGCCACGACGCTTCAACCACATCGGACTTGTTTAAACCCTCCTCCCCTCCCCACCCCTAAAGTACACGCGACCACTAGCACGTACCAGTTGCTTCAACACATCGCCGCACGCACATACAGCTCTGTCGCGCCGACTAGCATCGATCCATACAACACCAGCCATCAATCACCATGTTCCATACCTCAAGTCAGCGGCCTCACTGGGCCGGGCCAACGAAGAAAAGGCTTCACGAAGAAGATGAGGCTGAAGCTATGGACGGATCCTCGAGCTTCATCGAGCACCGTAACGTAGGTACCCATGCTATTCCAACTCACCAGCTAGCTGGCTAACCATATCCAACAACAGAAACGCCTTCACTCGCTCCCTGTGCGCACCTCACCCACTGTCAATCATAAGCGATGGTCCCACCCTCCGATGATGACTCCTGCTGGCTCCGAGTCGGAAGAGCTGCAACGACCCGCGTCTCACTTCTCTCCATGGTCCTCGTTACAGCGGTCGCCCGAGTCCTCGGTGGATGTGGATAGGGACACAAACATGACAGACGACTCAACGCAGCATCTGTATGTGGGCCAGGTTCAACCTCACGCCGCCTCCGGCCGCATGCCCACCCCTATTCATGCCACGTTTGCCCACCAGATCAAGGGGAGCATCTGGGCCTCCTCCAGCCACGCCATGCGTGGCGTTAACCAGTCTGTCTCCATGGAAGGCCACGGCGCGATGAACACAGGGCACAACCATGTGTTTCCGGCTGCCGCAGATCCCTCGGTACCCCGTTCTCTGGACGGAACGGCTGGCTGGTCTATGATGCAAACACGACGACTGCCATCGCCCATTAGTGAAAGCGGTGGAGAGGAGGCACCGCCTAGCCCAGGCATGATCTTGGACTCGGCAACCCCGAAGCGGCCCTATTTGCCACTTGAGCCCCACTCGGTTAGTCCTGCAGCGGTTATGGTGCTTCATCCCAACCTCGAGATATGTCATGCCGAGGCCGACATGGCCATGATGGACACTGGCGGCGACTTGTTGGATGAAGCGCTCGAGGATCATTCACCTTGCTCTGTACCAGCCACGCCGTGCCCTAGGAGCAAGTATGGTCACTCACGCAGCAAGCACACACTCAACTCTTGGACGCTGCAGCCCGGTATGAAGAAGTCATTCAGTATAGGATACCGAGCAGACTGCGAGAAATGCCGTATGAAGATTCCGGGCCACTTCAACCACATCATCGTCTCATAGATCGATGATGGTGTTATGGAAGTTCATATGCTTCCAGGCGCTAGCCTTTACCCAGAGACGTTTGTGTTCCCAACCCTTGTGTTGAGAAGTCAAAATCGCGGGTCTGCCGGTCGACATTCTTGTGGTGCTCAGCGACAAAGCAGAACCTCTGGCAATGCACATAATATGCTCAGATCAAACCATGCTGTATCCGGCAGTCTTTATGCGATCTGTATATGGGAACACGAGCGGCATCGGTGGACTCGGCACACTGAAGTTGATGGCGAATTGTTCAGCCTCCCTCGTGGCCGGCCCAGACATATCACCCTTTGTGTACGCTGAACCTCGCCGGGGCTTAGCATTCAGACCTGCCGAAGAAATGGATATGCTGGACGTGTTTTGATTCCAACCTTTCTGATCCATAGGGTTACCCCAATCACGCAGGCAATCCGGCCTGAACTTGGTTGGCAAGCCAGCCTTTGCTTTTTCTTGTTTTTTATTCACCTCGGTCGGTGTTTTGCTGCCACGCGATAGAATGGCGAGGAGCTGCGAGATTTTGGTTTACTGCGTCTAGCTAGCGGCATTTCCTTTCGTTGTCTGTTTTCCCACTTGGCTTTTCCGGATCATAATACCCCACCCCACCTACATTCGCTACTGCATTTGCGATTGCTTTCTAGGGCGTTTCTAGGCATGCTACATTCGTGGGGCGAATATCCTGCTTACATTGTTTTCCTTGGGAGGTCTATAGAAAGCTCAGAAGAGTAGCGGGGGCATACTTGGGGGCGAGAGGCTCAGTTGCCACGAGGTCCTGTACAGTGTACACTACGAACACGTGCTTTGCTGTTGACAGAAGCAGATAATGATATTGGAGGATAGAGTCACAGCGTTCATGCTTGATTATGGCTTGCACGCCACATGATATTATCAGTACAATACAACCCAGACAGACGTACGGTGGTTGTTGTGGTTCGGTGAGATCCATTATTGGCACTGATGCTGTTTGTTCCAAGCTGCCTGCTCAGGCAGTGACGCGCGCCTTCTTGTGAACCATTGTTACTCTTCACTGATATATATTATAGATTGGGCACTTGGCAACAAACATGAGGTTAAGTGAATGCTACCCAATTCTACCCAATTCGCCTGTTCATTTGATATACAGTACGAGGGTCTCGACACCTTTATATATAATCAGCTGTGCTCTCCTATACATGTCTATTTCCTGTTTTCATATTCGAAGGGCACCGGGTTCTTCAAGCATATGTACCACCAGAGCCTGATGCCTGCATTACATATCGTGGTGTGGACGGCTCTCTGGCCGGCCTTTATAGCTGCCATCCAGGTCTGACGATTCATGCTCTTTCTGGTTTCGTTGAGATCATGAACTCGATGGCGGCAAGAAAGAGAAAGTTTGTGCTATGTCGGCGATGTTTGCGCGTTGAAGTTCATGCTTTCATCCATTGCAATGGATAATGTAACGCATTATGTGGTGCGTTGCTGAGTCCTATATGTTTGTAGCTGACTATCTATCTACATTCTATCTCACTACTGATATGACACACATGATGGGTGTCACGGCAATAGTGGTCAAGGCCTCACCCAACCTGTCTTGAGACGTCGGGTGGTGCTATATAGGAACATAGCTAGAGACCAGCAACGATGAGCTGGCCTGCAATCTCCAGTGGAATATGTAGAAGAGCCACCATCAACCATCTCTTTGATTTCATTTGGTACCAACTGGAGTACATCGCAGACGTTTCCATCTCCAATCTAGCCTCGTTCAAGGCTTTCAGCCCAAGCAAATTGAGAAAGGAAACACCATGTTCTCCTGACTAGACTCGCCAGGGGCGCTTTCCACCACCTTAACAGCTTCCTACGCTACCTCGACCTTCATATTCTCGAAACCCACTTCTTCCATCAGCTCCGTCATACATCCCCTATTGATTCCATGCCTCTCGACCCCATCCAGCTTCGCCTAGGGGTGGAACCGTCGCGCCTCGGGTCCAAAGTCCTCAAAGTCGGTGAGCGCCACAAATCCCCCGCTCTTCAAGAACTCCAGCATCGTTTTCAGAACAGGCTTCAGATCGGGAATGTGGTGCATCACGAGGTGCGAAGTGACCAGGTCAAACCTAATGCGCGGACCGTCCGGCTCCGCCTCGTTCGCCGGCAGCAGACTAGCGTCTTCAGGGTCCTCGAGCAGCACGCAGACGGGCATCATATTGCCCGGCGCGTCCGATCTCGTGAGCTTAGACACGAGTACATCAATCATACCGTCCGCGGCGTCGATGGGCACAACGCAGCTAGCTCGCGACGCCGTCTGGAGGCTCAAGAGGCCAGTGCCACAACCAATCCCGAGCACGGCCGGCTTCCCAAATTATGCCTTCTTGCCACAGAATACCACCTAGAGATGGATGATGTAATTTGCCATGAGGGACTGTCTTCACCAAGGTCTCAACGATTGGCGCTCCGTCTCTGCTGCCAGGACTGTTATTCTCGATCAGCAGATCGCTAGTTACGAGACTGCCGCATGAAGTCTAGAAACCCTCCTCCAAAGAAGTCTTCCATGCTCGGGATAACTGGTTGAGCAACATCGTAACCAGCCTGTAGGGGCCCTGGCGGCATGGGATAGGCATCAGGAGCAGCGGCATACCCTCCACCACCGTATTTGCGGTCCTCTGTGAGAGAAGGCGACGTACCATGGTCTGCAGGCAGAGGATACGTATGCATTGGCATCTCTGGATTCCATCCAGGATTGTGACGCCTCTCTTCTCTGGTAGCAGGTCCCCGCGCGATTCCCGCTCGAGATTCGGCCCTCTGCCGCGCTAACTTGGGAAACTTAATCATCCATGACTTGCTTGGTGAACGCATGGTCCAGTCCTCAAGCTTTGAGATGAGGGCAATGCCGGCAGCAGGAGATACCTTTGTCTGATACTCGTCGTAGTGGGCCAAGATTAACGCAGCATAACCTATACATAGACATAGATACGTAGGTATCGTGTCCATGACGAACGATGGCATCTCAGCAAAGGTCTCGAGCAAAAGGTGCGCATACCTTGCAGTGTGACCCTGCAGAGTCTGAACATCCTTTGTCGAGGGGCTTGTTTCCGAGCCGTCGAGGGCACTGGCTGCAGGTGACTCGATCGTCAGGTTGGAGAGGAAGGTCGTCGGACTCATTGCCTCGCCTTTCTCCTCAAGAGCACGGTTAGCAAGGATCAGGTACGCCGAGTAGTATCCAATCTTGAGCATCGAAGCCGTGGGGAGAGCTGTAAAGTTGAGTTAGTGGCCACACCTCGCCATGTTTAGGAAAGAACCCTCACTTACATAAGAGATGGTTCCACTTCTGCTTCCACGTCTTGAACTCTTCACATTCGCCGTGCGAGTCTATATAGGATCGACGAGCCAGCTTCTGGTGTAGCAGCGAGTAGAGCAGGATCTCTGCTACGAGCATACCATCCTGCATGCTCGCCTGGTAGAAGCTCAAGAGGATATTACACTGATTGATATACGGCGTCTGGAGGACAGATGGTCTCCCAGTTGTAGCGGCCCAACTGCGATGTGGTGAGTAGGGCATAAGTACCGCAAATGCTAGAAACTTACTGTAGGTGATGTAAGCAAATTGTTGACCACAGATGAATGGCTCTCCGGTCTTGGACGGTGGCTGTTCCACGCTTGATGTTGTTTACAATCTTGGAGAAGCTGATGCTGAGCATGGCTTGCTTGATGCAATAGCCGGTTAGCAACCAGCTGTCGATGTATTCAGGTCCATCCTGTGAGGATCAGTACCCGCATATCATCTCGTATAAACAATACGGACTTACAGCATGATCACTCATCGCAAATACGGCATTAATCTCGGCCAGGTTCAGCGGACTGGACAGGAGTGTTTGACCCAAGGTAATGCGGACTTGCTCGTATACTTGACGGTGTGTTGGCGTACCGCAGAGGTCCTCGCGGTATAGGATAGCACACAGACAACATACACTGTGGAGGAAAGGAGACAATGCCCGCATATCTGGAGCGGACGGTTCTGTAGCATCGTAAACCAAGAGCAAATGGCCGTGGTGTTGGATGAAGCTGGACGCAAAGTCAGCACGGCGGGAACGACGGCATTTTGCCTTACACCAAGACTTACAGTTTGATCAGCTCCTTCGCCGTTTGCTCATCCAGCAACTGTAGCTGGATGAGATCAAGTTTTACGTGCTCTAGTCGCCGGTACCCCTGCGACACTTGCTCGCCGATCTCCCTAAGAACGATGGTGGGTGCGCTCTTGATCCCGAGGTCAACCGGATCGGCTATATCTCCAGGGCTGTCGCCCTCGCTCGACGATTCAGGGTTGGCAGCCTCGCGTTTTCCGGTCGACTTCTTTGGCATTTTGGAAGCGTCACTGACGAGTCCGAATTGACGTGAGACGTACTCAATCATGCCTTTTATCTCCCCTAGCGATTTCTCCTGGCGGCCGAGTCTGCTCTCAATGTTGGTCCTGTGCTCTGCTGGCTGCTAGCACCATGATAAGGGCAGTCTAGTGAAGAGGCTTACCTCTGCTCAATGGTCGTCGAGACATGATCAACGGGTTTGGTGTGTGGGTGAGGCACGTCTAGGGTCTCACCTTTTAGAGAACACTCGATCCTGCGAGTGCTGTTAGCCAGTGAGACGTTTCAAGCCGTCACAGTACAAACCTCAGCGTCACACAGCGATGGCAGGCCTGGGCGCCGGCGTCGTATTCACATCGACACTTGAGCCTTTGACATGATTGGCACGAGAAGACGCGGCGGCGTCGCTTCTGATTGCCGGTCTTTTCATCGGGCTGGGCTGGATCGTCCTTCTCACCGGTCTTTGGAGCTCTGCGCTTTGGAGGTCGTGGGGCGGCATCAAGAGCCTGAGCCTGAGTCTGAGCCTGAGCCTGAGCTTGTATCGTGACGGTGGTAGCATCACCATCACCATCATCGGCGGATGGCTGCATTTGAGGGAGGGGTGCGGCAGGCAGTACAACGGTACGCGAATATGGTATGCTGTCGCACGAGAGGGGAGTCGCAAACTGGGGACAGACACGATACCGTCGGAGAACGCAGGCAGCCCTTGTCTCGCTGCGGACGAAGTCGTCTCTAGGTGAGATGACGGGGAGACCCACAAGGCCAAGCCACTTAGTGCGGTTGCCGACGGTTGCCGACGGGGAACAAGTTACCTGTTTTACCCCTTACCTCGTTTCGTGCCTTCTCTCCATCCAACTCCGTCTCCGTCTATCACATCACAATGACACTACACTACACTGACCGAAAGAAACAAGAAGATGCCGGAAGCATGCATTTCCCAAACGTTTTATCATACGCCAAGGGCGCTCACCACCCATACCTGTCTGTTACTACGAACAGACCCAAGTTCCAACAGTGCCGCCCAACAAAGACAGTGAAAGACCGATGCATCATGCGCTGATCAATCAGTCCAGCACAATGTACTCAATATGATTGACGACTCCAGCAACGGCGTCATCGGCGTCTTCGACAGCCATCTCGCCATAGTCTTCAGCCATCAATTCCACAACCTCGTCATCTATATCGTGATTAACCATCTTGTCGGGGCCAGACGCTGCGTCCGACCGGCTGGCCGTTAGAGATGAACTACCCGACGCGGTTCTCGCGGTGCTCTCGTTGCGCAAGTGGTCGGCCTGCTCCATCACGTCTTCATCATCGGGTATAGGTATGGCCTCTCGTCTGGAGTTGCCGGTCCGCCTTCTGCGACCACGATCTGTGTCGATCAAATGCTTACGGATATGCGTCATCAGCACCTTGACGACATGCGGTGGGAAAGCATTGCCAACCTGCCGCTTGGCCCCAGCACTGTGGAACCAGAAGGTTGCAGGAAAGGTCTGAATACTCGCGAGCTCGCGCAACGTAAATTCACGTAGACCGCTCGGGTGATATATACCCTGAGCACCACCCGTGATCAACGTTCGTGGCAAGGGCACGTTGGCATCCCAGGTTGGCTTTCTGAACTCGAATCGCTTACGAGTAGTATCGTGCAATTCGTCTCGCAAGTTGCGAGGGATCTTCGCCAGAGCATCGGTAATAGTCATAAGTGGCTTCGTTCCGTTACTGCCGGATCCGTTTGCCGAGTGCGTGTTGGGTGGGAAAGTAGGCAGACGCTCGCCTGGACACGCGCCGATCATAATGAGCCGCAGGCGTCGGGCCGGGAGCCCCAAGTTCCAGAGGTGCTCAACCTTCCACCGTATCGAATATCCGTGTTGTGTAAACCCTCGAACCAAGGCATTGAAGAATCCGAGGTGTCGCTTTGCTAGGATTCCAAATGTTTCCTCTAGTGTGAAGATCCGAGGCCGGATTTTCTTAACGAGGTCCTGACAAGCGAATAGGACGGCGATGTTCTGGGCGTCACTGTAATACTTAAGCGTTAGTATCTACTTCAACACCGAAGAGGATGAAAGACGAATAGAATTCGAGAGTCGCTTACTCCTTTCCAGCTCTGGTATGTGCTGGCGACCAGAATTGGCACGGCGGAGAGAGGTGCAAGATATCCAGCGGGCCAACCTCTACGGCACCTGTAATAAGGTTGAAGACATCGTCCTCGTGCAAGATGGCCTCTGGGAAGTTGACCCGGTAGGTAATGCTGGCGTTCTTGTCCATCTCGCAGCCAACCTTGACCTGAAGACCTGCCTGGCGTGCTCCGCATCTGTCGTACAAGTTAGAACAGGCTTTAGTTAACCTGCGAAGTGAGTATCGGTACTTACGAGGTTCCTCCGGCACCACAGAACATGTCACCAAAGGTGTATTCCTGGACTGGAACTCCCAACACCCCTCGCCAAGCGTTTATACGATCTGTATCCGACACCTGGAATCGAACCTTGTGGATATCTTCAGCTCTGAGATGTTCGAGAACGTACTCAGCTGGAGCCTTTTTCCGAGCCTTCGAGTTTTCAGCCCAGATACGCCGGAGACGCCAGCGACAGACAAGCACAGCTTGATTCTCGATCGCTGTTTTATTAGGATAAACGTCCTCGGGGCATCGGTAGGCAGGGAAGCTAGCATTCGTGATTGTAAGGTGCCTCTTTTGGATAACGGTCGATATAGGTATCTCGAATTTGCCCTGTTCAGTCTTGCTCTTGATATCCAGGATCATACAGACCTCGTTCATATGCTCGTGTTTTTCGAACCAGTCGTCCAGATACTTTGTGCGAGTAAAGGGCACGCCGCAAAGTAGGACATCGGCCCCTTTTCTTGAGATCATCTCAACTCTCAAGAATTGTGCACGGTACTTATCTCGCACGTGTTGAAACTCAACGATATCCCCAGGTGCGAGTATGAGGCCGTCAAATTTGATACTGGACAGACTCTCGCGTCCGAATTGCTGTGTTAGACTTGCCGCGGGTACTTCTCTTCCAGCCGATGGATGAGATCGTTGGGGTTCGTCCCCAGTCAGGTCGATGATGTCCTCGATTTCGGCTCTCAGCATTTCTTCAACGAGCTCATTCTCATCATCATCTATGACGATGACAAGTGGATGAAGATGGCGTTTGGTGCCGTATTGCCGAACACGCTGCTCTATGCTGACCTGGAGATCATCGCCAGACGCGTAGTCCTCCATGACGAAGTTGGGCTGGAAGGCGGGCTATTAGTGATATGATTTTGCACGGGCACGTTTCCAGATAGCCGTCTAGATCGGAGGGAATAAAAGAAGGTCAAATTACCGTGTAATGGTGTCAGTGATATGTTTTTTTAGCAGATTTGACTCGCGATGGCCATTGGTGAGCTACTTAGAGTGGATGAAAGCAGGCCAGATTCTGTTAGTAATTTAATTATTAGCAATAGCATCTCGAGGTAGCCCGCTGGACTGTAATGCATCGGAGAAGGCTTGCTGTACGTATAATGCTGAAGGGTGGGTGGCCACTATGCGCAGCAGGAGGGAGGAGGCCGGCCGAACGAAAGGGATGGTAAGTCAAGCCTCAACATGGCCAACGAAATAGGGAAAGGAAATGGTGATATGCGGAGCAAGAAAATACTGACTATTGCTGATGCCAGGGGAGCAGCAGAAAATAACGTGACGGGTGGCGTTTGATCTTTCAGCTCTCATTGTGGTGAGGACAAAGTTGGGGAAACCTGAATGGTGTGCTGGAAGTTAGACAAGTGAGAGCTGACTCGAGTCGTCGAGCAAGAAGTGAGCCTTGGACATTAAGCAAGTTGACACTGGATATATTACCACGGCTTTATTATTCATCGTCGCTATCGCCCGGTAGATGTCCGTGAGCCATACCGTTGACTGGCGACCGAGAGCTCTTGTGTTTTATGCCAAGAGCTAGGTCCGACCCTCTCACTTGCAAAAGGGCTCACAGACAAAGATCACTGACCATATAATAACACCTAGGCCATTGCTTCCCTAGGTATCAAGAAGAGCCTCGGGGTTCGATTCGACCTATCAAAGGAGCAGGTAGAATAGGTTGGGTTGGGCAAGTCTCCTCAGGCCATGGCCAACCAATTATACTAACAAGATAGCGCCGATACCAAACTGTTCATACAGGCTTCTAACAATTCAACATGTTGTGAATACTCCGAAATTTGTACCACCAGAGTACGACCTGCCGTAGTGCATCAAACAGGCTCTTGGGCCTATCATGTTTTAGTACCAAAATTAGCATTCCCCGACACAATGCTTCCAGATGGGCTCAAAGTATGATATAATTGGTCGGGAATTTATCTGGCATAGGTATCCAGAATATGACATTGGCCCAAAACACACAACATCTAACCCCGTTCCGTTCACAAGAAAGCCATTGCAGTCACCGTGGCCAAAACACCAGCAACACCAGCAACACCACTGCCTATCTTGGCTGCACCCGCGGTGATGACGGTGCCAGTGTGGTAGCCATCGGGACTTGTCTCCTTGGTAGGAAAAGACCCAGTCCCGCTAGACTCGGAGAAAGTCGTGCTCAGGGTGGCGTTTATGAGGGGCTGGGAAGGAGGGGCGGCACCGGATGGGGCAGGGATACTCATAACAGGAATGCTCACAATTCCAGTATCAGAGGGGACAGACTCGGCGGGCAATTTTACAGCCCTACGGGTAGTGCCCGAGGAAGTGTACGGTATCCAGAGGGGTGAGTCTCGGCAGGAGGGCTGGGGAAAGTGGGCACGACGGTGGGTTTGGTGATGACTGCGTCACTGGAGCTGGGAATGTCGGCGGTGGTCGAGTAGCTGGAGGTGCCCACGGTGGCCGAGGCAGAGCTGATCAACGAAACAGGCACGGTTGCCGAGAAGGTGGAAACCCCAGCAAAAGGAATAAAAGTGGAAGTCTTATCGCAGGGGATGAGGGTGGTCCCTCTGTGGCTCCGGGTCTCCGGGACGCCCGCGGTGCTGGTAGTGGGCCTCGTGATGGGTGCCGTCAAAGACCAGGTGGACGGGCATATGGTGGTGTAGAGATCAATGGTCTGTGTGTGGGTCTCTGCGGTCTGGAGAGCGTCAGGGCAATTGGCGACGGAGGCCGCGCACTGAGTATACCGGTAGGTGTAGATGGATGTGGCCTTGATAGTGGAGAGGACGAGGCCGGACGCGAGGGGCTCGGAGGGAATAGCTGCGATGAGAGCACCGGTCATGCTAGCGGTTACGAAGGCAGTGGCCGAGGCGGAGTCGGGGTTGGTAATGCTAGTATCTATGCTGGCACTATGTCCGGAGCCGATGCTAGCTGTGCCATTCCGTACGGGACTGGCCGTGGCGGTGCCGCTGCCTCCAACAATGATACTGGTAGGTCGGGGACCGTGGCCGCAATGAGTTACGGCAGGAAGCTCGAGAACCCCGATGCTGACGGTGGGAGCAAGGGGCAGTTCAAGGAGATCGTCTAGAATGCCATCCCCTTCTAGATCCACGTCGAGGTCGACAACGGCGCCGACGTTTAGGCCCCATGACTCCTCAGACACAAAGCAACTTGGGGTATCGCAGACGGAGGCTTCGAACTCGGCCAAGTTGGCGTATACACCGAGACCGACACCAGCACCGATTTCAAGGTCAAGGATGTTGAGATCGAGGTCGACAGCAGCGAAAAGCTCAACACGGAGGCGGAGGTCTGCACGGAGAGTGGTGCAACCGACTTGGACCTCGATGGGGATGATCTCAACGCTGAGTCCGGAGAAAGCTGTCTTCAACAGCTGACCGGTCAAGATGTTAGTCTCGAGAAGAGCAGTCTCGGGCAGTTTGACCCAGATGCCACCAGTGAGGTCCAGAGGCCCAGAGACGCCGAGCACGAGGTCAAGGTAAACCATAGCACCGACGTTGAGGCCGGGAATGTTGAGCTGGGCTGGAGCTTGGGGTGTGACGAGGTTGAAGGCAACCGTGGTAGCCTCTCCAAAGTTCACGTCGAGGTCCAGGTAGGCTTCAACGTCCGTCATGGTGAGGCTCAGCGACGGGATCTGGCCATTCATGCCGACCTTGGCATCAATCTCACCCTTGGTGTAGCAGTTTCGGCATATGATCGAGAGTGGAACACCAACCGCAGCTTCTGCGATCCCGGCGTCGACATCAAGGACAAGTCCGTCAATGAGAGTCTTATTGCCCCAGCTCTTGTCCAAGTGGATCTTGTAGTCCACGGTCTTCGATAGGGCATAGTCTCCGTTGCCGGTAGGAGCAGGAGCGTTCAGCGGAGAGGCGCTGGCGAGGGTGCCCGCCATGGCCACAGCCGTGAGGCCACAGACCGAGAAAAACATGTGGAAATCGAGGTCTAAAAGCAGGTAAAGACTGGAGTAGAGAGGTGTAGGGACTATCTCCAACGAAACGAGTGACGATGACGAAAAGCACTAAGAGTAACGAGAGCTGTACTACGATTAAGCGTGGAGGCTGAAGAGCAGAAGAGAACCATAAGAAAGAAGGCACATACTTCCCTTATTAACTACGCTGCAAGATGAGAGCTGATCAGGCCCGTGATCATCGTCCCTAGCTTGCAGGAGGTTCAGCAATCAAGGGGAGGGCTTGGTGTCAACTCCATCGTTCCAAGTAACTAGTACCGGAATAGTGTGGAAAATAACACAGATCGTCGGCGAAAGGAAATGTGAACCGAACCAGTTGATAATCATTGGCATCTTCCGAGCTACGGAGTACATGGTTTCCGACTGTTATCTGTCGCCGACTGTAGTACACAGGACAGAAGCGGTGTCCCATCTCGGGAGCTGCCGATCTCCCACTGTTGGAGTCGTCATGGGGCAAAGGGAAAAGGTATATGGAGCGTCTATGGGTAGTTAATTTAACTACTCAGTTAAAATTTCTGAACTATCAAAAATATCCCATCGACCGACTGACATCAATGAGATGAGCCGGTCGTCTTGTATCACAAATCGGGTTTCTTCTCGCCCAACGTATATGGGTGAAGCCGGGACCAGCAAGCAGCACGCGTTTAGACAGCCTGCATTTTAATCACGCCCAGCAGCCATCAAGTTCCCATTCCATGAGCTCCAAATGCTGGACCAGATTTAGATCTGCGTTTCTGTCACCTTGGCGCACAGGGTTTTTTTTGGCTTCACCCACCCCTCATTCTCCTCCCCTTTCCAACTATGGACGCCAAAGTCGTGGTACCTATCTTGTTCCACATCGCACCACCCACTCCTCGCGTTACGTATCCTTGTCATCGTTGAGTCGTCCAGATCATGTCTTTTCGAAGAAACCGTCAAGTTCTGCATACAACCGTGGTAGTCCTGGGACTACACCGGCCGGGCGACTAGTTATTGTTGCAGTGGACTTCAGCTTGGAACGGTACCTTTGAAACTCTGTATTCCTAATCATAAATGTGCGTGAAACAGAAGCCCCAAGGGAGCGTTGATGTCAATAAATACACAGCAGGCCACCAGGCCTAACCCCGGAACAATGCCATTGGCCATGTTGCGACTGGCTTCCCCCTTTGAAAGCAAATGGGTATCTCTACTGACGGTACAAGATGTCGGAATGAAAGGGACGCCATCATCCATCCCCAATGACCCACTAGTCTTGTGAGACAACCCCCGATGAAGCACATACAAGGCCTGCAACCGAGATAGCCGTGTAAAAAAACTCCCTCTAAGAGCTCACCCGCACTCAATCAACATCCAAAGAGCTTCCGGAATCATCAGCGTTCCCAGCTCTTGCCTTCCACTCCGACATCTCGGCCACAGGTACCCGGCCCCTAAGCCACCTCAGAGTAGCTTGTGTTCCCCGGTCCAAGACGTTCCACCTGGGCACCCTGAAGCGGTTACCGGAAATCTCCAGTCGCTCCAATTTGCCAGTGCCACCAAGAAGACCAAGTCGTGGATTGAGGTGCGCAATATCGTTGTTACTAGCATCGATAATCTTCAAGCCTGCAACAGCTTCGGGATCAAGATCCTCCAAATGATTGTTGGACACGAGCAACACGGTGAGACTCGGGAAATATTCACGCAGGTTGGGGAGTAATACAACACGATTGAAAGATATGTCGATCTTTTGGAGGTTGGGCGCTCGTAGGTGAGTCGTCAACGGGGTCAGACTCGTGATATGATTGTGGGCCAGGTTGAGCTCCTTCAACGCGGTCAGGTCGAGCTCCTCGAAGAGATAGCTCTCACCCACAAGCTGATTGGTAGCCATCGACAGCGAAGTAAGGGTATCGGCAAAAAACGATAGCGAGTTGGGAAGGCAAGTAAACGTGTTTTGACCAAGTCGGACCTCGCGAATTGTTTGTTCGACCGCGATTTTAGAACATACGACTGGGTGGAGGGACGAGGACTGAGTACTGGAGCGATCCAGAATACCGCCGGTTTTGATGGGCCAAGTCTGGCTACTCAGGGTGAGTGATCGCGACCTCGCTGGCGAATGGGGAGCTGAGGTAGGCGGGGTAGCGAAATCCTCATAGTCGGAGCGGCTGTCATAATGCTCGTCATATGTTGGTGGTTCGGGCACTTTTGTAGGGAGTAGCTGGTTGATGCCAACCGATTTTCCAATCGAGTGATCGAAACCGTGGGCAAAGTGCTCCGTCTCCCCCGTCTCCTCTACCGGAAGGCGTTCTAATCTGGAAAGCAGAGTCGTCTTTAACTCCTCAGTTGTCAGCGAAGTAAACTTCTTATCCTTCAGGGGATTTCCACTAATGCGGAGCATGCCGAGACCGTTCATGCGAGCTATCTCAGCTGGTATGATTCTAATGTCATTGCTGGTGAAGTCAACTTGGCGGAGTTTCTCCAGGCTAGTAAAGCCACCCGGTATGGAAGCAATACTGTTCTCGTCGGCTGTCAAGGTGATGAGGCTCTGCCACGAACCAATGTCTGGCAGCGCAGTTATGCGATTCATTGACAGGGTAAGTTGGTGAAGTGATGGCATGGAAAGCGCCCCGGGTGTATCAACTGGAGCCAACATGGTGAGCTGGTTCAGTGACACATCCAGCACCTGCAATTGAGGAAGGCTATGGACTTCGGGATGGATCAAGGTTCCGGTTAACTTGTTCTTGCGAGCAAGAAGTTCGGTGAGGGGAAGTTTCGAGAGGATCTTGAATGGTAGCAATTGGAGAACGTTATCATTCACATTCAAGATTCGCAGCCGAGTCAAGTTCTCAAGGCCCTCGGGGAGAGCAGCGATTTCGTTGCCATGTAGATCCAAAATCTCAAGATTTTCGAGTTTCGAGAAACAGGGGTCCATGACCCCATAAAGGAGGTTGTTTCCAAGCTTCAGATCTCGGAGACTCGCGACCTGGGATATGACCTCTAGACAGTTGTTGGCCAACTTGTTCGAAGCCTACGCATGGTTAGAAACCTCCTTTGACTTCATGCATCACATAATGCTTACCAGATTAAGCGACGTGAGAAACTCAAGTCTCCTCAACCCCAGTGGCAGTGAGATGAGCGTATTGCCGTGCAAATCCAAGCTCTCCAGGCCGCCAAATTGACTCCCTCGGCTGTCTTCGTCATCTGCATAGTCAGCGGGGTCAATGTCGGGGAAGACAGAGTCGTCGATTGTCTCGAATTCATTGTCAGCCGCAACTAAGCGTGTCAAGTCAACGCTCTCCGCCCATGATCCGTCGTTTCGACCAATGAAATCAAGGTCGTACATCTTCAACACCTCATCCGGTATCTTTTTCAAACCCATGGCAGCGATGGTCAGTCTCCCAGATGTACGAGCGGCGTCGATGCGGGATAGCAGAACCTTGCGTTGTGAGCTATCAGAGTGCTTTTGGCCAAATGGACTGACCAGACCAAAATCGAACGATGTGTCGGTCGGGACTAACGTGGCCTCACCGCTTTGAACAGTGGCAGTTGTCGAGACCGGTTTTAAGGCAGCCCTTTTTGCAGCCTTTGCTTTCGCTATTTGGTCTCTCAACGCCGACGAGGATTTCGTAGTTTTGACCGTCGGCACTTCTTCTATAGAATCCACAGTGGGAGCTGTTGAGGCATTAGAAGCACTGGACAGCCTGTCGTCTCCGGAAACTACGGAAGACTTGGCAGATGCCAGAGGAACTTTGCGAGACTGACGAAGGGCCAACCCTGATGTTGCCGCTGGTTTATTCAGTGACGAAATCGATGGCTTCCTGAATAGGCCATTCACGGAAGCACTTTGCTTCAAAGGCTGGGCAGCCACTATCTTGGAGCCGTAGTTGGCCAAGGGCTTTTCTGGACTTGGTGACCGAGGTACATGAGCAGAAAGTGAAGCCCTTGGTACGAATTTGCTAGATACGGTCGATAGCTTGGAGCCGGGCGTCCTTGAAAGTGTAGATACTCTCCTTGTGGGCGTACCCTGAACTGGTGCGAATGGTTGCTGGTAGGGGTCGGTTGTAGACGCTCTCGAGTTGTGATACGTGCTCTCTGGTGGGCCTGCACTTGATCCGGGGCGACTGAAGGACTTGGGGACCGTCCCGCTTGACCCAGGGCGATTCCGCGATACAACTGATGGACCGGTAGATGCGTCGGACTGATAACTGGAGCCTGGTCTCGAACCGCCGCTGCCGTTCCGCGATGCTGGCCTCCGCAGCCCCTCAACCTCGAAAAAATTGGACCCTCTGCGTTTGCTAGCTGGGGACGAAGGCAGCTGTGAGAGTGTCTCGAGTGTGCGTTCGGCAAGGGACGGCACAGGTTTCCTCGCCTGGGTCCGGATGGAATCAAAGGAAGTAATACCTTCTCCAATGGTACTCGTCAATGGGCGTAAGACATCTTCGGCATCCTCTTCAACCACAGCCGACTCTGTATAGGCCTGGGGACTAGCAGCCGCCGGCCTGCCAAAGTGACTAGACGGCCGCTTGTGCAGAGCAGTTGGCGGTTTGGAGCGGGTGCCATCTTCGGATTCGGTAGGCGTACCTGAGATGCGCCTGACGGGCTCGCGAGAAATGCTCCGACTCCTCGTGGTTGAGGTTCCCCGAATGGCGGCCTGCGAGCTTACTGGAGGTGCTACTAACCGTGAAGACCTTCGGAAGTTGCTGATGGTGGGGTTCGTGGTGGTAGTGCACGTGTTGAGTTGATCTCGTGACGCGACTGGTCGTAGACGCGGCGGCGTGGATGTCGCTCCTGACCTCAAAGAATCCTTGGATGGAGCTGGTCGCAGGCCCGTGGTGGGAACGGCCGTAGCGCGCGGCATAGGCAGTCGTGAGGTTGGGCGTGGAATGCCTCCGACACGGTTTGTCGTTACCGTGCTTTGGCATTTGTCGTCCATGTTGGAAAGCCTCGAAGCCCAAAGCTCCCGAGCTTAGAAAGGAGATGTTCCTTGTAACGTCTGGAAGCTCATGCGCGCAAAGGAGCTGGGTCCACGACTCTCCAAGACCGCGGGGACAGAGGAATGCCTCGCGCGGATATATCAGACATGCATAGCCGTGGACAGTCCAGCGTCGCAAGAAGAAATGGTCGAGGGCGGACTACTGCTGCTGAAGGGACGACACGATAATGCGGCGCACAGGTAGGGAGGGGCAGGCACCAAGAGCTGGTGGAACTATCCGTAATGTAGAACCTGTCGTCCTCAGTCAGTATGATGCCGCCCGACGATTCCCATACACAATCAACGCAATGGTGGGTTCTCGGTTATATTCGCTGGGAGAGCCCCTTTACTCAACTCGGTGCCATCCATTTGGGTTTAAAATGATGAATGAAACACAAAAACGGCCGATGGATCCTGGCCAGGCGTCATGGATCCAGCGGGACCCTGTTTAAACGTTCCTTCCACATCTGCAAGGGTCCAGGGCACACCTCCACTAACTCGCCGGCTGCCATTCTGGTCAGGACTTACTGTGTACTGTAGTATCAGCGGGCCACCGGACCATTACCGTACTAGTCCAGTAGCTAGTAGCTTACTACTACAGTACGTACTGCTCCGTACACAGTAATTATGCTACACAATGTAGTAGTTAGTCAGTACCCTATGAGTAATGCGCTAGAATACATTTTGTGGCGGGGAACTGGGCATAAGACTGAAACGGTTGCGCTGAAAAAGCCAATTGAGATTATTCGAACAATAACCACTGAGCCGAGCCATCAGCGAAACGGACTGTTCGTTCTGTTGCGTCTGTCTCATCAATTTCATTACCAGGGTCCACACCCAAAGCGACTAGCAGTGTAATATCGGAGACGTGACGAAACAAGTCCTAGTGTAACCTCAGGAGCAGAACAAACGGTTCATCCCATCCGTGTCCATTCATCCATCCATATGAGCCATGATTCGTAAGACAGCAACCCTAACTACTTGCTGACCAACTTATATAATAAACACGTGAAGCTCTGGTTTTTACGAGAGACCGATTCGAGAGCTGGCATTTTACGTATTTGAGTAGCTGACTTGCAGCGCACGAAATCGGGGCGAACTGAAAAACGATACGGAGTACTAAAAGCGCGTATAGGATACATAGGCAGCACATTCTATTATGTATCAATTTATATACTTGACCAGTGCTATCTGCTAAATATCAAACCCTAATATTGCGAAGCAGCAACACGCAGCAGCTTGTAACATTTTGTAGGTGCAAAGCAGACGACCGTGACGTCGCTAAGAAAGTGACATGTTCGTCTATTAGGATATCCTAGATAGGACTTGCTACGAGGTAACTATGTGCACTTGTAATTTCCAAGCCAGCCGTTTCTGATGACAGCTTCCTGCACGTGTAACTGACCTAACAAGTCTCATCACGGCTGTTTTAACAAGTGAAGGAGGTGATACTACCGGGGACCGATACGGAGCCCCGCTCTTTAATTGCTGTGTACTTCGTAGTTACTCCGTAGCGCCGTTCCGACTGGTCGAGCGGGCCTGATTATAAGGTTCGTCCAATCGTTGAATCAGAAAATCTGGAGGGCTGTCCAAGCGCCCCAGCCTCGTCATCTTTTCTACGGAGTACTTACTGTCTTGTTAACTAACTAGTTGGTTGCTAGGGAATTAATTGCCAGACAGGCCTTCATCCCACTCCACCAACGAGCGGCACATCCACTACTCCGTACCAGTCCACATCTTTGTTCGTCCACGGCGTCTTGCGTTTCTTTGACCTTTAGAATCTCTTTATGGCTCTCTATACTATTGCCAGTATCTAATCCTACTCTCCATCCTACCGAGCTTCGCGGCTGCTGCTCCGTACCTGCCTAAACGACTTGTCATCAATCGGTCCCAACGCTGCCTCCAAGCGACCGCGTCCAAGGGCCCTGTCCAGTGTCTCGCGCCATTCTGCCTCGCGTACAACTGGAACTTGTCGAACAACCCTGCCTGCCGATACCAACATGGAGATACACGCATCACAACCAAACGGCGCCATCCACGAATCGCCCGCAACCCCGCCGGAGGGACCGCCGCTCTCGATGTCACAGTTGTCTATCCCCTCGACCGAGGGACCAGAGTCTCCCGCCCGTGCTTCATCTCCGCTGAAGACGGAGCTGGACGATAAACAAACCCTTTCTTCCCGGGTTATACCGTCCTCCATGACCCCTCCGCCCTCTACACAGGTAGCATACCCCAACAGTACCGGAGCTGGGCAGCCATTGGGATACATTAGCTCCCAGCGAGCTCAGATCAACGTCTTCTCCCCCCGATGACTACAACTCCCCCCGAGACCCCATCATCCAGCGGGCTATGCTGTACCTACTGCCGATCAGCTTTCCGATGTCTCCATTGAGGAGTTGCGAATTTTGTTTCAATCATGCCTGGCTGAGAATGCTCGTTTGAAGATGGAAACTGCCCACCACAAACTGCAATACAACCTTCTCAGTATGCAGGCCGAGGAGGATGCGAAGCGTGCTGATGTTGAGCACGAAATGACCCGCCGCGAAGTCGAGGTCCTCCGAACGACAGAACACTCGCGGCAAGCACGACGCCAGCTCAGTACCGCTGCCGAGTCCACTCATGCCAAGTACCTGCGACTCAAGCTGGTGCATGAGGCGGCTGTGAATGAGGCCGAAAGTCTGAGAAGGCGTTCAAAGCTGGCCAAGAAGGTCATCCAGCAGAAGGAAGACGAGATTGTTAGCCTCACAGATGAACGAGACATGCTACTCAACCGCATTCGCGAGAACCGTGAGCATTTTCAGATGCTGTGCTCCCCTGGAGGCGCTTTCCATGGGGTTCTCACGCCCAAGGCACCCGCACCCGTATCTATGTCTTCTCAGATGCTTTTGATGGGTACACCCCAACAGTACCGGGCCACACCCCGACAAAATTCCAGAGCCGCCCATTCCCAGCATTACGTTAATGTTCGTGACCCGCGCCCGGAGAATGATACAAACCAGGCTGGCTTTGCTGCCCTCTTGCAAGCTCTGAGCCACGACGGCAACGACAACAGCAACAACAATAGCAGCAGCAACAACAACAACAACAACAACAACAACAACAACAGTGCACCATCGACACCCATCTCGGCAAGCCGTCCTGCCCCCCGCATTCCCCTCAAGCACAGTCGCGGCGTCCAGTCACTCTCGTCACTCCCGGCGACCCCGAATGTACGTCTCCGGGCTGACCGTACTACGCTTCTACCTTCGGCTGATCTGGTTCCGCAATCTGAGCCCCCAGCACATTATGTTCCGGCCCGGTTCGTCCCGGAAACAACGACATTGAAAAGCGCGAAGAGGGGGAAGCAAGAGCCGAGAGAGCACTATCTCGGCCGACGAAAGTGAAGAAATCAATCGCGCGGCTCTGGCATCTGTTGCTGCAGCTACGCAATCCTTTATGTCGCATGGATCGCGTGGGTCTGTCGCGCTCTCTCGTGGCAGCGAGGCCGAGGCGGAAGTGTACGAGAGCCAGGCAAGCCAGGCTGCGTCCGAGATGCTTCGCCGAGACCCCCGGGAGAGCTTTGAAGTTGCCAGCTCCGTCGGCTCGCGTGATATGACTCCTGTGCTTGCTGAAAGACCTGCCAAATTGCAGGCCAAGCTATATGCCGGCGTGAATAAGGTGGGCATGGCATCAGAGAAGCGTAAGTATGCAGTGTCGTCGGACGTTGATGATGGCCGCCACGATGATTTGACCAGTCCCCTGAAGAAGGTTAGGCACGTGACCGAGGCAGACCGCCGTGTTGGCTTGGGCATTCAGTACACACTATAGCTGACGCCCCAATATTCAAGGCAGCAAGGATTTTCTTTGCCGAAACATGAGCGCTAAGGCTGATATGCCCAAGGGCAGCTTCATGAACTTGCTGGATTTGCAATAGTCGATCACGTCTCGAGCTCGATGCCTCGTCCTATTGTTCCCACTGAGAATGAAACGTGGCTTAGCTAGAATCCTATCCTTCATATATTGGCAAAATCAAGAGCCCAGACCTATTCTGCTGCAGCAGATTCATCATCCTTTGTTCCATGACGTTATAGTCATCAGTCCAGGCCTCGCCGGAAATATGTTTTCTGTAGATTTTCTCGCCGACACTTTTACCACATTGTTGCTTCGGCCTCACGTACTCCTCTCGTCGATTCATCGACGCGGCTCTAGCTCGGGGTTCATCGTTTAGCCGTTCGCAACAGCCGTTCCCAACGAGCCGGTTTAGTCATCCTACTGTAGTTGTGTCGTGGGGCCGTCGGAAGAAGCCGTCTAGCTACTGTGTACTGTCACCTGTGTACGAAGTACGTAGTGATTTGTTACTACACAGTACTCCGTACTCCGTACTACGTACTAGTTAGCTACTAGTTATCCGTATCCGTACGGAGTAGTTACTAGTTAGTTACGTACTCTGCCGAGTTCAATTGCCTGGGCCCCGGGGCAGCTCCAAATCCCCGGGTGGGCCCGGATGTGTGTTTAACCCCCCACCCCCAACCTGCGGAATGGATCGATCAAGAACATGGATGGCGATGGCATTCCCGGGTCGTTAGTTGTCTCGTTGGCGTTTTTGTTTCCGCGTATTCTTCATCAACCTTTCCTTTTCTAAACCACAACTGGTCTTCATCACTCCCTCCCCCTTTAACTGTCGACAAGCTCGGCGTCAAGTGTACTCTACCCCACCGCCAACGTCACTAGAAGGCCACACACACTTGAGCTCTTGAGCCACCTCTCTCACGATGGGACTGTCCAAAGGTCTATCATCGGTTCTGGCTAAAGCCCCTTCCGACATTGTCATCCTCTCCTCCCTACGGACGCCCGTCTGCCGCTCTTACAAAGGCCAGTTGAAAGATGCTTATCCCGAAGAGCTCCTCTCTGTCGTCCTCCGCGCTACCCTCGACGCCAACCCGAACCTATCGCCCGACGCCATCGAAGATGTGGCCGTGGGCACCGTGCTCTCGGAGCTGGGCGGCTCGAAAGCGGGCCGTATGGCCATGAACCACGTCGGCTTCCCCAACTCGACAAGTCTGTACACGGTGAACCGGGCGTGCAGTTCGTCCCTGCAAGCCATCGCCGCCATTGCCGGCCAGATCCACAGCAATATGATTAGCACGGGTATCGCAGCGGGCACAGAGAGCATGACGCGGAACTACGGCAGCCGAGCGATCCCCGTGGACCTGTGGCCAGAGCTTAAGCAGTCTCCGAATCAGCATGCGCGTGACTGTATTATGGCCATGGGTCTCACTTCCGAGAATGTAGCATCTCGGTACGGTGTCGGCCGTAAAGAGCAGGATGAATTCGCAGTGGAATCACACCGGAGAGCAGCCAAGGCACAGGCCGACGGGTTGTTTGCCCAGGAGATCGTACCGGTGCGCACTCGGTTCCAGGAAGTTGACAAGCAAGGGAACAAAGTGGGCGAAGAGAAGCAGATTGAGGTCACCAAGGATGACGGTATTCGCGCCAACGCGACAATTGAGATGTTGGCGAAGCTCAAGCCCGCGTTCAAGGCGGACGGCACAAGCACTGCCGGCAACTCATCACAAGTCTCCGACGGCGCCGCCGCCACACTCCTGATGCGACGCAGCACAGCGACGGAGCTGGGTCTGACGAGCAGCATCATCGGCAAGTTCGTCGGCGCCACCACTGTCGGCTGCAAACCCGACGAGATGGGCATTGGCCCCGCGCTGGCGATTCCAAAGCTGCTAAGCCAGTTAGGCCTGCATACCAAGGACGTGGACCGTTGGGAGCTGAACGAGGCGTTTGCTTCGCAGGCTATTTACTGCGTGAGGGAGCTCGGTCTGGACAGTGCCTGGGAACAGGGCAAGGTCAACCCAGACGGTGGCGCCATTGCCCTGGGCCACCCGCTCGGCGCAACCGGCGCACGAATGACGAGTACCCTCTTGCATGGTCTGGGAAGGACTGGTGGCGAGGTCGGTGTTGTGAGCATGTGCGTGGGCACGGGTATGGGAATGGCGGGTTTGTTTGTCAGGGAGCAGTAATCTGGCAGACCATGTCGGCTCGAAGCTCGTATGTACACGATAACAGTTATTTATAACTGGCGTCCGGAGTCGAGGCCTACACGCGAGTCTAGCATTGTGTAAACGGCTGAGAATCATGCGCTCTGCAAGAGCGAAGGCACTGCATACGCCACGTGTACCGTAAGTCGCGGCCTAGACGATCCTGGATGAGTTAGTGGGGGGGGGGCATAACTTGATATGTGTGGAAAGAGAGAAAAAGCATGTAGTTCCAAGCTCGCCGGCACCTGTGAAGCCTGTAGACTTGACGGAAGCTCCTGCGAGAAAGGGGGAGGGGGCTCAAATGGCGCGTCACCCTTCTCGTGATTTTCTGGCAGACATCACTTTCCCCTGCTACTTGTCGAAGCTGACGCGGCTGCATCTCTGCCACATATGGGAGATGTGTTGATGGCACCAATCTACGTTCCTATCCTATCATTGCTACATCACAGCCTCGCAACTGCCAGTAGGAAACCGTGATGCAGGTCTCTTGCACTCACCGCTCGACGTGGGCTGCTTGCATTGGCTCCTGTGGTATCGATATGTGTATCACATATATAATTTGTCAACATGTCCTTCTCCTGGCCAACCAGAATCTGCACTCGGGGCAATATGCGTAGATATGGTCATATATCCATCCGCCGGGACGTCCACGCGAGTGCTGCAGCCGAGAGAAGCAAGGGATACCAATCCACAAGCGAAGTGAATATTGATCCAGCCGAGCTACGGCATCGCTCCGAGAGGCTGTCGTGGTCATCACGAGTTGTGAGGCAGTACTTTGCGAGCGTAGACCCACCGCTGTGCATGGCCTTCGGTGGTCTACCTGCTGCACGCCCTGGCAACGATCTTGTGGACTCAGGGACGATTGGACCACCGGAAGAGGAGCAGGCAGGATCTCGCCATGTCTCGACTGAGCTGTATGGCTCGGAGCACATTCCGAGGGGTACAAGCCAGTAGGGAGGTATCAAAGTGTGATGATGTCCGACGTCTACCTAGTTCCCGTTTGGCTATAGTTTCGTTCGAGGCACAAGTGGAAGAGACGAGGCAGTCTATGGGCTAGTAGGAATCCCGTCGGTTAAAAAGGAGAAGATTCTTCTTGGTTACGAGGCTGTGCTGTCAAGGCCGAGTTCCATCGTCGTTGCCCACTACCATCTCATCTTCGACACTGAGATCCACCACACTTACTGGCGTATACGTGGTACCGGTAGCATATAGTGCTGACAGCATGAACGAGACTATCGACATGAACCTTCATGGCCAACCGGTGGTGCACTACTGCAGGCCTAGGGCTGACGCGAGCGTCGCTGCAGAATCCCTACGAACCATGCACATCGCCGTGCTCGAGTGTGAGCAGATGCCGGCTGGGATCCTTGCCACTCGAGGAAACTTCACTCAGATATTCCAAAGGTGGCTCGTGTCTGGCACCAGGAAGCTGAACGATGGCAGACGAGACAAGGATCGTATCACCATCAAGACCAGTAGGTGGAACGTGGTGGACGGCCACTACCCTTCCAGCCTCCGCGGGACTGATGCTCTGATCATCACGGGCTCTGTGCATGGCGTTTACGACGACGAGCCCTGGATCCCCAGGCTTCAATACTATCTGACAGGTAACAATAACGTTGGTCTATGTACATCTACCGGTACCTACGGGGACGCCACTGCTGATCAAATCGACAGACGTGTACCAGACACAGCCCCGTGTCAAGATATTTGGCAGTTGCTTTGGGCACCAGCTAGTAGCTCAAGCATTGCTGGGTGAGCATGGCGTCCGTGTAGAACAATCCGCCAACGGATGGGAGATTGGCGTTCATGACGTGGAACACAGCCTCCTGTTTCGCCAGTACTTTCCCAGACTGGTGAAGGAAAGGATGCGATACCAGTTCTTGCACCTCGACAGGGTCGTATTGGATACTCCTTTACCACCGAGTTGGCTGGCAATTGGGTCCAGCAAGTTATGCGAGGTGCAGGGCCTGTTCCACCCGGGAAGAGTCTTGACGTACCAAGGGCACCCGGAGTTTGACAGCTTGATTGTGAAAGACTTCGTCTCGTCACTCGGCAAAATCGGTGCGCTTGAGCTGTGCGATGAGGTATTGGCGCTGGCGAACGAGAGCGACAATGGTATTCTCGCGGCCGAGGTCGTCATTGAATTCTTGACAAGGGGCTAGGTTGAATTTCTGATGGCTTCTTTCAGCACGGTCTGAATGTAAAGGAATGTCATGTTTCCGGCCAGTCTGTGGCGACCGTCGTGGACTGCGTCGGATGCGGTCTTGACCGACGAGCTTGGCATTCCTGAGCGGCCACCCCTTGAGTTGCCGCGCACTTTATAACTATAAGTCCTCAATATCCGTCTGCCTACTATCTACATTGACCCGGGTCACCCAGCCTGCTCTGCTCTCAGATTTGAATAAAATATCTTGCCCTGGCATTTATCTACTTTGTTCCAACATGACCTCGGAAATGGAATCGTGCGGGCACTCTCACGACGCACAACCTTCGCAGCGTGTCGGGCCAGAAACCTATGCGCATGGGTTGATATTCAAACTTTTTTCGTGGCTGGAATACTACAGTCATCTAACATTGCTTGAAACCCGCTACTCGACTCCAGGCGAGGTGCTTATACTGGAATACAATGACACAGTCAGACTGCTTTTCCAGGAGTACAGCTCCCGCCCTTCACGTCCTGGTATTCTCTTACTTAGGTTCCTGCGACTCTCGAGAAAGATACGCAACCTATTCCTTGGCTTGCTGATCGAGGGCTTTGATTTCGCCACCGTGGTCATCGCCATTACCGTAGACCGGATCCTGGGGACAGCGCTCAGGCTCCTCGGCATGCTGCCCTACCGCGCCACCCTCGTATACGGCTCACTCGTCCTCGGCTTTCGGTGCTTCTATGCCTTTTTGTCGACACAGCCCTGGTACTACGGCGTTCTGGCTTGCGTGAGCTATGCCTTCTGGGCTAGTTACATCATGATGCACTACATCGACAGTTCGCAGGACTGGAACCCGCTGAAGTGGCCACTCAAGCCCCGGACAGCCTACTTTTCCATACTGGCTTGGTACAGGTCCCCCGTCTTCTGGAATATGGCGGGCGTGGTTGTGATCGCAACCGCTCAGTACTCTGGATTTACGGAGCCCCTGTTTCCGGAGGGGAATTAGGCGGTGGGTGCATGTATCAGACGAATGCGAGCAAACAGGGGGATTTTGAGAAATCCAATTGGTCTTCCATTTCGAAGGTTGGACTGGGCGGTGGAGAGGATAAAATGGGCGAAAGTTGTACGGGCGATTTGGATTTAGGGGTGACTTGGGAGAAAAGGAAAGGGATCAGGGCATGGGGTTCAAAGGATGACTTTTTATCTGCCATCATATTGAAGGGTCCCGAAAGACGCCTTCTCTGTCTATAGGAGTGACTTGCGACTGAACGGACCCGGCCTTGGCTACGATCAGATCCTCAGCAGCCAAGTGCTCATGATCGAGGTACCTAGATTGTAGATGTAGACGATACAGCCATTGCCAGCGTCGCGAGATCTTGACCGACGAGGGTTCTTTTGAGACGGAGCAGCCTGCCCAGAGCTGCCTCTATGAGCATCCCAAGTCTATTCATCCTCGACAGTCTTTACTTGCCGAGTCTATTGTAGCCAGCGTTCAGAGGATTCGCGAGGCACACCTGCGGGGCCTGCTGCTGTACGGTACCTACCTAAGACCAGTATTGAACCCTGAGCAGAGGTATGCCTCGGCCGGCGGACCGGGTACCGTAGTTACTTCTGCGAACTAGAAGACTTCAAACCTCGAGATTTACAATCTACTCCGGCTACATGCGTGATCTATCGAATGGGACGTTCCGCTCGCGTCTAGCCGGCATCTAGCATATTAACCGCCATGTTCGGCAGTTAACATGGCGATACTCTGCAGACCCCTTCTGGAGATCGTAACCAGAACGGCTTAGTTTAGCCGGGTTGTACATGCATGCTATGCTTTATAAGTACGAGATGGATCGTACTTGAGGTCCAAAAGCAGCAAGCAGGACGCCCTTTATCCCCCCACTCGAAAAAAGACTTCCGGACTGGCAGAACCGCTGAAACCGGCCCCTCACGAGCCAACAACAACCACCAAAGACTGTCCAAAAATGAGGTGGGCTAGAGTCGCTATAGCCGCTGCGGTGGTTGTGGAGCAGTATGCCTCCGCCCAATTTGCCCAGGCAGCAATGATGCGCTTCCAGTGCTCACGCCTCGTTGTCGAGCGCGTTGACCCTCTGGTCACACCCGGCCTCGTCCAGTCTCCCCATATCCATCAGATCGTGGGCGGGGATGCTTTCAACGCTACAATGACACCGGTCGACTACAACCCGTCTCTGGAATCCACATGCACTACCTGTGACTACAGCGAGGATTTCTCCAACTACTGGACTGCGAACCTTTACTTCAAGGCTCGCAACGGTACTTATAAGCGTGTGAAGCAGTTGGTCAATCTCGTACGCGTGAAGCCCCTTGAATCATCGACGGGAGCGCTGACAGTCGCGCCAAACGCCACAGGGCCTAGAAGGACGCGAAGGCATGACCATCTACTACATCCCACCCTACGACGGCAAGACCACAGTGACTTCTTTCCCGCCTGTAAGTTGACGGGTCCGGGCTGTGTGTGGCATGACTGACGGCCAAACAGGGCTTCCGTATGCTTGTCGGCGACTCGGGCCTTCGCCAACGAGAGGGGCAACAGAAACAACTGTGCCACCGCTGCTATACCAACATGCTGCAAGACCCATTTGGGGGGGCGCCATGCGTGAGTAGCGAAGGCATGGATACAGCGCAACTTCCACCAAAGGCCTGCGATGGAGGGATTCGGGCGACTATCACTTTCCCAACGCAAGTCACAGATGATCGTCGTTTCTCCGTAGAGGTCATGTCGTGCTCTCGATGAAAGAGCCTCCTGAGCTTGTCTTGTGCTAACCCATGAATGAGCAGCTGCTGGGACGGCCAGAACATCGATAGTCCCGACCACAAGAGCCACGTATCCTACCCGTCGAACGGGACCTTTGAAACAACGGGAACATGCCCGGAAAGCCACCCCGTCCGGCTGCCTCAGGTCATGTACGAGGTCATGTGGGATACGCGAGAGTTTAACGACGCTTCGATCTGGCCCGAGACCGGCGAACAGCCTTTCGTCTACAGTATGGACGACCACACAGGCTACGGATGGCACGGGGATTACCTTTTTGGCTGGAAGGGCGATGCTCTTCAGCGAGCCTTGGATGCGAGATGCAGTCTCAACAATTGCGCGACACTCCAAACCCAGACGCCGGAAGAGGCGACCAAGTGCTCGAAGAAGCAGGATGTCACCGAGGATATCGATGGATGTAAGTGGTCAGGGTTTATGGAGTGAAGACTAGTGACTGACATCAGGACTTAAGGGCTCGAGGCGCTGCCAAGTGCGACCAGGTAGTGGAGGACTGGAGGTCACCGCCGGCGGCGGCTTGACACAGCAGGCGTTGAGACCTTTGTTCGCTGACCAAACCGCAGCTTTGGAAACGAAGATCAATCGGAATAACGTCCGTCCTATTTGGCTCCCTATCATGTGTAACTGGTTCTTGATATATCATATGTTTCTATGAAGGGAGACACCCGAAGACGCCGGTTGTCAAGCTCTCTTTTTGGGTTGCTAAATTACACGAGTATGTAACTCCGGCCAGTTTCAAGGCCAATTCGATTCCCTATCTGCAAGATCCAGTCCACGTCCGATCTTCTAGTACCCAGCCAGAACGGTTCATGGAGTGATGTAGGGATGGATCATAGAACCTTGGGGGTTAGCCATGCGAGAAACGAGTTGAGCGTGAGGCCCCTTTGTCGGAGAGAGTACCGAGAGAGTGATACGCCGAACCCTTGACTGCCGCGGTACGGGTTGGGTGCTGCCTAGAAGATGAGGAGGGAAATGGGGTGAGAGTTCTGCGGCACGCTCTTCGGGCAGCCACCAGGGGCCAACGTGGTGGTAAGTACACATGGCAACCTGTGAGTGCTGTCGATTGAAATTGCCCCCGGCATAGGTTCCCAAATGTCTGGTGGTGCCTGGAGGCTGTTCCGACAGCCAGGTACAAGAAGTCTTTTTCAAGACGTACCTAGCCGGAAGATGTCATGTCATGCGGTACCTGCAGCATAGGGGCGAGAGAATTCAAGTTCATCCATAGGCCCATGCTTTTCCATACCGGTACCTAATGAAGCGTGCGGCTTCCAAACTCCTCATCCTTGAACTCTCGTCGTCGCCGCCGCGAGCGAACACAGGTCACGGCGTGCAGTGCAGAATCTGGGAGATGGGGAGGTATGCACCTTGTCGGATAGGTTGCAACAAGGGTGCCTTGAGGCAATATTGGTGTGCCCTGATTCTACTAACAACCCACTTCAACCTACTTGGTATGCTTCTCGGCTGTGTGTTTGGCCCCCAAGAGTTGGTCGAGCAGAACAGTGCGGTTATTTGCTGCATCATTAAAGTGAAAACTTCGGCCCACCAGACCAATGATGTGCAAGCTCCTGCAAAGTCAGCATTCGCAATAGTTTCTCGCCGTGTTCTCGCGTGCCGTGCCTGGTCGACGTTCCGTCGGCAACTCGTCGAAACGAGGAACTAGGTAATGAATTCTCATCAGAGGAGGACATGCAGCACGCCAATGATGACTCAGAAGCAGTGAGATGCACCATGCAGTGGTCAGAGTGGTACTGACGGTTCCCAGAACCTTGATATTTGGCCGAGGTGCAGTTGGCTCCATGGCCATCGATCGATGATGGATCGTGCTTGTGACGATGAAGACCAGCCATCCATCCACCATCCACCCACCTATTCCAGGCTATGAACTACCCTAACCTGTATCCTGTAGTGGTCCTTTCACTCCAAACATTTATGCGCTCGTGGTGCATGAATCCGCCCGTTACGCACGCAACGCTCGAAAATGCTGAGTTGAATTCAGTCACGCCTTTTTCCCCATCGTCCGTCGCCCATGCTATACACTAACTGTTGAAGGTCGTTTCCCATCCATGCTTTTGAGATCTTGCCCCATTGAAAGTTCTACGGCTCGCCCCAGATCTCGTCCGCAACCTGCCTTACGAGCGCAAGCTTCTGCTTCTCATCGTCGAGACTGAGAGGGTAACCGCTCTCGTGAGTGCTGAAGCCACACTGCGGGCTGACGCATATCCTCTTGAGGGATTCCTCCTTGGTTTCGCCGCTCCCCAACGCGACGAACTCCGCGGCCTTGTAGATGCGCTCCTTTATAACCTCCTTATCCTCAAGCTCGCGGAGCTTGGTGCTGATGACGCCAACCACGACGTTCTTGTTCTTGGGCAGAAACTTGAGCGGCTCGAACCCACCGGATCTCTCCGTGTCGTACTCTAGGTAGAAGGTGTTCACGTTCAGGTCCTCGAAGAGCTTCTTGGCGATGATGTCGTAGGCGCCCTCGGCAAAGTGACGGCCACCAATGAAGTTACCTCGGCACAGGTGGATTCCGGTGTGCATGTCCGCCGGGCACTTGCTAATAGAGTCATTGTAGAGGTTGATGTAGGCGTCAAGAAGGTCGTCTACCGAAGTGCTGTTATCCTTGTCCTGCTCCCACCCTTGCCTAAACTTCTCGGAGCAGAAATCTATGGAAATCACGTTAGCGACTCTTCCCACTATCTCAACAACGCATCACGGATACTTACACGCCATTCCGGGGTCGTCAAACTGGACATTTCTCAAGCCATGCTTGTAAAGAAGGTCCAATTCGGCTTGATAACACTTGGCAACATCCTTGAAGTAATCGGCGTCATTGGCGTAAGCTTCCTTTGTGTAAGCCCTTCCCTCCTTGTAACGCATGTGGAACCAAGCCGGCGTGATCATAGTGAGCTTGATGTTCTTCCATTCGCTCTCTGGCAGAGCGGCCTGAACGAGACGGAGCTCGTGCACGTTGGAGACGGATTTCTCAGCGTTATGAGAGAGCTTGGTGCCAGCGATGACGCTATCGCCAGGCATGACCTGGCGGTCCTGCTCAATCAGCGAAACGACATCAGGGTGGTATAGTCGGAACATGGAAGCCTCTGCGTTCTCGAGACGGATAGTACCCTCGAGCTCGTCCCAGAAGAGACCCCAGAACCGCGTACGGTTAAACTCGCCAGACGTGACAGCTTTGATACCTAGCTCCTGCTGGAGCTTAACCACGTCGGCCACGGCTCGCTTCTCGATGGCCAAAAGCCCAGCGTCGTCCTGGGAGGAGACGCCCTTATCTCGGATCATTGCCCGCGCCTCAAGAAGGTCCTCGGGGCGCAGGAGCGAGCCCATCTGCTCGGCCCTGAAGGGCGGGGCGCTGTGCAGCTTGCTAGCCATCTTGTTTATGCCTCGGATACTTGGTCACATACGCCAGGGAGTATGAAGGCAAGCCAGACAGGAGCCTTTTCGACCTTTCGAGATGAGGATGAGGAGACGGAACTTTTGCTCTGGTGCGGGGAACTAGTACTGACTGTACTTCGTACGGCGTACCTAGCGGTTTGCCCCCGACGCCCCCCTTGGAAGTCACAACCTCACTGTGTCGGTAGCAGAATCCCGCGAGGGAAAGTTCCGACAGATACTCCGTACGCTTCAACGAGATGAGTGGGTGTTGAATTTTACCCCTGTTCACTACTCATGATCCAAGCGGGGCTGCCCTTGTCAATCTCTGTGTACGAAGTAACTACGAAGTAGGTACTAACTACTGTGTACGTAACTACTCCGTATCCGTAGACAGTATCCGCACATAGTAGGTCAATTAGTGACAACTAGTATTCGTCTGGCGTCTGCTGTCACAAAGTACTTCTTCCCCTACCACCACTGATAAGGTTAGTTAGTCCCCTAAGCCACTAACCCCTAACTACCGTACCCCCTTTACGGATACTTGTGTTCCCTAGCCACTCGTTGGTCGTCAAGCAGGGATGGTCCCCACTCACCTGGCTTTCCATTCACAACAGAAGGACGCAGATATTCATACACAGTACTTCGACTTCCCACCCCTAGCTACCATCCCCTTTGGTGTCGGTGATTCCCTTCCGCCTTTTCTCGGAAACACGGCTGCAACTAGCACAACTCCAAGAGCGCATGTGAAATCACCGCCAGCAGCCAACAGATTGTCAAGTCGACACTCGACGCCCTGTCCCACTACAATCGTCGGACCACTCCGTGGCTATCTATCCGTACTTCGTATCCAAGTCTCTCTTATGGTAACAGTACCGGTACTGCCACGATGCACTTTTTGCCATAACGTGACTTGCAATAGCCAATCACATATCCGTAGACATACGTATGTAGTAGGATTCGGCCCCGCTCGGTTCCTACCGATCACGTTTACGCCTGTACACGGTAACGTTACGGAGTACAGAGTAGTTAGTAAGCTGTTCCTTCTCGATGCAGCCAGATCAGCATGTAAATGAAGCTCCTTGCTTATCTACCGAGGATAGTATGTTAACGTTGGGTGTGTGACCGCGTGTCCTCCTGACTACTTCACTTGCCTACTGTGTCCATGCACGAACGGTCTGCATAGAGTGAGTCTCAATCGTTGACAGTCACGTAAAAAAATACTACAGTAGGTCTAGATCTCCCACCACCAGGGGTTGATCCATTTAATCCATGGCGGCGGCTACTTCGGACGCACCAGGTACACAGTAGTTACCCCAGGTTTTGGGTGAAAATTAACCGTCAACCCCGCACTCAACGTGTCTGGGCATCCTATTCCCCTCATCCCTAACATGCGGAGTGCATGAAGACAGCAGCCGGAATGGGCGAGGCCTTACTACTAAGTAAGTAACGCTGGAGAGTGCCCGCACATGAGTCCATCACAGCAACCTTCACGAGTGACACCTTGCCCTTGGTACCATGATGGATAATCCGAGCAGGACTGTGGCAGCAAACGGCACCGCCTCGGACATCACAGCAGACCTGTGCAGGTTCGTCGCCGACGCCAAGTACGAGATGCTCACAGAGAAGCACTTGGACAAGCTCAAGGACTTGATCGTTGACCATATAGGCATAGCGGCCGGCGCCGCAGCCCTCGCCGACTCCAGTGAGCCCTTCCTCAAAGCCGTCCACGCCCTGCACGGAAATACAGGCCAGTCCACCGTCTACACAAAGGGCAAGAAGTTCCTGCCACAGTGGGCCGGTTTCCTGAACGCCGCCTACTCGCATAGCTTCGATTTCGATGATACGCATGCCGCCTCGATTTTGCATCCTGGTGCTACTGCGATCCCCGCTGCGTTGGCTCAGGCAGAGCTGTGGAAAAGCGACGGCAAGACCTTTTTGTTGGCCACCGCTGTAGGGTACGAGATCACTACCAGAATTGGTCGTGGTGAGTTGGCGCGCTGGCGCTCCCCTTTCCTGTGAAGCAAGGCCCCTGACCAGGCTGTCAAAGGCCTCAACTTCGGCGGCTACTCGCGCGGCTTTCACAATACGGCCACCGCCGGCATCTTCGGGGCCGTTGCCGCCATCTCCAAGATCAAGGGGTTCTCAGCAGCCCAAGTCGAGACGGCCTTCGGACTTGCGCTCTCGCAGGCCAGCGGCTCCATGCAGTTCCTCGAGAATGGGTCATGGAACAAGCGTCTGCACCCCGGATTCGCCGTCCATAACGCATTCGTCGCTGTTGCCTTGACAGAGGCGGGTGTCACAGGCGCTGCGAAGCCCATCGAAGGCAAGTATGGCGTATTGCACGCCTTCTCGACGACGTCCACGAGTAGGGGCATGACAGAAGGCCTTGGCACAAAGTGGATTTTTGCCTCCACGGCGATGAAGCCCTTCCCGGCCTGCAGAATGACGCATTCCGCAATCGAGATCGTCGCCAAGGTCTCACAGGAGTCCAAAGACAAAACCATAGAGAGTTTTACTGTTGAGCTCTCGCCCGGCTGCTTTCCAATAGTCGCCCATGGTGATCCAAACAAGAGACAGCCCAAGACGATCGTCGACGCGCAATTCAGTATCTACTACCAGATCGCCATGGCCTGGCTGCACGGACAAGAAATTGGCTGGACCATGTACGAGAAGCTGGGCGATCCGGAAATTTCGGTGTATTGCGACAAAGTGAAGGCCGTTGTTACTGACGATGTCCGAGATCTAGAAGCACGCGTCACTTTCAAGTTTTCCGACGGGACTGCGCGTAAGGAAGCCTTGATCTACCCGTCAGGCGAGGATGAGCACCCCTTTTCCAAGAAGCGTGTGCATGGGAAATTCCTCGGCATGACAGCTCCTTGCTACTCGGAAGAGACGCAGAAAGTGATACTCGAGACAGTGGAGAAGATCGACTCGCTAGAGGTTGCAGATCTACTTTGCTTACTGTGACTTGAAGAGGATCTCGAAGGGTTGAGGTCGCAGGTTTTACTGGTGTCAAACTCGGTGGGTGGCTGTCGTAGTGCTGCGACGCCCAAGGGAATGTGAATCTGTTTGTCTGGGAACTGACTAGTTAGGGCAAGTCACTGTAGGTCCCTGCATTGAATTTCTTGCGTGTGGCGGCCTAAAGTACGCATTCTGAGCTGCATTTTCTTCTTGATGATAATGGGTAATGATACGTCAACGACTAACCCCCGAGACGACTATGCCGCGTAACTTGGAACAAGATGAAGATCTGGTACACAAAGGCGAGGCGTGGGCCACCAACCGCTCCTTTGAGTCTGACAGGACCCGGGTTATGGACAGCAGTTGCGAACCTGCCTCCCAGCTTTACGCCGAGACCAACCTCGATGACTTCGCGGATTGCTCCCTCCGCAGCTCGGAGACGAACCTATCACCTACCCAAGTCTAAAAGAGTGTTGGCTTAGGGCACAAGATCCCGCCCAGGGAACACTCGCTGCGAGGTCCTGTCAAAAAAACAAAAACAAAAAAAACACACACCAATGTACCTGATAGCAATGCATTGGTGTACATAGATCTGCACTTCCAGTTCCAGTTGCTGTTGCGGGAAAGTAACTCGCTCCTTAGCGACTACGGTTTGATGACCGATGTGCAAATATATCATTTGGGCGGGAGAGAACATGAATGCCTGCCTAATAAGGCATTTTAAATTGTCATACTGGCCCTCAAGGCACTGAGTGCACCCTGCCTGCCTTGGCCAGAACGAAGTGGCCAACCACGCGTTTGTTGGCTTGGGACCAGCAGTCGTGCATGATCCAAGGACTGGGTTGTAGCAGGTCTCAGCCTCAGGAGGCGGTTCATCATTCGTTCATACCTAAATTCTAAGCGTTGCCACTTTGGTTCTTTTGCTGTCTGGCGGCTTCATCGTGCGCCTCAATATCAATGGCCTCCCACGGGTAGCAAATCCACACATCGCCCACAGTTCGCGAGGCTACGTAGCGGTTCTTGGCAATCTCTTCGGGAAGGGTACCCTTCTTCATTTTGTCCTTGTTGTGCAAGACGAAGATGCTGAACTTTGTCTCGCCTTGCAGGCCAAACTTCTTGCGGGCCACCTCGACGTCCTTCTCCAGCTCCTTGACGGCGTACTCGAGGGTCGTCCGCGTGTCATCGACCTCGTCTACGATCAAGATGTGTTTGCCGACGAGGTTCTCCATCTCGCCCAGACTGCTCAGGTCCAGCCATTGCGTCCGTGTGACCTTTGTGCCGATCTGCTCGGGGACACCGGGGGTAGTGGCGCCGCTCTTGGGACCGGCCTCGGGTAGCTGCTCGTACAAGGACAGACCGATGGCCTGGATGGGAATGTTGGGCGAGCCGGGCTGCTTGAGGAAGGATCGCAGAATACGCGCGGGGACGTAGCCACCACCGCCAATGGCGATCATGAGCTGCGGTTGGAACTCATCGAGGATGCGCTTTGCCGACTCCTGGCAGAGCTTGTGGACCTAGAAGCAGAGGGTTAGTTAGAGACGAAACGCGGCTTGCAGACAAGAGACGGGATCGAGTCATCCAACCCAAATGTTCCTCCCTTTCCCCTTTCCCCTTGCGCGTGTGTGCGTGCGTGCGCTCCAATGCGATGGGATGCGATGGGACGCGATGCGGGGCAGACAGAACTCACATCGTTGTAAGTGACGTAGACTTTCTCGACCATTTTGACGGTGAACTTTTCGCAAAGATTACGAACTGCCAAAGTAGGATAACGGTGAGAATAGTCTTGCGATGACAGTAAAGTTAACACCCAATACTCGAGTTTACAAGACAGGGCCGAGGCAGAGTCTCGAGGGCAAAGAAAGTCCTCCTGCCCCTCGAGCGAGAGAGAAAATTTAGGCGGGGCAGGCAGGCATTGACAATGAATACCCATGTGCGATGATTGATTGATTTCACCCACCCCCGCCCGACGCCCACTCGTACAGAGGGACCCCGCGCCGGCTGACTAGCCCACCAGTCCCACTCCAGTGCCACCACAGGTCCACAGCAGAGCGGACTGGCCGCTGGCTTGGCTTGTGGAACCCGCCGATGTCCTCTTCACCACGAGAGTATCCGTACTTTGTACCTCCGTCGCCCAACCCGTTTCCCATCTCGACCGACGAACCCCTTCACGATCGAGTTGACCCAGCCCTCGCCGGCATAAGCCCTTGTGCCATCATGATGCCGGCAACGTGCGCGCCGTCTTCCAGGTCCCCGTCGTTGAATCCTTGCTGGGCCTCTCTAATGGCCTTGCGGCTTCCACGGCAGCACAAGAAACAGCAGCACAGGTAACTCAGCATGCTGCCCGCCATGCGAGATCCCGCCGCGAAGGCGTGAGCGACGGTCGATGCTATACCCCTCTGCAATTGCAAGTATTCTGCCTCGGTCAAGACGATCTTGTCAGGAAGAACCGTCTCCCAGACCCCAAAAATGTCCGACACTTTCCCCTCGTGAGTCGGTATGCGTACAAGTGCCACGCAGCCCGTCGTCGCACGCGCCAGGAAGGTGAGAGTGCCGTACACGGCACCAGCAGAGCATGCCGCACTGTAGTTGCTGATGGCCATGCCTTTGCCACGCCGTTAGCCGTCATTCTCCACATGACTGGTTTCCTCTGCTCACCTTGGTTTGAGGCCATGCGGGCAAACACGTACCCGCCAAGCGCGTCCGTACCGATGAGGAGTATCCCCCAGACCTGCGCAACGTGTTAGGACACGGCGTTCAACCCGTGGTACCTCGCATAGCAACTTCTAGAGCCGCTGCTTGAGGCACGCTGGGTTACGCTTAGGTAGCGCGTCGAAGTAGACTTACCCAGCGAAAGTACTCGACCTGGCCATCCTGGTCTGGCTTCGGCTTGATATCGCGGATCGCCTCCAAGAACAGCGGAACAGCAGCTACAACTGCCGCGACAGCAAGTTGTTTCGGTGCTGTTCATCGTCAGTTTCACCATCACTTCGTCACAGATAGTCGGATAGGAGACTTACTCTCTCCCAACACAATGTTGCCCACTTCCGTCACGAGAAGTGGGCATATGCCGAACGAAGATGTGATCAGGAAGAGAAGGATGCGGTAGACCATATTTGCGCCGTTCATGAGAACGATCTCTCGAAAAGTTGTCAACGCTGCTTTCGTCAGGCCAGCAAGTGTTCCCATGCGGATGACCAGAACCGAGGCTTTTGCCCCGTTCATGTGAGCGCCGACACTGGCAGCCGCAGCTCCGGCACCGGCGTTCATGGCCATGTCAATTATAGCTAGAAGACCGAATCCCCAGACCATGGGAGGTTAGCTGTTTATCTCGTGTCTGCGCTCGGTTGAGACAACATACTGGCTCGCCATGGTGCACTATTCATCACAACAGGCGGTGGCTGAATGGTAATACTTCCTTGCGGGATAACCTGAAAATCCCCTCGTTCGATTTCCTCGATAGAAGAAGTATCAGCGCTCTGCCGGGGATACCTTTGGACTTGCGTCATACTGGTGAGGTTGTGATGGTTGGGAGGCTTTCCTTCGGCCGACTTGGAGATTTCAGAACGTCACAAGGGAGTTACATTGAATTCTTAAGTGTCATGTTGCACCCCGGTTTCAGCTCCGGTGAATGGAATCACATTCACCAGAGGCATGAAGGTCCAGTTCTTCTGGCTAGGGCTGAGTCTCTGGCGTGTGTCGGACGTGGTGTGCTATCGAACGCCAAGAAGCAGGGCATTTTCAGCTCTCTGCCTGACGAGCGTTCAGATTGGACATCGTGAGATTTGGTGGAATGGGACTAATCCACATGCAGATTCGACCCGAAAAGGCTATGCAGAGTGTCTCGCTTGGAGTGAGGCTAAACAGTCGCCGGCGGGAGTCATATGATCTTTTGCGGCACTGCCCACGGACTTGCGCTCCCGCTCCTGGGCGTACTCAGCTGTATCAAATCTGCCTAACCGCATCATCTTACAAGTATTGGGTGCGGCCTCTCACATTTCCTCATTGCTGCATTGGACATCTTTCCCCTATCGCCATGTCTGAAATGAACAACCAAACCCTGGGGTTGTGCGAAGGAATCGAGGCGAACCCAGATGTCACTGGAGCTGGCGTATGTCTCTCTAAGAGTGCCCCTAGCCAGTACAATCAGTACAAGCCCTTCACATAGGCTGATTGACGACAGATCCGCGCATCAATCTATACGCTCTGCTTGGCTTCTGGCGTCCTCAAGACTATCATCCAACAGATCACGTCCGAAAAAAACTATTCCGAGTTTTGCCAGTCCCTCAACTCTGCACTGCAACTGCAGGGACTTGCACTCCTCGGCACCGCCATATATCAAACCGTCAAAGGAGATCTCACCCTCTTCCACGCAATATGCGTTCTCCACCTCCTCTCTCTGCTCGGGTTCGGTCTCGTGGCTCAGCGGCGGTACCACGGCGGCGGGCTCAACCGCTGGATCGTGCTTGCGGTGCTCCGAGTCATCATCGCGTGCGCATTCATCGCACTCACTGCCTACATCTGGTTGACGGCGCCGACGTTTGGATCCCAGCCCGAATGTAATGCCTCGACCGTCTACGTCGTCTTCGGCGTCACCCTGCGCGCCACGGACGATGTCTTCCGGTACGTCATCCTGGCGCTGATGGCGTCTATGACTGTCGGATGGGTCATTAGCATGTTGTTCACCGTCCTGTTCGCGCAGTGCTGCTGCGGCGGCGTGAGGTCGGGCATGAAGTGGGCCAAGCAGAGCAACCCTGATATCGAGATGATGAAGAACATCTGGGGGCGTGTGAGGGTGTCGGACCCCAAACACAAGCAGACGGTCCTTTCGGCGCAGGTGGTGGAGTTGCTAGTGCATACTGGCATCAATGTGTACATGATCATCACGTTGGAGCAGATTGTGAACCTCAACAATGTATCAGACGAGGAGAAGGAGTGGACGTTTGGACAGGTTCTGGCCATCTTTGTGCTTCTCGGAGTCGTCGTGGAGGTGATTAATATCTTACTCCCAAAGCTAGATGGCGATGTCACGGAGGCGCCATCGCGGAACGAAACCGAGTTGCAACCTCGGTTGGGTGACAGCAGCAGAAGAATCGTGGAGACTATATAGATCCTCTGCATTGTCTTTCAAGATTTTGACTGCGAGCCATGCAATATGAATATACTCGGAATTTATATGATTCGGTATACAGTGCATGGTACGGTCGATGATGGGCATACCGGATCTAATCTAAGCATTGCGACGCAGACAGTCGCGTACTCGTAATTCGTCTGTTGAAACTTTTAACATTTCCACGTTTTCATTGGGCCCGAATTTCTCTCCTGGCACTACCTACCTCCCTGGCCTGCAAGTTGCCTCGGCAAATCGAAGAGCGCTAAAATTCTCACAAATGTATCAATCCAACACTAGTAACGAACAATTGCAGCTACGCAGCAAGCTGCTTCGCGGCAATTGGGAGAAAGTAAGTGGGTACTTATCCGCCTCTAGGTAGGACCGAAGCTTCCCCGATAGTAGTAAATTAGGCGGGGGAGGAAACCAAACTCCTAACTATCCGCTTTCCGTAATATCTATCGAATTAAGTATATCTACCGTAACTAAATAATTGAAATCTTCGCCGTTTAGCTATTAAATATTTGGATTATTATTAGGTATATAAATTAGATAATTTAGGTAGGGTAGGGCTAATCGCGTATATCTAAAAAATAATCGATACCGAACCGAAAACGAAACTCCGTTACTCTTTATCCGATAGCTAGATCGTAAGTAACTTCCCTTCGTAATAGTACTATAATAACGCTATTTAAGGCTATTTATAGTCGATATTTAGATCTATAAGTATATTCGGAATCGATCCGTACTAAGATCGTGCAATTTAGAGCTAATATAGCAAATTTATAGTAGCGGGCGTATTTTACCCCTAAAAAATAACCTAATACTACTTATCTTTCTAGTTTATTAACTACTACGTTATAGATTTATTTTAGAGATATCTAGTACTACTAATCGCTACCGAATACCCCCGAATACCCCTAAACCGTAATAATAGCCTCTAAGGGTAGTAGTAGTCCTATTTAGTATATAGGTATAGAGTTATCTGCCCTAGGTAGTTTAACTAAAGCGGATATATCCGGCTCTATTCTAGATAATATATCGATCGAGAAGCTCCGATTAATAATACCCTAGTAAGTTAAGTTATTAACTTCTTAGGAGAAGCGGCGCCGTACTAACTTAATTAAGAAGCACGATAAGCTTAGTATCCCCGTAATAGCCGGACCGTCGGTTAGTACCGACCGCGACTTAACGGTTAAGAAAAGGCTATAACTAAGTAAACGGGTACCTACGCTACTATTTAGAAAGCTAAAGCCGCGATTAATAATATCGATAACCTTATTTAAAAGGGTAGTATTAAGCTCCGCGGGACTTCGACTTAATAAAGAGGCTAGCTAATTTAGACCTTTTAGTTATACTAGTAAATAAACGTTTCTTTATACTTATAAAGTTTTATAAACTCCCTAATTCGTTCTCTCTCGTAACCTACTCCTAATAACCCGCCCCTACTAACGCCGAGCCCGCTACCTATACCTACTAAATTATAAAGGCTATAAATAAGAGTATATCCTCTAAGTTAGTTTAGATTTAATATAAGCTTATAAGTAATTATAACCTATCGCGTCCGTTCGTATCTTTATATAAAGTAGCCCGTCCGAAAGTAGATAATCGAGCCTTATAAGATAGTTTCGATTACCTCTAAGTCCTTAGTCTAGATTAATATCCGTACCGCTAAGGCCGCTAATATCGAGTCGATTATAATATAATAACGTAGCTATATCGTGCCTAATTAGCTAGCCTACTAGAACTATAAGGCCGAGAATAGACTATTTCGGTTCTATACGGTTACGAGAGGTATATTAAATAACTCGTATACTAACTATTACTATAATAGTAGCGGTAGTAAGTATTTACTGCGAACCGGTATATATCCTACCTAATATAAAGCGACGGCGCCGAATACTAACTTTCGTAGACTTTAAGCTGCCCCTAGCTACGGCCGCGCCCTTAACCCTAACCTCCTCAAGAAGTGTAAGGCTACTAATAAAGGTAGCCGTACTCGGGCACTTAGTAGTATTAAAAGTATACTAAATAGCCTCGATTCGGCTACTCTTAAGACCCTTAGTAACGTATTCCTTAAGCTTAGCAGATATTAAGTCCTAGATAGGCACGATCGTAACTAAGCGGTATAGAACCTAGATAAACCCCCCCCCCTATTAATTTTTTACTATAATATTAGAGAGAGAGGTATAGGGTACCGGAGTTTAGATACCTATTTATATTTAGGTAATACGTTAATAATAAATATATATCTGTTATAATACGAAAGTCTATTTAACGCTACGAAGTCTACCTAAATATACTAAATTAACCCGAAAGGGACCGAATAACCTCGGGATATATAATATTTAATACGCGATCCCCCGCTATACCTTTAGGTACTAAGAGTCTAAGGTTACGAATCCCCGTTACCCTTAATAAAGCTATATATAGCTAACTATAACTAAAAACCGAAACGCGCTAATCGATACTAATTACCTTAAATAACTAACCCTACGCCTTATTTATTATTATAGTAAAGTATAACGAAACCGGAAACTAATACCTAGACTACGGCTAGGGCCTTCTTCGGTACTATCTTAAAGTAATTTAATCCTAGGGATAATATAAAGATTACTAGTAAAGCTATTACTAATAATTTTCGCCTCGATATAGTACTAACCGAGCCTAGTAACTGCTAAACGCGTCCTATTATATATTCCCTATTCTAGAGAAAGGTTATATAGTAATATAATAGGAGCGCTAACCTTTAAACGTAGCCTTATAGCTAGTATACTACTAGGATAAAAGGAGTTAATATACTCTATCGGGGGTAAAGTAGGAGATTTAGTATCTAATTAGATAAACTTATTAGTAAATAGATACTCTCGAACCGAGCCGGTAAGGTTCTCGAGTATAAATTTATTAATAGAGTTAACGGTAGTATTATATATATAGAGAATAGATCTCTCTATAAATACCGTATAGTTATAGATAGCCGCTAATATAACCGATACGGGGTAGATATAAGAGATTAGATTATCCTAGTTATAAAGAATAGTCGCGCTATTTAGAACCGAAATTAACCCGTTTATCTTATAATCGATAGAGAGACTTTATAACTATTTAGTAAAGATTATATTCTTTAGCTCCTCCTAACGTAATTATATATTCTCGGAAAGGTAGAGCTTACTTAACTGAGACTAAATATATAACCTTTATAGGTAAATATCGATAATTTATAGTCGCGAACCCTTCTAAATAATAGGGAGGATTTATATAAAGTCTCTGCCTAAAAGCGTTAAAATACCGCTAAAAAGATTAGTAACCTCGCGAATATCCTATAATATCCGGTTTACCGCCTCGAAGATATACTTATACTATATTATAACTTTATCCTAGATAATTAGCGTAACCTTCTATAATAGGCCTACTAGATCGGAATCCCGCTAAACGCTATATACTAAAGCGTTATCGATATTAATCGGGACCGAAAACCGGGAATACGCTATACGATTACCGGGAAGTAATAGCGCTATAATACCCGAAAATACTATATAAAGGATAATATTACTATATACTCGATACTAGTAGTATAACGTTTTATATAGAAAGGTTTTACTAGTACCCGCTTAGCCCTAAAGGTAGAAGGCCGCTTTAAAAGGGTCCCGATCGATCGCCGTAATAATTATATCGAATATAATATACTATCCCGTATTTAGCTAGCCTATAGCAGTATTATAACTCGTAGCCTCGGTATCTAGATTATAACCTAACTCGTCCTATAAGATACGATTACCGATAATAGTACCCTAGTCGAACTAGATCTCGGGTAGGCTAGTTATTTCCTATAGGATCCTCGGGCTTATATCTTAATAGATAAGATAAAGGCTATAATTAAGGTAGATATCCTCGATAAGCCCCGGAAGCCTAGGAAAGCGGCGGAGAAACTATAATAGGTTATTATATAGTACCTTGCTATATAAATCCTATATTCGCCTAGGATTCCTAATATCCGATTCTAATAGCGTATAAGCGAAGATACTCTATAGCTGCCGCCCGGTCCTAAATATAGACGATTTATTAAAGAAATTATCCTAATATCGATTATCCTTTAAAAGACTACGGGTACTATAAGCTTCCTAGAATATACGGTATTAATAGCTATCGAAAGAAAGTAAATCGGCGTAAAACCGAGCGCTATAGATAACTATTAAAAGAAGCCGAAGGAAGAAACGCTTACCGGCCTTAAAATTAACGTACTATATCCGACTAATCTTAAACGTACCCTTATATTTCCGTTTAAACTAGTACGAACCCGATTAGTATTAGATATAGTAAATAGGAAAGTCCTAATAAAGTAACGACCTATAGTTTTTATTCCGAGTGTTATAGTTAAACTACGCTAGTAACGTAATTCGGTTTATATTTAGGTACTCTTATAACTATTCGGGTTTATCTAACTCCCGAAACGAAATTTCGTTTATACTAGGAGTATAAACGGTAAGGGCTTAGACTAATAGCTAAATCCTATAGATAAGGAACCCGAATATATACTATACTACCTCGAAAGGGCTAATATATCGGCCGTATAAGTGCTTTTTTAGCTCGTTAATACCCTAATTCTCCGCGGTAATTACCGAACCGGTCTAAATCTTAGCCGAAACCCGATCCGTTCCCTTATAAATATACTTATAAATATACTTAATCGACTTTATAGAGGTATAAATCTCGATATTAATATATACGTTATATTTCCGTAATAGATAGGGATTATACGGAACTACCTATTTATTATCGATACCGGTAAAAAGCGGATCGATCCCTTTGGACGAAGCTCCTCTACGTTTATAGGTAGGATATCTATTAGGGGTAACGACGGTATACTCCTCGAACCGTTTAGGGAACGATTTACTATATTTACTATCGACTATATATAGCGAACTCGGATTTGCTGCGCTATAGGGCCTATAAATTATTTTCGAGAGTATAATCTTCTATAAGGTCTTATCCGGATCTAGATTAGACCTTAGAATCTCTATAGAGATAACGTAATCGATACTATTAAGGAGAAGGAGGTAATTGCGATTTTCCGGGGCTAAAAATATTAAAAGATATATATAAGGGAGCCCTTACTTCTAGTACTTAATAGTCTAGATTATACTAAGATATTCTCTAAAATAGCTATCCTTTATAATATTATTAATTAACTCCTTTCGCTTCTACTCGAAGACGCGTATACCGATATCCGGCCGATCGGAAACTGTTTAGCCTTTTAGTAGCTCTATAAGGATTTCCGGCTACTTAGGATTTATAGTAAAAGTAAGGAATAGAGTTAGCTTTCTAAAGTATCGAACTAAGGCTATAAAGTCCTAATAATATTTATTTATAAACCTCTTACTACCGACGTACGTTACTAGTAGGTACGTTTTATAGCCGATCGCACGTAAATCGTAGTTAGTAGAGTTAATCTAGTCCGAAATACCGTTGCGGAAATACCGATAGAGCTTATCTTATATACCGTAAAGCGCGCTAAGCTAGTCCTACTCGACCGTAGCCTACGTATCGATAATAAACTACTATTATAAATAACTAAGCGTAAAAGGAGATAATATCTGCCGAGTATATAGGAAGAGGTAGTATCGGAACTACTCTTATATAGATATCTTATTATGCTTTAGGTTTCGATTATTAGTCTCGACTATCCGAAGATCCTCGTCGAAGCCCTTCCTACCTCTAACCTAGATTAATAGATAGGTAAGGGGTATATAGGTAGCCGACCGAATAGGGATACGCCTTAGTATATAACCGATAGGGCCCTTAGATAACCGTTTAGCTAGGATAACCTCCCGCTAGTATTAAATAGGTCCGGTAGTATTAGGGATAATAATAGCTACCTTATTAGATATAGGCAAGTTCTCTCGGCGAATATCGGCTCCTAGACGGATAATAAGCTCTATTTTTAGATTAAGTAGAACCTATATAATCTTATCGGAATTGCTAGTAGTAGAAAGCGCCTTAGTAGCTTCGGAAATCTGCTCCCTAGTAGTAGCGTATTACTTCGCGTATAGATTATTATTATAAATCTCTTTAGAGAGTTAGAGGAGGATATTAGGATCGAGTTTATTATTATTACGTAATCGGAATATAGCGGCTTCTTTTAGATTATAGAAGTATAGTTAAGCGTAGATCGGAGTTTCGCTATCCGTAATATCTAAGGGCCTAGTATTATAATATATAGTACTATAGATATAGAAGTATATAAGACCGTTTCCGACCGCACGATTCCTATCGGAATACTAAAGGGATATAAAGGTAAACGTAGCGTTATATTAGCGGATATTCTTTCTAAACGCCTTCGAATAAGGGTCTATTCCCTTAAATAGACTAAGGAAAAGAGGAGGAGGCTATAGTAGTTATTTAAGCTTAAAAATACCTTAGTTATAATAGCTCTCGCCGAAGTTACCTTCCTCTCTAGATTAGTTACTAACGCGCTCGCTAGGCTAATATAGAGTATTATAGTAGGTATATACTACTCTTATAAGTACTTAACGTAGAAGTACGGGGTATATAGGGGTATACTAGGGATTAACTAAGTATAGAACTTAGAGGTTATATCCCTATTAGTACGACGTCGCTTTATAACACGTTTTAAATTAGTTATAATAGGCTACGTATAACTCTAAAAAGGTATAAGAGAGGCGTTATAGTCGACTTCGGTATCGATAGGGATAGTTTGTAAAGTATTATAGCAAGGCCGGCAAGTACTATAATATCTATTACCTCTTAGGAGAGGAACTATATTCGACGGTGCTTAGATAATAAGATATCGTAAGTAGGTATATAAGGACTTAAGAAGATCTATTCTAAATAGGTAGGGGTCGAAATAAGAAAAAGAGTAAGTAAATAAGGAAAGGAAAAGAAAGGGAATAGAGTAATATATATTTAGATTTTAATACTCTATAAAATACTAAAGTATATAAAACGGTACGAAATTACGCGAATAGTAATAAATAAATTAGAAAAATAGTAAATATACTATAAAATTACTCTCTAGTTAAATCCTCTATACTTATTTACCTCTCTCCCGATCCCTTTATACTCTTATTCTTCTCCCGCGCCTAAATAGCGCTATTAGGTCCCTTATAAATAGGATTATAGCTAATAGGTTTCTAAATACGCGCGTTTAAAAGTAGCTAAAAAGGCCTAGACTTAGCCGGCGAAGGTTCTAATTATAATAACTTCCTCCGCTTCGAACCCCTAATAATACTTACTAAAGGGAGCGTAGGTATCCGCCTCGGCTATAGGGATAGCGGCTTATCCTTAATTAGCTAATTAGGATATAGAATCGTAGAAGATTCCCGAATAATAGCGATAATATCCTTAAATAACTATTCTAAAGTAATAAACTTCGCTACCGTTTTTATAGTTAGCGGCTTAACCTTAATTAGCCGATCGGGTAAGAGAATTATAAGAAGCTACTAGAAAATGCTAGCTATATCCTAATATAACCGTTCTAGATTAATAATATTATCCGTTACTATAAATAGTAGTTCGACCTTAGCTAGCCGATCGTGCGAAAGAACTATAAAAGGCTGCTAAATAGAAGTAAGAGCTAGCTTATTTATTTATTCGGGAGTACTAGGCTCCTATTAGGGACGATCTAGCTCCTTAGTAGTATATATTTCCTTATTATACTCTTTACTAGCCTAGATAATATAATATCTTAGGCTACCCGGATACGGAAGTATATTATTTAGATCGTAACCGAAACGTGCCGAAAAGCTAGGTTCTATAAATAATTCGAAGTATTAAGAAAGGTTTAAGGTCTATATTATATCCCGTTACTCGAAATAGTTAGCGGTTAGGTTCGGATTACCCCGTCGGCTAACTTCCGCGCGGTAAGATAAGTATATACCCCTCTTCTAATTAAGGACGATATAGGCTTTAGCGCTTTTAACCTACTTATATATAGAATAGACCTTTATACGTTTAGGAGGAAATTAGGACCGATCGGGAGGGTAAGGGAACTTCGGTATATCTTTAGGAGGACGTATATTAATACGGAAATAAAAGGGGCGAAAGTAAGATACTATAAATAAACGCTAAAGGTATAAGCCGGATAGATAGGATTATCTCGAAACTAGCTTAAAATATTCTTTATAATATCTTTAATAATATAAAGGTCTTATTTTAGATACGAAATACGATATATAATATAGGTAGTAAATAAATAAGCCGGAACGGTAAGGGTAAAAGGAATATAAGAAATAAATATATCCGGATTTAAAGAGATAGGAGCCGGAAAGCGAGAAATAGGAGGATTTAGTATAATACTATCGAGAGAAAGGAGTATAGATATATATATAAATAAAGAAAAGATATTACGAAAGTATATAATCGAGAGCGAAAAGTTTCGAAGACTTTTAAAAAGAGGAAAAAGAAAAACTAATAAAGCCCTAGGTAGGCTATACGGTTCCGAATATATAAAAAGGAGGAAAAGGATAGTTAATAAAGCCCTAGATAGCCTATATAGTTCTAAATATCTAAGAAATTTAGAAGAGGAAATCTTTAAGCTTAGTACTAAAGATAAGTAAGCTACGCGACCGATAGGTCCCGATCTCTAGCTATAAACGCTATAGCTAAGCTACATATTATTAAAACTCTTAAAAAACGCTCTATAACGTAATAACTTTATAACGATAAGATTAATTATTTAATAATTAGTCCCTAATTTAGGGAAATATATCCGGAAGGTAGCTATCGCGTTATATCTATTATAATAGAGAATTTACGGCGTAGAGAAGAGAAAGAAAGAAACTAGTAGGTCAAAATCGAACGATCTAATTGGCTGCTAAAAATCACGTAACTGCACTTTGGGCAAATTGTAATAAGTAAGAGTAGATAACACCGATATCTTGGTGTTGAAACTGGCTGGCACCCGGAGCCGACAACCTTACCACGGAACGGCCCGCTGCCACTTATGGGTCCTTCCTCCGACCAGCGCCGGGCGGCCATCATCTGCGACGCGGCCCGTCTCGTCTAGTCCCATCTTTTCTTACAACTGCCATCTCATCTCTCAGAGACCACGCGTCCACAACTTTCACCAGTTGAACACGGCTACTCTCATCCGGCTTCTCATCATCAGAAATAATTCCACCTCTCCAACACACACATACGCAAAATATGGAGTACTCATTCTTCAAAGCCAACGACGGCACACCTCTCGCCTTCCAGACCTCCCTCCCTGTGCCCACCAGCCCCGGCTACGCTACCGACCCCAGGTACCGCAACCTTATCATCCTCATCCACGGCTTCAGCGGGTCCTCGGCTTACTTCACGCGCAACTTTGCCGCCCTCTCCCAAGAACACTGGGTCGTGGCGCCTGATCTCCGCGGCCACGGCAACTCGGGGCCTCTACCTCGCGGGAGTTCCGGAGGCGGCCACCACGTCGCGCGCTTGGCCGCCGACCTGCGGGATCTCGTGGCCCATCTCCACAGCAGCACCTCCCCCGTCTCCACAACCGGCGTGGGCTGTTCCATCGGCGCCGCCGTGCTCTGGACGTACACCGAGCTCTTTGCCGATGCACCCTTCACCGGGTACGTCTTTGTGGACCAGGCGCCGCTGCAAGACCTCTCCATACTGCCGGGCCTCCCATCGTCCGAGAACTGGGACGCTACCAGGGCGCACAGGGGGTGCTTTGACGAGGCGACGCTGCGCGCTGCGCAGAGGGCGTGGATCGAGACGCCCGACGCGGCGCACCGCGGGCTGGTATCGGAGTGTCTAGGGTATCGCTACCAGCCGCTTACGTCGGACGCGTCATCGGATCCTGTGCCGGGCCGGTCAATGGAGCAGCGGACGCGGGAGGACGAAGCCTCGTTCACGGCCGAGTCACGGCGGTGCGATGGCGTCTGGCTGGCGCGCCTGCTGGCCGACCACACGCGCTACGACCACCGCGAGGCGCTTGAGATGGTCCGCGTGCCGAGCCTGGTGCTGGCCGGGCGACGGACGGCGTGCTTTCCACTCGAAGGCATGGAGGAGACGGTAAGGCGGATCCGAAAGGGGAACCCAGGGAAGGACCTAGTGGGTGACATGGTGGTATTTGAAAGTGGGCATTGGTTGTTCTGGGAGGAGCCGGAGAGGTTCAATGGGCTTGTTGCCGGGTTCGTGAAGAGTACGGACAAGAAGTGAGCGGCGAGGAGGCTTAAGATGGCGGTGCGGTGCAGAGCAGAACGGGCAGGACCTGATTTGACTGGAAGCAGTGTAAATACCTCGTTGCGCAGCCGAGTTAGACGGATGCGTATTTTTTACATGGAATTCCAGATCACCCGGATATCTCCTATCGCTACAGTTCTACACCTTGAGGACGTTGCGTTGCAACAAGCAACAAGCGGGCTGGTCCTCTTTCTAACAACACCCAACTGCTAGTGTTCGTACACACAAGTACACATGTTTACAGCACCCCCCAACACCCCTTAGAGACGACCTGTCAGGTAAGCCTTCTCCTTGCTCTTGGGGACCGCCAGGGGACCGCCCTGAAGATTCCTCTTGGCAAACTCGGCCTCGATTATCTTGAATCGTCCCATCGCCTTGTCCTTGTCACCCTTGGTTACGCGCTTGGTGGCGAAGACAACGTTGGGCAAGCCGAGGAGCTGATCCTGGCGCTGTTCGACCTCTTGAGAGAATGTTTTGGCCTTGGGTGCTATCTTGACGGTGGCAAGGAGGCCGCTGGCGGTATTGATGTCAACAAGCTTGAAGTCGGGGATAGGCTGGCCTGTGAGCTGGAGCACGCGCTTGGTGACCTGCTATTTGGTTAGTTGCTGATGGGTAGACATGGTCAAGGGGGGGAGGTTGGTTTACGGCGAATTTGAACCGCGGGTCGGCCAGCGAGACCTTCTTCCAGCTTTCACTGGCATTTTCCTTCCACGCCAGCGCCTCGGAAGGCCGGGGGAGGATGTACTCGGGCTCGGCAGAGAACCTGCTGGCTGTTGCATCATACGTTTTTGAGATCAAATCATTAGTCACAGCCTGCACATCTCCCACGACGGCAGCATTTCCGCTCTCGTCGATCTGTACATCCAGAGCCAATACCCGATCGTGCTGATCCTTGCCTTCCAAGGCCCAGAACCCAATCAGGTCAGCCTCACTACCTGTCTGCTTGACGACCAGAGCCTCCACGACGGCCCTCCTCACGGCAGCCTCCAGGACAGCGGGGTCCTGAACCTTTTTCTTAGCCTTGAACGCGATGAAATCGCTGCTCGCGGGCCAATGCTCGCGCGACTCCCACCATCTTTCCAGCCCGCCCACCGTCTCGAGGCCGTCGGCAGAGTAGGCCTCTTTGTAACTCGGGTCTGACAGCTCCTCGACGCGCGTTGCTTCGTTGCGCCTAGGTGGAGGCACAAAGGCCACGCGGAACCTTTCAATTTCGGCTAGACTGATGCCGCCCCTCGTGGGCGTGGCAAGTAACTGGTCCTGTAGAGAAGCGGGGATGGCCTCGGAGGTTTGGATTGGAGGTATGATCTCGGAGGTTGCGATGGAAGAGGAGTATCGTGGGGGACTCGGTGTTGCTGCTGCCGCTCTTCGAGTAGATGCCGTGGAGGCTCTGGAGGATGCGCTGCATCGTGCCGAAAGTGGAGAGATTGATGATGCGAATCGCAAGCCCGAGGGCTTCCTTAACCAAGATATCCGACGCATGGTGACGAAATGTGCGACTGGAAATTTCTGTCGTTGGGCAACGGTGGAGGTCGTCTTCGTGGTCGTCGTAGTTGTCGTGGTTGTCGTAGTCGTCGTGCGATTCAATTGGAAGGATCGCTTGTTGCTCGGCGGACATGAACTTTTTTGATAACTAAGGTCTCTCTCTCTCTGTTCGCTGCCAGAATCGGGTTTGCGAGTGTGGCTTGAGCTGGGAGCTCGAGCCCTCTGCCGGACTGTGGCTGGTTAATAAGCCGAACTTCGAGCAACCAAACATCGTCCCCTGTCTGAGAGCAATCGGCGACGAAGAGCATGGAATACATATACATGATACAAGATTTCGCATCTGTTTCAACAGGCTTCTATTCCAGTGGCACAAGATGATTTGCTTACACCATGTATTTCTCCTCCTCGCGTTTCTGTTGACCCAAACCATAGCAGACTGTAAGCTCTCCTCCCCAAAACACTCATGGGTACTAACCCTCTCGTCCACTCCAGCCGTCCCTACCTTTTGCAAGTGCACATGCTTCACCAACAGCACCATCGTCCCTTTGGGTCCTAAGCCCTCCGATGCTACCCCGCCATCTTTACGGTCCCTGAACCCCTTCACGATCGAACCCCGCGCTGCCTCATCGTCATGCACCCAATGCACGCGCGCCTTCTGCCTCAACTACCGTCTCCCAATTTGCAATGGCGCCGTAGAGAAGGATGTCGTCACCATGTGTTTCCAGCGCGACAGCCGCAAGGACATGATCATAGTGTGGACCTTCATCTTTGGCACCCTGGGGTTGCTGGGCTGGGCTGCGGTCAAGAGAGTTCTCGAGGTACGCGAGAGTAAGAGGAATCATGCTGGGCTGCATGGAGGCGGCATTGGGTTACCTACGAGCAATGATGGCGCATAATGGTGGGCCGAGAAAGCTGAGAGAAGATAGGGAGAGCTATGCGTCTGTTGATGTATGATGGCAAGACCACCCCTGAGTCTTGCGCCATGGGATGTGGTCAATCTTACACACGTCGCGTATCCGCTACTTATGAACAAATCTCACGGAAGCTAATTTTGTTGACATGATGGCAAGATTCTGTATTCAGCCGGTACGAATCAAGTTGTCTCCGCTCCAATGCCATCGCATTGTCACCCTTCCCAGGTCAATAAACCTTTTAGACTTCGTCTCGCATCGTTGCCCAGGTGTCCCTCCACAGGAGGTACGAGATATCATGGATTAATCGCAGCCGTCATATCTCACGCCTGTGACAAAGACCGCGCTTAGTCCTCTTCGATTGGGGTGGCTCGGACATCCTCGCCGTTGCTCATTACCGCGCCGTTCTTCTCCCTCCGCTCCCTCACAGCGGCCGCGAGATCTTCGAGGACAGTGACGGTAGATTCCCAGTCAATGCATGCATCGGTGATGCTGACACCCTTCTTCAGGCCAGACGGACCCTCAGCAGGGACCTTCTGGTTGCCCTCGTTGGTGTTGGACTCGATCATAACACCGACAAGAGCCTTCTCGCCCTCGCGGAGCTGGTCAGCAATCACTTTGGCAACCTTGGGCTGGTTTCGGTGGTCCTTGTTGGAGTTGCCTGGTTCTGTCAGTGCCGTCTGCGTACGTGAGGGGCAATGTAACTTACCATGCGAGCAGTCTACCATGATGGCCTGCTTCTGGCCCTTTTTGATCAGTGTCTGCTTGGCAGCCTGAACGCTCTCCTTGTCAAAGTTGGTACCCTTGGTTCCACCCCTGAGAATGACGAAACCATGTTCGTTGCCCTTGGTGCGGGTGATAGCTGCCAGGCCTTGCTTCGTTACACCCATGAAGTGATGCTTCGAGGCCGCGGCGCCAATTGCGTCGATAGCCACGTTCAGGCTGCCGTCTGTGCCGTTCTTGAAGCCAACAGGGAAGGACAAGCCGGATGCCAACTCTCTGTGGAGCTGCGACTCGGTTGTCCTTGCGCCAATGGCTCCTACTGAGATGCAGTCGGCGAGGAATTGGGGTGAGATGGTGTCCAACATCTCGCTGGCAATGGGCATACCGTTATTCGTCAGGTCGCAAAACAGCTGTCGTGACACTCGCAGACCCTTGTTAATCTTGAAGCTCTCGTCGATATCCGGGTCGTTGATCAGACCCTTCCAGCCAACCGTGGTACGGGGCTTCTCGAGATAGGCGCGCATGATGATGCAAAGTTCGTCGGAGAGTTCGTCGGCCAGCTTCTTCAGGCGTGCGGCATATTCGTGGGCCATGGCAGGGTCGTGTATCGAGCAGGGCCCCACAACGACAAGCAAGCGGTCGCTGCGGCCCATGATGATGGCGGCGGCATCGCGACGACCCTTGACTACCGTCTGGAGACCGGCGGTCGTCATAGGGATCTCATCGATGAGGAGGGCCGGAGGGATCAGAGGATCCTGACCGAGGACTGAAGGTTGGAAGTTGATCAGCATACTGAGCGCACGAGCATGAGGACTGAGTTGAGCATGACGAACGATGTGAAGAGAGACTAAATATCGACAGTGTTGCCCGTGTGCCTCAAATCATGGTAGCACAGGAGGGAATCGTGTCTTACCACATGGTCTTGTCGCTAAAAAGAAAAAAGGATCGGCTATACGTACCTCTCGTATCGTCCACGGCGACGAGCTCCATATCAACACCCGTCATCTTTGTTCGTTTTATATACTGCGTACGACCGAACGAGCGAAGCAGGTAGCCTTCTACAACGTTGGAAGAAACGAGAGACGGCCGAACGAGTAGAGCAGAGTCGGGCAAGAAAAGTAATGGGCGATGTTTGCTACGGAGGCGGTGCGGCGATCCGTTAGGCAAAGTCGGCCGTAGAGGTAGTGTAGGAGCTGTTTGAGGACGATGGAAGGGTTCGTTCGAGATGGGATTTCAAGGGAAAGAAAGTACGACTCGGAGGCGGCGGCGATGAGGCGCGTGGGTGGTGTCGTGTGTAGGAGAGGGGTCATATAAATTAATTACTGGGTTAGGGACGTATTCTCTGCGCAGTGACAAAGGTTGTTTGCTAGCCAGCAGCCAGTGCCCGCCCAATCCAAAAAGTTGTATTCGTAACCATGCCCGCACTCGGGGCTTTTCTTTTTGGTGGGGTTCAAATTCTCATCGTCACTCAAGTACCGGTGCCACCACACACACAGGCACTTTCTCCGTACATAGCACACACGCTGCTGCTGTTATGTGTGGTCCGACAGACCAGCGTCGGAAGCTGCTCCCTTGTGCAATTGACCAGAAGGGATACCGAGCGCCGTGGAAGTCTGTAACTTGTAATGTACTTCTCGATTGAGCTGTGGATTGCGCCAACACGATGCTGTGCCGTCGTGTCTGGCATCACGAACCCCTGCTCGACGTGTCCAGCTGAAAAAGCCTCGGTGGGGGAGAGGCAGAGCACAATGGCAGCCAGCCTATCCAATCCGTCCGACGGCCGGCTCACAGTCATTGCCATCCGCTATTCACCGCCCCAGATCGAGTCATAGGCTGGCCGGTGTCGGAGCATTCAACTTGGCGGAACCGTCGACGTTTGAGTCACACTGCCTCTGTCGCTCGTCGAAGGAACTCGAGCACCAAGGACGCGACGTACACAGCAACTAGGAGAAGAAGATCTACAGAAACCAGAATCTGGGGAAACCCTCGCTCTTATGCATCTTCCCGCTCGTCGGGCCTGTCAAGGTCAGGGGAGTCAAAGAGTCCACCCGGTAATGCCTTTACCCTGAGCTGCCCGTCGGCATTGAGTGCGGAATTGCTTCCAGAGGGGAGCGAGCGCTTACACTCGGTATTCATTTCCATGGTACAAAGGTTAGAAGGAAAGGTACAAGCATCAGCGGAAACTGGAACAAGCGTGACGTCCTCGGCTCCATGCCCTCACGCTGTCTCGTCGTTCGATTCGTGAGCCACCGGATAAACGCTGCCTGCATCAAGATCCAGCCCTTGCGAAGGAAGGGTTTGTCATCTAGCACGCGAGGACAAGCACGGCATCTGCACAAGTCGTGGCAGTCAACCAGAGCCAAGATGAAAAGGAAGAGGAATATATCATGCGTATGTCTACGTGTGATGTGTGGCAGGACGAGGTCAGCTTTCCGGTGCCTATCCGCTCGAAATGAGCGACCCTTGCAGAGATCCACAGGTTCCTTGCCAAAGTGAATGTGATGGTACCCGTGATGTGCGCGTCGTCTCTCGGGAAGACTTGTGGCGTCGCGGTGCAGGTTACCGTGTTTCCATTCACGTAATCATACTGGCGATACGAGTTATTCTCTGGTACCTAAGACCTTTGGTATCGTGACCCAGGGTACCACGACAACATCCACCTTATGCTACAAGACGTCGACTGACAGTATTCGGCTGACAGAACGTGTCTGAATAATGATGGAGCAACCGGAAAGAACGTTCGGAACAGACTATGGCTACGACAACGGTCTTGTGCGATTCTCGACAGAGAGTGTCTTAAGCAACGACAGTGTGACTGGTAAAGATGTCTAGTGGGAATGCGTCCGCAATAGCTTGGTAGCCAGCCGGGTTGGGATGCAGGTGATCTCCGCCATCGTACTGACTGGCAAGGTTGGCTGGGTTCGCGCTGCTGGCCAACGTCTTTCCAAAGTCGACCGTGGCATTGAAACTGCCGTCCCCTCCTGCCAGAACCCAGTTGTTTACCCTCTGCCGGGTGGCTTCCCTGGCCGGGTTGCTGTAGCTCTGCCCGTTCCCGCCAAAGGGGGTGATAGTCGCGCCGAATACAGCTATGCCGGCCTTGTGCGCATCCAAGGCGACCTGCTTATATGCTGATATGAGCTGGTCTCCGATGCGTTTCTGCGTACCCGAGTCCGCAGATGCAGTACCGATATCGTTGACACCCTCAAAGATGAGACAATACTTGACACCGGCCATCTGTAACAGGTCGCGCTTGTAGCGCTGGAGCAGAGGCGGACCGAGACCACCCGACAGAACCGTGTTGCCTCCTGCTGCTTGGTTGACGACGCCAATATTCGTCAAGCCGTTCTTCTGCAGCTTGGCTAGCACAAGATCGGGCCATCTGGACGAGATTAGCAAGGGAGAAGATCGACGTGTATGCGATGATTCTACCTGTTGTTCGCATCATCCGTACTCCCTCGACCATCCGTTATGCTGTCACCCAGGACGACCAGAGCCGAGCTCGTCTCCGGCACCCAAGCCTCCACGGCGGTCAGAAAGTACCAGTGTTTGGTGGTAGCCCCGGTGACTGTGGAAGCGTTGACGTGGTTGCCCGACTGCATCCACGAAGTTGTCCGACTCCCGGGATGCCCGGTGATGCTGCTTCCAGACTGACCCTGTTGAGAGTAAAGGCTGACCGTGATCATAGACTGAGATTCTGTCTTGAAATCGACATGATCCGTGTATACGACTTGACCTCGCGGGACGGTGACAGAGCTGGAGCCGTTAAAGGTAAGTCTCGCGAGCGTGCTCGTGTCGATACCATCGACCCCAGCCTTGCCACCGTCGGGAAGAGCGACGGAGGCAGCGTTGATGGGGAGATCGCTGCCGCCAAAGGTGTTTGATATTTGGAACCGAAGCCTATCTGCGCCGATAGACATGTGAAGGGCCTGACGCAGTGTCGCATCTTTGAAAACGGCACCCCCTCCATTCTGTTCAAATTTAGATTTGTTCCGGGTCGACGATTATAGGATGCACAAAAGATACGTACGAATGGTGATGGAGGGAGGTTGGCGGGCTCTACTAACTGCGGCATCGACGTCCAGGTAGCAACCCAATGGTTATCACTGGACTGTCTCTCCGGCCGACCATGCAACGGCGAGGCGGCGACACTCGACACCAGTACAAGTATGGCCCATACGCCAGGCGTCCGTCGTTTCATCCCGAAGAACATCGTGAATAGTGGCTCACGACGGATAAGTGGGAGGACAATGGCGATGCGGCGTAAAGGCACTCGCTCGTATTTGTCCTCCTGCCGGTGATGATTTTGGCGGAGAGTCCTCTTCCGCCGCTTTATATAGAACTCGTCTACGATTGATTAGGCTAGTTATCCACCACAGCTTCGGCACTCTCGAACCTCGAAATTTCAATCCGTTCGCGGTCATGCTGAGGTCCTTCCATGTGCCGTAGTATGCATTTAAGCGCAATGGCGTCGAGCTGGTCCGAATGATATTGGACTCCGCTCACCCGTGCTCGGCTGTTGCTTAAGCCTCACTCGGTGAAGGCTCATATGATTATAGGAACCTGGAATGAACTTGCCATGGAGTAGCGACTGACTCTTGTCTCGAATCAGGTTCAATTCCGACGTCTCGGTATGATATTGCGTGTGCTTCACGTCCATGGGTAGGCCGGATGAGAAATACTCACCGCACTCAGTAAGGCCTGGGTCGAATTACCGAAGAAATCGGGGTTTTTTCCCCATCTCATGTGACCCTGCGATGAACCAACCGCCATTGTCTTCGATATTATGGCTCCGGTTTTATTGCACTTCATGCTTGTGTTCGGGGACCACCCAATCTCCATTGTTGGTAGCTACGTTTCTCTCATTTCGCATCGTCTTACTAATACCAGTCTCAGTATATTGGAAGTCCGGACTGGGATACGGGATAGCATAATCATGACAGGAGACCCAGCTCTGGCGGTTGCAGGTCTCCATGTTTGAGACAGACCTGGGAACCGCGGCATCAGAAGAGGAAACGAGTGAACAAAATACGAAGAAGGGAAAGCGCAGTATTTAGACGTACCGCGCGATGACAAAGTAGGCGAAACATCAATATGTCTCGTTTCTAACGATAGCTTTTCTTACACGTCACGCCTGAATGTGAAAGGTGAACCTATATACACCAGGCACCTTTTCGACTTTATCGTCGACCAAAAGCTCAAGATGCAGCGACCACGTATTACGTATAAAATCACAACTATTTTTGTGGCCATTTACTGTGTTAGAACTGTCACGAGTGGTTTCGTCTGCTACCGCCGTGGCGAATGTTCGGTACTTTGTAAACCATAGTGGTGATGTCGTGCTTCTAATACTGGTATCTACTAACATGGGTTTATAATTTTAGGACAGTGGTCTTCTCCAATAGTCTATCAGAATTCTCGACCTAGGTTCGAAGAGAAAACACCGAGTATGAGAAATATCAAGCTGGTAACAATATGATTCATCGGAAAACCACAACTTGGTTTCACGTGGCCCGCTTTACGTCAGAACATTCACAGGTGACCATCTGCTGTCTAACCAAGTGAATTGATTCGAGCGCTGTGTCTACTCGGTCATCCCAACTACCATCGTATCCTCGCCGTAATTCATTATACTGGAATGGCAAACCAATACCACATCCGGGTCGGCCCCGGCGCCCGGGGCGCACTTAGACAGCCCCGGCCTTGACGGCATTCTCGAGGTCCTGCTCCAGCTGAGCGATGTCAAGCCTCTTTACTTTGCAAGCTGCCAGGTTCTCGGCAACCTTGACCATGTTTTTAGTATGGCGGCCGTGTAGTCGATGCTTAGCCAAGACCTTCAGTCCTTCCATGTTCATGTCGGTACCGCCGGGAACACGCTCGCAAAACTGGTGCCAAATAGTGCAGCGCAATCCTTCCGTCAGCTGAGTATATCGCAAGGGAGCGTGCATACAGATGTTGAAGGCGTCGTCAAAGGTCGCAACACGATTCGTGGTCAAGAACAAGACCCCGGCGTAGTACTCGAGGACGCGAAATAATGCTGACACCATGGCTTTGCGTTCCAGGTCGTGGAGGTTTCGACGTTCTAGAAAGACATCGGCCTCATCGATTAATAGAACGGCTCTCCAATTACACGCCATGTCCATTACACGAGTGAGTTGGTGATCAAGCAAACTACGATTGGTTCCCAGATTTCTAGACGAAACGCCACAGAGAAGATGTTTCACCCACTCGGCGACGCATTTAGTCGTTGGTTAATTCAAATTTACTTGGTGGACTTGATCGATTGCCATAATGTCAGCTTACCGACACCAGGGGGCCCGTCTGCATGGGGGAAAAGGTTCGTAAATTACATTCCACGGACAATTGTGAACCTTGGATAGGCGTCAAAGTAACAGCGCCACCGGATTTCCAACCCAGGTGGAATCAGCCCTCGAGATAGATGTCATGGGGGGTGGTTGGAAATATTTTGGGGGAGTCACCTACGCAGAACCATGACCAGGCCTTGGTCTTGGCCCTTGCCTTTCACGATGTCATCGAACGTAGTGACGCCTTCGCCCCTCATCGCATGAACCGACACCAATGCTTGCACAGTCTCCTCGGGCATGAGGTCCAGAACAAGTTTATCGAAGCAAGATATGCTCCACTCGATCTCTGTGATATTGTCCATGAAGCACTCCATGAACCGTTTATGAGTGAAGGCGAAGCCGCGGACAGCCGCGTTAGTGAGAATTTGGTCTTCGTCGAGAAAAAGTTCATTGATCTCGCCACCTGCCTCGCGTTTCATGTCGCCGCCGTCGGGCGCAATGACATAGCCCTCCCCGGCACCGTCATTATGGCGGCGCGACTCACGTCGACGCTTAGCGGCCTCACTTCTAGCAATCTGCACCAAGTCAATGGTGTCGTTGGGATCAAGGCGGTGATGTCTTGCAGTCGATCATGACTCGGCCAGTAAGGTTAAATCGCTTGTAGCCGCAACCCTCTTCCTTGCGCTGGATAGCGATGCCGTCATATTGCATGTAGTTCTGGCCGATTAGAATCCCGAAGCGCTTTCCACGTTCCAAGAAGCACGCCCAGATCCTCTACTCGGATGGGTAGTGTTCCAGGGGCATGATGTTAAGGTTCTGACAGCAAATAGTGCAGGAATGTCTGGGGATACGCATCACGGTCTGACGCGTACCGAACATCTCGCCATCGTAGTCAACGAAGTCAACCGAAAGCGCTAAGTAAGACTCGCCACTGTTAAAGTACCAGAACTGCTTCAGCTTGAATGCTCGTGGTTGACCTAGAAGGCGGGAGTATAGCACCTTTCCGGGCTTGAAGACTGTGCGCAGATGCTCGTAGTTGATAATAGCCTTGGAATCGTTGTTTACCACGCGTTTGTAGGGCCGGATCTCGTCCTCGAGCGACTTGTCGATCCAGTCGAGGAGAAGCTTGTGGTGACCACGAGATTCCCTCGCCGTCGGCAAAATGCCTCATTCCCTCATCCTCCATCTCGTCTCGATAGAAGAACAGATAGCAGACCGGAAGGTCTAGCTCGACATCTAGCTCAGAATCAATAGGCTCTCCCGGAAAATCGACGATAATATCCTGTAGCAGCATTTTCAGTGGCCGGGGATTGACGTGCAACCAAGTGTAGCTCAAATCGCCAACGTCGACAAAGTGTCGGATCTCACACACAAGGCGTGCAGATTCCACCAGCCGTGCTGCTAGTCTTTGTCGTCCTTGCTCTTCCGCTCAATGGAATGTATTTTGCCCTCGGTGTCGTACTTCCTGTCAAGCAACTTTAAGTCGGATTTCACTCTCTGATCCCTGCGACGACCGTATGTTTCTTGCCTGGGCGTTTGGTCACGGATTTTGGATCGGTGACTCGTTAGACTAGGTTACGTTCTACATGTTACCGGTAGATGACTACTAAGTTAGTGAAGTACGTTATACCACAGGGCCCATGTATCGTGACACGTACCCGGTTCATATTGGATTCATTCATCCGTCTCTGTCATGCCAGTCATGGTGTCACTTACTATTTGGGCACGATCAACCATGAGCCGAACCAAAGGCGGTTGCAACACAGCAGCACACCGGGATGCGGGAGGGATGTGGCGTGCTGGAACTGTGAAGTACGGGCCATGATGCATATGTTTACAGTTGGGCGAGAACTGGCTGCCTACAGCCGCTTGCTATTTCCCGCCCTAGGCGGCTCAAGCCAGATAGCCAGCCAGTGCTGGTGAAGCTAGCTTGTTTGTTGGCGGGCACCGCCCCCCTAATTACCCTGTTGAGATGTACTCCATAACGTTACTACATGTCACTCCGAAGCAAACGAACCCTGAGAACAGCGGCTCCGTCGACGCGTACAATCAAATGACATGTAGGCAGAGCCTTGACCCGGCGCCCATCAGTGGCGTCAAAGTTCTTGTATTTACTCGAGAGTTTTGGCCGTGGCGGAACGATTCCATATTCCAATGGACCTGTACCCCTCGGTACACGGTCAGCAACGCGCTAGATTTTCTACATATCAGGTTCCAATAAGGGACGAGTCAAACACCGCACCTAATGGTCAGGATCTTCTGGGATTCCATCCCGATTAGCTCAATGTGAGTACACACCATACTCATGGAGCAAACGTCATATGCTGACTCCGCAACAGTGGTTAGAGCGTCCGACTTTTACGAATTAACGTATTGGTTATCGGAAGGTTACGGTACGTTAACAACGAATTGCATATGAAGTCTGCACATACTAATGCGTGAAACAGAGTTCGACCCTCGTATCGGGAGAATATCGAGTTCAATTCTCGTGTCCAACTTTCATTTTTGGCCGACCTCTATGGGTTGCCGCTTCCCTTCACGTCTCAACCCGTCTTATTAACAATTGAATTTTTACAATTTCAGCGCTCTGCAAATTTGGCCCCCCCTTTTTTTTTTTTTTTTTTGTTCTTTGCAACATGTTTCTAACTGTTAATATAATATATAACTTATTTTACCATTATTTATCGTAGTTACTTTGTCGTACGCAACTTGAAACTATTTAAAACTGCCTAGTATTATGCGAATCTCCCATAACATCTTGCATATTAATGGGAATTATTCTTGTTAAGAACTTGTTTTAGCGATCTCGTCAAGTAAAAGTTTCACCGATATCCATTTATTGCGTATATAACGGACTGTGAGTCGGGTTACAAATTGAGACCGTTATTAGACTTAGCTCGATAGGATGATCTAGGAACTAAAACTACTATCTCTCACTAAGTGCAATTGCACAACGGTCTAATTAAGCTAGGTCTTGAAGATATACAGACTTTCGTAACCCTGTTAGGTTGTTAGTTAGTGCACATGCAGCGCATTATACCATCCCACTAACAGTCGAACATAAGCGGCAAGCTATCAACGAAATAGCAGTGCCACAACCATTTAGTGTGTTAAGCGACAATTAGAAACGGAGCTTACATTCAGGGCAGTATGCGGGCTCGTTACATACCGTTGGCGCTCTATTGACCGACGACGGACGTCACCACGTTCCTCTCAAGCAGCAAGAGTCCCGGAAGCTTCGCAGGATGGTATCGACTAGAACAGTGATTGCAAGAAAAGAGACCACGTAGATAACAAAACAGAAGCGTCTAGAGAGTAGTGGACACAGTTTTTTTATAGGTTTTTTTTGGATCTGAATGTAGGTACTGGTATCACAATACGGAGACGATTCTAATCTTATGGCTCATTCAAGGAACGGGACTTTCAAGCCTTCTCGTTTACCAAAACATACCGGTATCTTGGCTTCCCATCCTCGAGGTCGATAACGGCTTGGTTGGCATCCTTCATGGGCCTCTCCTCGACCAGACCTGTAATGTTTTTCTTGGACACGAGGTCCAACATCTCCCGCAGATCGGCGGGCGAGCCGATCATGGACCCGGTGAACTTTTGGCGACCAAACACCACGGAGGGGGCAGCGAGCTGGAAAGCGCCATCGTCGGGAATGCCGACCTGGACGAAGTTGCCGTGCTTCTTGAGCAGACCCATATAGTCGTTCACAGGAACCTTGGCTGAGGCCACGGTGGAGATGATGAGATCCAGGCTGCGGGCGTGCTTGGAGGCCCAGTCGGGCTCGTCGGCAGTGGCGATGTAAGCGTCACCTCCGAGGCTCAGTACCTCCGCCCTCTTCGACTCGCGGCGTGAGATGCCGACGACACGGTCGGCACCCATGGCCTTGGCGAATATGATTCCATAGTGACCAAGGCCACCAACACCCACGATACCGACACTCATCCCGGGACCGACCTTGTGGTTCTTCAGAGGTGCGAACCTGAACAGTGGCATGAGCTTCTCAGAACTGACGAGGGATTCAGATTGAACTTACATGGTGACGCCACCGCACATCATAGGTGCGGCCTCTGTTGACTCGATGTTGTCGGGGATCTTGACGACAAAGTGCGAGGGGGCACGGTGGTGGGTAGCGTAACCGCCGTTGGCAGTGCCGCCGTTGAAGTGCTTAGCGGGAGCGCTGTAGGTGAAGACCATCTTGTCGCAGTAGTTTTCCTCGCCGGCGTCGCAGTCGGCGCACTTTCCAAAACGGCTGAGGCAGGAGTCGCCCTGAGCACCAACACCGACGCGGTCGCCGACCTTGATGCCGCCCTCGGCCTTGGAGCCGACGCGGACAGCAATGCCGACAATCTCGTGCCCGACGGTCAGGGGGTAGGGAGTCTGGCCCCAGCCGCTGCGGAGGACATGCAGGTCTGAGCCGCACATGCCGCAGTGGGTGACCTGGATGTCGATGTCGTTCTCCTCCCACTCCTTGGGCTGGAATTCCTGCCAGACCATCTTGCCCTCGGCGGCGGAGGCATCGAGTGCCTGCCAGCCTTCAAACTTGTAATCCTGGGCGGCCATGATGTCTGTCTGGCTTATGATATGAGATGGCGACGAGTGAATGAATAGGATGAAGGGTCTTAGGAGCGTCAAAACCTTGGGGGTGCGATGGGCTTTATCAAGACAGAAGTCTGAACAGACTGGAGTCTGGACCAAGCCCTCCCTTTCCTCTCGCCCGACTGAGCCCACAGTAAACCTGTCACACCGGCTTCGCCCTATCTGTATTATTCAGCATTGATCTCTTCGTTTCGCCTGGCCGTCGCAAATGCCGAGCTTCGAAGAGGCGAGCGTCCATCGCGAGGTTGACGTGCGTGTCTCCCACGTCTGCCATCTGCTTGGTTTCGTCCACGTGCGTCTACGGTTATGCCGGGCTCCATAGCTGGCGATCGGTGATAGTACAAAGTACGACCGAAAAGTCTCTGATACAAGCCGATGCGACCCTTACGACCCTCCTCGAAACTGGCTCGACTGGCTCCCGACGATGGTCCGGACTGGACTTCCCTGGCCATCGCGTGGGTTCGTTGCACTATAGCGGACACTATAGCGGACACTATAGCGGACACTATAGCGGACCCGGATCCTCATAGCTGCGGCCGCTAATCCGCAAGCCCCGTCCAGTTCTTCGGTGGGTAACTAATTACGGAGTACACAGTACTGCGTACGGATACTTCGTTAGTAGTCGATGGCACTGCCAGCGGAGCCTCACGATCAAGACTTTCTAATCCTTGACGCAAGCGTCATACGACTGAAAAGTTTTGTCTAGGCTGACAGCCCGACTATTCTCAAAGCTTGCCACGAGACCGACTGCCACGGACACGGTGAATGTCCAAGGAGTGGGAGTGATACACACATGCTGAACTCATGTCACTCGCTAACTTACATACTTCCTCGACTTCCTTATCCGTATGCTTGCTCGAATGTTGCGTGTATGGGTGGGGGGCCATGCTTGACTGGTACCATCATCTGTACTTCCTGGGTAACCACTAACCACTAACCACAAAGTAACTTCCACTGCCCAAATGCACAGCACCACATGAATGCACAGTCAATGAACAAATGCCCCTCCCCCCTCCCGGCATTTACCGGTCGAGGCTACATTACTTCGCACATGCATACATGCATACATACATACATACATACCTTCACAGTTCAGTACTAGTACATCCAATCCACATGAAACCAGATTGCCCACCGTCTCAATCCTGGGGCAACTTATAATCCCCTTATCTACCTTGAAGTGATTTCTCATACACAGTGTTTACCAGTATTTGCTGATGGGGTGGAAGGCGCTGATTGGGATTCGGGAAGGCGATTCCTTCAAAATATTTCTTGGGCAGCCCCTGTTCAGGCAAAGACGGACGGAGTACTCCGTAGCTCTACGTAGTAACTAGTACTTGGGTGGGGGGGGTGAGCAAGATTTCGACCCATATTTCTAGACCGACGACGCTGTCGCTGCTGACTCGGACTCTCGGAGGAAAGTCCTCTCGGAGTACCCTCTCTTACCATAACCAAACACGCTGTGAACAATCTTGATCAGCACGCTTATCATTTGCCGCGATACAAGGCCATTCTTTCAGGTCCGAGATACAGGCAACTGCCAGTTTCAACACTCGGTAGAGATTCGTGTCATTTGCGGCTTCTTTCTTCCCAGGACTTGCTGCGAACCCGCTACGTCGAGTCAAATGAAGCACATATCGTCGTATGGAGAAGGGAAAAGAGAAAAAGAAAGGAAAGGAAAACACCCCACACAGATGCTAGCTCTTCTGCTGTTGGATATCCCGGGTGTAGGGTGAAAACTGCTTTCGCTTCCCTCAACTTTCAGCAAAACTAAGAGCTTCTTGATTGACTCACATCACAGCTGGACCATGTGGAAACACGACAAGACTGGGAAGTAAGCGCATCGTTCTGCTGTTCGGACTTGTGCGACGGGACGAAGATCCAACGCACCACTTGGCTGACTATGCTGGCATCAAATATCTGACGCCTACTGCTACCCTTTTATCAACTCTGTTACCCAGCTCATCCGAACTCGCGTCATATCGGCAACCGTGATGGCAAATTCCAACACACGCCAGCTCGCCGAATCTCATGCACTGGACGTCTGGCTGGCCCATCTAGACTTATGTGATGGGTCACCAATTTATCCAAAGTCGGCCGCAAATATCGGATCTGCTTGATTCGGAGATTTTATACAAGGCAACTCTCGAGTACTAGCAGCAGTATACCTGCCGTAGTACAGGGGTACATGATGAAGAAGGTCTCGACCGAACATAAAGCCTAAGACGTACTACCCAAAAGCCGACTATGTCCTTATAGCGTTGCCGGGACGTACCGTGGTGGAACTACTGGCGACCGCAGTGCTCCTGAAAATCTCGACGTAGGTTGCCTTGAGATAACTATCGGGGCCGAACCTCGTCTCATCCTTGGCTGGGTGGTTCATGATGCGGAAAGTCGACGTGCTCTGGCAAAGTCCGACAACAACGGCTAACATTGCAGCCTTGTTGGCCGGCGGGACCATGATGGAGGATGCCAAATATCGAGATATCAACAAGTTGTCTAAATGTTCCCCACGCGTGTACGAAATAGGGCACGGTGGTGAGATCTCAATGCCCACCCACAACCTTGGCCAATAACCCGGGCCAGCACTTCCACGCAGCATATGCAAGTAATTGACGCGGCGAATGCAGTTGTGGATGGGTAGCGACCTCCAAACGTGCCCAAAGCCACATTCACGGATAGCATCACGACCGATTACATCTGCTTGTAGTTTCTGTAGGGCCCAGGCTGGTTGCACAGTTCGGGTGGCAAATAGTTGCGGCATGCCTACGAAGTACCTTGCCAGCAAATGGATGCTTGAAGTCTGTAACCGCAAGTTGGATAGGGTAACATGCTGGCTGTGTTCCTGTTCTAGTTTCACCATCTACACAGATACGAACCCTTCATTGGAATGAATTGCGTTCACCCAAGGACTTCCAGGGTTGAAAAAGACGAGGACCTGATTGGGTGGGCAGAGACTGATTGTGTTTATGCACTCTATGAATCAGGTTGATTACGCTGTTTCTGCATCGATCCTTGGCCAGGCTGTGTGTGTTCGTTTGCCCTTTTGCAGCAGCAGCTTTCCCCCGTTTTCCATACCACTCGCAGCGCTTGACCAACGTGTGTACTCATTTGGTCTTTTTCCCCCAGCAGCAGCCTCCCCCCATTTCCCATACCGTCGGTAGGCAGACCCCATCACCGTAGGCACGAGGGTTGCAATATTTTTGCCGAGTATTCCAGCATTTGCTTTCCGGAGACATCAATACCGGCCACCCAACCCCCAGCTTCCCACGCCATCTCACAGACTCACACCAGACCCAGCTTCGAAGTCATCCAGGTGAGTACATGCCCAGCTATACTGTCTTACTCCCCTTTGGCTTTTACTGACCTACATCAGATCAGCCTTGCCTCCAACATGGTGGATATATCCCAACGCCGTCAAAAGCCGGCCAATCGCGCCAAAGTCATCGAGGAGATTAAGAATATATTTGCCACCAAGCTGGCCGCTGTCACGCCTGCTGCCGGCAACAAGTTCCGCAGCCGCTGCAACTACTGCGAGAAACCGGGCAGAGACTATTGTGCCAAGTGCAAGAGTGCCTCGTACTGCTCGCGCGATTGCCAGGTCGAGGACTGGCCCTCCCACAAGATCCTCTGCAATGGCTTTGCTGGCTTCACAAACGAGATGCGCCCTTCCGACTCTCACGTCCGCGGCGTGCTATTTCCCGCCAACGCTATGCAGCCCAGGAACGTCTGGATCCAGCAAAAGGTCGTCAATGGCGAGACTACCATCATGGCCGACAAGCACATTGGACCCTACCGCCTTGACTTCTGGCTATGGTCTGTCAATGAGGCACTCAAGCAGACCGGTCACGACAACCTGGGCCACGGCCTAATCGCCCTCGCCGCCACCAGCAGTCACAGCGCCGACGTGTCTCTCAACAAGAGCATCCTCATGCTGGGCAAGCCAGGCCACATGGCAGCTCGCTTCGGTCACCAGATCTTCCTCGCCACCAAGATAGCACCCAAGCACCCCACCAAGGTGATCCTGGACGACGTCGACTTTCGTGACTTCCGTCACGCTTTAGACTACCTCCAGCTGCACGACCACAACCCGTGCGCCGTGGCGGTGGATCGGATGCCGGGCAAGTGCGTCATACGTGCGCTCATGATGCACTGCGATGGCTCGCTGATGCGCTACATGGGCTATGGCCTGCAGGACGCTATGGATCACGTCATGATCTGGCTCAAGACAGGCTCTGGCGAAGAGGACAGTCCCATCGAGCAGGAACAGGCCCAGGGCGCAAACAAGGTCGGCCTCGAGTGGTTCGTGCGCCGTGTCTACAACAAGGGCGAGTGGGCGTGCGAGGACAACAATGCCGCCACGCTGCGCAACCGTGCTGCACGGCACCTATTCCGCCGCGATGAAGCCTGGAATGTCAACCACAACCTGCGCCGCGGTGTCGCAGTCCGCAGCGTCGAGGAATCGAGACAGCAGCACATTGGTACGGTCCTGCTCTTCGACAAGCACGGAGGCCGCATTGAGGCGGCGCATGTCAAGGCCCTCAATGCGTTCCTAGATAGCGTGTCCCATCTGCAGCCCAGGATACTGGGCGAAGACGTCGACGATCAGGACCTGTGGGTCGGCCCGGATGCCCACGGACGCGACGTCGCGAAAGCGGCTTTTAGGAAGTTCTGGATCAAGTGGAAGGCTGAACAGATGATGAAGAAGAGTACCGACATCACCGATATCCCCTCGCCGTACGAGATTGTGCCGGATAGCAACATTGATGGAAATGCCGTCATGGTTGAGACGTTCATCAACAAGGTGCGACGTGGGTATCACAGAATCCATGAGGAGGAGGCCTCACTCTAAAGGGGCGGCAAGGCATCAATCAGATTCGGACAATGATCAAGTCGACCCCTTGGCCAGTGATCAATGCCAGTGATCGTTGCAAGGACTGTTATTGGTACAGGCAGGACTAATGCGACATGGAACCGATGGCTTGTACTTTAGTGAGGCATTGCTAATCATGGTCGATATAATCAAGATGCCAAGTTCTCCAGCTCGGCACTGAACGGTGATTGTGCTTATTGTGCTTATATGTCGCCGGTCGGTACCCGAGTATGAAGCGCGGGAAGTGCTATGTGAACATCCAGCCCAAGTCACCCCGCGTAGGAATTATGCAGCTTCAGTTCCTGGCTTAACTAACTAACTAGTTAGGTCGTACAAGTTCCATCGAGGATCCCGCAGACATACCCCGCGTCTACCCTGGCACCGTTAGCTATACTTATCACTGATCAGCGTGCACAAAGGGGCACGGGGGCTTAACTCTAATACACCACCACCTCCCGCCAGTGCAATAAGGCAAGGACAAGTCTGCGGCGACGTCGTTTTAACATCTCCGTCCGATTCGAGTGCTCCGTGTCAGCCAAGAAAGCCTTCAAGTCTTCAGGTTCGTGAAAGAGCTGAAAGCCTGAACGAACATGGCCGACTTGTTGGGTAGCAAGGTCTGCGGCGTTCCTTCCATAAGCAATACCTAGAATGCTGCTTCTAACTAACGCTTCATTGCAGCTGAACAGCCCTAATCTCCTCAAGACGGAGGCATGTATTCATGGGAAATGGGAATCAGCAGGATCGGGTGTCAGGTTTGACATTGAAGGCATGACGCCTCCATCATCACTCACATCCTTTGAGAGAGTGGCAAATTGACAAAGCCACAGATCCCGGCCGGGGACATGTCATTGCCTCGTGCCCCGACTTGGATGCTTCCGACGTGGACCGCGTCGTCCGATCATCCCACAAGGCCTTCGAGACGTACCGAAAGGAAAACCCCCGAATCCGGGCCAAGAAGCTCCTCGAGTGGGACCGCCTGATCAGGGAGCACAGAGACGATATCGCCCTGGTCCTGACGCACGAAACTGGCAAGCCGCTGGCCGAGGCACAAGGAGAACTGGACTACGCCCTGGGTTTTACCTGGTGGTTCGCCGGTGAGGCGGAACGGATCCGCGGCAATGTCAGCACTCCTTCGGCTCCAGACCGGCGCGTGTTCGTCATCAAGCAGCCCATCGGGGTCTGCGTGGCGCTGGTTCCGTGGAACTTTCCCGTCGCCATGATTCTCCGCAAGGTCTCGGCCGCGTTGGCCGCTGGGTGCACGATGATCGCGAAGCCGTCGCCCGAGACGCCTCTGACGACACTCATCCTTGCAAACCTCGCTCTGCAGGCTGGCTTCGCGCCTGGAGTTCTCAACGTCGTGACGACTTCAAACAAGAACACACCGTCCCTGTCGGAAGCTCTGTGCAAGCATGACCTTGTCCGGAAGGTGACGTTCACCGGCTCCACCGCGATTGGGTCATTGGTAGCGAGGCACTGTTCGGTAGGCCTGAAGAAGCTCACGCTCGAGCTGGGAGGCAACTGTCCCTTTATCGTCTTCGCGGATTGCAACCAGACGCTGGCTTTGGAGCAGCTCCTGGCATTGAAGTGGCGACACGCCGGGCAGGCCTGCGTCACGGCCAACAGGGTCTACGTGGAGGAGCCCATCTATGAGGAGTTTCTCCAGAAGCTCGTCGAGCACACCAAGACCATCAAGGTCGGGCACGGCATGGATAGCGACACGGGAATGGGCCCGGTGACGACGTCGAGGGGCATCGACAAGGCCAGGAGCCACGTCGATGACGCGGTGAAGAACGGAGGGAAGATTGTGTTTGGCGGTCGAGGGGGTGAAGAACTAGGATTGAAGGGCCACTATCTAGAGCCCACAATTATCAGGGACGTGAAGCCTACGATGCTTCTTTCGCGGGAAGAGACGTTCGGTCCTGTGCTGGGGGTCTTCTCTTTCAAGACCGAAGATGAGGTGGTCAAGTGGGCCAACGACACGAGCATGGGGCTAGCGAGTTACTTCTTCACCAAGAACGTCGACCGCACCTGGCGATTGCTGGAGAACTTGGACGCGGGAATGATTGGAATGAACACCGGGAACGCCTCGTCGGCAGAATCGCCATTCGGCGGTATCAAGCTCTCCGGGTACGGCAAGGAGTCCGGCAAGGAGGTGGCGGTTGACGAGTACCTGATCTCCAAGACGGGAACCTTGACCATCGAGGATCAGTACTGAGTCCCAACAGAGGAGCATGCAAGTCCAAGTCAGATAGAAGTATGTGATTGAAATTGTCTGAAAGAGAGGATTATATATAACACCAATACCGCTGTATACGGCAAATCAAAATTGATGACCGAATTTTTGGCCCCAACTCCTTTTTGCTGCGACGACTGATCATGAAGTCAGTTCAGATCCGTTTCAAGGTGCGCCTTTCCCCATGAAAAAAAAAAAAACACGATGCTGTCAAGTGACATCCTATGACGTGCCACCAACGCTAGCCGGGATGATCTCGTACTTGACATCCACAGGCATATAGTCTCCGGTATAGGCACCCGTCTCTTCATCGTACGTCAGTCACATCGTATGAATGCGGTTCAACTTCAAGGTGTACTCACCATCAGACCACTTGACAGCCCAGTTACCATCTTGAGCCGGGAAAGCCAACCAGCGACCTGCTGGAGCTGCACTCAGGAGACCACCGGTCATGCTGAACGAGTTCCAGTTGACAGTGCTGCTGTCGGACAAGCCAGCGGGGTTGACGACGTCCTGGAAGGCGTACAATCCCGACGAACCTACGACGGCCAGTGCGTGGTCGACGATGCCTATGGGCCAGGTGTGCAGTGTGTTGTAGCCGGGCTTCGTGCTGTCAAGCGCGAAGACTTGGACATTGACGCTATTGGTACTGGTGTAGACGCCCAGGTTGTTTTGGTCCATGTTGAGTGTCTTGCCGTCTAGCTCAGTGTTGGCGCTGTGTGGATTGTCAGCTATCGCGTCCGTCTCGCTCCCCAGGGCCTCCCCCCAAAGAAAAAGAAAAAAAAGAAAGAAAAAAGGTTCAAACGCACCTAGAGAGACGCAGCTGGTAGAGCGTAGGATCAGCGCGCTGATGCACTACAGGTGAGGCTGTGACACTGGTAGCCACGAGGGCAATGGCAACGGCGGCAATTGTCGTAAAGCGCTGCATCTTGTTTGTATCGACGGGGACTGTGCGAGTGCAAGGTTGACACAAGTTTGGATGAGAGCAAGTTTTTCCAGTATGGAATGAGGGAGAGACGTCTCAAGGTTAGGTCATGTGGCAGTTATCTCGTGTTCGTTTCCCTGAGACAATGCGGTTGTGTTGTTTGCTAACGTGTCAAACATCAATATCGTCGATCTGGAAAACAGTAGCCAAGGGACATATATACATAGATTATACCTGCACATGCTGGCAGGCGCGCCAATATAACCGGGAGCAGCGAGCGAGGCGCGAGAAGCGCTTGCTTTGACAATGACCGTCGGCACCATCATCAAAAGCGGACTGACCGGATATTTCGTCTCTCTTGGCGTTAACTTTTGGGTTTGCATGAGACGGACCGTCTCGATGCCTGGACAGTTTACTCTACGGTAACTAAGGAAGTGACGAAGGGAGTACGGGGTAGCCCTGTGGACCCTTCTCTCTCTGCCGGCGTGAAGGGGGGGCGACTGGGTGAGAGTGGATCCCTCCCTGAACCCTCTAAATTTAGGTCCTTTGACGTACTCCGTAACCATTGTGTACATAGTGGTTCCTGGAGTTAGTCCATGGACATCTTCCCTGACAGCAGGCTGAATGAGCAACGATAAATTGCCAAGACTCGGCCATGCGGAGAGGTCTTATTACAGTACTGGCATGGCGACAACCCGAACAAGGCTCCCTCTTTCACTTGAGACTGACCGTTAGACCAGACCAGGCGCGTCCTCGTTCGTCATTGGGGCTCGGCAGTTTGTCTCGTGCAACTCTCGAGGGACGAGAACGCGTCGGGAAGATCAAGATCAGCGACGCCAAGGAGGCAAGGAGGACAAAGACCACACTGCCAATTTCACTTGCGCTAATCTCTTGCGGTCAACCTAGCTTTTCATGATTTCGTCGAGGAGCCTCATCCCGTGCTGGACCCCCCGACTCGAGCCAGGTAACTTAGCATCAGATCCGCCTGCATCTCGCAACGACCTAGTTACGACCTAGACAAGCATGTTGGGAACCACATGTTGCGTTTGTCTTTTCTGTTCGGCGCAACGCAAATTATCCAGTCGCACCATTTTGCAGCTGAAGCCAGATCCAACCGTGGGAATCACTGGAAACCACAGCACTCACTCCCATTGCATAATGTCCATCAACTTCGGCCAAGACAGTATGAGACGAGACAGGGCCCATTGTGCCGTCGGATAGGCTCGCAAAATCTCTTGCGATAGACTTCATCACATATTTATGTTGCAAGATCCATCTCGTTGGCTAGTCGGTAAGCATTACTACCTTCGCAGCCAGGCCACCGCACCCGGAAGCCTGTTCCACATCATTTCGCAGCTTTTGGCTGTACCGGTAGCGCCCTGCCATTCTCGTGGTTTTGCTGGCGAGATGGTCGTTCTCACCGCTACAACGTGACCATGTTTCGGGCGTTGAGACGGCTACCCTAAACCGTCGGCCAGATGCAGCGCCAGCCGCGGCATCTATACGACCACCTCGCTCATAAACCCACAAGCTTCCCATTAGCTATCCAGATTTGGACGAGCACCCGACTTATCCGTGGCCTCGAGTCCTGACTTCGTCGCACAGTGAGATTAGCCAAAGAGCACATCTTTCTCTGCTGTTCAGAGGCAAGCTCTTGTAGGGAGTACGTGCAAGCTTGTGTCAGTGGCGACCACGAGATAAGGGGCACTGCCAGGCTCGCGAGAGTCTGGGCGGCGTTATCAGTTAGACGAAAACACAGGCACCCGTAATCAATCTTCGTGGTTTGATTATCTTTAAAAATTGGTGAGGTTGGCTATTCGAATGTGGAATGTGGTCGGTCAACGTCATATCGTTGGTCTAGTGTTGAGCTACTATTGGAATGTAGTCAGCCAAGCAAGGTGCACTCCATCACACATTCTCTCATTCTCGTCATATCCGAGACTCAAACCACGCGTAACCAGCATTGCCGCCACGTGACAATCGCCCAAAATGCGAACTCGCGTACCGGAACCGCCAAAATGCTGTCGCTTTCCAGGACTTGGACATTTCCTGGCTCACCCGCATCTTTCATCACCTTGTTTTCACCCACGAGTGACCACACGCTATGTCGCTGAGCTACATACTACCCTTGATGGACGGGGCCACAGGAACCGTGCCGCTTACACATGAGCATTCGATTTGGCCACTGCTCAAGGCCGACGCTCAACATTGCACCAGAGCGTTGACAAACATTTTCTGGGCTTATACTACGTGCTTCCTTCGGGGGAGGAAACAGATGAGTTGGAAGGAAGTCGGTGAGACTATCTCATATGCTGTCCTCTCGTTGCTAGAACTGCAGTTCATCGTCATTGTACTTCTATTGTGGTTGATGGTGCCAGGCCTCGTGCTTCTACCCCTTCTGGCGGTGGAGCTTGCCCTCATGTCGACGCTCATCCATCTCATCAACAGTGATGATCGATCTTTCGTCTGTCGCTGGAACGGAAGTGAAGATGAGAAGGAGGAAGGATGGGAGTACCGTACCTGGGCTGTCGTCGGCGGCCTGGAGTGGAGTGAGGACCACCTTCGCAAGAAGACGCTGCCCAAGCTCACGGAGCTTTATAGCCACGACATGCACACATTTCTGCCTTACCGACTGGGATTCCCACTGGACTTGTTCTCGAGGTTCCTCCAGAGAAGCATGCAGCTGCCCACTCCGACATCCACCGCCGTGTATAATCACATCAGGGCAAACTGCGTCAAGCTTCGGCCAAAGCAGATGAACATCGTTGTTCACAACACTGGAGCCATCGACATGGCATGGGTTATGTCGCGACTCTGTGCCGATCTACCCCCTGGACAGCAGCTGGGCAAGTTCAACGTCTTCACATTTGGTTCAGCCATGCCGGAGATGACTATGCCCCTCGGCAGCCACAACGGACATGAAGGCCATAACTGCGACTGCGAGGACTTCCCCGACTACCCCTATGTCACCCATTATGCCTTTGAGGATGACCCTTTCGCGCAGATTGGCATCCTCATGGGAGTACGCCAACGGATGGAGGGCCGTGTAATTGGAAGTGTATATGCTTTGAAGAGCCCGAGGTCCCGCCGTCGCAATTCCTGGCTGTCCAGTGGCGGCAGGTTCACACTTGATGATTACCTCGAGGCACTGTTCCCAGATGGAAATCCGAGAGGCGGCGCTCTCGGGCAAGTGTGTAGAATCGAGCGCGACGTGAGCGAGATGCGAGAACTCTCAGCCCTCGCGAAAGCGGTGCGCGAGGTGTCGCAGAAGGGCAAGAGACTCAGTTGGACGGCGCTCGGCGCGCTCGCAAGTGGCTCGACAAACTGCCGAAACGAGAGGAACGAAATGGCTGGCATAGTCTCCCTGGAAGAGGCTCGCAGAATCGGCAAGTCTCTGGAGGGTATGGTCGGATATGAGAATGACGTCTTGGCAAGCTATGTCCGGGGCGCGTACCGACTGACGGAGGATGAGATGATGAGAGGATGCAAGGGGCGCCAAGGATGAACTCCAAAGAGTGGAATGTTGTTGAGAGTCGAGACAGTGATGATTATTAGGTTCTTTGGGCAGTTGGCTAACTACGACGTTGACGACACATGTTGCTTAAATTGGAAGCATATTCTGCTGTTCTTTTTCTCTTTTTCTCTTTTCTCTTTTTCCTTTTTTCCCTTTTGCTTGTTTCTTCTTGTCTTTTGCTTTGCATGTGCAGTGGACATGCATGATGAGATGACACTCGGTCCTCGAGGAGTAATGAGCACGTAACTACATGGTTACATGCGATCTGTCAATGGCACGTTCGAGCTGAGTCATGAATTCCGGCATTACATCGAGTGATGATCACGGATGATCACGGATCCTGTCGTCGCATCCACTGTTCCCACCGTCCCAACTGTCACCGATCCACGCCAGAAGTTGCAACTAGGAACTTCGAAAAGGGGTCACTCGAGCACGAACTCTAATTGCAAATGATGGCGAAACAAGTCTGTTTCAGCTTTGTCTTCACCCCCACCGAAAAAGAGGTGCTCATGAACCTTGCCTTGGCTTCCGCATCTGCCTTGAACGCTGACAGGCAGGCAACTGGTATAAAACAATGGCCGCCTACCCCGGTGCTACTATTCCCATCCCCGCTGGTTCGCTCGTGGCACAAAGTACTTGGTGCGATACTGCTTACTGCCAGCGCGATCAACCATCCGACGCGAACTCAACTCACGACTCAAGACACGGGCGCAGGTGCTGCACTGCTGCTAGTATAGCCTAGTACGGTGGCATACACGCGACTTCTCATACACCATGACGTTACTTGACGACACCATCTACCACATCTGCTGCTCCCTCGTCATACTCCACTCCATTTGCGCGCTGCTCGTCATCACGCACGGCCGGTGCAGCGTGTACGCGACAGCCTTCCTCGTGGCCAGCACCATGTGGCTTAGCCTCACCGCTCTGAACGCCTGGTTCTTCCTGCCGGCCGCGGTGCGCGAAGTCCGCGCGGCGTCGTTCACCCGGACTGGAGATCACCGCGGCGACGCGGCCGCCGTGTTTCTGGGCCCGGCGGCGTCATACGTCTACATGATGCTCTTCGGCTGGGGCGTTGGGTCCATGTGCATTTCCAACATGCTTACCATGTGGCAGCGCGAGGGCTGCGATGCTGTCGATGCGCACCGGCACTCCGGCGTGGCGGCGTGGTTAGTGCGGGCGGCGTATAGGATGGAGGAGTTCGTGGGGATCGAGGACGCCGGGGTGGTGGCGTTGCGGGAAGGACGTGACGGGCACGGCCAGTCGCGCAGGCCGCGAGGGAGCTTGGTGTTTGCGGTGCCGAGGCTGCTGCACGGGTGCTACTTGAATATGTTCGCGCCATCGGTCAAGTTGCTGAGTCGGCGGAGTGGGTGGAGGAGAAAGTGGGCGGAGAAGGCTGAGCAGTAGGGGTAGCCTGGGCAGGGGCCTGAGGCTTTGGTGGTACAAACACACCCAGGAGTTAAACACGGATGAGGTACATGGGATGTTTACCTTGACATTGTCCTATCGGCACGTGACGGGCCGACACTCACATTAGTGACTCGGAGTCGATACACATTCGATACGCATTCGATATAGGTGCCAAGGTGTTACGACTTGGCCATTCCGAAGTCGATGCGGATGCATGCTCCGGGACCAGACGGGCATGACGGATCCAGCCTGGCAGGATTGTTTACATCTCCCGCTGCGATCAGGTAAGTGCCGGCGGCAGAGGCCTGAGTTGAATGGATGTCTGATTGACCCGACGTTGCAGTGCAATATGGAGTCAATGGAGTATGATCAACATGCAGAGGGCTTGTTGCCTGGGCCCTGATGGGCACATGACTCGAAGCACACGGCGGCCCTTGAGCCGATTAAAAGGGAGCGCAGGGTTGGAGATGTTTTTGTTGTTGAAACCGCGATCCAAGAATCATCACAAGCTTCTCTTCTTCTTGTTCGTGTCGTAAAATCAAGATGTCGATGCCGCGGTTGGCCTCGCTCATCATGCTCCTCCTCGTGGCACTGGCCTCGCATGGCGCCTCTGCCGCACCAGCAATTCACGGACTTGCACGACTACACCTGGATATACCAAGCCAAGTCCTCGCATCCCAAGGCGCCGTCGTGACTCCTCCGCCTTGCAAAGCAATTGCACCCACCCCAAGCGCGAGCGAGACCCAGGCCAGATTCGACAGGTTTGCCCACGCCTTTCTCGTGACCAAGAACCTCACCGATGCATTCGGGTATATCTCAGCTTCATACAGGGTACGCGGCCAACCCCTCGCACTACTTTACCAGCTGCTAGCTGACTTGCACGACCATACAGAACCATAATCCCTACGCCGGAGCCGACGGCCCGGGCCCGGCTTTGGATGTCCTCGGACCCATCTGGCCGTCGACCAAGATCACGGTGCTCGGCACTACGTTCAAATCTCCACAAGGCTGGCTGCACTATACAGCCACTGGTATTGGAGAGATCGTGGATCGGTATCGATGGGATGCTGGCTGCATCGTTGAGCATGTAAGTACTTCCGTCGATAGAGCTGTACCTACCTACCGGTAAGACTGGCATGAGCGCTGACTGAGATTGATCGTTGCAGTGGGATCAAGGAGAGAAGTATCCGGGCGTGTAGAACATGCGGGAGGGGCGTCATGGATGTCATCGTAGATGGAAGGACCGTGCTGGGTCTCAACGAGGACTCTTGGGCACCAGGTGCATTCGCTGACGGCCCAACTCACCAGCTGCCCTCTCTACGTATAGCGAGATAGTCGTCGTATAGCTAGTCAACTACTAGTGAGCGGCTCGTTTCAGCAAGCATGCATTCCTTGCTCCGCCCACAGTCAACTAGCTTTCTCGTGTTCTTCCCAAGGAGGCAAACTTGAGACGATCTTGTCATCGTGAAGGACTCCAATCCCCAGCAAAGCCTCGCTTCACTGCTCATTCCAGATGCGCGTCTTAAACCGTCCCTGCCCATGTTCACATCATCCGCACGGGTCTCTGGGCCCAGGAACCGCTCGACGCCGTATTTCTCGAGCGCTTCCTCGAGGACCTCGGCGAGAACGTACGAACTCGTCAGATGCCTCTCCATCCAGCACGAAGACGATTTCTACCACTGGGACCAGCGCACCCGCAAGGCCTGGTACCCCAACAGGTCTAGGTTCAAGCAGCCCCAGTCTTGTAGTCATGCCAGAGTATACGGGGTGTTGTCGCTGTGGCGCTCGCAGGTGGTTTCTCGAGGGTCCAAAGTCAAAGGCTTGGAGGGATCGCACGGGATGGAAAGAGGATGCCGTGGTACATGACGGGAACAGATGGGTCATGATGAGGGCAGAACGGGGTAGACATTACCACGCAGCTACTATGGGCCCGATGGGACGTCCCGAGAACCTGATGATGGGTAGTCGATCGCGATTAGATCTGCAAGCGTAGGAAACAGGGGTAATTCTGTGGATGCGAAGAGATGGATGTAGCAACCTGCAAGGCACCGCGACTACGCAGAGTCGCAGACAGTGGGCCAGTCAGTGGCCATGCGAGGATGAGAAACCACAGGGACACACTCTTTCGTCTTCGCCTGCCCCTCTGATCCGGCCCCTTCCCGGGCACGGTCAAGACTCAAACGCCATCTCAGGAGTCAGCGCCACCCCCCAACGGGCCCGGCCCAGCGTTTTAGGGGCGTTGATGGACCAGCCTCGCCGTTATCTGTGAGACCTTTGTGCTTTTTTGGTCTCGTATCCGAAAGCGACAAGGGAGAGCCGTCTTGCGTACCTTTGAGGGTGCGTAGGAGCAGCGCAAGACTCCGAGTCGACGAGTTTCAACAGGATAAACTACCTAGGTATCTGCTTGAGCCATCGACTGGGCGAATCGCCTGCGGCCTAGCAGGATGAAGCCGCACCCCCACTGGCGGGCGCTCTGACGAGGCGTATTGGCAGACACTGATTCTGGGCGTTTTTCCACCTTGGAGTTTGTTCGGTGATTTTCCAAGTCGTCGTCATGTAATGCCTGCGTCGCCCGGTCGGCTTCATCGGCAGTCCCTGATAGGCCTCATCGGACAGGGTCCCTACTCCAGCCCTACCGCGACCAGGCCAGCGCATTCGAGGCTTGGAGATGGTCATGCTTGGCGCCTGCAACCTAGGACTCACCTAACGTCAGGCTGGGAATTGTTCCAACACGGCAAGCTGGCCCAGTCACAGGAATTCTTGATCACAGCTTGGGGGGTTGCGTGTGGGTTGCACACGACACACCTCAAAAGGAGGCACTGTTGATTGGGCGTGTCGATCACCCAGCAGCACACCGAGCCGATGGCTCCTCTCACGGTCTCACCTGGCATACATAAGCCGGTCCCCATCATTGCGACGATGGTTCGGAGAGGGAGACTTGGACAACATGGTTGCACCTACTAGGTACTAGGTACCACTCCTGTTTTCCACCTTGAAACAAACTCGCAATGGACATCCAGTTGGTGGAAGAATGTTCCGCAAAGGACGCCTTCGATCCCGATATCGCAGGGCTTGGCGTGAGCCTTCCAAGTTCCTGGCCAAACTGCTTGATGGGAGCGACCGGCTGACACGCTGACTTCCAAGGTGGTCATTTCCTTCGTCATCGCCTCGGCCATGACCATGTCCATAGTCGTTACGGGCTATGCGAAGGCCTGCCTGCCGGGCATGGACCTGACCCCGGTCGACAAGCTACTCAGTCAGAGCATCGCCACGCCGTTCCGGGCTTGCAAGAAGCACAAAGTGCCGGACCCGAATCGGGGAAATTCGGTTCGATATGAAATATGGTTTGAGAGAGTCTCCCTGGCCTTGGCCGACCAGCAACTCATCACAGGCATGGCCATTGTTATTGCTACCTTTTCCCGTTGGCCTTCGATCTCGCTGTACTCCCTGAATGTGGTCTGGAACCTAGCATCTTGTTCTTTTGTCACCCATCTCGGCACCTTGAGGTTCACCCCAAGGTGAGCGCCCCCCCCACCCCCATTGTTGCCACCCTGCCACCCAGGATGATGGTTGACCCGAGCTGATGTGTACTGTAGCTGTGTGCGTGGAGACCCCCCTCTTCGAGTTATCCGGGTGACGACCATGATCGCAATTGTCATCAGTGCCCTGGTTTTACAGAGCGTGTTCTTAAATGCTAGGTCCGCCGCCATGAACCACCTAGAAACACTGCCGAACCCGCCTGCCAGCCAGGCCGAGATGTGGACCATTACTGCTCAGCTCCGGGTCTCCTGTGTTCTCTCCAAGGACCTCGACAAGTCGTATGTCAGGGCACTCACGTGGTCCATCAACCCGTTCTGGAACACGATGAGCCCTTACTGGAACTGCCTCATCCTCTTCCTGTACGTCAACGTCCTGACGAAGCTGAGCTTATCTGGGAGCCAGCCGCATGCGTCGAGCTTCGTCTACCGACTCATTCTCCGTCTGTTTGGGGAAGAGCCGGGCGTATTCGACAAGTATGAGACCCTCCACGCGTCCCGAGAGAGCTGGACATCCAAACTTAGGCCCGGTCGCTGGCAGAAGGTGGCTTGCGGCTTGGCTACCATGGAGTCAGCGTACATGGCCAACAAGTCGACGGTGGCGATTGACATTCCGTGGCTGCTATTCATCTTGATTCATTGCATTGTCAACCTCGTGTATGTTATCTGGATCCAAACCGATGATGCCTTTTGGAAGTCTCAGGATACCAAGCAAGGCCTCGGGTTCGGCCAGGTGACTGCGCTGGTTCTGCTGCTCGTACCTGTTCTCACAGCCATCCAAACGCTACGAGGTAAGTCTTATTGCTGCTCATGCGAACCCTGAAAGAATTCTCGTTTAACTTTCGCCATGGTCTCAGAAATCAGAGGAAACCGGACCGCCACACCGGAAGACGGCTCCGATCCCAGCGTAGAAGTCTTTCGGCAGATCGACGTTGAAGGTCGCGGGAGCGGTATCAAGACGCCGCCACCGGCCTACCAGACAAAGGACAGTTCGAGAAGACCCTCCGCTCCGGCCGTGGCAGACGTGGACGGTTCTTCAAACAACCACAGCGGCGGGCCAGCGGCAGTGGCAGTACCCGCATGCAGCCAACCTGACCTGGATTCCTTGACCTCTGCTCTCCTCGCAAGCACTCAAGACCGCGGCTTCAAGAGAGCAGTCACCGGCATGTTCCTGTGGACGCTCACCGTCGTCGTGGGCGCCGTCATCATCTGTTGTGGACCCTGCGTCAACCCGGTGGTCAACACGACGGCCGTGGTCGGCATCTGTTCACTTTTCTTTTGGGCCTTTGTGCTAGAGACGCGACACATCTTGCAATGTGTTGGCCAGGTTGTCGCGCGGTGGTACGCGACGACGGAGAGACTGGTAAGAGCGAAAGTGCCGTCGAGGCTGTGATGGAGACATGTTTCCGTCGCCCGGCTTGTGCTCCAGGCGTCCTGTCGTCGAGTCAAATTATCTGCTACATTGCATGGCAAGAGTGAGCAGCGATTGATTGTTAGCGGAAATTCCGTTCGATTTTCAAAATAGCATCGTCTTATCCGGACAAGTCGTTCCAAGTCCTATAAACCTGGCAGAATGACAATGGGTCTGTCTGCCCGTGTATTAATCAAGTTGCGTTTTGAACATTATAATGTAAACAATCAAAGTTGAACACCAAGCCACCCCCGTTATAGAAGATGAAGTATATATGCTTGAGGAGATAGAAAAGGAAAGGGAACGTCGATCAAGGGACCTCGCGGTCATGGCCAAAGCTACTATCACTTGCCGTCTCAAGAAATTAGAAGAGAAGACCGCATGGAACGGTGCAATCGGTACCAGTCAACTGTCAGGCTAGACCCCAGGTATCAGACCGCCCAACGTGCCTGCGGGATTCGAAGAGCCTTGTCCACTGCCGCCACCGAGCACCTTCGTTGGGATAGGTACACCTCCGCTCCCGCCTAGGCCGAGCGGGCTACCGACCGCTGGGAGCCCCAACTTGCCGCCACTACCACCAGCACTTCCGCCGCCACCAAGAATGCCCGCGCCGACCGGGATATTCTCAAGGGGTCTACCGCTACCCCCTCCGCTGCTGCTGCTACCGCCACCACCGAGAACACCCTCGTTTACCGGTAGGCTGTCGACGAGTCCACGACCCTGGGTCCCGCGTCGATGAACACCGCCGATATGTTGTAGCCTGCCAAAGATGCCGCTCAAAAAGCCGACGGGGTTGGGACGACCGCCACCACCGCTAAGCAAACCTATAGCGAGTGGGAGAAGGCTGGGCCTAGGGATGGGGAGTGTGTTGAACAGGGCCCGGTTGTCGACTTTGGTCGCCCTTGGGACAGTGTTTTCCGGGCGGAGCTGAATAGACGGTTTACTGGCCCTGGACTGGTCATCTCCCACAGGTTGGCTACCGCAGTCACCTGGATCGGTGTCGTCGGAAGAGCGACCCCGAAAGAGGCCGCTGGAGTAGGTGACGGCTCGTGGAAGCTTGTTGGCATGTGTGGCATCTGTACGGGGGCCAACGCCCTGTTCCAGGCCGTGAGGGACACGGGGCGCCATGTCACGAGCATGGCGACGCTCATAGCGCGTATGGCTGGAATCCGAGCCACTGTCGAAGATGAGTCGGGTTTTCAAGGTTGACTTGAAGCCGGTTTCATGACTGGCCTGACATTGGGAAGTGCCGGATGGAGCAGCATGGATGACGGTAGCCCCGGCGAGGAAAGCGAGCGTCAACGAGGTAATTTTCATAGTGAAGAAGTTGACAATGGGTCCGGGTATGGTTTGAATCACTCGAATACGCTTCGAACACTCAGGCGACACAACACGACTTTGGAAAAGAGCAAGGCGCCAAAGTGGAAGTAAAGAGTGTGTGGACGAGGAGCAGACAAGCCCAATCGCCGGACTCTGATGCCATCCTATATACCTCGACGATTGCAAGGGCTAGATAATGACTACTGTGCGATCGGCGCGCCGTCACAGACTCACAGCATGTTCATGGGCTCGGACTCACAACTCGTCGAGTCAGGTGGGTGCAAAATAGCCCCCGATAGTCTAGACACTTGCGAGGACGTTTTCATCTTTGATTGCAGGATAACGCCTCAACTACGGCCCTACGGGTATGCAGAAATGTCTGTCGCTCTGGGTCCTCTTATGAGAAAGCCCCGCCACGATTCAGCTGTCTGCAGACAGACTTCAACTCCGCGACTCGTTGAACGGTTAGCTACTACTCAAGTATTCTATGCGCTCGCTAAGGGGCAACAACACCTTCAACGTCCGGAGATCCGGGTCAATGGCCCAGCCGTTCCGACTCGGGGTCTGGGAGGTTCATCCTGGCTTCGAGGTTGCTTATGCTGACATTGGATGAAGGTTCTGTGACTCGGACAGCAAGTAGATTCGAGAAGGACGCCGTGTTGCATGTGATGGGTCCCCGATTCGGTGGTGCGGTCCTGATTTGCAAATTCCAAACATCTCAGTGCTGCCATCGCTCGACCCTCGACGTAGTCCCGTCTGATCTTGGGCAGACAGACAGACAGACAGACAGACAGCGCCCATCTTGGGACTCAGTCTTGACGCTTCGACTTCCCATGACGGATGTTTCTGTTTCGGCACCGAGGCATCTGCAGAGAGATAAGATGACGATGAGCCAAGGAAAATGACGGCGTGTCGCGCGATGAACGGCAGTGGCGTAGTGTTCAAATTGGCGTGAGAACAGATACTACGGAGTAATTGGATGAGAGTGTGAATTGGCTACCGCGATTCCTAAACAGCCAGAGACACATGGTTGCAAGCAAAGCACAGAAAGTCACGTAGTTAGTGACCTATTAAGGGTAAAAGTCTGTCTGGGTGGAGGGATTAGAACCCCCATGGGAAAGTGTACGGAGTACAGATTGGGTAGGTACCCAAGTACCCCTGGCTAACTAGTTATACTTTTGTTGGTACATAACTTACCCTCTACTCTAACCACTGTGTAGTTATCCGTACATACTACGTACGTAGTACTTGTAGGGTGGTACTGGGAAGTCAGCGGCAGGCTGATCCTGGAATTCCACGTGACGCCAAATCAAGCAAGCACCTTGCACAGTAACTTACCGTGTGTACGTACGTACGTAGTAGTAGGGGCGGGGGGGGGGGGGGGGGACGGGAGTGGTTACGAAGTACGGATGCTTTTCGTAATAAAAAGTCACAGCAAATACACAGTACTAGTTATGTAAGACCAACACGTCCGTGCTCGTTGATGCTTACCCCTACTAAGTACGTAGTACTGTAGTACACCCTCTCGAGCCTTGACCCAATCAGCATCAGTTGCTGATTTGTTGCGTACGAAGTACAGAGAAAAGGGAAGGGCTAGCGCAGAAAGGAAGAATATTCTGATAAACTTCCGACAGGGTTTCACGAGCGGGTGAGGCGCGCGACAGGCGACCGGTCATCGGATCATCGGATGGCGGAGACGGCCACCAGCTGCAACCCACGACCAGGTGATGCTCCTGAGGGAGGAGGGGCGTTACTTCGTACAGCCTTCGTAGTCGGCGTGACTACTCGTACACAGTACTGTTTACGTGCACATGCATGCGAACAAGGCGTGTGTAATAGTTATGCTACACAGTACTTCGTACTACGTAAAAGGTAAAGAAGAGCAGTTGACTAACTAGTTGACTAATGTCTGTTCGCCAAGTGGAACCTAGATCGCCACCAAGCGACTTCGGATACAACCCACACCAGATACCGAGTACGTACTGTGTAGTACTCGTATTCGGTACTCCGTAATCCGTACTCCATCCATGGTGCAGCCGCCGCAGCCAGTGACAACATCGCATCGGCTAGCTACCCGTGCCAGTCCAAGTATCGGCATTGGCCAGAGACCGCTGGCAGCACACAACACGTACGTGCACCGGAGTCTCGAGAAGGAGCAGTTCAGCATATCCTAGTACCTACAGAACACTGTTTACGTGAGGTCCGGAAAAGACCTTTGTAACTCACAGTTCAGCCGAGCCAGCCCTTTCTTTGCATCGTCTCGTTGGCTACCATAATACATTAGTTGGCGGCATCGCCCCGCTCGCCTTAATCCATTTGGCAGAGTAACCGAAGTCTCGAACGTGCTGCTTTCACACAGTGAGGACGGAGTACGGAGTAGAGATGGATGGATACACATCTACACAGTAGCGGGGGAGGAGGGGGCCACGATAACCGCCTTTTCATACCTCCAGTCGTTTGGGCCAAGCCGACGACAGACCGCCTTTCACCCAACAAAGTCGGCCGAGGACGACAATAACAAGGGAACCGGCGGTATCCACCAGTGTTTAAGAACCCTAACAATACTCACCGACTTATCGACGGCACTACGGATACACAGTAGTGTGTAGTCAACTCACATAACTAGTAGTTACGCAGTTGTGCAATTCGCATCGAATGTTAGGTGTTGATTGCCATGAAGCACAACAATACCATCGTCGCCCATTGTGCCTTTGGCATTCGAGTCTGGCGTCAACAAGCGCGCGTTGGTGGCATTCTCTGAGCCTACGCAGTAACTACTTCTTTTCTTCCCTTGCGTGGGGAACTCGGAACTCCCGCAGCTGGCTCCCGCTGTCTTGAACCAGTTCATGTTCGTCCGAACTGACGGGCTTGTCAGTTGACTCGTACCGAGTATCGGTGCCAATACACAGTACCCTAGTTAACTAGTTACCCAGCTAACTAACTACCTGCAGGTCAAGAACGTGTCCCAGACAGCAACCTAGTTACCTGCCTGCCTGCATACCCGACCTAAAGCCCTAGTTAATGGCACGAGGTGTGTTGTCTGCCCCGATCGTGACCAACCGGTCCCTACCCTTGATCCCGCGAACCAAACGACAGTACCTTGTCGATCGTGACCCCGGCCTCCGCTTCAATACTGTAGTCTTCCTGTGCATCCACTCTGCGTTCTGCGTGCCGCGTTCTGGAATCGGCGTCGTTAATAAGATCGAGCGCCGCCCTTCGTCACATCAACCAGGTGCTGATACGCAGACCGCAACTCCGTCCCGGTCCCCTGCCTCACCGCAGCCACGCTCGCTTTATGCTCCGGGCTTTTATAGGCAAGCTGGCAAAGTCACAAACTTTTCGAGGTATCGCACGTCCAGTGTCGACCTTTCCTCACTCCCTTGGGTGTTGAACTCCCGGAGAGCTCCCACCTCGCATCCCCCCCCTTTCTAGGCTCTACCCCCCAGCCCGGCCCCCCAAGGCCTCGCATGCGCGTGGGCGAAGCAGCAAGCAGACAAGATGCCTCAACATCGTGTGACGCACAGTGCATTGTTGCAGCGGACAACCTCATCCAGGAGTGTTGCTGCGTCGGATACCACGTATCACAGCTTCCATGAGCTCGACTTGTACGAACCCGCCTCACCACCACGAGGATACACACAGGCCAAGTCGCCGTTATGGAAGGTCGAGCCTTTCGCGCCTACTATACGCAGGCAAGATTCTGGCTATGCATCCATACATTCGAGATCAAAACCGGCATCAAGAACCGGATCTCGGTCGGAATCTCGATCGGGGGTCTCACCAGGCTCCGACCGTCGGACTTCCACCATGTCGACTGGATCTTCACATGGCAGACCGCGGACACGGCCATCAATCCACCGGGCCTCACAGTCGGCACCACTGTCGCACGGCGTGACTAGCAAAATGCATGCGAGTCGTCCGCCTTCGCAGCAAAACTTCACATACTTCCATTTCCCCAACCCTGATGCTGCATTTCAGCAAGAGGAAGCACATGAGATGGAAGAAGCGACGCACCCTCCGCCGCCGCAAACAACACATTACTGGACCAGCGACTATACAAGACGATTGGAGTACGCCGCGATTGATGCCGCCAGTGAAGGCGTCAAGGGCTGGTTGCTGAGGCACCTGGTGCCGGACTGTTTTATCCCCAAGGACAGTCGCCGGCTACGATTTGATGATGACACGGGCAGCGTGAGGAGGTACCGCTTGGAACTCGACGAATCAGCGGAGAAGCATGGCCGACAGAGCAAGACGATGGGCTGGCTCTTTGGGCGATGACGGTCGTAAGGATGCCGAGAAGAAAACGAAACGACCGACACGAGAATGGCGACATGGAGAGATTGATTGAGCAAGATGAGCAAGTGCGTTTGACTTTGTTTGCATTTGCACTCGCAGAGGCGTCGTATACCCACTTGCGTTTATTGAAATTCGGGCGGCAAAACGTATCTTTTCTGCAGATTGGTCGAGTTTTACCAGCTGGATATACTTACATTTGGGTCACGGTCTGTGCATTCACAGCAGCGAGGAGCTGTGGAGGATGGTTATATACGTTGTAATCACGGGCATGTCGACATTATTGCTTGGGTGGCAATGCTGAGCTCAGAGTGGTGGGGTGGAACACGAAGGGAAGGGAGTATGAGGGCCTGGAAGTTTTCCTTGCCATCGCGCAGTTGAGCGAACAACTAGGAATCGAGAGAAAGGTTGAACAAGAGATCCTAGCAGATAGAAATGACAATCAACAAAACCTGCGTACCCAGATCTGCGAAGAGTGAATACAATGTTATACAAAGTATCCGTATTTGAAGCTTCAAAACGTCGCCGCCCTACTTGGAATGAATACACAGTACATGGGATTAGAGAGAAAGTCAACGACCAATAGCACTTTCCTTTCATTCATGAAGAACCGTGCTTATAAGGGTAATTGGTCAAGCTTGTAAATTATGCATAAGCAAAAAGTAGACCGAATATATTATCCCAATTAGAAGACTTCTGATGTTTGAGATAATCTTCAACTTATCTACCCATATCGATATTGTTGTAACAATGATATCGCTCGAAAAGTAGTATTATTGTTATTGTTATTATAATTATAATTATAATTATAATCATGATGATAAAAAATGATAAAACCCCAATACTTGCATATTGTCATTCATGCTGTGCGGAGGCCGGTGCAAATCTGGCTTGTATGTTTGCTTCCATTGCCGCAAGCCGGTCGGGGCGATTAGCTGGACTTTGCTAACTGCATTCGCTTCGGTCAGTGTGCGGGCGCGGTGCGGTAATGCACAAAGGGTCTATGACGTACGTCGAGATATTGACAAGTCCGGAAGGGTAGATGATTTCAACAAAGGTCATGGACGTGGTGGAATCAAGTTCTGTTGGATGACTCGTATCAACTGGTACTGGGCCACTGGCAACATGATGAATAGGTCGGGTTCCCTTGTCACGTGATACGTAACCGTGTCTCACTCTGTAACGCATGTGGCCCGCGTCGGAGTTTCGTCTGGAATGCGATAAAGCATTGATGATGGTATTTATTGGTTGGAGAGTGGGAATGAGTAAAGTGGCGCAGTCAACTTTGTCACCGAGGGAAGGCGCGTGGCAGGAAATCTGGGTCAACTCAATACTTCGGCAAGCAAGTAAGCTACTTTTGTACTTGCCAAGTTGCCCCTACTCTGTCCGGAGTACAGCAGAATTGATTCACCTTTTTCCCATTCCACCATCCCCGTCAGCAAACCCAAAAAGCGTTTCTCCTTCCCGGTTCCACCTCGACCGGGTGACATAACATGTGTTTGGGATCCAAGGAAGAGAAATCCTGGGGCCGCTGCCGTCGTTGAACTCATGCGTTTCCTTCATCTACTTTCTCCCCATCCCCTTTTCGTCTCACAACCAGCCCAAGTCCAAGCTGTTACCGGCTAGCCCGGCTTGTTGAGGCTCTTCCTGCATGTGAGCTACGACGGCTTTCTCTTCGGGAACATAGTTTGTTTTCTTTCTTCACTCTTCTCTCTGTCTATCTCGCATCCTCTAACCCTGCCGCCGTCGCATCATTCCACCTCTTGCCATGCTGCCATCGCCCTCGGCCCCTCGCGGCCAAGGTAGCGGCCACGGCCACGGCCACGGCCACGCTCACGGTAATCTCGTACCCGTACCCGTCCCAGGCACAGGAGGAGGCGGCCCTGGCCAAGGCCCTGGCGCTTCTTCAACGGCGCCTCAAACCGCCTCCAATCCCCAGACGTCAGCGACTGCGGGGACAAAACGCCCGGCGACAACCGACCTCCAGCGACCTTCTGGCGCCACATCGACGCCCACGAAGAGACATGCCACCAAGGGATCTCTCGGTTCTGTTTTCGGCGGGAGCAGCAGCAGCAGCAGCAGCAGTGCCGGCGTCAGTGCGAATGCCGCTATCATGCAGACACCTACCACGGGACCGCCCGCTGCAGCAGCAACAGCAGCAGCCGCAGCAGCAGCGCCGTCTCTGTCGCATCACCACCATCAGCAACCACTTCAACAACTACAGCAGCCACCCCAAATATTACACCAATATCAGCAGCAGCACCATCACACGAACGCGCCACCTGCGCTCCCACCCACCATCAATGAGGACCAGCTGATGGGCAGGACCCCGGAACAGCTGGTGGCCACCTTCCTCCAGATGCAGACTCAGCACCAGCAATACGCCGCAACCATCTCTGCCCAGTACGAGAACATCACCCAGCAGTTGAGCGACGTGCGCAACAGTGTGGCATCTTTCTTCAACAGCCAGGCCGCCTCGCATCAGACCGCTGCCGCGCAGCTTCAGGGTTCACAACAGCCTTACTCAGAGGCTGGCCTAGTGTCGCGGTCCACCATACCGCCACCACCCATGATGCAGCCTCTGCAAACTGTCGCGGCAGGCCCGCCTCGTTCCCAACATGCACAGTCCACCCCACGACCATCGAGGCCTATGCCGCAATCCCCCTTGGCACCACACTCCGACGCGCGACTCTTGCCGAAGCAACCACCCGCGGGCGCATCGACGGCGCAGACGCCTCAGACGCCGGGACCCCCCGCCTACGATTACAGAACCGTCGGCACGGTCGAAGAGGTATGGAAAGAATACCGCGAGGGTATGGACGGGCAACCCGCCATCGAAGACCTCGACGCCACTTGGGGATCGAGGTGGCGCCCGGAACCGCGAGGCAGGACCTGGTATTCGCGGCGCAAAGTCATATGGGACAAGATTAAAGAATACGTTGCTGATGGCATAGAGGAGGACGAGGCTGTGAAGGAGGTTGAGAAGCTACGTGACGGAGGAACCATCAACAAGCTCATTCGGCTATTGCAGGAGGAGCGTAAAGACCGAGGCATTGTCGATGATGCTATGATGTCGTAACGTGGGCTGGGGAAGGATAACTCTTCGGACCATCGTGGCACGACGGCTCAGCGTAAGAGGGAACTTGACGAGGCGACGAAGAAACGAATGCGCGTTGTATGATTTTGGGAACCCCGGCGTTTATTTCACGGCGGAATTTCAGTGATACCCAGGGTAAATGTCTCGGGGCTGTTAGCATGCATACATCTTTCTCGCGATAACGTGGACAAGGGGAAATGGCATCTTTACACTCCGTGTCTTTGGCAGCGTGTTCAGGCGGGATTTGGGTTTGAAATTTGCATGAGAAGGAACAGTGTTGACACTAGATTTAAGAGGGAGAACGTTGGCGGGTACGAGGGTGATAGCACATGCAACAAGGTCGTTCTCATTGTTCACTGGCCGGAGCAAAAGATACAATCTCGCTTGCCGTCTTTGCTTCCTGTCAGTGCCGTCATGTAAATAGTGGGACTGTACACTTGTTTGAGTGTCGAAGAAGACGTGCTAAATCAGTGTCACGATGATTTGAGACATACCACTGTCGGGCGAATACGGTCAGGGGACTCGCTCAACAGAACAGCTGCATACATACTTTAATAATCGATTATGAATTAGTAGGCAGCAAGCTCGCAACATCAGGCGGCTGGGTGTTCAAACTTCATGATGTCGCGAGGATTCAGGAAGGAAGAATAGGGGCAAGCAACAAGATGTTCTCGGGGTGCCATTAGTCGCGCACCTTTCTCGTTCCAGAGATTATGTGGACAATCACGTGTAGGACTTGACATGCTCAACTCGACGGGTATGTACTTCCCTCGACGTCAAACCCGAGCTCCTAAACCAAGAAAACAGCGTACGCGAGCCGTCGTTTTATTCATCGATTGAACTCGGTGACACATCCTTAACCACGGTTGGAAGTGTTGATTCTTAACGCTCTGCAGGGAATCGAGTACCATAACGAAGCAACTTCCATTCAATCTTGGAGTCGAATTGCCCACTCCTCCTTATGGTACCATTGATTCAACTTGAATGGCGTAAACCAGACACACAAGCCTCAAGGGGTCAGATCTGCAACATGTCTTTTGGAACACAAGCCAAGGCCATCCTTTATACTCCCACACAGAATACCGGTATATACCTTGTCGTGCTTTCTCTAGGTAAGACTACGAACAGAATCTCGACTCTCGGGGTATTTCTTGGCGTTGTAATATGTCCAACATGAGCCATTACAAACTCACTCCTGCCCATCTTTGTCATATACTAGGGATAACCTTGGCTGCTGATCAGTCACGTCGCTTCTCAAGATCTTATACATGTATGTATTCATGCCTCTCAAAACAACGCTTCGTATCTATCAGAGTTGGTCATTACCAGTACCTCGGAATCCTTCAAACCCACCTTACCAAGAGATCCTTCTTCGTCTCAAGATTATGTTTACTGGCACCCCGATGGAGAGAAGGTTTCTGTATTCTTATTAGCTACATCGGGCTGTTTTCCGGGTGGATTCAGTGTTACGGGGACTTGTTGACTGGAGAAGGTGAGATGATCTCAGCGCATGTTGAAGAGCGAGAGAGGGGGGGCTGGGAAAGTAAAAGGTGAGAAGCACATATCATCTATCCCCACGAGCCACTTGGTGAAACCCAATTTCCGGGTCATTGAAGCACTGAACTACTGCGAGTGAACCACTTGGCACTTGCAGCCACAGCCCATACATAGCACTTGAACGTCGAGAACTTCTCCAGAGTGGAAGCTGGCTATTCTCTCTGTCATAATTTCCTTGGTATTTCAACCCGGTTCGTCATCTTTACTGTAGGCCGTAAACATCCATGCTTAACCCGAAAATCTACAATCGAGAAGTAAGTTGTTGTTGTTCTTCCTATTGACAGTTGTTGATGTATTTAACGATTGGGTGGCTGAAGGGCCCCCCGCCCCCCGAAAGGGCATACACAAGACGTGACTAGCTACATTATACAAACCTTGTATGTGGCGCAGAAGCCATTTCGAGCCATAATGAGCACTCAACATATCCCGTGGTCTATGGACACTCTATATCTTCCTCCAGACCTATTGTCCAGCTAGGGCTATGCGAGAAGTAAGCCAGACAACGAGATATCCGGTATCTCAGACTGCCTCTGCAGACTTCAGATATGCATATTCTACGATTTTTCGGTAACAATCACGTCATAAGGATGAGATAGCACGTTGCGGATTCTTGGGTAGTAACACATGAATTTGGGTCTTTTTGGCCTACCGAACCCCAAAATGTTAAAGGTACGGTAAAGCCTAGATTCTGGTTCGTACCACAATACTAAATTCAAGTGGTATAACTGCTATGGTAGGGGTAACAGTCATGTGTGGCGGATGCTGTCATCTTGTGTCGTATAAGTTCAAGGTCCTTCCAGCCACCGCATACCATAGGCACTCGTTCGATGGATGCCTGCCGATTTGCCATGCTTATCCCTCTCCTCGTGGTAGAGGATCACAAGATTAGAGCTGGGATAATAGGTCAGTCTATAGCTACATCACTACATCATAAAAGGTCAAATCCGGGCCTAGCCATGGGTGGATTGAAGAGCAAGATACGAATTTTCTTGGAAATGACGATTGCAGTTTTGAATTTATTGTATTCTAGCATGATAGCGCGCTCATTCAGGCCTGCGGCACTTCAGGCCATCATTGCTGGAAGAATAGAAGCGAAATGATAATTACGGAATCTTCCAGATCAACTATAGTGTTCATGTTGAAATAGCTTGGAAGAGCAAGCACCGTGTCCAATTCCGGCCATCTAGACCGGGAAGCAACATTCCGCCTACTAGCGAACACCCTTTGTACCGGAGAAGGGCCCAACCATTCAAAGGCGTGGAGCTGAGTTCGAAAGGGAATGTGCTAAAGGAAATGTGCCCCTAGCCCAAGCAAGCAACGATTCCAAAACAAGATCTCTACTCCCCACTTCGAGGACAAAAGTAAGGAACCTAAGGTTAAATAGTTGCCTACTAACTTTACTTGCTGCAGGGGCGGGCCGGGTCATCTTTTCAATCTGGCTAGTGATCTGTCTACATACGGTATATAATGTTGCAGACGACGGATGAGCCGGATATTGCTATACACGCTCGGCATCCTTAGCTTGCTAGACATAGAGGAAGAGTATATGAGGCACACACGGCATGGACCGGATCGTCAGGATTTTGCGCCGTCTGCCTATGGCTCTGCCTATGGATGGCATCAGGTGCTGTAAAGTTACGGAGTACTTCGTAGTCACAATAGAGACAGACTGTGGGGAATTTCATGGTAGGGCTGGACGGTGTAGAGCATGCATGCGCGCTGTTAATCTCCCCGGCTGCCATTTTTAGCAACGCATGACAGGGGCCGGGATTGTCACTTGGGATAGACTTCCGGCCTTTCCCAGGAACGAAACTGTGTTACGTCACAGGTTCTGCGCCAACACACCAAGTAGCGTCGAAGGCTCCAGGCTCTTTCCCTGGTCGACGCTCCACTTGGCATCTCGCCCTCGCTACATAGTACGAATGGGCTTCGCTCACCTTCCTGATTGGGCCGCGCGGCTAGCCCCCCAAGCTCAACCCCGGGCTAATAAATCCGGTATAAGAGACTTGTTAGGTACGGGGTCCGGGGGCACCGATGAGACATGACACCTGACAGACAGTGTCTTGAATAAGTACTGCAACCATCCACTGCCGCTACCAACTTCAAACACTCTGGGGCTTTCCCTGTCTCGACTCTCGACCACAATCAACCTCGAGCTCGCTACATATCCCAGAACAAGTAGTGACAACTCGGTCAAGCTGACAACATGATACGCTCGGGTCGCAGTGCAAGCGATGCCAGGACCATACGACCGCTCGGTCCTCTGTGAGCAGCAGACACGCACGACAAACATCCGACGAGTTGCTAACCCTGTCCCAGAGAGCGCTTTTGCTCTGCCATACACGCACTTGGGCACTGCTATGCTGTTGCCGTCACATGCAGATATGCCATACCCCCAGGCTTCAATACTCTCGGGAACAGCGACCTCGACGTGGAGCCGACGTTGGAGGACATTGTCGAGCGCGCCATCGCCCTCACTATCCTCGAGCACCCCTTGCTGCAAGTTGGCCAGATATATGAGCACTCGGATCGCCCGGTGTGGGTTCGACTAGACGAGATCGACCTGCGGAACCACGTTGAGTGGCGCTCGCTAGATGCCGCCGACGATCCGGACGCAGAAATTACTACCGAGATCCGGAGGCAGCACGATACTCTCTTTGCGAATCTTGAGACCCGGCCTGGCTGGAGGATCGTCTTGTTTCACTCGGCACAGCTCGACTCTATCGAAGTCGTGTTTGCCTTTAATCATGCTCATGGAGATGGGATGAGCGGAAAGATTTTCCACCAAACTCTCCTGGAGAAGCTGAACCTGCCGGCGGCCGAGACAACCCAATTGAACCTAAAAAATCACGTATTCAGTCCATCGTCACCACGTCCCTTCACACCACCCCAGGAGCAGCTGTTTGATCGGAAACTGTCTCCCGACTTTTTCTTTAGCAAAGTACTGAAGGAGCTGCGTCCCCTCTGGCCGCTCCACTCGTCCCAAAGTGGCGTTTCCTGGGCCCCTGTATCGAAGGGGCCTGTCAATACGCGGTTAAGGCTAATCACTATCGAGGATGACGTCCTGCAGAATATCCTAAAGATCTGCAGACAGAACCAAACGACGCTGACCAGCCTACTGCAATCGCTGATCCTTGCCAGCCTCGCTATGCGGGTCGACGAGCGGAAAGCGCGGAGTATTATCCTTACAACGCCCATCTCCCTCCGCCGCTTTATTGAGAGCCACCCCGATATAGACCCGGAGATGACGGTGGGTAATATTGTTTCGACGTGCCATCACAAGTTCGGGGCTAAGACGGTAGCGAGCCTCTGCGCTCTTGGCCACGACGTTAAGTCCGGCAGGAGAAATGCCGCGGACCTAGAGAGTGCGATATGGGCCAACTCGCTAAGGGTGCGAGATGACTTAAAGAGACAGATCGACCAGGGTATTAAAAACGAAACCGCGTCCATGCTTGGACTCGTTAAAAACGCGAGGAAGCAGATGGAACGGAACGGCCAGCAGAAGCCCCGTCTCATATCGGCCGAGGTAGCTGACCTCGGTGTCTTGGACGGGGAAAACATTCTGTCCGGCCTCGAGGGCCCGCCTGGGTGGAAGATTCAGAGAGCGATTTTCTCACAGAGTCCGTTAGCAACGGGTGCGGCTCTCGAGTTTAACCCCATAGTGGTTAAGGGCAAGGGTTTATTCATCTCCTGTTGCTCTCAACGAGGCATAGTTGACAGTAGGCTGGCCCATGATGTGACCGAGGACATAGAGGTGTGGTTATTCAGCATAGGACGGGAGGGGTACATATGGTTCGGAGCGGACAGTGTCGAATAGGTAAAACGATGCGGGCGTGGGTCGGTAATCTGTCCACGGTCGGGCATTATGTAACTTCAAACTTGTATCAACAGGGTGTTTCTTTCAAGCATGCAAGGCTTCATGCAGTTTCCTGCCAATTCATCGTATAATAACCACACTAGATCAGACAGAACCTTACGGCCACATCTCAGCCGCCTAGGAAGCAACGCTGACACCAATAGTCCATATTCGTACGCAGAGAAAGCGTACCCCAACGTAGTGGTTAGCTTAGTATTCACATTCACATTCATCCGGTCTCTCAAGGACAACGAAAATGCAGGTACATACCCTACAGATGGCAAAGCTGCTCGTGGAACTCCTTACATGTAGTTGTCGCTGGACTAGCGAGACAACGGAAGGGACGATGACCTACCGACGGAATGTTTCACCTCTTTTCTAGAAAGCTGGCTGTAAGTAGCCTCTGAATCGGTAGATACTACATATCAAGTGTGATATTCCCGTATAAAGAGGATCTAGGCTGATTTCCTCCCGTCCTGTATCCTCCTGACAGAGATATGTAGCCCACAACTCATACTACCTAGGGCCGAAAGCGAGAGCATCAAGGGGAGCTAGGGCATGTATGGTACCCTCGAAACCGCTGCGGAAGACATCTTTGCCCTTTCGCCAACCTGTTCTTGGACAGTGGGATCTCGAGCAACGACTTATATAGCCACCTATACCATACCAAGCATATTTCGTCAAGCATATCCTCTAAGCCTGTCTCGTTTACTACTTTGTAGAGAGGAAAAAGGGACAGACGTAGCCGGCGACCGTTATGGCAACTCCGGTGACGAGGTCCAAGAAAAGCCACTGGGGCCTGGAGGCGCCAACGAGAACCCACCTAGCCTAGTAGAAAGGCAGAGAGGGACGCGGCACCTCCCAAGATCATTTTGCTAGTACGGAAGGGAGAAGAAGCCAAGGTTGGACCTGACGACGAGATGCGTAAGCTGGTATGCCTCTATGCAACTAGATATATCATGGCAAGTCTTCTGGGTACATTGAAACCTTGATCGCGCAGACTCCAGAGTGCGAATAGCCTTCAAACGTCTCCCTCGGATCTCATATCTCGGGGGAAGTCGAGTAAGATCGCCAATGACGGCGCCCCATAAGTCTAAGAAGCAGAAGATGACGAGGGCCGTGGAGAGGTAGGTAGACGGTCCCGATCAGGGCCCCGGCGATGATTATCTGCCGCGCAGTATGGGGACGGCCCGGACGGGAAAGCTGGGTCTTGGGCCTGGGGTGCTCCCCCTGGAACCGTGCATATCTGGCGTATGATTGCCAGAAGCTGGGTTAAGGGGGTTATGGCAAGAAGCTGGAGGAGCCCATGCGGGCCCAAAGTGATCTGAGGTTTGAAGTTCAGGACCCAACTTTAGTGTCCATGACTGCTGCGCATGTATGAGCGCCTTGACCGTTGCCGTTCAAATGCGGCGAATGCGGAGAGCTGTGGTTGCTTGAGTTGTGACTATAACTAACGTTGCGTTGTTGTTGTTGTTGTTGTTGTTGTTGTTGTTGTTGCTGTTGTAGTTGTAGTTGTTGCGCACTTGCCCCTTTGTCCGTATAATAAATACCCAGTAGTCCCGACCCAACTTATTACTACATACGGAAACGTTAGCAGGGTCCGCAGCATGGGGTCAACCGACGCCCAGGTCAAATTCTTGGCGCTTGGGAAAGAGAGCGTCATCTACGGATACTCTTTCTATCATCACAATCATACAATAAGCCAACAAGTAGAGAGTTACGAGTCCCTATGAAATACTCCAATTATGTACTTCCCCTTGACCGCGTGAAGCGTCTTCCACGATATCGAAAGAAGGGGACGACGGGCAACGGCAACCCACTGTTCGGAAATGGAACATGATAGTGGATTTCCTTAGAGAGAACAGAGGACCTTGACTACGTTAGTTACTTACCAGGTGTGTGTGTGTCGGGTCCGAATGCCGATGGGACAACCGAGCCAAGCGCGGGATCGCGCGCATCAGCACCCATGACGACTGGCAGCGCACAAGCACGAAGGACTCCGTACTGTGTAATCCGTACGGATAGTCAGTTAAAGTTACTACGTACTTCGTAACAGCACCGGGCGGGGTCGAGTTCTACTGGGTACGGAGTACGGAGTAACTACTGTGACACAGTACCATCCTTCAGTTACTTCGTAGGCGGGTGATAGGACGGCAAACGACACGCACAGATGGATCGACCATCGGGCAGGACCGACCCCAATAACTATCATCCCCCAACGTAACTTGTTGGTTGGCACATGATGGCAGAGAGAGTTGACGTCACTCACGGACCAACGCACGATAAGAAAGAGCATTCATATGCCACATGTCCTGACTCGGGGACCGGCGGCCAGCATGGTCGCATGTGGTTCAATGCGAGAGTCAACATGTCAAAGCAGCAACAATCTACAAGTATTTCGTACCGTGCCTCGGGTGAGAATGGAGACAGAGCGTCCGGGATTCAGCGGTCTGCTTCGGCGCAGATATACTTCGTAGCGCTTCGAGGATGCCATTACATGATAAAATTGGTAACGATATGACCATGCCAATTCGATATCCCACGTGGATGATGGCATAGGGGATGTGCCACAGTTTAGATGGCGTTACTCCGTACAGCCGGCCTCGTTGGGGACGGGGAGGCGGTGCTCGACTGGCTGAGGTTGACGCACAAAGGCCGCGTTGTTGTGGAGAAGGATTCGAGGGGGGGGGTGTCGCAGCAGGTAAGCTGACTGCTGCTGGTGCGTGTCCTCTTGGGGGGTAACATTAACGTGTTGCCCGTTCGGAGCAAAGCGTATCGACCGACCCCTCATCACCATGATCTGTCCAAGTCCACTCCACTGTCGGTGCTGGGCCGCCGAGTATCCGCCGGACGCGTGATGCATGGCAATCATCACTCGAGAGGTTGAGCAGCACGCAGCGACGGCCTGTGCAATAGTTAATAAGTGAAGCGGGAATTATGCTGGAGGCGAGGTGCATGATTATCGTCGGGAAGGGCGTTAGTTCCAGTGGTTGGACGAATGTGCTTAGTAGTGCGTAGTAAGTACCCCATAACCAGCACCCCCTGTCCTGCTTGCATCCACGCGAAAAAGCCGCAGACCTGGGCGCTGCTGATTGGCCCAGGAAACGTTTAGTGGCGTCGCTGGTCGGGAAGGTCCCTTAATATGTACAAAGTAGTACGTTGGACAGGTGGGCTATAAAGATCCCTCGAGAGACCCCTCCTTCGACCAGATTTGTTCACTTCATTACAACCACGATCATATCAAGTCTTCGGCTCATCTACCAAACTTTCTCCTCTTCAACCCCAACTTCAAATACCCAAACCATCATCAAAATGGCTGACTGTGGATGCTCCGCTCAGGGTCAGAGCTGTACGTACACCCAAGTTCCCAACTACTTCGTACCCCCCCCCACGCCATCAACTACCCCGCCTTGAACATTCACTAATTTTTCCGCGATTACAGGCAACTGCGGCTCGTCCTGCTCTTGCGCTGGCTGCGGCCACTAAGCCTTTCGTCTCCATTCACTGAGGCGACAGAACTGATTGCATTGCGCGTTTCGACCGACTTCACTTTCTCTCGACCGGGCTTCCTTTGTCGACGAACCCAACCGAATGGACCGCTCGCCGCACTCCTACTAAGTAGGTGGGCTACGCTGGGATGGGACGGGATACTGGAGGAATGAGTACACTGGGCTAGGAAACACAATTCTTGCGGTTGGATACTAGTCATTTCCTGGGCTATGAACATATATACCTCTTGCTTGATACATTCTGAGCGCAGCTTCCGTGCATGCAAAGTGACCTTGACCCATGGAGTATTCCTCGTGTGTTATCGCAGATGCTCAGGCTAGGTTAGCCACAAGCACTGGCTCCCGTGATAGTACCGTATAGTCTACCAAGTATGGATTAGGCTGGTGACTAACCGTGGCCCGTTGCAGCCCGGTGAAGTCTAAGCTGGCGTGATGCGGTACTTGGAAGTTCGTAGTTACGCAGACGCCCTGGCCGGCTCACCAAGCCTCAAGGCACCACTGTACCAGGAAGAAATGAGGCCAACGCCGACCGAGGAGTCCCCAGCTAATGTCAGCTGTAGGGAACTAATGAATACCCATTTTGTAAAGGGGTAATAACGCATGCCCGTGTTGTAAATGGTCACTGGTGGCAGGTGGCAGGTGGCAGGTGGCAGGTGGCAGGTGGCAGGTAGCAGGTGGTAGTCTGTTCGACCAGATCACGTGAGAGCAACGACATACCCGCCTCTTTGTCCAAGACCTCGACCATGACGAAACCCTACTCGATCACATCTTCCAACTTTCAAGTTTCCATCATCTACAACAACCTTGAACCATGCGCCATCGGACGCCTAAATGAGGACGGTCCCATTTCGTCCCTCGCGCCAACCATTCCCCGGAAGCAGCCGGAAGCATCTATTCAAGAACCCGACATCCTTCTGCTCGTCCGGAGATTTGGCCGCCGCATGCGTCATTCCCTGCTGGATGTACCGAGCGCAGTCCCTCTTCCCCATCATCACGATGATGTCGAGGATGTCCAGGCGTTTCGTGTTCTTATCGGCAGCGTAGGCCGCCGTCATCAACGCGCACCAGGCCGCCTTGTCGTACAACGCGATCTGCATAATCGCCGTCAATATGTGCATCCAACACATGACATCTATCCCTCTCGTCGAACTGATACCGAGCGTGACGCTGATATGGTTCGGGCGCAATCCTTCTCCTGCCGTGCGCAGCTTCATCAGGCTGTCAGTTGTGTAGTTGCTCATGTCCAGCGCGAGGAGCTCAGGATCCAGCCTCACGAGGTCGAGGTTGCCGTCACGGTCTACCTCGCGCATGTCGGGCACGCCAATAAAGTGTTGCACCGCCGGTGAGTTCGAGGTCTTCATCAGGCACTCCACCATCTCTCTGATTGCCATTGGCTTTGCGCCTATCGAGCTCGGCTTCCCGGGCCCAAAAATCCTCTCCAGGATTCTAGCGTCAGGCGTGCCGTCGACCAACTCGTGTGGTTGTGGCATGTAAAATTTCCGCCAGTTTCTCATCCAATGGGTCTCTGGGATGTATTTGTTGTAGCGTTCCTGTTCGAACAACTCGTAGGTCAGACTCCCCCGCTCGATAACTCGCTTCCAGTCGTCATTTTCTCTGGGCAGACGCAGATCGATCTCATGTGGCATCAGAACTGCTGTGGTACTTGCCACCGGAAACTTTGCCCCGTGGTCCTCCGAATACCAACAGGCGTGATTTGCGCTTTCCGTGGTCTCGTAGTGAGCCACTCGAGAGTAGTACGTGTTGTTTATTCGTTGGTACTCACACCCGCTGAAGACTTCGGTCAAGAGTGGTATGATACCGAGGAAGGCCGTGGAGATTCGCCGGAGATGATCGAGCTGGAAAATCTCCTTGACCAGGCCGTAGTTTATGGTGAAGGGGCTTGCACGAGGCTCGAAATGGCTCGGAAGTGACTGTATGAATTGCGCTGCGAGCAGGGTTTCGGCGCTTTCGGTACTGTCGACCTCCTCGGACATTGACCAGGCAGGCGACTGGAGTTCCACACGGATCCAACATACGCCAGGATTTGCACGGTTGGTTTCAGGATACACCCAGCTCCGTGTGTTCTCGGGGGCCTCTCCGTGATTGATGACACGCACGCTCCATTCCCAGAGGCCTCGGTCGTCTGTCAGGTACCGAGCTGGGTTAGAAGGGTCATCCTCTGCGGTCGGGAGGTCATCACTTGATATGGGATATCTTGCGGGATCTCTCACGCGCAGAACTTGGCCGTGGAGGTGCTCCGTTTGTGAGAATTCCTTGAACTCTTTCCTGACACGGTCCTCGACCCATCTGTGCATGCCCATGCCCTTGTTTTCCAGACCTCCACCCTCGATGTCAATAATGGTATTGGGGGATGGGTAAGTCCACGGGAGGGGTTCTGTACCATGGGGATTTTGATGGTAATACTCTTCGTTATCAACGTAGACGACTCGAAGTAGAAACCGCGACGTAGTGCTAAAGTATAGCTTCAAATTGGCATCCTTGGATTTGGACCTGTCCGCTTTTAGAGGCGTGTAGTCTTCGGGTTCACTCTGGTCAGGACTGATGTTGTTGACCTGGCCTGAGCCGAAGACGCCCTCGGTCGGTCCCCAGATCGCCCACTGATCCTCGTACCAGTTGTAGTCTCTCCCCAGCCAAAACTGTTTTTGCGTTCTCGTGTCGGTGCGCCAATCTCCCGGTTGGTACCGCTCGCCGTCGGTGAACCATTTGCGCCGATCGCATAGGAGTTCCACACAGCGCTCAAACAGGACGCCGCCATTGCTTTCCCACACATTTTCTCCCGTCCATTGACCATTGACCGGGGCGCTGCTCTCTCCTCCTTCCCGCATAGTTGCCATGTAATTCACTTGTTGTATCGAGTAGAGCATGTACAGCTGGCCGGTATTTACCTCTACCACCCACGTACCTGGCAACTGTGGTAGGTGACCACCTGGCCACTGTGACTCCATCCTGAGGAGGAGGTTTTCCGCGGGAAACCTTGTACGTTGGAGGCACTGATAATGTACGGTCGGGGAGTTTCCCCTGCGTGAACAACGCGCGGCATGTTGTCGTAAACATCGGGCACGAGCATGCCTCTCTCATTATATTCCTCTTCGACGACAGCCATTTCATCGCCGTGGCCCGCATTGGTCCCCTTCACTCCACCTGCACCAGTCTCGTCGGTTACACCTGGCTCCCTTTCTTTGTCCGTTCCTGTCATACTGGCATCCCCAGACCCCTTACGGACCGAAGAGGAGCTGTCTAGGGTCTTGCGGTTTTTCGATGGAGACTCGGAGTCACTATGATCTGACCGAGACTTGCGCTTCGGCGGTGTTTCCACGTGCCGTGGGGGGACTGGAATTTCCGCAGATCCAGGTCGGAAGAAGTCTTCAGGAAGTGGATAATCCCTGAGAGCTTGACCACGTCGGGAACCCGGACCAGGACCTTGAAATGCAGGCAGGTAACTCGGACTGTTATCATGGGTGGCAATGGAAGCCATTCCCCCGGAGGGCTGTTTTGTGAGGCTGTAATGGAAGGGTCCCGGGGCTGAAGTCCGACCGGGCATCTGGTTCATGAGCTGGGACACCGGTCCCGGTGGTGCCCCCAAGGCTCTGGTTCCTCTATCTGGAACCTCCAGGGGCGACTCGGTCGGCATGGGTGAAGCAGCCCTCGTGGTCTGTATGTTCCGCATATCGGTACCAATAAGATCCCCGATACCACCGAAGTCCTCTCCGGGTGCCCGAGAGTTCTGGACATAATAGGTGGATTGTTCTACTCCAAGGATCTCGGAACCAATACTAGGGGAGGACACTTGAACAGACGCCTTCAGGAGGCTCTCCATGGTCATCGGTGGCGAGTATCCAGTCGAAATTCCACTCTGTGCAGTGGACAGGGCCTCATAGGTGCCTTCCATATCCACATCGTTTCTCCGTGTGCTGGACGGGGCCCTAGCGACACCACCTGTCTTGATACCGACGCCTTCCTCGCCGTTCTCCTCTTCTGTGAACGGGCCTGTCGGGGTGACTTTCATTTCCGCATTGCTTCCCTTAGTCATATCTTTGCTGGGCAAGTTCGCCTTGTTCCAAGCTTCACACTCTCTCATAATCTGCTGGGATCGATTCTTCTTCCGTAGGTCTGCCTTGGCCTTGCTCGCAATTAGCTTTTCAGACGGGCCCGCCTGGTTGCCTCTCATCATGGAATAGTCTTTCTCCGTCTCGCTCTGTTCTTCCTCGCTCTGGCCCTCCTCGTCGTACCCTTCGCCGGATTCTGCTCTCTCATTGTTCATATTCTCCCCACTCTCGGCCTTTGATGTCTCGTCAGTCTTATCCCTCTGCTTCTTCATGGCCCTCTGCAGCTTCTTAGATAATACGCCGGAATCCATCTTGTCGACCAGAGTGTAAATCGTGATTAGTAGTGATGTCAGTACTTGAGGTGGAATTTTCTTCTTCTGAAGCTGTAGGTAGTGAGAGAAATTCTTAGGGCTCTGGTACGCTCTAATACACCTGACAGGCCCTTGAGGGCTTGAACAAGCTATGAAGCACGTCTTTGTAATGTCTTCGATGCGAGAACAATTGCTTATAGTATCTTCACAGAGCTGGATGCTTGTAGAAAGCTAGGATAAACAAGTGGTGGCGTTGTTCCATTGATAAAAAACATACCACATCTTCCTCTTTGGTTTCAAGACCCACACGACACGTTTCCAGCTGGCTTTGTGTCTTGTGTTGTTACCTTGTCTGAAACGCTCTTTCAGAACGGTGTCTTTTCTTTCGCCTCTACATACGTACCTGAGGAATGTGTCTTGTGCTGAGAGACAAGACGCTTGTAACGCCTGCTTAGTCTCGGAGATTTGGTCTGAGCAGCGTCGAATGCCGCAACATCCCCCATAATGATGGATGGATGAGAGAACAATTCTCACGTTATCTCATATTTACTTGCATGAGGAATATCTCTAAATCCCAGAGATGAGATGAGACTGGTTGATTTGCGTCCTTTTATGAGATACTGGCACTTCTTGACTGGCAATAACCCCAAGCGGTGAAGATTTTTATCATACCGCACATCGCGAATTTCTCAAGCTCACGTTAGTTTTCCTTCTCTACCTCGATGCCTTCTGGACAAGTATAGAGCTCGCCTGTTTGAGACTTCCAGGCTTGCGTGACGAATCTACAGGTCTTCGTTTAGCAGTTTTGTTTTTCCAATATTAGGGAGATGTAGACATTGCCAATCCATTCAACAGGACTTACTTGGTATGACTTCCTCGCGCTGCCAGATCGCCTTTGCTGTTTTGGAAGGTGATGGAAGTGTATGCAAGTGACTTGCCCACTGTATTACGGTTAGAAACACTGGTGATTGATGTCCATGTCAACAAGGCGAGTCTTTACTCTTATCGCACACTGCCGTTGCTGAGATCTTGTCTCCAACCTTTCCACCGGCGTTCAGGTATGTCACTGTTCCGAGTCAGAAATTATACAGCTTAGCCTTCATGCAAGATGGGCCGACTGACCATTCAGATCAGTCGACACGCCAGTCGCATACAGCCCCATTGAGGCTACTGCGAGGGACCCCCAAGATCTACCAAGCTGGCGATGGTACCTCCATGGATAATCTTGAGACGGTTCTACAAGCGCCGTCAGTAACTGGATAGGGGTAAGGGATTGCAGTATACCCTGACGGAAGCTGTCACGCACTGTATGGTCTTTAGTGATGTCGAGCTCGAAGTCAACCTTTCCGGGGGTAGCATTGGTCACTCGAAGCTGCAAAGGTCAATCTCTTGGTGCCATGGCTCTCGAAGGGTAGGATGGTATTTACTTGGGATCCAAACAGCCTCGGCTCCAGGCCAGACTCTTTCATGAAGCTCCTCAGAACCTAATTCACAAGTGACAAGTCCGCAATCAGATACCATGTGACTGTTGATATTGGGGGAGGGATTGAGAGTCGCTCACCGTCCTTACAAACGGCAAAGGAGACGCTTTAGAAGCCATTGTGTTGTCGACAGAAATAGGCTTAATCTTTGCAATTCAGAAGCAAAAAGTACGGAGTACTTCCTTCGTAAGTTGGTGATCTCTGAGGGCGGATATGAATTATGGATCTAAACTATTAGCCGGCGATGAGGGTCCGTGCGTTTCCCGTTTCTTACTAGCAGAAAAGAAAGAGCGGGGCGTCAAGCAGCTGTACGAATTTAGAAGTCTCTAAATGTTTTTAGCCGCCGAGTCGCTCTACCAAGTAATCCGTACGTGCATGAGAGACCAGCCTAGTTTGTATTTGCACATCCATCCTGCCCTGCTGACCGACTCGACATGGCCTTTCCATAATGGCAATCAGCTCCTCGTCTTCGTCGTCCAAACCCACCCCCTGACCGACGACAACAACGGCTACATTCGCTTGCACATCACGCCCTTGGACGCCGAACTGGTCAACGTCGTGGTTTCTTCTGCCATTCGCCCGCTGGCCCGTAACATATCCTTCCACACTCTCGAGACCTTCCCGGACAAGCGCTACGGCTTCGTGGAGCTTCCCAGGATGGAGGCTGAGAAATTGAAGAAGAAGCTGCACGGCGCGACTCTCAAGGGGTCCAAAATCCGCATCGAGCAGGCAAAGCCCGAGTCCATCCCGAAGCCAATTTCCGAGGCAGATGCCGGCAGCCAGAAACCCAACAAGAAAGAGAAGAAGGAGAAGAAGTCGCCAAAGCGAAAGCGCGAGGACAAGGACGTTATCGAAGGCGTCGAGCTCGAGGGCGATCGCAAGATTAAGCGAGGCTGGACTGTGACTGAGGGCGACATGATCAAGGAGAAGCGCAAGGACAAGAAGAGACGCGACGAGAAGCAGCTGGTGAAGCAAGAGAAAAAGGAGAAAAAGAGAAGCGAAAGATCAAGTCCAAATACACGGATGCGCCCGAGTGTCTGTTCAAGCAGAAGCTGCCCGAGGTGCCGAGCACGAAACTCAAGGCTGCGGAGGACGAGGATGAGGATGTTGGGCACAAGACGAAGAAGCGGAAGAGCGATCGCGAGGTCCTCATTCACGAGTTTGAGAAAACCACCAAGGTGCCCACCTTCCTTAAGGCTACTGTTGCTACGGGCAAGGCTGAGCCCCTGACGTTCGAGGACGGCCGAGGTTGGCTCAACGGAGAGGGCAAGCTCGTGGAGGGTGCCAAGAGCAAACGTTCTGCATATCTGCCCAAGCCGAAGGTGCCAAAGAAGGAGAAGAAACCGCAGCCAACCTCTATGCCAGAGGACGACGACACAACAAGCAGTAGTGGCTCTTCGTCAGAATCCGAGGCTGGGTCGGAATCTGAAGCAGAAGAGGAGGTTGAGAGTACAGCTGAGACGGCGGACGTGACCCAGCGCCCACCCAAGAAGCTGACAGTCGATGTTCAGGCCACCATCGGCCCCATATCCGCTCTCAAGGCCGATTCTGCGCGACCCAGGTCTGCCAACTCTGTCACGAATCTGACCATCAAGATCCCACAACCTACAACACCATCCTCGGCCAAAATTCATCCCTTGGAGGCTCTTTACAAGCGTCCTGCTGATGCTGACGGTGCGGCCCCTGAGGCCAAGCCCTTCAGCTTCTTCGACATCGATGGCGATGGCGACATGGACGAAGATGAAGGTACCGCCGCCGGGCCTACTACCCAAATTCTCATGACGCCGTACTCCAAGGAGGACTTCGATTATAGGAACACTCGTAGTGCCGCTCCGACCCCTGACACGGCTCACCCAAGTCGATCCCAGCACTTTTGGGCATTGCAGGATGCCCTGCCGGAAGAAGATGAAGAGGATGAGGATCCGGCAGACGCAGATGACGAATGTGGTGACAGTGCTATGGCCGGGGCATCATCAGGGCTTGCCACCGAGCCCAAAGCCGACTCGAGCAACTTCCAAAAGTGGTTCTGGGAGAACCGTGGAGATCTCAATAGGTCCTGGAAGAAGCGGCGGAAGACGGCGCACAAGGAAAAGAGGAACAGGGAGAACCGCGCTCGGGCAGCTCGGGCAATCTAACGACATTACGTAGAGAGGAGAGATGAAGAGAGGTATCACGAGTGCGTTTCACGATGCACAGATGCCCTATAGGTCCGGTGGTTGGAGCAAATACAAGCAAGTTCATCCGCGTATGTGTGCATGAGCACGTATCTCTACACTACAATATCCGGCCGGCCCCGTGGGCACAAACGATTCCATGCCATGCTGATGCCACTCTCGAATCGAGTCGAATCTAGTGTTCCGATGGTGCAATTGTGTTCATCCGATCGTTCCAAATTTCAAAAACCACTAACGCCAATCATGATGCCAATCATTCCGTTTTTGATGCCATATGCATCAATCTTCAGCTACGGTGATTCCCTTGTTGCTGAAAAACCCTCTTCACATGGCCGCTATCGGCTCTTCAGCCGGGCCGGCGTATGCATCGACAATAGACGATACGGTCGACTGGGAGGGGGAGCCTTCCAGGGAATCCAGGCCACGCTCAGGGCTGGTCGAAGCAGCGATGCTGGCGTTTCCCATGACAGGAATGTCATCGACGGCTTCATCCTTAATGAGCTCCGTGACCTCTCGCTGCACATCGTTCATGTCGTCCATCTCGATGGCTTCTCCGTCTCGCTCGGGGTCTTCATTGGTCGTTCTGTTACGATGACCGAGCACGGCAAAGATGCTGTCCCGCATCATGCCAGCCACGCAGACAATGCCGGTTGCAATGAATACGGCGAATGAAGAGATCTCCCAAATGAAGGTGCCGTGGGGCACATTGCCATTGGAGTCTTCGCGACGCTTCGATACAACAAAAGCAGCGATGCCCGAGGTGAAAGAACCACACAGCACAAGGGTGGCGAACACGAAAACGAGCACCTTGGCGAGCTTGAACTTCTGCACCGGCGGCACCGCGCTGCTAGGCTCTCCGTCCTCCTCACCGGCCTCGTGCTCAGGCTCGGAGGTCGGTTGTCCACGACGAGCCGGCAGATCAACATATGTCGGGAACGGCTCCGTAGGACCACCGCGTGTAGTTCGGCCGGGAGGAGGATGGGGAGGTGCAAGGCGTACCGGGGGGGAGGCGAGGGAAGGGAGAAGGACGGGGGAGGATGGGATCCTCGACGTGGTTGCGCATCTCAACAGCAGGGCCGAGATCTGTGATTGAGCCGAACGTTCGCATAAGAGTACCCTCCGGATCCGGATCGGCGCCACGGTCAATGCCGCCCGTGAATCCAAAACCGTTTCCGTATCCGGTTGCATTATGTCTGAAATCTGTGGGCGAGCCGATGACCTGGCCCAAGGCCGGAGTGGTCTCCTCGCGGATGAGGAGATTACTCATGCTTCCGAAGACATCGCTTGCTCGCGACATGGAGCTGGTGAGGCCGTCTCGTACTCTCGTGTTGAAAGTCGGGCGAGAATCCTCTGCTGCTTCAAAGTCGTAGTCCTCGTAGCGCAATCTCGGCTGCAGACTCTCTGCGAGAGCTCTGGATGGACGGAGAGAGACCGAACCTCGGCGCGGCTCCGGGCGTACAATCGATCGCGAGTGGGAATAAGTCGGCGGGGGGGTGGTGGGAACACGCGGGTGGACGGTCGTGTTTGCCATCACGTTACTGCCGGTGGCAGGGGACTGGCGTGTACCCATGCCGACCATCGAGGAGATTCGATCAGAAAGCGTGGGTCGAGACGAGCCGGAGCCGAGCTCGCGAGTCGCTTCCTTGAGAGCCTCCTTTGCCATCTTTTTGGCCTTCTTCTCCTCCTTTTTGGCCTCCTTGGCGGCTCTCTCGTCGGCTTCCTTGGCCTTCTTTGCGGCCTCCTTTCTTGCCTCGCGACCGTCTCGGTGCAGACGGGCCGAGGTGTAGCTGAAAGCAGAGTCGGGTCGGGCAATTAAGAAACCATTAGCAGGAGAGCCAGTCTGTCGTATCTCCTCTTCCGCGCCGTCGTTGTCGCGAACGCCGGACGCCTGGGGAATCGGAGGTGTGCTGGGGCCAGAAGGCCAAGGTGTGATGGGACGATCAGGGTATTCCGGGGGGTCATCATTTCGACGAGTGTGCATGCTCTCGTAATACTCGACCGGAGTGTACATCGGCTGACCGGCGGATGAAGACATGATGATGGTGGCAGGTGCTGGTTCCAAGGCGCTTCGAGAGGACAGTCTTGAAGTGCGGTACTTGCCAAGGTGGAAGACCAAACGACCAAGTTGTCGTGCTAGCGGTGGGACTTCTGCGGTAACCGTTAGCTTCCTGCATCGTGGGCGGTGGTGTTGAGGTGTGGTTGGCTGTTCTGGGGGTGTCAAACAGGAGCGGAAGAGTGAACAGAAAACAGGGAAATTCATGGCTGCATTGGACGAGCACTGGTTTCAGTGAACAACGAGAAAGTGTGGGCTCGAGTATCCTTGGAGAACGTAGCAAGTATGGAAATGGGTAGCCTCGAAAACGTTGCGATAGCACCACCGGTGGTAAAGAAAGACGAAATGTGGTAAGGGTCGTCATATCAGGTCCCTCGGTCGAGAGCAACCATAGACCATACCATGGTGGGCGTGGCGACTGCGGGAAAAGAACGCTCTCGGTCTGTTGGGCGAGAGTACCCATGATGGTGCCAGGAAATGTGAAGAGAAGGTTTAGGTTGACTTATGATGAAAACAGGAAATTTAGTGAATAGGGAATAACCCCAGACATGTTGGGTGTCACTTGCCCGCTCCAACTTGAGTTGAGGTTCGTGGAGAACTACGAACGGGTTGAGGAAAAAATGAAGTGTTCATGGGTACATGAGGCAGCAACTTACTATGCTCGATGTTGTTGATCTTGGGAGGAAAATAAGAGAAGAAGGAAAATAAAATGCAAGAGGCTCCCCAAGGTCTGCTGAGTTACACACCCAAAGTTCCAGGGAATGTTGTTGTTGTTGTTGTTGTTGTTGTTGTGGTGGTGGTGGTGGTGGTGGTGGTGGTGGAAGGACGGGGGAGGGATTTGAAGAATGTGCAGGTGGAAATACGGAGCTCGTTGCAGGGTGCGTTCGACGATCAACAACACACATGAATGGCACTTACAAAAAAGTGAAGGTGCATAGGCTGGCAGTGATGAGATGACTGAACTCCACCTGAATCCAATGGACAAGATTTGCCCAAAATTCCAGTCAAAAAGTGTCCACAGCTACTCTTGGTGCAATGGCAAGGAATGAGAGCGTGTTCTTGGGTTGGATGGCACTGTTTTGACCAAAGTTAGCCTGGGAAGCAGCACCAGAAGTTGTGACCACAAAGCGGACTTCATGGACAAGTAGATTTGAAAGGTCTACCAGCCAGCAAGGCCGGCACTAGGTGAGAAGTTGAGAACTCACAGTCGATGAACAAAAATGTGAGGATGGTGTGTGAAGATGGTGAGAAAAAGAGCTCAGGCTCGACACTGAAGTGGCGAGAATGAGAGATATGGGCTGTGATGACGGATGTGCTGTCGACAGAATGTCTACTTGGCTGTGATGGGTCCAAAGAAGCACTCGGGGCTTGCTGGCAATCTCCTTCTTCCTATTGAAGTAGCAAAGTCAGCCTGGAGTGCAATCAACAAAGCTCGGATGGAGTGCCATGTGTGTATACCAACGCACGGACATATCTGGAGAGACTCACAACTATACCTTTGAAGGCAAGCTGCATCATATCCGTGACTTGGTTGGGCAGAATGACACGAGGGGAAGGGAAGCAGACATACACTTGATTGAAATGATCAATACGTCCCCGTATCTGCTCCAAGAGACAGAAACTGGAAGGTGGAGGGGGTTGTAAGAAAAGATCTGAAGCTGTGTTGCAAGGTAGACAGACTGGTGGCAGAAATGGGTGTGAGTGTTGTGCCAAGGTCAACAGCAGAGAGTGTGTCGAACGAAGCAGATTGGGTTGAAGTGGAAAACGTTGCCAGAGAATTTTTATTCTTGCAAGTAATTATAATAATTATTCAACTGCCAGGTCAAGCATAGGGCCGTTGCTGCTGGTAACCTAGGTTGGACAAGCTTGGATCGCTAGTCACCGTCGCCATCGTCGTCGGGGTCAAGGTGAATATCACGATGCTGCGTGATTGGGCGCACAAGCTGTCGAAACGCGGGTCCCTGATCATGAGAGCAAAGCTGGCAGGCCTCAGCGGGCGAAGGCGGTGGCTTAGGGCATCGAGACACCAGCAGCAGGCCTGGGGCCAGCAAACATGGCTGTGATCCCAGGTAATCGGGTTTCTTTCATGTCGGTAGGTATTCAACGTCATTACGAAGAGGGGTTTCAAGGAATTCCCATTGTCACGTATGTGGTTGTCTTTAACTCCAGTACTGCTTCGTGTTACACTACATCCCGATATTCTGCATCTAAGACATTACGGTGCCGTCTAGGTTTCACCATCTCGTTCAAGTCGAGGGTTCGAAACCTCCTAGCTAGATTGCCATATAAGCTCAAGATGTTGTGTTGGACAAAGAGTGAGACATAGACACATAAACATGCTCTTGGGACTGATATGTGGGCATCCGCTGTCAAGTCCCCGGCCCTCTGATATTGCTGGCAACCATCAGACCAGGCAGCGTAAAGATTGCCATGTTCTACATTTGGATAACTTTATTATAATTCTCGCAATATAACACCACATTGGTTTCTAACGCTCCTCCATATGGACAATGAGTCAAGGACTACACAGCCGAACTTTGTAGCATGACGTCTAGATGGTAATTGTAGGTAAATAATGGACGTTCCAAACGATGGAAAAAACAGCTCGAGAAGATCTCGAAACAGTACTGGAATTAGGGCATGAAAGTTACAGTTTACTACATGTTGCCCGCGAGCGTCAATAATACACCAGAGACATGTACGACATGTACAGTTATTAGTCTGGATAGGTAACAGAAACTTCAAATATGGTATAGTAACGGAATCTCTATATCTATACCTGTATTTACATCAATATATTCATGGTTTGGATCATCGAGAATTATACTCTGAGAGTAGGTGGACAACCATTGCATAACACGAAGAGTAGATGTCGAATAGGTTTAGTATCTTCATATTATATTTAGTAAGCCAGATGGATGGCCCTTGGTTATGGCAGGACAGTCCAACATTTATTCACGGCACCGATCATAATTGTTTTCAGAAAGCAGGAATATGAAGTTGGGGATATTATTTAACCAACTGACAAATTTGTCTGAATCGACGGCTGCTATACGTATACTACAACTAGGTCACACTTGATTACTCCTTTGAACCTAAGCCAGCGTGGTGATCGTTGATTCGTAGCCATCGGAGTAGCTCGCAAAGGATCGTGCTTTCGTTACAACATAATTCCAATTACAACCATCTATATATGACCAGATGAATCAGGGCCAAGAGACTAGACTGTAAATCCAGCAACGAAGGCTTGAAGGGTCATCGTACCGGCTGAAATCCAAGAATTTCTTCAAGTACCGGTAGGTCATGTACAATAAATTCTAGCCCACCTGGACCGCAACCTGGAAACCATCCAGGCGGTGATTTCCCTCTGGTCTATAGACTATATGAGCCTTTTACAGAATACTCGGCCGTCGTCTTGCCTGGCTGATATGGTGGCAGGGAAGCTGTACCACCGGAGCCGTACGAACGAGGGTCACGTCACGCATGGGTGTTTTGCTCGTTCGATGTCACCGCCAATACCTGCACCGACCTGCTCACCTCGGCGTAGTATAGCTTGCAGGCGGATAAGGGATATTTGACCCGTGACATTCCAATTGCCGATGGCTTCCCGTAACTTGAAGTTTGAACGGCGTAGCACGAGAATAGCTAAAGCCTAGGTTGCTAACGAGGCCTGCTGCCTTGGGTGATCATCTCGGCAAGCCCCGGAAAGATAGCCCTCCTGTATGTAGGTAGGACCGTAGGAGACATGCGCAACCATTACGACCATGGGCGGCATGTATCACTTCTCACTCAAAAGCGATGAAGCTCAGGGGTGTGTTGTATCCGTAAATCAGACGACAACACCGAGAGCCATGCGGCTCTCCCATGAACGCAAATGCAGGGCTGAATACAACTGATGTGCCTGCTCATCGACCGGGATTCGACCCTGTAACGAACTACGGCATGGGGGGGGGCCTGCATGCATCACATTTCCGCCATTCTCGACCCTGCCCACAAGTTAGCAGTTTGGCTGACGGGATTTCGGCCCTCTCTCCCTATCCAGTAAGCCTCTGCACGAACGCCACAGCCCGGTTGCAGACGTGCGCACTCCCTGATTCGCAAGTCATAAGTAGACCCTGGCAGAGGCATGCATGCAGCAACCTACGCGCACCTTTGCACCTCGCCTAACATCGTCTTGCAACGGACAGGAGCCAGGAGGGATGGAAGTTTCCCTCCTATCGCGCCTGGACGCTTCCGCCATGAAAACATCATACTTGGGTACCGACCGACCCGATGAGGGCTCGACCCGACGAAAACTTTGAGGCTCGGATGTCGACCTCGTCACCTCGGTCCCGGCTCGGTTCGTACAGGCACCGAGCTATATCGCACCGAGCACTCTTCTTCGTACGTACCACAGCTTGCCATCCTCGCGTTACCTCGCATGGGATTTGACCGTCTCAGGCCAACAGGTGGCCCCAGGCGCGGTGTAGCACGCATCGCAACGGTCAGCTGTGGGATCGGGTTTGATAGCGCAGCTGCACGAGCCTGCGCCTGTGCCCGTGACGTTGACCTCCCCGTGCAATCACACCAGGATTTGCGGGCAATTTTCAATGTAGTGTGTAGTCAGTGTCTGGGGAAGTCTCAGGTCCTCCTTAGCTGAACCCGACCTTGCTTGGCGCACCGCGCCTGGGTCTGGTGGCCGTGGCCCGTACTGTCGAGGAGTTCGAAGCGCCGAGAAAAGCATGTTGTCGGCATGTTGCATCCTGGTAGTAGGTACTAACTACGGAGTAGGTAGCGGGCACACACGTAACACAGCGTCAGCAATCATCAATGGGCGCGAAGATTCAAGAACGTGGCGTGGCGCCCGGGACCGAGGCTACTGCCAACTCGAGTCTGCCAGTCTGGACCCTGGTGCACTCTTTCGCACGCCAGTGACTAGTCAATATTGCCAAGGCCCATGTACTTCGTAGACCAAGCGTCGTGTTGCTGCGAGCCTGCGACCGCCTTCTCACCGGGTGTGAATCGGAATGCAGCCAAAGCTGGAGAAGGGAGTCTACTGTCTGCCCAGGCTCCGGGCGAGATTCAAAGACTCGAGTCTCGAGCTGCAGCCCACGCCAACTTGAGTGGAAAACGGTTGTAAACTTGCAAGTTGTAGCTATGTGCAAGAACAGAGGGACCAAGTACTGGCCCAGGTACCTAATTGCTTTTTAGGGTACTTGCAAGGTCTACACGTCGCTGGCAGACGGCAGACGGATCCCAGGACGCTAGGACAGTCCAAGAGTGATTGGAAAGTGCGTTGACTCGTTGCTACCGTTTAACTACACAGTTATGAGCAAGTTTAACGGCTCCGCGGTACTTCTAAGTTATATCTTGATTAACTACATACCCGCCCGAGACTCCACCGGTTTCATGCGGACGGGAGCTAAAGTTGAAGCTTAATTCGACCGGTATATATCACCACCACCATGAAATGGAGATTGAAGTATAGTCGGTTGCTTACCCAAATTGGCCGATCCGACGAAGCAGCAGACAATCATCGGCTTCCTGCAGGTGGTAGCCCACATGTAGCCTGCCAGCCTGCCAGCCTGCCAGCCCGCATCCACGAGCAAGGGGTCTTTCCCGCCCGCTCGCTCCCGAGCACACCCGTGGCGCCTGCAGGATGCAGATGAACTCCCCAGGTCGTACGACGACTAGTTACACCTTTTGATTGGGGCGCCTCGACGTCGAAACTCGAACCCTATTTAGCTTTCCCAACGGGCCACGACGGCTGGGCTGCGGGCAACCACGTTGAGTCGTCGACCATGGATTCGGTCCTTCGCCCACGCCGAACACGACTTCACCACGATCACCATGACAAACTGCACTCATCCCTGGTGGGTGGGCGAGGCGTTGGGTCGTGCCAGCCTGTCAGCCGAGCCCCTGACCTGGCCATTTCTGCAAGCCATTCCTCGGCCTAGTGGACTCTCGAGTCTCACCCTAGACTTCTCCCCAAGACTCCAGTCGGTCGATCGTGCTGATCCCGCCAACAGGTCATCTGTACAGGTAAACTGAGCCATGTTTTCCTGTACGCCACGTCCCATACGACCCTCGGTGCTGTGCCGGCCATGCCATGCCATGCCACAGAGGCTTGGTCCAAGATCAGCGAGTTGCGATTGGTGCCACTGTGCCTCACGGCCCTCACCCAAGTTGTCACAAGTTGGTCGTACGGCACGGCACCACATTCAGATACCAGATAATCCCTGTTCTTAGCAGCCACCAAACAACGGGAGCTGCGATCAGACCCAATTTCTTAGGACGATGTCGACCAAGATACAAGCCATCAAGTACAACTTACAAGTACTTTTAGATGACACTGCAGAGATGCAGATATTGGTAAACCATTTCAAATACCATATTAACTTACTGGTGACGGATTCAGGAGCTACTTGGCATCGGCTGGCTATCACAACCTCGACAAACAGGCCTTTAAAGGAAATACGATATCCATAGCAGTCAAGCTTATATGCTTGGCGCCTGGCTTTCGTCTTTCTGCAGTCACTCGACCTGGTGGACATCACCTACAGTCTTGTCTGCAACAGTCGGCCCGACCAGGCTGGAAGTATCACCACAGTGTAACACCACCCCTCTATCACGCGCAGAACTAAATTGGCCCCTAACGACATCAAACCCGAACTTTTGATTGCAGACAATTGAAGGAATACGTATGCTTACACGATAAGAACAAGCAAATTCGAATGATGATTTTCATCAAGATTTATGGGGTAGTAGGCCTTGTAATATCTTTGTCGCAGTGCAGCATTGCGTCTACCAAGTCCTTTGTGATGGTGGTGAGCGATATATTGTATACGCAAGTTGACGTTTCTGTACTTGTTATAAAGATATATACAGCGCTCTATATAGACACACACATTCTACTTGGAGTTAGAACCCGCTTAGCCGCTTAAGACATAAAACCCTGAGCTTTTAATAAAATACCTGGCTATGGAAATATAAACCGACTTCACCACTACTGTGACCGGTTGCTGGTCTATATTATGGCGATCTAGACCAATTACTTAACCTGGTCAAAAACAGTGTCTATAAATTGAATAATAGTAATGAGAGCTATGAAGCCAGATAAGGGCTTTGGTTTTCAACCCACGATATAACTAGATAACTATTCCAAGTAAACGTTGGCTTATCTGCTTATCGGCTTTAAAGGAATATATCATTGAGCTCTATCTGCAATCCGACCAAGACTTTTGCGTTTAAATTATCTGTTGCTAATATAAGAAAGTGACTAAGGCAGTATTACTTCGTATAACCGAAGTAACAGTCAAGGTGAAAAGCGGGCGGTCACCCCACCGTCTAGTCTAGCCTGCTGCCAGCCTCCCCACCCCAATTACGGGGGTAACTCATGGAAATGTACATAACCATCATGTTCCATCCGTATTAGTACGTTAGTTATGTGCTTGCCGCTGCAGCCGCTGCGCGTTCCCACAACGTTCACGGGGCTTTTATCAGTGGCGGATGTGTTGAGCCAATTAACCCCCTGCAACCTCAGCCTCTCATACGGCTTCGCAGATCGCTCTGACGCAGGCAAAGTACGGATAGTCGGGTGAGTAGGTAGGTACACATCTACTCCGTACTATGTAGTTACATATTACATTGGTACAAAGAAATCATCCGCATGGGTCATGCTTAGCCCACAGCTGACAGCTGCGCTTGTACTCCGTAACTTTACGTCGGTCACGGTTCACCAACCACCTACTCGGTACCTAGTTAAGTTGCACACCTAGGCTCTAGCATAACTACCAAGTCATTTGGTCGCGGCTCGGCCTACAAAGCAATAAATACAAACGCTTGCTCCGTAGAAGAGACACAAATCTGGAAAGCGAGCGCCCGTCGCTGCGAAACGACTACTCATAGTGGATAACGTTGATTGATGGATTTGTGATATGCAAGGTACTTCCCAACCGTCGTATTCGGGATCTCGGCGCTCGCCCTGGCGGTCATTCACATAGGGCAGAAGCCGGGGCTAGCTGGGCCTGGCTAGCAACGTGGCTCGGATCCGGTGCTGGCCCAAGCCAATATTCTAGCACGCATGATCTCGTCTCTCTAGCGAGCCAACTTAAGTTCAAATCCATGAGTTTGTCATCATCTCGGGTATCTGATCTGCCAGCCACAGGAAACCGTAGACGTATCGATGTTCTTTTGGATACCCGCCGCTGCAGGGCGAGTTGGGTATTTTGTCGGGGGCATGCCTGTACACTTCCAGCCTCTAGGCCAGACTGGTCAGGCTGGCCAGGGGCATGCCTACCTATGCACCTCCAAGCTGGGGGCATCGCCATGACCCGGGACCGTACACTGAACTCAGTTGGAAACTTGCAGAAAATCGTAGGCGGCAGACTAGCATTACTACTCGCAAATACCCCAGCCTCCAGCCACGAGACCGCTTCCCCTGACGAGCATGAGGAATTTGGGTCATCCGTCAGACCTCCCTCCCCCTTTCCTAGTACCTACTTGACAGGGACTCTTAGATAGGAGTGGTGCCGATCAGGCCAAGATATCTCCATATCTCGCTATTTTACGCTGTGTTGCTAACCCTGCTCTTCTCAAGATGGCAAGAGGCAGACTATTGCTTGTAACCCCTGTTCCCATTACTTCCTCGTCGGTCAGAGCGGCTCCCGTTAATGATTACGAGGCGAATCCTCCCCTGTTGCGCCTTTCTTCACACATCCAACCTCGAAGGAAGCCTAGAGACAGGCCCTTCCACCTCATGATGCATACCCATCGTGGCGTTCAGGATGCCTTTGAGTTAGAGTTAACGGTCTTCGGTTCCTAAACCCTAGGCCAGGTCTTCGGTTCCTAAATCCTGGGCCAGCATGGAAAACAACGAGGCGGCGATGGGACCTCACATGTATGATGTCTGCCGCTTTATCGATGGGTTTGTACTCGAAGAAGATTGTAAACTCACACAGACCGTATGTCATACACGACCTATATAAGCTGAAGCCATCCCCATCACATACTGTCTCTTCCCAGGCTCATCGCCAATATCTTGACACCAAATCTCCCTCCCCCCTCCAGGCTTTCCCCCTATTTGGTCAGATTTCCATCTCGTTGAATCTCCAGGCCTTACTCCTTCAATCTACCACTCTGTTGTTGTTGTTGTTGTTGTTGTTGTTGTTGTTGTTGTTGTTGTTGTCGTTGTCTCAACTCCCACCCTCAACAGCCTTCTGCTTGACTGCAGACTTCCACCATGCGGTCCCTCTCCTTGTCTAGAGGTTTGGCCTCTGGCCTTTTCTTTGCAACACTCTCCTTGTCCGCTCCTACTTCGGAGGTTGTGGACCTGGAGATGAGACCTCTTGGAACTTGCAACAGCCCGTCCAACAGGACTTGCTGGGCCCCTGGTTTTGACGTCTGGACCGACTTTGAGACTGTTACACCCCCTTCTGCCGCAAAGCCCAGAATATACAACTGGACAGTCGCTGAGCATAAAAACTGGGTTGGCCCTGACGGTGTGACAAAGAGCGTTGTCAGGCTCATTAACGGCCAGTACCCAGGTCCTACCATATTCGCCGACTGGGGTGACAACATCGAGGTTCACCTCACAAACAACCTAGAGGCTGAGGGGTATGTTCTCGGTCCGTCCTACTTGTTGTTCAAGTCCTGCAGCTGATATCATCATAGCACTTCCATTCATTGGCATGGCCTCCACCAGAGGAAGTCTAACCTCCAAGATGGAGCCAATGGGGTGACTGAGTGTCCCCTCGCACCTGGCAAGACCAAGGTCTACAAATTCAGGGCCACACAGTATGGTACCACCTGGTACCACTCTCACTTCTCAGCCCAGTATGCCGATGGCATCGTCGGGTCCATTGTGATCAACGGGCCTACCACCAACAACTACGAGGTCGATCTTGGTGTCTTCCCCATCACCGACTGGTATTACCAGACGGCCGAGGAGCTGCTCGCTATTACGATGAACAGCACTGCTGGGCCCCCAAACAGCGACAACGTTCTCTTCAATGGAACCAACATCGACCCCAGAGACTGCTCGAAAGGAAGTTACGCCAACGTGACTCTCCAGGCCGGCAAGCGCCATCTGCTCAGATTGATCAACCCATCCGTCGACAACAATTTCCAAGTTACTCTGTCGGGACACAAGTTCACCGTCGCTTCCATTGACCTGGTGCCTGTCGAATCCTTCACCACCGATACCTTGTTCATGGGAGTCGGCCAGCGATACAACGTCTTCATCGAGGCTGACCAGAAACTCGATAACTACTGGTTCAACGTGACCTTCTCAGGCAGCGGGCTCTGTGGGAATTCCAACAACACCCAGCCTGCTGCCATCTTCCACTACGCAGGTGCACCCGGCGGTTTGCCTACCAACCCTGGCATCCCTCCCTCCAAGGACACCTTGTGTCAGGATGACGTGAGCTTCAGGTCTGTGGTGAAGCGCGTCCCCGAAAAGTCCAAATTCGTCTATGATCCCTCCAGGAACTTGTCAGTCAGCCTAAACAACAGCGCGCCCGTCACATGGTTCGTCGACGGCAGTGCCATCAATGTCGACTGGGGCATGCCGAGTGTCGACTATGTCATCAACGGCACAACCAACTATCCGCGAGCGGCCAATGTTTACACCGTCGACGAGAAGGACGTGTATACCTTCTGGGTTCTCAACAATCTTTCGCCCGTTCCCCACCCCATGCATATGCACGGCCACGACTTCCTGGTACTGGGCCACTCGGCGCCTCCTCACAACAGGACGGAGGCCCTTGTCATCAACAACTTCAACCAGGCGCGCGACTTTGGCAGCCTCGAGTTCGACAACCCGACCAGCCGCGACGTCACCATGCTGCCCGGCGGCGGTTGGCTCGTGGTCGCCTTCAAGGCCGACAACCCCGGCAACTGGCTCTTTCATTGCCACATTGCTTGGCATGTTAGCGGTGGCCTCTCCGTCCAGTTTCTTGAGCGCAGGAGCGAGCAGAAGGCCCAGATTCCTGCGATAGATCTGGCCGAGCACCAGCAGACCTGCCGAGACTGGAATGCATACTATGCCACTGGCAGGTACACAAAGCTTGATTCTGGTATTTGATTGCCCACTCGATTGCTTTTAATACCCTATTTCGTCATGTTTGGAGCGTGTGGAGGAATGCGGTGCGAATGTTTGTTTGTTGGACGTTGGCGTTGGCACGTTTTATTTTTATTGTTTTGGCAAAGGGGTCGTCGTCTGACTTGTACCGACACGGAGAAGAGAGGGGCTCGGGAATACGCGAGGTAGCATGGGTAGAAGCTCTCAATGTGTATGGCAACGAATTTCATATTCTTATTTTCTCGTCACAACGGCCACATGGGCGTCAGCGCCGGGCTATGAAACGAGCGTGGGTAATACAGTCATTTCATCTATTTACTAATTAACATGACCTTCTCCGCCCCTTCTTCATTCCGTATTTCCATGAGGGTGGTAACACAGAAAGCGAAATGTACTGATGTTGTCCTCGCGGAATCCAACCATGGCGCATGTTTTCTTCAACCAACTACTCTTCTCTTTTCCATGGCTTCTTTGACCATCCATGTATTTATGGGCGGCTACGAAAAGCGAAGAATGCAAGTATCTTGTTCGTTTAATCTGACCATGTCATGGATGTTAGGGCGACCATTCCTGAAATATAGTGTGTTACAGTATACCAACATGATACTACATGATGGCTTCGAAGGCAGTATGATATTATCTATGATATAGACTTGAGTAATTCAATGTTCCTACAAGTCAATCTTGGTACAAATACGTAACTCTCGCTATATAACTTTTCTTACATCTTTATCACTTTAGTTGTCCGAGAAAACTATGCAAATAAACAACATTATTCACTATTTGTAGAATATTTTCCTTTTTCGTTTATTCAGATGAAACTAAGAAAGGAAGATTCTTGAAATAAAGCTACTACGAAAGATTCCTATTAAAAACGCAATTGTTGGTATCAACTTAAGTACCTAGACCGTACGGTGCAAACGTGAAGTAGCGTAGATATCTGGTCGATCTACTGCTAGCTTAACGAAGGGAAGGAGAAGAGGTAACTAGCTAGCAGCGAGGAGCAGGACAAGTGAAGGCATTCGGATCGGACGTGGTCCGGCAGTCCGATCCGTGTGGTGTGGGGAGAGCCTAAAGGAGAGCCTCAAGGGCTATGCTATATCCGATACCCCTGAAGCTGCCATATCGGGCTGTTCCAACAGCAATCGTTTGCTTGAAGAATCCTTGTTTGATTTGTCATACCTAAATCGCCAAACGAGTCACAGCTTGCACTGTTTGCTAATAATTGGTCCTTGGAAAATACACGCACAGCTTCTATATAATTATTCACCTTTGTACATTACTGGCGTATGCACAAGTATTGAATCCGAGTAAACATTCGTAAACTCTCTTCAAACCCCTTCCCTCTAGCATGCTCCGAACTGTACCGTGTGTGTGTGTTGTTGGTGCTATTTTGAACAGCAATGCCGTATCAATGGTCTGAGTATAATCCCCCAAGACTCAGTACGATATACGTAAATATAAATATCAATCGTGGATCGCCGCTAGATACCTGTTGAAATACCTGTTGGAATTTGAAGGCAATTGCCAGGGGTGTCCCAAGGGTTTGTGTTACTGCAATATCACCCCCTTTCAACTTTGTACGCATTCGGCCTCGGACAACCGCATTCAGTGTTGGTACATAGCTATGATGAGTAGTGTGACCAACAGTTGCTCCCGAGGAAACCGCACACAAGTCGAATATCATGGGATGAGGAGTCAGTTGGTGGCGGCGGGCTGGCGGGTTGGCGGGTTGGCGGACTGACGGGCTGGCGGGCTGGCGGGCTGGCGGGCTGGCGGGCTGGCGGGCTGACGGGCTGACGGGCTGACGGGCTGACGGGCTGACGCGCGAGGATTTCCAAGTCACGGCTTCGAGTCAGAATAACAAAAAGTGGAAGAAGAGGGAGGAGAACGTCATTGAGGCATGTGGCCAAGTTACTTCAGTACGGATAAGCATGCAGCTCATTGGTAGGAACTACATAGTGTGACAGCTGGAGGGTAACTTATAGGTACTGTGTACTTCCCTGTCCACATATTTTGCCTATTAGGGCAGGTAACTGACAATCGATTGGTCCAAGGGAAGGAGCGGGAAATTCTTGAAGGAAGAACTGGAGCGGGGCCAACAGTTGATTTGTTTCGAACCAGCAAGAGCTACGGATTACCTGCCCTGCAATGGCTCGACTCCATCGTCTTCGCATTTCATTCCATCGCCCATTATTTCTTTGGGAGCGCAGCCCAGCCTGTAAGCAGGATTATGACAACATAACAACAGAAGCGGCTCGATGAATGTCGCACCTCTCCCGTCAATTGCCCAACAGGACGGCGAATTTCTTTGTCTGGTCCCCCGTGTCAATTAATCGACTGTCGATGAGAAACCCCCTCCCCGGACTGACGCTACGACCGACATCTTGCCCACACCCCCTGGCCGCCTCCGCCACTAACTACCAAAGTACCCTCCCTACTCTACGGATACCCTGACGTTCACAGCGTCTCGCAATTCCCGTCACCCTGTCTGCGCGACTAGAGGTCTGCCCGACCCGCTTGCGCCAACCCAACAACCTGTAGATGATGTCCAAAGTCTTCAATTGGAGCATCAGAGGCCTCATCCAATCGCCTGCACCTAAGAGAACAACTGCATCCGTGAACGGCGATAACAACCATAACAGCACCATCACCAGCGCAGACACACCTGTTTCCGCCGCCGACGACGACATGACACGCGGGACTAAAAGAAAGGCGGATCCCTACGAAGTCGAAGACGAGGGAGGTATGCGCGTCATCTGTTCACACCGCCCAATCTACGCTACTTCCATGCTTTTTCCACGCGCCGTATACCAGAGCTTTCGCGCCTAGTTGGCAAGAGACGCATTGGCTGATGGATGACTCTAGATGCATCGACCGTGACGGCTCAGGCCGCGCCATCGACGGTGCCCCGTATAAAGGCGGCGCGAACTACCGCCAGCACCCCCATTTCTTCCTACGCGTCGCGATTGTCTGAGGGCAAGGCGCGAGTGTCCGACGGTCACATCAGTAGGTCGCGTCGGTCTCCTACGATTACTACGCACAATGGCCCAGCAATGGCCAGCTAATCATACCCTGCAGAGCGTCGCAGCCGGACCTCTGTCCAGAAGTCTGACCTACAGAACAGCTCCAGCCCAGCGAAACCTCTCGCAAGTCTGTCTGAATCTGCCGCCACAGAACCCGCGGCGCAAGCCAACGGTGCCATCATGAGCGCCAGCACAGCGGTCGAGGAAGAGAAGCCCCGGGATTCCATGGTTCCAGTGGCCGACATGGGCGGTGACGGTATGTTGCCGCTCTTACTAGCAGAAACTCCGCACCCATCTAACACGTCATTTTTGCAACACGCAGACCTTCTACAAAGCGCAGCACCCGAGGTCGCCGCGAAAGACAAAGCAGCCGAAGTCGACGCAAAAGATAAAGCAGCTGAAGTCGACGGAAAGGACAAGGCAGCTGAAGTCGACGCAAAAGACGAGGCAGCTGAAGTCGGCGAGAAAGACAATAAAGACGACGCACCTGAGCATCCACCAAGCGCAAACGCAGATATACACGCCGAATCTGACAAGGCCGAGAAACCCATCGAAAATGATGGCGATGACGTGGCTCAAGAAGCCCCCGAGAAGCACGAGCTTGAGAATACGGCAGAAGAGACTTTCCACGAAGTAGATAAACTTCTCAAACACAGGATTGTGGAGGACGGCAACGTTGAGATTCTAGTTAAGTGGGTTGGAGAGCCAGAGGAAGACGCCAGCTTTGAGCCTGAGGAGGAGATTCAGCGTGGCGCTGCCGAGACGCTCTACAAGTATTGGAAGTCCCGGGGCGGTCGCACGGAGACTCTCTTCGCCAACAAGTCAAAGGATGCCCAGCCCGCGACCTACCATGTTTTCAAAATCCTTGCCCACGAGAAGAAGAAGACGGTTTTCCAGTTCAAGGTTCAATGGGTCGGCTATCCGGCGACTATCGACAATACGAGCGTGGAGTCCGAGAGCAAGCTCAAGAAAATCAGCCCGGAGCAACTCGAGGAGTACTGGCAAAGTCAGGGCGGGCGTGCCCAGCATCTTGCCAAGCGTGGGCGTGCAAAGAAGGCCCGTACTGGGTAAAACGGTATCTTCGCGAACCGTACATCCGCTACTCAGTCATAGGCTTGTATATATTGGTAGCAGGCATACGCACAAACAGGACATAGGCAATAGGGGCGGCTGGTTGCATGGAGGCGTTCTAGGGGAGGGTGGTCTGCTATTGTTGACATTGTGATCCAGGAGCTGGTCCATGGAAAGTGAGTGTGGTCGCGCCAAGCGCATTACGGAGTGATCAAGAGATAACCTCAGCGAGGGGTCAAGGTCCCAGGTCATTGCTTGGATGAACCGGTAATATATGTATCTCCAACGGCGCGGACATTTCGACGCTTAGCGGACTGGGACAAATTGACATGATTAATGATTCCGAAGCAATCATTAAACACGAGGCTGGTATGTCGGCTCGTCCAATAAGCAAGTTTTTGCCCCGGCGATTCCAGGTCGTGATGCTAGTCTCAAACACGGGTGATGATGCCGAGCAAGCCTGTCGACAACTCCAGTACTTGAATTTGCTGCATCTACTCCGACTCGGTCTGCCTCGCTCGTCTCCTAATGCACCTGCGACCGAAGACCGGTTGATGGTAGATAGACACTATGCTGATGGGCTTGCGTGCATGGTTCCCATTTCTGGGAACATTAGGGTAGGAAGCTGGTCGTCACTAGCATCATTCTGCATTCGCCTGGTAGGCAGGTCATGAGACAAGCGCACTCTGAAGAACACTCCAATGACACTAAGATAGGGGGAAGCGGTTGGGAACAGAGGAACATAATGAATGGGGTGGGGGTCTTCTCTTAAAAAGCACCCCAACTACGATTAGGTGTATTCGCCTTGAACTTAACAGGGAGGGGTATCACACAAATGGTATCATACAAGTGGTATCACTAGACGCATGTATGCCATTGGTCAAGAAATCGTCAACAGCACACGCTTCACGAGCCCTCAACCAAAGAAAACACAGGCGGCGAAGACAACGATTGCCCAAGCCACAGCAGCGGCACCGGGTACCATGCCCCGCGGCCCCGAATTCGAGCTTCCCGCCGGGGCCGCGGCGCCCGTGCTCGCGTACACCTCCTGGCCAGTGGGGTATCGGATGTTCACCACGGGCGTGTCGGTCGTCAGGGCGTCGGGCAGGCCGAGGACGTGGGGGCAGGTGGCCTGGTTGGCGGCGGGCCAGTCGCGCAGCTCGCAGACCTCGTCGTGGCCCCAGGCGCACAGGGGATCCTGGATGTTGAATAGTGCGTAGTTGCGCGCGACCCAAGTGTCGGGCTGGGCCAGGCACGACGCGAGAAAGTTCATGCTGTTGCTCGCGCTGAGGGGCAGCTTGGTGTCTTGGGTGCGGATGAGGTCGGCGCACGCGCCGGCGTCGAGGTCGTATGCGATCATGGCCACGGCACCCCCCGCAGATGGACGCGAGGTCGCGCCGTACCCCGTCGTCAGGTAGTTCCAGGCGTCGTAGCTGACGTCGTGCGCGCCGGCGGACTGGTCGATGCGCAGGAGGTGCAGGCTACGGCCCGAGGACGGCTCGGTGAGAGAGACGCATATGCTGGTGCAGGAGACGGACTGCGGCCAGTAGGCGACGCGGTTCGTGTTGATCTTGCAACCGAGCACGCCGACCGAGGAGGAGTAGCTGTCGTGGGGGGTGACCCAGACAGTCGTGTGGTTGTCTTCTCGGGTCTCGATCGCCGGGTGGTCGTCGGGGGCGAGGGTCGATGCTGCTGGCGACAGCATCGCCAAGAGAGGGAGCGTGGGGCGCATCGCGCGGCAAGGAATGAGCGGCTGCTATGTGACGGGGACACAAGGGAAACACGAGACGGGACACACGTCGGACAGGTCCACCGCATCAATGTTCCAAATGAGTGACAGGAGTGTTGCTGGGAGGCGGAAAGGAATGACATGCCAGCACTCGGTACACACGCCACGCGAGCGCGCAGGCCTCTGGTGGGCCGGGATGGACTCTTTCAGTGCACAGTGATGGACATTTGAGGGTGTCGTGAAGAGAGGCGGGAGAGCAAAAAGGACGGCTGGGAAATGAGACTCTCCTATCCGGGGACCCTCCACGTGCTCCTCTCAACCGGGGTGTGATAAGCGAGCCCATACTGATACAGTTACGGCATACAGAGTATCCGTACCACGGTAAGATAACTTGGTCATTCAGCAGGTGGACGGGCTGGCCCAGCCGGATGAGATGGCGTCTGCGATGATGTCGCATTTTCAAGGTTCGACTTGGTCGATTCGTATCCGTCTCTGGGATGGTTGGACCCCATCGTGTAAGGTTAGATCTCCGTAACAAGTCCTAAAATCTAGCGCGACTGAAGTCCCGCTTTTGTTATGAAGCTCTGCTGCTACTCCGTAGTCATGTGTATAAACAAGAGAAGGAACAACTGATTAACTTTACTACGGAGTACAGTGTATATAGTATAACGCAGGTATAACTTAGTAAAGAAAATACGTATATTACTTATATGCTCTGAACAAGGCATAGTATGTATCTATTTGTGGAAATATAATATATATCCTCTACAATATTATTCAATTATCCTTGGAATAAGAAGAGAATTATCTACTAGTTATAGTCTTTATCCTACGGAGTACACGGGACACGGTAACGTTGGGTTAAAGTGGGGTGTAACACGAGTAATGAACCCTGGTTTGTGGAGATGGATAAGGAGATTCCCCTAAGAACTGCCGGCCTGCAATAATGCCGCCCGCCGCCCGAGGTTCGAACATTCAGCCGAAATGGAGACACTGCTAGTTACCGTGGCTGGACGTCGGCGACTTGCTTACTTAGTAATTCCACCTATTGTTACAAAGTCATCACGTTTCATTCTTGCGGACAGTTTCCATCTAACTCACCGCCAAGTCCTTATTGATATTCACTTTCGAGACCCCGCGCGTCTTGGTCACCGTTCACACTTGATCCCTGTGGCTCTCATCTCGAGACATAACCATCGACGATGGCGGCGGTTGGTAAGTCAACAATTGGCTAGCCCCCCGCGGCATTCCCACTGACCTGCATGAATAGCAGCGGCATCCGTTGCCGCCACGGCTGCCGGCCTTTCCTACCTGGACGCTAAGTTGCATATTCGCCAGGATCTGAAAATCATCAGAGGCCGGAAGAAGGTGATGGCGCTCATGATCCAAGCCAGTGAGTTGTCGCGAGGATGCCCCTATCTTAACTCCCCGCAACCGACGTAGGCTGACCGGTGATCGATGGCGCGTCGCACAAAGTAAAGGACAAGCGCGTCTCACAATGGTACTTTTTCGAGAAACACGCGCAGCAAAAGCCCAATGATGAATGCATTTGGTGGCGGAAGGGCGGCTACACATGGGCCGAAGCCTATCGCCGCTCGTGTCAATTCGCCCAGTTCTTCCTGAGCCGCGGCGTGAGGCCGGGTCAGCTGGTCGCCTTCTTCATGACCAACAGTCCCGACTTCCTCTTGGCATGGCTCGGCTTGTTTGCCATCGGAGCCGCGCCCGCCATGATCAACCACAACCTGAGCAAGGCGGCGCTGCTGCACTGCCTGGGCATTGCGGAGACGTCGCTCATCCTGGCCGATGGCAAGCCCGAGCTGCTGGCCAGACTCGACGAAGTGAAGGAAGAACTGGCCGCGAGGAATATCTCTGTGGTCAATCTGGCGGACGCACGGCATGAGATTAGCAGCCTGAAGGCCGAGAGGCCGGCTGATAGCCTACGAGACAATGTCGGGCCTCTTTCACCATTTGGACTATTTTATACCAGGTACGGCAGCTTCTCCTTCACGCCAGGAACGCATCAACTGACGAGGGTAGTGGGACGACTGGGGTACCCAAGGCTTGCATCATTCCCGGCGCTGCTGGGTTCTTTCATGGAGTTAGCGTAAGTATCATTCATCGACATGGGCTCCTCGGATACTGACAGCCGACAGAGAAGCTGCGGCATGGCGTACGTAGACGGCGAAAACGAGCGGTACTACGACTGCATGGTAAGGAGTGTGCGCTTGGAAACATGATTCGTACTGGTATACTGACAGTCCCAGCCGCTCTACCACGGTACAGGCGCTATTAGTGGCATGACCATGATGTTGGTAAGTCGATTCCTCCACTCAGTCCATGGCCTTGCGCTTATATAAGATGCAAGTTGGGCACCACATTGTGTTTGGCTCCCAAGTTCAGCGCATCTCGCTTCTGGGACGACATCCGGGACTCGCGGGCCACGTGGTTTGTATACGTCGGCGAGACTGTGCGCTACCTGCTCGCTGCGCCACCGTCGCCCAGAGACAAAGAACACAGCGTGCACTCCATCTACGGAAATGGATTACGGCCTGACGTTTGGAAGCCGTTCCGCGACCGCTTCGGGATCACCAAAATCTACGAATTCTTCAACAGCACAGAGGGTATGCTGTCCCTGGACAACCCATCGCGTGGTGACTTTACGGCCCACGCCGTTGGCCACCACGGCTGGCTGCGCCGCAACATGTTCCACAACGCCCTCGTCCCCGTCGCCATCGATCCCGACACGGGCGAGATCGCCAAGGATCCCAAGACCGGGTATGCGAAGAGGGTCCCCTACGAGCAGGGCGGCGAGATGCTCGTGGCGCAGCCTAACCCGTACCTTCCACCATTTGTAGGATATTACAACAACAAGGAGGCCACGGAGAGCAAGTTCGTCAAGGACGTGTTCAAAAAGGCGACATGTACTACCGCACAGGTGATGCGTTGCGGCGCGACAACGATGGCAGGTGGTTCTTCCTGGACCGGTCGGTAAACCCTTCCCACGCAATACCCGACCTTGGTTCGCTAACAGGCTCGCAGGTTAGGGGACACATTCCGATGGAAGGGGGAGAATGTCTCGACGGCCGAAGTGTCCGAGATCCTCGGCAAGTACCCGGGCGTTCTCGAGGCGACAGTGTATGGTGTCACGCTGCCTGGTCACGACGGAAAGGCAGGCATGGCAGCTCTCTACATTGATCCCGCGGTCCGTAACATCGATTATAAGGGGCTTTTAAAGTGAGTAGCCCCCTACCTGCTCGTCAAAACTACACTGGCTGACCGACGGCAGGCATGCGCGAACACATCTGCCCAAGTACGCCGTGCCCGTCTTCATCCGGCAGATCAAAGAGAGGTCGGCCACGCACAACAACAAGCAGGACAAGAAGCCGCTCAAGGAAGAGGGCATCGACCCCTCAAAGGTGAGGGCGGGAGACCCGCTGCTCTGGATCAGCGACAATGGCAAGGGCGACTCGTACGTACCGTTTACTAGTGAGGAGTGGGAGGCTCTGAATGCTGGCAAGGCGAAATTGTAGGCAGGCCTAGACCGGAACTGGGTACTTTGACAGTTGGGCCCCCCGTCCCAGGAGGGAAGGGTCTCTATGTTCATGCGGTTACATGTGAATGGGTATCAAACGGTTCGGGATCTAGAGCGAAAGAATAGGAGAAGATGGAAAGAAGGACCTTGGATGTCATTTTTGGGAAGTCGATTTATTCCGAGGCTAACTTTCGGTGCACGCCCAAGCTGATCTGGGCGACCAGGCGGGAGCAGATGATAATGCAAATTGCAAATTCCAAACAGGATGCCGTCGCTCAAGCCCAACACACACAAAACCCCACCTTGAACTCACCTCGTTTTGATCTTCCTGTACCTGACAACCTCGACGCCCTCCTCATCGATGATCCTCTCGGCGTGGATATGGTAGCCGCCGATAGCGGGCCACAGCTTGGTCCAGCAGGCCCAGTAGACAGCTCCGAGGAGTAAGACGCCGACGCCGACGACGGGGAAGATATAATAAGGGTACCCGTCTGCGTCCCAATCTCCCGTAGGGGGGATGAAGGGGACCAGGGCGAGGAAGACGTTGGCCAGGAGGTATATCACGGTGATGGGCAGGTACGTGTGCCAGGGCGAGGTCCAGTTCTCCGACTTTTTCAATTGCAGGTAGATGAGGCCGCCGGCGACGAAGGCGTTGATCCAGGCGCCCGGGTACGTGTATAGGTTGACGATGAAGTTGTACGCGGGGCCGGCGGGCGGCGCGAGCAGCACGACGACGGTGACGAGCCAGTGTAGGAAAAGGGCGGGCGCGGGCGCGTTGAAGGGTTTGATCGAGGCCCAGAAGCGCGACCAGGGGAGGAGACCCTCCTTACCAAACTCCTGGTTGAGGCGCGCGTGGGCGAACGAGACGGCGAGCACATTGCCCAGGTTACTCAGCGCGACAAAGGCCGGCAGGCTACGGGCCCCCGCGCTGTCGCCAAAGATGTTGGTGAAGAAGACGCCTGCTACGATGACGTCGGACGTGGCCAGCTGTTGCTTGGGAATGGCGGCGAAGTAGGCCACATTGGCGAGCATGTAGAGGATGGTGACGCCGCCGATGGCGATGGGCGCGGCGATGGACAGGGTCCGGCGGGGGTGCCTCAGCTCCCCGACGACGTAGTTGGCGTTCTCCCAGCCCTTGTAGCTGTAGATGACGTTCAGCAGGGCGTTGGCGTAGGCGTAGACGCCGCCGCCGCCATAGCCCTCGCCCTGCTCGATGGCAAAGGCGTTGTCAAAGTTGTGAGGGTCGGGCACACGGCGGTGGCCGGCCAGGGCGGCGAAGCCCGAGAAGACGATGAAGAGCAGGATGACGACCTTGAAGACACCGAGCACGTTGATCAGGCGCATACCCCACTTGGGGAGGCACGCGTGAAGGAGGACGGCGAAGGTGATGCAACCGACAGCGATGCCACGGGCCTCCCATCCGTCGGCCTTGGAGCTGCCAGCGGCACGGAGGACGTAACGACCGAAGGCCAGGGCATTCCCAGACGAGAATCCGAGCAGGAGCATCTGCGAGGCCAGGACGCAGGTGGCGAGGTAGCGCGGATGACGGTAGACACGCTCGAGGTAGTTCTTCTCGCCTCCAGAACGCGGAATGGCCAGTCCAAACTCAAGGAATACACTCAACCCAGCGAACGTCAGGATGCCGCCTATGGAAGAACGTCGTCAGTAATTGGTATCTGTCACAACTTTCTCCCAGCCCATCTCTTCTAATTCGGACGACGGAGGCCATTGTAGGGGCCTAGAGGCCCGAGGGACACGAGAGCGAATGCATACCCACAAGCCACAGCATCAGGCTTACACCAACCGACCCCGTAGCGGCAAAGATGCCCGAGGGTGTCGAGAAGATGCCAGTGCCAATCATCTTGTTCAGGATGAGGAAGACGGCGCCGGTGATGCCAATCTTCCTGTCCTCGGTGTAGGCGATCTTTTGCGTCTCAACCTCGGTGCCCTGGTGCTCTTCGCTGAGCGAGGCCGAGGCTGAAGCCGAAGCCGATGTCGCGAGCGGCGGATCTCGCTTCGACATGGTGATGCCGGCGTGCTACTGTCTAGGTACCGGTACACTGCTGGGAGCCTGGGAGCTACTGGGGCTTGATGATGAAGGGTAACGATGCAGTCGGTGCCCAGAAAGGCAGGCCAGGCGACCAGCCTCTTATATCCCATCCCGTCTTGACTCTTCTGGTCGCATAAGTAAGGCTCAAGCAAGTGGGGGAAGGGTGAAGGGTGAAGGGGGGAGGGGGCTGATCTCTCTTCTCCTTTTTGGCCAAGCAGCACGCCACCGCCCCTGGACTTTGCAGCATCAGGTGCCCCACGGCGCATCTCGGGTCGGTACCTACTGTGAGGTAACACCAGAGGTCCAGAGCTGCGAAACTGCTGGACGCGAGGCAAACTCTGCAGGAGGAGCGTAAGAGACAAACCTGGGCGAGTCTGATGTGATCAATCCTTGGCTGTAATAGGCAGGTACTTAGTCGGATGTATCCGATCGTAATACTTGGCGGTGATGGACAGGCCGCAACCAAATGGATGGCAAATGCCAAAAGGGCTGGCTGGCTGGCTCAATGATCTCTCTCAACAGAACCCACAACTCTCCCTACAAGATTGAAGAGGCGTCTCTAGATAGGTATTCCATAACATGTGCTATTTAACAGGCTATGTAACACTGATTGGTAATAGCATACCGCAAAATGGAAGAGAGTTGCTCGTCTGGGACCTGGCAGGGCCGCAGCCTGCAGGGTGTCTATGGATGCATCCTGCAGCTGAATCGAGGCTTCCGGAAGTTATAGTATATACTCTCTTGATAGAAGCGAGTAAAACCTACGCTATTTGCGAGTTCCTCCATGGTTCCCGATTCATCAACGACCCGAACCCGATCCGATTTGTTTCACAAAGACCATTCATGATCCTTCCTAGACACACAGCCAATGCGATTGGCGGAAGCCGTCACCTGCGATTTTGCTCAGTCAGGGCCAGAGCCACTCTCTGAGCTTTCTCAAAGCGCTCTTTCTGAAATGATACGGTCGAGGACTGCCATAATTATAACCAGCGCTTGTACGACGGCGAGAAGCATACAAAGTCACACTTGAGCTAGTAGAAGACGCTGAAGAGGAAGACGAAGAAGAAGATGACCAACTTACGAATAGTTATCCGTACATGTAATGCGGTTCGTTGTTGCTTGGAGCCTTGGACTCCTTAGCGACAGCAGGTTGGAACTTGGATGGATCATGGATGGATGGATCATGGATGGATGGATCATGGATGAATGCAGATTACCCACGCAAATTGATCTCTGTAACTATGATGTATCCACTCGTTGAACTGGTTGGACTTTCAAGTCACCCCCGAGCGTTCGTTGTAACTAACTACCTAGTTATTCGTCTCAAGACTCAAGCTAGGCTCTAGCCACCCAACAACCCCCTTTTCCTTGTCATCGAGGATCATGCAACTAACTATCCGTAGTACGTACTGCACGATGTCGCTTGCCTGGCTTCGAGAAAGGTAAGCAACTGCGATCGACAATGCCTGCCTTGCACCGCCATCCTCCGCCTTTTCTCCATTGGGTTGTCAACAGTCAGACATCTGCCAAGACCCCTGTCAACCAGTTTTCCGAGGTGCTTTAAATTGTGGCGTACCGGTATCACGTTGAGGCGATCCGAGAACTTTGAAGGAATGACCGACCCCGCGCGCGTGCGTGTGCGTGCCGCCAAGTAACTTTGCTTGTAGTTAACTAACTTACCGTGTAACTACGGAGTAACTAGTTGACTTGTTACCCCAGTTGAGTAACGTACGTAGCCAAGTCAAGGTAACGTTACTTGATTAATAAGTGAGGTACGGGGCTGGTTAGTTGCTAGTAAACAAACGTCCACCGTCAACGGTCAACCTCTGACTCCTGAGCTCTCTAGACTCGCTTCTCCGTCGCGTCTCGACATCCGGCATCGTCTCACATGCTGTCCATCTTGTACCTGCAGCCTTGAGCCTTACAAGCTACGGGAGACCCCCGCTACGGCGCTACCAATGACCATGGCTTTCGACCTCAACAGCGCTGTATTCGAGTTTTCCATCAAACTCATCAAGGGGAAGCTTGATGACCTTGCCCGCCAATGCGATAATGATCTCGAAACCGACTTGGTCGTGCAGATTCGGAACATCTTGACTCGGGTCGACCAGAAACGCGTAGACTACCTCGAAACCAAAGCCAACCTGGTCGATGGCTTGAAAGCAACATTGCACTCTCTGCAAGTCAGCACGGAGACCATTGACGCCACCGTCTCAGATATCAGTCCAGCCACTCCATCTTGGTTCTCAGTCATCCCCAGTGCTTCTTCTCTCACCATCCGTCCACCAACACCGGCCATATCACCGGCGGTGGTCACGGATGACTACCACGATGAGACCAGTAGGCTCGAGACAGCTCGTACAGGGCCCCAAGAGTCCCAAAACCTGCACCAGCCGGTCCAGGCCCATGCTGCCAGTTCCAGCAAGCGGCCCCAGGATGACGCTGAGGAGGATGCTGAGGAGGATTCCCACCAGAGCAAAAGGGCCAAGACGGACACGGCAACAGTGGCTATCCCCATTGCCTTCCTTCTGATGAATTCGACTGACGGCAAACTAGGATGATGCGGAACCCCCCCCATCAGACATATTCCTGAAGCTCAAGATGGCCGAACTTGACCCCGTTGAATGTGTCTTCCGACACAGTGGAAGGGACGGGTTTTACGTCGTTCGCTGCGCTTCCCCCGAGTGCACTTTGAGAATTGCCGACATGCCCCCTTCAAGTACAAACGGGCTTTCAATCACTTCAACTCGAAACACCTCGGTCAGACGGAAAACGAAGAATACATCTTCAATCACTACGCCTATGAGGGTATTTTTCCTGGCTTGACAAACCTTGGCTCGAAACTGACACGTTACCTCGCAGTTGAGGACGCGTCCGAGAAGCAAGTTGCTGCACGATACAAGGGCGCTGAGATTCCTGATTGTATGAGCGAAACATTCCTGTGCCAACCTTGAGCTCACACGTGTACAGGCACACCTAAAACCCAGCTCCCAGACGCCAGGGGAGCGACGTTGCGATCAGAGTCACCTAGGCGAACCCGAAGCCGGCACGACCAGGACGCAACTCCTCCCAAGGCAGAGACAGCAGAAGCAGGCGTCAGTAGCCGCTCTAATGGTGAGCATTCCGACGAGGCTTCCGAAGAAGAGCAGCCTCGTCGTAACCTCCGTCAACGACCGAAGCTGTCGTATTCCGACCTGGCTCACGGTCGTGAACCGACAACGCCAGATGCACAACTTCAGGTAAGCAAATTTGACAGCATGAAAGATTAGAGCAGCACTCAATTTTCCTAGGCCGATGCCTCCAGGCCGTCGACGTTGGGTTGCCAATCTGTAGATCCGAGAGGCTCCTCCCAGGGACCCAACAAGGCGAAGAAAATGAAGCCGATGCATCGTTACGGAAAGGCGGCCGAACCAAGCAAGTGAGTGATGAATCATCTGCCCCGTGCCCATTTGGTATTCTGACCTCAGGTCCAGGCCCTTTGGACACACTGGTGAATGGGCCAGACGGTCAGCTCCAAGCTAGGAACGCGGAGTCGCATACGAGAATAGTATTTGGTGGGAAACCGGACATTTTGGTGTTTTCCGATGGAAAGGATCTGGCGAGCGGTGGAAACAAGATGATTGATGTCGTCGAGGGAGAGTGTCTGCATATAAGTCGGTGGTATGGGTGGTTCCTGTGTTTTTGTCGTATTTTTGTCGTGTTTTTTTTTGTTATTATTGTGTCACATCCTTGATGCGTCCCGGTGGGATACAACGCAGTAAATCAGGGTATACCGTATACTCGGAGCTCCTGGTCTTGCTTGTAGATCCGTATCCCCGATAAGTGCACAGTAATTACGGAGTATACTTGCCCCATTATCCATATCATAACTAGTTACATAACTTACCACTGACCCCATCTTTTGGACCGGGCTAGTGCACGATCGGGCCAAGTTATGGTACGGTGGTAACTACCGGTACTCCGTACCGTACAATAAATAGATCGATCATCGCCCCTCTTCCCCTCATCACCCCTATCATCCATCTATGATCTATCTGGATGCCCCGTGACCCGTCCCCGAGGCAATTCCAACCTGACCATTGGCGAGACACTGCGAGCTCTTCCCTACTCTCGACTTTCTAGAGCGGGACTCGGTCACTGGGCACAAAGTTCAACTACATCTTCATGATTCATCTACCGGTACGGCAGTACTCGTGTTATCGTATACACCGACCGGCGACCGCATCCCATCATTCAAAAATGGCATCTGCAAGACCCTACGAGGGCAAACTGGGCATCGTCACTGGAGGCTCACGAGGTTGGCCATCTCATCTCACGCCGATGCCCTCGGGCTCCCTCTATTCAGCCTCGTCTTACCTCATACACACACAAACACTCTGACTGTGACTGACACAACACACACAGGCATAGGAGCAGCAATCGCCACCCGCTTAGCAACCAAGGGTTGCAACCTCCTGCTCGTCTATACCTCGGACTCTTCGACAGCCCCCACCCGGGCCCTGTGCGAGAAGTTCACCTCGGAGCATGGTGTCAGATGCACCTCGGTCCGGACTGACCTCCAGAACGCCAGCATGGCCTCTTCCGTGATACTGGATGCCGCCAAAACCTTCTTCTTCAGCTACCACACCGCCACCACCGACTTCATCGTCGACATCCTCATCAACAACGCAGGCGTATCCTCGAACCAGCACCTCAACGATGCCGCCAAGGGCTGCATCGCCTCGGACGAGTTCACCCGTGTCTACCAGGTCAACGTCCTCGCGCCGCTGCTGCTAACCCAGGCCGTGTCCCCCCACCTGCCGCGGGACCGCTCCGGCCGCATCGTCAACGTGTCGAGCGTGTCGTCGAGCATCGGCTACGAGGGCCAGTCCGTGTATGCGGGCACCAAGGCCGCGCTCGAGGCCATGACGCGGTGCTGGAGCCGGGAGCTGGCGCCGCGGGCCACCGTCAACGCCGTCAACCCGGGCCCGGCCTGGGGTGACATGTACGCCGAGGCGGGCGAGACCTTTTGGCGCATCAACCAGCCGTACGTGGACGCGGCACCGCTGGCGGCGTACGCGGGAGAAGAGGACGTCAAGAAGATGGCTGGCGCGGATGCCGAGAGGTTTGACGAGATTGTGCGAAACGACATGTGCGGCCGACGACCGGGCTTCACCAGCGAGATTGCGGGCACGGTCGATATGCTCTGTTCGGCCGAGGCGGGCTGGACGACCGGGAGCGTGGTTTGTGCCAACGGTGGGATGAAGATGTCGATTGCTTGAACCTTGAGGCGCGACATGGCAATTCGCCCATAGGAGATCACCGCCATGAGCTGGTCCTCGGAGGGGTGTGTACCGCCACCGCACCTCGTGGGTGTTGCCCAGCATCCTGTGCCTGCCTGCTCTGTCTCATTCGCCGTGGCAGAGAATGGTATTCGAAAACTCAGGCTCGAGTATAGAATGCGTTTGATTTCCGAGCATCGCCCTCCACATCACGACAGTTTCCCAAAGCTAACAAGTCAAGACCGCCTCGACTCACAGCTGGCATAGAGGGCCACGCGGGTAAAGAACCGGCGGCCCCGTACTCAATCGCAAGGAAACAATGTATCGTTTTTCATATCCGACTCTGATGCCAGATAAAGACCATGATCAAAGGGCATTGTACAGCAGTTTCTTTAGCGCTGCCAGTATTCAACCACAGAAGCCTTTGTCGCCAGATGACTAGTTCATAGGCCAAAGCTGTTGCTCAATAGAACGCTGGAACTTGGGTGTTGTTTAGGTTAGCGAATACCTGTATAAAGGGTTCGGCAGGTTGCCATTTTCACCATGATCGCTTGACTAGACAGACACGAACGATTGTTAGCTGACCCGACTGCATCACATCACGTACAATGACCATCATACACATCATCCGCCATGCCGAGGCCCATCACAACGTAAGCCGGCAATGGGACCTTCCCGACCCAGACCTGACCCCCAGAGGCGAAGACCAATGCCGGGCTCTCTCCCTCGGCACTCTCGGCGTGCGGCGCCGCATCACACACTTGGTTTCGTCCCCTTCTCTCCGGACCATCAGAACATGCGCCCTCACCTTTCCCCCGAAACCCTCCCCGTGTGCCACCCACGCATCATTCTGCACTCCTTCCTGCAAGAGGTCAGCAACGTGCCCTGCAACGTGCCCCCGCCGCGTCCGGTGCTCGAGCAGACGCACAGGGAGCTGGTCGACTGCTCGCTGCTCATCCCGGGCTTCTTCAAACGCGGCGAGCTGACGTGGCTCGACCCGCACTTCAGCGTCGTCCGGGAGCGCGCGCAAAAGGCGCGCTGGTTTCTCCGCGCCCTGGGCCAGGGCTACCGCACGGTCGAGGGGTGTGAGGACCGCGAGCCCGAGATCGTCGTTGTCACCCACGGCGACTTCGCCCTCTACCTAGCCGAGACGAACCGGCTGTGGAGCACCGGCGCCGTGAGGTCCTACCGCTTCGCCGCCCCGGAGGGAGAGGACCCCGATGCTACGCTGGTGCCGATTTTGCCAGAGGAGACCGACATTCTGTATGACCCGCGCCGTAGTGGCGTTGTTGGCCAAAACCATGACGAGAGTGGCCAGGGCCAAGGTACGAGCGACGCAGAGCACACTGGTGATACTAATGAAGATGACAGGGGCCAGGGCGAATCTATGCGTGTTGTAGAGCACACCGGTGACACCACTGAAGATGACGGGGATCAGGTCGAAGCTATGCGTGGCGTGGAGCATGCTGGTGATACTACCGAAGATGACGAGGACAAGGGCAAAAGTACGACCGAGGTGAAGCATACTGGCGATACTACTGAAGAAGAAATGTCTGAAACAAGCAGCCCGAGTCCTCGAGGTGGCCGGGGTCCTCGTGGTGGCCGGGGTCCTCGTGGTGGCCGGGGTCCCCGTGGTGGCCCAGGGTCCCGCGGTGGCCCAGGGTCCCGCGGTGGCCGGGGGTCTCGTGGCCGCCCGGGATATCGTGGTGGACGGGGGTCTCGTGGTGGTCCAGGATCCCGCGGGCCTTACACGCGCCGTGGTAAACGCCCCTCCGGCGGCCTTGGTGAGGACGACCCCAAAGGGGGACCTCATCCCCCTGGGAAGAAGCCGAAGACGGCCTCCTCCTCTCTCAGTGAGAAACCTCCTTGTGACGGGGGTTTCGAGGATTATCACTTCCTCGAGGAAGAGTGGAGGACCAGAAACCCCATCGTTTCAGAAGATGGCGTCGCCGATCCGGACTATAGCGATATGGAGGACAATAAAGACCCCATTTCCTTTACGACGAACGGACTGAGTTATCTCGTGAAAAGTCTGAACGCCCAGTCCCAGCCCCAGGGCTACGTAGAGATATCAAAACATACGTTGGAGAGAGAATCACACCTCGAGTCAACCCCAAATGTCTTCTTCAAGGATATAGTTCCAGTCAAGAAAACCTACGTCGACCCAACAATTGCACTGCGGGAGACTTTGAAGCAATACGAGTTGAATCGCCAAGAAGTTCTTCGCAGCAAAAAGGAAAAGAGGGCGGCCGCGGTGGCCGAGGCCCGTGAAGATGCTCTGCGCAAGAGGGCCCGGAGGGAAGCGGGCCACTCGGCGATCGAGGTCGAGAAGCTCTCGCCTCTCATGTTCCTGCGGGCGCGACAACTCGTCCGGTTCGCAGGCGAATACCCGGGATGTAATGGTGTTACCGACAGAGACGTTTCTCAGGCCAAGTGGATCGAGAGACACGACCAGACAGGCGCGAGTCCAGTAGAGGAGAATTATCCCGCGAACTGGGCGTACTTGAAGAGTCGGTCGATCGAGGGCTTCTTGACAAAATGGCGGAGTGTATGAGTTCAAGGACCGGAATGTGATGTTCTGCAAGTTGCAACATGACAGATTACTGGCTCGCTAGCTAGGTACGTTGGCTAGCATTCGCAATCGCCACACAGCGTGACATTCTTTCTCCTGACCTTGAAAGGGTTTCTGATGGTGACCCTGTGACAGTGTAACCACTAACCCTTGCCTGGTGTTTTGCAAACCACCCACAGCACAAGTCATGTTGGAACTGCGACACAGCTCTCTCCCTCTGTCTCTCCCCCTCGGAATGACCTCTAAACGACGCCAAAGACGTCATCATGAGCAATGACGGTGTCCGTTCCATCATCATCATCATCATCATCATCATCATCATCATCGTCGTCGTCGTCCTCGTCACCATCCTCCTGGTTCTCCACGTCATCCTCATCCTCGTCCTCGTCACCATGCTTCTGACCCACGGCCAAATTAGCCGCCTGAGCAATCTCGTAATCCGCGAGGATACTCTCGTACGACTTTCCAAAGTTGCGCTGGAACAAGCGATCGAGCGCCTGGATGTTGGTCGGCACGACGTGCTCGCGGAGACCGAGGGGGTGGCAGCAGGCACAGAGTCCGTTGCGGGCGGTGGCGGCCATGGCAGCCAGGGCATCGTAGTTCTCGCCGTCGCGGCCCGCGATCATGCTGTCGACCCGCGGCATGACGTATCTTGCCCACCGGCTCTCCAGCTGGGCGCGGGAAAAGGCCCATTGGGACCGCTTCATGGCGCGCTCGACGGCGTCCCAGTGGGCGATCTCGTACCGGACCTCGGCGGTGTAGTGCGCGCAGCCGTCGACGCGATCGCGGACCAGCTCCCAGGTGGCGACCTCAAAGGTCTCGGTCGTATGCTTGCCCTCGCCGTCCTTGTCGGTGCGGTCGACCTTGATGAATCGGCGGACTCCGCCGACGGCGTGGAGGTGGCGGACCAGGTCCGAGTTGGCTTCGTGGCTCCATTCGGCGTTGCTCATGGGCTGGATGATGACGGGCGCGAACAGGTTCTGTGACACTTGTCTGGGTCCCACGTAGCGGGCGTTGGCCAGGGTCTGCGAGTACTGCAGATGGCGCATCGTGACTTCCTTGGGAGCAGGCTTGGGAGCAGGCTTGGATCTTCCCAGCCCAAGGTCCGGGGAGGGCGCAGTGTCCGGGGTGAGACTCATGATGATGATCACGGGAACTGGGCGAGCAGGTCTGTCGAATGATGATGTTTTTCAGTCAGCTTTGGATGTAATAGGAGACGAGACGTTGGGAGAGATGATGACCTCTGGAATCCAGAGAGCTTCATATACCTGTTTTCAGTGGTGGTGGATGGGGTTTTCTCAACTCCTCAAATATGGCTGATGGTGTGTAAATACTGTTTGAAGCTTGGCTGACTGACTGCGCTTGGAGGGCAAGTCGGGTTTTGTTGCGTGTGAATCGCAGGTTACTGGGAGCTGTAAAGGCAGGCCGCAGAGTTGGTTTCTCATGGGACAAGTATCCGCTGTGATTTATTCATCTGCTTCGACTTTTTTCAACCGTCTCCGCTGTTCTTGTGACCGGACAATCAGGGTGACAGGGCAACAAGGCGACAGGATGACGGGGCAACGCAATATCGTCGCTCAGACATGGGAACATCAGCATAGTAGCATTATGGTTACTATACGGCAGGATGGAAGAAGAGCCTTCAATAAACAACAGACTGGTGTTTACTGGAAAGCTGCCTTCTTAACGCTTCATTCATGATATTTCCCAGTCGGGCCACAGTGTAAAGAACAATACATATTGAACAGGAAGAAATCCTGCTCGGAAGGGCCACAAGTGACAATGGGGCTTTCTTTCACCTGTCACCATGGCAGTGTGTCATGTAAGTGTGTCATGATAGCTGCAGGGTTTCAACAGCTTCCAACAACAGCACTGCTCCTATCCCTAAAAGCGTGAACTCACAAACAGCGCGGTCTCGGGGATGGGACGCTACATCACCGGCCGGCAGCGGAGAAGAAGATCTCCAGCGCGTGTGATGAACAGCAAGACGCGACCTATGAGATGGGCGAGGATACGTGGGTACGGGACAGCAAACATAACAATACGCACGCGGCCAAAGACAACGTCTAGCCCCTGAGCGTGTTTGCCGGTTCGCGTCCGGGTCCCATCGGAGACGTTGCCGTGTCGCAAATCCACCGAGGACGTCGCTGCAAGCCTCCAACGGCCACGCCATGAGTCTTCCGTCCGGGCCGTCTGCCAGGGCCGTCTGCCAGGGTTGTCCAGAGACATGCCGTAGTGGGCTCCATGGATGAATGTCTCGACTTATCCCAGGTCAAGTGACTCGAGTCCGGCATGGCCCCTACCGGTATTAATAGCCCTTATTATAGTGCCAAAGACGAAGCACAACGTCTATACTCGGCAGTCGTAGATCAGTTACACACACGTCTAATTATAGGTACTGCCCAGGGCCCAGGCATTTCCTTGCTCGGTAGCCATGGGAGTACTATATGCTCGCACAGCTTCAAAGTAAGAAATAGATGAACGCAAGTTGCAAGGTCAAAGGAAAGCCAAGGAGGGACTCGTCACTCCCCAGCCTAGGATAGGATGCCTTTATTACTCTCTCGGCATAGCTCATTACATATTGATAATTAAAACCATCTAGAAATCTAGATGAAGCAGCAGATACATCATACTACCGTCTCGCCCATTCTCTGCCACAGCCAACCGGCTTTCCCCTCGAGTCCATCACCCAATCTGTGCCTCCTTTGGCTTGCTCGGCGGCAGCCCGATGCTCAGCGGTCCAGGCTGCACACTCACGATCCCGCACTTGATCTCGACACTCCGGATGATACCGCCGACCGCCCGCACCTCGTCCATGAACACGGCTAGGTTCATGAAGCTCTGGCAGTTGGGCTCGGAGAACACGCGTGCCTGACACCCGTCCTCCTTGTTCGCCATAAAGGTCCCGCACGCGGACGGCTTGGGCGTGTTGTAGCACGTCGGGACCGTCGAGGCCGGGCGCGCGATCGGAATCGACAGCATGGCGGCGCCGCGACACTTCTTGGGGCCCGGCGATCCCGCGAACAGCTGCGCCGTGATGGGGATAATGGGCGCGGGCGGCGGCGGTGCCGGCGCGGCGGCGTGGGCGGTCTGGTTCTTGGTGACGGCAATGGACGATGCGTTGGACGGCTTAATAGATTGCACCATGGCATTGTCGCCGAGCCTGGCTTCGGTCGCGTCCACGGACCCGTCGACCATCATGGCATCCTTGCGTCGCCGCTGCGCGCATACGGGCGATATGTAGAGGGCGCTCAGCGCGGCGAAGAAGACGGTCGAGTGCAGGCCAAAGCGCATCTTGGCGTTGACGTTGACGTTGACGTTGACGTTGACGTTGACGAGGGCGACGGCGACGACGACGACAACGACGGCAACGACGGGTGGGTTGGTGGGTTAGTGGTTTGGTTGGGTTGGACGACTAAACGACCACTTTTCGATCTCATGATTGCCCGGGGGTTCTAGACGGTTTCTTATGTGTCGTCTCATGATACGTGCCAAGCAGCCGGCGTTGCGGTCTTGGCGTTTCACGATCGGAACGATGTCCCAGGGCAATGCCACGACCATGGAGGAAGCCGAGCAAGACGGGCGACCGGGTAAGTTAGCCTGTAGGCAGGCGACCGGGCGGGCGACCGAGTTGCCTATTCTTGGCTGTAGAAATGGTGCCTTTGGTATAGGTAATTACAACTAGCTTAGCGTCTTGGGCTAGAAAGGTCAGAAGTCGGATTTAAGGAGCAGAGTCCCAAAGTCAGAGTCCAGACCGTCAGCCGGCTCGGTCGAGATAGACGGCTTTGTAGCGCTCGACGGCCGTCTCGGAATCAACCAGACTTGCCAGTCCGACCCGTGGCAGCACCGAAAGCATGTCTTCTGTCACGTAGTCCAAGACGACCAACACTGACCGAAGAAACGAGAGACCCAGCAGTGTGTCCCCGAATCTTGTGACGTCCCAGTTGGCGATCCCTGCCTGGCACCTGGGAGTCGGCACTGTTAGTTTCCATCACAAACCGTACCTTTGTAGCCACTTACATCGCAACGCCGTCGTCGTCTACGTATTTCGTACTTCCCACGAGCAGATCGAGCGGGTCGACGGGAAACCACACCCCGTTCACCTTCAACTCGAGCAGCTGTGCTCTCGCACACTCGAAGAAAGCCTCATCGCCCGAGAAAGCATGGGAGCTGCGTCTAATCTCCGTCTTGCCATGGAACCTTGCCACCACTGCGTCAAAGTCGGCGGTGCGAAGGTGGATATGCGGTGCCCCCGAGTCAATCATCGAGACGTGGAGCCCATCAGGACGAAGCCGTCCCGGGCTGATGGGGACTCGGATACCGTTCATCCGGATACCCTGCAGATTGACTGACCATCCCGTCGTGGAGAGCCTTGGGCTCGATGACTCCGGAGAACTATAAAATGGGCGGGAGGGTAAGTCTTAAGATGCGAGTCGACAATCCTGCTGAAATCTCTGACCGCGGGGAAATTAGAAGTTGGAAGTTGGGACTACTTGCCTTTTGAATTGCAGGACATCGCGATACGTGATGGCCAGGTCTGCGAACTCGGGCTCGACCTCGCCGAGTGAGAGCGTTCCGGTCAGTGCTGTCGGGTCGCCATGGCGAGGAGAGCGCAACGAGAAAAGGGGCTTGGCCAGCTCGCCTTGCGCAATCAAGGTGTCAACAACGGGCAGTCTGCCGTGTCTCAACCACTGCTGCGAGGTCGTTCGCATCCCCAGCCCGAGGATGCCGGAGAAGGAGCCGTTTTGGAATTCGTCTGGCATGGCGTAGTTGATCAAGGCTGGTGGGCATATGTAAACGTTGGACGGATTTCACGGAAGGGTAGAAGGGGATGTACCGGCAGAGGCATTGGAGGCTTTGACACCAGCAAAGTCCATCTCAACGGCAGACAGATTGCCTGTCACGCGGCCTTTCCCGATATACGTGTCGAAGCCGGCTCCATCCATCAGCTTGGGGCCCTGCCGTCTTTGTCAGTTGAGGCTTGCATACGCAAACTTCAAAGCGCTCGAGGTGTAGCAATGACTACCTTGAACTTGGTGTGTAGCTGGTAACATCCACTCTCTGGTTTGAGGCTGTCGCACTGTTCCGAGGCAAGGAATGTGTCTCCTATCGATGAGTCCATGGCCAGAGGCATGGACTGCCCATCAAAGGAAATGTCCACCTGTTCCAACTCCCAGTAAGCGCTTGTCTGCTTGGGACGGATCATGCCGGACACGCACATTCTGATACCCATCGTCTTTCCTGTTTGACGCTATATAGACCGTGAGGCTTGCAGTCTTGACCTTGTCGTGGGAGACTCGGACCAGCCCTGCGCTCGAGGACAGCTGGCTCACTTGGCTGAATAGCGCCAGCGTCCAGAGCAGAGCTGCCGCCGTCGCGAGGCAGAATGCTACCGTGCCGAGCCGGCGCGTTGTAGCTGGCGTCATGATGTGTTGCTGTTGTGAAGCACTGAAGCTGACGCAGAAATGAAGTTGGCACGGCCAATCTCAATCCTTTCCCTCTTGGCTAGTTAGTTAGTTAGTGGTCAGCCCGCTGCTCTGCCCCTCCCTCCCTGATCCGCAACTGCCACTCCTTTCACCTTCCTAATCAGGCAATCGTCTCGAACATCCAACTCTCCCTCACTCACCATCGCCCCCCCTTTCATCTGCCTCCCCCTTGTTTGCATCACTCAAAGAAGCGATTTATATAGACTTGAAGTGGTGACAAGTGTGAGCAAAGTAGATCCTGCCAAGAACTTAGAAGGGCTGCGTCACTCTGACTGCGTGTATGAGAACAGCATGCGTGTTATCATGCAGGCCCCAGGGTGTCCTGTAAGCCCTTTGCTAGTCCAACCTTCTCTCTTCTGACTTCACCTAGTGCCCCTAGACAACCGACAGCATCCCGTCTTCACAGTACACAGTATGTATGGGAAAAGGCGCATTTTCTCAGCTTTCCGTCTCATTCATCGGGAACGAATGGTCGGCAGTACTCAACACACACTTATATCATGCGGGTTCTAGTGTCCGTACAACCCATCTATCGATCCATTAGCACTGACTACGATGTGACGTCGTGGCCAAGCTTCGATCGAGACGGATGAACCAAATGCTGCCTCCTCTACAATGTACTCTGGAAGTCCTTGATATACTCTGAACCTTTTCATGGTCTCTCCTTCGTCGCTCAGTCCATGTGGTTCATGCCCTTGGGCGACAGCAACCAGATGCCGGCTGTTTCCTGGTGGTTGGCTTGAACCTCGTCGTCGTCGAGTCGTCGAGTCGTTCCGACGAAACAATTCACCACAACGTAGAGCGTCGTTTTCCCCATCTGCTCAGTTCTTTCCCCGTAGCCAGATATATTCCCAGTACCCATCCCCTCCATAACCCACTCATCTTCCAAACAAACCTCACACATCCACCGCTTCTCAACATCAAGTCAAGATACACCCAGAACTTGCCTGTATCCTTCAACATCCAAGTCCAACATTCAAGTTTCTTCGTCTCATCAAGCATCAACCATGTCTGCCCAGAAGAAGGTCCAGTTGAGCGCCCGCGACTTGGAGGTCGCTGCCAAGGCCTGGTCCTGCGCCAAAGATGGCGGTGAGATCCAGGTAAGTCGTACCCAAACTTCCATCCGTACATGCCCCGTCGTTACTACACATAATATCATCATCATGCCTTGTTCCTCACCGAAACTGTATTGACATGCTTCTTCCAACAGCTCGACTTCCAGAAGCTTGCCGACGCAGCTGGCTTCAAGAACCCGGCCAGCGCTCGCGACTCTTGGCGCGGCATCAAGAACCGCCTGATGGCCGCCGGTGGCATCGAATCTCCCATCAAGCGCAAGGCCAAGGCCGCCGGCATCGACACCGAGGGGGAGGATGCTGCCTCCCCGGCAGCCAAGAAGATGAAGCGCATCTTCAAGAAGCGCAAGATCAAGAGCGAGGCCACAGTCGACGAGGACGATGATAAGAATATCCAACACCAGATCAAGTCGGAGATGGACTCCGAGCCTGAGGAGCAGAACCTCAGCGTAGATGAGGCTTGAGTTGTTTCATAATCATCAGGACTGGGTGAACAGTGGCTGGAAATGAATGATAGGAGATCATGACTGCGGAAAGGCCGGCTCCCAGCTTTGCGAGAGGCGACGTCAGTTTATGATGTAGGGCCAATGAGACTTTATGAGGACCCCAGACAGACTCTTCAGTCTACATACTGACACCGTGACTGTACTGTGGGCTTCACAAAGAGAAATGTTGTGTAGAGATACCGACGTATGACCTCCTCACCTTTGCATTCAATTTCTGGAGCATTCTCGCTGATCCTTGTTCATCAGAAAGATCTTGAACGGATTGAACCTAGCCACACACAGGCTGCCATAGCCATCACCACATCTTCTTTTTGTCGAGAGGGGTTGAAGTGCAACATATGATGTCGCTTCCAAGGCCTCATCAAAGACCGCGGACCATACAACTGACCCAACGACTCTATTCCTGGCAGGCCGCAGTGTGCCAAGGAGCCAGCCCCGGCCTCCAACCCTCAACTAGCCCAGCGGTCAGCCCTCGACCATCGCATCGGATTCCGATGACATGCCGCGATGAGGCAATGCCCAGTCATGCGACGACAAGGCCTATCGCATGGCAAACTGCTAGCATAATGCTGTGCGTGACATGATTCCAACCCGGACAATGGCCGCAAGCGAAGCCGGACATCGATTCGATGTGGGGTCCACCCGGCGCTTAACATGATACTGTGTATATCGATCCCTGAACAGTGGATGCTTGCCCCTATCCCTGTCCAGCCTATGGCGTTCCCAACCAGGGGCTTGGCCGCCTCCGGCACTCGCCGCTAATGCCTTGCCGGCCACCCATTGGCCGGAAATGGATAACAGCTGGACCAATCTCGAGGGCGTGTCACGCAACACACTTCGATTGCGGAAATACCTGTCGATGTCTTGTAGCCTGGGGCTCTCCTTGGTTGGTATTCGTCGGCTCGGCTCAGCTTCGTCCCAAGGGCAGACCGCTTCGAGAGGCTCTACGGTCTCCCCACACATGGGAGGCGGCTATTATGGATATCACGCGCAGCTGTGCATCCTGCAGAGCGCAAATCTCGGTCTCTGTCGACAGATGGGCCAGATGGACGACTCATCGCCGGCTCGGCTTGCTGTTTCGAGCGATGGCCTGATAACCCGTCCTTGTCGGTCATGACTTCGTAGTTACCTGGTCCATCCTTAAAGCTTGACAGGGTGCCTAACCCCTCCTCAACCGTCTTGTCGACCCCTTCCTAGGACCTACTCTTTGTCGTGTGTCGCGTGTGTCTTGTGCCACGGCCTATTCGACCGACGATACCCAACAGACATACTCATGCGTCGGCCTCGTCGCAGTCGCCCGCCCTTATCACCATGCATACCGGAATTCACCTAGCGGTTGCGATGTGGGTGCTGACAACTCTGTCGCTCATCCTGGTGATCCTCCGGCTGTACACCCGACGGTATATCGTCAAGTTTGTCGGCATTGAGGACCACATGTACGCATGGACGGGGGTATGGTTTGCTCTTCGTCACCATGTTGCGGCGAGACGACACTAACCTCTCGTAGATCTTCCTCCTGTGCTTCACCATCTTTATCCAAGTCGCTGTGCACTACGGCCTGGGGCAGAGCTTCTGGACCCTCAGCGTCGCGTCGTCATCCGACGCAATCTTCTGGACCTACGTGGCCAACAGCTTTGCCATCACTGGAAACGCCATGGCCAAGCTGTCCATGGGCCTCTTCCTCTTGCGCGTGGTCCAGGTGCGCTGGCATAAAGTCGCGCTGTGGGCCGCCGTCATCGTCACCACCGCCACGTCCATCGCCCTGACCATCATGCTGTGGAATCAGACGACACCCGTCAAGGCGAGCTGGGATCCTCTGCGAACGCCGGGGGTGTGGAACATCTCGATCCAGCCCATGAGCGTGGCGCTCGGAGGTATGTTGGATGGGGAACGTGCCCGTCATGCGGCGAGTTGGAGTGCTAACGATGGAAATAGTATGGTCCAGCGCGTGCGACTTCTTCTTTGCCATTTTCCCTTGGCTGTTTATATGGTCGTTACGCATGCCGCAACGGGAAAAAGTCATGCTGGCCACAAGCATGAGCTTGGGTGTCATGTAAGCCCATCGTCTCTTGCGAGTCCAGGTGCATCGAGGGAGACGTTTTGCTGACACGCTCACAGTGCCGGAGCTTGCGGTATCGTGAGAACAGTAGTACTGTCTCAACTAGACGTCACCAACTACACGTGTAAGGCTTAGGCTCTGGGTTCTGCCTCCACGATCCGAACCCGGCCACCGCTGACTGAGGAGGCAGTAAACTTCGTCCCCTACTTCGCCTGGGCCGGCGCTGAAATAGCCGTCGCCATGATCTGCGTGGGCGTGCCCACCCTGCGGCCGCTCTACTTGAAGACGCGGGGCGCGCTTAGCAACTACGGCGGCGTCTCGGTGCTCCGTAGCCACGCGAGCGAGCTCCCGCAGTTCAACATGGTTGATCCCAAGTCCGTCGATGCCTCGACGGTACGGGACAGCGGGCTGGGACTGCTCGAACACTCGCGGACCGAGTCGAGCCCGATCAGGCCGCCACCCAAGGCGCACACGAGCAGAGGTTCACACGACGGGCCGGTGGAGGAGGCCCTTTTGGAAAAGCCGAGGCGGAACGGGGTGATATGGATCAAGAATGACGTTCAAATTGAGCGGGACTATGCCGATAATTGGCCTTTGAAGGCCTGAAGAAAGCTGCTTGCTGCCGCTGCCGCTGCCGCTGCCGCTGCTGCTGCTGCTGCTGCTGATGATGATGATGACGAGCGTTGAGGCCGAGGAGACGGCGGGATTCTTAGAACATTTTTTAGTTTGCGACGCGAGTCGACATTTTTAGAGTAATATCCATAATCTAATTTATTTTATAGTGTAACAACTGTTCCTCCCGAAGTGTCGGGGCATAACGTTATCCGCCGGGGCAGTAACGTCATCATGTCCGATTGACTTGGGTCCGAGTCTCGACCTCCGTTTCAATGACACTGTGAGCAACTACGGAGTACTTACTTGGTCAAAGAGTACGTACAAGTACGTACACCGTACACGGAGCCAAGCTCAGATATTATGGATACCTAACTTATCACCTTGGCCGTTAACGTTACGCAGTAAACAAACCAGTATCATCGTTTTGTTTGGCCAAGGCATGGATCAACACGCCATGGCGAACCTTGGTTGAACCGGTTCGACACGGGCTCTGATGGCTCGGCTCTGATGGCTCGGCTCTGATGGCTCGGCTCTGATGGGTTTGCGGCACGGTGTTTATTGGACGTGCATGCGAGGCCAAGTGCGATGAAATCATGGTGATGGATCATGGTTATCACTAGGTTCCTCCTCAATGTCGCGTTTCTTTCAAGCGAAATCAGACCAGATGGGACGACGAAGACTTGGGTGTTTTTCTATGGCAACAAGACAGAAGCTAACTCTAATGAATGGCATGATGAATGAATCAACGGCCCCGCAATCCGTGTAGCTATTCTTGGCAGCACAGACCAGAGGGACCCGTCCGGCACCATTGGTAGGCACCGGGTATGATTGGCAGCAGCTCCTTGAAACTCAAATATGTGGATTCGCCGTCAACGTTCCCGTCTCATGCCCTGCAACAAGCCCCACATACTTTACGAGGGGAACGGCAGCAACTTTGACGAGCATTCTTTCGCGTCGCAACTGCGCACGAGGACGACGATGGTGAAGGAAGATATCTGTGTATGGGAAGCGACACGACTCCAATTCGGAACGAACAAACTGCCCGGCTCATTCACCCTCGTGCTGTCGAGGCCGTGAAACATGGCCGCCATCGCGTCCGGGCGCCGCTAGCAGTCAGTCCCCACCCGGTCCTTCGGTACGTCCCTCGTTGGCGCCAAAAGCGCCCTGGTTGCATCTCAAACCCCGACGTGGAGAAGATGAGACGAAGGCGCCCAGGTTTCTGCTCGGCCATCTGCCTATTACGGCACCAAGCCCAGCCGCCATGCAATCATGGTTCCAACGTTCCAAGGATCCCAGGATCCAAGGATCGTGACGAAATTGCCGACCACTGTTTCCCGAATTTGGTTGTCCATCCTCCTCCTCGATAAAAAGATCTCCAGGCCGGTCCTGCTGTGCAACTTCCTCCTCCGTCTTGCAGCCGTAACCTGTTCACTGCTTTTGACGTCTCCCCTCTGGTCAGGGCTGCTGCATTCTCTCGTTTTCGACACATTCGCTTCAATTACCTACCGCCTCTACCCTACCATACCTGGGAGACATTAATTTTCTGTATTTATACTACTATTTTACTTCATCTTCCCGTCGGTCAGCCCGCCGTCTTCCTCCGAAATGCGCACCTCAACCACCATCGCCGCGACGGCCTCGCTCCTGGCATCCTTCGCCACCGCCATGCCCCTTATCCCCTTCGTGACCGGCAAGCCCGTCATCCCTTTCTCTGAAGAGCCCGCCTCGGTCGTCAGGCCGCAATCTGTCGCGCACATCGCCGATCGTCAGGCCAAGGCCTGCTTCCTCATCGGCAGTACCACCCTGCCCCAGGAGGTTACGGACGCGGCCGACGCCCTCGCCTCGAGCGTCACCTGCAGCGCCTCGGTCAAGACCCTGAGCGGAGTGCCGGACGTCACCTCGGGCAACGTGTCTTTCTCCCAGCATGACTTCTCCAAGTCGACCCAGTCGGCCCTCGCCTTCGCCTTGTCCGAGTTCAAGACGGACACGCCCCTCGCCAGCACCGACCTTCAAAAGTTCCAGGACATGCTGGATACATACGTGGCGACCGAAGCGGGTATCCGATCCGTGGGCGGCAACCTCGCCATCAAGGTCCCCAAGTTCTTCCTGTCGATGCAGGTCAGCCGCATTCAGACTGCCCAGGGCAACCCGCCCACGGCCGCCGGTCTGCAGGTCGACCACTTGAGGGACAAGGTCACCAAGAATGCGCTGCGTGAGGACAAGTCACTGATCGCCCAGGTCGTTCAGCTGGCTACTGAGACCCAGTAGGAGGCGATGGATTACTTGGCGAAGGGGATCATACAAAGGAACGCTGCGACATACAAGATCGAGTTGGCCTTTGGCGACGTTAATTGAGACGAGAGAACCAACTTTACGTTCCTGACATGAGTGACTGATTATGTATTCAACCCCTATTTGCCCTTCGGGGGATCAGCCATGGTTGGGTCTCGGCAACTGCGCGGAATGTGACATGAATGCGACCATGCGACCATGCTCGTTAACGATCCTCGGATCCCTGTGGACAGTAGTCATGGCCTTTCCATTCATCAGAGCTCAACAACGCTCAGTTCTTCAATCCCACTACCCAGAGGTTTTTGCTCAAATCTTCGCCGCACTGCCTGATACGGTTTTACTGCTGCTTCTTCACCGCGGTCGCAACCGGCATCCTGAACCGCAGCATTACGACGCTACCGATCATGAAAGCCTCGAGCCCCAAAAGACCGATCCAGAGCAAGTCCAAGACGGCCACGTCGAGCCCGGACAGAATGCTGTCCCGGAGCTGGAACACGATGGGGCGGTACGAGATCTGGACAAGCATGAAGGCGAGGAAGGTATAGTAGGCGTACCAGACTGGCCTAGGGCTTTGTTAGACGGTTGAGCGCAAAGGAAACGACGTGAGGCTTGGGTAATCAGGTGGTATGGTATGTTATGTGTTGCGGAGTCCACGAGAGGAACATTATGGACGGAAACGATAGATGTCAAGGGATAAGGAAAGAGCGCCGCTGTTTGACATGCCATCATCACCAGAACTCAATTCCTCATGACAGCCCATTTGGTCTCGAGGAGAAGACTCATTCACGACACTCTCCTCTCGTTGCCACATCACCAACATGTACAGCGAGCGTCCAACCACCATCGGGCACAGAAAATAAGAAGACGTAGTACTAGACACACCTAGACTTGTCGTCAATCACAGTCCATCGCGGCCTCGGGTCCGCCCACGACTGCGCGGCCTGCATGACGCCGACGAAGCTGCTGCCTACGAAGAGCCAGATGAGCATCATGCGTTGGAGGAGCGAGAGGTCGAAGTGCGGGAGGAGGGAGCTGTAGATTGCCATGGTTTCTATCTGATTCGTTTGAGAGTGAGAAGGCTCGGGTATGTGTTGAAGCAACGAGGTTAGACAAGTAGCCGAGAAGACACGCTGTCCTTGTGTGAAGATGTGTGCGTGTAATTGGATTAAAGTAGTGGGTGCGGTGGGATGGCAAGGCAAGCTGTAGCCAGAGCATACAGACGGATACTGACTGACAGTCGAGGTATTGTTAGAAGCCGATCATAGTTGTAGTCGATCAAAATGCCCTATAAAGTGACGGGGCGGGATGCTACGTCTCGCAAAGACACGATTCGAGTTCGAAGACTTTACCCGGTTGGTTAACAGATGCAGACCAGGATGCACCTTTCCTCAAGCGTGGCTAAATGCAGGGGGCTTGGTTGGCTCTGGGATCGCACCTGAACATCACGCACAGCAAAGTTATGGTCGGATGTTGGGTACTGTGTACAGAGTGCTTCTAGATGAGCTAGACTTCTAGTCAGTCGGTGTGGAGTCGTATAGTTAGTATAATACAGGTTAACCAAACGTCCATCGCGAAGCGTTGCGCCAAAAGGTAGAGCCAGGGTCATAACGGGCCATGACAACGACAGAGCATCTAAGCCTGAGAGCCGAGGCCTCGCTTGCGCCGGACGTGAGGGCATGAAGTTCCCGACATTTCCCAAACACCATGCGCAAAGAAATGGCGATAGTTGTAGGACTCTCTGCTGTCGCGCATGTTACGACCTGCCCTTTCTCAACTTCTCGAGCCTCTCCTGCTCGCGTACATCACCACCCGAGGCCTTCCACCAGATATCGCCGCCCCATCTTATCGCACGCTCAACTGCTGTCGTAGGTGTGACGGCGGGTCTGACGTCCAGGAAGAAAACCGGCTCGCCACTCTCGTCCTCGCCGCCCGAGTAGTAGTCGATCACGTAGCGGATCTCCGTCTTCTCTCCGTTGTGCTCGCGGGTGACGTACCAGTCGTGGCGATCAAAGGGAGGTTCGGTTCTGTAACCGTATTAGCGTTTCCTTGGCGATTAACCAGTTCATGGCTCGAGGGTGGACTCACTGGAACATGGAAGGGTACAGCCACCCCATGACCTGGAACATGGTTGCCTTGGGCGTCATGTCCTTCGGCCTCCCTTGAAACCTGACCAGACTCGGAGCTAGATCCTCCACCTCCTTCTCGTAACCATACTTCCTCACCATGTGCGGGAAGTTCTGCTCGCCCTGGCTGCAGAGCTGGAAGCCCCTCTTCCAACCTCCGGCAAAGCGACGTTCCCACTCCATGATCTCGGCCCAGGCGCCTTCGTTGAGGAAGTTGTGCACGCTAACCATGCTCTCGACGGCGGTGATGTCGGTGTCCGAGTAACCCTTGCGCAGGAGAGCATTGTACATCTGCTGCGGGGAGGGGTACTCCCAATTGCCGCTGCCGTCACCCCGGGGTATCGTCGAGTTCTCGCGGTCCACGGGCAGGTTGAAAGTCTGTTCGGGCGCCTTTTCCTGTGACAGGTCGTGGAACATGTAGTTCAGGGGGTTGAGCTTGGAGAGTAAGGACTGCTGCTGGGGCTGAGGGTCAGACTCGGAGGTTTTGGTCGTAGCTGCTGTCCTTTGGTCGTGGGGAACCGGGCATGATGAGGGGGTTGTTGCGATTGTGTCGTGCTTGACTGGACAAGCAGCTCGAGGCGGAGGAGTCAAGGCATCGGCGCTTTTCTGGTGTTTGTGCATAGGGCATCCTGGCTGAGCTTGAATTAGTGCTGCGTAAACTGAATGGACCAATGCGACCTACTGGCGGTTCTCTGCTATCTCCAAGGGGAAAGTTGTGATGTTGCTTTGCAGGCTTCGAAAGCGTTGCGCTCGAGGGACCATCTGCCCAGAACCAGCCCATGTTTGCTCGAAAACGAAGACAACGGATAAGATATTAGATAAAACAACCAGCGATATGAACTAATCAGATGTAGAACTCTGTGACTGTGCCGCTGGGAGAATAGCAACAGTTGTTATCGGGTTGTCAACGACTGGTTCGTGATGATTACAGCAGGTCAACTTTGCTTTTGGCGGCGAGCGGCATCGATGGATGCGCAATCAATCTTTTAATATCCGTATCCGTACGTAACTAACTAATCTTGGGCCGCGGCGAAGACGGAGGAAGAAAACGCCGTCATCGAAGCACGGAAAAGCGCTAACTAACTAGTTAAGCACATGTCGAGTCCAGACCTTCAGGGATCAGCGAACTAATAAGGTATCCTTCCACAGTATCCGCAGCCACTAACGCAACGCTATCCGTACCCTACGGAGTACTCCGTAGTCAAGTAAGTTACTCTGTACAATAAATACGTCACCGCTACCTAGCTGTCAGTTTCGCCGTCGCGTATTTCGCACGAACGGGCGCTGAGCATCATCACCTGCCTGTCCCCGCGTCACGATCCAAACCGCGAGACGAGTACTGGCGCCATGCGCATTCAATTTGATGCCGCATACCCCTGCTAATACAACGCAATGAGAGCCGCAATCACATTTGGCCGGCTATGCGCTCGTCGAGCAACAACACAGACGCCACCGAAGATACCGAGGATCACTCGGTGGCAGTCGACATTGCGACAGTCACAGAGGCAGGGGCAGTCAGTGCCGTCTTGGCAAACCCGACCGAGAAAGATACTCTTCGCTGCCACTAATGCCGCACTGCTGGGGACCGCAACATTCGTCAAGCTTTCGGAAAAGGACAATGGTGACACGGAGCAGACCGCAGAAGGGCGCATGCTGGAAGCGTCGAGAGCCGAGATAGAAAAGAAGACCGACAAGGTCAACCATGGCTTCACCAAGTTGAGACACGATGTCGTGTACTATCTGGATGTTTACATCTGGGAACCTCTCTGTACAGGCGTTCGCTTTCTGCAGCTCGCCCTCATCTTCGTCCCGGTCATATTGACAGTGCCTGCGATATGGCTCGGGCCACGGCAACCAGATCGCGATAATGAGCGATCGGGGACACTGTGGTGGTTCAGCTTCTTGGTGCAGGGCATGGAATGGGCTGGGCCAGCCTTCATCAAGGTATTCAGTCTCCGAGGATCCCGCTCTATTATACATCACGACTGACACGGGCGAATCAACCCATAGCTCGGACAATGGGCAGCCTCACGAACCGACATCTTTCCCAACGCCATGTGCGAGATCATGTCGAAGCTCCACTCAAACGCCCCTGCCCACTCGATACGTAATACCAGACATACCATCGAGGCCGCTTTCAATGGACGTCCGTTTGAAGACATATTCGAAGAATTCGACGAGACGCCCCTGGGAGTTGGAGCCATCGCCCAGGTCTACAAGGCCAAGTTGAAGCCCGATGTTGCGTCACCAGCTGATACCGATGTGCTGGAGGGCCTCTCCAACTTGCGGAGGAATGTGAGAAAGAACGTGGACACGGTATTGAAGAGCTCTCCAAAGCGCGTGCCCTCGTCGTACGTTGCGATAAAGGTCTTGCATCCCCGAGTCGAGAGGACAGTGCGGCGCGATCTCCGCATCATGGGCTTCTTTGCCTCTGCCCTCAATCTCATCCCCACCATTGAGTGGCTTTCGCTGCCCGACGAGGTGGCCCAGTTCGGTGAGATGATGAAGCTGCAGCTCGATCTGCGAATTGAAGCCGCCAACCTTGCCAAGTTCCGTAAGAACTTCAAGGACCGAACCACGGCCTGGTTCCCGTTTCCCTATCTCGAATTCACCACTCGCAATGTCTTGATCGAGGAGTTTGCTCAAGGTATGCCTCTTGCCGATTTCATGGAGAATGGAGGTGGCGTCTTCCAGCATGACATTGCTCAAGAGGGTCTCGACGCTTTCCTGCGCATGTTGCTCCTGGACAACTTCGTCCACGCCGATTTGCACCCGGGCAACATCATGGTGCGCTTCTACAAGACGCATCGGCCCAAGCTACAGCTTCGTCACTCGGATGACGAGTCTACGCTCTTGGCCGAGCAATGCGATGCCACTGAGCAGGTTCTTGCCCGCCTCCGGCCTTATCGGAAGTGCAAGGATACGACAGCATGGGAGGCTGAGCTGGAAAAAATTGATGCCGAGGGCTACCGTCCTCAGCTCATTTTTATCGACGCCGGCCTCGTGACCGAGCTCAATGCGACGAACCGACGCAATTTTCTCGACCTCTTCCGTGCTGTCGCTGAGTTTGATGGGTACAAGGCTGGCCACCTGATGTGCGACCGTTGCCGTCAACCCGACGCAGTTATCGACAAGGAGGTCTTCGCGCTAAAGATGCAGCACCTTGTCTTGAATGTGAAGAGCAGCACCCTGGCTCTGGGCAACATCAAGATTGGCGACATCCTTCAGCAGGTTCTAGGCATGGTGCGAGGACATCATGTGCGGATGGAGGGCGACTTTGTGAACGTAGTCATCAGCATCTTGCTGCTGGAAGGTATTGGACGCAGTCTGGATCCTGAAATGGATTTGCTGAGCAGCAGTCTGCCTATCCTCCGAGAGTTGGGTGCAAGGGGTGGTGCCGAGATGATGAAGGGAGGTGATTTCTCCATGCTTTTGGTCTGGGTTGGGCTAGAGGCGAGGAAGTTCATGCAGGCCAGCATTGAGGATGTGAGTACTTCATCAAGCTAAACCCTACCTGCGAATGACGATGACTAACGGTGCCCGCAGGTCGAGAAATGCGTCAAGTACGATCTATTAGCACCAAACATCTGAGCGGTCAGGGTGGGAATAAGGTGGCAGGTTATCAATGCATAATTAGGCGTTCAAGTGAAGGGTCAAGTATAAATATATACCTAGTGAGAGATAAAGTCCGAGTAAACATGAAAGACATTCGAGCCCACGATTTGGGACATTTTCAAAATACAACTTCTTCATCTTCGGGCTGATCATCATGGTCTTCATGGTGTACGTTGCTATCTCTCTCCAGCTGTCTTGTTGGCGTCAACTTGGGGGTTAACTTAACATCGAACGGCACCTCACCCAGATTCCAAGTCGAGGACAATCATCGCTCCTCGCCAACTGTAGCAGATAGCGAGACAAAACAGGAAAAACCTCGGGACAGATCAAGGATACAGCAAGATACGACGAGTGCTCCCTGGTATACCGAGAGTGCAAAAAGAAAGCGAAATGGACACTGTGGGAATTGAACCCACGACCGTTCACATGCAAATCACTACCAAGTGGAGCCAATGCGAAGCGAAAATCATACCCCTAGACCAAGTGCCCTTGCTGACCGCTTCGGTTAGGAAGCAGATGGCCTTATCGATAACTAGATTCAACAAGATTCACGATTGGGCAGAGACGAACGTCATGGAGATGTAAGATAGTAAGTAGTATGCGTAGGTAATAGGCTCGGTTAGATGCGGTTGAGGTGAGGTAACGAAGTGCGTTGGCGGCTAGAAGGAGTCCAGAGGGCGTGTCAAGACTTGATAAAGTAAAGAAAAGAGCAAGTAAATCGAAAGTGGAATATGACAAAGGTTTGAATACTTAAGCAAGGTCTGACAGTTGACTGACGGATGTCTGCTGCAAAGGCTGGGTGGGCAATTGTGCACGCGAACAAACTGCAGCGGGGAGGCGTACAAGCCGGGAGGGGACTTGACGAGAAGTCGCCCTGTGTGTTTGCATTGTGAATTTGTGATGGACGGTGCCGAGACACAGGCATGATGACGTGAAAATCCATTGTGATTCGTAGCCACCGCAATACCTAGAGTGTTGGTTCCGTCCCGTCTTGCCAACAACTCCCCTCCTCCTGACCCGAGTATCCTCCGGCTCCCGGGTACGCTGGGAGCCCTACTTCAACTTCTTTACCCTCTCTTCCTCCTTCAACCTCTTTTCCAGCACGTCCATCTTGAACATGCGATAGCACACCAAATCGACCAGCCATTCCCCCACCCACGTCCCAAACTTCATCGCCCCGGAACTCCCACCACACCAGAACCAGTCCGGGCGCCCCCAGCCCAGGACGCCCCTCACGATGCCGTTCCGCTCGGGCCTCAGACTCGCACCCACCAGCCTCCGCGCAAACTCGCCCGTGTCCATCAGGCCCTCGGTGCGCGATTGGCTGTACGCTGTCTTCCAGCGAAACAGGTCCTCGACGAGGGCGTAGGCGCTCCCCGAGGCAGCGTCCGCGCGGGCTGCAGGCCCGAGTTGCTCCGCACCGCACCGGCCATGGCGACGGTGACGCGCACACCAAAGGGCACGAGCTCCAGTCGCAGCGTGCGCGAGTAGGACACGATGGCGCCCTTGGACGCGCAAAAGGCACTGCCGAAGACGTAGGGCGAGATGGCCGCCAGCGACGCTATGTTGATGATGAGGCCCCGAGCAGCGATGAGGAGGGGCGCAAAGGCCGCGGTCATGGCCATGACGCCAAAGACGTTGGTTTCAAACGTGCGGCGGACGTCGGGGATGGATAGGTCGGTGGCCGGGTGTGTGTGCGAGCAGCCGCTTTGAGGGTGTTAGGAGAGAGGGCTGGCGGGAGGGGGGACTTGCGCGTTGTTGACCAAGATGTCCAGCTTGCCCCCTGTGACGGCCAATGTCTGGGCAAGGCATGCTTCGATGCTGGCTTCGTCGGTCACATCTAGGGCTATCGTGCTCATGCCCAGCTCGGCCAAGGAGGAGATGACTTCTGGTCTCCGGGCTGTGGCTATGACGTGGAAACCTATGCAGTCACCAGTGTTAGTTGATGGCTGTCTGGTCGCGGTGTTTCAACTTTCAGTATTGAAATGGCAGGGCACAGTGGCTAACCTCGGCGATGGTACTCAAGACATATCGCATGGCCAATTCCGCCGGGTGTGCAACTACATCTTGTCAGCCGTGATGTTCAATCGTCAAGACACAAAGTAAAGTTGAACCTGCCCCGTGATGAGAACCGTCTTCTGTCTCGGTGTCGGTTGTGACATCACCGACATGTTGTAACTTGAGCCGGTAGATGGTGTGAAAAGAAAAAGAAGAAAAAAGATGGGGTGTCTTATTGGGTTGTAAAATCCAAAGAGTTATTCTCACGGCCGCCCCTGCGCCATCGAGGACCCAAGTAGTTATACGTTTGGTGGCGCCGAGTTGAGTGGTATTGCCGATTCCGCGGACGCCGCTGTTTGCTTGGGGGCTTCCCTTTCGAGATTGACAGTGGCCCGGCCCCACTCACTACAGACCCGTAGTTAACTAAAGTCAGTTATGCGCAAGGCACCGGACACCTGCAAATGCAATAACGTCTCCTATGCAAAGCTACATAGGTACCTGTGCATGGATGGATGTAGATGTATAAGAGCCATGTCGGGCGGCTCCAAGTTGCGGGTTGATTTCGCTCTATTTCTCATCTCCGGGACACATCTTCTAGCAAATACCACGGTGCAGCAATCGATTCGAGACGGCTTTGTCTCCACGCTGGGCCGGTTACAAGTACAGAACCCGCCATAATCCGTTAGAAGCGGTCATGACGTGAGTCGTGACATGGGGACCCAAGTCACTAACTATCCAATTGTAAACTATCAAGATCCTACGAAGCGAAGATACTATGTACCTAGTTACCCGACAGCTGTGCAGAACCAAGAGGTGGAATAAACTTGGTCTATATGCTCCCAATAACGTTAAAGTAGTACTCACCAATAACATGGACAGTATTGGGAATATATTTGGATATAAATCGTAATGTATAACTTACAACATAAATAATATATAGTAGTTCGTAAATTCCCGGAGACGGTGGATTATAGGCAACTCTGGAGAGCAAGTCCTCCCCATCAACCTCGGCCCCCATGGGCATATCAGAGCACATGAGGCAGATGGCGAAATAATAATATATTTGAAAGAACTTCCATCATGCCTGATTGAGAGAGACGAAAGAAGACGCGAGAGCTGTGCATATGCAAGTTGGGGTCTATTTAACAACCTGTAGGTACAATCAAAGAGCAAAGCTGCTCATATATCTTCTGTCTGACTGAACCCCAAATGCTGCACGCATTGCCATATTCATTGTGTGGTCGGACCGTGCCAAAATGGCCCAAGAATGCCATCATGTGCCATTGTTCCTGCCAAGGCTTCTCCTCCAAACCACAGGACGCCCAGCCAGCTAGCGAGTGATGCTTTCGAGCTGAAAGGCCATCATATCCATCGCAGACCATAGTGTGGCCCTCAGATGCCCTGTAATCCAGCCTTGCAAACCTATCCGCCATTCGTGGTGGAATACTTCCGGAGCCCACGCAAGTCTCCCCAGACATGATACGAGCCGTATAATGTATCACATGGGGTATGGATAAGGATTCAGAAACGAGGTACCAGCATGATCTTATAGTTCTTGCTGCGCTTCAGCATCTCCTCCTCGGTGGGCTGGGTCGGATCGACCTTCTTGAATCTCTCCACGTCCCACCAGGCAGTGAAGACCAAGGGGATCTTGGTTTTCGATCGCTCATCTATGACCACCAAGTTGGTCCTCATCTCCACAATATCACAATAGACGGCATGCCACAACCAGATATATCGGCCGTCCTTGCTGTCCGAGGCCATGGTCGCGTACTCAGTCATGATGAAGGACTTTTCCAGAGCCTCGTCGTCAGGGTGGAGTGAAACCCAGGGTTTGTGTTCAAACCAGAAGGACTGAGGCGCCACCGATGTCTGTCGGGCAGACCTGAAGTTCCAGTAGCTCGGGTGGGCGCCTGAATGTGCAAGATTGTGCATGACGGGGAGAAGCTTCTGTTGCTGGGTGTCTTTGAAGAGGCGCTGGATGCCACCGATGAGCATCTCCTGGATGATGCCGCCACCAAACATACCGATGGAGGGTCCTTGAGCTATGTGGCATACGATATCAGCGGCGAGGTGACAAATAGCTTATTCTCAACATACCTTTGTTGGAGGCGAATAACCGGAGCCAGCGTTCGAGCGCGGCCAACTGCATGCATTCCCACGGGGCAAAGTGAAACCAGAAAATGCAAAAGGATTCCTCGCTCCGGAAGGATCCATCATCGTAGAAATTGATGTTGCTAATCAGGTCGAACATGTAGATGGACCTCATTATACGCATGAGCTCCTGCGGGCTGGCAGGACCATGCTGGACGCCCGTCAAGTTGATGGCGGGAGGGAAAGCTCGCTCACTGATGTCCCGGGCCAGGCCTTGCGTGCCATCGTAGAATGCCTTGAGACCCACGGCGTCTGCCAACGAAAGTTTGGGATAGCAGCGTAGTCCGTTGTTTCGGTCGAGGTAGTCGGAGCAGAAACGGAACACCTTGCCTGTGTAGTTGTCAGGGTAATTGCCAGGTGAGGCTAGCCGGGTCAAGAAGGCCGTTTCTTTCTTGACTTTCCAGTCGACGGTCTGCGCTGCGCGGTGGGCGATGGTGAGCTGAAGTAGTTCCGGGTGGACGCTGCCTGACAAGATACGGAATCCCACATTCTTGGTCGTCTTCACGGCCTGGTATACCTTGTAAGAAGCATGGCATGTCATTGCTAGGCTCGGCATGTCATCAAGACCGCTGAATATCATGATGGCAATCTTGAGCTCCGCCGGGAACGCCCACCATCCCGTTGGGGGCATGCTGGCGTTCTGGGGATGCTCCTCGTTGTGCTTGTCTGCCGTCGTGGCAATGTGTGAATTGTGCTCCATCGTGGACGGTGGTTGTGTGTGGCTGCCGCTTGCTCTCTATTGATGTGGATGTGTGAACAGAGTTGGCGATCAGAAACATGGTAGGTAGGTAGCGGAAAAAGGAAAAGGGCAGAAAACGCCGTCGGTCATGTAGGGACGGAAAAAATCCGGTGCTTCGCAAAGAGGGTGATGGGCAGTGGACAGTGTGGACTGAGGATCAGTGGGTAGTGATGGGTTGAAGGAAGGAAGTAAAGTCGCCTGATTCACGGTAAAAAACAATGGTTAGTTGCCATGCTGCAGAGGCTAACAACAAACAGCACCTCGTACAGTAAACCCATTCACAGGGCAACGACGCTCATTCACCCGGTGACTTGGGGTTGGATTCTACAGTACCCCGGTGTAGGACGCAGCCTTGTTGCTAGAAGTAGCAGGTGCGCATATACGGTATTCTTCGTCCCATATAAATAGGTGCTTAGGTACTGACTGCACCGAGTTTCGTATAGTCGCTGGTTAGTTTCTTTATAGCAACTCCATGTCCATGCTCCAAAGGTATTTATATCTCGTGATGCCATGTCACTCCTCTGCTTATACTCTGCCTGCAAAGAAAGTAGCCAAGCGAGTCGATGAAGAACAAGTCAGTACATTGTCAACTTGCTGTGATTAGGCGGCTTTGAAGTTATACGCATCAAACAAAAACAGTTGGATTACGTATATTTGCAGCTTGCCCAACACGTTTTACTGTTATTTTATAGCCATTTTTTTCTTGCTTTTCAAAATCTACTACGAAGCCAATCACCATCATTCCATTACCTATACGTCGAAAGGTGCATACGCAGAGCGGAGGTGCGTATTTACGTAGCTGTACTTGCAAGCTGCATGTACAAACAGAAGACCCCAGTTTGAGTATTCAAAAACTTTGTTTTCTTTCCATCTTTTGGTCAGTAAAAATTGAAATGAAGGATCAGACAAACTCATCAGGTTTTTAACCGTAGGCTAATAATGTATCATAGTTCCTGGTCAACGCGTGCCTTTTGCAGGCCGCAGCTTGCTCTACTTGGATGTAGAAAATATCCTCGGATGGTATCACCTGTCGGCTGAAGAACGGTTCGAATGTCAAGCATCGAAAAAGTAAGCAGAATAGACCGAGTGTACGAATTTAGGATGACGCGAAGAGATAGATGCAAGGGATGAAGATGGTATGTCAACGCAGTATTCGCATGATGCACCGGCACAACTCAAAGATCAAATGGTGACAATTAATTTATTATATCAGTATCATAAGGACATTTTTCGCTGATCATGCCCGTGTCAAATTTCCCGTCCTCTACGTGACGCCTACCCATCTCATCATCTTGTCGTTCATACACCCACTCTTGGGCTCACTCAGACCACCGCTGGCGAAGCCGCACCCGACTTGACTGAATACGATGATTGGGTGTAGTCAGAAATACCCGAACCAGCCGGCATCTTCCCTTTCCTATCCTCGTGGCTCACAAACGGCAACGGCTGAGGTTTGCCCCAGATGGTGCACGGCAGGAACCTCCAGGAACCGGCGTGCGCCGGCGAGAGCTTGTCGGCGATTGCGTGCACGGCCAAGATGGAATGGTTTGGCCATGTGTTGCCTCCCTCAAAGGTGGTGTCGCGCAGTCGGATCATCATGGGCGGTATGACGAGGTGGTTCTGCGAGACGTTGGACTCGGTCTCGACCGCGGTGAAGGCGCTGAGCAGCGCCGTGGCGCGGATTTGCGACTCGTGAGTCTCTGGGGGTCCGCACAGCGACTGCATGTTCAGCAGCGCCGCGATTTGCATTCCGAAGCACGTGTGCATGCTCGACGCCAGGTCATCCAACACGGTCATGACGGCGGCGCCTTCGTAGGTCTCGGGCTTGCGGTGCGTCTCGACGGCGTACTTGGAGAGATAGTCGAGCATGTCCACGAAGGCCAAGTCCTCGTCGGGGTCCGAGACAAGGGCGCCGGGCTGCTTGAGCGTGGCCGCGAATCTGGGGTACAGCTTGCCCCGTAATATGTCATGGTAACGAAGGACCCAGCCGGACCATGAGTGTATGAGGAAAAGAAAGTCCTTGACATCCTCTGCCTCGGATATGTATTGCGCCTGAAGGAAGATGGCGTTGAGGCCCCGTACCATGGCATTGAAAGTTTGTGCGGCTTCATTGGCGATGTGTATGGCGGGGTGTGAGAGCTGCGTCTTGGGTCAGCACATTCATTGGTTGGGCTTTCAAGACGTGTTTGTGACGAGGGCGGGAGGATGTTCGAGAGCATACGTAGTGAGTCCGGCCAGGCGTCTCAAACAGTGGCCAAGGGCCATCTACCCAGGGCCCGCGAATGTCCTTTGAGCTTCGGCTGGAGTAGATTGAGCTGGGAGACTGGATCGATGGTGACTGGATCGTTGGTGACTGGATCTGCGGTGATCGGGTCTGTGGTGACTGGATCTGAGGGAACGGCCATGGGTCTTCTGGCCCGGTCCTTGAGGGAGCCATTGCTGGGCGAATTGAGATGTGAGGTGATGGATGCTGCGAGAATGGCTGTACACGAGACGGCACACACGGTGACGAGAACTGCAGGGGCGCGGGAGAGAAACAAAAGCCTAGCGAAAGATTGAAGTCGATTCCAGGAAGCCGGTCTGCCCATAAGGTTCAGATACGGGCACGCGTACATCTTTATTCGCTCTCATATCTGCTCCCATGCTTCCGCTTCGCTGCGGGGATGGCTTGCTTACCGGTATTGCTTACTGCATGGCGTGGGTAAAATCCGTCGTCCGTCCACGCATATTGGTCGGTATTGGTTTTGGTCCACAAGCGTCGGGACTAGGTTAACGTTACTTATTATTTGACTAGTGCGTAAAGACGCGCTCGCTCGCTTGTTATTATTAGCAGTAGTAGTAGTAGTTTGGCTGCATGCGCTGCAGAGCTGCAGACCTGCAGAGCTCTCGACCGTCCTAGGCTCCCCAATCTGCCCAGATATTGCTTGCCTAGAGTGCGCTAGCGCATGGCAGCATGGCAGCAAGGGAGAAAGAGAGTGCCGATCAGTTTCCACCTTTGCGGTGCTACGTTGGCCTGAAGTGGTGCAAGCTCGTAATCGTAATGGCGTGCGTGGCTGGCTGAGGACCGGCCTTTGCAAGCTGGGTGAGTTGGGGCTACAACTAGGTACGAAGTACCAGCGAAGCGACTCTGTACCTACTTTGCTGATCTCGAATCGAATCGAGCAAATACTCAGTAGCCAATCAACCAGGATGTTGCTAAAGAACTCTCCATGAAGCATCCCCTCCGCTCGTGTAATACCGTTAGTTACTAGCCTGAAGATAAGGTTGCCACTGGTGGTTGATGATGAAAGATGTATCCCAGGGAGGTGGAGTAGATTCTTGGCGGCTCAGCTTCGCATTTAGTCGAAAACGGCCCGACAAGCCACTCTCTGAACGTTCTCGTTGGAGAGGAGGGAAAGGGGCGGCAGGTTGCAGCTGCCAAGCCTGCCAAAGACACGCTATTGATTGTGGGTGACTGCGACGAAGAAACCTAACAATCTGGGGGGGTACGGATACACACACCACACACCACACACACATACACACACACACACACACAAGGTCGTCTGCTAGTTAACTACTTTCTACAGTATAACTAATCTCGATCAACCCTTGACCAAAGACTCAAAGTGACCTAATACTCGTGCCTTGCCATCCACCCAGTATCATCAAAAATAACAAAACAAACAGCCACCTTTCTCTCAAAGGCGTCGCCAGCAGTCCGCGCAAATTGGCAAAAGAAAAACTACAGCAGCGGGGACGCTCACCCGATATGACTTGGCTGGGGCTGAAAGGAGACTCCCTCCGGAAATCTCTGCCCTTGCACTGGTCGCAGTCGCAACGGATGGCACCCTCGCTGAGGCTGATGGGACGACTGACAATCCCGGGGCATGTGTGCTGTACAAACAGTAGTCCGTACGGCGTCCTCCGTACGGATGGTGCTGATAACTAGATAAGTCGCTCGCTCCGCTCTTCACAGCTGCCTCTTTCGATAGCTTGCTACGTTCTCCTCTTTCGCTGGCCCGCATCTCTTTGCCCAATCACCGGCCATAGTCTTTTTCCGGGTGGCACAAGGAATGAATGACACGAGGGACCAAAGGTAAATAACCAACACCCTCAGTCTTGGAGCACTTTGCAGGACGTCGTCACCGCCATCGAATTGAATCTGATTCGAGCGCAAACTACGGATGGACGATCGGAAGTAAGCTCTCAGGGCGTGGGTGTAAGAAATACACAGTAAAGCGGCCTGATGCCCCTTTCCCTTACCCCATTGCATATTTGTACCATCTCTTTCCTTACTTCATAGGTTTATTACTTGAGTAGTTAACTAGTTCCCGAGGCCGTCTCTTGTTACATCTACTCCCACCACGCACCAGCACCGTCATAACCTTCTCTTGCTTCATTGGCACGCTCCGGCCTGCCTGTTCCTGCCGACTCCTTAGTCAAGCCGTGTGTCTGTCTGCCTCTTAGCAATGACGTAGCCGCTAGTACTTTGTACAGCACAACTACGTAACTTATTAATCGTGCTCACGCCGTTGTCTTCGCAGGGCTTGATCGTTGTGGAACCGCAGTGTCGGATTCCCAGGTGATCGATCACCCTTGTCCACTAACTATTCCATCCACGCCGTCACGCCTCTGATTAGAGTTCAATGCCCTCACACCGAACCATCATCCTGAATTCACTTGAGTCCCAGAAAAAATAAAATCACACAAGTACGCTGCCATGTCACCAAACGCGACGAAGGACTAAACGAGAGATATTAACATTCGTCATCCCGCTTCCGCTTCCGCTCATGACTCTCGGGCTCGGCGACGCCGGCATTCCGCAACTCCATCCTCGAAGCCTGCAGGCCACATCGATAGAGGTAACAGTTCTCCATCGCCGTCCGAGGGTCGTTCGGACACTGCCACATCCTGTTCATCTCGATGAATGCGTCAATGTCCACCTCGAGCTCCGCCGCTGCGAGGCCCGTCCTATAGTAGCAGTACTTGGACACCAGAGCTGCTCTGTTGCCGTACTCTGAAGGTTCGTCGCATGTACACCAGTAGTTCAGCCGGTGTGTCTCCTTGTCGTGCGTGAGGATGTACCTCCTCTCGTACAATCCGAACATCTCCTCCGCCACCTTGCTGCACGGTAGATCCCGCGGACGGTCCAGATCGGTCAAGTAGCACGCCCAGTCCAGCTCCCTCATCTCGTCTCGCCAGGGCGCCAGCAGGATGAGCGGGGGCAAGGAGTCCATGCCGGCCTCCCTGTACCACCCGTCGATGATGTTTTGCGGGTCGGATTGGCAATGTTCGTGCTCCAAGCTAGAGTACTTGCACTCCTCTGGATGAAAGCCGTCCCTGTACGTGCTGGTCTTGCGCGACGGGCTGGCCCGTCGGCAGTACGTGACTTGCGTGGTACACACGCAGCAACCGTGGTAGGGACACCTCGAGTCCGTGTCGCAGGGCAGGCCCAGCTTTTCCCGGATCGCGAACATGTCCAGCTCACATCTGTGTTGCGACGTACGAAAGGGGTTCGCGAACACACTGTGGGATACTGTAGCATTTGGACAGATCATCATCGGTGTTCGCACATCGTGGTACATTTGGTGGCAGATGACAGTTTGACACATTTCGATGTTGGGCAAGGCCTAAGTTTACTCACGCTTCTTGGCTGGTGATAGTCACCCGGTCCGTAGAAGTCGTTGGGGAGTACTCGGCAGTCTATCTGCAGCCAGCACATTCGTCTCTGAGGATGCCTGGTGGCCTCCAAATCTGAATCCCAAAATTTGATGGCTGGGGACCGGGCAAAAATCGAGGGAGGACCTTGGAAGGGGACAGCTAGGATAATCTTGAGTGGTGGTGTTCCTAACGAGATATCGGCGCATATATAGCCCCGTCACATGCAAACAATGACCATTGACAGACGTGCGTCAACGTGTCGGTTTGGTGGAACTCTCTTGTTCAGTGCCTTTGTTACTGACAGATGTCTCGGGTCCTTTGAACAGGCTTCGTCAATTTTGCTTTGTCTGGCAGGGTGAGCTGTGCTTCGACTGGCTTTGAAGGCCATCCTGACATTATCTTGCTTCTCAGAAAAGATTCTTTCAACTGGGACGGAAAATGTCCCACCTTGTAGCTTCTAGTAATTCGCCAGATGGACGGATGCGTTGGTCCAAACTTGGGACTCTTTTCTTTATTGATTATTTTTCCTGGTCTGAAAGGCGCGTGAGATAATAAAATGAACATGAGGAGGTTTCCGACCAATACACGACGTACCAGAAGACTGCCGGCGGTAACAATGTTGCTTGCTCCAAGATTATCTGCCCAACTCGCCAGCTGTGTGTCATGGAGCTCGCCGATATGGACATCCCCGTAGCCTTGGTAGTGATAGTAGGGGATTCCCCTGGCGTAGGCAGGATCAATAGGCGGGAGTATGTGCCAAATGTGAGCTTCATGACAAAGGTCAAGACTCTATTCCGTCCGGTGTGGGCGAGGGCGAGATATGCGTCTTCGCTGCTTCATCTCATGATAGGGTTAGAGAGACATAGATTTTCGAGGAGGCTTTGGTTGGAGATGTACTGTGCTGCAAAGGGGTGGTGCATTCTACAGTTTCTACTGTTGCCTTGTTTTTCATAAACTTTTAGCACGAGGGTCGAGTCTAGCTACGATTTGTCAAATCATATATCTAGTGGAAGCCTTTTACTTCATGTCTCAGATGACTTGGGTTTAAGTAAACAACTCGGTACCTAGTTATAGGCCCAACTACACCATGGATGAAGCGAAGCCTCGGCAACTGCTGTAGCCCGTCACCACCCAGCCAAGGGATTCTTCCCGGGCAATGCCTCGACCCATGGCTCGGCCGGGTCAGGGTACGCCGGCGTCATGGTACACTTATCATCCTTGTTCACGCCCCCGATGATCTGCGGACACTTGTCCATGCCCTCCTCGCCGGAGCCGCACGTGTCGATGATGGTCTGGAGCGTCGGGCCATCCCATCCACTGATGAAATCAGCGTGCAGGCCGTAGCCCGTCCTATCTCCGCTCGCCAGCACAAACGGCTGGTTCCTGCCGTCCGGCCGCCACGCCTTGGCGAACCGCGCCGTGTCAAAGTACACCTCGATGAAGAGATGCGGGAGGTGCGTCCAGCCCTCGGGGCAGTCCTGCTTGCCACCGTCGACGCCGACGGGAAAGGCCATGTTGTGACTGTAGTCCTCGGGCCCGGCGGCCGGGTCGTAGCACGACGGCATGTGAATGTTCATGCGCAGCGGCGAGCCGAAGCCGTCGCAGTTGATAATGGGGAACCCAGCTCCGGAACCCTTGTCGTTGGGGTCGCGCATCCCAGACTTGGTGCCGTCGGACCCGGCCGGGTAGCGATCCGGGTCGCCGCTCAACACGGAGCAGCTGAAACCCACCGGCTGGATCGGGCCCTTGGAGGGATCCAGCTGCATGGCGCCTGTGGCGGGAGGCGTGCGCCTGGCGGCCTCGCCGCTCACGATCTTGAGGCCCGGGGGAAGGTCTTGAGCACGTCGTTGGTGGGTTCGAAACTTGGGGGCCGCGGGCGTCGTGTTTCAGTGATGCTGTCTTCTGTTGGGGGACGGAGACTCTCACTCACAGGTAATAGACTTGCATGTAGGACAGCGGCACTTTCTGGAACGTCCCGTTCTCGGGGGACTGGAACCAGATCTGCGGCACCCAGTAGTTGCTCTTGTCGTTCTTGACCATCGAGTTGGTGCAGGTAGACTTCAGCAAGTCATCACCTGTGACGGTCACCCCGAAGTTGCTGCCTCCCACTGCGAACAAGACAGGATGGTGAGCTTTCCCCATGGCATTGGTAGAGAATTACACCTTGATGAGAGGGGGGGGCAGAGAAGATATAGCAATGCCAGGGTTACATACTGATGCCGTGAGAGTGGCTGGATGCGGTGGCTGGGTTGACAATGGGGTCCATACGGCCCTCGACAGAAAACTTGCCCGGCACGTTGTTGAACCTCAAGACAGTATGCGTTCTAGAGTCTTTTGCGGCTGTGGCGAGAGCTGCCAGTCCAATGGCAAAAACAAGATTCATTTCGTAGGTATCGTATAGGTAGTACCAAGATTGTGGTTATGCACTGGTTATAATAGCAAGAGACGATACGATGTATGAGCGTCTCGCTCCAGTTTAAGTACACTCTCCAGTCTCTCGGTTCATTCACGTTTTCTGACCATGTAAGCCGACTGCTAGGTACGCGTTTGCGGCGTCACGGGGGGAAAACAAGTAGTTACTTTGCAACGCGAACGCAGGAGCCCAAAAATGAAGGACGGGATTGGTGGTATGGGCCCTTGTTTCCGGCGAATATATTGAGGAGTGGACCTGATCCAACGCCACCATTGTTTGTGATACCCGTGGCCATGGTTCGAGTCTCACTGAGCAATCAACTTCCCCACGATCCGGCAAACGACATGAAGGGCAAGGGTGCCGGACTGGACGCAATCTACTACCGCCCTAAGCATGGCTGGTGCAATTCGAGGACGCCAGATGAGAGGGGAAGGGATGCAATTTTGGCATGGACGCTGGCAAGCAAGGGCTCTCGCCTCGTGAGGCTTGAGGCTTGAGGCTTGAGCTGTCACGGACGTCGGAGATGGATGACGAGGTTGGGTCGCTGTCGAGTAATGAACAGCCTGACTAATCGATCAGACAAGAAAGCCACGGTCTTGGCACGGAGGCAGGGGCAAGAAGAGGGGACGACGGCATGCCCTCGGCCGTGCCGAAGGTGCCAACAAATGTGCTTGTTGTGACGGTTATCGGGCAACGTTCGGAGCGAAACTGGCTACGAAAGTCGACTTTTATTTTAATCTGGCACCCCGGTGGTCACGACTCACGGCACTGGTTGGTGGGATGAGTGGATGAGTGGGTCGACACAGTAACTGCCGATTTCCGAGATGCGAGTCTGGGTCATGCCTGTTGCGGCTAGGATCATCTGGTCTTGGCACCGCTCGCCCGGCAATCTGGCACCGCAGACGCTGGAGACGGCGGGAGACGGCGTGGCATGGGGTTCGGCCTGATGCGTGATGAGGAATATGCGACGTTTGGCATGGCTAATCGGCAATTCAAAAGGAGGTAACTACGGAGAGCAAGCGCGTGAACTCATCACTAGGTTTGAACTCTGACCGCGTTTCGATACGATGCGCTGGGTGGTTGACTACCAAGTAGACCGCGGCAGTCGGATTGCATGATGCAGCGATGAAAGGATGGAAAGATTGGGTGCCGTGAAGCGAATTGGGCGGCGTGGTGCACAAGTACCTCGAGTGCCGCCTGACGCGGAAAAGATACGTCCGATCTGTGCCGGGTAGCCGTCCAAGACCAACTCAAAGCCTGTCTCGCCCCTCCAAGAAGCAGCATCCTTGGCCCGTGCCAACACGCGCGCAATCAAAATCCTGCAACCTTTGATGCATTTGAATAGAAGCATCTGCTGCTGCAAAGCTGCCGTACCTGTCCATGTTTCTGATTGCTGTTATTGCCATTGCAGATCGTCAATATACCAGCAATCGCCCGCGGATCCGTCTCCCACCCATCCCCCGCCGGCTGGCTCTATGAGGAGGATCGCCCACTGAATTATGGCTTCCGGTGCTGGCAACAGGACAGTCAGCAACGACGGCGGCGACGACGACTCCAAAGGTAACTACACATCGGAGGTCAACAGCATGCCGCATGCGCAACCGCGTACGCAGTCATCGTCCCTCCGGGGCTCCAAGGAGATGGAGCACGACCCTCTAGGGGATGACGACGACGCCGCGGCCACATCACGCCAGGGGCAGGGACAGGCACGACAGGAACACGCACACGCACACGCACACGCACACGCAAACGCAAACGCACACCAGCCTCTGTCCACTTCCATGTCCCATCCCGAAGATCTCTATGCCCACGGTAAATTGGACGGCCAGCTCCACGAGAAGACGGGCAACCCTCTGTTGTCAAAGCCGCGGACCACCCGCAAAGGCAACATCCTTGTCGCCGCCGTGGTTGGCATCATCATCATCGCCGGCATCGTCGTCGGCGCAGTCCTTGGCGTCAAGGCACGCGACGAGAGCGAGGCCCAGGCGAGAAAGGGCAACAACACCTCGCAGCTTCTCGTCAGCGGCTCCAAGCTGACCGTCACTGGTCGCCGCATAGCCGGCGATGGCTTCAACATCCGCCTGTTTTACCAGGGCGGCGACGGCATGTTGCGCATGTCGGCCTACACCAGCCTGGCCAGTCGGTGGGATGCGCCGGCCGTCTTTCCCAACCTACGCGCCATGAACGGCACGCCCCTGGCTGCGTCAATGGATCTGTCATTTGTGAGTCTCTCGTGTCCCGCCTCCGTGAGCACTCGGACTGACCCCCGTCCCGTAGCCTCATTTCCAACTCTACTATGTCAACAGCTCGTCCATGCTGAATGGCGCCTACCTCAGCGAGGACGATGATGATGCCAGAGGCGATGGCATTGACCAGAGCGCAGTCCGCATAGATCCCTCTTCTAACTTGGCCGCCTACTGGCCATACATCATCTCCCAAGACGCCGATTCCAATTTCCGCAGGTTTCAGTACAGCGGTAATACTTGGACCAATGACACATTTGGGATCAACGGTTCAATGGGATCATCAATGGGAATCGCGCCGGCTGTTCCGTTCTACCACAGCCCGTACCCTACTGCCTTATTCTATCGCAACTCGGCTGGGCACCTGGCGCAGAGCTTGTTCGGCGGAGACAACTTCACCGCCAGCGTGCTCGACACCGCAAACATTGGTCAGTTGCTCGCAAGTGTTGTCCTGGCAAATCCGCTGACACCTCCTAGAATCCTTGAACTTGACTATACCCCCCAAGCAGCCATCAACGTCATGTCGGTGGGGAGAAAGAACAACCTGACCGACACCTATGTCTTGTATCGAGACGACGATAACAAGTTCTGGGTAGCGTCGCAGGACAGCGGTACCACATGGCAGACGGAGCTCCTCGGCATCGTTGACTCGGACAGTGATATTGCCTGTCTGACCGAGCAGGTCGGCCCTACGCAGCAGTCAACCAACGATCCCACCCCCGAGTATATCGTGCTGCAGGCGGCCACAGACATGTGCCGTTGCTACTACCAGTCGGGAGGGTGGCTCAAAGAAATTCGCCTCACAGATATCGGCTGGGAGGACGGCCCGCCGATTCCGGTTGCTTGACCGCGGCTAATTTACCTCGTCTGCTTCTGGATAGGTCACACGATATCTAATAGACCGGTCTTCTAAAGGGAGCTGTTTGGCGTTATGGGTAGCTATTGGATATACCCCTGCGCGTGATTTCGGGGGAACGGTACTGTCGACTATCGACGTATTCAGAACAACTCGTCGAACTTGCGGGGTATGAGTGTTGCTGCTGTTCTCGTGGGGCTTCCAAGAAGAGAAGTTCCCTAATGATATCCCCGGCCCAAGGGCCAGTAAATAGTTTGATGATGGCACTTTTATAAGCCCTATTTATTGACGCATTACGTCCTCAAGCGACGTCATGGCGGACCGAAACTATCAGTACGAAGTCGGCATAGGTGGCACGGAATGCCTCTGTTTTCCCGTCGTCACAACAGTTTGGTTTGTGAGTCGGGGACTTACCGACCACTAGATAAGGACACACTTTAAACGATTGATGTCTTTCCCACGATTCCTAAATTGAAGCACGGTGCTTTCTCACGTTCCCAGACAACATCTTGTGCAAATAATAACTTTTGTTGTTGTAGGCCGAACGACTCACTTACACAGGAAACGACACAAATCACATGCTAAAACATTTCGCCCCTTTTCTTGTACCATGCTGGGTAAAAGGCTCGTGATTTTCAAAATAGTTCCCAGTACTCATTTTAGGCACTTGACCATGCGTAACGTCACCTCTAATCCAGTGTGCGGTTGGATTTGAAAGCTGGCTCAACCTCCTGAATCAACAAGCGAGCATTCCACTTCGGAAAGAGCCCGTTGCGGATGAGCTGAGGCAAGGTCTCGACATGGAAGCCTATACCGTCAGCGAGTTTCGACCGCTTGTCGTCTTAGTCACTGTCGTCCTGATCAGAGTCCATGATTGTCCGGTATTATGCCGGTACCGTATAGGCGAATCTGCCGTTTCGAGACGACGGATAACAAACGCCTACGAAAACGGTAGGAAATCCTGCTCAGGGGTGGGTTTACAAAAAAAAAAACGATGGGGGGATATTAGGACATGCAAAGAGACTCTGTAGGCTTTTTGTGCAGCAAAGCAGACTTTCTTTCTGTGGCGGTGGGATGGTGTGATAACTCGGTTTTCTGGTGCACTAGGAGCTGATAATTTGTGAATCATCGAGCTGACAGTTCTTATCCACCGCAGAACCTCGAGCTGTGTAAGATGCCGTCGAAACGAACACCTCGGTCACGCAAATATTGATTATTAGGTGAGGGTGTGGAGGCGCGTTCCGGAGTGGCTATGTCCGTATACCACGAGGAGGAAGAGTGCAGGCTAATCATATTATGAAGTTATCGATCAGGCGAATGGCGTAAACCCTGGGTATTATCGGTTAGGTCAGAAAAAGAGAGAGCGGATTTACATATTGTCCCTTGGGTAACCATGGCTTTCATCTCGCTTTCAGAAATCATTTCTCGTCTTAGTAGAGAGCACGGCATCTTCATTCAAGAGACCAGAGCTATCTCATTCACTTTTTGGTGTTACTGGTAGTTCTGCCTGAATATAGGATAGTTGTTCAAGAGCTGCGAACATGTATTGTATTATTTTATACTAGTGTGGCATGCTCCTCTCTCGTCTTGTATTTTTGAACTTCCTCTCATCGCCCGCAACAGTGGACATTTAAACAAACCAGACAAGAAACTATTACCGGTAATTAGTTTCATCATAAAATTACTCTCTCGGCTTTTGATGATGTTTACAGCAGATAGTAAAAACCTCAACATGACAAACCGCTCGTGCTCAGTCAAACAATGTGTAGACCATGACCCTGGGATTAAACAGAGCACATCGAAGATGACAACAACTCGCTAGATGTTCAGACCAAACCGTAAAGCAAGTGAGAAGAGGTAAACTATGTGTGTTCAAGGCGGATAATCCTCCGGTTTTCCCGTCTCTTGGGCTTCAAGTTCCTACAGCCACGGTGACTTCTACGCATAACACGGTTAAACATTTCACGGGGAATTGTTGACCTACGTGACTATGCTTGAATCGAGTACCGCTTACGTTGACACCACTCATAGCAAGTCTACAATCATCAGTTAGTGTATGTGCGGGAGGAGAAAGAGAGAAACGAGACACTGAAAGTGCCAGCAGTGCTGGATAACCTAAAGTCCTTGACGTGTATATTCTCGTCGATGCCATATTGCCGTGTCGCCAGTTGCTTATCCTTCATGCTTTGTCAAGATATACCACAACAGACGAAGCATATGTCGATCCGCTGTCGATACCTGACAGTAGACCCGAGGGAAATCATCAGACTGGAAGTATGAATTGCCACATGTTTGATATGTTTCAAGCACTTGTTATGAGTCACCCCAAATAGAACTAGTAGCCCCCCCGCGGGGGGAGCACGATGACTACCGGTACGCAAACTCGAATCGCTTCCATCACACTTGCTCGGAACTCACTCCGCCAGGCTGTAAAGGAGACGCGGCAAAGATAGTGAGCTTACAACACGTCCCAGTATACTACTGCACTGTGGATCTCGATCTCTCCAGGCTTCCCGCACGATGACTCTTGCTATCCTTCTTGTTCAGGGGGGGGGTGGGTGGCCACAGTGCACAAGACGTACGATCGAGTCACCATTATTCACTGGCAACACGTGCAATCGTCCGCGTGACAGCCGCGGGAAGTCTCGCATGGGTTTCGAGACATCGCCATCGATACGAACGACAGCGGCAAGGCAAACGCATGTCAAAACCAAGACGCGGCGCGAATCATGCTGCGATAAAGCGCAACGCGTAAGACGAGACTTGCCTGGATGCCCCGTGCAGAATGAAATAAAAAAAGATGTGGCTTGGAAGCGGGAGAGGCGTCACACCACACCCTATCGGGCACTTTTCATCTTACCACTTCCACGACGACGAGACATCGCCGACGACGAGAATGCTGCTGCCTGTTGGTCCTATATGTCCAGCCGGATTCACGGGCTGCTTGACCTACCATGTGTCGCGGCGATCGCAGAGTTGTGTCCAATGGGAGAGTAGGACATGCTAAGTACTTGTAAGCGAGAGCAAGCTGCCTGCCCATTCTCGTCGCTCGTAAGGCCATGGGCCACGGCGACCAATACCGAAGACCTAGTCAGTACCGAGGCTAAATCACGCGACTGAACGACGTCCGTGAATGAGGCGATAGGGAGAATGAGTCATTCCCGTACGCTGACGAATACAGAAAGGTCTGGGGGACGCACGCCGACGAACGGTGCGGTGCAATTCCCCGGCGAAACGCGAAATCGGGAAAAACAACCCTCCCCCCCCATTTTACGCATAGCGTGGCGTATGTTTTCCACATTCTCAAGTCGCAGATCGGTCATTTGGGTATCGCATCGAATGATGTTGCGCCGGACGATGTTGCGCCGGAGAGTCATCAACTCGAACTCGGGTGTTTCGTTATCAGGTCATGAGCAACCCGAGTCAGGCCGAAGATGGCAATATTCCGGAACGGTTTTGGAATCCGAGGTGGCGAAATTGCGTCCCGCTTTCCCCTGGTCTTCACATGCAAAAGGCGGCTCAGCCACAGCAGCCTGCATGAGAACGACTCGGACCGCGCGCCACATGGGATGCCAGATCCTTGGGTCTGTTCTGTTGGTTGCGTTCTTCTGGACTCGCTTCGTTAAAACTGGAGCTGCCGCGAGCAACCAATCAGACGGCCGTCGCAACAAAATCCAGTGGGTTCAGCAGGGTCTACGGATCACTATGTATGATACTTGACCTACGGAGTACTAGGTTAGGGCTTGCAGCGCCCCTTCCCCCGGTGCGAATGAGGGAAGGGCCGAGATATTGGAATTGACCGTAGCTGCGGAGTACCGTGTACAGCGTAGTTGGCCAATGGCAAAGATGGAAGCGCAGTACTCTCAGCCGCCTTTGCGCAGTCCATGCAACGACGCCCAATACTCGCCATACTGTGAAGACGTGAAGACAATGTGAAGGAGGCAGCCCACAGGAAAGGGTGCTCGAGGGCGTACGTAGTTGGGATTGCGTCGTTCCCATCAGTGCGAAGCTGTCAATGACACCAAAAAGGCACCCACCCCCTCGCACCCACATTGCCACGCGACCAGCTGGGTTAACGAAGAATTTGTTGACTGTTGGCTGCGATTCGATGCCAAGCGCCCAACACCAAAAGCCCCGTCTGTGCTAGTGCGCCGCCCGACGACCAGTAACAAACAACTGGGACAGGTGAAGATGATCTCAAAGGGCGGGATGACGAAGTGACGAGGAGGGACTGTCAAATCTTGACCTCTCGAATTGTGACCAGAGCCTCCATAGCGATTGGGGCCTAGTCATTTGCTTTTATGCGGATGGGCAGGCCAAGGTAGCATCCGCCGCCAATGATTTGCACCGGCTGTATCTTGACGTGTCCCCGGTCAGTACAGCAACCGAGACCCAAGAAGCAATTTTATGGTGGCTACGGCAGTCATTTCTCTGTACAACGGGAACGGTGTCTATCACAGACAGGCGCCCCCCCCCTTTTTTTCTTCACTCTACACCGCACCGGATTGCTTTTGGGACACGAAGCGGCCTGCCGCTTGCCGCGAGAATTTTCAGAGCATAAAGGCGTTGCTTTTGTGCTCTTGCACGCTCTCCCATCGGGGGACCTTGAGGGACAAGAATTTGGACGACTGTTTACAGTTGTTTCTTTCGTGCGGCGCACAGCCTACGCTGCTACGTCAGACCCGACCAAGCCTTGTCGCGTGTGTTGTGATAACGAACGTATCCGTAGTCCACGGGCCTCACGTCCGGATCCGACCTGGTTTTCTTGCCTCAGGTCGGGCAGGCATTATTAATGAATAATGAGCCAGGCCCCCAAGGGCACAGCCGCCCTGCTTTGACCGCACCGTTACCTGGTTTCCATGGCAGGCCCTTCGACGCAACAGTCGGTGAGCGTGTGTCACTTGCACTCGAGAAGGGCTCGAATCCGTCGCGGTCGCGGGCTTGTATGATGATATTCACTATTTTTGGTTTTTTTGCGTCGTGTTGTCAACGGCAGCGAGCGGAGCATGTCGTCGTTGACTGGCGCAAATGGGTAAGGGGGAGCTAGCGTGAGCTAGCGTCCCCAGTCAACCGTCTTGTATGGCTTCGGCGCTGGCATTTTGCGCCGTCAACATCCCCATAAGCCATGCCTCCCCCAATCGGAGACGGGACGACTCTGCAGAGAGGCCATGCAAGCGGCCTAGACCGTCCATTCAAAACCTACGGTACCAGCCCGACCTAGGCACATTGGACATCATTGCAGAAAAGAAGGGCAGCATGGCATGGCATATCCATGGTATGAGTCACTCACTCTCCCTGGCGACTCGAGGAGGATCCGATGGGAAAAGCAGGAAACGAGAAAAGGGATGCTTTAGTGCAGAATTTTCACGATTGAAATGAGCAAGTGGTCAACAGCGCCGCACCGACGAAGCTAAAATGATGGCTTGCCAGGGGTCCCAGACCGGGACGGTCGGGGAAGACGGCTGGCCGCTGGGATAACGTACAGAGTAACGTTAGTACTTTATAAAGTACTACGTACGGCGTAGCTCACCGTCAAGGTGAGGGAAGGTGAGCAAGGGCAGAGCAGGAGCAGAGCAGAGCAGGGGCAGAGCAGGGGCAGAGCAGGGGGCAGAGCAGGAGCAGCAGGCAAATTTGTCGGTGACGCCTGCTGTCTTGGCTGGGTGGGAACATGGCTGCAGGGACTGTGGTGCACTGCGCAGACCCGCGGTAGTGGATATAACACGAGACTACCCAGTAGGGGCATGGCGTCGTGAGGTGCAGGTGCTGCAGGGTGACGGGGCTCCCTTCGACAGTCCCTGTGTACTGTGTACTGTATGGAGCAGCGCCCCCATACGGATATCATCGTGAGAGTGTCGCAACATTGGCCCCGCATGATTCGCCAATACTGGCCTCTGGAGTGTGCGATGCGACACGGGAGCCAACTCGCAAATAGTTAAGCGTGATGTTGATGGTCCCTCTATCCGCACACTGCATGGGGGAAGTCTCCGAGAGTACGGAGTATGGAGAGAAAGACCCGTCTGGCGAAGATGTCCTGTTCGTTTTGAATCCGTCGCGAGGACCGGAAGCTCGAATATCACGATGATGGCTAGCTAGCTGGTTATCCGGTCGGCGGGCTCCGCCGCTGTGGACGAGATCGCGATCCCCCTCTCCGGTGACGAGCAAAGAAGTGCAAAGGTGAAGCGCCGTGACAATGTGATGAACGATCAAGTCGGCAACCATTACACACACTCGAACACACCATCCGAGATGATGAACATCAGCTGCTCGCAGACTCTGGATTTCGCATAACTAGTACCGTGTAGGGTGATGATAACTATTAGTTAATGGGTGGTTGGGTGGTGAACCCTGGCCCGACTGCCCTTATTGACCAACTACCGTGTGTTCCTGACTAGAGTCCTGTTGACTCAGCCTCGGCATCCAAAAGCCTACTGTAATAGTTGGTTAGCCAGAGTAACTATACTGTGTACTGTGTAGTATGTCAAGTCCAATGGCAAGTACAACAGCACATATCCGTAGTCCGTACAGTACTGTGTATGCCAAGTGACTGTGGAGGTCCCATGGAGGCAAAAGATGGTGGTGACCCATTAGCGAGTCGAGGGGGCCAGCTGCATGATGTCCGTACACAGTACTCCGTACTATGCATTGCATCGATCTAGTCAGTTACCCCGCAAATATACTTGTTAGCTATGCAGGTTCATGACGGCAAACGACGAACCATTCTCGCGGAACGTGTTCGCGAGGCCAGTTGCAGGGCGATCGCCATTCGTGGGGTTGATAAGAAGAGAAGAGAGGCGCGTGGCAATACTCCCGTTACTTGGACGTGGTGCGATCGCGACTAGCAGCTAACTGCTAACTGCTAACTTTGGCTAGCACAGCCTGAGTGATGAGTGAGCGAACCTGTGACGGTCATGACTGCTACACAACATTCTACTTAGAAGCCAGCCTGTGAGTGTGGTTGGACGGATTGCTACGATGGTATGTGTGTGTGTGCGAGATCTCGGCGCTTCACTCAAGAGTGATGTGATTGAATGCCTTTCTGACTGTGGGTGGGGTGGATGGGCGATACACAGTAACAAGACACTAATGTTGGTTGGTTGACTACCACAGTAGTTAACTAACTTATGTGCACCACGTGGGGAGTCACCGAGCAGCAGTCATCCGGGCGACCGCTGATGCTGATGTGAGCGGTATTCGTGTGAACAGGTACTTGTTCGTCAACCAACTTGACCTACTACGTACGCAGTAGAAGATGGCGGGGTCAAGTACCTGGAATACGTAGTACTCCGTACTGACATCCATCCGGGAGGAAAGCCTCCATCCTCAACTCAAAAGCCTCGAGACTCCGAAATACAACCAACTTCCATGTTTCTTTATTGCGCTGCCTAGATCAGAAAAGCCTCGAGACTCCGAAATACAACCAACTTCCATGTTCCTTTATTGCGCTGCCCAGATCAGATCCCAGGTTACAACCAACTTCCAAGCTCCTTTATTGCACTGCCCAGACCAGATCCTATAAGTTATCACCCAGCACATGTCATCGGTCGCTGCTCGAGACAGTTCCGCACCACTTCCCCGCCTTCATCATCATCACCATTCGCTTCCTGCCACCGTCTTGTCTTGTCTTGCTATCCGATTGCGATTGTACGGATATATTTTGCTTGCTTGTTAGACCCTGACAGCAAGCCGCTTTTGTCATTCCCGACGAGCGGTTGTCCAACAACAAGCAGGACACGTCTCGGCAATCACATCTCTGCCATCTGCCATTTGCCATCTGCCAGCCTCTCATCGCCATCTTTCGTGCCTACTCAGTACGACGAATTGTTCAGCACCCGCGAGCTGGCCTTCGTGCGCTTGACCTATTTGTCGCCTCTTGACCGGCCACCAACAAAAACAACAACACACCAGCCTCCTTTGTTCCTTAGCCATCAGCGCAACTTCGACTGGCCGCTGGAAGAGTCATCGGTGGACGACCCTGCCACGCAACGCAACGCGGCCTCTTCTTCCGAGTGGAACCACTTCACTTCACACACAGCTCCCAGCCCTCGTATCCGTTGGCGCAACGTTATTTCGGCTCGGCCCAGGCAATCTTACAGCCTGGAGGATAGACCCTAGAACCCTCGCAGGACCCCCGGCACCAGCACTTTACCGTGCCGTGATCCTAGGGATTTCGAATTTGGATCCTCGTGATGGACATTCGTCATTGAGAGCCCTCGTCGAGTGACAAAGACGCTACCGAGTTTGCCTCGCTGTCCCCTAATTGTCCTATTTACAGGTGCTTGGCCATTCCAAAGTCAGTCAGCATAGGGGCGGGCACCCGACGATTGCCTCGCAAGCTGAAGGCGGAACTAAGCCAGTGAAAGGAGTCCCTCCCTGGACGGAGCACCGATAGCCCTTTTTCCCTTTGCGAGACCAAAACACCGGATTGGGGGGCGCTCACCGTGTGTCGCCACGACGCCTGCACTGTACCGTGTGGCTTCCACTCCCTCCCCTCCCTCTCCAGAGGGTGTGTGCGGACCCTTCTGGTCTCTTCCAGCGCACCCCTCCCTCCATTACAAAGACCCACGCAAAAGCAGTCATCTCAGCAAGGGCTAGGCTAATACACACCCCTGACTTATCCCAATCCCTGTTTCGGACCTTGCTGGCATCCCCTGCCTACCCAACGTCCGCGCCATTCACACAATATTATTAAAGACTCGCATCTAGCCCAACCACCCGCAGTCCTCCTCTCTTTTCCCCCTAGACAGTTGGCATTTGCCATATTATTCTTCTAAACCACGACTTCCCACGCTTACCTCGCCAGTCCCAATCAAACGAGTTCAGACTGGACCTGGAAGCGTCCGGCAACTTCGAGCGCATACAGTCAGAGTCGTTGGAACGTCAGCGACTTTGATGCCCGATATTCCTTGTGAGGAAAAACACCATCACATCACATCTTGACATGTACACCAACAGAAGACGATTTTCCTCTCCTCTTCCTACCGACCACATACCAAGGTGACTGGTGTCACTCACTCTCTCCCGCGTCGCGATAAAGGCGCCACTCTTTGGAATAACAACCATCACAAACGACACTGTTGGCGGCCGCGTCGCATAGGGGACGATCGCCGACCTGGGGGCGGTTTGATTATAATCGGGTGTCAGTGGGACATCGCAAGAGTTCAGGACGATGAGTTTCAGATCTCCTCAGTACGGGTCTACGCCCAGCCCGGCCGACTGCTACTACAGTGGTAGTCCGACGCCGACGCCTTCGCCTCGACACAACTTTTACTACCCGGCGCAGACTCCCCAGCGACCCCAGACTCGAGCTCACTTCCGCCATGGCAGCAGTGGTGGCCAAACCGACTACCGAGCCGCCTTTTCACCTCGCTACAACAGCACGGGTGAATATGCCACCGGCCCAGGCCTCAACGTGAGTTCGCGAAAGCAAAGTTTTTCATCGGGGACGAATCATCATCAATCACCGAAGCGGGAGCGTCGTAGTTCTCATTCCTATTACCGGAAATCTCATGGAGACTCCGACGAGGACGAGATCTTCGAGGTCGACGGCGTCACCTACGTGTTGCCAGCGCAGTCGAAAAGTCGCCGAAACTCAACCTATCATCACACTGCTGCTGGCGGATATGGCACTGATCACTACTACAACACGCAGGGTCCAGTGTACGAGAAAGAGAGGATGGCGTACCAAGAGGACCCGATCCAGCGCTCCTCCACCCGGCTTGGAACTCAAACGCGCCGCGCGTCGGGCACTGCTCCTATCCAGCGCCCTTCCACCGTCCGCCCGCCGAGTTCCCACGCCCCCAAAAAGGCGCCGCCAGCCAGGGCCCAGGCCACGGAAGCCGATGCGAAGAGGCACCGCATCCCGGCCGGATACTCTCTGAAGAACTGGGACCCTACCGAGGAGCCTGTCATGTTGCTTGGCAGCGTCTTTGACGCCAACTCATTGGGCAAGTGGATCTATGACTGGACCGTCTTCCATCATAAACCCGGCACCCCCATCTCGGAAATGGCTGGTGATCTCTGGCTCCTACTCATTCAATTATCCGGAAAGGTCAAACGTTCCGAGGAGTGTGCGCCCAAGATTCGGACCCAGGAGAACCGGAACACTATTGAGGATTTCATTGAATCGGGCGAGCGCCTTACGGACAAGCTACGCCTCCTCCTCAAGCGATGCGAACCTCACATGCTCAAGGTCAGCAAGCGCAGCAAGGACGCTTCCCAGCTCGACAAGCTTTCCGGTATCGAGTTTGTGAAGACGCTGTTTGGTCGCGAGCGCGAGCTGGAGGAGACTGAGCGCTTCATGCAGTCTATGCGTGTCTGGAACCACCGTTTCAACACCAACTGCGAGGAGATTCTCAAGAATCCCCACTTGTAGATGGACACCGTTGGACAGCCTGTTGGATTTCCTTGACTCGTCATTGGACCTGGCCATGGTCACGCACCACCCACCACATACAAAACCATAAAAAGAGATGGTAGACAGCCATCCTGTACGACTAGATCGGCGACCCGCGTTCCTTTTGGGAGTTCGGATTGGTTCATCGCATCATACAAGGGGGACACTCCCCTCCATTGTTATTGGAGGGGCTCTCCCTACTTATCACATACAGAGGATAGGGCAACCTACTCATGCATGACGGGGGACGAAGGGCTTGATCTTTCCTATTTCCTATTGATACCCCAACAGAAGGAGAAGGAGGAGAAGAACGAGCGCGATTGCTTTTATGCGTCAGTTGAATATATCGACAAACGTGCGACACCTTGGCGGAACGACGAGATCCGAATCGATGTACGGAATCAAAAAGTTGGAGGAAACGAAATGCTTTTATTGGGACACGGGCAGGATGTTTTTGATGGATATGCAAAACAGGTATGATCCGCGTATGGGATTCAACCTGGAAACGTTTAATTAGGTACTTGTTTTTGTTGGACGAACAGCATGCATGGGACGACGATGCTTTGCCGCTGAGGGAGGGAGCAGGCTCTTTGGAATTTTGTCGCTTAGCATGGCGTTTTGTCGGCCGCACTATAGATGGCGATGGCCTTGTCTGCTGAGAAGGGAAGGGATCTGGGTTCCCTGGTTGGATATACCCCTTTATTTTAGAATCAAATCTGGGACTACAATTCAAACCGTTATGTTACTTTTACCATCATTATTCCGAACGCCGTGATGTTGTTTTATTTTGGTACTACTTGCTGCCTCGATGTTGTTTGTACCGGGGAGGGGGCATCTTTCTTGACAGCGGACGGTTTGGATTTCAATCTCCATAGTCGCCCGATTGGTCCAACTACCTACCTACCTCCTTTCGACTCCGGCTTTCTTTCTCGAGGCTTCGACGACGAGAACATGCAAGGCTCCCAGGGCCACGAGGAGAAGGAGCAGCAAGCGGAGGGAGGGGGTGGTGGGTCTGGGGTATCCGCCAAGATTCGGGTTCCTGCAAGCGCAACGGGTACCTGCCTGCCGCCCGCCTGAACTTTGGCCGACTTTCCATCATTGCCTCTTTCATGTACGGATATGTTTGCTTGTAATTTAGACATTTCGAACACTGCAGTCGTAAGTGTCTCATCCTATCGTCTCATTTCACTGTTGAGTGTTGATCATCTCCACGGGAAAATGGAGAGTCTAAAAAAAAAAAAAAAAAAGCCTTGGTATTGTGTCAAGGGGAGGTGTAGCAATAGGAAATAATTAAGACCCTGGTTTGTGTGTTTTTGTGTGTGTGTGTGTGTGTGTGTGTGTGTGTGTGTGTGTGTGTGCGCGTGTGATAACAGAGTAGTTATTATTAGGTGGGGCAAGCCGTAAGTCGTACTCTCCCTCCTTAGGTAAGTAAGGTGGTAACTAACTTAGTCAGCTTGCATTGGGGTGAGAAGTGAGTGGGTGTCTGCGCAAATCTTCATTCGGCCGTCCGCGTCGGCCATGCCGTTTATCCCATGTACCTACCCCACTCCACTGTGGAAAAAGATGCAAGGGAGGGACGGCAGGGGAGGGGGGCACTAATAAACTCAATTATCGAATGGCTCACAATCGAAGTGCGTGTTGCGACAAGATGGGAAAAAATTCAAACGGCAAAACACACAGACACCTTTGCAGCTTGCTTGTCTCCGCGACGTACGACACGTTTTACCGCAGGGACGTGGTATCGGTTGATGAGACTCGCGACCAATGCGTGCGTGCGTGTGTGTATGTGCACACGGGGCGGCGGCAGGGTCTATCTGTCCGTCTGTCTATGTACCTGGTTAATGACAAGTCGCGGAAATTTGATCATGGAAAACGGTGGATGGGAACCTTTGATTCTGTTTGGCACATGTTCTCGTGATGATGCCGTGTAAATCTCTCGAGTCTTTGGGAATACTCGAGCATTGTGCACAACACACTCCGCCGCTGTCAAGGGGAGCGGGGTTTGCGTCCGTCAAAATACTCTTGGTTGATGCGACGACGACGTGTGCCAAACTATCCCATCGTAAGACTCGCAGTTCTTCTTTGCTTTTCGGCCTGTCAGTCCGTTCCCCCCTGCCTTGTCACCGAGGTTAGGTAGGCTAGCTCGGTGGTATGAACTATTCTACCTACCGGTGAAGACTTGAATAGTGCCCGCACTCCAGATGTGCAATCTCACAGCCTTGCCAGCTTACCTCTAGGGGGGGGGACTTTTTTTCTGTTGGTCTCCAAAACTCGGCGTACTGTGCTGTACGCACCGTTTGTGGCTGGTGAAGGCTGCCCACCACCATTCCTCCCTCCATCAAGTTACACCAGCACAAGGAGTAGTAGGTAATAATGAGGAGGAGAGAGGGGGGGGTGTGAGAAAGGTGTTAAGGTTATATCGACCAAATAGGCCCATCCATCCCGCACAATAAACTAGTCACTACTGTCTCCTCACTGAGACCATTCGAGTCAGTGGAAACTTTTTTCTTTTTCCCTGCACACGCACAGGCAATCGCTGCTTGTCTGCCTGACATGGGCGTTGTCAGGAAGGGGGCAAACACAGACGTGTATCAAGTCCGTGCCAACGTGCGTAACTTGTTACATTACATTAGATATGCCCGTATGTACTTGCGAATGTCTTGAACTATCCCGTAACTACACTCGAGGTACTCGTAGTTAGATGGTGTATGTGTGTGTGTGTGTGTGTGTGTGAGAGAGAGAGAGAGAGGAGAGAGAGAGAGAGAGAGAGAGAGAGAGTCGAAGGCGCTTCCCGTCTGGCCGCGTGGCTGACGGCAACGCCCGCAAACGGCGTCAAGACTGCCTGCAAAGTTAGTTGAGTATGATTGCATACACAGTACACGTCTCGTTGGCACCTCCCGTTGGCACCTTCCGTTGGCATCTCCCGTTGGCCAAGATGTCTAAAAACGCAAGTCGGTCAGTTAATTACGTCGCTACTGTGCTCCGTATGCTGCTCTGCTGCTGCATACCAACTGTGGGTGGGGTCTTGGGGTCCATCGAGCGCGTGCAACTCCAATAAACGAGCAGCCTGGCGCCATTTCCAGTAACTAACTAAACCACCCACCCCTACTAATAATAAGCCCAGCCCCCCCTTCCATGGAGTAACCAAAAACAGCACTCGTTCCTCTGTGCGGTGGTGCTCTGTGCATGCTTCTAAAGTGCATGCATGCAGTAGTCAGTGGGCTTTTCTAAAGATACCACAACGCAGCAACTGCAGGGCGGCTGATGTAAGCTCTTTTTTCCCTCTTCTCTCTCTTTCTCCCTTCCCCCTCCCAGCGAATGGTCATCGTCGCCGAGACGCAGCGAACATGGGGAACGCCCTCCCCTCCCTCCACGGTCCACCCCCATGTTGAGAACCCTACGTTACTTGTTGTTGCTCGTTCCGGCAACTATCATCACTTCCCGCTTCCGCTCCCGCATTTTGGCGGCAGGGTGGCTGGTACCGGTAGGAAGCATATTAACTATTAGCCTGAACTCTATGTGAGGGTGGTTGATGAGAAATTCGATAGACCGTTCCGTGGGTCGCACATCGTGTTTCTTGTACGCGGGTCCGAGAGCAACAGCATAGACAGTACGGAGTACATGCGTGGGTGGGTGTGTGCGTGTGTCGCCGGGGACTATTTCGGTCATGATGATCGTGATGAGTGAGGACTAGCCCCGCGCAGCAATCAGCGCGCACAAACGGCCTTCCCTCACCCGTATCGGCGCGCGTGTATGCAAGTCATTCCTCCAATCCCCCCTTCGTGGTGAGATGATGGTGGGCATGGGTGGACGGTGGTTGGACGGTGGAACACCAGGCCCGAATTACCCTCCAATAGGAGGGGGGCGCTGGGTATTTGCTGGTTGCTAACTTGTTTGTACTGTGGTACAGTACACAGGTCGTCTCTCTTTTCCGAGGATCTATCCCGGCTCGCCGCCGACGTTGCGCTTTTTCCCGAACCCTTTGGAAAATGTCTCGCGATCCGCTGCAGAGGGATGAGGAAAAAGAGGCAATAGACAAGATCCTCTTCGGATTGCATCATGTAGACGCCCGGAAGCGCACGTCATGAACTTGACGTGAACTTGGCCTTTTCATAGCACACTGGGGAGGCTGACTTGGGCGAGCGTTACACCAATTCCACGCCTTCCTCATGCTTCTGCCGTCAGCCGCAGCGAGCCCGAGAGACCTTGCGGGTGCGTAGTGCAGAATGTTGCCTGCGCCGCGCCTTCGCGTATACCTACTGCCTTGTGTGTGTGTGTGTGTGTGTGTGTACGTGTGAGAGTGTGTTCGAAGCGGCCGAGACAAGATGAGCCCCGAATCGTGCGGATGCGCGTCTCGTTTGGGTATTAGAGGTTTCGCAGCGATATCACGTACGCCTGCCCCCTCGCTGGGGTAACACCGAGCAGGCATCTGCGCGGAGGGGGAGTAAACGTGTTTTCCCGCCGCCGTCTGCTGCACGGGCGGGACCACGTAGAGCTGCTTTTGCTCTGCACGACGCGTCGTCAAAAAAAAAAAAAAAGGGGGGTATGCCGAACTCGTTAGGTATCGTGACTCCTAGGCCCTAGGGTACCGGTACGCTGTGCATGAGAGAACCGCAGCCGGCCTACCCGGGCACCAATACTTCGCGTGCTTGGGTAGGATCGTTTGGAGCTTGGCTGGCTTGGGTAGAAAGGGCAACTCGCTTCCTCTGTCGGCCCTGAGCTGTGTGTGTGTTCGCCGCACACTGCTGGCGACCGGGGCCGGGGCCGGCGATCGAGGTGTTGGGCCAGACGATGCCGCCGTCCGCTCCGTCGCCGGGGATGCGAGTGTGCGTCGTAAGCGGCCGGATGGTCACGCGCATGATCAAGATGGGATGGGATTCAGACGGCGGCTCTTGTCTGAGGAGGCGTCTGTCTCGAGTCTTCTACGGGTAGTCGAACGCTGCTACGGTAGGTACTTAGTATAAGGTGCCTCCTTTATTCACATATTCCGTCCGAGGTACCTTACCTACCTACCTGCTTGCTTGCTCATACCGGTTTGCGTCCGCAGCGGGTCCTGGTCGTTGCCTCCGTCTCTTCTCTCTTCTTTCGCGTCCGGGTGTTCGTTCACGGTTCACCTGGATGTGGGTGTTGCTCACAAACGAGGCTGACGTCAGTCTTGTACTTGTCTTGGAGATTCCACGTCACTTGTTCTACAATCCTTCCTGTAGATAAGTCGCATCGCCCCGCGGCTAGTCAGTATTGGCTGATGCCAACCGCAAGTCTTTATTATTGTTCTTTGTCTAACCGGAGTAATCATGAAGCGTGCTTCTCGTTGACCAAGACGTAGCGGTACCGGGCTTTTCCGTCCTCCATATCCAGGATGGCCTTGTTGGCGTCCTTCATCGACCTCAGCTGGACCCAGGGCTTAATCTTGTTGTCCGCGGCGAGCTGGAGCATGTCGCGAATCTGCGAAGGCGAGCCAACGAGACTGCCTCCGACCTTGATTCCTCCCGCGATGAGGGTGAAGGCATTGATGGGCGGGAGGTTGCCGCCGTCAGGAGCACTGTTTTACCCAGCAAGTCAGTCGTTCGATCTCGTCCAAGGGGGGCGTCAGGGAGGGCGTCGTAGAGACACTACGATGCGGGAGTCACGACAGGGGCAAGAACTCACCCGACTTGGATAAAGGTGCCCTCGGTCTTGAGCAGGCCGAGGTACTCCGTCATGGGCATCTTGTCGCTCGAGACGGTCGAGATGATCAGGTCGATGGTGCGAGCGTTCTTCTTGCTCCAGTCCTCCTCGTCGGCAGTGGCAATGTACGCGTCCGCGCCAAGCTGCAAGACCTCGTCGCGCTTCGACGCCCTGCGCGAGATGCCGACAACGCGGTCGCAGCCGAGGGCCTTGGCGAACAGCACGCCAAAGTGGCCGAGGCCGCCGACGCCAACGATGCCGACCGTCTTGCCGGGCCCGGCGCCGTTCCGGACCAGGGGCGCGTAGACGGTGACGCCGCCGCACATCATGGGGGCGGCGTGCTCGGACGGCACGCCGTCGGGGATCTTGATCACGAAGCGCTGATGCGTGCGGTTGTAGGTGGCGTAGCCGCCGTACGAGTTACCCTGCCCGTTCGGGTACTCGCTGTTGTACGTGCCGACCATCTGGGCGCAGTAGCTCTCGCGCCCGGTCGAGCACTCCGGACAGTCGGGCTTCAGGCAGCTCAGGGCCTGCGCCCCGACGCCGACGCGGTCGCCGACCTTGATGTCCTTGACGTTCTGGCCGACGCGGACGGCCTTGCCGACGATCTCATGGCCGACGCAGCAGGCTGGGTTTCCGTGTCAGAACGTGTTCCTCTCCTTGCCCGTTGTTCTCGTTTTCAAGGAGGGGAAGGAACTCTGCGGCTTACGGTACTTGGTAGCGCCCCAGCCGGAGCTCAGGGTGTGCATGTCGGATCCGCAGATGCCGCAGTGTGTGATCTGGATGTCGACGTCGTCCTCTGTCCACTTCTTGGGCTCAAACTCGCCCCACTTCATTGTGCCTTTGGCATCCTCGGGGAGTGTGCCAACCAGCCTTCGAACTTGTAGTCGGTGCTCATGATGTCGGAATTGGGGTTGTTGGTAGAACTTGGCGATGTGGTGGGCGGAGGTGATGTATGAGATGGATGGTGTTACTGTTGTTGTGCTGTGTAGTCTCGGAGGTATGACTGATGTTTGTTATATATATAATGATATGAACGAGAGCGACGAGGTGACTGAAATTGCCGAAGAATCAACACGGCAACGCAATGCATGAGTAGGCCAAAACTTATACAAACAAGATTTCATCTCCATCTCCACTAGCCATCGCCACTCACCACGTTAGCCATGCCATCATCACCTCCTCGAGGTATCCATCGCATCGACAATGGCCCCGAAACCACGGCCGGTCATGACGCGACCGCACAGCGGCAGATGCAGGAGGCAGTGTGTACCACTACGTAGCCTCAGGCGGCCCCGTCTGTTATTTCCCGAGGCATCCGTGCAGTTCGCTGGTGTCGATAACTATCCCCCGTCGTGCCCTACTGTGGCAGCAGTACAAGGTACGTCGTACTGTGTAGAAGGCCGCAGAAGTAACGAGACCGGCAGAGACTACGGTAGACTCTACATCCGTACTAGTTACAGTGCTCCATAGAGCACTCCGTATGTGGAGCGGCGTTCCACTTTCGGCGCATGGCTAACCTAGTACTTCGTAGGCTAACAGTTACTTCCTAGGTACGGAGTACTCCGTACACAGTAACTCAACGACAGCCAGCTAACGTGGAAGCTTACTGTACAAAACCCACAGCCCGAGTTCGAGCGATCGGCAGCGCTTCTGGCAGCGGGCCTTACGGGGGTACCCAGCAGAGTGGAAAGCTTCCCACGCGTACCGAGTACGCAGCACTGTGACATACTTTGGAGCGTTGGTGTTTGAGCAAGGCAGATGGACTCACTCGCCGCATAGTTAGGAGGGGGACTTTGGATGGTGATTGGCGACGACCGGCCAACCGTCAAGCACTCGATAATCCGAATCGATTTGATCCTCATGTACGATAAACCTCATGTACGATAAATGTTCTCTACACATCAACACCATCCACACACAACGTTGCCCCAGGGCCACGCTGCTTACCCCTCTCCATCCCATCACATCAGCCACACCACTAATGACACCCCGAAACTCCAAAACGCCCCGTTCCCAACCGCGCTCAGCCCGTTCACCGCCACCGCCGCAGCCCCACCCCGGACGACCGGTCTTCCCGAAACCTGAGGTAACGCGGGCGTCGCCGAGTTGGACGAAGTGGGCTTTGCCGCCGCCGTGCTTGTCTTCGCCGCTGCTGGTTTGGACGTAGAAGTCTTTGCCGCCGCACTCGAGCTGGTCATCTTGGGCTTTGTCGCCGCCGTGCTCGACGTCTTCGCCGCTGGTTTGGATGGAGCAACTATGGGCGCCGCACACGAGCAGGTCATCACCGCCGGCATCAGTGCAGGCGGCGCCATCGCAGTTGCAGTCGCAGCATACACCGTTATGGTCGTGGTGATGGTGTCCATGTTTGTCATCGTCTTGACAGTCCCTGCGGCGCCCCCTCGTGGGCGATCTCGACGATGACGAGGTTGCGCTTTGTGGCGTGTGTTCCCTGCATACGCCTGACCTGTCGCTGCTGGACGGCGATGGGATGTATGGGTTCGCGTTGTTTGAGGGGGTGTGGCGAATTTCTGTCGGGCTGCGTCTGATGTTAGGCTAGCTGGGGGATGAAGTGGGCGTGGGCGTGGGCGTAGGAGACGACGAACCAGTGCGCACATGCTTGAGGCAGTTAAGCTCAGCAGTGTCAAGAGGGTGAGTTGCATGGCGGTTCGCTGTGAAGAGCTAGCTCTGTACGCTGCGGGTGTAGTCGCGTTGGTCGTTCTGGCCAGTCAGGCAGGTCGACTAGAAACGTGTTTGCTTCTTTGACGGAATACAAGCAACGTGTGTGTTGTGAGTTTTAGCCCGGGTGCCGCAAGTTGACAGTGGCGTTGGGGGACATGACGGGCGGCCCAGATATATGCAACCTCCATCAAGTCTCAACCAAGTTTTGACAGGCAGGTTCCCACGGCTCGCAAGCATCGCTTGAAACCGGCCGCGATGCGTACCAGACACTGCACTGCCTCATTCATCGGTCGAATCCGTCGTCTGCAGACGTCGCAGAGTGAAGCGACTACTAACTAGCACCAGAAAAGATCCTCTGCTTCGTCACGCTCTACCGACGGGGGAGAGATCGGGACTGTAAGCGCATGCGTTGGTCGCGAAACGATCCCATGTTGTGATGGCGGCAATCCCGTCTTGCGCCAAGTCATCGACCCATTTGACTGAGTCGAAGTAACAGATGAAAATATCGACTCACGACGTCTGACTTGGTTGTCAACCTTCCTTCGACATTGGACGAAAGTTGAAACCAGTGGTGTAGGATCCGGCGTGCGGCAGGTTTGTCGGACGATTCGTACGCTGAAACGCAGGCCATTCAGGACTTCAAGCTTGACTGCGGTCCCCAATGTAGGAATCCCCCCACTGGAGCAAGACCGGAGCCACGCCAGGTACGTCAGGAAGAACTTGTCAAGAAGAACTTGCACTTGTAGAAACCAGACGAGACATGATGGGAGGGAGAGCCAACAAACACGCCCGCCCGTCATACTTCAGATGAAGATGCTGCGTGACATTTGTGTCATCCTATTCAACATGGCCATGACGAACGACACAGCCATGACGTCCACCGTTGAGCAGTTCAATTCGGACAATGTCTGGGCACGCCCGAGGCACACCGGCGTCGTCGTCACCTGTCGTATGTGATGTTCCAACCAGAGGGCATCATCCCAATGCCGGGGATCGTATCAATTCACGTTGCGGTAACACGAGCGTACCAAACTGTAGTCGAAAGATTTCCACCGTCGTGGCAATACACGTGGTTACACCTTCCCAAATATAGCGCTGCTATTGTAGCATGTTCGACAGGCAGAAACAAGCCTGATGCAGTATTGTTGAATACGAAGCTACAAAGCTTTCTTGCTTGCTTCTTCATGTAGCAGCATCAACGACCCGGTCAACACTCGCAGTGTCTCTGCGCTTTCGGTACCTGCGCCCCCTTTCCACATCCGTAACCGTCTCGTCTCGGAAGGAGTGATCTGGCACGAACACGTCGATGAGATTATCCCGGAAGCCGAGATCATAGAGGTTCTCGACATCCTTCAAATTCCACACACGCTCCCATTCGCCCGTACCCGGACCGTGGGTTGCTTGAGGCGGGGTTCCATCCTCGGTGCGGACGAGGACCTGAACGCTCTCGACAGGCCAGCGCGTCCAGCTGGCCTCGTACTGCGGGTTGCGCTCCCGCGTACGTGGGTCGAGGGCCCGCTTGAAGGCAAAGCCGTCATCCATCTCTGCCTTCCAGTCCTGCCACTTCATCGACTCGTTCGTCGTGGTCCCGCAATAGACGAGGTAAATGTGATACGCAAGCAGGCCCCAGACGAGTGGCGAAGTCATGAGAACCAGCATGGTCACTGAGCCCACCCCAATGTGGTCCTGGATCCCAAATGTCAACAGTACGAGATAGTCGTGCCAATAAAACACCTTGGGTTTCCACAACCGCCATCCGGGGTGGCGGGATCGCACGTTGGCGGAAATGAGATTCAGACCTATGTATGCGCCATACGTGGTGAGGATGGCGGTGGAGAGGAGAAGCAGGATGAAATATCCATGATTCGCATATCCAACGCAGTTATTGATAAAGATGCAGTGGTGGTCCATCTTGGCCACGCAGCGATTACACACGGAACAATGCTTGGACCGCGGTGGCTTGATGACATTGCATGTGCGGCACACCTGGCCTGGGTAGAACAGGGCAAAGTCGTATGGGTAGTGCCGCATGTGAGCGGCGTGATTGGTTTGCGTGATGACACCAGGATCTCGATAGGCACAAAGATAGAGGAACCAGTAGGGCGCGGCTATGGCAACAGCACCAAAGAACTTCTCGACCGTCGTCATGCGTGGCCATGCGCCAGGGAGGTACATGTACTCGCCCACGGATAGCAGCAGGAGGAAGAAGATGAGGATGGTGGGATGCCTGCCATAGAAGGTGGCATGGGCGAAGCGGGAGCAGAATGCACCGGCGCGACCAGCGGTGAGGCGGTTGTCAATGGCCAACAGGGCGTTGGGTATGTACACCATCAGGGCGCGATGAAGCCATGCGATGGGTGTGCGTCTGCAGATCTAGTCAGTGGGCATCGCCGAGGGGATGGGGGGGGGTTTGCTGGCATCCTGGTGATGTATCTCGAGACTCTCTCTCGGAGAGTCTCTCCATCACCCTAACCCTAAGAACTCACCGAAGCGCAGGGAGTCGGCCGAAGAATGCCACAAAGGTGAGGAACGAAATGGCGAGGACGCCCAAGGCAATCTGAGTGATGACGCCCATCTCCAAGCAACGTTGTCCTTTGCGAGCTGTGTGCTGTGTGCTGTGTGCTGTAACGTTGTCCGTACAGCTAGACTCTGGCTGTGGCGATGAGTAACAGTGAACGGTAGAAAGTTGACCCACGCGCCCGACAGTCACTGTCAAGCTAGCCAAGCAAGCACCTGCCAGAGATGCCGATTGGCAATTGCCGGAAGCAGGCTAGCCTAAGAGGAGTTCCGTTCACTTCAGTTCAAAAGACCGCGTTCCTTGGTTGCGCGGGACGAAACACCCATCAAAGCCTCGCTTGTGCAACTAACGGATCGACACCATCAGCTCAACTCTCAGCTCGCCAGGCAAGGCAGGCAGCTGACAGTTGTGTCAGCTAACAACCAGTTACGTTCCGTGTTCGCAACGAACGGGTTCCAGCCCAAAGCGGGGCCAGCTACGGAGTACTTAGTACTTTTTGCTTTGAGCGGGCTCGGGTGTTGTGCTGTTGTGGGCTGTACGTTAACTTATTAACTAGTGCTGTAAAGTTACGGAGTACGGATAACCTCGTCCTTCGTCCTTTGTACTGCTACGTACGTTCGTACGGAACAGGCCGCCGGGCCCACATCGGCCACGTGCCATCGCGATAACTAAGACGCAATTACGGATACTACGTACGCATCACGCGTCTTGTCAAGACTCAAGAATCTCTCTCAGTCAACCACGGCGCACGGCGCACGGCGACCCGACCTGCTCGACTAACCAACTAACTAGTTGACTGTCCCAAAATACTGGATGGGAGGAGACAAGTAACTACTTGACTATAGGTAAATTAGCACTACCGACCGATACTGGCCTCAGCCGAGCACTTGTTGAGCCACTTGCTCTCCAATCCCCCGGGCCCCGTTACGTCCATCCGTAATACACTGCTTTTGGCGCGTCAAAGTCGGTGACGGTACGGAGTATTCCGTACGGATACCGAGTTGGAAACAGAATGAATAAATTGGGTTCAACTGGCCACCCCAACCTTCAAGATCCATCCCCGACGACCACCATTAGACTGCTTCTTCATGACACCCCCACAGCCACACGCCATCGGGCTATGTGCATAGTTGCCTGCTCATCTCCAACCACTGATCCCGCCGCAGTCGCAGATTAGGGCGAGTCAGCGAGAGAAACAACACCATCACAGCGTCGAGAGCCCCCACCCTCTCAATCTAACCTTGGATTACGTACGGGCTGGGGCAAAGCAACATGCCTGCTGGGATTGTTTACGAGGGGGGCTGTCAAAGCCGCGGGCGCAGGAGGGTCACTTTTCAAGGACAAGAAGTTTTGGGTTGCCCAACGCGTTCCTACACGCAAAACGTGGATTGACAGCATCACGGTACGCAGCTCATCTCAATCTCTGAACTGCTTGGATCGCTGACACTCGACAGAACAATGGCGGCGAGGTGGTCGCGCTCGAGAATCAGGCTGATTTCCTGATTGCAGACCACATAAGAAAGGATGCGCCAAGAGGCTCTCTCTCGTGGCAATGGATCGATGACACCGTGAAGGCCGGAGAACTGCTGAATGCCCAAGACTACGCCATCGCGACGACGCCTGCTGTGCCTGTTGTGCCGAGAAGGAGGGCAAGAATGCCCTTTACCGCAGAGGACGATCGCGCACTCACAGAGTTCGTTGCGAGAAAGGAGAGTGAAGGCGCGGCGCTCTTAGGAAACGCCATCTACAAAGAACTTGCAAAGAAAGTAGGTCGCCACAGACCTGCATCCGAGTCCCACGTCTGACCTCTTCTCAGAACCCACGACATACCTTTCATTCATGGAGAGATCGTTGGGTCAAGAAGCTATCAACTCTAGCTCGGCCCGACGTCCCAGAAGACGAGCCCAATCCTCCGCACCAAGCCAACCCTCCACGTTCAGCCCCAGTCGCACCGAGTATTGCCCGGCAACCTACTGCTGTAACACCTGCTCAAGAGATTCCGGGCATTGCTAACGAGAAGAAGACGCTGAAATTCACCCAGCAAGAGGATGAGTTGCTGATTCAGCATATGCAAGACTTGGTCTCGGAGGAGGGAAACAACGGTACAGACGTAAAGATCTTCCGTGACTTGGCGGAGCATGTTAGTACTTTCCGAGGCACGCGTCCGGAGCTTTGCTAATCGGGATACAGTTTCCACAACATTCGTTCGATTCATGGAGAGACCGATGGGTGCAACATCTGAAACCCTGCCTGTATCCTGGCCCTGACGAGGACGAAGATGAACTGCTCGAGGGCCCGTCCGCACAGGCTGCAGACCGAACGTCAGCTCAAACCGAAGAAGGCCACCGGCAGACGGCCAGAAATCAGGCACCGGCGCTGGCCGGCGCATCGGAGAAAAGCAGGCCAGCCTCGAACTCCGTGACTGGTGTTCTGGAATCCGACACCATATTGATTGCGGCATCCACACCGAAGCGAACGAAGCTACGCCTCCATCCCTCCGAACAGCAAGCTGAAGTCGTTACCGCAGACGATGAACTCCAAACTCGGGGATCGATGCATGCCCCGTCTCCGGCCCCATCTCCTACCCCATCTCCCGCCAAAGCTCACAACGAAGTGCAGATGGAACAACGTCTGCCTTCCACAAATGCTTTGCCGCTGAGTGACGAAGATATATTTTACCGAGACTACAGGGACTACTTTGACTGTGTCAATGAAGAACCTGATATCCAACCCAACTACTCTCCCACAATTCGAGGCAGGACCTTTCGGCTTTGGGACCTTTGGCATGCAGTTCAGCTTCAAGCAAATGACCCACACGAGCGCGACTGGAAGCAAGTGGCAGCCTGCATTGGATTCGATGGGGTTCAACTTGAGCTTGTCGAGGAAGATTTGCGCAATTATTTTGATGATCATCTTGCCTACTTTGAGGAGGTTATCGTAGGGTTTGATGGCGACGGCGTGATAGACGAGGAAGAAGTAGGCATGGATGTGCACCCTGGGTTTATACAAGAGCCGCCGGCCCCAAGTACCAGTGGCATACAAATGGCCGAGTCGGAGGAGCGGTTCGACTCGTCACCACCAAACCTGAAGCGGTCATATGAGACGTTGGCGTTCAGCCCGACGTATCCTGGAGGCGCTGGGAAACGCCAAAGGATCGACAGGACCAGTGAGATCCCATCAACGCCCGACTCCAGAAATGGCACTGCGCACCTACGTGGCCAAGTCAGTGCAGCAGTCTCTCCCAGCGACCAAAGGTTGTTGGCCCTGCCCGCGTCCTCGCGTGCTGGTAATAACCACGGAAAAGGCAAAGGGAAAGAAGCTGCTAGTGCTAGGGACGAAGAGTCGTCAAACGATGAGCCCCCTTTATTCCCTCCTCTGGCTCACCTCCGAAGACGTACTGTTGAGCCCGAGACCCAAGATTTCCGGTATGGCCCGGAAACGCAGAACATGATGTTTGACGGAGAGATGGACGATGACACGCCTTCCCAGCACTTGCAGCTGGAATCGGATGCGATTTCTGAGCACACCTTCACGTCTTCCAAGAAGCCTAGAGAGGACCCAAGATTGCAAGACCTCCAAGCTACCCCAACCCCGAGACGGAAGACTGCACCACGAGGCCCCTTTGTTGAAAGTAGCGATGAGGAGCTCGATGAGCACACCTCCAGAGCGCGTTTCGGCCAAAGCCAGAATCACTTGCCAGCCGAAGTGGCTACCAAAGCCAAGACCAAAAGACGAGTTTTACCTCCCTCGTTCCAGGGGAAGGCCCCCGTAGCGACGCCCGATCCCCCCCCAACTGCGCACCGCCAGTCCATGCCCAGGCCATCGTCGTCTTCACGAAGTGTACCGGCACCGGCTCCAGCACAAACGATACCGCAATCAATCGCAGCACAGTATTCACCGCCAGCTCCAACTCCTGCACGGCGGCTTTCGCCACCCGAACAGATGGCGGATAGTCCGGCCGCAACTTCGGCAGCTCAAATCAAACTTAAAGCCGCGAAACTCGCAAAAGTGGTCGAGCATTACGTCTCGTTGGAGTATTCGGAATGTGTTGCTCGCCAAGCGCTAGAAGCCACGTCGTGGAACAAGAGTCTGGTAGACATTCTTTTGCGAGAATTTTTGACCAAAGGCCTGGATCTGCCTAGCAATTATGCGGGGGTATGGACTGCCAAAGACGATGATGACCTGAGGCTTGTGGATAGGGTAGATGAGCCAGCGGATGAAAAGGAGGTTAGGAAGAGACGAAAGGCAAAGAAGAAGCTCCTCGCCAAACACGGAGAAGAGCAGATGGCTCTGAGGAGGAAGTGGACGGAGGAAAGGGAGGCACTGGCAAAGCTGGATCCGAGTCGAGCTTGAGGAATAAGGGTGCGTTGCTGTGCTTAGGATGATGGAGAGCGGAGCGACACAATATCTATCCTTCTGTGCAAGCAACTCGGGTTTTCCGAGCGCAAGTGCTTCTTAAAACAACACCAAACGCCCTTTTAATTATGTGCAATTGCCATGCCACCAAGCTGATGGACGACCTTGACCTCGTTTCTTCTTTACAACACCACCCCATCCCAAACGATCGGAGCCAGTGACTGCACGTCCTGGCCAGGAGAGTAACTCGCCGTGTCGCATTTCATTTTCCTTTTCTTAAATAGGCAGACAAGATTCGGGAGCGCAGGCCCCGATTTCGTTTGTCGCGGTCGTCGGCCAAGCATATCCTTCCCTCGTCAAGCGCGCATGACTGTTCTTGTTCCTTTTCCTTCATTCCTTCTCTTCGTGCGCCTGTGAGTACTCGGTCGGCAAGTTCATGCCGATCCTCCGCGCGGACAACCTCACGCGCTCCTCCTCCTCCATGTCCATACCCTTGTTGTAGCGCTCTAGCAGCGTGACATACTGCCTCTGAGACTTGAGGTACTGGACAAGCTGGTCGGCGTGGGCGGGGTGGAGTTGCTGCTGCGGCGAGGCAAAGGTCTCGCGGATGCGGCGTTGCAGCGGCGTCTGGGCGGTGCGCGGGGGGAGCTCGCGCAGCAGAGCGCGGTAGAGGGAACGGAGGCGGGTTTGGGAGGCCATTGGAGCGTAGGTAGTGTTTGTGGACGGACCGAGTGATCAGAATGGCGGCGAGGGGATGTGCGAGTGGCGTGCGAGAGGTTCTGCAAGTACGGAGTAACGAGGCTAAAGTTACGGATCGTATGGGTATCCGTCCGTATCCGTATGATGTAGGTATCCGTACTTGCTTTACGGAGTACGGAATACGTAACTAGTACTTTGTTGGTCACGTCGGTCGCGACTACTAAGTAACTAACAAGTCGGCTAGGAATAAATTTGGAGGGAGGGCGCGCGATAAGAACTCTCCTCCTGTCCGATAAGGACTTTCTTTGCGCATTATCCCGATTCCCATCATCCCGTCCTGAGTCCTCACTTCACCTCGGTCCTCGGATACCCGCTGCGCAACGCAACACGCATCCATACTGATGGCGCCTCGGTCATGATTGTCCGGTGTACAGTACTGTTGCGCATCTCTATTCCTGCCTTTGCGCCGCTTCGCAGACGCAAACGCAGACGCAATGGCGCCTCGCCAGCTAGCGACGCTGCTGGCCATGCCGGCCGCCCTTCGACACTTGATGCTGCAGTCGTCCCAAGCCCATCTAGCCCCCTCGCTGTGCCGATTCTACGCTGCCCAACGATCTCGCCCCGCGCGCGTGCCCACCACCGCCGGCGCCTTCGCCATCCCGCAGCTCCCGACCATGCAGCTGATCAAAGTGCCCGTCGAGCAGCTCCTCGAGTCGCCAACGCCCGACGAGACGCTGGAGCGCGAACTGCGCCAGTTCTTCACCCGTGTCCCGGCCACCTTTTACCATAGCACCTCGGACTTCTATTGCCTCAAGAAGAATACCCAGGTGCCCGAGATCTGCATCCTGGGCCGGTCCAACGTGGGCAAGTCTACCTTTATCAACGCCCTGGCCGACCGCCGCAAGACCGAGCTTGCCCACACCTCCAAGAAGGCCGGTCGCACCCGCGCCATGAATGCTTACGGCTTTGGGCCCCCTTTCACCCAGGACAGGCTCGCCGCCGTCGCCGAAGCCACCAAGCGTAGCGAGGACATGCCCAAGCACAGCCTGTTCCTCGTGGACATGCCCGGCTACGGTCACAGGTCCTTGAGGGATTGGGGCCGGATGATTGACTTGTACCTGAACAAGCGCCAGTCCCTCCTTGGAGCCATCGTATTGATCGACGGCGAGGTCGGGCCGAAGCTGGGCGACCTCATGGTGATGGAGCTGCTGAGCAAGGCCAAGGTTAAGACCATGGTCATGCTCACAAAGGCCGACAAGGCCACGGACGATAATCAGCTCAAGCTCACCTGCAAGCGGATATGGAAAGCCATGCGTGAAATCGCTGACAAGGACACGGAGAAAGCATGGAATTGGGAGAGCGACTTCTTCGTCACGGCCGTCGGCGCCAAGAAGAATGTACCCGGCGCGAAGTGCGTGGATATCGCCCGCCTAGGGGTTGCACGACTCGCCGGTTTAATCAAGGAAAAGGCAAGGCCAGAGCCCGAGTTTGTGCCAAGCTGGAGTGGCAAGGTCGTTGCGTTCGATGAGCTGGAGTTCTCGTCTCGGCCAGAGGAAGACCAGTCCCCGCCGACAAGTGCACGAGCGCAGAAAGCGCCTTCACCGCCGTTGAATCGGGCTGGGCAGCCTCGGCATGTCGACGACGGCATGACGGAACTTGAACGAGCCGCACGCGAAAAGTACTCGGCTCAGATCCTTGAAAGCCCCCCCCAGCACCCGAAAAGGATTCGGGAGATCCGGGCGAGGGCCCGTTGGATACCCGAAAACGCGTCGCATCCCAGCCGGCCAAGAAGCAAAATGCACTGGAAGCTCTCGACCAAGCCATGTACGCGCAGTCTCGACCACAGCCCCCCCCTACCCAGCAGATCCAAACCCGCCGCTCGATTGCAAGCTCCAGCAGCCAGTAGACCTGCACCGGCCCCCTATTCTCTGAGACAAAGCCGCAGCGGACGACGCTCGCAACCGTCCCGTAGCCCAAGCCACATTCAGAAGCGAACCTTTTCCTCTCGGCGCCATAGGCCTGCGCCAACAGTCCCGAAGTCCCCCGAGGAGATCGCGAAACTGAAGAAGATCCTGGCTGAGTTCACGGCCAGCCTGCGGCAAATTTCCAAGGAACAGAAGGGTGTAGAGTTGGAACCCATGAAGGGGCGCAAAAGCGCCGAAAATCTGGCCGACACGAAACGGATATGGGACCCCTTCAGTACCAAATGGAAGCCGCAGAGTGCCGAAGAAAAGAATAAGCGGAAGCAGCTCGAGGCACAATACAAAGTCGTCCTTCAGGATCGACTCCTGCTGGAAGGGAGCGGCAGCACATTGAGCAGGATCGGGAGAGGCGACGGGCGACCGGCGAGATCGTTGGAGACGACTTGGCCGAGACTAACACGAAATGGGACAAGCAAGTGGAGGAGTATAAAGAAGATGAATACGACAAGGACGAAGATGAAGAAGCGGATGGGGACGAGGACGGAGACGAGGACAGAGACGAGGAAGAGGAGGAGAAAGACGAGAAGAGAGGCCGCAGCTACTACTACAACAAAGTCCGCAAAGAATTTGTAGCGAGGAAGGGGAGGGAACCGAAACGAAAAGAGGAAAATAGGCTGATGGAGAAGGCGGGCAGACTGGAGAGACTGTACAAGGACCGGCGCCCTCGTCATGGTGTGGAAGAAGACAACAACCCATTCGACGCCAGGGCGGACGTCGAGGGCGATTCGTTCGAGGCTCAGTTCTCGAAACGCGTGCACGATGACAAGAAGGGCCGATCTAGGGCCAAGAACAACAACGACACTGATGATCCGTTCATGGCCAAATTCAAGGAAGTACGGTAGATGGTGTGAGACTGTGCATGAAGAGATGCTAGATGATGGTTGTTGTCATGTATCGCCATGTTACAGGTATGTATGTATCCATATGTATGTATGTATTATATGTAAGCGCAAGCTCGTTGCTGAGCTGAACGCGCTATGCTGCGTATTAGATAGACTTGGAGATAGAGGCATGTGCAAACAACAGACGATGCGGGCTTTTGGGATCGCGGCCGCGGCTTGCGTCGGTCGGTACTCGGGTCGGAAGATGACAAGTCGATGGCAGGCATCCCCCCTCGCCCCCTTTTCACAAATAAAACCTTTTGCCCTCGTAAGAAATGTAGCGGTGGAAATGACTGCGGGTCAATTAGATATATCCGACTGATAAATTATTGATGAAGTACAAAGAACTCTACTACTCGGCGACGACAGCAAAACTAGAGAAGGGCGGCCGAACAGATGATGAGTTGTGTCATCTGGCCGGACACCATGGCAGAGAAAACATATATCAGGAGCATGACCCGAGAGTGCAGGTAATATGACAGGAGGACGGTACTTGCGTTGCCATCCCAGTACAGGTGGGATACACGGTCATCTATCGAGGCCAAGCCGTCTTATAGTGCTAGATTCATCGTCTGGGGTGATCACCAAGACCCGGCCCGTGATGGCGGAAGCACCATCCTCATATCCCCCATACATCTGAAATTTATGCCAGCTGCAGTTAGTTGTACGCGGACCTTGCACCGTCCCATCTATAACATAAACACCCGCGATGCCATCGATTATCTATCTAATCCGGTGATTTGCCTCCCCCCTGGGCCCACAGAACAGAAGAAACCGGTCAAACGACAGCATGGTCAGTTCTCCTCCTTTTCACCCTTCTTGAATGGCTTCTTCAGCAACTCCACGAGCTTGCCCAAGCCCCCAAAGACGTAGCCCAGCCCAAAGCTCCACCCCCTGATACGGACCGTGTAAATGAAAAAGTACACGAGGAGCCAGTTGGAAATGCAAAAGGCGAGGAAAATGCCAAAGTCGCGCCACTTCTCGGTGGCGTCTAGGTTGAGTGTCGTGAGGTAACCGTTGCCGGAGCTATAAGGGCAGTACATGCAGCCGGCGTCGGCGTCGGGGTTCAGCAGGTAGCCGCCGGCGCCCTGGGCAAAGGCGCCCGCGTACGAGGCGCAGGTCTGGCCTGGAGGCGCGTCGAAGCGCGCCGTCTCGGTCTCGGCACAACGAACGGGGGCTCCGTCGAGCGTCGCGGACAGCATGCCGCCGATCCAGTACGTCGACGGGTTGACGTAGTACATCCAGTAGCGCCAGAAGACGGGCATCTGGGAGTACGGGCGCACGACACCGTTGAAGAGACCGAACATGACAAAGAAGAAGGGGAGGACCTGAAGATTAAATCATTAGTATACCAAGGGGGAGATACTCTTGATACTTATGCGACAGGGAGTATCAGGGAGGCCGAGGAAGCTAGAGGGGAGCGACTTACGTTGGAGATGACGGTAAAGCTAGGCGCAAAAGCGCAGATCCATTGGCCCCAACTGTTGATGAACAAGAAGAACAGCACGGTCATCAAGAATGTGTATCCCGACACCGAACTCTGCATGGGCAGGCCAGTAGGTAAGTACCACAGCACCCAGTACAAGAATCCCGAGATGATGGCGGAAGGGATCTCTGCAACCACGTTCGCGGTGCAAAACGCGAACCAGCCGTAGATACGCGAGGGGTACTCGCGCGCCTGCCACAGTGCCATGTTACCATAGAACTTCGGCACGACACCGTTGACGACGGTAGCGGGAATCGTGATGATCAGGAAACAAGTAAACATGCGGTTCTGCATATCCTGAATAGTGTAGCCAAGCTGGAAGAAGGTAAAGCCGTTGAATATGCCCATGATGACCGAAATGAAGAACTTGCCGTACAGATAGGACGGGTCGCGCCAGTACTGCCGGAACATGCGTTTGGTCAGTTCCGTAGTCTGCACCCAGACCGGGGCAGCGAACTCGCGCTCGGCGTCCTTGGACAGCTGGCTGGGCCTCGAGGCCTGGCTACGCGTGCGTTTTAACCCGTCAATTTCCTCGATGACGGCTTGCGCCTGCTCCGAGTTGAGCCACTCCTCGTTCCAGTCGACCTTGGACCCGTCGGGCTTCTTGTGCGGCCTTGCGGCTGTCTCCAGGATGAACTCGGCGATGTTCTTGCTGGGTGGGCACTCGGCTCCGCGGTCTGAAAAGTACTCGATAACATCCTTACCGTTCTCGCCAATGGGGCCGAAGTAAAAGGTGTTGCCTCCAGGATTGAGAGCAAGAACCATGTCGAACTCCTGGATGAGGACAGATGAAGGCTGATGGATGGTGCATATAATGGCTTGGCCTGCCTTGCTCAGCTTCTTCAGGAAACGCACAATGGAGTAGGCACTCTGCGAGTCGAGTCCAGAAGTCGGCTCGTCCAAGAACAGCAGCAGTGCGGGCTTCGCAGCAAGCTCGACACCAATGGTGAGTCGCTTACGCTGCTCGACACCGAGAGAAGAAATGATGGAGTCTTGGAGGTCGTTGAGCTCGAGAAGGTCGATGATCTTATCGGCGTACGAAATCTTCTCGGCTCGAGAAATCGAGGCTTCTTGCCGCAAGAGGGCGGAGAACTCAATGGCCTCCCTGATGGTCTGAGTACCATCGTGCAAATCACCCTGAAGGCAGAACCCAGTATTACGCTGAAACTCGGGCCCAAGAGGACGTCCATCGACAAACATCTCACCACGAACGACGCCTGTGGTCTGCCGCTGGGCAAGTGTGTTGAGCAGAGTTGTCTTTCCGGCTCCAGATGCACCCATGAGAGCCACCATGATACCAGGCTTAGCGTAGCCGTTGACCTTGTTCAGCAGCTTGCGTTCACCACCCAAATACGGAACCGTGTACTCGACGTCACGCCATGTAAAGATGGATTCGCTCCTGGTCAACGAGCCCAAAGCCTCGTCCTCATGAGCCGTAGAATGCGTATTTCCAACTAGGGCGGGGGAAGCGCCACTGTTGCCGACTCCAGCTGCGGCCTTCTCTTCGTCGATTGGCTTGCTCTCCTCCTTGATCTGCCTCTTGGCCCTGCTGCTCTTCTTGAAGATCAACACGCCGCCGCCGCTGCCCGAAAAGTCAAAAATCTCGGTAGCGACAATGGTGATTGTGATGTACAGAACACCGAAAGCGACGAGGACGCCCCAGTTGCTCCATAGGTGCAAGCGCGTGTAATTGTAGCTGGTGCTGATATAATCAGCACCTGAAACGGAGTGCGCGTTGATAGAAGCACCAGTGAGAGCACACCCCCTGGTAGGCCGGGTCTATACCTGGACCTTGTGGGACGAGCTGGCTGGCAGCGCACTCCATGGTTCGCCCGGAAAATTCGTTGGCAAGGACAGCCTCGAAACTGTAGGCGATCGGGTTGACCCACCGTAGCCAGCCGAACCAAATGTAGTTGTCCAGGAGCTGGGTCTGCGGGATCACGTAGCCGGTGTAGAGGACCAGCAAGTTCAGCGCGATGCCAGAAAACCGGACAGCCGTGTCAATGCCCGGCGACAAGCTAGCAAACATCCGGTACAGAGCAGTGATGACGATGGTGTTGGTATACACATATAATAAGTAGATCCAGAATTTGCTTGCCACAACATCGAGACTTGTCATGAAGTACATGATGAGACCGAATATGCAGACTTGGATGAAGATGACGGGGAAATCTTGGATCACACGGGCGACAGACACAGCCGAAGGTCGGTAGAAGGCGTAGTCCTGGTGTCTTGCCACGACGGCACGTCCAGACACAGCCTTCATTAGCTCCGAAAGCTGGAGCCAGCCGAGAAAGAGGATGGAGAAGAAGAGCGCGCCACCTCGACTGAACGCACCCTCGGTGTTGAGTGGCTGGCCGTTGAAGAGAGAGCCGACGATGAGACCGTTGGAGATGATGACGAAGAGCTTGGTCCAGAGAGTCGTGGTATCACCCAGCAGCAGCCAGAACTCTCGCTGCGTGCACGCAATGGTCTGGCGGATGAAAGATACCGTGTACGGGGACCTTGTAGGGACCGTCTTTGACTTGGACTCCTGCACTGCACCCTCAAAGTTCTTGGCGTCAACGTAACCCGTATGTTGGAGATAGAGCTCGTAGTCTTTGACGTCGGCCAATAGCCTCTTGTAGTTTTCGGAACTGCGAAAAGCTCTTTCGAACTCGTCTGCGGACTTGGGCGCTTTGTTCTCGAAGCCAGGTCGAAACTTGCGTTCGACGGGATCTGTGACGGCGGTCAAGAAGTCTGCCGTGGTTTGTCGCTCGGGACATTCGAAGCCCAGGTCGATGAAGTACTGTTTGGCCTCTTTGGCTGGCCCCGAGAAGATCTCTCGTCCATGGTCGATAACAAGCACCTTGTCCATCAGCTCGTAGATAGCTTCTCCAGCTTGATAAAGCGTCACCATGGTAGTCCGATTGCTGATGTCGGTCATGATCCGAAGTGATCTCGCGTAGTCGAGAGCAGTCGACGCGTCCAGACCGCGGGTGGAGTTGTCCCACGTCGTAACGGTCGACTTGGACGCCAGCGTTTCCGCAATTGACACGCGTTTCCGCTCACCACCCGAGACACCTCGAGTGTACTCATCGCCCACCTGGGTGTGCTTGGTATGCGATATACCAAACATCCTCATCAGCGCATTGGCAACAATCGCGACCTCGTCCTGGGCCTTCTTCTTTGTCTTGTTCTTGAGAGCGAAGCAGAGTGTCTGCCACACGCTCAGGGGGGCAAAGTGAACGTCGTCTTCGCCATTGTAGTTGACCTCACCACGGTACATCTTCTTCAGCTTCTCAGCCGAAAGACCTCCGTAGGATACTTCGCCCTCTACTGCGGCGAAAGTTTCTCTGTTGTTAGACACAGCCTTGAGGAAAGTCGAACAGCCGCTGCCCGGGCGGCCCAACACAAGCATCATCTGCCCGTCCCGTACTGCGCCATTGAAGTCATGAATCAGCTCGCGCGTAGGAACTTTTCCGAATCGAAGTTTGGGAAAAACACGTGTGATGAGACGATACAAGTCCGGGCCAAAGGTGCCAATGATGGCATCGGGGACGGTGCGGACAAAGGATGTCGTGCTCCCAGCACCCTTCACAGTGAGGTGCTTGTAAATGACGCCGACCTTTTTTGCGGAGCCCCCCCGTCGTTCGTTTTTCAAGATGCCCTTCACGCATAAAGTCTCCCAGCTGGAAGTCGTCGCCAGTCTCCTCAGCGTCGGTACCGCTCGTCACATTGGAGTCCCTCCGCGACCTGTTCGTGCCAACCCTACTGGCGATGTGTGATTCTCGGGTCTTGGTCTTGTGCATCTGAGTGAGGTTATCTCTGAGAGCATCGAATTCGGTACGTGCTTCCTGCTCGTTGAATCCACCCACGTCGCGCTCTCCCCACGTACCGGGCGACGCGGGGTTCTGGTCTTCGGCGCCCTCATGGTTGTGTGCGACACCGGCCGGGGTAGCATCGGAGTGGTGCCATTGAGAGGTCTGGGTGCCCGACTGAGTGCGGCGGATGTAATTGTCGTCCACGCCGCTGCCCAACATGCTAGGCAGGATGTATAACAAGTGATGAGAGCCGAGGAGGTTCCCGTAAAACGGGCGTCAGTGGTCACGACGGTCACGTATTGATCCTCCTCCCGTACGCTGTAGCCGTGATATGGTGACACGAAAAAGGAGTATTTTGGTGCAAGACGAGCTCTGAAGGATGATAAGAGATAATGTGACACGGATACCACCGATGTCAGTCAGTAGGAAACGAGTCTGATGGCCTCTGAGCTGGACCCCGGCTTCTGTGTTAGTCCAGTGGGCGACGCAACTGGGGGAGGAAGGCGAGGACGGCACTAAGTACTTGCCAGAAGTCTAAAGACGGCCGGGGTTTTGAAATACTGCGGCAATAACAAGCGCGGGCATGTGTATTTCTAATCCATTTGGACGGTCGGTTCGAGCTTCGAGGAACATATTGATGTTATTATCCGTAACTACACCGTAACTAACCTAGTTAGGGGTCCACATCTGCGGCATTGGGTCGTCACTGACGCACGCCTGCATGCGCCTGGGCCCCCTGCTTCGGTAGGCCCTTTTGCGAGTACCGGTACCGGCAGAGCCTCCAACCAATCCAAACTACTGCATCACGCAGATAGGGCTAGTCAATCGTGTACTACGTACAGACCGGAGGCGGGCCAATTTGCACATGGGTGCGGAGTAACTCGCTGTGTACGGGTACGGGGGGTACAGAGTACATTGTAAATGGTAACAAGTATGTATGGACGAGAAGTTCCTACTTTTGTTATCCATATATAGACTCCATGCAATGGGTTCCTAGCTGTATATGTTATATGGCCACGTTGCCGTAGAATAGTTGTACATCTTGACGATAGTCCCAACGTACAACGAACTTCTTCATCTGCCCTGCCTGACCCTCGGGCCTTGGGGTACGGACGGACAACTTATAAGCCAAAGACTCCACACCAACCCCCGCCCGCCTGCATTCTGCTTACATATCCATCCACTTCCTCTTGTTTTACGGATAACTACCAGATTAACACTTTAGTTATCCGTACCAGGTTCACATTCTGCTATCTACTGTGTCCGTTACTAATCACAGGTTCACGGGCCTGCAGGCTCTGCAGGTGGTCGACATGCATACCCAACCACTTTCATGAGAGCTTACCAATCGGTCCAATCCAAGGGGTTGATCTGTTGGATGGGACTCACTTTCGCCCGTCCACGTCAGATACGCAAAACCCCCGCCGTGTCATACAGAGTCAGCGAAACTGTACGGATATGCATTGTGTACGTGTTACTTGGTACTCGCGAGTCGCCGCTACTGGGTTCTGAACATTGCTCTCCGTCCATCGTAATCGAAGCGTCGCTGTCCACCTTTGGCAGTCCTACAACTGCAGATGAAACCCTGATTCGCCGGACCGGACGGATACTCGATGCTATGACGGAATTAAGAAACATATTACTCTAAATCCCGGTGGTTCTCCCGGCCTTTGGCGTCTTGCACACGCTATCGCCGCCAAAAGGCCCCGTCCTAATGCGCGGTCTAGCCGGGCTGACAGACGGATCCAGCCATGTCTCGTCAGTCGAGGGAATGGCCCATTCGTTACGTCATTCCCCCTTTCACCATACTGTGGTAGTACTCTACAGAGTCTACGGAGTACATAAAAGCCTTTTAAGCTTCTTCGCCATTGTCGCCATTATGTAAGACATCTGATATGTCTCGACTGCCCTCAGTCTCCTTCGTTTTTGGCCGCGTATCCTCGCCGGTCAAGCCGAGTGCCCTCATCTGGCTCTCGGTCATTTGACCTCGTTCGCGAGTCTCCCAATCCGAGCCATCGCCAGCGGGAGCACTAGCCCACTTTGTCCAAGGCTTCTCTCTCGCCTCACGAGCAGCCTGGCGTACCTTTATGTGAGCCCGCACTTGATCCAGGTTGTCAAGTGGCTGGTGCTGTGGATAGTACTCCGCGTCCTCCGCGTCCTCAGGGTCCCCAGGGTCCTCCGCGTCCTCCGGTTCATCGTAAGCTGGAACAGGACGCTGTATGTTGTAGCTCGGGGCAGTCACAACCTCTTGGGCTGCTGCATCCTGATTCTGGTCCTTGGCGATCTGGGCAGCCTGACCAGTTTCTCCTGCAATGAAGCGATTCATCTTCTCCATCTCCAGACGACGCTTGCGCTCAAGCTCGTCGTACTCGATGCGCTGCAGCGTACGCTTCTTGGCTTCTTGGTCTGCCTTCTTCTGTCGCTTGACGGTCTCAGCGTGCTTCTGGGCCTCTGTGAGCTCGAACTCGAGCAAGTGCTTTCGGTTCGGTTTGGTGCAGGCTGCATCGGGCCTCTCCTTGGGTGTCAGGGGCTCGATTGAACTGTTGGTGGGTAGAGGCGGTTTAGGAACTTCTATGTCGTCTAGGTTACGAGCAGCGCCAATCTCGGTGAGAAGATTGAGCGTGTCATCGATGCGACGTCCGTCCCAGGTTGACGTCTGCACCTTGTAGCCCCCCGGATGAAATAGTGAGGCGTGTTCTTCACAATTGCGCTGTTGGTCTTCTGGCATCCCGGAAACTTCATCATCATCGAGTAGCTGCGCTCATCGCGGGTTAGCTTGTCGTCATCTGCATGCATGCCAATGTACGCGGCGAGCTTCAGCTGACTGATATCGGTGCAGGATGTGTGGAAGTGCTTCTTGATGAGACGTGCGACTGCCTCGGGCTGCCCGTCCAGCTCGGGGAACTTGGTCATGGCCTCGTGGGCGGCGATGGCAGTCTCACCTTGACCACCAAGGATAATCTTGTCCAGGCCGCCCACAATCTTGGCCTCCTGGAGGATAATTTGCGTGATGTACGGCAACGGCGAGGTTGGATCGAGGTTCAAGGTAGCGAAGTCAGCGTCAGACAGACCACCCCAGTCGCTCTTGTTGTTCTGAGAGGCGCTCGGGTGAGTTTTGGGGTACGGGTAAACCCATTTAACAGAGCCGCACTTCAGGCGCAAGGTCTCGTGGTCCTTGGTCATCTTGGTCGACAGGACCTTGGTGAGCATCACCTTTTCGGACACAGTCGGGGCGAACTTGTGGAGGAAGATGAAGGTGTGGGTATGGCCCTTGAGAGGTTTGACCACTGACGGTACACGAAGCGGTTCTGCGGTAGACATGGTCGGATTCGTGTGCTGGTTGACGGGTAAGATGAACGGGGAGCAATAACCAAAGCGCCAAATACCCTATCTGATATCAGGTGTAGGTGAACCGTGAATCTTGAGACGTCTGAAATAGTAAAGCGCGGTTATTCTGTACGGTTGACCTGCCTAGGTCGGGTACGGTGTACGGTGTACGGTGTACCTGCAGGCTACCCAAGTAAGGGAGCAAGCAGCCTTGAAAGGGTTTATGTAGTTTATGTAGTTTATGGCAATGCAATCGGAGTGAGACGGAGTTGCGCTTGGAAAGCGCGTTTGCTTGGACTTTCAGAGCCCCAGGAAATAATCCCACCTTGGAGATTGGTAGACATTGCATTTCAGAAGTGTCGCAGGAGCTAACGTTATTCCTATTGTGGCTACGGTATATTCAGTCATACTGTGGCGTATACCGAGCTTGGTCCACCCCGACCTCTTCCCCATTCCTTCCCCATGGATCTAGTTAACGTTACCGTGTGTGGAGTAACTGGAGTCTAGGATGGTAAGTTCACAGTCTCACTTGTTATCCGTACTTCACCCTCAGTCCACTTCCACTACCTCTACGTTGCAACAGGAAGTAAGCATTTGAAACCTCTCCAAAGGGGTTCGTCACCAGGGCATTGCAAACGTCCGCTTTGTTGACAGTTATTCTTTACAAGGAGAGTACTAAATATGCCTGACACATGTGGGACAGACACCTTTTGAGCCACAACTCAGACTTGTGATCAGCCGAAATTCCGGAAACCTCGAAAAACAACAAGAGCCTTCAAGATCTCCAGCGTCTGCTCATCTTGAGATCTCTTCCAAGATCCAGCCATGCCCATGCGATCTCCCGATTCCGACAGTGGGGGGGGCGCTAGCCCACAATCATGCTCGCCTTGCGTTGTGACTCATTCTTCGCATAACTATACCAAAACTTGTAAATATCTTCATCTCCTTTTCATGGGAAGCCCATTCCGAGTCGTATTTTCCACAGCAAGCATACCATGGCCGAACCCGATGTCCTCGTCACAGGCTCAGCGGGCCATCTGGGCTGCGCGCTCATGCTCTCTCTGCCGGATCAAGGCAATACACCCATCGGCATTGATATTTTGTCTTCGGATACCACCACCCACGTCGGATCAATCGCAGACCGTGATTTCGTCACATCCATCTTCGCCCGCTATCCTTCCATCCGCCACGTCATTCACGTCGCTACTCTCCACAAGCCGCACGTCGAGTCTCACTCCAAGTCCGACTTTGTGGACGTGAACATTGCCGGGACCCTCAACCTCCTAGAAGAGGCAGCCAAGCTCGGGGCCCAAATCGAGTCGTTCGTCTTCACGTCAACCACGTCGACATTCGGCAAGGCTCTGAGTCCCATGCCTGGCCAGCCCGCGGCCTGGATCAACGAGGAGGTGGTTCCCGTCCCCAAGAACATCTACGGCATCACCAAGGTCTCGGCTGAGGACCTGTGTCGTCTGGTGCAAATGCAGACGGGCATGGCTACCATCGTTCTGCGGACAAGCCGGTTTTTCCCGGAGGAAGACGATGACGAGGGCAGGAGAAGCGCGATGAGTGATGAAAACCTCAAGGTGTTGGAACTAGCCTATAGACGAGCTGATATCGCGGATATCGTCTCTGCATGTGTGTGTGCCATGCGCAAGGCCAAAGAAATAGGATGGGGCAAGTACATCATCAGCGCGCCGCCGCCGTTTCGTAATGACTCGGAGACGTTGCGGAGGTTGGACGCCGGAGCGGCCGAGGTATACCGGGAGTCTGTGCCTGGTATCAATGATGCTTTCAAGATGAGAGGGTGGACGTTCTTAGCCAGGCTCGACCGAGTTTACGACTCGTCAAAGGCAGTGGAGGAGCTTGGTTGGAAGCCTACGTACACGATACAGAGTGCAGTGGACATGATTGCGAAGGGGCAGGAGTGGAGGAGTGATCTAACGTTCAAGGTTGGCAAGAAGGGCTACCACGCGGTGTCTACTGGTGTGTATACTGTCCGCTGAAAACCCGGCCAAAGGATTCCGACTGGGGGGGCTCAAGATTCGGTGAGCCATCTGAGCGCTTTGAGTGATGTTCTAATTGGTAGCATTCCGAACGAGCAGGTGGTGCGCGGTGGGCAGCAGCACCGTGATCGGTCGGAGGTCTGCTCTTCCTTTTGCCACATTGCTTCAGGCTTGGGGATTGACAGTCTCTGGATTGGTTGTCGGGCATATCAATTGCGGCCCCGATGAGTCTCAAAGGCAAGAGACGGACAACGCAGCGGTCGAGGTCAAAACGACGTGAAGGTCTAGACTCTAATGAGTGAGACTGAGACATGGATGATACGTTTCCGGCTCGCAATCATGCGACTTTTCGTACAACACTCACTCCCTGAATCTTCCTCCCCCTTTGCCCTCCACAAAAGTCGGTCCAAATACGTCCATGTCGACATCGCAGTTGGTAGTTCCAACGTGATGCAATAGCCCCTAGTGCTTAGATATTGTTTGAACACTTTACACCATAGATATTCTTGTTGCCATCGCATGGCTTGAGGACCGGGCGGTCTATCGTAGTATTACATAAACAGAAAACGGAGGATATTACAGTTGATATAGAAAACACGACGCTTTAAGTTTCAATACAAACAAACGTGCGGTAGATATCTTACTCGAAAGTTTTGATAAAAGAGGACGAAGTGTTTGTTAGCTAGAGTGCCTCGTTCATTCAATATAAAATCTCGAAAAGTGATGGGTTCCATCAGGTCTGAGTGACTCAACTTCTTCGGCAGACTATTTTGTCACGTTTGTTTTTGAAAGAAGAATGGAAAGGGAACAAGCCTGATATCCAGATTGTAAGTTTGTTATTCCTGGTTAGCATAACTAGTTTACCAGTATAATAAATCTGTATAAATTAGATTACGAATCACTCATTAGAGGGACTTAAGGGTAGTATATACACACTCTAGTAGTCTTATTGAATTCATACCAATGCCTTTTACCTACCTCGGGAAAAAATACAAAATTTGCGACGGAGCTAAACAGGTCCATGGGTACTTAGGACTACTATGTTGAGAACCGACGAGCGGATAGGTTGTGAATAGCTTCATCTGGCGATCCGGACACGACAAGATCGCCCGATATTTCAATACGGGCCACACTACCGGTACAACTAGACAGAACCCTGTGTGCGAATAATTATCCACCACCCTTTCCGATGCAGTGTCTGAGCTTTCGGTGGTGTCGATATCCTCCAACTCGGTGCTTCTTTGCTGACCAAGGTCTGTGTAAGTCGACTGGAGACAATGCGAAGCACAGAGGCCCGCCTCGAGTGGCTAAGGAATAGGCATTTATCATCGTGCTTTCAATTATGAGTCTCTCTTCCGAGGCCTAGACAGCCATGACATGCTCTATGGTTCAATGTTCATCCTAGAAGGCTTGTTCTTGTCGAAATTCAGTTGGACTTCCAGATGGAAAGAAGCATTGTATACTTCTTCTCCTATACAACCTAGTTCAGTGAAGTCAAGATGAAAGTGGTACTAGTACTTTCGTTTTTGTAATTCAGTTCATGGAAATATATTTCTGGATTCTTAACATCATTGGTTAGCCACGCTACGATAGATACATTTCCGCTAACCCCCTACCCTACACTCAAACCACAAGTCGAAAATAAGAAGAAATACCTTCGTAAAGTAGATGTTGAAGTGTCAATTTAAAGCTGAAGAGGGTTAAGAACAAATTGCAGAAGAGCAAACATATTCTTGTAACACAACGTGGTTTCTACAATTTAGTACGTCCTCCACGAATGACGCAATTGTATTCTATGTAGCTTCGTAACATGTCAAGTATACGAGGGACAGCTTCAACGCACAAAGAAGTCACCGAAATGGCTCGTGATGTGCTTGAGTATGATGGATGCCCTAACTCGGAGCTATAGAATCTAGCATAGACGACGAAATGCGAGACAACTCTCGTCTAGTCTAGCTTGGAAGATACTTCCCAAGTACAAAACCCAGCCTGTCCAGTTTCGAACCCTTTCCCAACGTAGTTCAATGTCGCGTGACGCTGTTTTCGCCCAAATGTCGTGTTCAGGGGTATCATCGCATTCGAGCCCGAGTCACGACAAACCCGCTCTCATTCCATTGGCTAAATCTTCATCCTTTGCCATATCAGCCCCGGCCGACGCCCCCATCTTCCAGATTCTCGTCCCACCCGCCTGTACTCAACAGATACTCCCCGACTCTCTCCTTGACCCCCCTCAACGCATCTGCCAGCGAGCCATCCCACTGATCCTGGACGACCCGGACCTTCTCCTTCAAATCTTCCGTCGCCGCCTCTTGCTCAATCCTCCGCTCGTCGTCGGCATCCTGACGCCCCTCGGCCTGGCCTACCTTGGCCTTGGCAATCATGACAGCCTCCTTGACTTCGTGCAGCAGACACAGAAGGTTGGTCTGGCTCTCGATGAACTGGTACGTGCTCTTCTCCGTATGAAGCAGGAGGCTAAAAAGGTACTGCAGCGGGTGCGCGTGATACGCCGGGTTCTCCTCGTACTCATGGTTGGGGATCTGGATACGGAACCTCTCGTCAAGGGTGGTGGGTATCTTGTCGAGAAGGCGCATGAGCGGCGTAGCCGTGTCCCAGAACGCGTTGAGTTGCATGTCGACGCCCCTCTCGACGTTCTCGGCCACCACAGCCCAGAACTCGTGCGTGCGCTGCAGGACCTCGTTGCTGACGGTCTCCCGGCGCTTCGCGGCATCCTCGGCAAAGAAATTAACAGCTGTAAGGGCCTTCTCTTCGTTTCCGGCTGCTAGATAGGGGTTCACAATCATGTCGCGGTAGCGGTCGTTGCGATCGCTGAGCAAGTCATAGATGGCGCGGTGCAACATCTCCCTAGCCTCAAAGATCCATTTGAGCAGGGTCAGCTTCTCTAAAAGCTCTGGCTGTTCGTCGCCTTCCTCTTGGGGGAGGTTCGGATCCGATGTGTGGGTATCGGTGAATAGCCTAGATCGTAGCTCGTCGAATAGCTCAGTGGCTTTTGCGATGCGCGTAGTCAGCATGTCATTTAGAGGCATTACGACCACATTTTGGAAGCGGTCGAATTCCTTCTTCTCGAGCTCTTTAGGCTTCGTCTTTTCGTGCTCTTTCGAGTCAGCCTCGATAGCTGCAGCTTCGGCATACGACATGTTGCCGGAGCTGATTTCCTGTTGTAAGTTGATGCGCAAGGCTCGCTGGCGTTGGGCAGAGGCATCGGCGGCTTCATCACGTAATCTCTGACTCTCTTCTTTGAACCGTTCCTTGGTATCCTGTAGTTCGCTCATGTCGCTAAGGGAACGCACGATGGTGCGTATCGAGGCCAATTCAGGATGATTGTTGTTTACCGCCGGGTGATGGCGCGGGTATGGCGGCGGGATCGTGACCAGTCGAGATACGTCTAGTTGAGTCGGGCTTGGTGTGTTGGGTGCGGATGCGGAGAACGACAACATTGAGCCTCGAAGTGGCTTGGGTGTAATGGCCTGTTCGGGCTCGTGCCAACCGGCTTTCTCGTTGGGATAGTCGCTTGACGATCGAGGTGTGCTGGAGCTGCCTTGGGTATGACCACTCTCAGGGCCATCGCGCCATTGCAATGCTTCACGCGCTTCCTTGGGAACACCCATGTACTTCGACTCCCGTTTCGACCGCTCAAGCCTCGACGAAGAATCACCTGTTGAGTCTGCTTCCCACCAACGACTTGCCGGCCGGCCTCTTGAGCTAGACTCATCCGGGGCCTCGCTGATGCTCATACTGAGGATAGGCGACAGGGACGGCATGAAGTTGCTTTGGTAGTTTTGGTTGTTCGACGAGCTTCCGACAGGCGAGCTAGGTACCCCGGCCGAGGTAGAAGCCGAGTTCGGTTGTGGTGTCGCATCTCGCCCAAAGATTGATCCAATCGAGTTTCGATTTGACCTGCTCTCCGACATCTGAGGTGTCCACTCCCCGGTTTGGGAAGATGACGAGTCCCGTCTCGTCTTCATTGGCCGAAAGAGGTCCCGCGTCAGGTCGAATATTTCGGAGCCCATTGCCCCGATTGCAGAGCTGTACCGCTCACGCCGCATCCTCGACTCATGTACGATGAAGTCGGCGAATAACTTCACGCGGTCCGCATCCGATGTTGCTGCGGCTTCTCGTTGTGCGAACTCTTGGAACCGGTCAATCGATCCCTTACAGAACTGATCGGCCGTCTGACTGACGATGCTGTGTTTTGTGACCGGTGTAGCAGGGATGAGGCTCCCAGTAGAGCTGTGCATGTCCGGTCTGTTGCTAAAACTTGACGTGGACCGACTCTGAGGGGGAGGGGTTGGCAAGGCTTTAGGAGCGATATGATAGTTTTGCTCATGACCGGGGAAGACTTTGTGAGGCTGAGGGGAGAATGGGGGTGTCGGAGTCTCTGGATGTAAGCCAGCAGACGGTTGCGGCGTTCCGGTGCCTGGTGTGTCTTGAGCAGCTCTGCTGCCGCTGCGAGGAGCACCCTTGTGGGTCGTCGGGTGGCGCCCTGCGTGAGCATCTTGTAGTACCACAATGTCGGACATTGCCTGTATGCTGCTGCCACTTGACTCGCCTAAACTGTGCCTAGTCCGGCTCTCGGCGCGCCTTTCGCGTAGAGTCTTTTCTCCTCTGACGGCACCAGCTCTTGATAGGTGACCACCTGCCGAGCTCGATGCAGAACCCGACTCGGGCTGTGACGGGGAGTTTGTGCTGGCAACACTCCAAGTGTCGATGTTGAGAACAGGCTGGGTCTCTTTCCCTCTGCGTTGGCGGTCCACTTCCACCCAATCTGCTGGTGTTGGTGGTACAGGTCCAAGGGCTGTCACGCCTACTGGTGCTGGCCTTCGCGTTGGGGGAGACACCATCGGCTCGCTCGTCCTGTTGAGACTCTGTGACCTCGAAGTCGGTGGTGGAGGGCACGGGGGTGGGGGTGGCAAAGGCATCCCCGGCCCCCATCCGGTCTGTGACGCTGAGCGGGACCGAGCAGATATCGGCGTGTCCACTGCACTGGCAGATGCTGCGCGCCTTGAACTGGGTGGGAGTGTCGAGGGCTCAGTCTCCGATCTCTCCACCGTGTGCGGAATACGTATGCTGAGACCCTGAGGCCGTCCGAGGGATGAAGGTTGATGTACATCGGGAGATGTCACCGTCTCCGGCGCATCTCGACGTCTGCTAAGAGATGTGAGCCCAAACCGTCTCTCGCGCGAGACTCCGCGACCGGCGGCGCCCGGTGGCGGTGGAGGAAACTCCCGGGTGCTAGGGGGTGAGGGTGACGGCCTGAGCACATTGGTGCCAGGTATTCGGGACACTGTTATGTTTGGAGGGGTCTCGAATGTTGAGCTAACGGGTCTTTGGCTGCGTGGGGGAGAGTATGGAGGCGGTGGTAGCGATGAGCCTTGCGCTACGTCAGCCTTCCACGGTCGAGCTGTCATGGCCTAGTTAAGGGGTTCACTCACCATGTCCCTCATGCGTTCCAGCAGGTTGAGGGAATTGATGTGTTCGTTCGGGACCGACAGCAGGAGACGGGGCCCATTCCCGAGGGTTATACGGCTGGATTGAACTCAGTGGAGTCTGAGTTGACGAATACGCATACGGAGATGATACGGACACCGCAGAATGAGGTGTGGCCAGTTGATTGTGATAGCCTCCGAGCGAAGTGGTCAGTAGAGGGTTGAGGGTTGGACGAAGCCTCGAGCTTGCATCGCGACCGGTGTTCATCGTAATAGCAAGCAAGTACTGCTACAAGGCCGACTAGGCAGAACGAATCTGCTCTCGAGTCTCGCGTAGGCGCGGGACTGGTGTTGGAGAAGCGCCGGTCATAAGGGTATGTATGCCAGCCAACAAACACTACCGTCCCCCGAGTCGTTCACCCTTTCTCTTCACCCGAAGAGCGCAGGAGAGATGCAAACGCCAACACTCATGACCAGGCCTGGTTCGGCGTTGAAAAACGAGTGACGTTTGCGGATCTGTAGGCTAGAGGCGCGGCTCTCGAGGTGGTTTCGAAAAGAGCAATGGGAGATGCAAGAGATAAAACGAGATCGAACCACTGGAGAGAGGTCGAAAGGATGGATCAGCACTCCGTAAGGTCCTAACTTAGTCGCTTGGCACTGCTGTCTAACTTACTTGCTTGACCGGCATCGTTGCGAGCAAGCCGTATGTACACCGTACACCGTCGTCCGGAGTGCGCACCGCAAATGGGTTCTCCATGCCCCTCTTTCACAAAAGGCATCGGTGTCTTGGTTGCGGATCTGGTTTAGGCGGGCGGGCAAGCAAATTGCAATATGCACCTAGTTATGCAGCCGGTGCACACAAGAAACGCCATGTATCACACATAGTAAAGTGCCGACACCCCCTTGGCTTGAGCAGGCCTCGACCGGGGGGTTGGTCGATAACCTTAGGCACTCGCTTGGCGGACGGCAGGGTGGGTGGTGAGGGCGTGTGTCTCTTCTCTTCCCTCTACTACGGAGTGCTAAATCCGGAGATGTACGCAGTAGGCCAACAAATGGCGGGAGCGGGAAAGAGACGGAGCCAAGATGGAGAGTGGCCTGATTTGCGGAAGCGATTGGCCAGCCGGTTAAGCGGGGACACATCTATATTTGGCTGCGAACTCAGGGGGCCTGGGCGCTGTGTGATTGGAGAATGCATGTCGGCGCTTAGAAGTGTCGAAGCCCTGCACAGCGGCGAGCGATGATTGGCAATCCAGGATTTATCCCATGATGAGCTGCCCGCCAAGGGCTGCTGGGGGTTAATTAGGAGTGGCTCGGACTGGGTAAGTGTGCAGGTTCAACGCAACGGAGGGCAGATTTTTCGTCACAAATGATACAACTCGGGGCGGACAGGCTCAGGGCTCGTTGCCGTGAAACAATGCATATACGCCTCCGCTAACTATAAGCCATCGATAAGCCATCTATCTACCTGCATTCTCGCTGCAGAGCGGGACGGGTATGCACGTCTTGATGCCAGAATAAAACGGCATCTCGACGTCCCGTGGAAGCTTTCGAGCCTCCATGATCCATCATCAAATTAGCTGGGACAGGGTTTTGACACGTCTTGATGCCAGAATAAAACGGCAACCTAACATCCCGCGGGAGCTCCAATCTTCAAAGTAGCTAGAAGGGGCACATGACGCGGACTGTATCCGTACGTGCCGGCCCATGTCGAAGCATTGCCGTCTGGAGTGCCGTTTGGTTTATCCTGTGCTCGCATCTTGGGTCTTTCTACACATTTGAGTACCCTATTGGTTTTCTTGATAGTCGGTGTTTTGATTGCCCAGGTCCGGGAGCCCTACCAGTCGTATCAGATATCGAAGCGGCTGGAAGTGTTTCTCAACCTATGGCTGGGCGAAGGCTTCACCCCATAGATCCTGATTGCAGAAGGAGCAATACATGAGACGGGTGGCCCTCGACAGTATATCAATAGGACGTCCAGTCTTTAAACCCCCTTCCCATTGGAAAATTGTGAGACCATGTGGGATGACGACCAGACCCCGAGATAGAGGATGTGCGAAGTTTTTGAACCAAGGCTTGTTGTCAGGTCAGTCAGTGCGCTTTGCCTGGATCTGCTCAATAATACGAAGTCGACGTCAATTCCTCCCAAGCGCGTCGGTGAGGCATCTATCTCAGCGCATGATGTGGCTGACATAGTAGCTATCTTGACTGTCCACGAAGCCTTGTTGCTGCTGTGTTGCTAGTGCAGAGATGAGCTTGCAACCCCAGAGCCAATTCTGGACCCTCGACGAGGAGAGGCGCTTATTCCTCGTACCCTCGCTGGGAACATCCACCGGCACGATCTCGCAGGAGTAAATTGGCGGATTAGGTCAAAGTACCTCGTCTCTGGCGGAAGCATAGCTTTACACCACTGGAGTCGACCGCCAGTCCTTTCCTTGGGGAGACAGTGGTTTTGAGAGTTCGATGCTCTTTCATGATCTATCATCTGTCCTTGAACGCTTGGCAAGGGAGCTTGCAAGGAGCTAAACGTATTGAAGATTTCGGGTATGTATGATTTGCCTTGGGCATACGTTTTATAACTAAAGATATCGGCATATTGAAGATATCGGCATCAAAGGTCAATACGAAGTAACTGACGCGGTTGTTGCTTGAGATGCTTGGAAGGACGTCCTAACTAAATTAAACCAACTTATTGGATATTGAGGCTGATGAGCTGTTCTCGGCAACGAGGGGGGCTCATCCAGAAGGCGGGGCTTGGTGGGCGTCGGCGGGGCTGCAGCCAATCAGAGGCTAGTGTAGACCTGGGACCTGGTTTGGAAAGTCCTGGACTTCTAGAGCTTTCGCTGAGTTTTCCAATCTTCCTATTTCTCCTGCTTCCTTGTGGCCTCGTGCCCCTCTGTTGACTGACTGGCCTCTCTGATCTTCTTGACATTGCATTCCCAACCAAAGCGTATGTAGCGAGACATTCACGCATCCTCTGACATCAACCAACTGTCCGTCTGGTAAGTAAAGCGCCCTCTTCCCGCATTCCGTCTTGTCTTGCCTCGCAATCCGCAAAACCCCCTCATATGATGAGACTCCAGCTGGCACCAGTCATAGGGTTACTTGTACTCCCTCCTTTGATGACCATAACGCTTTGGTCTACGACCTCTTTCTGATGATTACTTTCCTACATCCACCTTGTGTCCTGATTGTCCACTCAGCGACTCGATTTGCTGACATAGGCATTTGGGCCTGAACAGATTTCCTCTAAGTATTTCGTCGTCATGGCTCTTCACAACCCCAACAACTGGCACTGGGTTAGCAAGAACGCGCTCGACTGGACCAAGACCTGGTTCGACGAGACCTTGACCAAGATCTCGGCAGAGGAGGGCGATGTCACCGCAAAGATTAGCAAGGTTGTCAGCGCGGATGGTGATGTTGATGTCAGCCAGCGCAAAGGAAAGGTCATAACCATCTTTGATGTGAAGTTGGTTCTGGAGTATTCGGGTAGGTATTCCATATTAATAAAATGTCCGCTTCAGATCGTTTCTGACATTTTGTTTCCTCAGGCGCCGCACCCGATGCTGATGACGTGTCCGGAACTATTACTATCCCTGAAGTTGCACACGATACCGAGGAGAACGAGTTCGTCTTTGACATCGATATCCATTCCGATTCCAAGGAGAAACAGCCCGTGAAGGATCTAGTTCGTTCCAAAATTGTGCCGCAACTGCGCAAGCAGTTCTTGCAGCTCATTCCTGCCCTGATTACCGAGCACGGCAAGGACATCCAGCACGCTGCCGGCTCAAACCCGTCCAGCGGCTTCTCGACACCCAAGTTGCACGCCACATCCAGTAGCAAGGCCGCTACGAAGTCCGAGTCGGGTACACAGAGCAACACTGGTAGTATTGTCAACACAACCACCGTCACCGACCAAGAAGAGTTCAAGACCACAGCTGAGCAGCTGTACCTAACCTTCACCGACCCCCAGCGACTCGCCGCCTTCACCCGCGCCCCCCGAAAAAGTTCGAAGGTGCGAAGAAGGGCGGCAAGTGGGAGCTCTTCGATGGCAACGTCTCGGGAGAGTATGTCGAGCTCGACGCCCCCAAGAGGATCGTGCAGACCTGGCGCTTGAATCAGTGGCCCGCGGGTCACTTCTCCAAGCAGGTAATTGATTTCGATCAGAACGACGTTGATGGCGTCACGGTCATGCGTGTCGCTTGGAGCGGCGTGCCGATTGGCCAGGAGGATGTCACCAAGCGCAACTGGGGCGAGTACTACGTCCGCAGCATCAAGCAGACCTTTGGGTTCGGTACCATATTGTGAAAAGGATAGTGGTATTGGATTGAACGACGGGTACACATGCTGGGAACATGGGGCGCCCCTCATCACTTGAGAACGACCCAGCCCAGCTTGTTGGCTTGTGTGCTCAGATGCAACATGATTGAGAGAAAATTACGCGACATGACAACATGATGATAACAGAGCAAATCAACTTGTCAGCTTCCCTGCCTTGACTCATGTCGCACCTGGACACATGCCGTACCTCGACAAGTTGCTACTGAAGGGGTGGGTCTGTTATAAGACAGCTCACCCCCCGCAGCAATCCAGCGATAGAGACTGATCAACCCATCCATTGCTTTTCCTTAACGGTAACTCATCCTTCCATGCAGGGCGTTAATAAACACTAGTACCTCCAGCATATCCTAGCAGTCAATAGTCCTGCAACCTTTCTCGTCAGGCGCCGTCCTGATCGTCAGCTTGATCCACATGTTCCCAACCCGACCACTTCTCGAGTACTACGTTAGATGGAAGCCCATGACTGTGGTTGGACTGCACAGTTTTTATTTAAATATCGACCTCGTGACTCTTTGTTCCGCACCGAACAAGAATCCATACATCAACACTGCGGCCAGCCCCGCCAACCTGCACTGTCTTGACCACTGCGATTCATCTCTTGAGATGGCCGTTCACTGCTACACCCGACCAAGTGCCACAGGTCAACATCGTCACCCGTCCTGTTTGTTGCCGTCTCATTAATTAGAAACTGTTCGAGTCATGATATAATTGCATGCCGTTGGCTTTACTCGTCGGAATACAGTTCACATGGCCTCCTTCCGAGTCATTATTCTGTCGATCAGTGCAGGCTGGACCCTGCAATCACACCTCCAGACAGCGACAGCCGGCGATGCGCCTTTATCAACCAACACGCCGCCCAACAGGAGGCCAATGGGGTATGATTCCGGAAATACTCGGCACGTCGTTCCCCTTCCAAGATTCTTCTAGAAACCCTAGAGACTTCTTCTACGGTAGAAATTTGCAGCTATCAACTCGTAGTCTCGCACAACGGCAAGGCCGCAAGGGGAGGCTTTGCCAGGGTCCCCTGCCGAGAGAAAAGCAAGCCAAAAAAACAAATGCGAACGTTACTTGACTAACTTACTGCAAATCGGTTTCATTGCACATCCTCCCGTTATAACTTAGCATCCATCATTCTCGCAGTCGTTGGCGAGTTGCTCCGTGCAGAGCAGTTATACGGCTTATATAAGTTAGTGACTAGTTAGCTAACTTACGACTCGAGACGGTGGGCGTGGCCGCCCCAATTGTTGACCACAAGTCAACGCCGGTCCAGCTGCTTGCCAGCTGCTTCATGCGACGACGAGACCAGCCAGCCACACCACCCCAGACCGACCGGGACCGACCCCACGCGAAAGTTTCTGAGTTTCTCGAGTTGGGCGGATGACTAGCGCAATCCCGGCCGGGGAAGCCCGGGGACGACGCCTGCGCCTGCGTTTATCAACTTCTCCTTATGAGTGGCGGGGCTTGCAAACACTCCATAAGACTCGTGTCTGTGTCCTTTGATCACACAATGTCAAAGAACGTGTAACGCGACCGGCACCTCGATCATCGATGTCCAGCCAGGCGGCTTCTCCAGATGACCGAGTGGCACTCTCCGCCGCGAAACAGCAGAAGAAGAGCGCCTTCTCGTGCCAGAGCTGCCGGAACCGTAAAGTGAGACCTAATTTACTTGCTTGCTCCCCTCTGAGCGGACGGGCCTTCTCCACCTCGTCTCGGGTTTCGAGCAAGACAGTGTGCTAAGCAGCTTCAACAGGTGAAATGCGGTGCAGAACGCCCAACCTGCCAGAGGTGCATCAAGCGTGGGGAAGAATGCATATACAAGCTGTACGTCGCGCGTCTCCGGGACGCACGCGCGCCACGTTCCGTAGCCCTCTCTCCCACCACTCACTGATGAACATCAAGCGCCCCGACCCTGTCATACACGGAACGACTTGAGCGGCGAATCAAGGAACTAGAGAAAGAGGTGCAGCAGCTTCAGGCGCCGCCTCATATAGAGACCGGAGATCACCTTTCGGAACCTTCCCCGGGTGCCATCTCCCCCACGCCAGGGAGGCGCTCCGTCGACGAGGCCGAGCCAAAGATCAATCGCAACTACGAGGCTCTGAAGCGCAACGAAAGGGGCATCATCACGTACCACGGCGCAACTAGCTTCTTCCAAGCCATCAGCGACAGCTCCTCCAAAACTGCACGTGGTCGCGACGATACCGCCTACTGCTCTGTACCAGCGCCTCAAGATCCAGAAAGGCGTCAGCGACTAGTTAGTAATGCTTGGCATCAGCGGGCTCTGGAGCCCCTGACTGACATACCTGTAAGCTATCCGAACCTGGCGGAAGCCACCGTCCCCCATACTTACATCACCAGGAACCCTTCCAATACTTGCTTGATCTGCACTGGTGTTGGATACAGCCCCTGTTCAACTTTGTCTACCGGCCTGCCTTTACACGTACGGCCTCTCTGTCTCGAATACAGTACAGTCCCGACTCCCATGGCTGACCGCGCGCGTAGGTGACATACAATCGAATGGGCCGTACTATTCGCATACGCTGCTGAGCGCCGTCATGTCGCACTCGACGCGCTGGGCCAAGTCCAATCCCGTCATTCGAGAGAAGCTCGCGCCCTATGAACACGGCGCATTGTTTGGGCGCCAAGCCCGCTCTCTCCTCTTCGACGAACTAATAGCTGGCGGCTGCTCAATACCCATGATACAGACGCTTCTCCTTCTCAGTGCCCAGGAGTGTAGCTCGGGCAACACGACGCAGGCCTGGGTGTATACCGGCATCGCGTTTCGTCTCGCTGACCACATGGGCATCTTCATGGACGGTCGGCGATACGCTACCAACGTGCAACTATCAGAAGAGGATATCGAGATCCGCCACCGCCTCTTTTGGAGCTGCTATTTCTGGGACAAGGTTATAAGTCTTTACCTAGGTCGTCAGCCATCTATTAGCCATTCCAGCGCATCTCCGCCGGGTTTCATGTGTAGGTCCTTCCTTTCGTGTCACAACAAAAGGGGCGCTCGAGCTGACCAGCTGCCAAGACGATGATTCCGCCGAGGAAGAACTCTGGGCGCCACATGGTGTCGTCTTTGCGGATGGTAGAGAGTATCCGCCGACACGTGCCCACTCGACTTCCTCTTTCATCAAGATGTGTGAGCTTTCCGTCATCTTCAACCAGATCCTCATCAACATGTACGATCCGCTACACGAGCAATCCCAATCAACATTAGATGCCTGCGTGCGCGACCAAGGGTCAGCACTGAGTTCGTGGTGGGAGACCCTGCCGCCGTTCCTCAAGCTCGAGGTTGACAGCCTACCTTTGTATGCGCCACCTTCGCACATTGTCACAATGAAGTAAGCACACCCCCCTCGCCTTGTCGGACACGCAGCACGCAAGCTTACTTACGGCCACCAGTTGCCTATATCACACGTTCAAAATCTTACTATTACGTCCAACCCTTGTCAACAAGAGCCGCATGGCGTCCAGCGAGCACTCGGAAGACCAAGATCACCTCCGAATATGTGTCGCATCGGCCATGGCAATCGCTGCGATATTTGATCTCTTCTGCAAGACCTTTGGGGACAGTCATTGTATCCTTTCGCTATCGTACAGTCTGTACATTGCTACTTCAATATTCCTACTACAAGTCCAGGTCATGCCCAATGATAGCCAAGCCTTGCGTCGGCTTGCATTCTGTGTGCAGTGGCTTGAGCGCGTCCAAACTGTCAACCCTGGTATGTACATGCTGGTTATACGCCCATGGACCGTCGCACTCGCATGTCTCCAGTCTCTTTCGATCCTCCGCATGCTGTGTCCACTCGCTAACTGTGCCACTTGCCAGTCATCGTAAGCGCACTGAGGCCAATCAAGGAGGCTATGACGAAGCAAGGACTTGATCGGTGCCAAGCCTTGTCCAATGTGCCACCCTCAGTCGTCGTGGACGTACCGGAGACCATGCAAGAGGCGGGTGGCGGCCCATATCAAAGAACCGACGTATGCCAAGATCAACATGAGTTGTATGATTCGCAGCCTACTGCGGCCGACCTTGACTTCTCAGCGCTCCCCAGCGATATATTCGAGGCCTTGTCCACCTTGGAGCCTATCAGCGCCAGTATATTCGATCTGCCGGCTGCGTCGCAGCCATCTTGGCCCGCCATGGATACTTGAGGTCAGATCGCATCGGCATTCTGGTGTGTGGCAAAGCATTGAGACTTGACGACCTGCACGACTTGCTCGTACACCAAAAACGTCACCCAGCTGCACAAGCTACACCTCTCAACCGGCATAACATCTGCAAAAGCTGGCCAGGACTTGGAACCTTCACCATCCTGGTAGATGTGCACCTCCAGGCGGATAGCGTCCCTTCGACCCTAGCCATGTCGACAATGCATTCATTCACCCATTCCACGGTAAGCGGCTCTATGCGATCGAGTCTTCACATGCTGCCAGCTTGAGATGGCCACGGTTTCTCTACCTTCTCCCTCAATCACGCGAACGTGGTGAGCCGCACAGCGCTACACAGGATACGTGTCAAGAATACTTCACAACCCGACGGCCCCTATTGCCTCGGACACACCTCCGCTGAACTAGAGCCTCCCCTGCAAGCATGACGGATAACGTTGGTCTTCAAAGTATTGCCAAGCGTGACATCGAGTGCTGCATCGGTCAGGCCGGCGCCAAGTTCACCAAGAATATTGACGCGAGCTTTTTTAACAGTGTTTGTGCGAAACAGCTCGTCGAAATGGTATCTTCCTGTCTTGACGGAGAGGAATCTGACATTGGATTTAGGCAGTTCCAAGAGACGAGCGGCCCGTATCCTGACTATATACCCTTGATAGGTGTATTGCATCATGTGCCCTTAAAGATCTCCGAACACGTTGTCGCCGTGTCTTGGCGGGTTACGCCGGATACTAAGTAGCCATCAAGTCAACCCACACGCATTATCAAATATATTCACCACAGGATATACACCGACCGCGGCGATTGATACAGAAGCCCCGGCTATCCCACCCGCTAGCATCTTGGTGAAGACGGCCAAATCATTATCCCATGTTTCCATGGCCATGGCGTAGTTGACTATTGCTCCTAGGCCAAAGACTCGTCCCATCACAGGTACAAACAAACTCAACTGTCCAAGACGCCTGGCTCAAACTGGAAGTTTACACACACACACACATATATATGTATACATATATATCATTGTGAGCTGTGGCTCCATAGAGATGGACTCGCAAGACTGGACACGGGCCGGATTTGCACTGTCACGCGCGGAAGTTGACCGAGCACTCAATGCGCGCGACCACCTCCACTCGGATACTGGCCGACAAAGAGAATTCTACGCGGCAAGACTCAATGACTCATAGCAAAATCAAGTCGGGAAAGCAACGAATGCCACCAACGATGCCTTTCGCCAAAACTGTTGAGGTGCTGCATGGCCTGTCGCTCAAGGAACATGGCCTCGTTTGCTGGCAGCTATTTTCATGCAGTTTTGGGGGCGGGGGGGGGGCTAGATAGGATCTATACATGAGCGGAACCCCCGAGGATATATAACAGAATCATTGGCAGCTATATGGGTGGCGCACATCGTATTCTAACGCGTGGGCTGTACCGTCTGTACGGCATCGTCTACTTACGCCGCGGAGCCCACAACTCGTCAGCATTGCCTTTGAACAGCCTGTCCACAAGCTGGTCATCCTGTCCACACAAGCCCAAAGCCGTTTCAACCCATGGGTTGATGTCTAAGCCCTCGAACCGTGTATGAGGCCAATCTGTGGCAAACACGACTCTGTGATGGCCTGCTGCTCGGATAATCTCCTTGGCAATGGGCGATGTATCGCTAAAGCCGTCTGCGGCAGCGCTGAACCTGTATGGTGCAGAGAGCTTGACGTAGGTCAATCCACCTTTCAGCAACCTCATCAGAGACTCGAACCCTTGGATATCGTATGGATCACCGGTCTTTTGGTACGCCGCGCATTGAGACACGGTTGGGTGGCCCATGTGATCAATGCAGACACGGACGCCGAGCCCAGGGACGATCGGTTCCAACAAGTCCATCATTGACATGCCTACGTATAACTGGACCACCCAGTCCAAAGGGCGTACCGCCGCCGCGTACTTGTCAAGAACTGTCTTGAGTTCGTCTCCGCCCATCGACTTGCCGACTGATTGCAGGTTAATCCGTACCCCTCGCACGCCAAGGCGATGCCACTCCTCTAGTACGGACAGTGGCGTCTCGCTCGGATCGAAAACCACCACACCGCGAGCGCAGTCTGGACCGAGCATCCTCAGGGCGTCGAGAATGCAGCTGTTGTCATTGCCGTAGATGGATGGCTGGACGAGGACGATTTTATCGATCCCGACCGAGCTTTCGAACAGCCCGGCATCATCTAGACCATGCCAGTGAGGCTGGTATAATGCGGTCTTGGAAAGGGGAAATCGGGGGTCCAGGATATGCATATGTGAGTCCCAAGAACCGGAAGGGATCCTATCACGGAACCCCTTTGTCTTGACAGCGATGCATGTTCGTGGCGAAGGGAAGAAAAAGGGAGAGGAATGTGTTCGCTTCGCGAGGCGGAGAAGTAGCCCCCTCGCAAATTTGAGTGCGCCCATCGTCGCCGCTTGGATGAGGTGCCGACTGGGGGGGGTCTGTCACAGCCGGCGGCTCCTCTAGCATCGCGGACAGGTGCTTGTGTGGGTTTGGCTGTAGGGCAATGACACCAAGGGATGCAAGGAAGATGACTTTTGCTAATATGGGGACGATTCGCTGCGCAGCTTTGGCGGGACTGCATGATGGAAGCGAAAGCTCGAGAAGCAACGTCCGATCGACTCGGCATGTCTGTAATAATAGCGCGGTCGAAAATTCAAAAAGCTGGGAGACATGGGCCGCCTTCCGTGTGAGTGTCGCTCAGTCTCGGACCAAGTGTTCCACTGGAGCTCGCTCTCGGCATCGCCAACACACCGAGAAAGCGCCTATTGGAAGTGTCATGTTTCGTGCGCCGTCAACAATGGAGATTCGCCCAGCACAGTCAGTACCTGCGTCGTGCGATGCCGGTGAGCTCATGTGGATCTCGGGACTTGGCCGAGCTGTTCTGACTTTCACTCGAGCGCCCTCGGTCAACTTCCGAATCACAGTGACACGCGTTACCCCGTAGTTACACAGTAGTTTAGTTGGTTACTCCGGACGGGGGTCGTTCGCAAAAGCAGTAGTTAAGTAGCATACTCACGGATACAGCCCTCCTGCATTTTTTTTATATACGAAATAGCTACCGGCCGGCCGGCTAGTACTCTTACTTGAAACACTGTTTTGCAAAGTAATCAATAATACAGAAACTCTATAGAAACGCTTTTCTACAACGGAGTAATCATTCTATTCTACCCTGCGAATAACCTACCCACTTTAATAGAGTTATTCAGCCACGATAGGCACAATGCATTCAAAAAGACTTTTCTTATGCTGGCTAGTACCGAGATTGACAGGACTACAAGTTATACTATAAAGTATATGTCAAAAAGTAACTGAATCATACAAATGCGTATTTCTCCAAGAGTTCGATTCAAACTACATAGTCGTGTTCTATAAATAACAATAGCGTCCTGGCCTACCATGGGCAACCCCCTACGTTACGTACACGTCTACGGAGTACTTCGTAACTAGTTACACAGTACGTAGTAACTCATCGTGCGATCCATAGTTATCATCCTTGCCGACGCAGGGGCCAGCTGCCGCCCCATAGCACATCTCTTTTCCCCGAGTTCTCGACCCATTTCTCCTCGTCCCCAGCTTCCCAGTTTGGCTTCTCCACGTTCTCTTCCGCTAACGAGCCCTAAGAGACCGGCCGGGTTCGTTGTGGTACAGAAAGTGACTGCTGCGTGTATCAGTATCAGGCCAAGGTGTCAGATCTGGAACCATCATCCAGGGGTAAACCGTAAAGGGACCGTGGACGGTAGTGATACTGTGATCCATCTTCCAGGCCTGTCAAGTGTCACATCGGGGCTCCGGGGGAACCGCCCGTCATGTCGCCCAAGTTCAACGCCTACTACATCTTCACCATCATCGTTATAGCATGCGGGTCTATACCCAAGGGCAAGTCAGACGATCTCCATCATCCATGCACGCAGATCGTTGCTCGGGCTTACAGATTCTATAGGATACGACGAGGGAGGTTTCAGCTCCTCGACGAACCTTACGTCCTTCAAGGAGGCGTATGGCCTGCTGCCTGCGCTCTGGGAAAATGACGCCGCGGGCCTCGCCAACAGGAAGGCCAACATCACTTCGTTCGGAGTCTTGGGGGCAGCGCTCGGGTCCCTGATGATCTTGGCCCTCTGCGACAGGATCGGTCGTCTCCGATGTTGGCAGCTGTCGATGGCTATTTGGATGGCTGGGAATCTTATGCAGACGTTTGCGTCGGGCATCCTAGGCTTCATGCTGTTCGCGCGAATCTTTGGCGGTCTCGGCGCCGGCGGTCTAACCGTCGTCGCACCCCTTTACCTCTCCGAAGTGGCGCCCGCCAAGTCTCGCGGCATGGTCGTATCCATCTACATGGTCGTCCTGCTGACCTTCCTGTCCATCGGCTTCTTCATCAGCTACGGTGCTGAGCGGGGGCTCCCCCGGTCCCGATGCAGTACCGTCTCGTCATCTCGGTTTCTCTGATACCCTGCGGTCTGGCCCTGCTAGGCTCGCTCTTCATGGCGGACACGCCGCGGTGGCTGGCGTCCAAGGGCCGCACCGAAGAAGCGATGCAGGTGCTCGCTCGCCTGAGATGCGCGTCGGGTGGCAGCACTGATGCTATAGCTGCCGAGTTTCACGAACTTCAGCAGCAGGTGGAGTCCAGGGCCGGGGCCCTTTACGATGCTTCCACCTGGACCATTGTCAAGGAGATCGCCACCATCCGGACCTACCGTGTCAGGTTCCTGCTTGGAAGTAAGTGTCGAACCCCCACACCGCACATCCTTCCCCCGTTCCCACCGTCAGCCATGGATTACAGATCGATATCCACATCCACATCCACACCCACATCCCTCCCTCCGCCCCCCACCCCTGGCTGCTCGTCCAACCCCAAGTCCCAGCGCTAACCCCCCGCAGTGACCATGCAAACGGTCGCCCAGTGGACAGGCGGCAACGGCATTACCTACTACGTGCCCGAGATCTTTGAATACGCCGGCGTCAAGGGCGACAACACATCGCTCATCACGAGCGGTGCCTACGGCATCGTCAAGCTCGTCTTCACCATGGCCTTCACGTGGGGCCTCGTCGACGTGTTCGGCCGGCGTCCGTCCTTCATCGCCGGCCTCGCCCTGCAGTGCGTCACGCACATCTACATGGCCGTGTACATGGCCCTGTGGCGCGAGTCGGAGAACAAAGCCGCGTCCGACGCCGCCATCGCCTCCGTCTTCGTGTACGCGGTCGGCTGGTCCATCGGCCTGTGCACGGTGCAGTACCTATACGGCACCGAGATCTACCCGACGCGCGTCCGCAGCGTGTGCTACGCCGTCAACATGGCCCTGCACTGGTTCTTCCAGTTCGCCGTCGTGCGCGTCACGCCCAACATGTTTGTCAGCCTCGACGTCTGGGGCGCCTACGTCTTCTGGGCGCTCGTCTGCCTCTTCGGCCTGGTCGTCCTCGGCCTCTGGGCCCCCGAGACAAAGGGCGTGCCCATGGAGAACATGGAGGAGCTGTTCAGCGGGCCGTGGTACATGACGTGGAGGGCCAAGATAGAACCGGTAGAGCACGAGCTCAGCCTGCCGGAGAAGGGCCCGGATCTGAAGGAGACTCATGTTGCCAACGTGGCAGGTGTTTGATATGATAGAAGTGAATGATTCAGCGGGTTTGTTTTCTTGAGAACCTTCCTTCATCCGATGTGACAGGGGCAAGTATAAGAACAAAAACTAGTGAAGAAAAAAGAATAGGAGCCTCGGATATAAGGAAAGGAGGGGTTGTGAGAAAACTGCTCTAGTGACTGCAAAGCTGCCGTTGAACTTGTCCGAAAGCTGCGTGTGTATATATATGTATAGATCGTGGTGTGTGGCGCTACATACTAACTTGAAACCCTTCGTGGCTGAATGTTTGGAGTGGGATGCGACGTCTTCCGGTTGTGTTTATGTGTATTGTATCATATAACACATTGTGTCTGTGGTTCACTTGGATGTTTTCGTTCGCTGACGGTGATGCTATTGCTATACTTGATAGAACATTACAACGTATTTGTCGATTGCAGTTTTTGCACTGGTGACCTGGATATTGGAATGAGCAACTCGAAAGATGGCAGCAAGTATAAACCGTTACACTCGGGAGGCTTCTGGATGATGTTTGGGGATTGGCACGCGTATATGGACATCTTTACCCTGTGAAGAGCAGCTGCCATTTGCGGGAGGGGATTGAAGCCTGAGAAAGGTCAACGAACTGTCTGGGGCTGTGGCTCTCGAGGTCGGTTGTGGCGGGCGAGGGGAGGCGCGGCTACTTCGAATTTCAATGTAAAAGAGATGGATGGACAGGGTACAAAATGAGTGAATCGGCTAGACCTATCGCTTATGAGTGAGTAGGCGTGATTTTGTGCGTGATGCGAAAAAGGGTGGAATTGATTAGGGGTTACTATAAAGTGACGCAGGCATCTAATGTTACGAAGTGGCGACGTCCTGAACGGAGAGGAATATGAGAGGTTAGTATCCCGAAAGGCGATAGGGGCGAGTAGGAGATACTGTGATGAGGATGCGTTCGACGATGAAAAACGCTGGCATTCTGAAAAAGGAGAGAACTGAGAAGGTTATTATAAAGGGGTTAAGGGTGAGTTGAAAGTCAGTAACCGGGGCGATTCAGTGATATTAGGGTTAGTGATAATCTGAAAGAGGCGAGGAATTTACGGGACTCGCTAGGAGGGAAAAGAATTATACACTGTGTATATGTATAAAAAGGGGCATGAATTTCTATATACACTGGGAAAGTGACAGGTCGCGAGTAAGTGGCTGGTCGATCCCTCTGCTGCCGAACGAAGTCCATTTTGCACAGATGAGAAACCTGTAGCCCCCTAGCACTGTCTTCTTTCGCAAGGCCAGCAGTCCTCGTTGTTCTATCTTGCATTCAAATCTGGCACGACGGATCCGTCAGACATGGCTTCATGTTTGGGCACCCACTCTAAGTTCTTCTGATCTGAGCCTCACATCATAAGAGGAGTAATTATATGTCATGATAATCCGTTCAGTATCAAAGTCAAACCTGCATCCAGAGAAACCTAAAGTCCGTCGCTCGAACCTAGCACGTTTAAAATTCCACAATGGCTCTCGTTCTTTTGGGTTGCGTCCGGCGTACATTGTGACATCCGAGGCCATCCAAGATGTCTATGCGATCCCATAAGACGGGCGAGTTTTTAACATAGCGGGCACCGACACATCCGTTCGTGCCAGTTGGGAGTTTTTGCTCTAGGGGAACTTGAGACATGTCAAAAAGGCGGATTAGAAAGGCAGGCCTGGCATCGTTTGTTACTTTCTCTTACGATAAACCTTGCTCATCTTCCATGGCGCTAGTGTGAACCATCCTGTGACTCTGGCGTGTTGACCAATGGAGAACGGTAGCACCATTCAACCAAAACGTGCTGCAGCTTGCTTACTTAAGTCTTAAACTCATACAGGAATCCATGATACCTGAGTAGGTATAAATGGCTACCTTAAGGCCTGGGGGAATCTGCGTTAGTTCCCGCACGCGACGTACCGGTATAGTATCCGCTTCCCCTACTGGAATTAGGACTGACTGCAAGTTAAGACCGTTCTGCAATTGGCAAGACGAGAGATGTGACACGTACTATGATCACAAAATACAGATCCGGGCGAACTCCTTAAGCTTGATTGAGTTTCGCGAATCGCATCCAGGCAAACAAGTCGCCAGTCTGTGAGGACTCAACTTCAATGTGCAGGATATCGATAATCGAGCAGCGAACTAATCGCCAGACCGCCCCCGAATAAATGGAAAATGTAGTCAAATTGTCAATGCCATGTGAGACAGTGAGCCGAGAGAGAGTCGGAAAGGGGCTTGGTAGACAAAGTTACATGTCTTACTCGACGCGAATATACATACCCCAGGACCCCTTCTGTGACCTGCTGACAGTTGACCACGAATGATGATGGGGTTCTCTTGGTTGTACCGTGTACGTCGGCGCTGACTCCAGTCTCCAGACGGATGGGTAGCGCTAAAAAGCGTGTTTCTTCGAGAAGCGTTCACTGTGGTTCCCCGGTTCCGCAAGGAACATCTTGGATCACGGTCTCTTGGTCGTTTGGGTGTCTGCATAAAAGTTGCGTTAGGTAGGGACCATAGGGTATAAATGAGTGCGGACCAACAAAAGGCTACGGATAGTTACTGTGTACATACGTTACTACGGTACTTGCGCTAGTATCGAGCGCTAGTGCGAGTTGGGTAAAGTACGCCCCGGATTTCAAGATGCGGCTCTTGCTGGCGGTAGATCTCGAATGTGGACCTGACCAGACGTACGGATGCTAAGTAAGTGGGAGGTAACCAGATGGATTGCGTTATACCTGCGGTACCTACTTAGGCAAGTAGGCCACTTAAGTGAACGATCGATTGAGGGCTGTCCCGAGATGTGGTGAGAGAGGATCCCGTTTGAGACTCTTCGAGTCCCACGTTCGCGAGGTTTCATCACAGCGAGCGGGTTGGAGCGTCACGCGATGACGTACTCCGTAGTGTGCTGGTAACGTAGCTGCTTTCAATTCAAACAAGCAGCGTTAAAGTATACAGACACATGTGTAATGCGAACACACCAATCTCCTTGATGACAGCAACAAAAACACAGCATCTGCTAATCGCATGTTCAGATCACCTGCAAAACACGCAGTGCGGTACGTACTCTGTACTCCGTTCCGAACTCCGTGCTCCGTAATCCGTACATGCAGGTACAATTAATTGTCAAGAGAAGGTTCCACTTAGTTCTGGCACCCCACCAGCGCCCATCATGGGATCAGCCGAGCGCGCTTTGTGCGTAAAGAGGCAAAACAGATCTAACCCGATGACGTTAACATGCTGGATCCGAGGGCGAATCTTCGAGATAATTCCAAGTTCCTCCTCACTGCCACTTACGAAGTACAAATGATCCGTGACCTTGCACCCGATAACCCGGTGTAATACATACTATGTACACAGTAGCTGTGGTTGATAATGTATGCAGTATCCGTAAGTTTCCGGTCATCGAGTAAAAGTCCCCACGTGCCGAGTACTCCGTACATTACTAAAGACTACAGTAGTGGGAAAGCCAAACCCCGTACCAAGCTGCGACATTTGTGCGTGCTGCAACCATGAAAAGATGCATGATGCTCGCTCGACCTTCCCCACCCGCGCCGAAGAGACTTTCAGGGCCCAGCCAGGCGATGAATCTAGTCTACGAACATGCGCCTGTCATGCCATAGTAGCGTATGCCTTAGCTAATGAGTTGAGCGTTTTGTGCCGTAGTGATCCCTGCACGGTGCTGCACCTTGCGTTCTCGCCCTACTTTAATTCTTTAAGTATTTGCCCATGCATGTGCAAAGTGCAAACCACGACCCGTTCCTCTTCCTTTCCGTAGGTGACGACCCCAAGTGCCACCATTACTGTTATCGTTTGTTGGTCAAGTGATACGTGCCTGCCAACTTCCTCACTCACCATCATCATGGGTGACACCGACGATGCCCGCAAGCCTCTGCTTGCCGGCGCTTCTCAACCTTCAGGTCATCCACAGAGCTACTCTGCTTGCCTCCCTCCCAGCGCAAGCTCGTCTCTCAGAATATCTTCAAGAAACAGCCGTACCAGTTTGGATCCTTCCATGCCGCCCAACTCACTATCTACTCGGTCCTCGATGACTGTCCTCGACGACCCTCGTCGCACATGGAAGGCCACCTTCGCTATCGGCGGCATGACCTGCGCCAGCTGCTCCAACGCCATCACCAAGGCCCTGCAGAAGAACAATTGGGTCACCAGAGTCCAAGTCAATCTCGTCACTAGCAGCGCAGAAGTCGACATGGCCGACAAGGACCGGGCGCCTCAGGTCATGGAGATTATCGAGGATTTGGGATACGAGGCCCGCCTGGAGGAGGTCGTCGACGCCGCGGGTGCGCCGCAGACTCAGGAGCGGACAGTCAGCATCCACATCGAGGGGCTCTACTGTGGCCACTGCCCGGCCGTGATCGTTGGCAGCCTCGCGGGTCTGCCGCTCAACATCGGCTTCCGGCCCACCCCATCCAACCCGATACTCACCATAACGTATGTCCCCGACGTCCCCAAGGTATCGATACGCCGGATACTGGCAGCTATTGAAGCTGCCGATCCTTCTTTCAAACCCACTATCTACCACCCGCCCACATTGGAGCAGATGTCCAGACGTTTTCAGGCCCAGCATCGTACCCAGCTACTCTACCGAGCACTGGGCACACTGGTTGTTTCGATACCCACTTTCGTCATTGGTATTGTCTATATGAGTTTGGTCCCCGGCGACAACACCTCGAAAGAATATCTCATGTCTCCATGGGTTTCTGGAATCAGTCGAGCCCAAATAGCTCTATTTATATTGGCCACGCCCATCTACTTTTTCGCCGCCGACGTCTTCCACAGAAAGGCACTCAAAGAAATATACTCGCTGTGGAAACCGGGAAGCCAGACGCCAGTCCTGAAACGCTTCTACCGCTTCGGCAGCATGAATATGCTCATGTCTTTAGGCACGACAATCGCATACGTATCTTCACTGTGCCAGCTCATTGCTGCAGGTGTCAATAAACCGAAGCAGATCGACGACATCAACTTCTACTTCGACTCGGTGGTATTTTTGACATTGTTCCTTCTCGTCGGCAGACTTATCGAAATGTACAGCAAGTCAAAGACAGGAGACGCAATCGAAGCACTCGGCAAGCTCCGCCCTTCGACCGCAATCCTAGTCGAAGGGACCATGGATGGAGAAGCAGATCGGGTCATTCAGGCGGACCTCTTGGAGGTCGGAGACAAGGTCCGGGTACCCCACGGCTCTTCACCCCCTTGCGATGGTAAGATCGTCGAAGGCACAACCAAATTCGACGAGTCCAGCCTGACGGGTGAATCGCGCCTCGTCAGCAAGGCACCGGGCGACCAGGTCTTCTCCGGAACTGTAAACAAGGACGGCCCCATCCTCGTGCAGATCACCGGAGCAGCAGGACGATCCATGCTGGATCAGATAGTCAAGGTGGTACGGGAGGGACAGACGAAACGGGCACCCATGGAGAAGAGCGCGGATCAGCTTACCGCGTACTTTGTGCCGGCGGTCACGCTGATTGCAATTGTCACCTGCCTCGTCTGGCTCATACTTGGAGAGTCGGGTGTACTCCCGAAGGACTGGCGCGATGGCACGTCCGGTGGTTGGGCAGCCTTCTCTCTACAATTCGCCATCTCCGTTTTCGTCGTTGCTTGCCCTTGTGGACTTGGCCTAGCAGCCCCAACCGCCATATTCGTAGGCGGAGGACTTGCTGCCAAATTTGGAATATTGGTGAAGGGCGGCGGCGAGGCGTTTGAGAAGGCTAGCAATATCGATTGCGTGGTGTTCGACAAGACCGGGACGTTGACGACTGGTGGTGAGCCGACAATCACGGATTCGCTGGTCTACCCTGGTCAGGACGCCGTCGAGAAATCGCAATCAAATACGCTGTTGGCTGTCCTGCGCGCTGTCGAGGAAAACAGCAGTCATCCCATTGCCAAGGCGATCGTTGCTCATTGTCAGAACGAAAGCGACCAAAGAGTGGAAGTCATCGACGTCGAGGAAATTCCAGGCAGAGGGCTGAAAGCTACCTATGTGGGCAAGGGAAACCAGGGGTTCAGTATCATTGTTGGTAACGAGGCCCTTCTGCGAGAATATCATGTTTCCATTGCTGCCGGCGTGGCGAGCCAATTCCAGAGCTGGCAGCGGGAAGCTAAGTCGGTCGCACTTGTAGCAACCACCGAGTCATTTTCTGGGGGCGTCGGTCCCAACAGGATTTGGACTCTCGCAGCCGCCTTTGCCATCTCAGACTCCATTCGACCAGAAACTACCGCCGTCATCCGAACGCTTCGATCACGTGGAACAGAGGTGTGGATGCTCTCGGGCGACAATATCAGCACGGCGCGGGCGGTCGCTCTGCAAGTGGGAATACCCGAGACGAATATCATCGCAGAGGTGCTCCCGGCGGAGAAGGCATCAAAGATCAAGTTTCTGCAGTCAACACTCAAGGCTCGGAGTGGACGAAACTCGGAGTCAACTAGCAAACGTGCTCAGATCGCCATGGTCGGAGACGGCATCAACGATGCGCCAGCGCTGGCCATGGCAGACATTGGTATAGCTATTGGCTCGGGATCCGACGTGGCCATATCATCGGCAGATTTCGTGCTAGTCAAGAGTGACCTACGCAGTGTCGTCACGTTACTTGATTTGAGCAAAACAGTCTTCCAGCGCATCCAGCTGAACTTTGCATGGGCGTTCGTATACAACCTGGCGGCCGTACCATTTGCCGCAGGCTGTCTGTATGCCGTTCGGACAAGCGATGGCGGACATGTCAGGTTGGCCCCCGAGTGGGCTAGTCTGGCGATGGCGCTAAGCAGTATCAGTGTGGTGTTGAGCAGTCTGGCGCTGCGTAGCAGTATACCATGGGTTGGGTTCAAGGAGAAACGAATAACGGTGGACGCGGAGTGACGCGCTGGATGATCCGATGGAATCATAGTTTTTGGGGTTTTGAGGATAAGGTAGAGAGACTCAGAGAGGTAACTACCCTTACGACCTTAGCTTACAAGTATCACGTTTCGACAAATTGCTCTCTTGACCGCTCTCGATGCTCCAACAAAAGTGCACGTGGTAGACGGAAGCCCGGTTTCTCAATTACGGCGGTGGACTCTGATTGGCTTCGTAAGACTGTGGCATCGAACCGCTTTTGGTTACGCCAACTGCATTGAATTGCATGTGAGGGAGGCCTCGGACACGACGAAGTCCAGACTCCTGATGATGCCATGGGCGGTGAAAGCCGCAAATCTGTTGGAATATCTACTACGGAGAATGTCGAAAATACTGACTCGAGTTGGTTACTTCCAAGGCATACAGGCTGACAGCGCCGGCTTTTTGAGGGTCCAAAGAAAGAGCGGGACGCGAAGACCGATTTGACACTCGATAGCCAGATGGTGGTCCCCTGTTTTCGGGATACGGGCGACGTGGGCATCGAGCGTATGAGACAGGGTACCCCCTGGTCTCCAATCGCAGGACAGGGAAATAGACGTTGCATAGCTGGCTTTTACGGGTCCGATGATATTACTAATGCTTGCGAGGATCTGGGAACGGTTCATGGTGGCGACTAATACGCAACGGTCCCGGGGCTGGAGTTACAGGACGAACGACAAGAAAAGATGAATCTGCGAAATTGCCAGCCTCGGCGTAAGCTGGTCAATGACTATTCGTTTGATACTCCTCGGTAAGTACCTTGGCATTGGCGCGCAATGGACCGATGGTGATCGGGAAAACGATCGGAAAGATGATCGTGGATTCGTGCCTGATTCGGGTTGGTTAGGCGCTCGGGCCTCTGGACCCTGCTGGTAACCCACCAACGCTAGCAATCTAGCCAGACCTGACCAGACTTGAAGTAGCACGCATCACTCCACTCCAGTCAATCGTTACCGCATTCTGACGCAACAACGGGCCTGCAACAGCCAAGGAAGGTGAGAGTCTGGCACCTCTGCGATGGGCAAAAAGTCACCCGGTGTATCCCTGGACTCAGCGGCCGTTGAAACCGGCGCCGACCCTATGGGATGAACTGCTGGAGGGGCTGCTCGGAGGAACCGAGATAAAATACAAATCAAAAACCCCATTCCATCTTTCCCATCTTTCCTATCTGTTTGCGATAGTTGCCCACCCAGCCACCCACAACTTGACCACAGAAGCGAGGAGCAGCAAATAGGTAATCTACTTACCTACGGCCAACACACATCCTTTCCCATCATGTCGATGGCATGATCTTGCTCGCACAACCGCAAGCGAACGAGCCACGACGAAGACGACGACGGCGACGACGACGGCGACGATCAGCCCCTTCTTGATTACGCAGCGTATCCGATGGCTATGGCCGTCTCCGGCACAGCCTTCACATATGTTGGCCGTGAGGAGGAACGTAGACGGAAGCGCGAGGTCCACCAAGAACATCAACGAGAGCGCGAGGTCCAGCGCTATTATCAGACGTGGCTGGCTGCCCAGGGCTCTTCGCTAAACGTTGCGCTGCACGTCGAAAGTCTCGCCCAGGCCGACCTCCAAGAAAATGGCTACAAGCCAATGCCATCGCAAGACAAGGCGCTCACGGCATTCGCGCAGCTAGCCGTTCTGCGCCTGAATGTCAAGCGAGGCATGGTCTCGCTCATCGACGGCACGTCCCAGTATATCCTCGCCGAGGCCACGCACAGCATCGCGCTTGGCGAATTCTCAAAGGCCAAGGGAGACTATCGACCTGCTCCGGCCCGTGCCGTTAATTCAACTGCGCCTCGAAACGATCATGTCTCTGACGACAATACCAAGGGAGGCGACTACTTTCCGGACAGTGATCTATGGTGTAGGTACCCTGTTTGCGATGACTGTACTCGCAACTAATCTTCACTGTTAGTGGGAAGCACCATTCTGTCTCGCCGCGATGCCGTCTGCGAGCACAGCTTCACCAACACATGCACCGCCCGCGACCCCGATGGAAGTACTTACAGCACCACTGGCCTCATCGTCTCCGATATGCGTCTCGACTCGCGTTTCCAAGACAGACCGTACGTGCTGTCTGAGCCTGGCGTTCGTTTCTATGCCGGTGTGCCCATCGTGTCGCCTAGTGGCCATAGGATCGGCGTATACGCTGTGTCTAGCGAAAAGCCCCGCCACGGGTTGACAATCGAGGAGCTACAGTTTATGCAGGGCGTGGCACAGGCTGTCATGGACCATCTCGAGTGGGCCCGGGATCGCGTCGACAGATTCAAAGGCGAGCGTATAGTGCGCGGACTGGCCTCGTTCATCGAGGGTTCTGCAACCCTGGGCGGAGGCGACAAGGACGATGTGCCCGAGCCTGGGGCTCGAAGACCACCTCCACCGATAAACCTCGAGGCGAGGGTTCCGTTGGCGAGGGCTAACGCTCATAGTCGAACCCGCGACCCCGAGACACCATCCGCACCCAAATCAGCAACCAGCACCTCGGATGAAGCCGCCTCGGTTCCACCCAGCCAGAATCGGGCGATCCAGTCAAAGCCGTCCGATCTGAATACCATGTTTAAGCGGGCAACCGATATATTGCGACAGTCCACACTAGCAGACGGTGTTGTCCTTTTCGGTGCCACTGCCGGAAGCTCGAGACAGATTGCCAGAATGATGAAGGCAGGTGGGATGCAGCAGTCCGATGAGAGTGACTTCTCCCTTGGCTCCGAGGGCTATGGCTTTGATAGCTCCGACTCCGATACCACACCGTCAGGGAGGCCCTGTAAGATACTGGCGTACTCGCTCGCCGATGAGAAGGCACGTGCCGATATCGAACATGGCTCAGCCCTGACGCTGGGAACGCTTGAGAGATATTTTACCCTCTTCCCTAGAGGCAAAGCCTTCTCATTTACAACCGAGGGCACCGGCATAGCCTCCGAAGACGAAAGCGCAAGCGATCGAGAGACAGTTTCAGATACTCCTGCTTCCGAAGAACTCGGTAGTTCTGATAATGGGAAACGCAAGGCGCGCAGGCGAAGGAGAGCCAGGATAGACCACAAGGAGCTACTCAAGAAAATCCCTGGAGCCAAAGCAGTTGTTTTCCTGCCGCTATACGACTATTCCGAGGATCGTCTCGCCGGAGGATGCTTCTTGTGGACGTCAGTGACTGGCCGCATGATGAACCTGGACAAGGATCTATCGTACCTACGGGCATTTGGTAGCAGCATCATGAGTGAAGCAGGCAGGATCAACACGCAAAAGAACGAATCCGCTAAGACGACCTTCATCGCCAGCATGAGCCACGAGCTGCGCAGCCCCCTCCACGGCATCCTCGGTGCTGCCGAGTTCTTGGTCGACACGTCTACAGATTCGTATCAGTCGGGCCTCATTCATTCCATATCCACCTGCGGAAAGACACTCCTCGACACATTGAACCATGTTCTGGACTACAGCAAGATCAACAGGTTGGGCCGGTCCCAAATGAGGATGAACGTCAAACAGAAGAGACTTATCAACCTTGCGTCGGATTCGTCGCTCGAGAGCCTCAATATGATAGCCGCCGTGGACCTTGCCGTTCTAGTCGAGGAGGTAGTAGATGCCGTCACTGCTGGCCACACCTTCAAGCTCCCCAGAGGAGTGTTGCTGAATCGCCCCCAGGCCCCGATGAAGCCCTTGACTGACTCTCTGTCGTCTGGCAGCACAAAAGCAACCGAAGGCCCGGTATCTGTCTTGCTGGATATCTGCCCGAAGAGCTCTTGGATGGTGAAGACACAACCCGGCGCGATTCGCAGAATCATCATGAACCTGCTTGGCAATGCTTTGAAATATACACCGGCGGGTTTCGTCTTGATTTCGCTTCGAGCAGAACCGAACGTACAGAGAGCAAATATCGATGTGATTATACGTGTTGTTGACAGCGGAAAGGGAATGTCGGAGGAGTTCCAGCGGGATCGGCTTTTCGTCCCTTTCAGTCAGGAAGACTCTTTCCAGCCAGGCACTGGTCTTGGTCTTAGCATTGTCAAGCAGATCGTTGACTCGCTTGGCGGAACGATCGAAGTGGAATCCGAACTGGGCAAGGGGACAGAGATTGAGGTCCGCCTGAGCTTAGCGCATGTCACAGACAGCGAATCACTTCAAGCCGACACAGAGATGCAATCCGTCGCGGACAAAACGAAAGGGCTGCATCTCGAGTTGCTGGACATCGAGTCTGGCCAACTGGCGGCGGGGCCCATTACCCATAAGGTCCGCAAGCTGAATGAGACCCTGACCAGCACCTTTTCCGATTGGTTCAAGGTCAAGGTCACCAAGGAGAACGTGGCGAAACCCTCAGAGGCCGACCTCTACCTGTACTGCGAACCGCCGTCGGTGCAATCTCTACACTTACGCTTCAAGGACACAAAATTGCTACCGCCTCGTAACAGAAGCATACCTGTCATCATCGTTTGCTTGAATACACAAGAAGCGATCAAGATTTCACAAAACCAGTCGAAAGTTTTGCAGGATTTCGGAAGGATTGTCGAAGTCATCCCCCAGCCGTAAGTCCTTTCTTCCACTTGGGTAAGCGCACACGTGGTACTGACTTCGTAACAAGGTGCGGACCCAGGAAACTGGCTAGAGTTCTCGGCCAGTGTCTCAGACGGCAAGAGGAAATGGCGAAGCAAGAGCGCATCATTGAAGTAAAAATCGCGACGGATATCGACCACCTCGAGAAGAAAGAACCACTCTCAATTATAATCCGCGCAGTTACCGACCTGGCATCACCTCCGCCCCTCGATCCGGCTACACCCATGTTGCAGGCAACAACGTTGGCCAAAGTGTCTGAGGACAAGCTACACGTGCTCCTTGTGGACGACAACCACATCAACCTGCAGTTGCTTGTCATGTTCATGAAGAAACACAACTTTACGTACGAGGAGGCGGAAAACGGACAAGAAGCCCTGGATAGATACAAGAACGCCTGCCTCCCTGGCCCGGAGGCTAGCGAGCCTGCCCATCCTTTCGACTACGTCCTGATGGATATCAGTATGCCGGTGATGAACGGTATAGAGTCAACCAGGCATATACGGGAGTTTGAGCGCGAGCACAACCTGCACCGGACGAATGTCATCGCCCTGACGGGTCTGGCCAGTAGCATCGCACAGCGAGATGCGAAGTCGGCGGGCGTTGACGTCTTTTTGCCCAAGGTACGATTTCATTTCGGATCTAGTTTCTGTTGATGCAAGTCGAGACTGACGATGGACACTAGCCTGTTCGCTTTGCCGAGTTGAAAAAGCTGCTGATAGCCAAGTAAGGCGCGGAAACAAAGTAATGTGCCAGCGAGTGAGGCGGCGTGTTAATATTAATTGTTGGGGAGTGGTGTGTAGCAGCATTATGACTGGATGGCGCTTTTCCCGGGACATGTACGGTGCATCGTTTAGCAGAGTATAAAGGTATTTTGCGGGCGCGACGGGTTGGATGGGAGCGATGGTGCATGGGCGTATGCTGCATAGCGGGCACGAGCAGGGCATGAGCAGGGACTATCCGGGACGTCTTGGTGGCAATTCCGACCAAGTAGAGTCCATGATCGCGAAGACACGTGGTCCGGTGTCTCGATGCTGAGCTGGGATTGCCCTTTTGCATCACTTTCTTGTATCGACATGCATGCAGCGAATCGGAAGGTTGACTGATACGCTTGACGTAGGAGTTCCGGCTAATCGTATAACATGGTTTAGACAAGGGGGGCGACTGAACCCCTGGGCTGACTGGGCAGTGGACACGGGAAAATGGCATGGACGGGATGCAACCTCCATGGGTGTTATAGTATTGCTTGGCTGGCATGACGACAGACAATCTAAATACAGTGGAAGGAGGTGTAGCGAGGTATCGAGCCGCAGCAGAGCAAATGATGTTGGATTTATTCATTGCGCGAGAGCGAAACTAAGTATTGATGGCGATGGATCACCCTGATCTATTTGATGCGAGACATGCCTCAAGAAATTGTGCCCTCTCATAATTGCAACCGATTCCACGCTTTCTCCCTCGATGCTGGTGCCCGTCGCACACACAGAAATGGCATTTGATCGTGAGAAAGGATACCTTCGCCCAAACTGTTAAGAACGTGTTATCCCATATACCATCACCAAAGACTAGCCGGCCTTGACCCAAAATAAATAGAAATGTTAGGAATGTTCAGCACGCGTGCCGTTCGTAGTCTCTTGTTTCGTCTCGATAAGAGCCCAATGCGTCATCGAGACGAAGGGAAATGCCGAGTACGGGAAGGAGTCGAAAGAAATAGATTGCGCAAAGGAGATAACGAAGCCTGCAGCCTCCCCTAGAGCGACAAGCGCCACGTTCCTTATAGCTGAAGGAGGCAGCCCGTAAGAGCCCATGACAAGAGAGGCCGCTGGACACCAGATGTAGGGCCACCAAGATGTCGCTGCAGAATGCCTGGAAAACGCATCGTCTACCGTAGAAGCTGATACGGCCGTGTGCTGAAGGGTTTCGAGAATATCGCTCGTAGTATCTCTTGCCTGGTGCAAGAGCTGAGTATGTTCATCGTATCTGCTGGATAGGTCACTCGTCAGAGCCATCAGGCGTCCCATCCCCTGCTCCAAATTGCTTTGCCGGTGATCAAGTTCGGCTGTTTGGAAACGGGATAGCTCCTAGTCAGCGTTAGCCTGGTTAATGTCACACAGTTAACGGAAGTGAGCGTACTATTTGATTCTGTAGTGCAGATGCAGATGCCGCAGCCGCAGCCATGACTGACATCACTGAAGCCATGCCAGACTCTGCATTGCGATTCGCCAATTGCAACGAGTTTTCATGTGCGGATGCGAGTTCATTATTAGTTGCCATCATGGTCTGCACCATAACCTTGAGCATTGTCTGGAGATTAGCGGCATTATCAATACCCGAGTTGACCGCATCCGTAGATTTCTATTGTCGCGTCAGTGAAAAGTGTTGCTTGTGAAAGAACGAGGTTTATTTACCCTGAGCGCCATTGCCAAGTTTCCTGAGATCAAGCCCTCGAGACCGCCGAGTCCATTCTGCAAGTTGTCCAACTGAGGCGAAAGGCTGTCGATACGATCCGAAGTCATCTGAGCCCTTCGTTCGAAATCGGCCATGCGCTGATCGACCTTCCCATCAAAATCATCTGCCAAATTGCCCATGATCTTTGCCAGACGCTGAAAGATGAGGATGTTTTGGGCTGTGAACAGTCAGCAAATATCAGGCGGAGACAGGGTATTCCCTACACCTCTCGTTGTCAGCTCTGGCGGCTTCGCAAAACCTCAAGGCCTTGTGGCGGTAGCTGATCCAGGTATTCCAAGCCGAGTCCGAGACGCTCAATCCCGAAAGACAGTTGTCAATCTCTCTTGAAGTGACATGTAGGTGAGCGGAGCCCTGGAGTGCCAGTTGACTCAGCGCGGCCTCTCGAAAAGAGCCACATTCCTTTGGTATCACGAACCGGCCTCTCTCTAGGTCACATATTGCCAAGCTTGCTGCATATGCATCGACGAAATCCCGGATTTGACGGCCGCTGTCGGTGAGAATGGTAGCCTCATCCTTTCCCTCCAGTAGCTGGCAGTTGTTAACCAAGAGTCGGGCAGCGGTCTGATGGCACATGGGTTCTGACTCGAGTTCCTTCAGCTCCTGCAGTGCCAACTCGTACGATGTTACTGGATGGGAGCCTGTCTGGAGGAGCTGCGATGCGCTTTGACTGGATTGCAAGGCCATGCGGTCTTGAGGTATCTGTGATTTCGATCTTGCGATATCCCCCCCAGTAGAAACCCGATGCCAACCCTACGTGCACGACAAGTAGCAAGGTGATGATGCCCGTCCAAGCTGTCATCGTAGATGGCAAAGAATTCATGATAGTCGTCCCGTAGGTCTCATGGCCCAATGGGAGGTGGAGGCAAGGGAGGAAAAAAGAAATTTGATTTCGACTGGGAAATAACGAAGGCAGCAGAATGACGGGGAAAGGGCGTTAGGATGGTGTTTGTGGGTGGAAAGGAAAGGAAGTCGACGACAGCCTAGGGATTGCGTGTCGGGGTCGGAGTCAGAGGAAAGAGGCTGAATGTGGTCCTCGAGGCTCGTAGATTTAAATGCAGGCGCTGGTCACTTGCAGTTTCTCGACACGATGTTTCAAGCCGAGCAATTTGGGTTGTTCTTGCCTCTGGGCTCCTTCCTGCCTGTCGATTAGTTTAATAAACGACAAACGAGGTTTGAGCTTTAGTGCATCCTGTGCATCGGACATCCTGTGCAGCTGCCAGCAATTGATCTCATCTAGCATGTGGGGAAAATACAGCGACTTCATACACTCGGATCATAGGATTGATTACTCGAACAGCCTTGGAATGGATGGTTATCCCATTGGGTGTGGCACAAGTGCTTGCTGATGTGTCATGTATCTTGGTTCAAGCACCGCGCGTTCCAGGGCGCGCTGGGCGGCTTGAAATGTCTTAAGATAGTGGGCCCTCTCGCACCTTCCTTTCGCGGAGTCACATGACCCAATCAATCAATGGCCGGCAATTTTCAGACCTCCAACTGCTGTCTCCATCTCGAACTTCCACCAGGCCAGTCAACGACGACGACGACACACTTTACCGTCGACCAATTCCTCGCCACAATGCTGGCCCCAAGTCGAGGCCGGGTCCTTGAAAAGGCTCTGCAAGCCTCAGCAGCCCGATCATCAACCAACGCCAGTGCAATCCCGAGCTTCTTACTTCCTGCCTTTCAATCGCCATCATCATCATCGCAGCAACGGCGCCCCTTCTCATCGACGCAACCCGCTGCCTCCAAACTGGGCCGAACCCCGATATCCGTCCCGCCCGGCGTCGACATCATCGTGGGGGAGCCCTTTGTTAAAAGGGACCCGACGACTTACCTGTGCATCGCCAAGCGCACCGTGACCGTCAAGGGGCCTCTGGGCTCGCTCGACCTCGAGATCCCGCCCTATCTTACCATCGCCCAGGATGCCGAGACGCGCAAGGCCATGCTCAGCATCCAGGACCGCGATTTGAAAGAACAGAAGGAGATGTGGGGCACGACGTGGGCATACCTCAACCGCCACATCATCGGTGTGTCCGAAGGGCACACGGCCATCCTGCGCTTGGTCGGCGTTGGGTACCGCGCCTCGATTGAGGAGAGGCCACTCAAGGCGACATATCCCGGTCAGAAGTTTGTGTGCCTGAAGCTCGGCTTCACCCACCCGGTCGAGGAGGCTGTGCCGTTGGGCATGAAGGCCAGCACGCCCCAGCCCACAAGAATACTGCTTGAGGGAATCAATCGCGAGGAGGTAATGACGTTTGCCGCGCAGTTGAGGAAGTGGAGGCGGCCGGAGCCGTATAAGGGAAAGGGCATCTTTGTGAATGACGAGACGATCAAGCTCAAGCAGAAAAAGATCAAATAGACGGATTGACGGTTTTTCTGCAGCGTATGGCCGGGCTGAGAGGGGTTTTGGTGTATCTGGAGAATTGTACATTATAGACACTGGCCGTCACGGTTGCAAGAATTGCCCAGCAGCTGTACTCGGAATTGTATTGTATGTATCCGTATACTGCACATCTCCGGCTACTTTTTGCCGAGAACTTCCTGCACGGCAGCCAATACCTGCGCGTGGCCAGCCGCCGGAGCAGCGACGACGCCCTTGTTTTTCGCCAGCGTCCTGCCGACGGTGAAGTCGAGTCTGTTGCCGTTGACATCCGTAACCTGGCCGCCGGCCTCTCTGACAATCAAGTCTCCCGCCGCATGGTCCCAAATCTTCTCCTGATAGGTTGCGCTGACGGGCAACCTCAGGTATATATCTCCGGCACCCCTGGCGACCGACGCGTACTTGGCCTGCGAATCCATGCGCACACTCGGGCTCGTAATACCGAGCTTCTTGGCGATGTCCGCCTGGTCGCCATGCGATGAATGTCCGGCCTCGACACTCTCGCAGAAAGTAGCATTGGCGATGTCCTTGATGGGCCGCATGTTGATTGCGCGCTCCTTGGTCAGTGCACCTATGCTCAACGGTCGGCTCGTGGCGCCCTGTCCCAGCACGGCCGAGAAAAGAACACCGCGGCCCTCGTCGTCGCTGGCGTCTTGTCCGATATCGGCAGTCAGGGGCGCAGCGTCGTCAATGGGCAGGTTGGGGCAGCCCAGCACGCCCACTGTGACCTCTCCATCCACCATCAGCGCGAGGCAGACTGCGTACTGACCACCGCGCAGGAAGCCCTTGGTGCCGTCGATGGGGTCGATGGCCCATATCCTTCCCTTGGCACCGCCGTTGCTCGCACCTTGGTCGAGGCGGGTGAGCATGTCATCCTCGCTCTTGAGCGGTCCACCCAGGATCTCCTCGGAAGCCAAGTCGTCGAGGGTGGTGGCCTTGACAAGGTCCCAGACGGTGGATCGGAGGGAGGCGTTCTCGCGCAGGTCCGAGGCCTCCTCCTCGGCAACGATCTCATCGGAAGGAAAGTTTGACTTGAGGGCCGCGATAATGAGGGCCTGAGCGCCAAAGTCGCCGATGGTGACGGGCGAGGCGTCGTCCTTGGAAAGGGTGCCCTTGGCCTTCTCGTGGAAGACGCGCTTGGTTAGGCGGGTGGCGCGCTGGACGGCTAGCAGAGCTATCTGGAGTTCTTTCTCGTAGTTGGCCATTTTGAGAGTAGTGCTTGTTGACGTTTTTGGTGTTCTTGTTGTTGTTATTGTTGTTGTTGGTGCGGTGGTGGTGGCGGTAGAAAGTGGCCGGAGGGGGCGATGGTGGGGGTGGAAGAAGAACTTAGATGCGATGAGAGGAGCCGCAGGCGGGGCAGGGCGCGGGCTAGGAAGAGGGACGCCAGGATGGGCAAGATGACGTAGAGAATCAGTCTTTTGACAGGTGGCTTCTTGGGGGCTATGATATGGGACATTGGTGGTTGTATTGTGCTGTTTAACCTTGACAGCGATTGATTGATCGACGGAGAGCCTATGACGAGGTTGGAGTTGATGAAGAAGCTGCTGCTGTAGCCTGTATCCGTACGGAAGCCGGTCATTGAACTTGTCTCGTCCCGTAACGTACGTGCCCGCTACTGGCCACTGCACTGGGGGCCCAAGCTCCCTTCCCGAGGAATGCTGCAAGGGCCTCTCCTCGTCGCCCCTCCGACGGGCAAGGGTCCAGGAAGTACGTACTCTCTGCACACGGACGGGAGAGCTAACTAACTTAGTCCACTAGCTAAACAAAGAGAAGACGCACCTAACTTAGTCGTCTAACTTAACTATATCCGTACTCGTCCTTTCATCTGGTCACTCTTGCGACGCAACCACTACGCCAAGCTAGCTCGTTCCTCACCACACAGTTCGAAGCATTCTACCGTCCGTCTCCTCGCGAGTCAAGCGTTTGTTTCGCAGTCGCATCAAGTTTCCTCTTTGCTCTTGGTTCGAGTCGTGTATGGTTCGACCGTCTTTGTTAGTCTTCGCGACATCCTTTCCGAGAAGAGCCAACGGCGACAAAGTGAGACAAGCCGCTCTTGGTGCCTCGACCAGCCACCACCCATCATGGCCATGAATGCGACCAAACGCAAGTTCAACTCGTTGATCCAGGGACTCGGTTCGCGGTCCGCACCACAGACGCCTAGCGCAGAGGATGTCGCCTTTGATTTAGCCGGCATCAACAGCGACCCCGTCGACCCTCCCGTCTCGCCCCTACACCGCGTTTCCACAAACACATCGGCGACCAGTACAACCAAGCCCCGCGCTCCCATATCGGCCCTGACGGCGGAACTGCTCTCGAAGCGGCGCCGGACGGGAGTCCCAGGAACGATCTCGGGCGACATGAATTCACCTAGCACCATCAGAACCATCGTCTCCAACGTAACAGTCAAGACATGGATTCCCGGAGGCACCGAGGCGTTGCAAGGGGCAGGGGTGCCGCGTTACTGTCCTGGCGATCGCGACCAGCTCATACGTCGCCTGGGAACGTTTCAAGAGCTGACGGAGTGGACGCCCAAGCCGGACCAGGTCAATGAGATCGAATGGGCCAAGCGCGGATGGGTCTGTCGGGCCAAAGAGACGGTGCAGTGCACGCTGTGTCGCAAGGAGTTGGTGGTGAAGACGAACAAGCGGGAGGAAGGAGGCAAAGAGGTTTTGGTGCAACGAGGTTCTGACATCGAGGAGGCACTTGTCAAGAAGTTCGCCGAGCTCATCGTCGAGGCCCATCAGGAGGATTGTCTATGGAGGAAACGGGCTTGCGACGGTACGTTGAAGCTGCGAGACCGGAGATGTACGATGCTTGACTAATATCAACGACAGACTCGCTCCTCCGACTGAGCAGCCTCACCACCCCTCGAGTCGCCCTGGTCTCACTCCGCGAGCGCTACGACGAGCTCTGCTCTCGGCCGGCCTTCCTCCCCTACGAGTTCAACCTTCGCATTCCAGCGTCACTATCCCTCGAGACGATCTGTTCACAGCTGCCGCCCAATTTCTTCACCGACCCCCCTCCGCCATCTACGAATCCACCAGCGTCCAAGCCAAATCTTGTCGCCCTCACGCTCGCTCTGGCAGGCTGGCAGGGTCTCACGAACCCGCGCATAGGCCCCGTACCCAACTCGGCTTCGTGCGCAACCTGCCTCCGGCGCTTGGGGCTTTGGATGTTCAAGAGCCGCGAGGTCGACCCTGACACCAACGAGATACTGGTGCCCGCACCCATGGATCATCTCGATCCTATCCGCGAGCATCGGTTCTTCTGTCCCTGGCGTGATGCGTCGGCGCAGCGCAATCCGGGCAGCAAAGCAGCCGATACGGAGAACAAGACGGCGTTTGAAGTCTTGACTCTGACGATACGGAACTCGGCCTACCTGCGTGGTGGACCGAAAGCGACCAGCGGCAAGAAGAATGGCTTCATGACACCGGGCCACGGGCGCAGTAAGAGCGCGTACGTGGGCCCCAGCACACCCACGCCTTCTCACTACACATCATCGCCATTGAGGCGTCCGGGTAGCTCGGGGGCTGCTCAGGCACCAACATCCGAGCAAGACCAGTCAATACAGGACCTCGGCCTAGACTTGGGAGACGAAAAAGGCACGGTTGACGACGAGGCAGAGCGCGAGGTCGAGAATAAGCAGCGTTGGGCAAGATTGAGGAGGGTAAAGAGTCTATTTGAACCCAAGAGTGGAAAGAGACTGAGCAAACTAGGTGGCAGCCGCCCTGGTACGTCGGGTAGTCGGGCAGAGACGGTACGGAGGGATTCGATGGCGAGTGGGAAGGATGTTGGAGTCAATGAGGTGGAAGCGTGAGGCAATCAAGCCTCGCTGGCGGGAGGATGGCATGCAGGCGTCCGTGATTCTTTCGAGTCATGCAGATCTTTTTGGAGCATGTCATATCTCTCTCCGTCGTGTATCAAAATTGGATCGATTGAAGTGCAGCACTTGGAAGCTAGGGTTCTATGTATGGGGTCAAAGGTTGTAACTTATGGGAATCAGTAATGTTAATTAGAAGACGACTGTTCCTTCGTGGGCGTCTGGTTTATTGTGGCTGGGCAGTGGCCGATTTCGCAAGTTGGCCTGTTCACGAGAGAGCTACCTATCCTTACCGTTACAAGCGCTTTCAATTTTCATAAATTGACAAAGAACGCGCGTCGTGATGAGTCGCGGTGAGTCTATCAAGATGGCGAATGTCCCAGGAGGTACATCATGCCGGCCTTTCCTTATACCTTGAGATCGTCCCCGAGCAGCGTGGTTTCCCTCGTGATCTCGGAGTCGTCCTCGCCGAGCTCGCGGCCAACGGCGTCATGAGTGGCGTCCCATTGCCCGACCTCTGCCTCGGGGACCTTGACGATACTGTGCGTCAGGGCGCCGTTGTCCAGGACCACGACCGTCTGCCGAACCTGATACTTGCCGAGCCTCGGAAGGATACAGATCCAAGCGACGTAGTAGAGACCGCAACTGATGATTCTGTGTACAGAAGAAGGAGAAAAACGGCTGGTCAGTCGAGAGCAAGGAAAACAAACAAATAGATGCCGGGGAGAGGGGGGGGGCGTTTGGCCACTTACATCCCGACGCCCGTCGCGACGTAGGTGCCGTACCAGAAGGAGACATCCCCCGCATAAGGGCCGTCCTCGGGCGGGTACCACGGCATGACGAGCATGTAGACGTTGACGAGGATGTTGAAGACGAGCGCGGCGTCCCAGGCGCGAAAGCTCGGGCGCGGAAGGCCGAGCCGGTGTCTTCTCCAGCGGACAAAGTAGATGCCGACGGCCGTGCAGGCTTTGAAGAACACGCTCGGGTAGGACGAGAGATCGATGACTTGAGAGTGATTGGTTCTTGTCAGTGTACGGGGCCTCGAGTTCCGAGAGAGAGAGAGAGAGAGAGAGAGAGAGAGAGGGAGAGAGAGAGGGAGAGAGGGAGGGAGAGAGAGAGAAAGAGAGAGTGGCGATCGAGGAGGGAGGGAAGGGGTTCCTCCTTACTAAAGTTGAAAGCATCGCCCGCCGGCGGCGTGAGGATCATGACGACGGTGACCAACCAAGCAAAGAGGCATGGGCCCATCGGGGTGCCAAAGGGCTTTGTGGAAGACCAGAAGCGTGGCCAGGGGAGGACGCCTTGCCTGCAGGTAGGTGGTTAGTTTAGCCACACCCGAATAGGCACCATCGCAGGTACGAGAGACGGTGAGACCGTCTGCTCGCTTTTTTCTTTTTCTTTCTCACCTCCCGCACTCCCGGATCATGCGCGACAGTCCTATCGTCTCCGCGAGCAGGTTTCCAAAGGAGCTGAGCGAGATCAAGAGGTTCAGCCCCCGGACGGCGCCGGAGGAGCCAAACACCTTGGTGAAGAAGAGGCCGGCCGGGCTGAGCTTCGCCGCCGCCAACTCGGCCTTGGGGACTGTATCCTCGCGTGTTAGCGCGGCAGGGCAGGGCAGGACAGGGCAGGACAGGGCAGGACGGGGGGGCAGGACGGGGGCAGGACAGGACGGGATGCTGTGCAGTTGTGTGGCCGAGGACCGAGGACCTAGCACGTACCGGCGGCAAAGTAGGCAATGTTGGTCAACATGTAGAGAACCGCGACGGCGGTCAGAGAAAAGAAGGAGTAGATCCGGATCGTCTTGACGGGGTTCTAGACGGGGGCGACGAGGTGAGCATGATCCGTCGTCGGCTCCGAGAAGTCGGAACTCCTCGGGCAGGCGATCTTGTCTCGTACCTTGACTTCGTTGACCACGTTGAAGGCGTTCTCGAAGCCTGCATAGGAGAATATGATCCTGAGCAGCGCGTTGGTCATCCCATAAGGAGTCGTCTTTCCCTCAAAGGCGTCTTCAAAGTTGGCATGGGGATCCGGGACGCTGGTGCGCCCGCTGAGGACAACCCACCCCGTGATGGAGATGAAGAGCAGCGTCGCTACTTTGACGAAGCCGATGCCGTTGGACAGGTAGAAGGAGTACTTGGTATGGAATATCACGCCTGGGTTGGTCTTCTGTCAGTGCCGACTCGACATGATGGCTCGGTTTCGGGGAAGACTTCACAAAGCGTGGCGACAGTGTAGCTGGCGACGGCCACCCCTTTCATCTGCCAGTCGGTGGGAGTGGCACCGCCGATTCGGAACAGATACTGAGACAGGACTGTACCCCGTTCGTTAGCAAGCATACCAGTCTCGAGTCTCGAGTCTCGAGTCTCGAGTCTCGAGTCTCGAGTCTCGAGTCTCGAGTCTCGACCCTCGACCCTCGACCCTCCCCGCTGTCTCGTATTACAGGCTAGAGGCTAGAGCGTACCGATAGTATTGCCGCTGCTAAAGGACAGAATCACGGTCTGAAAGGCAAAGGCCGTCGGGAACAGGAACCTGGGCCGGGGGTAGGCTTGTTCGAGGTAGACGACTTCGGACCCGGACCGGTTTGGAAAGTAGGACAGGTATTCGAGGTAGACGGCGAGACTGCTGCCGGCGATCAGGTAGCCGAGGGCCCAGTAGACGAGACTCAGGCCGACCGAGCCGGTGCCCGTGAGGACGCTCGACGCTTTGCCACACACACGCCAAGTTAGCGAGATGCCCGCTGGAGCCGCTGGAGCCGGAGGCCACACGACGTACGGGTGGAGAAAACACCAGTGCCAATCATCTTGCTCACGTTGAGGAAGACGATGGTGACGGGACCGGCCGAGTAGCCAAGGGGCGACGTGGTCTCGACCGGAGCGCCGTTCGCCTCCTGGTAAGCCACCCCCGAGCCATTGCCGGCTTTTTCCGTCACATAATTCATGCCGTCGTCGGATTCGCTCTCCTGGTTCGACTCCCGTCGACGAAACGGCCGGCGGAGGAAAGACATGGCCGTTTGTCAGTTTGATCCTTGGGCTGCAGATTACAAGAGTATAGTATATACCGTGTATCATATGGCAGAGCGCGCGCTTCCGTCGCAGACCTGATCTCGGCTCGTCGGCATAAAAGGTGCAGCCATCCCATACTTATAAGTTGTCTTCTTTATAAAGAGGGTTTCCAGAGCCCATCACCCGTCGGGGTCTGGAGACTGGGACTAGGACACCAGACACGCAGGACCACCGGCCTACCTTGCTGCAGATGCGTCAATCAAGCCATGCAAATGGGGGTACATCGTACAAGCAACCGACCGGCCTCATGCCCCCCTACGGAATATGATGCCTCGACCCTCGACGGGGTGGCATCATGTGCTGGGACTAGTTGGGCTGATCCCCGGTGGTCATGCAGGCAGGTAGGCGCATTGCAACCAATGCCCGGGGGATCCGGCAGTGGTCGAATAAGGCCGAAGGCCAAACGCTGATACGCCGAGACTCGAGTAGGGAATGGCATGCTCGCGTGTTGCTATCACGAAGGCGGGCGAGCCAACCAGAAGAGCCAAGACGTGCCCCCCACGTCCCGTTCCGGCCGTTGACACCACGGGTAGCCGGGGTGGCGACAGAGAGGAGAGGCCGAGAGGGGTTGGGGAGGTGGCAGCGCTCAGGAGTCAGGGGGAGTCGGTACGAGTCGTGTAGGCACGACCGAGTATAGACTTTTCCGGTTCGGTTTCTACTGTGTGCACAGAAAGTGAGGTGACTGGGAGACGGCCGTTTCCAAAGGACCGACTCTGGGAGATGTATCCGTAGATCTAATAGCAATAACCAATACCATGCTGGGAAACAACCCTACTGCCAGTGCGGAGTAAGAAGACTAAAGTTACTAAACCTATCACAACTATGATCAAGGTATAATTGACATTATCGTAACGACTAATTACAATACTAAAAAGTCTATCATAAATCGGACCGATAGGCTAATAGTGTGTACTATAGGTAGCAAAATGTAAAAATCTATAAAAGTCTCCACCAAGAGAAACGTCACGGGTATAAAGCTAGACGGCAGCAGTAAATTGTTTCTGTTAGACTATGGCTTACAATACATCACATTCACACCCATTCTATTCAGCAGTCCATTGAACCACCACTCCATCTACCTCAACAGACTAAAAACCCTCCCTGGATCAAAATGATATGATTATGGACGGACCCGGTGAGACTCGCCGCAATAATTAACCAACGTCCCTGTGTGCTTTGCGTGGGTGGCCGCGATTGGCATTGCGCCCAAGTGCACTCGGCCCCGTGGACCAGAGGCCGCCGGTTTGTTTCCTGACAAGGACACACAGCCAGAACGATGGTAAATGCCACAGAAGCATAGTTACACGGTAACGCTCAGCAGATTGAACCCCGAACTGTAGCCTTGCATGCATACCTCGCATACAACAAAAAGGTAACCAAGGCAAGGATAGTGTCCTGCCAGTACAGGCTGCTAGAGTTAAGAAGGACTGGGATTTGGAGTTATAGAGAGTTTGAAGGAGTAGAAAAGTAGTAGAAAACACCACGTCGGTCTCAACCCAAGTAGTCAGACTGCTATCAGACAACAGTTGTGCAGTTGTGTTTAATCATCGAGAGGTTGGCTTGTCTTAAAGTGGTATCAAATAGTAGTGATTGTGGCATTTTCTAGTCGTGACACCCCCCTCAGCCTTGTATGAAGCATCTGTGGACTCTTATAATTGCGACATTAATTGCAGACTCAAGTCCAATTTCTTCATACCATTTGTACATCCAGTAGACTCAATCTGTGTCGGATGTTACTGCTGGATTAAGCTACGGATTCCACCCTATGCTTTGACGACGCGCAAATATCAAATTCGTGTAGATCATCAGAAGGAAAAACAATGTATCCCAAAGATTTGCATCGTATTACTACAAAAGTTACCACGTACATGTACATGTACGCCTATCCTAACAAGGCAACTCCTTATCTGTATGCCATGTGTTCGGCTTCCCCCCAAACCACATGCCTAAGATGAGTTCATGTGAAAAGCAGGCCCCGAGCACTAGAAAACCATGGGTTTCTGGTGCGCGTGGCCAGTTTAGGAATGGTGTGTGGTTATACTCCTGGCGGGAGCAGCCATGCCAAGATACGAAATCGACAATACCCATACCAGGCCAAGACTATAGGGTTGCATCGCTTTGCCGGATTCGATGCTTGGTGTCAAGCAATGAAAATTGACAGCCTTGGCAGCTTCACATGTGAGTAGATGAGTTGTCGACTGCCGTCTCGGCTGCGATACGAGGTTCCTCTGCTGCTGTCAGGGCAGCCAGGCTTGTTGTGGACGGTGAACCGTGGTACGGTAGGTATATATATAATATGTGGTATGGGAGCAACCCGTCCAGGACCATCCAGTGTTCTGGCCGCTCCATCGCCAGCACAAACAACACTGCCGCGTCAACATTGAACAAGGGTGCCGCAAGAGTCTAGCTCGTACACCATGGCTTCCTTCAAGAGAATCGCCGCTTTCCTGGGACTTGTCCTCCCGGTGCTGGCCAGCCCCTTGGCGCGGACTGCGGAGGACGGCATCGACCCCGACAAGTACATCATTCGCGTCACGCCGGGCACCACGGGGACGGAGTTCGAGAGCCACCTGAACTGGGTCAACAACGTGCACAAGCGCAGTCTATCGCGCCGGAGCACCGCCGGCGTGGAACAGACCTTCGACTTTGGCAACTTCCGCGCCTACGCAGGGCAGTTTGACGCAGAGACGATTGCCGAGATCGGGAGGGACGGATATGCAAGTGGCCTCGGTTTCGTACGCTGCGTCTGGAAAAACTCGGCCAGCTAACTGGGGAGAATATTCTAGGTCGTCACCGTCGAGCCGGACCGGCTGGTCCAGCTGACATCCATGGTCACGCAGACCAACGCCACCTGGGGCATCTCCAGCCTTTCGGCGACGGCGCCCTTGCCGGACAACACCAACACCGGCCGCTCGTACGTCTACGACAGCACGGCCGGGGCGGGCACGTATGCCTACGTCCTCGACTCGGGCATCACCATCGCCCAGACCGAGTACCAGGGCCGCGCGATCAGGGGCCACAACGCCTGGCCGGCCTATCCCTTTGAGGACTCGATGGGCCACGGCAGCCACGTCGCCGGCATCATCGGTGCCGTGACGTACGGAGTCGCGAAGAAGGCAACTCTCGTCGACGTCAAGGTCGTGCGCGGCGGGGTGAGTGGATGACTACCGACTCGCCATCGAATCACATCCAGGAACTGACGTAGACAAACCGGCAGGGATACGGCACGACCACCACCGTCCTCGAGGGCTACAACTGGGCCGTCAACAACATCACCAACACGCCCGGGCGTATCTCCAAGGCCGTCATCAACATGAGTCTGGGTTCGTCACCCCCCCCCGTGCGTCGCGCGACGTGCTCCCCCTCTTATCGTGCCTGTATCGGGAAACTGACCTGGACTATGACTACCTAGCCTTGGCCAGGAGCGAGGCTCTCAACTCGGCCATCGACGCGGCCTTTGACATGGGCGTCACGACCGTCGTCGGCGCCGGCAACGACGGCGCGGATGCCTCGACGAGGTCTCCGGCGTCTGCAAAGAGAGCCATCACCGTCGGGGCCGTCGACTGGACCCGGACCCGGGCCAGCTGGAGCAACTACGGCCCGGACGTCAACATCTTCGCGCCCGGCGTCGACATCTTCTCGCTCTGGATGAAGCTTGGCCAGGAGGGCAACGTCTCGGGCACGTCCATGGCGGCGCCGCACGTCGCCGGGCTCGTGGCCTATCTGCAGGGCCGGTACTCGCTGCCCGACGCGGCGGCGGTCGTGGCCAAGCTGAACGAGCTTTCGTTGAAGGGCGTAGTGAACGGTCCTGGTGCCGGCAGCGCCAACGTGTTGGCTCACAACGATGCTTGATTGTCTCGTGTGACGTGTGTGACGAGCGACGATGGGAAAGAGGTGGTCTATGGTTCAGCGCCTTTTTATTTTTTTGTAAGCCCCCCCTTGCCTGGCTGGTCCTCACTTGGCCCCTTGAATATAATCGTACCGGTAATTGAGCCTGCGTGGAGACGAGCAGCTGCAGTAGCTGGAGCATTCGTGAAAGTGTGATTTTCTGCTGCAAGTGAGACTAGGAAAGTGTAGGTATGTAAGAGCAAAGGGGGAGACATCGACCGACTTGCATGGATGGATGGCCACGTATAACCAAAACCCGTCAACACGAGCCCCATCCTCAAAACAACGGCGGTTGCGCAACAAAACATCTGCTCAGAACAAAATCTCCAGCGCGACAAAGCCAAAAACCAGCCCGGCCATGCTGTCCCCCGAGTGCTTCGCCACCTCGACCACGGGGGCCGGCGCCTGCGTGTCATGCAGGATCGGGGCGGTCCACCCCCCTGAGCCGTTGCTGGATGCCTCGATATCGGCATCTCCTTCCACCGGAAGTGCCACTTTGACCAGCTTCAGCTCAATCGCCGAATTGGAAGTATCGACCGAGATCTCGAACGGTGCCGACGAGCCACCCGCAGCTACGGACACGTCCGAGATCCCAGCGGCGCCGACGGTGAGCAGTATGCCGAGGATGCGACATGAGAGCATCATCATATCATGTCTGTTCGTGCTAGTGATGGATGGACCGTCCTGTTGGCGAGACTGGACGGGAGGCGGACGAGATTGTATGTAGGTAGTGCAGCGACGGCGATGGGTTTGCGATGGCGACGGGTGGTAATCCCGACGGCAGTCCCACGCAGACTGAGGGGTAGCCTGTAGGTGTTATGAGGGAGGGCTTAGACACCGGCAGGGTGAGACTTTGGAAGCCACCGAGTCTCACTTAAAAGAGTCAACGTTGCCTATTCCGAGTCGGCTGGACCGGCACGGACTCCCCTCTCTCATGCCCGGCCACGTCCAAGTTCTCCCCAGCCTGCAATGTGCATGGTCGCACGTCGGTCACCGCAACGTGCTTTGAACTCTATACCACCATCATGCAGTCACAGAGCCAAAAGCCAAAAACGGCATGTTGGAACTCTGACACTGCCGTGCGTGACCCATGATGCGCTCCTGCGGCGAGACTCGGGTCGTCCTGCATAGACGACCAAAGACGACCGAACTGGCGCCCCCCTCACCACGTGAACGGGATAACTAAGGGGGTAGATGTATCATGTGTCATGTGGCGTCGAGGAAGAAGAAGAAAAGAAGAAGAAAAAGAAGAAGAAAAAGAAAAAGAAGAAGAAAAAGAAAAGAAAAGCAGCATGCAAAAGGGGGCACTGGCCAGCAGAGACTCAGAGAGTACCTAGACGCAGAGACCAGAGAGGTGTCCGGGATAAGACTTCAAGTAGGGATGGTCCCGGGTGGAAGCCGGAACCGTCGAAACTTGGCAACCTAAACCCGACCTTCTCCTCCCGCGGAGAAGAAGTCCTCACAATCCGGACTCGTAGAGTCGTCACTCATAGATGATGCGACTCGGGAGACGCTCACTTCGAGGCTCCCGGCGCCGGCCTCGTCCTGTTGCTCCTCCTGGCCTCCAGATCGCGCAGCTTGGCCATGGTGTCGGCATCGTAGTCCAGGCCGGGGTTGGCCGCGCTGAAGCTGCAGCCCGTCTTCGCGCCGATGCACTGCTGGCACTTCATGCTGTTGAACACCAGGGGCTCTGCCGCCACGACGCAGGCGTGACCGCTCTTGGCGCAGTGCGCGCATTTGTGCCGTGCCGGCGTCGGCTTCGCCGGGTCGTTGGGGTCGCTCAGCCGCGCCGCCTTCTTCTTCTCGCTGACGGTCTTGTCCGTCAACTCCTTGCCGGTGTGCAGGCTGATGTTGGCGTTGGTGTTGGCGTTGGCGTTGGCGGCAGTACCGGTCCCGTTGGCAGTCGGAGTCGGAGTCGGAGTCGGAGTCGCAGTCCCGTTGGCAGTCCCGTTGACAGTCCCGTTGGCGGACGCCTTGGCCGCCGCCGCTCCACGACGAACAGCAGCCTTCTTCGTCTTCGTCTTGGGTGCAGGCAGGGCAGCAGTCTGTCCCACCATCTCCTCCTTCTTCTTCGTATTCTTCCTCTTCCTCTTGCCCTCGACGGCGACTCCTCGCTGGCCGACGCCATTGCTCGGCAACGGTCCCGGATGGCCCCCGTCGTCAGCTGCGAGCGAGCCTGGGGGAGACGGCTGGGCGGGGCCGTCGAGAGAAAGCTTCGGTCCCGAACCTCTCGCCGGGCTCGAGTTCTCCTCCGGCTGTGACCGGCCGGAGTGCGCACTTGGCTGTGCGACGGGGCCGTTCCGGCCAGCGGCAGTGTGTCGCGCGCCCGGACGAGACGCCTTGCCAATGCAGAATCGCAGAGCCGCCCTCAAGGCATCTTGGCAAGTTCTCATCCGCGCTCGGTACTGGTCCTTGGTCGACCCAGATACCCCCCAGTGGGAGAACTCGGAAACGGCGCGCTGGTAGAGAATGGCGAGCATGTGGCATGCTAGCTGTATATCGGATAGCCCGTCGTCGTCGCTGCAGGGATGCTTGATCGTAAAGCTCCGCATAAAGGTCAGACCCATCGTGGTTTCGATGGAGTGGCAGAGGGAGAAAAGCCCTCTGGTGCCGTACTCGCGATAGACTTGACTTGTCCTCTCTGCCTGAACGGCCAACGAGACCAGATTGTTGCGATTGTTATCCCAGCCGCGGGCAAATTGTTCAGGAAAGCCGTCCATCCATGAGAGCGCCCCGCCGCGACGGTTGAAGACGCGTGTCGAGTATACTTCCAGTTCATGGACTTCGAGGCGTTTGGGGAGCTCAATCCTCAGTTGAACAGGAAAATCCATTATGAAGTTGAATTATAGTAAAAGTATGGTATTGAGAATGGCGTTTGTATTGCTTGAAAACAACGTCTTTATGATGAAGAGTCGGTTCGCTGAAGCCTGAAGACTCGGAAGGAGATCAGTTGGCTTATATATAATGATTTCTGCCGGTAAAAAGCCTTTGGAGAAAGGTCGCCGGATTTGCGGTGTTATTTTGACGAGTGGCAGCTCCAGGGTTCTGGAGATAGGATACTGGTAAAGGAGATGCTTTCGAGTAAAGTTTCCAAGTCTTGGACGAGGGTGCTATAGCCTAACGGTATAGGCGTGCAACCTCGAGGGTATGTGCCCAGGCTCACAGCCCAGCCAAGCGAGACAATCGTCGGTGCATGCTTGCGTTAAACGGTTTAGAATTAAGGAATCACGAAAGATGAAAGATGAAAAATGAAATCGGTGCTCCTTTCAGCTTTGTGGTCGTAGAAGAGGCCGAGACCCCACACCGTATAGAGTTGCCATGCGATGGGGTTCTCTATCAAAGGTTCCCTCTCCATCTGACACGGTCCGAGTTTGCAGCCATCCCGGCGTGATCCACATGGTTCAACTGCTGCCTGTAATTGTACAGAGCCTATACATGCTCAGTGTGGCAAACCCCCCCTGAGAAGTGGGTTTCAGTCCATCCAGTTGTTCGGAAACGGCGTCGATGGGTATAGGTATCTAGTCCGTAGCATCGTGCGCCAGTAAAACGTATGATTACTACCGCTGGAAATACCGCGAACGTTTGTAGTGGAACAAAACAAGTGCTACGCCCATACTCACCCCCTACTCACCCCCTACTGAGCCTACTCACTCCCTACTTGCTGTCGGTGCCCTGCTGCAGAATTTGGGTCAACTCCCATCGCCCTCGGCTCCAACAAAACGGCCTTTCGATTCTCAACGTCTTTAAGGACTCATACTGTCAATGCCTCCATCTCCAGACGTACGTACAAAATCCGGTATAGCCATTCCAAATTCCACGTCGACTGCGCTTTGCCACCACCATAAGCTTTCTCCCCAACCCTACCAGCGCTCAACCCATTGTATCTCACGGTCCATGCTTATTAGCTCGAATGCTACATTGCAACTGCCAACATGCCACTGATAACAAGTCCGACTCCAACTTATGGCGAGAAAAACCTCCAAAGTAGTCATGTGCAAACATCAAATTAAACATGTACGAGACCGACGGGTATCCACAATCCTCACATACCCAGCATTTATACATAGGTGTCCTATAAAAGTGTAAAGCAAAGAGTCGACGCTATGTAGAGCCAGAGTCAAAAGACCTGAGATAAGAGGGACTCGGGGGTATTATTGGGACAAGCTCGTGGAGCCGCCCGCCGTTCGATCCCAACGACTTCAACAGTTTTCTGTGGCGTTCGTTCAGAAACTCTGTCCAGATCATGGTTATAGTTTATCCATTCGCAACCACCATCAAGTTGATGTAGTTATAGGAATGAAAAACGTGGCGCGTTGATGCCAGGTACCGCACCGTCTCACTCCCATCTCATGTGACCCAAACATTCGAACGCAACAAAATCCTGAGCAGTCTCCCACAAGCAACGTGTGATGATTCTTTTAGACGGCGAGTGGCTGCCTATGACGGGGGTTTCAGGACCTTTCAAGATCAGAACCTTCGTAGGAGGTAAACGCTTGCATATCTGGCAGCCTGCGACACGGAGCCTACGGTGTGGGCTCCTTTTCATCCGTTGCATGGATCGCCTGGTGGGCAAACTCCCCCCCCAATTCTTCTCAGCTTCATGCAACGCTAAGCTGGTCAACTCCTAATGCGGGAGGGGGGATGGAGCGAGGAGTTCTGATTCCGTGCTTCGTCGAAAGGAGCACATACACATTACAAACCACCTCCGAGCGGAAAGAAGACACCGCCGCGAATCAGGCATCGCCTGATCTTGTGTATTTCGAGTATTGTCGCCATTCATATCCATACTTGAACAAGATCACCGGAATCGGGGCAACCACAAGCATCAGGGCACCCAAGACGGTAAAACCCCAGCCTGCGCCGAACCGATCCACTAGAGGTGTGACGGCCAGGGGTAGGAACGTGCCTGCAAGGCATCGTGTCACGATCAAGGCGGTCATGGCGGAAGCCGAGTAGATGCCAGAAGAGTCGACCACGTACGTAAAGAGAGGCATGAAAGCAAAGATCTGCGTAAATCCAATCAACGCGGTAGACAGAAGCATCACGGCGAGGGGCAGCTCCAAATAAGGGGTCCAGCCATAGAGCATGACGGCCAGAGGCAATGTGAATCCTCCGATGATGATAAGGGGTAGACGGTCCTCGGGACGACCGTCGCCTCCCCGAGCGTCACGCAGCTGGACGTAGATCCTGTCAAGAAACAGGTTGCAAACCAGGGTGCTCGCAATCGCTCCGATAGCTGGACGAGCAGTCAGTATTTGGAAGAGGAGAAGGAGGCGCGAACAACGGAAACATACTGCAAGTGATGAAACAGAGCCCAGTAGCAGCAGGCGACAAGTGGTATACCCCTTGTAGGATGTCAGGAAATGTCGTGGCCATGACATAGTAAACACTGAACACAACAGCACCAAAGAGCGAAATGGCCTGCAGTACGGGTGAGCTGACAAAGACAACAGCGGGACGCTTCACGGCTTCCCACAGCCTCTTGATGCCTTGCTCTCCATCGACAAGATCAAACACGGTCCGAAAGGAGTCATCTTGAGTCTCCTTGCGCAGCCTTGCTGCTTTCCGACGCAGAATCGCCACCTTGTATGTTTCCCGGAAGAAGGCGACAAACATGACCTCGCACACGCAGGCCAGAATAGCACTCATCCAGAGCACGGAGCGCCAGCCGAGGTTCTCGGCGACGGCACCAGCGATGAGAGGGCCAAGCGCACCGCCGATCAGGGGCGCGAGGGAGATGATACTCATAGCAGACCCTCGCTGCTCCGAGATGAACATGTCACCGACAATGGCTGGGTTCAGGACGTTGGACGCCACGGCCAGACCGGTCAAGGCCCGCGATGCCACAAAGAGCGGAGTGCTCTCACATAGCGCAGCGAGGACGGTAGCTCCAATAAAGCCGAGATTGGCGACAATCAAAACTGGATACCGGCCGAAAATCTCGGACAGCGGCGCGATGAAGAAGGGACCGGCAGCCTCACCCAGCTCCCAGATGGTCACCAGCAGCACGCTCGCCGACTTGCTGGGATCGCCCAAGTCGGCCACGATGTGGTTCGCGATAGGTACGACTGAGATGCATGTGAAGGTCCTGCAGCGAGCGTCATGTCAGCGGGAGTCGGGACTAGGTAGTCGGGAGTCGGGACGAGCAGCACAGATCCGAGATCCCGATACTGCGACACCCCCCGGCTGAGCAACTTACACGGTGAAAGACATGAGAGCGAGCAGTGCGACAATGCCCCATTTGTAGGCCGTCGGCCAGTCAACAGGGTTCTCGGCGTCGCCCTTGGGATCGAAATCGACAAGGTACTTCCGGCCGATCTCGAGCCGACTCGCCAGGTCCGCCGGCCGGTCTGGTATCAATGGCAGGGTTTCGTCCATGTTTGGAACGTTTGAACTACGACGTCCGTTCTGGCTGATGCTGAATCTTGACAAAGGTGGAAACCAGGAAAGGGTGCAAAGTTGTAGGCTTCGAGATGGTGTTTTCCACGCGAGGAAGACAAGTCGGGTCCGGACAAGACAAGTCTAGATAGTTACAAAGCAGAAGTTACCTAACTGACCACTGGGCCCTGGCTTGTTGACCAGCTTATGTATGATTAGTACGTTAGCCTGGTTCACAGAGTGGACACTCACTCGACTTTCTATGGGGCCGGTTTGCGTCCGACATGTCAGTTGACGCCCTGCCTTAGTCACGGCAACTTCTCGTTGTTCGCTGAAGAGCACGCCCTTCTCAATATGCCACATGAGTCACGAGTGCTTCGATTATCGCAGGGCAACATCACGGTTCACCCACTTCACCTCAAACGACACAATTGCCCCTTTGCGCAAATTCCCAGCCGCTCTGGCCTCGGTTCTTGGCGACAAACAAAAGAGCTACAGAGATGCCATGGCGCCGGCGGTGTACCGTGCTACCGTGTACGACGCCAAGATCGCGAGCGAATGCCGGCAAGTTGTAACTAGCAAGTGTTGTCTCTGGGTAAGAATTTTTTCGAGTAACTCGGTTGACGTTTCCATAGCTTGCTGTGGCCAACGTCATGTCATCTACTTCGCTATACACAAATCTGCGACACCTGCTGGCTCGCAAATCCCAGGGCCTGAACCCGACCGAACTTCGAAGCTTTGCTTGCACAACAAGTGTCTTAGTAGCTGAGGCCGGCCAACTGTGAAACCAAAAAGAGGTTCTTGCTGAAGGTGCTTCAGTCTTGACCTATTGACTAAAATCGCATCTTCAATAGAGCACAGGGGTATCCTGGCTCTACTGGTAGTTCGAAGTCGCAGTGCTCGTGACACCCGACGCCATCTGAGCATCCTTCAATACCACCTGCGATCCAGTCTCCGATGTCACACGGATGTAGGCCGTGGTTGTGTCCGTACCGCCGCCGCTGGCCAGGGTGAAGAAGTTGTTCTCGTTGCGTGTGGTCTGCTGCCACGTCGCGCCCTTGTCGCTCGACACCTCCAGCTTGGCGGTGCGGTAAACGGCGTTCTCGACAGTCGCCGCGAACCACCACTGCGACGAGCCACCGTGCATGCGGATCTGCAGCGGTGTCGTGATCGGGCACGCCACGTACTCCCACTGCATGTCAATCTCGCCAACAGACTTGTCCGCGAGCTGCGAGAACATGTCGGGGCTCATGTCAAGGTGGTTGGCGTCACCGCCGGTCTTGTTGGTAATCTAGACCGCACACCGTTAGTCACGTCCGTCCACTGCGAAAGAAAATAAACGCGTGGGGTAAGGGGGGTCTCACCATGGCGATCTTCTTCTTGCCTCCATAGGTGATGGAAACGCAGCCGCCGCAGTGGTAACTGCTGTTCCAGATGACCTCCGAGACGCAGGTTGATCCATCAATCGTGTCCGGCAGCACGTAGTCGACAAAGGCGCACGCTCCGTTCTGCCAGCAGCCCTCCTCGCCGCAGTCTTCGCCGTACCAAGTTCCATCGCCGGACAGCAAGACGGCAGCAGGGTTGGAAGAAGTGGCCGATGAGCTCGACGAGGTGGTCGTTGGAGTCGAGCTGACTGATGCCGGCGCCGAGCTGGTTGATGCCGGTGCCGAGCTGGTTAAAACCGGCGCCGAGCTGGTTGATGCCAATGCCGAGCTGGTTGATGCCGCCGCTACAGCATTAGCCTGGTTTTGCTTGCTGTTTGCTGGAGGCGATGGCAATGCTGCCATGGACGACGACGATGATGATGATGCTGATGATACAAATGAATTTGGACCAGGCCGGGAACCACAGCGCGATGCGGCACCCATGCTGGCGATTGTCACGGCCAAGCCGCTGAGGAAGATTGAGGAGCGCATATTGATGAACAAGTGCAAAGGATCTAAAGAGAGATCCGTAGGCGGTACTGCTTGAAAGGTATGTCGAGTCAACGAACGAGGACGTCTTAACAATGCAAATGAGCGGAATCGTCAACAAGTGAGCGAAGAAAACGAATGTCGATAAGCCGAAAGAGCTTGGGTTGGTAAGGTTCTCTTCTCTTGCTCCGGAAACCCTTCCATCTTATACGCATTCTCCTAGAGCTTTACGCACTGGCGGTTAGTTTCAACCGTGGGCCATCCAGCTTCGACGCTCATTTCGTGATAGATTCAGGCTTTCCATACATGAAACATGGCGGGCGGGTCTCTGCATGGGTACCAGGAATCCCCTTATTCTCCGGGGGTGGGAACAAGCTTTGCGGACGCAATACCCGAGTCCGTCTCAATCATGCACGTAAATGACAATCTATCGGCCGATGGGGCTGTTTCACGTTGATCGGACGACTTGGGTTGCACTCATCGTTCATGCTGTGCTAGACACATGTTTGTGGGGGCACTAGCACGCGACAAGATTGGAAGGGGTTCCCAGTGTTGACAGTACCAAGGTAAGGAACCAGCTGCATCGTGTTCCTTTGTTGTTTTCAAGTTGCCATCTAAATCGAGGACTAGACCGACGTAGACCGCGAATCCTGGCAAGGAACTTCTAACGTATACGTCAGCTCGAGTTAGAATTATTTGCCACCGGTACCATAGAGATGATGCTCGAAACATCGTATTAACCTTGTTAGACTAGACATGAGAATGTTGTAATATTACTCGCGAACTAAAGAGAGCTACCATCACACCATCTTATTCTTGGCCCATGGAGCCGCATACTTGTGTGTCCAGACGGCCATCTATCCCCAGGCACTGCCAGGAGCCTCAGTGCCTCACAGATAGAAGAAAAACAGCTCGTGGGCATCCATCCATGTAGCAGCTCCAACCCCTATTGTGCTCTCAGAGAAGGCCAGCATCGGCGATGATCCAGCCTAGACAAACTCCTGACTCCTCGATGCCGGGACATCCGCGGCCACCTATCCGTTTGCGGCTTCATGGGAATAGGGGCTATAGTAGATACGCCAAGGCACTATGCCACCTGACCAGCCTGACCTGATGGGTTCGCTTCAGGTGTGACGGGGACGTGATCTATACCGAAAGAATCCAGCTACACCGACAGTGACATGCTTGTCTGCAACTCTACCCCTTGGCAAAATCACAACGCATCAGTCTGGTTTCCTACCGTTATTTCCCTATTAGATGGGGACATCATCTAGCGCCAGTGCGAAACAGCGACAATTTAACTTCGTATAGACGTCTTTTGTCCTGCCCAATATGGAGTTGAGCCATGCCCAATATGGCATTGAGCGGTATTCAGGACTCTACTCTTGTTGAGCCAAGATGGATATTACCTTGAGATTCACGGAAGCTTGCTGTGAGGGAGCTTAGGCGATCGATCCTTCCTCCCCCTACCCCCCCCTTACCCTCCCCTCTCCCAAGTGTATCAGGTGTTGAATTCCCTCCCGTTTCTACTGAGAATTTTTTTAGAATGGACTTCAAGTGTCTCGTCGATACTGGATATTGTATCAATGGGGGAACATATCGTGGTCGGGTATTGGTATGGATAAGGCCTGGATGCACTGATATACATCTCGGATCAAGTTCTTTTTGCACTTGGTCGGATATTCTGACATTGAATACTAACTGTCGACTTACACTGAGGCTGAACAGTATCTATCATGGGTCCGTCGGAAAATGAATGAAGCAACCAGGCAGGCTTGAACACAAGTAAGGGCAGTGAGACGACGACGGGCTTCGGAGGGAATTAAATTGGCAACTAAGCTACTACCCGACTAAAAGACATGACTAAGAGACGAAGAGCACATGAAACCTTTATACGAATACTACGTCTGTGTTCCACTTTAGAGACAAAGTACGACGAGATATACATTTGATATTTTCCAACTTACGGCGAGACTTGACCACGCTGGTATGCAAAGATCGGATAAATGCAAATTCTCGACACAGATGAGTTGAAATGTCGTGTTTTTTCCCCATGTTAGCCAGATGCGTGCCGCTTATCTCTACGTGGACCGGCACATTTGAGAAAGCATCAACATAGCGTGAATACAGTACTTGAATAAGCCAAATCAGTATGGTAAAACACAGTTTGAAAACACATGTTGACGTTTATTACAGGCCGTACCCGATTGGGTTGTTTCAACTTTCGGCCACGAGAGCAGGCAAGCACTCACTAGGCCGAACTTATAATCTTTAGTAGGACCACCCCTAATCGCTATTCTCAGGGACTCTTCACCTTTCGTGTCAATCTAAAAAAAAATTAAAAAAAATTACGGTCATAGTTTTGTTACTATAGCAAGCTAGTGGCTTGCCTCAGAACGTTTTGGAAAAAGGGGCATGTCCGGCACCACGCGGAGTGGCATCAAGTAAAAAGGATGACACATTTAACTGTCAGGAAGTGTCAGAAAAAAGGGAAAGCAGCAATGACGTAGCCGATCATTTTGCATCGTAGTCATTTCCAACCCAACAGTTCCATCTCTCCCCGAGTAGCCTAGGGAAATAGAGAAGTTTGCACAGACTTTTGGCACCTCACTTTACTATCGGCTTCATGAGCGTCTACTTCTAAACTCTAGATATGAGGAGGTCCGTTGCCACTGGTTCCCCATGGTAATGCTCGGTGGACTATCTAGTTATTACACTCAGTTCGGATCACGATCAAGCACCTCAAGGCTCGGGAAATGCGCGCTTTCTTCCAAGGCGGCTCGGTAACGCCTTCGAGTCCAGACAGCCTCGCTCAGATCCAGGATGACTTTGGAAATGAAGTTGGCGACGAGTAAAAAAGGAAGTGTGCTTCACAGGCCAGCAGTGTGAGTCTGAAGTCTAACCATGCCGGTCCTTTCTTTGGAACACTGGGGCAGTGGGGCCTTGCTTGGCCCGTCAAACAACAGCTTGTTATTGTAAATAACATACAAAATACATGGTATTTTCATGTAGCGAGGTTAAAGTTGGATCGCATTTGACATGTTGCTTCGCAAAGTTGCAGCCGTTGAAGTTAGTCCAGAGTGCAGATATTGACAGCTGGCGGTGATACAACAACCTACACAGTACTTCGTCTCCGTAGACGGTATTGCAACATCTGGGGCAGGGGCACCTGGTGCGGTTGTCCCCCTTAGGTATCCGTACACAATCAAAGTAGCTAACCTGAGGCTAACCTAGTCTAGTTAGGTTGGGGGGCAATACATGGAGTACAAAGTATCTGGCACGGAGTATTCCGCCGCGCCGGACCTCTGAGCACACAGCTGCCAGACGCCTGGCTGCCATGCCCCCCCTCCCCTCGTTGCTGGTCCCTGAATCCAAAAATCTAGTGACAGCTTTCCCAACACGAGGCATTACCTAGATTCAACCAAGCAATCGGATAATCACGGCTTGTCGCAGAAGATGGCGACTCCAATTACAATAAATGACTCACTCGACTCCCTCGAGTCGTTAGTGAAGTCATCCGCACAGCTCATCTCTCAACTCGAAACCGCTCTACATGCAATCGCGTACGAGAACAACCCTTCGACTGCCCCGCCAACGCCGTCATCAGAATCCGTCGATGCGCTGTCTTTGGCCCACGACTCGGCCAGTTTGATTCGGGCACACACGACCAAGCTATCTCTCCTCATCATCAACGAACCGTTCACGCCATCTGCCATCAGCAAGGTTCTCAAGGATCTCACTGCTGGCCCCGTGCCAGCCATCGCATCAGCAGCGCAGGCCTGCGTAGCCGAGAGACACACCGCCGTCGTGCGCCAAGACCTAGCATGGAGATGCTACAAAGTGCTCAAAGAGCTGCGTAGCTTGGTCGAGACAGTTCCCCTCAACGGCAAGGTCTTGTCATCAGCCAAGAAGAATGGAGCCAGAGGCGACACGGGTAGCTTGACCTCCACTGGTGTTATCTGGGCCGCTTGCGACGACGTGATACTCTTGAAGAGCCTAGGCATCGCCGGGTTGCTGGCCAAGAAGGTGGAAGAGTATCGTGATACCCTAAAGGACGTGCTAGAGGAGCTCAAGGAGTGGAAGGAGGAGGGCGAGGAAGCCAACGACGACGAGGAAGATGAGAACCAGGTAGAATACGTGGCGCACCAGCTGAACGCGACTCATCTCTCCGTCGAGGATGCGCAAGACGCTTTGGATGACCTCATGAACACCCGTCACATACCGCGCGATGACCCGGACAAGATCGGAGATAGGCTGGACTCGTGTCTCAAGCGACTGCGCCTTATAACCCTCTTCTACACCGCCGTTATCAAGCGAAGGGTCAAGGTCCTGCCGCGTCTACCCTTGGATCCTGCAAATTCAGTGGTGAAGCGCCTGGACGAGGTCATGCCCATCCTTCAGCGGCTCCCTATCCTTTTCAACGACGTCGCGTGTGCATTCTATGAACTGGAGGCAGATGCCATCGACCATGCCATGGACGCCTGCTTCTTTGACGCTTTCGCAGCATCAGAAATGCTCTCGAAAGCATGGGATGGCCAAAGGGATGAATTTACCGAGTGGGCTGAGAAATTCAAAGTCAGCATCAAGAAGCTAGTCGAGGCTGATGCTGAGCCCTGAGAGCGATGCGTTATGGTTCTGTTGCATTCAACTCGACAATCAGCGAACACCCAAGGAGTTGCGAGCAATTCGACCGATGCCAATACGGATGCGCACCGCAAACGCATATTACCCGAGCTGTATTTTATCTGACAGCCTAAGTTGATAACCGACCGGCAGTGGTCTGCTCGGGTAGCGTTACAGCGGAATGTTACGCTTTCGGTATAATTCTGGGCGGGGTGGTTCACAGACGACTGACTCGGGGCGAGAGATGACGATGGGTCCTTGGTTCCCGTCCCAGAGTTGAGGCCCTGCTCGTCTCTTCGGGGTCGAAGAGTTCAGGAACTAGATGGCACGAACTGCATCGCTCACACATGGAGGAAATGAGTTTATGCGACAGGATGCCTGCCTAAACGGAACCAAGTTGGAGAGGGCGGCAGCCCCATTGGCTCGACTCGTTTTCCACGTTTCGTCAATTCCCATCAATCACCATCACGACTGCCGAGCCAGAGGATCTGCGTAGCGCACCCTCTACGGAGCACAATGCAACCCTGACAGTGCCGACCCATGGTAAGGTCGAGCAAGGGCAAGGCCCAGGTACCGTGCCGGTCTGCTGTCCTGGCTCCGTTCATCCCCTTTCGACCATGTCGCCGAGACCGACGACTTCGGGACACGCGCCGGAGCCTTCACGCGGGTGTCTTGGCCACTCCACATCGCACACATATTCCGCCAATCACAACGACTCTTCGTATATTGCTGGTCACTTTCTCTTCTATGTGTTGCATGCGCTTTTCTGACTGGCCGAGTGGTCTGTAATCTCTGCTAACTTGAGCCCCTGATGAAGAACCGCCATGCCATGTATATAACTGTAGGCCCCTCGGCATCCATGGCAAAGACTATGGTCTAGTCTGGGCATCTCTGGACCTGCCGGACGATCATCTCCACGCTGCCGTTTATCGCAGTCACGTAACCCCATTGCGTCTTTAACCGCCAAGATGATGATCCCTATCGTACTGCTGTCAGTCTTCACCTTTGCCTCGTCCGTCTCTGCCGCTTTTGGCTTCACCAAGTCTGGCAGCAACTATGTGATCGACGCCGGGTCCGCCAACCCGCTCATCTTCACCGTCAATGGCGCCAGTTGTGACATCACGTCGATCAAGTTCCGTAGCACCGAGCTCCAGTACGGTTCCAAAGGCAGCCACATCTCGTCCGGGCTCGGCTCCGCCACAGTAACCGTGAGCACGATCAATAACCAGTATGTCAAGGTGCAGTGCGTGACGAGTACCTTGACGCACTGGATGGTCGTGCGGTCGGGAGACAGCACGATTCACATGGCCACGTACATCACGGCTGAGCCTAGCATCGGCGAACTGCGCTTCATCGCGCGCCTAAACCCCAGCGCCCTACCCAGCGAGTACCCCTATGGTTCCGCATCGACTACTGGCGGCTCATCGTCGACGGTTGAGGGCTCCGACGTCTTCGTGGTCAGTGGACAGACCCGATCCAAGTTCTACTCGAGCACCCGCTACATCGACAGGGACGCGCAGTGCGTCTTTGGCGGTTCCGACGTCATCCACGTCTGCATGCTGATGCCGCAGCCGGAGTCGTCATCGGGCGGCCCCTTCTTCCGGGATATCGAGACCAACAATGCCGGAGACTCCACCAACCTGTACAACTACATGAACAGCGGCCACGTTCAGACCGAGGCGTACCGAACGAGCGTCTTGCATGGTCCTTACATGATGCAATTCTCCCGCTCGGGCATTCCCACTGCCAAGGGCTACGACTTGTCTTTCTGGGGCTCGCTCGGCGTTACCGGCTTCGTAGCCAGCGGCAGCCGTGGAACCGTGACCGGCACGGCCTCTGGCGTTCCTAGCAGTTTCGAGACCGTTGTCCATTGGTACAACAGCGCGGCGCAGTACTGGGTCAAGGCTTCCAGCAACGGTGCCTTCACTTCGCCTGCCATGAAGCCCGGCACATACACCATGGTCTTATATCAAGGCGAGTACAAGGTTGCCACCTCCAGCGTCACCGTGACGGCCGGTCAAAGCCGTAGCCAGAACATTGCCAGCACCCTGCCGGCACGCACCACGCTCTGGAAGATTGGCGAGCTAGACGGCCAGCCAACTGGTTTCCTCAACGCCGACAAGCAGCTACGCATGCACCCCTCCGACTCGCGCATGAGCAGCTGGGGCCCAGTGACCTACACCGTCGGCACGTCCAGTGTAGGCCAGTTTCCCATGGCACTCTTCAAGGGCGTCAACGACCCGGCGACCATCAAGTTCAACCTCGCCTCCGCTCCGGGCGCTGCGACTCTCCGCATCGCGACCACTCTTGCCTTTGCAGGGGCCCGCCCGACGGTCAAGATCAACAGCTACACTCCGGCCAACCCGGCGGCCCCGACCAAAATTGACAGCCGAGGTGTCACCCGTGGCGCATACCGCGGGTACGGCGAGGTGTACGACTTCAGCATCCCGGCCGGCACCCTCGTTGCCGGCGCCAACACCATCACCATCAGCGCGCTATCCGGCAGCTCCGGAGACAGCTTCCTGGCCCCTAACTTTGTAAGTCTTTCCCTTCGAAATTCATGCCCGGGCGACAGCGGCGTGGGTAAACTGATTTGATGGGAACCGTTTTAACCCGTTGGGCTCTCTTTGTCGTTTCTAGATATTGGATGCAGTGCAACTGTATCAGGGCTAGTGTGCATGTGAATGGCGTCTAACCACCCGGGTTGCCATTGGTTGGGGGCGTTTAGATCCTCGATGCCATCCAGCTCTACAGTTCAGACGGCAGCAGCAGTCCGCCCACGACAACCGAGGTACCTCAGCCAACGACCACGCAACAGCAGCCTCCGGCTGCCACTACGACGGCGGGTGGAGGTGGAGGTGGAGGTGGAGGCCAGGCACAGTTTGGACAGTGTGGGGGCACTGGGTGGACTGGTCCTACTGCTGTAAGTCCTTGCTATGGCGCGTGTGAATGACGGGGAAAGGCCGAAGGAAGCTGACGAAATGGTTGCAGTGCGTGAGCCCATATACGTGCACATATTCGAATGAGTGTAAGTCGCTGTAAAACTCGGAGGGACAATGTCGAGCAGTATGCTAACATGCGACAGGGTACTCCCAATGCCTGTAAGCAACAACGGGTCAGCTCAAATGTATACTTTCAGTTTGTTGTTTCTAGGTCAAGAGAATGGCTAGCCGCTGCAGATATCAGCTTTGAATCGATATGGATCTACTCAACAATGGGCGGCTATGCTCAATGCTCTAGGTTAGAGGTCATCATCAAGTAAATATACTATCTGGCTGTCTCCCGGGGCAGCGAATCCACGTGGTCAAACACTCGCACTAGTAGGAACTGACAAAAAATCTGCCGGTTGAGCAAGGAGGACTTTTCGCTGTCCACCAAAACGACCACAGGTGAGTTTTACAACTCTTTACCAGGTCAACGTCGCTCGCAACCAAACACTTCTCTCGACCCTTTGCAAATCTACAACGGATTCCACCTATCAAGGCCACACACACAAGTCGACAAAGCAAAGATGTTCAGAATCATAAGCAACATCAGTTACTTTCTCGGGATGCGTTCAAAATGACTGGCAGCACTTTTTGTCAAGCCTCCCTGACACGCATCAGGTCATCTCACAGAAAGTGTCCCCCGAGTCCTACCTGTTGCTGCGCAAAGCGACAAAGTTTCCCACGGAGATTCTCGACATGGTCTGGAAGGAGTATCACGAGAGATTGTGTTTCCTGCTGCCTGTGCTGGATAGATGCGCCACGCAGGGTGGTTGGCATCCGTGCCACCTCTCCGTTCCACAGACCAAGCAAGTGTTCCAGCTCGGCTTGATTCCGGACACCAGCTCGGCAATGGTAATTCATCAGCCCCGCCAGGACATGGTTCCATCTGGTTGTTCATCTACAAGCAACTAACATGCCCCCAAAACAGATACAATTGGGTGTTTTCTGTCACACGACCCTGAAGATGCGCGGATCCTGGAAACTGCTCGGAGATCGCATGCCACTTGCACCCAACCTGTCTCGCCAAACCGAAGATGCTGTCGTTGCCCGGTTTGAGATCGAGCTCACCCTCTCTTGCAAGAACGATGAACTCGCCGCACTATGCTACTTCAGGCCCAACGCCGCCTGTGTGTGTGGAGAGCCGCAGCGGTACACGGTAACGCTGTTCAAGATGAGGTATCTCTCGGGCAGGGAAAGCTGGCATCGAATGGTCTTCGATCGTTCTGTGCTGCCCCCTCCCAATCAGTGGTATGACCAGGAGCTCGGAGCGGGTTACACGAACCTCACCACGTTCGAGAGTTTCAAAGCCGTCTCCCAGTAAGAGTCCTGCCGTCATCCATTGTGCAAGAAGTACTTTAGCATGAAGCCACCACGACGACAGCAAAGGTTACCTGCGAGCACTGAGCTACGCGTGTTTCACAGGCTGGACAGAGGGAGGAAGGGCGGATTTAATATAGCTGCTTGAGGCTATAATTATGGCAAAAGACTCCAATCATGGGTCGGTAACCAGCTGATGCAAGATTGGTCTTGCGGTGCCACTTGCCTTTGTACCTACTATTGCCTGGCCGTGAACTATTCCCCAATCGTACCGATGAGCAAATAGGGCCCTAAGATAGAGAGAGGAACAAGCCTTCGCTCCAGACCTACGGCGAATGTTATGCGATAGCGACTGATCGTTGATGAATAGTGACGTCACCTCATAGGCTCATACCACCCATACAGTATAAGTTATGGCCATGGGGCATGCAACTCGAAGCTGTACAACGACGTAGTGTTACTATCAACTATCAACTTGATAGCAGGGTATCAAATCTCTAGGCCCCGGTAGGGTATATGTAATTTGATCCTGTATCGGACGACGACGGAAGCTGCCGAAACACTGGTGACTGGCCAGTATTTGTGATGTGGAAAGTACGTCCGCAATAGGAGAGGGAAGAAAGCGGCGAGCGAGCCTATATTCCTCGGACTATTCCTCGGATCTCGTCCTACCTTCCGTGGCTGCCATGTGGCATGTGCTGATCTTGTTGGAGGTGTGATTAATAATTATGGTTTTGTTTTACGCAAAGTCCACAAGGGCAGAATCGCCAAGACAAAGGGGGTGCATGGATTGACTCAGGACTCCATGTGTAGCCACGTGGTGAGCGGCTTGATTAAGAATTGGGGGGGGTGGGCAAGAGCCATCCATCCCATCCGATCCATCCATCCATCCATCCATCCATCTACAGATATCCATCCAATAATCCAGTAGTTTGGTGGGGCTCAATTCACTTACTGTGTACGGAGTACACACTATGTAGTTATCCGCGCTCCGTAGTACGCTCCGTAGTACGCTCCGTACGTGAGCATTGGTATTTGCCCTAGTTACTTACCTCTTCTCCTCAATTGTCACATCTTGAAAACGTTCTCTCCATCCTAAAAACTTGTCGTTTCTGAACAGATATCCTCATCTTGTCATCGTGTCGGTGGTCGAGAGGCCAGTGACTGGGCCCGGGATTATCATTATCCGTACTGCCGTCTCCCGGAGTCCGACGGTCATTCAATATCCCCGGCTGCTGGCCTTCACCGAAAGTTCACTCACGGTCTCACCCTCGTCACGACTCCGTCGCAATTTTCAGGACAAACGAGACAGCCGCTGCTCGAGACAAGACAAATGCAGCCTCAGCAACTCATGCAAGGTCTCTAGGGAGGGGGCACATGTTTTTTGAGCGGCGGCATTGCGGTCGTCTGAAGTAGCGCCCTTCCCCCAAGCCACAACCACCTGCTGTATTCGACAAGGTCGAGGTGCGGCGGGCAACTCCTACCTGCTCCTTTGGGATGGTACGAGGCACTTGGTATCGGTCTGTGCAATCACCTCAACGGCAAGCCCCTTTTGCCCCGGTCCCCTCCCTGCACGTCGACCACATCACACGTCAGATGATACAGGTGCTATCGATATCACCATGCGCCCTACCCTGGGGCCTGCAGGCTGCCTTGCATCGGCTGCAAATACTGGGCCACGTGTGTGGCTATCTGCTGGCCAACTGGATCTTTCTCAGGCTCCCCCCTCCCCGTTTCACATGCAACGCAGCCCGCGTCTGGTCCGACTATAAGCGTCTTGGCTTCCTGCCGCCGTGACAGACTTGCCTTGAACCAGCCCGGTTTCCGAGAATCCTGAACTCCAGCTTGCCAGGGTCGCTTATCTATGTTCCGAGTATCTGGCCGCCATCACCCATTGGCCACAACAGGTCCCTTGGGGAGCTTCTTGCAGTGACTTTCGCGGCCTATGCGACCACTTCTGGAAAGCTGAGCGTTTCTGGCGTCGTCGGGACTCTTCAGGGGCGTGCGCTCCTTACGAACTGAATGCGTGTAGACGCCCCCATACGACTTCAAATCTCACCAGCAAGTTGGGACGAATGTACAGATGAGATTGCAAACTCTCTTTCGTCAATCTAGGCGCAAGCCACATCCCGCTGTCCGGTGGTAGCGGTACTGTCAACTCATGGTTCGACGTGCCTGTGGCCAGCCTTATGACCCCGTCGTGGAAAGCCATCCGTGACGATCATTTTAGCTATAAACCCCGAAAACCCATAACGGCACCCCGCAATCGTTGTTCATGATGCCATGGCTGACTCGCGCTGACACACGGTTGCTCTCGGATCACAGGTTCCTTCTTTCATGCAACCTTGCGACAGATTGGGACGGTATCCGAACCCCGGCTGCTCTACGGTAGCATTCCAAATACGGAGTACACACACTATGTGGCGACGGCTGCATTGCCGAGCGTGCCCAGAAAACCGTGCCTGCGCCGGGCAGCGCGCTGAAAAGAAAGATCGGGCTGGTTCACCCGGTTCCTTGAAGAATATCCTATTCGCCCTGCTGATATTACCCCTCCGTGCCCTCCATCATCGTTGCATTCTTGGAAACTTTTCAAGTTGTTGCATGGATCCGACTATTTTTTCGGGTTGAGGCTCTTTCTTGCTTCCAACACGATCCTTCACAACCTCCGGCCACCCTCGGGTATTCATCTCGAAATACATTGCTGTTGAATCATACTCGTCTCGCATGGTCTCACGATGAGCAGTCAACTCCCACAGGGAGCTCAAGGTGCAGCAGCGCTGTCGTTCACAGTTGCTGGCATCAGTCTGATATGCTCCTCCTTGCTCTTGTGGTTGGCGTGGTGTCATAATGAGAGACTGTCATGTAAGTTGCATTCGTCATCGAATACGCTGGGCAGTCGGTTGCTGACCGTGTTGGCTTCCAGATATCGCGTGTGTCGGATACTTTGCTGCCCTGAGTACCACTGCCTCGATCATCCAGCAGATACATGACACATATTGGTATCGCGATGTCGTGTTGGAACAGTTCAACAACAAGCTGGCCCATCCCAACGCGCCGGATCACTCCGTTGCCAATGGGTCAACTGGCATGGACCTCATCCTCTTTTACATCCGTGGGTTCTGTCGGCAGCACCTCTCCGTCGGCATCGAGACCTAACTGTTTCTTAGAATTTTTCTCGTACAACGTGCAGTCGATGTTTGTCATGTTCTGGTAAGCAATACCGCGACATATTCTATTGTTATTTGTAAATGTCCCCCCAACGAAACAGCAGCTATGCTGACAGCGTGGAACGACAGGGCTTTCGAACTGGCTCAGTCCGTCTATGGGCTTACACGCAGGCCGACCTGGCGCAGATTCCTGCGCAGGCTAAACTACGCAGGCAGAGCTGTCGCCGTGATTCTTCCACTTACCAGTGTCCTCGTCCTCAGAAGCCCGCCTGCCCAGAACTCTCTGAGCGTTTTCATCCTACTGGCCGACATACCGAGTAAGTCATGTCCCGTTTTGTAGAAGAGGATTTAAATCTGACCTTGGCTAGTTATGCTCAGTCTGGGGTGTGGCAGCTTACTCATGCTCGCAATTTTGGGACGATATATCCACAGCCGGAGGAAGCTACTTCACTTCGAACCCGGACAAGGCCTCTCAACAGATCCGTCCAGCATCGAAAGCAGCAGTAAACTGACAAAGTCGACACGACAACGACGGAAGAGCATTTACGACCGGTGGCTGATGACCCGCTTCACCATCGCCTTTGTTATGCTAGGGTATGACATCTCCAACCTGCATTCGACGTCGAACAGCGGACTTACGAATCTTTTAGCATCTTCCAATTGACAGCTACCCTATTTCAGCAGTTCTCCATAAAGAACACTGCAATCGACATCGTAGCAGAAGCGCCAGACTTTGGTCTGGAGCGCGCAAAGACTACCCTGTACTTGTTCATCCCGGGCAACCTACCCGGCATCGCCTTGATGTCCGTATTTGGGACGACAGCGGTCTTCCGGAAACACATGTACGAGACCTTTGTGCCGTTGAGGTGGCGACAAGAGCCAAAGCTGCCGCTCTTCGATGAGCCATCGCCGTCTCGGATAAACGCGAGTGTTGACGCGAAAGCGGACCGGAAGCCCAACCTGATGAAAACCCTTCCCGACAGGCCAGAATCGGCAGGCAGTAGCGTTAACATTGGCCCGGGCGATGAGACGCACATGCGGGAAGGCAATGCTGTCTTTGTAATGACGCGGATAGAGACGCAGTTTTCGGAAGCTGGACCTTCACAAAGACCAGGACAGTCGATGATGCATGGAAATACGGAGTCGGGCTCAGATTCAGATGGCACGGTGTTTATCATAATGAAGCCTGAGAGGATTTCAAGACAGAATTGGGTATAGCCTGGAGCTCGATTCAACTTGCGGCAAATAGAATGACAGCGGGCTGGAAATGATGAAGCACGAAGATGATGGCACATGGCGCGAGGTTCGATCTTTGGTGTGACCAAGATCAGATCCGACGCTGGAGTCCCAAAGTCTCCTCATCTGGATGACTTACTGCGCCCTCGGGGCATACGACTGAAACGGCTGGTTATAAACGAGATACCCTAGATGAGATTATGAGATGGATATACTGCTACCAGGTTATTAATGCCTATTATACGTGAAGGGTATAGTACCCTGAGCTGCGTTCGTCTTCGCCGAGGCTACTAGCTCGATTTGACTGCTATAGACTGATATACTTGTGGTTTCATAAACACCCGGCTTCATTTTATAGTGTGGTAAAGGTGTGGTAAAGGCAGGACGACAGTTGCGGATTCGTGGAGGATGTGGTTGTTGGGAGAAAACAACCGAGTGAGGCAAGAAAGGGGCTACTTCATTCCATGCCATCTTGTCAGAAGCAGAAGAACAGTCAACTCACCCATGCCGCAGTGTTTTGTACATAGCCGGCCTGGAGGCTGGGAGGGCTAGAAACCGCCGTTTTCTTATTCTGTCCCGAATGCTGCGTGTAGGCACACTAACCCTTTATCGTCACGTCAAGCTGTTTGTATTCTATGGGCAGGATGCATACTTGCAAGTTGCATGCAGCTGTGCCGGGTTTGTGGAATGCCAAGGTATAACAGTCTTCTTCCAAACAAACTTGTCATATTATATAAGTGTTATACATTACTTGGGAATTATATCCGCCCAGTGAACCAGACTTGATCCAACTAATGTCGTCTTTTGCAACTTCCATTCGGCTCAGTCTTGGGCAAGTCGGCTCTTTTCTTCACTTTGTTTATATACGTACCACTATCCAGCATCAACGCTGCTTCCCCTGTCACATTACCACCAAGTCCACTCCTCCACTTTTCGAGTACTGCAACTGATGCACCATTCACTGCCGGACACTCGGGTTCGTGAATATGTTACTGGCCAATAGACGCTTTCCGAGAAAGACGATAAAAATCAACATTTGCAATAACCCCACGGCAACGACGACGACGACAATAACAAACGACCACGTTGCCAACTGCGAGGAAACCGAGAACAACAGCGACCCGGTCTTTGTATATTCTCTCCATATAACTTCCCCAACCGGCAGTCTCGAGATGGCAGACGCAACCTCGAGCCGGTCCGCACACACTGGCGAGATCGAAGAAATCGAAATCGCCGGCGAGCTTCTGCTCCGCGTTGGCACCAAAGACAGCCCTTTCTCCGGCCAGGTCACCTTCCGGGTATGCCCTCACGCGGTGGCACGCGCCTGTCCCACCTGGAAGCGCATGCTCTATGGCGGATTTGCCGAGTCGAAAGGAGCCGACGACGTGGACGGCGGCGAGTGGATCGTCGACCTCCCCGAGGACAACCCCCAGAGCATGCGCGTCATCTTGCACATTGCCCACGCGCAGTTTGAGCAGCGGGCGCTCCGGCTCCCGTTCGACAGCGGCCGGTGGCTCTGCCTCGCCCTCGAGGATTTCCTCTACCAGCTCGCCGTCCTGACCGACAAGTACGACATGACCCGTCTCCTCCGGCCCTGGATCGGCACGTGGATGTCCGACATCACGGTCTGGATCCGGACGATGGCGATGAGCATTTCCGACCAGGTATTGGAGCGCCAGCTTTGGGTCGCTTGGGTCTTTGGCGACAGGACACTGTTCAGGTTCCTGGCCCACGTCATGACGCTGTACTACTGCCCAAGGGCCGACGGCGTCCTGATGAGAAGCTACGGGACCGGGGAAGAGGACGAAGAGGAAGACGCCGACTCGCGCATGTCGTCCGCTTCGGGAGAGGATGACTCCGACGGCCATGTGGGCATGCCCGGCGCGAGTACTCTCCGCCGCCGCAACTCGACCCCTAGCGACTCGGGCGAGGATAGCAGCATGTTCTCGGTGGGCGGCGACTCGAATCATGGCGATGGAGATGAGGACGACAAGAACAAGGCTGAACCGGCATTCACAAATGTCATGGAGCCACAGGGGATGACCGGTGAGCTCTAACAACCCCCCCCTCCCCACCCCCCGGGGAGCTATCTCTTTTTTTCTAAGCACTAACAACTCTCGACGCACGGCAGAGTATCTCAAAGAGTCCCGCCTGGCGCTCATCGGCAGGCTCCTGAAGCCCTACAAGGACGCCTTCACCACCTCGGACGGATCGCCTCCGGTGCTCTACTGTCGCGCCGACGGCGCCAGCGCACTGTCTCGCCGGCACTGCGAGAACATCCTCTGGGGGTCCATGGTCCGGGGCCTCAGGGACCAGGGCCTGTGGCCCGTCCCCGAACCCAAGCACGTACGCATGAGCGTCTGGACGCTGGCCCTGGGACACCTGCACCAGTGCCGAATCACCCCCGACGACTCCCACCACGCCTCCTGCCTGTACAGCCCCGGCGCCGACAACGCTGCGCACAAGCTGTTCAACCCCATACAGTACGATCTGCGATATTCGCAGGAAAAGACGTATTTCAGACTGAGGGCAAACCAGAGGTCTGCGCTGGCTTCCCGGGCGAGCCAGACGGGCCTTCACGATCAGCGATTGGCGCAGGCGCGCCGGCTCGAGATACTGGAGGAGGAGGAGATGCAGGATGAGGAGGATTTCTAGGGTTAAACCAGGTCTGGAAGAATGCCTATCTAGATACTAGGGACCCGGGAGAGCTCACTCTTTGCTTCCCCTTTCGTCGCTCCAGCCGTGATACAACCCAAGAGGGCGGAATCAGCACCTGGAAAGTCGGACGATAGCTCTGAGATGCTGGTGTTGGTAGATGACAAAGCATGGGAAATGGAAAATGGAAAATGGACGCGAGCCTGCACATTCTCATGGCAGAAAGACGCAGATGTAAAGTCACCACCATCACACAGTGCCGTTACATGGCATCCAACTGTCTTGTAATTATCCCGGTAAACTGTCAACACAATCACAATCTCGAGCAGACATCCACACATACACTGTTGCGGACCTTGCGCCTCGTAATTTTCTGGAAGACGGAGATATGTCAGAGTTGCAACTAGGCCGCCATCTGTACAGTTGAAGCACAGCTCAAGACGTGCTGCAAGGCAAGGAAACAAATCACTGAATTGGTATCAACCAGCCTCAACCAACGCCGCCGATGCAGTCATTCCATCCTTTTTCCATGTTGATAGCCCACTCATCCATGCCAACCAGATACCGCACAAACCAAACGCCACGCGCCCTCGTCATCCCAGGAACAGAATCCACCCGCAAAGCTATAGTTTCCGTTCCTCGCATCAAGCAAGCCCCATCGTCACATCATCCCCAAACCCCCAGCTCTCCTGCTCCTTGCGGGACCCCTGGATCTCGAGCTCGAGCGCCGGCGTGAGGCTGTCCTTGCTGCCAGCTTCGCTCGGCCGTCGTTTCTTCCGACTGCTGCCGAGCGAGTCGCCTGTCGTCCTCCTGCGTAGCGAGGTTGGCGAAGTGTTGGTACTGTGACTCGCAGCCCCGCCTCCGCTGCTGCCGCCGCCGCCTCCCAAAGGCCACTTGAAGCGCGAGGCGGACTTGGACGAGGTGGACACGATGGAAACCGAATCGCCGTCCTCGTCGCGTCCGGTATCTTGCGTTGTCCGTGAACTAGAGTCCGAGGTGGATTGCACCGAGGAGGACAGGGCAGTGGTGGGTTGTGCGGCGCCGACTTGGGTGAATGCCGGTGGCTGTCGTGGTGGTAGTGCTGGAGGCTTGGGAGAGGTTGGCGCCTCGGTTGCTGGGAGTTCCGACGGGCCCTGTTGCGCGTCCTCGTCATCTCCGGCTTCGACCTCGACCAGCTCGGCGTCGCGGAACCATTTCCGCCGGCGAGTCCATCTACCCCAACCGTCTTGACCGCGGCGTCCGGCTTGCCACTTGATGCTGTTAGTCGCCATCTAGTCGAGCGTTGCGATGTGTGACTTGGGCATACCTTGTTATCATAGTATATCCACCCGTTCTTACCAGCCTCCCCGTCATATTCGCCCTCATCTTGAACTGGGGCTGCGCCATCTACCTGCCACTGGCTTCCCTTGACCCACCTCCACTTCGCATGCCCATCCTCGACCTCGGGCAGCTCGAACTGGTCGCGCGGCGGCACCGGGTTGTTGTGTTCGTCCGTCCACGCTGCACGCTCGTACGCGAAGAGGCTGTTTGTCCAACCCAGTCCGACCCATCTTCGCTGGTTCTCGTACAGGATAAATGTGAAGCGCACGCCCGTCTCTCGGCCCGCTGACCTGCGCCGTTTCAGGGCGACCGTCAGGGCCGATGTGGATTGGGACTTTTCCTTCTTATTCGTCTCGAAGCTCTTGATAGCAGCCTTGTCTTCGGCTGTCGCCCCGTCGCCCTGTCCCGTGCCGCCCTTCTTGGGCCCCTCGAACTCGAGGCCGGTGATCCATCGTGCAATCTTCCGTATCGTTGCGCTGCGCCACAGTAGTGTCCGCGAGACCTTGAAAACTCGGCTGTGCCAGGTGAGGACGAGAGTGCCGGACAGCATGACGACCCTCCTCGTCGTTATGATTCGCATGGGCGGTAGTGTCATGGCGATCCAGACGGGAGTGATGGCCAGGATGCGCACAAACAACGTCGTGAGCGCCGGGCGCGTGGTGGCGCTCGTGGCCGTACGCTGGGTGCTCAGAAAGTCCGTCATCTGCAGCATGGGCTCCAGCAGTATATTGCACCTCGTGGTGAAGACCTTGACCGTCTCGACTATCTCGTCCAGAGTCTTCTGATGCCGCGTATTCGTGGCCTCACTCGTGTTTCTGTGGTGGTCGCCCTTCTTGCCACTGCTGCCAGCGCCAGCAGCTCCGTCCGCGGTGCTGCCCTTCATCGTGGGCTTGTTCGAGGCAGAAGCGGTCCATGAGGGATGCTCAGCCCAGCCGCTGCTGCTCAGGGGACTATACCGACGGCCGTACATGCCGGCAATGATGCCGGCCACGGCAACAATGGGCCCCGCGTACCGTAGCACCACATCACCGTATTGCACGACAGCCCAGAAGACGGCCACTAGCAGAAAGCTCTCCCAGGGGTCGCCGGTCGTCCAGCTCAGCAGGCCGACGAGCTTGTTGATGGGCAGGAGGAAGGGGTGGCTGTAGGCGAGAGCGCGTGTGACCTGCGGGGGCGTCGCAAGCAGCAGCGGCGACTTTTGGTGAACGAGGATGGTCGAGCGTCGGGCGGCTGATGTGGCAGCGGTGGAGAGGTTCGACGAGCTAAAGGCGGCGTAGGTGGAAGGGGCGCCGCCGTAGGGAGTCGCGCCGCCTCGGTCGGTGCCGTTGTCACCGTCGCCATCGCTGTCGCGAGACTGCTGCTTCGAAGGGGTCGCCATTTGCGTAAGCCAAGGCGTGTCCTGTGAGTCGACAGTATTTAGTAACGGGCTAGCGTGGCGTCCAAGTCGAAGTGATGCTTGGGCAAGGGCTCGACGTGGTCCATGACAAAATCAATGATGATAGAGTGGCCGCATGGTGTGTCGAGGCAAAGAAAGCACAGCAAAGCAAAGCAAAGCAAAGCAAAGCAGCAGTAGGTGGTAGTTAGCTAGCGGAAAGCTACAGCGCGATGTCGTCACCTTCCAGCCCAGCGTCAAGCGTAGCGTCAAGCGTCAAGCGTCAAGCGTCAAGCGTCGAGCGTCGAGCGTCGAGCGTCGGTGGGGGGAGGCAAGGCGGCAGCGGCCAACAAACGGCACATGGTGCGAGAATTCCCTACTCCGAGGGGGAGGGGGAAATAACGTAGTCGGGCAACGACAGATGAGAAACGTATTCTTCTTACCAGCGCAGCCATGTAATGTAGCTGATGCGACGTGCCGAGAGGGCCGTCTGTGATCACGTTGTCGCTGTTGTCGCCAGCCAGCGAGCCCGCTTGTTTGCAGTGCCGACTCTCGCCCCTGTACGGATGCCTGTTGTACCGGTAACTAGCACGCTGCTGCTGCGTGTGTGCGACGTCATGGACTGTGGCCGTGCCCACAAGAGCTTACTTGGTAGTTACAGCACTGAACCGTCAAGCACGCGACGGGACGTGCATCGGCCGAGAGAGTCGTTTGGACACCCAGTATTCATTCCAACAACAACAACGAAACGGGTCGGGCAAAGAGAAGAAGTGGAAGAGTCGCCGAGGCCTGGAAAGCAAACGATGACAATGCAAGAGGCCGGCTTATTAGCTACCCGGTGGACGAGTCAGCACAGAGAGAGGGACGGAGGGAAAGGGAGAGAGGGAGAGAGAGAGAGAGAGACAGACAGACAGAAAGAGAGCTAACAATCCGTCGGCCCCTTGGCTTGGCCTTGCGCATCGGCATTGGCGGGGCATTCGTTGCTGTGTCGTGTCACATGCCACGACAACCGACACAACCGACAGAGACATGTCCTGCATTCTTGAATCAACCGACTATCAAGCTGGGTGGGTATTTTACTCCAAGATGACAGCAGCGGCTATGCGCAAAATAAAATAAAATAAAGGTGAACACACCGCAGTAACGAAACAAACGAAACACCTCCCCCTCTAGAGTCTAGGACTCTAGCTCACCAACTTGAAGTCTTGAAGCACACCTATTGTCTAACTCACAGGCGACCGCAAGTCTACACATACCATCTTGCCCTTCCTAGCCCTTTCCAATCCGGACAGACCCGTCTCTCATCCCAGGTTCGGGTTCTGAGTCTGCAGCCACCGCACGAAATTGCGCGCCTGGATCTTGCCAACAGCCATCGTACTGCTCCTGCTCCTGCTCCTGCTGTTGTGGTCGGCGCTACGGCCAAAAACCATCTTGATGACCTCTCCGGATGCCAGCGGGATAGTCACAGAACCGGTTCCGTTCGGATTTGATTGCAACTGCGGCTTCTGGCATGCCAGCGGTTCTATCGATATTTCCAGCCCGTGCTCATCATTGATAGAGCTGTAAACGCTTTTCCCGTCCACGCTCATAAACAGCTTTATGCAATCCTCATCGCCGCCCACACGCTGCTGCCACTTGACGTCGCCCGCTTCGTAGCTCGAGATCTCGTACTGCGCGTTTTGCGACAACGCCATGGCCTGCCGTAATGTTGACGGCTGTGGTGAGGCTACAGTCTGGGAAGCTGCCGGGGCTGAGGGCGACCTGCCATTGGCACTGGGCGAGCCGGGTGTGGACATCCGCGGATCCGATGTTGCCTTCACAGCAGTATTGCGAGCAGCGAGGACAGGCTCGGCTTCCGGTGGCTTCCGCGCCCTCTCAGTCGGAAGAAGCACCTTCATAGCTAGCTCTACCGAGGGAGATTGGTCTCGTGTTTGCTCTGCGCGGGTTTGCGCACCCTCTGTTCCGTCTGGTGTCTGCTCTGATCGGTCTTGTCTAGGCTCTGCTTGGTCCTGAACTCGCGATTCGGCCTTTTCCTTTGGCTCCTTTGGCTCCCTTGAAGTCGCCCACTTCTCGGGACTTGTAGCTGCCGTGAAGCCAACAGTCCTAATCAGCTGAGAACTGGAGCGGGCTTCATTGCTTAAACCAGTGCATGTTGCTTCCGCGGGCGCATGGAGAAATGGCTCTGGTCTGAGTCCAGAAAACATTTGCTTCGGTGTGAGACCAAAGAGGGGTAAACTCGATTGACGATCGGAAGCTTTGGCAACCTCGTCTTGCGGAGTCTTCTTGGTGCTCTTCTTCTCGGTTGGCAAATAAGTGGCCGGCTTGGATGCTTGACCATGTGCCCTATGAACCTCGTCTTGGTATGTACCCTGCGTGCAACTTTCCTTGGCAGCCATTTCGGTGACTGGCGTGGCGACTGGCGCGTGCTTACGGCGCGGCATCTCCTTGACCTTGTCGTACATATTCTGGTGTGCGACGTTCTCCTCGTGTGGTGTATGAGTGTCTGTGGCGGGTGGTCGGGCCACCAGCTTGAATTGTTGGCGTAGGCACGCCTCGACGAGCTGTTGCCTGCTCCCCTTGGCCCCAACGTCTCGGTTCGGGGTGCTTACTGGAGTGGGCACATGGCGGCCATCTCTAGCCTTCGTACGCCGCTCAAATCCATCAAAGCCAGTCTTGAATTGAAGGCGTGCCGCCAGTTTTCGGCCGTTTTCTAGGCTATCGTTCTTGGTATGAACGTTCGGCCTCTCCTTTACCTTGTCATCGGGTCTGCCTTTCGGCAGAGGCAAATCTGCTGCTTTCGGGGTGTCCTCTTTCGTGCTGGCACTATTGCTGCTCTTCGTGATGGAGTTTCCATGAACATTTTCCTCTGGACTGCTTATACTCTTCTCGACATAGCTTTCGTCTGCTGAGTCATCGTGGACAGAGCTGGCTGGGCTTGAAGACGGTACGTCTGAACTATTTTCCCTCCGCGCTTTCGGTCTGGCCTGGCAGTCTGCAACATGCTTTGCCTGCAAGGTATTGGAAGCTATGAGGACAGCTATGTCAGTCTTTGTCACGTTACGGGGCGACACAGCAGTGTTTGAGCTCTTACCACGCTTGAGATCCTGCTCCGACGGGTTCCAGGTGGCCCAGGAATTGTGGCCATTTATCCTCGCGAGCCACTGACGAGCGTCATTGTACGACCTTTCTGGGTGTGCCGTCTTCTTCGGCGCATTAGCACTACGGATGGAAAGGTCAGTCGATATCTCATATCCATAATTAATCTTCAACCCACCGAAGAAGATTGATCTTGGATAAGCTGCTAGCTGGTGCCCAACCAACCGACAGCTCCAGATCAAAGTACATCACTGGAAACTCTCGCTGGTCCACCAATTTCCCACCATCCTCGTATCCAGGTTGCCAACCTAGGATCTGCATGCTGTCATATATGTAGCATTTGGGTGGCTTCGATTTGGTCTTTAGCAACTTAGTGTGACTTAACGTTGGGTATGGCAAGCCCTCGATCTGTTGGTCCCAGTCAAGGATTAGAACAGTCCAGAATTCTAGTATACAGTAACAAACATTAGTAAAATATTCGTTGGGATGTCATATTATCGATATAGCAATACGACAGGTACTTACTATTTTCATGCATTGCATAATATAAATGAAACGTCTTTGGGTCAGTGATCGCATCCGACGCCTCCAACGCCTCCGACGCCTCCGATGCCATTTTCTTAAAGTTTCGGGAAATTTCGCCCGCTGATAGAGAACTTATCGGAGAGGCGATAGGGGCCGGCAGACCTAAGGCCTTGACTCGGTCTGCATACTTCCCTGATTGTAAATTCTTCGGTATATACCCATTTTCGTATTGCTCGAGTACCTTGGCGTTGTGATGCTCGGCGCGAAGTGCTGTGCAGTCTCGGACGAAGTGGCCAAGGTGTACAAGAGCGTTCCTGCTCTCTCGAGACATGAATCCGTGGAGTTCGCCCGAAAGGTGCTTTGCACCTGCAAGAATAGCTTTTTGCCTGAACCAAACTCCGTGCTCCCGACAGAAAAGCACCCAATATTGCGCATGCGTGCTCTTCTCAGGCCACTTTACAATAGTATCCCAGTATCCGTTGGCAGCGTTTTGTACGACGTCGTCGAAGGTGATGGATTTGATATCATCCATTGTCATAGCCGTACTGTTGGGAGCTGCTCCGCCATATGTGGGAGTGGTGCCATTGCCACCATTGAGACGCTGTCGCTTGGGTGGGGGACCTATTACTGTGGCAGTGGTTTTCCGCTTCTTTCCACGGCGGAACTTGGCTTCGAACAGGAGCCGAACCCTATCACCCGCCAGCTTCAGTTGCACCGAGGAACTGCTTAGATTGACCCGGTTCTCTCGCATATATTTGGCCTCGGACGAAACAGATCGGGGCCGTGGTTGATCCGGCGTACTGGAGTTCCTCTTCGATGGTAGCAGAGACGGCCTGTGATCTTTATTCGGTGGTATGTGGCTGTCACGTTGGAACTTGACCAGGACCTCTTCTAGTCTCTGCTTGTGGTGGTGGCGGAGCTCTTTCTCCAACTCGATGTACTTCTGGCCCAGTTTGGCCAGCTCCTCGGCATGGCGTAGCTTCAGGGCCACAAATGCGGAGCTGCCGACGAGCTCTATCTCATGAGCACGACAGGCTTCTTTGACTTCGTTCTCTCGTTTTGTAGAGAGGTCTTCCAGCCTCCTGTGAAGCAACTTCGTTAAGTTATGTTTGGCTAGTGTGAAACACATCATAGAGTCACTGAGTCTCGGCCCCGGTTGAACGTTCAGCTCTTCGGGCGGGTCAGCCGGCGGCGCCATGTTGATAGGCGCTGATGATCACAGATAGATTTTAGTATCGCCACTGAGAGGTTGACTTTTGGGGATCTCATAACGATATGGAAAGGGTGTGTCGCTGGCTTGTTCACCTTGAAACTCGATATCACAATGGAAAACGCGCGTGTAAATGAAGGGTTATCCGTACAGTTTGGGCTAATTGGCGTTACTGTTTGGTCTAGAAGGCGCTAGTAACCTAGCTTGATGAGTAGCCTATCCGTAGTTACCCTCGTAACGCATGTAAAGGGCGGGGGTGGGGGTGCATACGCATAAAGACATGCAGTTACCAAAGTTCACTAGTTACCTCGGCACAAAGATATTCGATTACCCAAACAATTCATATCAACTGGCTTCAGGTTCAAGACTTCAAGTGGTAACTTAAGTGGTGTAACTAGGTTTCGGAGTAATCGTGAATGGGTTCAGAGTAACTGCTAATAGCTATAGCGGATCTCGGATTCAGAATACCGGTGGCCGGGTGTTGGCCAGCATCGACTCTGCGAACATTGAAAATGTTAGCGGCGCAGAGCAGAGTCGACGGTCGACCTGTCAACTGCCTGTCACGACTCATGACTCACATACATGAGTAAAAACATATGCTAATGTTGTATGGTAGGTATATCGGTCAAATTCAGATATGAATTTGAGAGGACATGGCTTGAAACGTGCTGTCCCATCCTCTACAGTCTAGCTAGACTCTACGGTCTACCGAGTCCCGACTCTATTCTAAGTTCTAACTACAGTTTAGACTCTACAGTTTCTACCCAATCATCTATGGATACACTTCGAGCGACGGCTACGTTGTCCCAGCAAGTTCATCAACTCGAAAGTCGAACTCCAACTGCCATCATTGTCATGCCATCGGTGCCATGCCATCAGACTGTCTGGTCCAGCCACATCCGGCTGTCTGCATGAATATTCATCCACCAGCACTACCGTGGGTCGCCTTGCGTGAACCTCGCGTAGTTACCATTCTCTTCGCCGAGTGGCCTCTCCATCGATGACGGCGAGCGTGCTACCGTGCGGCGTGCGGTGTGGGCGTGCGCTAGGTCCATGAAGGGGGAGGGCCAAGCAGAGGAGAGTTGCCGCTTGCGGCTTGCCAACGTGCAGGTGATCTCGAGGTGTACAGTACCGAAACCTCGCGAAGAATCAGCATCCTCGACAGGGCTGCTCTACAACAAGCTGGCTCCATTGGAAACTTCACATGTCAGTCACAGGAGCTTCACATTGAAACTGACATGGACCCGAAGTCACACAAGGCGCGCAAAAATTGGCCAAGTACGGATATTAATGTTCGCACGGGAAAGGCAGGGACTCCGGGATCCCAGTCCTCATAGTGGTCGCTACCATGTATACGGACTCCCATCATCACTAGAGTCGTCATTCCTGCCGCTTTTCTTCACCGTCCGCCAGCCCAGACCCTTGACGGCAAAGTCGCGCATCTCCAACTGGTTCATCATGGACTCGCGCTGCTCCGAGCAGCCTTTGCACTCTTCGCCGCGGAATTCCTCGTCTGTACGGCGGATGCCCATTGTACACCGTCCAAATGACCCTTTCCGTCGGGCGTCACGGCACCATTGGGTGTTGGTACTTTCCGATATGCGCTCATAACATGTCGGACAGACTGAGCATGTCTTGATCTTGCGGCACATGGTTGCCTTCGTCTCTGTATGGCGGTCAGCAGCTAGCTCGGAATTTCTTCTTTGGCATTCTTCAGGGTACGCCAACAGCAGCCAGTGCGTCTCCCAGCGGGCTGGCTTGCTTCGTGGGCGGGCTGACCTGAGTACCACTTTCGGGACCTGCAACACCGTTCAGACCTACTTGATCTTCGGTCAGCCGGAAGCCAAGATCTCTTGCGTGCGTAAGCTAGGTTACCTGGACACAGCACGAACTCAAGACAAGGCGGTGTGCGTAGTCGGGCGTCAAGCGTCTTGGGGGGAGGAACCTCGGCTGGTTGGGCTGTCTTGTGTCGCTTCGAAAAACCTGTGGGTATAAGAAGCTTCTCGAGCCCTCTAATCCGGTGACATGGCGAAGTTGGGGGCCACTGCTCTTAAGTACACCAGCAAGCCTCTTCCGGCCCTCTGGATCCTTGTTCTAGCAGCGTCTTGTGCAGCGACGAGGTCCAGTCTCCAGAAGCCTCCAATGCACTGACTTCGCACACGCCCTCGCATAGATACCTTCCATATCTCACACCTCACACCTCAAATACAACCCGGTACGTCATGAGCGCGTCAGTATCTGGAGGCTTGGGGCATCGCTTTTGGAGAGGCCTAGAACTGGATGGCTCTGTACGACTTATGCAGTGCAGCGAGCCGCTACTACCAGTGCTCCCGAGTCCCAGACTCCCAGCCAGCTACCGAATTCTTCGATGCATGCAGAAAGTCAACAAGAGGCCCCAGGAGACGTGCAACGAACCAATTGCGGTGCCTCGATACTTGAAGAGCGTTTTGGACCGCCTCCATCTCCGAGATGTGATCTAGCCGTGTCAGTCATGATGAGATGGAAGGCAATGTGGACGATGATAGCCCCGTCGTCGAATCCCTGCACCATGTCCAAGGGCCAAGGCGAGGATTTCTTGCGTTGACTGGCTCGCGGAACTTACCTTTCTCGTGTCTAGAGTCTAGACATGGCAAGGCGCCTCATTATCCTGCAGGGTGCTAGATTTGGACAGTGCCGCAACGCATGGTTACACGGGAGGACGATCCAGTGTGCGTCACAAACACGGAAGTCAGGCGATATTGCGAGATTATGCATCCCTTTGCGTCGCATCTGCTCTGCTGCTGGGCTATTTACAGGTGCTTCCTGAGATGCTGTGGCAAGCTTTCACCGGCGCACAGGATGGTATTGTGGCCTGTGGTCCTTGAGGTGCGATGCCTCTTCTGGGATGCCGGCGATCGCACTTGTGTGCACTATTTGCTCTCGCTCGGCAAATGTCGTTAAGAAGAGGCTCCAGCTCTCTATATCTTATCGATGGCAGTCGTATCCTCGCAGCGAAACGGACGTTGCGAATACGTGTGGCCACCAGACTCGGTCTAGCCGTTGAGGATGTTGTGCTAGTTGAAAGTCGAGGCAGGAAGCACATCGTGTCGCAGAGAACTTTCATGTCCCTAGTACCGGTCAAACAATCCGATGTACACAATTCCAGACCACGGCTCAGCGGGCGACTCTTATCGGCTCACGTTCTTGACGACGGTACAACTCTCGGGACACGCACCTGGAAGCAGGCAGCTCTCAACAACCATTCGTTCCGGCGGCATCGCCGCCAGCACTAACTAGCGACAAGGAACGTGATGCCCTACGTTTTGCTGCGACCATGGACCAAGTTTTTCGAGGGCGTGCACTGCGAACCGCCATCTCACGCTGCCAGGAAGTCACACTCCATCTTGAGAAGAACCGACGACCCTCCATGAGACGCCTATGCTATGGTTCTATGCGACGTGGCGGCTTCATGAATCACAACCAAGGCCCAAGGGTACTCGCACAGGGAGGTTTCTTCACAAACTGGTAGCCTCATTATCGATCTTGACGAAGCCGATAAGCTCGAGCCTCTAGTGCAACTACTACGTACGGGTACCGGTATGCGGATCTGTGTTCGCTGCTGGACAGACGCAAAGGACGGAATGGGTGTTTGCCTCGGATAACGTGATCGCATCGGGCACGCCGAGTCCATCAACATCCGCATTTCATCACCTGTACAGCTAAACACTGCATTCTCTGGAACAAGAAAGACCGAGCAAGCAATTGCGGTTTCTCTACTGAGGTCTACTCCGTACAGGATCATGTTCATGCCTGCTGCCTGTACTGTGCACACATGCCGGGCGACAGCAGTTACATCGTCTGACAACGATATCTCGATATCTCCCCAGCACGTCACATCTATCTGACGCCATGGTTACATGTCCGAGCAACCCTTTCCCTTGAAGGTGCCTCTACTGTGTGGATCTCGCGATTGCGTTGTTTCAAGTTTCATGGAGAACGGGGAGCTTGACTCGCAAAGGCATTGCCCATCGACTGCAACGCAACATTCGTGGAGAACGGGGAGCATGACTCGCAGAGACATGCCCATCGAATGCAACGCAACGTTCATCAAACCCCACGACTGACTGGTACTTCGTAATACTTCATTAGGCCCGCGGCGCAACGCTCCGAGTGGGACTTTGCGATAGTCATCACCATGTCCTTGTCCAGCAGCAGGAGCGGTCAGAACAGCCTCCTGCATCCATGATGGCATGATCCTGCCAACGGCCAACGGGGCTGGCCCGAAGGCTGGTAGCCGTTATAACTTATGGGTATCTGTAGTTTTACGAAGCAAGGTAACTAACTACTTGGTAGGAACCACGGAGTACTTGGTAGTCAAGTAGTACGGAGTACACAGTGGTACGGATAAGGGTACCCTGGGGCGGCGGGCCTGACTGATCCTTGAAGGCTGGGGTATTCAACGCCCCCACCTGACCGAGAACGACGACTGATCTCCGTGCCAAGCTCGACCAATTCGTGATCTCGAGTGTAACCTCTTCCGTCAACAGGTGTGTGGGGCCGGGCCTGGCTACTACTCTACATCGCGGGTGCTCTTCACAACCAGGAAGCTTTCCTTGATTCGGGATGCAGGGACGAACCATAATCTCACATGCCCCGGCTCAGCGTCCACACGTTAAACGGCGGGGCCTTGGCAGATGCCTGTCTGGCAGTGTCGAGGACGACATATAGCGACGGCACAGACCTGTTTACAGTAGTTACAGTAGTATCCGTACCTACGGTGGTATCAACCACCACCCCAGTTGGGAGATTCTCGTCTGGGGGTCAGTGCCCCCCCTGAAACATTTACACGATGCGCCCATTGTTACCCTATACCTTGGCCTGACGGTCCCGACCGTGGGCACTGACACGCGGATAGCCGTTAACGCTCCTGCAGAATCGACTTTGGACAGTATCCCAAGCCCCTCGGTATATCACCGTATGTGGACGTCGTGGGACTCGATGGGTCGAAGCTGTGCTGAGGTATAAGACAGATCGGCCTCGCATTCCAAGATCCGGTTGAGGGCCCAGTCGTCCACGGCCACAGACCTTCCTTGGAAAGCTCGCTGCTCCTCTCGTTGCCTCACCCCTGTCCTTCTTTGTCCGCCGGAACTAGCTAAAGACTAAAGTTAGTGACCAAGTTAGCCATCATGCTTCTCACACTCTTTTCCGTCTCATCCTTGTTGGCTATGACCGCCACGGCTCTCCCAACCGGAGACGCCCTCGGCAAGCGGGCCGCTGCCGTCGTGTCCAACAGCTGCCCGTCATACACCATCATCGACACGCGAGGCACTTTCGAACTTCAGGGCCAATCGACTGGATTCGTCGTCATCAACCAGCAGCTCACAGAACAGCTCAAGGGAGGCAAGATCTATAATACGGTCTATGCCGCCAACATCCTCCAGCAGTCCGAGCCCGGCACCACCGACATCGTCAACAAGGTCAATGCGTTACTGCGCACGAATCCCAACGAGTGCATCATTCTCCAGGGGTACTCCCAGGGCGCCACCGCCGTGGTTGACGCCATGCCCCGGCTCACGGGGGCCGCCTTCAACGCCGTGAAGGGCGCCTTTATCATCGGCAACCCGAGGCGCAAGGCCGGGCTTGCCTGCAACGTCGACGACGCCGGCAAGACCACCACCAAGAACTCCAACGGCATCTTTTCGTTTGCTGGTGGCGTCCCACAGAACTGGGTGGCCAAGACCCTCGACGTCTGCATCTACGTGAGTTTCCCAACGACGCACAGTGGCTGCTAGGTACTTTGATACTGACGTTCTTTTCTACATAGGGCGATGGCATCTGCGATCCTACCCATGGCCTCGGCATCAACTCCAAGCATCTCAGCTACCCCATCAACAACGACAACCAGCGCATGGGTGTCAGCTTTGCCCTGTCCGCGCTGGGTTCTCCCACCACGGCGAATGGTGGCACCCAGTCAGGCCTTGGAGAGCTCATCAGCAATCTTGGCAATTTGATCAACAGCTGGTTTAAGTAGCTGGTTTCTTCATAATTTGTACTTTATCATACGTTCTTAGCGGCGGTACTCTGGGGGTTATATTTGTAAAAAGGGCTCTGTGCCATGGATATGGAGACTGGGCGGCGCGGAAAAACAGACCATTGTGGCACGCTCTGTGCGTCCTGTGTCAGTACCGGTGAAGAAACTCCTCCTTCCTAGGCACAACGTGCAGCAGCTTTGGAGTGTAGTACAGCCCAATCATGAATAACGAATCAAACTCACAACGGTGGTAGAGTCCGAAGTCTTGTATGACATTGTGGAACTCCACATCAGACCATCGGTAGTACCAGCTTGCTAGGAGTTTCTCCGTACTGCTCGTGGCCGTATTTCACAAGCAAGGAATATCATAATGCAGAGAAAACTAACTTGATTCGTGCTCTTTTGCATCGGATGTATGCCATGGTGCGGCTACACCGGTCTCTACGCTGTTGAGACGCCTCCTCGATCAAGCCCCATGTGCCACCTGAGCCCGACGGATCCGCCTCCTCCCGGAGCCGAGGCGCATTCAATTATAGTATTACTTGGGCTAGTAAACGCATACCAAATCAGCGGAGGCGGAGGATTTGAGGAAAGCTTGAACCGTACAGGCCAAACTATAGTTTCCCGTTTTACGAGATTCCCAACTATACATATAATAAGTTATATATGGAGACTTACTAAGCGGTTTAATTTAAGTAAGGTTACAAGTAGTGAGTATATGCAGTTCATATGCCAATATGTAATTACCGAACACGCACATTATTGGTTCCTTATTGTCCTAGTCGGAAACTCGGTACATTTCCCTACTAGCTTATTATACCACTAGTGACTATGCTTCGTTTCTAACGCTATTGTTTTTCTGACGGTCTGAGTGTTCCACTTATTCATATGTACGAAGTCGTTTTTCTCTCAAATCTTCGCTTGGCAATGTACTCTGGGGTGGGGCCTATGATTAGGCTGTGGAGGACGGACAAGATTTACCGGATGAAGAAAACCAGAGTTTCGCTGCTGTCATGGGCCATCTGTACCCACTAGATCCGCGGTCGAGTACCCGCGGATCGAGCTCGAGAAAAAAAACACAGCAAAGTCGTTGGTTGAGCCTCAAGGCAGACCAATTAGCGGATGACACCGCGTCATGACCACCTGGAATTAGCACGGGTGCGTAACTACTTAGTCTCGGGTTCAAAGAGGCGGACCATGGCATATAAATAATGGATACATGAACGTTTATGAGATGCTGCACTTGGTTTATGTACCGGTAGAGGTCTCCAGAGAAGGATTGTTGCTGTTGGCGACTGAGGTTGGACTATACCGGTAACCACTCCAACATGAGAACTATGCCTGGACTCGCATGAAAGAGTTTCGATTCAAAATCTCTATTTAAACTAGCTGTGCTCGCTGCGTCGCAGCTCCCTGGCTAGGTTGGCTACGGCAGGTTATGTAGGTAGTTTTGCCAAAACCAATCTCCCGCGAGAATAACCCTACATGTACTAATTAAATATGAATTAAGCTAGATAAGTAAGTCTTTATACCTATATATCCCCGATTAATAGTTAGCGCTATGCAGCGCTGCGATTAACGATGTGCTACTACTACTGCTACAACTACTACTACTACTACTGCGATTAACGATATGCTATTACGGCTACTGCTACTATTAACGACGTAGTACTACTACTGCGATTAAGAATATGCTCTACCGCTACTGCTGCGATTGGTGATATACTGCTGCTACTACTAATATTAACGATATACTATTACCGCTGCTGCTGCGATGAACAATGCGCTGCTATTGCTGCGATTAATAACGTGCTGCTACTACTACTACTACTACTACTACGACTACTACTACGATTAACGCTCCGAGACGGGCGTCTCGATACTATGCCGGACGGTGTAGTAATAGCCAGAGTCTGTCGAGCTAATCGCGATACGGGGATTGCTACTACACGTACGCCGGTGTACCCCGATTGGCAATTTACTCACAGCCAATCATTTCCTCATTGTGGCTGACTGTGGCGTGTATTTTTCTAGTACTATAGAAGATGGAGCAAATATACTAATAAGTCCGTATTTAGTCTCTTTTCAAGTTTCAATGAAACGTTTACACCGAGAGGGAAAATTCAATACTGGGTAACTTGGTTTACTCGTTGTGGCGCCCGATCGTAGAAAATTAATAATTGAGGCAGTTCAACTCTACGTACGTTGAATATCACTATTCTTTTTATCAATTTTTGTACTTTTAAGTATTCAGAGTACGATAGGATATTTAGGACAATGGATAGAGGATTGGGATATAGAAGCGACATATTAAATATGCTATCTAAAAGACCTGTTTACTGCTCCGTCTAACCTTACTATGATATAGAGTGGCTACTTTCTAGAAGCTTTTAACTTACTGCTAGTATTTCCTTAATGATACTGTATAGTGCAAACTTGAAATAGCGTATATATCTGATTGATCTACTGCTAGGCTTAACGAAGAGAATGAGAAGAGGTAATAATCTAGCAGTGAGGAGCAGGATGATTATAGGTATTTAGATGGGAAATAGTCCGGCAGTCCGATCCGTATATAGTAGGGAGAGCTTAGAGGAGAGCCTAGAAGGTTATTTCTAATATACCTGTAGACGTAGCTCGTAGTATAGCGGAGAAAATTCAACCTAGCGACGGTAATGAGATGCTATATGGTCTTAGACGTATCAGGAGAGAAATGAACATTGTGAACTGCAACGAACGAACGCCATGGTATTATCGGTTGTCAATGAGGAAAATGAATGGATGCGTGTAGGTTGGGAAGAACATGGAAAATATGGAGGATTCGCGATTTTGCATTCGTCGCCAGTCTGCTCACGACCAAGCAAGCTCATCCGAGTCAAGCTGCTGACCTGTACCAACATGTGCTAATGTATTTTCCAGCGTCGATCCATGCAATGCTCCAAGTATGCAGCAAATCAACACCTGATACGATCCTTCGTTCCGGGAGTATAGCCAACAGTTCACCCCATGAACCCGAGATGGTTTGCAGCTGCTAACGCCCAACAGATGGACATTTTTAGCTGGCTTTTGAACTTTGAAAAGCACCCAATCTTGGGAACTGTGCACACATTTGACGAAGTCATTCAGTTAAGCTGTCGATTGAGATTCGAACCAGGATGATTAACGCTTTTGGTAAGACTCTTATTTCTTGACATGTTTTGGACTTGCGCTATTCATAGGTGGAGGACGTCGAGTATGGAATAAGGTGAATGTTAAGCCGCTAGAAGTAGTAGCAGTAGGAAATGAAATCCCGACGTACTGGAATCTTTAAAATAAGATGATACCTACACCAACGCAAGCATAGCCTCCGATCTATCTATCTCGATCCTGGTGGTCATGACCAGACAAGACAAGCCCTTGACACTCTTGTCAAGTTGCGTGAGTGAAGTGTGACGGTGAAACATGAATCAGAAGAGGCCATTGTTGTTGAATTGTTTTTCGTCTGTAGAGGAAGAAGCTATTGTCGATAAGTAGAATACCCAATAACGATCGTGAGCTAGGAAAAGGACGTGAAATTTATACGACATGCCGTGATACGTTACGGCTAAAATTGAAGCAAGTATCTCTATAAAATGCTCTGTAATGCCTGGTCAGCGACGCCACTCGACAGGCAACCCCCCACCATCTGTGGCTCAAGTTAAGGGGATCTGTGGCGCAAGCTCACTGGCCTTCGCCCGCTAGCGACAACAGCTAACAACGAAGTAGGTTAGGGTACTCCGTAGAGGGTATCCGTACAGGGGAAGCTCACCTCCATTGTGTTTCGTGTTCACTTTTGAAGTTGGGAACTACCTCTTCGATCCTCAGCATACACCGAGTGTTATATTTGTACATCAAAAATGCGTCAATTGCAGGCTTTGGTCCTTCTGGGCGCCGTTGCCAACACAGGGCTCGTGGCTGCTGGCTCATTGCCACGTGGTGTTGGCCCCGAATGTTTGTCAACCCCTTCCTTGATTTGAGCAATGCCTCCGATGTTTACTGGTCGCTGCCAACCATGCCTGCTCGGTGGTATCGAATATGACCAAGATGCTTGCGGCATACGGATGACTGTCATGTATCAAAAGTTGCAATGTTTACTAACCATCCATTCTCACAGTTGTCAAGTTCTACGACCTCAAAGACACATTCAGCTGCATCGGCCACCCGTCCATCTCCATCCCCTCCTCCCAAGTCAACGACAACAGCTGCGACTGTCCCGATGGCTCTGACGAGCCCGGCACAGCAGCATGTGCATATCTTGATACCCTCTCACCTTCTCAACCGCTGCCCAACTCCCACTCGGGCTCCACCAACACGAGCAACGCTCTGCCGGGCTTCTGGTGTGCCAACGAGGGCCACGTCGGTACTTACGTTCCCTTCATGTACATCAACGATGGCGTTTGCGACTACGACGTTTGCTGCGACGGAAGTGATGAGTACCGCGGCGTGGGTGGTGTAAAGTGTGCCAACAAGTGCGCCGAGATTGGCAAGGAATGGCGCAAGGTCGACAAGCAGCGCCGGGACAACCTCGAGCGGGCCAACAAGAAGCGCCGCACCATGGCCAAGGAATCCAAGGAGCTCCGACGCCGGGTCGAGGCAAAGATCACCACATTGCAAGATGAAATCAAGACTCTGGAGACGAGGCGTGATGATCTGAAGTCGAAGTACGAGGAGATCGAGCGGTCGGAGCGCGGCAAGGTCGTCAAGGGCGAGGGAACCGGAAAACTTGGACAGCTGGTTGACCTAGCTCGCAACCGGGTCAATGAGCTTAGGGATACCCTGAGCGTTGTGGTTGGCCAGCGTGATGAACTCAAGAGTAAGGTTGAAGAGCTCCAGGGCATTTTGTCCGCCTTCAAGGAGGAGCACAACCCCAACTTCAACGACGAGGGCGTCAAGAAGGCTGTTAGGGCTTGGGAGGACTATGCGGCCAAGCTCAGCGAGGTCAGCGACGAGGCTACTAAGGAGGCCGACATTGTCGAGGTGCTCAAAGAGGATAGCGACTCGAATGGCATCAACTGGGCCGAGTATCAAGAGGGCGAGGTTACCGACACAGATATCAGTAAGTCATGGAATCTGTCGAACGAGCATGCCACATCATACTAATACGAGCACAGTCTACACTCTGGAGGCCTACCTCCCAGGTCCCATTCGCGATTTCGTCCACGATAAGCTGAACCTCGTTCGCATTTGGCTAATTGAGAACGGCATGCTGGCCGACAACCCGACCAGCCAGGGCGAGTCCCGCCTCGTTGTTGCCGCGCGGGAGGCTTACCAAACTGTCGAAAGTGACATTAGTGGCAAGGAGAGCGACATTAGGGAGCAGCAGCAGGACCTCGAGAAGGACTACGGCGTCGACGACATCTTCCGCTACCTCAAGGATAAGTGTGTGTCAACCGAGGCGGGCGAGTACGAGTACGAGCTTTGCTGGCTCGGGCGGACAGCCCAGAAATCCAAGAAGAACGGCGGCTCCACGACCATGGGTAATTTTGAGCGCATCGACTGGGAGGAGAGCGACGAGGATGAGCGTCATGACGGCAAAGGCCTCGGTAGGGGCCGCCGCATGGTCATGCGATACGAGAATGGCCAGGGCTGCTGGAACGGCCCGCACCGCAAGACGGACGTGTGGCTGGCCTGTGCCGAGACGGAGGAGCTGTGGCGGGTCAGCGAGCAGGAGAAGTGCGTCTACCGCATGGAGGTGGGCACGCCTGCAGCTTGCGAGGAGGCTGTTATTCCTGGCGAGGAGAGGGGGGTCAAGGACGAGCTTTAGATGACGGCAAATAGAAAATGAATTATAGACGTGGCAATCACGCCACGCGAGGAGCGGCGCTGCGAGTCGCGGAGGCCGAAGAACGGATGCGCTTGATGTTACCCCTTGTTTGTATCTGCCTCCCTGAATCTGAGCTGGTCGTCGTTCAAGTGGCGTTGGAAACAACACATGTTTCAAGCTTAGAACATCAAGATTACGCAATCCATAAGAAAAAGGAATAAAGCTGTTTTGTCGAGCGTCAAGTCGTGGTATCATTCAGAAGCATTAATATGTACAGCCGCAAACCGCATCTCGATCCCTAGCCTCTTTTCAAGGCCACCCTTATCCACACCACAAAATATCACCGGACTGCCTTGGGCTTATAACCATCCGCCATTTTCCGGCGCATATTATTTGCTTCTTGCTCCGCTAGCACCCTGGCCGTCAATGAAGCCGTCGAAGCATTGTTGATGCGGCTCTCTATGCCCGTCTCTCTGGGCTTCTTCTTCTCCTTTTCCGCAGTGATGTCCTCGGCGGCCTTCCGCTTCTTCTTGCCAGCAGCCTTGTCCTTCTTCAGACTGTGCGTAAGACCCTTGCTCTTCAGGTCCTCCATACGCGCACTGAGCTTTGTTGTTTCCAAGTCGGCCGAAGGGAGAATTGGTATGACATCGCGTGCTTCGAAAACTTCGCTGCAATCGGGACAGCGCTTCTCATCTGTTTCCTTGGCACCAGGACCGGCTGTTGCCGATTCGGCCAGCTCCCTCATGGCGCCATCGGCAAACACGTGTCCGCAAGGCACGATGTAGACGGCGCGGGTCGTGGCGCCCAGCTCCTTCAGACTGACGGGACAGGCGCGGAACTCCCGCCCCTTCTCGTCTTTGCGCACCATGAAGCGCAGGCGCACAACGTCCTTGACGCCCTTTATGCCTGTCTGGCGGAAAGCGACCTCCTGCAGCTCGGGCACGGCGGCATCGTCGGACGGCAGCAGGCACTGCAGGACAGACTCGTAGTTGTACAAAATGCCGCGCCAGTCTGAGACGGTGTTTGTGGCGTCGAGGGGGGTCGAGGAGAGCGGGCAGGTCGTCCAGGCGTGGGTGAGAGACTCATGGAGAGTCTCCTTGAGCTCCGAGGAGGTGGGCAGGCGCGCGGCGTTTTTGACCAGCTCGCGCCGCTTGGGGATGGAGCCGCCATCGTTGCCCATACTGGTGGAGGGGGTTGGTGGGAGAGTAATGTTTGACCAGCCTTCAGGTCGTTGGCGCAGGGTAATTTAGGATTTGATGTCGCGACGGGATGCGATTTGGCCCAAAATTTGGTCAGGGTTTTTGTATTTTCGATTGGAAGCCTATCCCCTACAGCTTATGTGGAAACAGTTTGCTGGATCATTCAGGGGTCACTGGCCAAAGATAGGGGAGGGTGGTGAAATATCAATCAATGCTTTTCTCACGTTGACCAGTGTTACGTAGTAAGTTACTTATTCGCATGATGGACCCAGATCGGCGTAGCTTAGAGTCCGTGCGTATCGTGTATCTCATATCGATAACGATCAGTAACTAACTTCTCATCGTTGTGCCATTGTATCATTCAGATGCAACATCCTGAATAGGAGATATCCTCCAGTTTCACGACTGCCAACTTGTCAATTGTTACAACAAGTGGTTTCAACCCTCAACCTTTTCCGAGATTGATCTCAAACTTTTCCCTCCATCCATCACATATCCGACCTGATCTCAAGACAGCATCGTGCAACTGACGCTAAGCCCGACACGGCTAGCAGCGGGAACCTGCATACAGTCTGCCATTAAGCACAGGACCCTCCAAGACCCATACGAGCACCGTCCTTCTATCAGTCCCATCCTTCCTTCACACTGTCCAGTATCTTAGCGTCCTCGTCTGCGAGCACTGAGGCACACATCCCTGTCAAAGACATTGGCCAATATCTCCACTAACCCAAGGAGCCCAGTCCGTCAGACAGTGAACTCATCAACTCCTTGTCGGGCCGAGTGATGCAAGTGGTGTAGCTTGTTTGGCGAGCTTCCTTGCCCACACGATTCTGGAGGGAGGTATCAACAATCTACAATTTAACATTCAACATTCATCTTCATCTGACGACCTTTTTCGCTACCGGGTAGTCGACCTGAAACCGCAGCAACAGCAAAACAACCCCTCATCTCTTTCGACGGCCATCACTGATCGCATGCAACCAGGCGCCTTTCATGGTATGGTGTCTGTCGCCCTCTGCTGAAGTTGTAGCAGTCGGACGTCTGAGGGCGGGCGTAGATATCCTTGGAGCTGCTTTGACGCCGCCGCGCAAGGGGCAATCAAAAACCCCGTTGTGAAGTCGTTCACAGTGTATACGAGCCGTTCGTCTCCTCTGTTCAGACATAGGCGCGATACCGTCCACATCCCTTCCCACGAGCGAGTCGACCAGCCACCGGCAACCTTTACACACCGAGGTGCATAGATGACCACACCCATCTGACGATACTCCAACCCGATCGAGACCGCTACACGACCGAATCCCCTTCGCGTCCCTTTCAAAGCCGCAACCATGGCGCACAATGCGGCCAGCGGCCAGCACACATACAACCTGGCCCTGGAGGCGCTGGATAGCATATCTAAGGACCTGAGAGCAAAGTTAGCACCATGCCCTTCACCCACACACAAGAAGCACATCTTCTCCCACAAACATAACCAAATCCCAGCTGACCAGTGTAAACGTGTACTCAGGGCGATCGATGAGACCCGCAAACATGCCGCCTTACGATTGCGAGAGTTGGTTGGAACCATGTCGAGAGGTGAGTCGCTGTCTGCTGTGTGAGGTTCCGTGATGGTGATGGGTTTGATGAGCATGCTGTGCGTGTACACGGGAAACTGCTAGAGAGAGGTGGAAACGCTCTCTGTGAGGCCGATGTTGCTGCGTCTGCCGGGCCACGGACGTCTCAACATCCCTTTCTGTCTCTTGGCAGGTGACCTGTTGCCCGGGGCATGTCAGGAGTGATGAAATCGCTGGGTCGATAGAACTAGCGAGGAAACTCGCGGGGGAGGCCTGCGGTTCAAGGAGTTTCCCTAGGCACCTCTATGGCCTTGGTTAGGGGCGTGGCTCGGATCGTGGCTCGGATCGCGGGTTGCTTGCGACTCACCTCCAAGTGCGGCTTGCGGCTGCTGCAGAACGACATCATCGTGGGATTTGGCAAGCCCTGCCTTCCCACGTCTAGCCTGCTCTTTGGTTGATTTTGGAAGACTTTCATATCCAACCTCTCCAACCTCGGAATCTTCAACTTGAAATCGCAACCCATTCCCACAGTCCACCTTCGAAGCCACATGCGCATCAAACCCCTTCTGACGACAGCTTTCGGTTCACCATTTCTCCTCTTGTTTTGGAACTGACTATTTTTTTTTTTCCAGATCTCTCGTCAGATTCCTTCACCAGCTTCTACAACGCGGTCAACACCAAGATCACAAATCTCATCCACAGCAGTATTCCCACGGACCGCCTGGGTGGCGTTTATGCGATGGACGCCCTGGCCGATTTCGATGGCATAGACAGCACCATTAAGTACACACGCTTCACTAACAACCTCAAGACAATCCTACGCGGCCAAGACACTAACCCCATGGCACCTGCGGCCGTCGCGCTCGGTAAGCTGTGTCGGCCAGGTGGGTCCCTCATCTCAGAGCTGGTTGAGTCCGAGGTCAAGACTTCGCTGGAATGGCTTCAATCAGACCGAGTGGAGGAGAAGCGATATAGCGCTGTCCTTGTCCTCCGCGAACTAGCACGAAGCTCACCGACGCTGATGTACCAGTACGTCGGACTTGTCTTTGAACTCATCTGGGTCGGCCTGCGAGATCCCCGGCAGCTTATCCGCATTGCGTCTGGGGAGACCGTCTGTGCTTGCTTTCGCATAATACGCGAGCGCGACCAAGAGATGAAGAACTCCTTCATGACCAAGATGTACAGCGACATGCTTGCTGGTCTCAAGATGAGCTCTGTTGAGGCTATCCACGGGTCCCTGCTCGTACTAAAGGAGCTGCTCGAACAGGGCGGCATGTTCATGCAGGGCCACTACTCGGAGGCATGCGAGATTGTCTACCGGCATAGAGAGCATAAGGAACTCGTCATCCGCAAGACGGTGGTCATGTTGATCCCTGATTTGGCCAACTACGCCCCATCCGAGTTCTCGCAAAACTACCTCCATCAATTCATGCTGTACCTCTCCAGCTTGCTCAAGAAAGACAAGGAGCGCAACGACTCTTTCTTGGCTATCGGCAATGTCGCCAATTCGGTCAAGAGCGCCATCGCCCCCTACCTAGACGGTGTTCTTGTGTATGTGAGGGAAGGGCTTAGCCTGGCATCACGGAAGCGGGGACCCGTCGACCCAGTCTTTGACTGCATTAGCAGGCTCGCCGTTGCCGTCGGCCAGACACTCAGCAAGTACATGGAGGCGCTACTCGATCCCATATTTGCGTGTGATCTCACACCCAAGCTGACACAGGCACTGGTGGACATGGCCTTCTACATCCCTCCGGTCAAGGCCACCATACAGGAGCGTCTACTCGACATGCTGAGCAAGGTTCTTTGCGGAGAGCCTTTCAGGCCTCTGGGCGCGCCTACACCTAACACACTAACATCGGTGCCGGTGATAACCAAGGACCCCAAGGATCCACATGCGTTTGAGCAGAGACGGGCGGAGGTGAAGCTTGCCCTGAACACATTGGGCAGCTTTGATTTTACAGGTGACTGGCCCTCCCATTACTGGCGATGCCCCAAAGCCAAAGTGAACAGAAGATGCAACGATTCCGTATGTAAGCTCGTTTTACACAAGAAGCTAACAGTCGATGGAGGCCACATCCTGAACGAATTTGTCCGCGACGTAGCCATCAAATACGTCGAGGACGACGACGCGCAGATCCGCGAGGCCGCGGCCCTAACATGCTGCCAACTCTACGTCCGCGACCCGATCGTCAATCAAACGAGCCACCACGCTCTACAAGTTGTGGGTGATGTGATTGAGAAACTGCTAACAGTAGGCGTCTCGGATCCCGAAGCCGATATCCGACGAACCGTCCTCGCCGCGCTCGACGAACGATTCGACCCCCATTTAGCAAAGGCCGAGAACATCCGCACCCTCTTCTTTGCGCTGAACGACGAGGACTTTTCCATCAGAGAAGTCTCCATCTCCATCATTGGTCGACTGGCCCGCCACAACCCAGCCTACGTCATCCCCGCATTGCGCAAGACGCTGATACAGATGCTCACTGAGCTGGAGTACACTGATGTAGCTCGTAACAAGGAAGAGAGCGCGAAGCTTCTCAGTCTCCTTGTTCAGAATGCCCAAGGACTTATCCAGCCCTATGTGGAGCCCATGATGGCTGTCCTCCTTCCGAAAGCACGCGACCCCAGCTCAGCCGTGGCGGCTACTATCCTGAAAGCTATTGGAGAGCTTTGCACAGTCGGCGGAGAGGACATGCTTGGTCACAAGGAGAAGCTCATGCCTATTATCATTGATGCCTTGCAGGATCAGAGTTCCCCTGGCAAGCGCCTTGCCGCGCTGACCACACTCGGCCAACTCGCCAGCAATAGCGGATACGTCATCACGCCGTACATTGACTACCCCGACCTTCTCGAGATACTCCAGGGCATTGTCCGATCCGAGCCTCAGCACGGCCACCTGAGACAAGAGACGATAAAACTGATGGGAATCTTGGGGGCGCTGGACCCGTATAAACATCAGGTATTCATTGACTTTTTCAAAACATACGAATCCAGCTCTCTTGTCCCCGAGCTCTACACATACACATACACAACTCGTAAAGAGAATGACTACAAAGCCAAATTTGAGCAAGACTCCGAGCTTGACTGGGAATATGCTAACGGAAAGCCGCAGCAACTGCAAGAACGAACCCCCGAAACGAAGCAGAACGCCGAGTCCTCCCGCATGACCGACATCTCACTCATGATGACGGGCCTGACGCCCTCGAACAAGGAGTACTACCCGACTATCGTGATCAATGCACTCTTGACCATGCTGAAGGACCCCTCCCTCCAGCAGCATCATGCAGCCGTGGTGGAGGCCATCATGAGCATTTTCCGTACGCTCGGTCTCGAGTGTGTCTCGTTTCTTGACCGCATCGTCCCCGCGTTCCTCTCCGTCATTAGGACATGCCCTGCCAACCGGCTTGAATCTTACTTCAACCAACTTGCCACACTGGTTGGCATCGTCCGACAGCACATCCGCACGTTCCTTCCCGAGATCGTAGATACCCTACAGGACTTCTGGGGCCGCGCATCCGGTTCACTGCAATCAACTATCCTGTCGTTGGTTGAGGCCATTTCCAGATCGCTCGAGGGTGAATTCAAAATCTACCTTGCGCGTCTGCTACCCATGATGCTCAGTATCCTCGATAAGGACTCCACGACGAAGCGTCAACCTTCGGAGAAGGTGCTCCACGCATTCCTGGTATTCGGCGCGAGTGCTGAAGAGTACATGCATCTCATTGTTCCCGTAGTTGTGCAGACGTTCGAGAAGCCGGGCCAGCCAACGTTTTTGAGAAAGTCGGCAATTGAGACCATTGGCAAGATTTCGCGCCATGTCAACCTCAACGACTACGCATCTAAGATCATCCACCCCTTGGCTAGAGTTTTAGCAACTTCTGGAGAGTCGTCTCTCCGCCACGCGGCTCTCGATACCCTCTGCGCACTGATTCAGCAGCTTGGTAAGGACTATCTGCACTTCGTGGGTACTGTCAACAAGGTAATCCAGACCTATCCAATTCAGCATCAGAACTACGATCTCCTCGTCACCAAGCTGCAGAAGGGCGAGGCGTTGCCGCAGGATCTGAGTTCCGAGACGCAGTATCTCGATCAGGCTGACGAACCGTCGTTCGCTGAGCTCGGCTCGAAGAAGCTTGAAATGAATGCCATTCATCTCAAAAGTGCGTGGGACACTAAGGGGAAGTCCACCAAAGAGGATTGGCAGGAGTGGCTTCGGAGGTTCAGCACTACGTTGCTGACTGAGTCGCCCAACCACGCCTTGCGTGCATGCGCGATCCTGGCGAGCGTCTACCTCCCCCTGGCCCGCGACCTTTTCAACTCTGCCTTCGTGTCCTGTTGGAGCGAGCTGTACGAGCAGTACCAAGAAGAGCTGATTCAGAATATCGAGACTGCGATAAGATCGGAGAATGTCCCGCCTGACCTGCTGGGCTTGCTTCTCAACTTGGCCGAGTTCATGGAACACGACGATAAGGCCCTACCAATCGACATCAGAGTGCTGGGCAGAGAAGCGGCCCGATGTCACGCCTACGCCAAGGCTTTGCACTACAAGGAGCTTGAGTTTTTGCAAGACCAGAGCGGACCTGCCGTCGAGGCCCTGATCGTCCTCAACAACCAATTACAGCAATATGATGCTGCCATTGGAATTCTGCGTAAGGCACAGCTCTACAAAGATGGCATCAGACTACGAGAAACGTGGTTCGAAAAGCTCGAACGTTGGGATGAGGCTCTTTCGTTCTACAATAAGCGCGAGTCCGAATTACCTCCTGACCAAGCGACTCCTATTGACATCGTCATGGGTAAGATGCGCTGTCTCCATGCGTTGGGCGAGTGGGATGCTCTTGGAAGTTTGGCCGGAGACGCCTGGTCGAACTCTGGTCCCGAAGTCCAGCGGGTGATTGCCCCTTTGGCAACTGCCGCTGCATGGGGCTTGGGCAAGTGGGACTCGATGGAGAACTACATGCAAACGCTCAGGCGGTTCGCCCCTGATCGATCTTTCTTCGGTGCCATTTTGGCAATTCACCGCAACCAGTTCCGCGAAGCTGCGAACTGCATTCAGTTGACTCGTGAAGGCCTCGACACAGAACTTAGTGCGCTCGTCAACGAGTCTTACAACCGAGCCTACCAAGTCGTGGTGCGCGTGCAAATGCTCGCCGAGCTGGAAGAGCTGGTCGTCTACAAGCAAGCGGATGAGAAGAAGAAGAGTACTTTGATCAAGACATGGGAGACGCGTCTTCAAGGATGCCAGCGCAATGTCGAGACTTGGTCGAGAATGCTGCGTCTCCGTGGCCTGGTTCTCTCGCCAAGTGAGAACATGCACATGTGGATCAAGTTTGCCAACCTCTGTCGAAAGTCGTCTCGCATGGGCCTTGCCGAGAAGTCGTTGAAGCAGCTCATCGGTACCGAGCAGCCTCTCGAGTCCGTGATTCCGTACTGGTCTGAGGACTATGTGATACGAAACCCCAGAAACTCCAAACCTGCGACCCAAGAGCCCCCTCCACCCGTCATGTACGCGATCCTGAAGTATCAATGGGAGTATGGCCAGCAGCCGAACTTTCGTCAGGCTGGGTATCCCGAAAAGACTCTCAGCTGTCTCCGCCAGTTCACCGAAGATGTTGCTGTCCAGTTTGAGAACGCCAGAAATAGTATTCAGACCCATCTCCCGGACGATCTCTCCTTCCAGAACAACTACGACTTCCAGGTGCCGGCTACACACCCCCGCAATACACATGTCTCCACACAGACCATGGAGCAGATGACGGAGTTCACGGCTCTACTCGCCAAATGCTACCTGCGACAAGGAGAGTGGCAAATTGAACTCGATAAGGAGGCTTGGCAGCTCAACAACGTTGACGAGGTTCTGGCAGCGTACGCACAGGCGACCAAGTACAACCCCAAGTGGTACAAGGCTTGGCATGCGTGGGCATTGGCAAACTTCGAGATTGTCCAGACCACGAATACGTCTCTCGACAAGAACATTCGCAGATTTGATCCTGAGCAGATTACGCACCATGTCGTCCAAGCTGTCCAGGGCTTCTACAAGTCCATTGCCCTTTCTTCCGGAAGCTCTCTCCAGGACACGCTCCGGCTCCTGACCCTGTGGTTCACTCACGGCGGCAGCAGCGAAGTAAACGCCGCAGTGATCCAGGGCTTTGGCACCGTCAGCGTCGACACCTGGCTCGAGGTCATCCCACAGCTGATTGCCAGAATCAACCAACCCAATACTCGGGTGCGACAGTCCATCCACAACCTCATTGCCGACGTTGGACGAAACCATCCTCAGGCTCTCGTATTTCCCCTCACTGTAGCAATGAAGTCAGCGCAAAGCACTCGCCGTTCCAAGTCGGCTGCCCTGATCATGGATAGCATGCGTCAGCACAGTCCCAAATTGGTTGAGCAAGCAGACACGGTGAGCCACGAGCTCATCCGTGTTGCCGTGCTCTGGCACGAGCAGTGGCACGACACCCTCGAGGAAGCGTCCCGCCTCTATTTTAGCGACAACAACTTTGAGGGTATGTACCGAGCTCTCGAACCTCTGCACAACAAGCTGGAGCGTGGCCCACAGACTCTTCGTGAGATCAGCTTCGCGCAGACGTTTGGCAGGGATCTTTCCGAGGCAAGAGAGTGGTGTCGACAGTATGAACAGAGCCGCGACGTGAACGACATGAACCAAGCTTGGGACTTGTACTATCAAGTCTTCCGCCGTATCGGTCGTCAACTTCCTCAGATGAACTCGTTGGAGCTTGCCTACTGCTCACCCCAATTGCTCGCGGCAAAGGATCTTGATCTTGCGGTGCCCGGTACCTACAAGAGTGGCCAACCCATCGTCAGTATCGCAGCATTCGAACCGCTCTTTAGCGTCATCAACTCGAAGCAGCGTCCGCGAAAGATGGCCATGACTGGCAGCGATGGTAACCAATACGCATTCCTACTCAAGGGACGTGAGGATATCCGCCAGGACGAGCGTTGTATGCAGTTGTTTGGACTGTGCAACACGCTCCTAGCCCACGATTCCGAATGCTACAAGCGACATTTGGGCATTCAGCGCTATCCGGCCATTCCTCTGGGCCAAAGTTCCGGTCTGCTTGGTTGGGTCCCCAACAGCGATACCCTCCACAATTTGATTCGCGAGTACAGAGAGACACGTAAGATCCTAGTAAACATCGAGCAACGTATCATGTTGCAGATGGCTCCGGATTACGAGGGTCTCGCGCTCATGCAGAAGGTCGAAGTATTTGGTTATGCTCTGGATAATACGACCGGACAAGATTTGTACCGAGTACTCTGGCTGAAGAGCAAGTCCTCCGAGTCTTGGCTTGAGCGTCGTACCAACTACACCCGTTCTTTAGGTGTCATGAGCATGGTCGGTTACATCCTGGGTCTTGGCGATCGCCACCCAAGCAACTTGATGATTGATCGCATCACCGGCAAGGCCATCCATATCGATTTTGGCGATTGTTTCGAGGTGGCTTGCAAGCGCGACAAGTTCCCCGAGCAAGTCCCTTTCCGCCTGACACGTATGCTCACATATGCTATGGAAGTTAGCAACATTGAGGGTAGCTTCCGCATTACGTGCGAGCAAGTCATGCGCGTCCTCCGGGACAACAAGGAAAGTGTCATGGCCGTACTTGAAGCTGTAAGTTGCCGCGCAGTGTGTGATCGTATTCTGTACGTGTTACTGACATGACCGTGTAGTTTATCCACGATCCGCTGCTCAACTGGGGTCTGACTAACGTTCCGTCACCAACCGGGCCCAACCTTCAGTTCAATAACGATATCAACGTCGACGGCCCCGGCGCTCCCCGAGCTCGCCGGGCATCTATCCTGGCGTCTGATCAGCGTCCCTCGCAGTACATGGCCGGCCAGGTCAACGGCTCCGTCCCTGGTGGCCCGCCTTCAAGAGCTCGTGGTAGGACCAATTCGAGCCTTGTCCCCAACGGCAACCCCGATAACGTCGTCGAGGCCGAGGCACACAACGCCCGGGCCCTCGAGGTGCTGGAGCGTGTCAACCAGAAACTGAACGGTCGCGACTTCAAGCCGGACGAGGAACTAGATGCCGTGACGCAGGTTAACAAACTCATCATGCAGGCCACTCGACTCGAGAACCTCTGCCAGCACTACGTTGGTTGGTGTCCTTTCTGGTAGATGGGGGTTTTTCATTTCCAAACCCTCACACTACGTCGCAGACGTATGAGGCGTTCTCAGGAGTTTGTTGGGTTCCCACTATATCTGCTTGCTTTGCTCATTCATTTGCTGGTGTAGTGCGACATCACAGTGAGATTGGTTCGCGCACGATGCTCTTGGCGTTTAGAGGACAGACGGACTGTCCTCGTGAAGCGAGGAAACGCTTTTTTGCATGGCATAGTCTCACCTCGTCGATTCTCCAGGAGGTTGCAATCAGGACTGGTCAACTTTGGCAGAGGAATGAGATGCTTGCTGCCAAGTTCCGGCAAGCAAGTGCGGATGGAGGGCACGATAAGCTCTATCTTATTGTACGAGTATAGCACGCACCAGCACGTATTGCACAAATGGAATGGAAGATGATTGATTTGACCCTCGGGGGGTGGGGGTTGCTGCACTAATGTGATAAGTTACTTGAAATGACGATGTGTGCAAAGTGGGTTGATTGGCCAAGACTGGTTCGATCCGCGGCGCCCTTTGCTGTGTGGGATGGAGACGGACGATTGGCCTCCGGGGCAACAACGACAGTGACCAAGTTGAGGGGGAAGCGCTCGGCCAGGCTCCCGAGCAGTCGCTACGGCATCACCTGCCTCGCTGTGCGTTGCCCTGACTCGAACGCGAGCAGATTTCGCGAGATGCCGAGTGGTCCGAGGCTCCTCGTCTTGTCTCGTATGAGTTGGTGCGGTTGCGTCGTCCTTGCACGCGAGTCAACCGGCGAGGTGAGTCTGCTTCCGGCCGGACAACAGACACTCGATCGAGAACATGGGCGTGTAAGAGTATAATCTTACCTTTCGGCCGTCTCGGCAAACTCTTGGCTGCATTGCGCTTGGCAGCCACCATCTTCCAGCCCTGCCTACGCTGTTTGTATATCGGCCGGCACTCGGGCACCACCTGTCTGTCTGTCTGTGCCTACTGCCCACCCATTCTCTCTCTCTCTCTCTCTCTCTCTCTCTCTCTTACTCACCCACCCACACACACACACACACATACACACACACACGCACACGCACACTTGGTTCCAATAGGGTTCAGATCCGCGCTGCAGATCGTACAGATCAAAACCAAGGCTCGGAAGCTGAAACAAGCTTAGCTATGAGCAATCCGGATGGACTACCGAGACGCGCGGGCGGGAAGCGTGACTAATAGTTCTTCGGGGCGGACAGGCTCAACACTACGACAGTGAATATGTCCACTATGCACTACGAACGCATCGTCATGACGTACAGATGCCTTAATTGATTTCCGAATTGACTATACTTTCGTCCCCGACTCCCTGCAACCAGAGAAAACTACTAGAGGCGGCTGGATCTCGATCGCTCTGGACTGTACGATGGGCACTAGCCGATGCATGGCGCCAGATGGACTGAAGTTTTTATTCTACCGTCTGGCCTGTTTACAAGTGGCGTATGTTAGCAGACGCGTTTGGGGCATGCGTGCCGTGGTCCGAATGAAAGCTCAACCAAGTCATGTCTCCAGCCCCCTGCTATTGGCCAAGTCCAAATGAAGACGAGTTGAGCCCTCATTCGCCGCCGTCACCGCCGTCACCGTCCATGTTGAAGCGCAAGCCCGAGAGATTTGTGGTTTTCACCCCGTGCGGTAACGGTAAACTAACTGGCTCAAGAACTTTGTCTCTTCTCTCTGCCGAACGTCCAGTAGGATCAGCACGCAGCTGAGCATCATCGCTGGGAGCGCGAACCGGCAACAAGCCCATGATCGTCGACAGCCACGGCGACGGCGACGGCAGCGGCAACGGCAACCTGACCGTTTCCATGCCCGTACGGACCCTGCAGCCAGACGTCGCCGTTCGCCAACATCCAGTGTCCTCCCAGGAGACCTTGGATTCCATGTTGCCCCAAGACGCCGGAGCCGCGCCTCATCTCGAACAGGGGCGTGCTGCGCCGAGACGTACAATCAACTTTGACTGGCTGCGGTACCCCATCCCGGACAACCTGACGCCTTTCCAGCGCTTCTTTCGTGAGGTCGACTGGGGTCAGACGCCCCTGGGTGAAATTTCCGCCTGGCCCCGTGAGCTACTCCAGTTCGTGAGGATCGCCGTGGCAAACCCAAGCCCGGTGACGGTGTTTTGGGGTGAAAAGTTTACCACCCTGTACAATGAGGCGTACATCCCCCTGGTGGGAAGCAAGCACCCGTCCATGATGGGACAGGATGCATCGGTCGCCTTTCCCGACTTCTGGCCGTTTTTCGACAACGTCATCACCACCCAGCGTTGGACGGCACAGGCGGTATCGGGACATGCGCATAGCCTCCTGATGGAGAGGCACGGGTTCCTCGAAGAGACATTCTTTGACTGGACACTTGTGCCTGTCATCTGCGACGATGGGCAGGTCAAAGGCTCGTACTCGTCGCCGCGGGATGTCACCGTTCCAGTCATCGCAACCCGTCGGACGGACTGCATACAGAATCTCACACAGGCCGTGTTGAGAACCAGGACGTACAAGGACTTGTGGAAGGCCACGTTGGATGGATTGTGTTCAAACGAGACGGACTGCCCGCTTGCTTTGCTGTACTCGGTTTCCCCGCCGGTCTGCTCGCCAGAGGGCCCTCTGCAGCCCATCCTGACCTGCCAACTGGAAGCCTTCAGAGGCGTGGAAGCGAACCACGTCCTTTTGCGGGAGCACCTGAGTTACGTGCACGATACGGACGGGTTCGGTCCGGCCGTCTTTGAAGCCATGCACCGACGGACGACAGTCATCCTGGATGCTGATCACCCCAGTCTCGACAAGCTGCTCGAGGGAATCGAGTGGAGAGGGTTTGGCGTCCAGAGCAGCCAGTTTGCCATCGTGCCCATGTCTGATGGCGATGTCACCGGTGTCATCATTGTCGGGCTGAATCCGTATCGGCCATACGACCAACCCTACCGCGAATTTCTCGAATACGCAGCCGAGCTCATCGGCTCTCACGTCAGCAAGATCAGCCTTTCCGAAGAGGTACAGAAACGCGCCGAGCTGGTCAAGAGGACGAGGGACGACTTTGAAAAGATGCAGTGGAGGTTCACAAAGTTTACCGAACGCTCACTCGTTGGGTTCTCGCTCACGAACTCGGTTGGCGAGGTAAGTCCGTCCATCCAGCGCCGCCTGCTGCGAGTCTGCGACAAGCCCGGCCGGCCTTGTCTGTGCTAATTTGTCTCGACGTCCCCCTCCAGTTCATATACGTCAATGAAGCGTGGCTTAACCTGATGGGTCTCGAACCTGGGGAGATGGAATTTGGAAACTGGCTCCGGGCTGTCATGCCCGAGGATGTACCCATGTTGGAAGACTGGTGGTCTCGTGTCACGACCTCCAAGCAGGGCGGACAGCTGACGTTCCGTACCAAGAAGCCCTTCCATCAGGGCCACATGTACTCGGAACACAAGTCGATCATGTGTCTCGTCTACACGGATCTGGACGCAGCGGGCAACGTGGAGTCGGTCATGGGCCTTGCCATTGACATCAGCGAGCTGAAATGGGTCGAGGACCAGCTCCGCACACGTACCGAGGAGCTCGAGAAGTCGGAGAGCCACTACCGCAATTTTGCCGAACACTGCCCTCTGGGAATCCTCCGGACCGACGGCAACGGCTACGTCCAGTACGGCAACGATGCCTGGCACGAGTATTACGGCTTCACCCGGGGCCAGGTCGAAGGCCCCGAGCCATGGCTTCCTTATGTGTCGGAGGAACACGTCGAGCTCTGGAAGCACACCTTCCGCTGTCTGCAGACGGACACGGGGCCGTTCGCGGTGGAGCTGAAGCTTAAAGACAAGGTCTTCAGCATCCGAGACGGCGATCAGCACGTGGAGGCTGCGGTCTACAAGCTCGTGACTGGGTACTCTACGTTCAAGGAAGATGGGACAGTGGACTATGTGGACTTTTGGGTGACCGACATCAGCGCTCAGAAGCTGACTGCCAAGATCATGTCGGACAAGATGGACGAAGCGATCCGGCTCAAGACGCACCAAGAGCGCTTTATTGACAGTAAGTCCCCTGCCTCTCGCCTCGCCGTGCTACCGAGCTACCGAGCTACGGTCTACCTACGATGCGTGACATGATACCCCGGCCCCGAGAAGCTCAGCTCAGATGCTTACCAGCTTGGCTCGTAGTGATCAGCCATGAGATTCGCAACCCCCTGTCGGCGGTCCTCCACTGCTCCGAAGAAGTGATCGAGGCCATGCAACAGTGCCTGGCTGCCACCCAGACCCAGACGGCTCGCATCGACACCATTCCTGCCGGCGAGGAGCTGCGGACGTTGCGGGCTCACATGAGCAGTGCGGTCGATGCGGCCAACACAATCATGTACTGCGTGCAGCATCAGAAGCAAATCGTCGACGACGTGCTCACCCTCTCCAAGCTGGACGCCGAGTTGCTTGTCGTCTCCCCAGTCCCGGTCGAGCCGGTCACACTGGTGCGGTCGGCGTTGAAGATATTCGCGCCGGAACTGAAGATGTCGGGCATCTCACTCGACATCATTGAGGATCCGTCGCTGTCGTCCCTCGCAGTCGAGTACATTATGCTCGACCCGAACCGTTTCCTGCAGATCGTCATCAACCTCATCACGAACGCCATCAAGTTCACCAAGACATCGATCGAGAAGAAGATCAACGTGACCATCTCTGCCAGCAGAGACCCTCCCGCAGACCTCGATCTAGATATCGAGTTCGTCCCAAAGAGATACGCGCCGACAAAACCCTCGGCCTCTCCCGCACCGACCCGGTCCATGTCTCTTGCGTCGGAGCGCTTAGAGGGTTTCCAAGTGTCGGACGACGTCGTCTACTTGTGCTTCGCTGTCGAAGACACGGGCAGAGGCCTGACGCGAGAGCAGATGGCGCTTTTGTTCGACCGGTTCTCGCAAGCGTCGCCCAAGACGCACATCGAGTACGGAGGCTCCGGGCTGGGGCTCTTCATATCCCGACGCATCACGGAGATGCTGGACGGGAGGATCGGAATGCGGAGCACAGCCGGGTCTGGAAGCACGTTTGCGTTTTACGTGAAGACGCCCAAGGTCTCGGCCCCGCGTCGACACTCTGACTCGGCCGAGGCACTCGCACAGATGACCCGGACCCTGAGCTTGACGGCCTCGGCAGCGCCGCTGATGGTGGTGGCAGAAGGGGGCGGCGACGCGAACCGCATCGACCTCCAGCTCGCCATGCCGGGGGAGATGAAGACGAAGACCCCGACGGGCGCGGTTCTCGTCGTCGAGGATAACCTCGTCAACCAAAGGGTCCTGTGCAAGCTCCTGCGCAACCGCGGGTACGTGGTCGAGGCCGCCAACCACGGCGAAGAGGCTCTCGACTCGCTGGGGTGGTCGCGGGATCGCGCCGTGCCCCGTGATGTTTCAAGGTACGCCCGCTTCGAGGTCATCTTGTGCGACATTGAGATGCCCGTCATGGACGGCATCGAGTTCGTCAAGGAGGTGCGCATGCTCGAGGGGCGCGGCGATCTGCCCGGCCACAAGCCCATCATCGGGGTCACTGCCAACGTGCGTGGCAAGCAGGTCACCGCGGCGATTGAGTGCGGCATGGTGAGTCTACCGTATTGCATGGCACCCTCCCCTGCTTTTATGACCTCTGACAGTGAACTCTAGGATGGCGTGACGACGAAGCCTTATAGAATCGAAGTGCTGATTGCACATATGGACCGCGTGTGCCAAACAGTCGAGAAGGCGCGTTAGTATTGCAGAGCCCTTGCCGGGTGCCCTGTCTACTACATCTCGGTATCTCGACTCGTACGAGTACCTTTCGATCTGGTCAGGCGACCCGAATACACCCCATCTGCCCGTAACGTGCTCATCGTCATCATCATCATCATCATCATCATCGGAGACGGAGTATTATTGTCTATTACCGGCTAGTCAAGGATACGCACACAAGGCTGTTGCGGGCCTTGGAGATACTTGACTGTCTCGAACCGGCATCCAAATCACCATGGGAGCCGGTGACGGCCCGTTGCGAAGAATAGACACCACTGCTGACAGTGGGCTGGAAAACTTCTTCTTGCCCGTCGGAACTTCTCCACGACGCCTTGAGCGAGCCTGGTCTGCCGCCCCTGGGCACAGCGGCGGCTCTGCCTGCACGGATTGTCTGACGCTCTCTGTACCTCCGGACCAAGAACGCCCGCAAGGACGGAATGCTGGCAGCCACGATAGCCGTCCCGCCCTCAGCTGCCGACTGTATAGGAACTCGATCAGACGGATCGAATGAGATGACGGGCGAGGGACGCGACTTACCAGGATGAAACCGAAGTAGCCATATGCTATCGTCCCAGTCAGTAAGTTCTTCAAGACGTGGGCCAAGGAAGGGAGGGCATTATGGTCTGGTCTGGACCGTACCGCTAAAGTCATTGCCGAAGATGTTGGATACAAAGGCGTATCTGAACACCGTGATCGCCCCGGAGCTACAAGGAAAGTTGCTCTGTCAGCTCAGTTCTGGATGAGGTTTCATCATGCGCGAAGCGCTGTCGGGACTCGGGACATGATCGTACAGAAGCCCAAGGCTCAAGGCCACGGCAATGCCAATCTTCTCTGCCCGCCGCATCTGCACCGACCAGATGACCCTCCACGCCAACGCCGCGAGCGCAAAGTCACTAAAGGCACTCCAGCCTGGCAAGCATGGGTCGGTCAGCATGATATGCTGGATCACGGGGCCGGCCGTACTACCGGTACCATGTGCACCGGCGACGACGGGGCATCAAGACGTACCGCCACTCACGTAGCCGACATATAATATCAGCAGCGGCCTCGGGATGCACACGCCGGGCATCCTGCCATAGAAGACCTTTTGCACCGGCCAGCAAGTCGTCAGACGTATGACGATCAGGGGGAGCATGGTGATGGCGAAGAGGCCGACGATGATGACGGACACGGCAAACTTGTACCAGCCCGACATGCACCGCAGCAGCGCGGCGGCAAAGGAGATGCGGCTGGTGGCCACGACGACGTAGGCGAGGACGCTGTAGACGACGCCGCACGTCGCCATCCGGTACAGGTCGTCTTCGGACACGGTCGAGGAGTGCCGGCCGAACCCAAAGGATACCGCCGCCGTCCCGGCGCACGCCGAGACGATCTGCGCAGTCCAGGCAAAGCTCATGATCCAATCTGCACTGCCCCCAACCCCCCTCTCTCTCGTCAGCAGGTCCGACGGCGAGGGCGGTAGACGAAAGAGGCCCCGATCCCCCAGGGGCTGAGGGACTGGGGGAGCTGGGGAGTTGGAGACTGACCATCCCACCACAACCGCTGGCCGTGGCGCACTTTGGCAAACATGCGCAGAGCGAGCACGGTTCCGCCGAGGGTCACGATGCTCCAGAGCGCGCCGATGAACCTCGGCCCGTTGTCCATCGATGCGTCTACCGTAGTAGTAGTAGTAGTAGTAGTAGTAGTAGTAGTAGTAGTAGTAGTAGCGGCCATCTCTCGAGCAACCGAGTCGAGGGGGTTTGAAAGAGACGTTGGTCGCCGATGCACTCGGCACTTTCACACCTGCATTCAAAGGGACAAGCCTCGAGGTGCGGAAAAGGACCTGTAAGCTGGCCGGGCGGAAGGACGACATCGCGGGCTCTGTCGCTGTTTTTTATATGGACGACGTGCGACCAGAGAGGGAAGAGTAAGCTTACCGTGACACGGGGAGCCAGCCGGGGAACTAGATAGATGCTTTACCGTCAAGCTGAAGCCAGACCGTGCACAACGTCTGACGGGTTTGCTTTGGGGAGACGAATGGAAATCAGCGGTCTGGTGTTTTTGCCAGCGAATCAACGCCCCCCCCCCAATTGCAACGACTTAGAGACTAGAGTGACAGTCAGACCACGTCGACGGTCGGCTGTGCGTCAGCTAGTTGGGAAAAAGGCATGTTACTTGGCGTGTCTGACAAGCAATGTTCTCGACGACGCCAATGGCAGAGGATGGATTATTGGTGCGGCACAGCCTCGAGTCCCAACTAAACCTCACCGCCGTCTTGTTTTGTTTGGCTCGAGCGAGGCGTGGCTCAGTCATGCCCGTCGTTGTCAATTGCTTACCAAGGGAGCGACCAGACTCCAGTACAGTTAGTTACCTAGCACACAAAGGTCGATGACACTGGGTTGCCGCTCACACGTTCCCATCACCACGTCTAGAGTCTGTCTACTTCAAGGTTATAACTCATACTCGTGTTAACCAGGTCCGCCCCGAAGCTCTCACCTCTGCTGCTTGCACCCCGAAATAGGAAGGTGGGGAAGGGAAGGGTCTCACATGTTTGTGTGTTTTGTGCTCCTCTCATCCCGGCCCTCGACTTTTGCCTTTGAACACGCATGGGCTCACGCACACTCTTCATCTTGAAAACCAAACCCCCCAATCTCTACTAATCGCGAACTTCCAAGTATAAGTCATACAATTAACTCATTCCCACTGCGGTCATGGCCTTCATCCGCCCGTATCGCGAGTCGGATTTTGACGCTTGTGCGCATATTGTACGTCTGTCTGTCTGTCTCTTTCCCTCCATGTGTGTGTGGGACGTCCGCCCCCCCCCCACTCCATCTCCATCTCACCTCATCCTATCCCCTACGGGACGGGGGCATCCTGTATAAACGACAGCCCATCCATCCAATCCATCCATCCATCCATCCATCCGCCTCTGATCCAACTTCTCGCCTGCCCCCCCCCACGGTCCACCCTCACTAACACGCCCTAGTGCCGCTCCACCCTTCCCCAGAGCCTCTCCAACTCCCCCGACGCCATCCACCTCTCCCCCTACATCTGGACGCACCCCTACACCACCCTCTCCCCCTCAACCTGCCACGTCCTCGACGACGGCGCCGGCCTCGCCGTAGGGTACTGCATCGGCGCCCCCGACGTGTTCGCCCTGGCTGCGCGGTACCCTTCGTACGTGTCCTCGGTCCTCCGACCCGACGTGGCGCCGCCGGCGCAGATGGACAAGAGGGAGCCTTGGCTGGCGCCGGGGGGCCGAGAGGGCGAGGTCAACCTCCAGGCCCTGTCGCAGCTCGCCTACAACCCCCGCTTCCTCCTCCTCGACGGCCACGAGTTCCTGACCGGCAAGTGGCGCGCGACCATGCACATCGACCTGCTGGGACCCTGGCAGGCGCGGGGCTGGGGTCGGGCGCTAATCGACACCTTTGTGCGGAGCGTCCGGGGCAGCGGAGAGGCGTACGGGGACGGAATATGGATCGGGGTGGCGAGGGAGAACGACAAGGTTGTGGGGTTCTACGAGAGAATCGGCTTCCAGCTCCTCCAAGCGCCTGGGGTCGATGCAGACGAGGGGACCATTTTCATGGTGAGGGGCGTCAACGAGCCCGGTGCGCGAGGAAATGATCAGGGCGCGGTAGTTGGAAACGGGCAAGGATCAGCATGAGTTCAGAGAAGGTCTTTGTGTTGTATTGACGCAATCTCAGTTGTCATATCTTGAACCCGTCTGGGTCTATTCGCCATGAGGCATACGCCTCCCAATCTAGGCCTTCTTCCATAAAGAGTACACTTGACGCCGGAAACTGCCTGTTGAGTTGATGCCGTGGTATCACTATTGTCTCCCTGTGAAAACCCCCAAAACACCCAATCAGTCCTGTAAACTGAACCCCACCCCCCGGGAAACCTTGGTTTGGTAAATCGCACACTCTTGAACACCGGGCCAGCCCGAAAATAGGTATAGTTACCCCTTTGTAGATTTACAGTGAAGAAGAGAAGGTGGAAATCAAAATGGTTGAGTAAGACAATAAGGTATACGTATATGCAATGTATGATGCCGCTGACGGCAGAAATATGGAATTCGTGTCGGGAAAATCAAGAAACCGTGTGGCGTAGAGATGCGTGGCGTAAGTGGCATAGTACGAATCGGGTCGAAAAAGCCAGGCTCCCATGTTGCAAACCTGGTGATATATCACGTACTTGATTAAATCATTCCACCCGGCAGTCCCGAGTTACGATCAGACGCATTGGGAGTGACCACAGCTCTCGAAGCGGGAGGACCGATGTAGTTCGGGTTGGGCATGTTGCTAGGCGCACCTAATGGTCGGTTCAGCTTCATGCCTTGGGCCTCGGAAGCCATCTTGCGCAGTTGGCGCGTCACTGGCTTGTCGTCGTCGTCCGAGGTCGAAAAGGGACCTCGCGATTCGGAAAGCAGGTTCGGCGTGCTGTGGCTGACCTCGTCACCCTTGCGACCAACCAGGGAACCAAACACCGTTCGTGTCTTTGCGCCGTCCTGTCTGCGTTTCGGATTGACGGGAGGCAGGGGAGGCGCAAAGTATGCAGACTTGCTGTTGGATCGCGAGCGGCTTGCGCCCCGCTCCCTGTTCACTGCGGCCCCCTGAGGAAGTGACACGGTAGGGACACGGGACGTGGACATAACGAACGTGGGCTCTGAGATGTCCCGGGCTCTAACCGTCCGCTTCATAGCGTCGTTGAGCCTCGGTACCTCGGTCCCATCAAAGTTGGTAGCAGGAGATTGCGTGATGAATGCGCGCGGCGAGGAGGGGAGGCCGGGGGAGGCAATCAAGCCCGATGGAATAGGAGAGGCGGGTGAAGGTTGACCTGAATCAAATCCACGGGTTTGTACTTGAAGCTTGGTGCTGCCGTTGCGGCCCGTCTGGTTGTGTGACGCTGATTGCGAACCGGGGTAGGCTTGCGGTGGCATGTGGGGCGAACGACGGATGTTTGTTCCGGGCAGTCCAGGAGAGCGAGGAGGGGCTCGGAGCTCATCGTTGGGCGCAAGTCTTGGTGACGAGATCTTCCTGGTCCTAGGAGGCGGTCGGCTGCCGCTGTCTCCGCGACTGGAGTCTGAGCCGCTGCGATCACGATCAGTTGACGTAGTTCCTCGGGATCCGGCGCGGGAGCTCAGATGGCCCGAGTCCTCGCTAGTCTGACGGCTGTAAGTTATCGGAGGTGGTCTCCTATCTCTACTCGGAGATTGTTTCTGCGACGAATACTCCCTCGCTGGTGTTGGCCGCGAAGCCGGCATCTCTGACGGCGGCTCTGGCTGAAACTGGCGATCGTCATGACTAGGCTCGTTCAGTTGCTGCTGAAGTTCCCGACGAGCTTGTTGGAAAACGCGCAAGCCGGCATGCTCATCTCCTCCGCCCGCCGCCTTACTCTCGCTCCTGGTTTCGGCGGTGGCCCCCTTTGTGACATCTTCCCTCATGGTCGATAGTCCGGATATATCGTCAGACCTGGCCGGGTGGGGGTGCGTGGGAGACGGTGCAGGGACCGTGATGCCCAATATCTTCATAGCCCTCGACTGCGATTCTCGATTCCGGTCCATCATGGAACCGAGGCTAGACTTCGGCTTCAGGAGCCCAAGAGAGGTCGACTTGGGCGGTGGCACACTCAAGTCTTTATTGTCGGTGGCTGAAATAGGCGACACTGGCGCGCTGTCTGACTCAACATAAGACGTCAGTCTCTCTCGAATGCGGCGGGCACCATCCGCAAGCTGGTTAGCGAATTCCTCCGCGCCCTTGGATTCCCTGTTCGCATGCGACTTTGTCAATTCTTCCTTGGTAGGCATGAAAGATTCTGCGATGTCATGAGCCTCGTCGTCATCGTTATAAAACGATATGCCTCTGCCTTGCGGCCAAGGGCCCGACGTGTTCTCCGAATTACGATAGTCCTTCTCGCCCTGAAAGTGGCTGGGAAAGCGGGAATCGAGATCCGGCGGAGATAACATGCCATATGGCGGAGATGCCATACCGTAGACAGAGGACGCGCCGCTGTCCGCCCTCAAATGCTGGCGGACCATGCCGCTGAGCCCTGTTAGGGTTCCGGGGCCAAGAGTGGGAGAGTCTGCTGGTGCGCTCGGTAACCCCGCCACAGAGAGATTGGCAGTAGGGGACGGCTCGCCGTTAGGTTTACTGGCGACGGACAGAGGCCTAGGCAAAGCTGACTCCCGGAAAGCAGGATGATCGTGGTCAGAGGGACGCGCAGCTGAGAGGCCGGACTGCGATGCCATGGGAGAAGCATCCGAGTCGTCATAGAAGGTTGGCGATGTCTCCTCTGCCATTGAAGGGGTCTTGGAAGAGAAATCTGCTTTAGCGCCCAGCGTCTGGTACTGGGCCGAGGAAGACGACCGCGAACGGCTGTCTACAAAAGAGGCATTTGATTCCGTACGGAATCGTTGTGTGGGCGTCTCACGTCCTTGTTGAAGCTGCAACTGGCGTTGTGCAAAACGGGACTCATCATAACCCTGTGCTGGTTTTTGAAACACACCCAGAGCGGTGGCTTTGCCTCGGTCGTTGGGTTGGATGGCGAGGGCGTTTATTTCTTCGCTTTCGCTGATCGGGGGCTCAATGGGGGTGTGCCTCCGAAGTTGGCCCTGTTGTCGCCACCACTCGAAATGCGTACGCCCAAGTCTGGCGTCTCGGCGTTCGATCTCAAAGACGGGCTTTTAGACCGCAGGTTAGGAACACTACCCTTGGACAAGATACGTCGGTCTCCAGCCAGGAATCGATCCGAAAAGCCGGTGGTACTTGGTGAAGGGGAGGCCTGGAGCAAATCCGGAGTTTGAGCGCCCAGGTTTCGTTGCCTTGTAAAAGTATCCATGCGCGACAAGGCCGACGACTGTTGTTCGTGCAGCTCGTGGTTGAGGCCAGTCTCGTACAACCTTCGCGTTCTTGTGGGGTTTCTCTCTAGTGTCGGGGTTGAGCTCGTAGACGTCGGGGCTGTCGACGCCGACTGCCAGTCTTTCATGGACGCATTTGGCTGTTGGGACGTCACTGATGTGGCAGCGGTCGAGTTGCGCGCCATCGAGGGGATGGACGAAGTCGTCGAGTTTGTTTCGCGTTTCCGGTTGTAGGCACTGGGGAAAGGCGACTCGGAGCGAACATCGGTTTCATCGATCGAGGGGCGTCTTGATTGCCCTTCAGCGTCATTGCCGCCCTCCATAGATTTGCGTACTTTCTCCTCGGTTTGAAATCTCTCCTCGGCTTTCCACTTCTGGAAAGCCGACATGGCAACATCATCCTCGTAAACCGCTCTCCTGCCCATTCCACCGCTATCGGCTGTCTTCGAACCCGAAGGAATCTTGTAGATCTTTTGCCTCCCACCAAAGAGGTTGTTGCCCTCATTGGGCTTGGCCCTACTCATGACGCTGCCGTGTGTCGAGTCGACGTCAGAAGCGAACGAGTCGGCTCGCGTGAACGGCGCCTTGATCGAGGACACCTCAGCTATCTCGGAAAGCCCATAGGGCCCAAAGTCTGGGAGCCTGGACTGGCGCTTGGGGTAGAGCACACTGTCGTCGCTGGCCTTGCCGATCTTTGAGTTTGGATCATCTTGCTCCCGCAACATGGAGAAGCGGGCAGATAATCCAGTCATCAACAAGCTTGTCCGAAAATCATCTTTTGAAGGGAGAGCTGAGGACAAGTCGATCTCAAGCTTCGGCTCCTCGACAGGCTTCTTTGCTTTCCTGAAACGAAACCCGGACGATTCCGACTCTTGGGAAGGTCGCGGTGCGGAGACCGCCTCCTCCTTGGCCTTCTTCTTATTCCTGAAGCGATTCATGCTGGCAGAAGCTAGTTGGTAATTTGGTGTATTGTGAGACCGGAGAAATCGGGTATAATGATTCAAGTGATGGTATGTGCCGGCAACTTCAATCGGCCATGTAGGAAGACTCGGTCAGATGTAGTAGAGAGCGACTCAGGGAAGACCAACGGTATCGGCGCGCAGAGGAAATACGGCTGATATACAATGATTCGACGCAGTTGAAAACGACTGTGGTGCCTGTAGCAAACGAAAGAATACGAGTCAGTGTCACCTCGTGTCAAAATGTTTGGTGTCGAAGATTTGAGATGATAGCTCTGCAGCAGCCGTCTGACCTGACCAGCAGAAACTCTGTGGCACCAATAGCGAGTGAGGATGGAGTCTCACGTTTAAAGGTTCGGTATGGAAGCTAGGATATGGGATGACGGCAAGGAAAATCGGATAGGGAATGGAGAAGATCCATGGGGCGGAGCTGAGTTACCTCGATGCAGGCAGACTGTGTCGGGCTTGTTTCATCCAGCAGCGCCTGGACCTTGGAGTATTCTAGAGAGCTTGGGATGATGTCGGCAAAGCTTGGTCGATCATACAGGCCAATGGAACAGTGACGTAGACTTTTCCAACCATAGGGCGGAACGGACGAGATTCGTGAGATCGAGAGCTGACTTTCGCGGGCTGATTTGACGGCAGGGTCGGGTCTCGGCGAGGAACGGATGCAGCTAGTCGTTCGTTACACGGATATCAATGGTTCCTGCAGAATAGGCTGGCGGCAGGCAGGACTTGGTAGATCCGTCTCCGTCTCTGCAAAATGTTCATGCGGGTGTGGTAATGACAGGACCATGTGTTGTGTTGGAAGGATGGCTGTTTGTCTTGACCGACAGAGGAGGAGGGGGGGGGGACTGTTTCCGATCCTTATTCCAAGTATTGCTGTGTTCCCAACCCCTGCTCTCTTGCGGTTGTCTTCGCTTGCCAAGGCGGGTTGTCTGTCGAGGCTTGTTGTCGAGCTCTCTCTTGCACTGCCTCGTTGGTATGTATTGCTTGGAAATGCACAGAAAAGAATGACTATCGGTGAGTGGACAAGACGTGCAAAGGTGGGAAAGGGGAGAAACAGGCCGTTCGTAAGATGGCGAGAGAGGGAGATAGAGGCGGCCTAGGCACGAGAAAGCAAGTTTACCGCGCTGGAGGTGACGGATCAGATGAAAATAGGAAATGCTGAGCGGAGGAAATTGACTGGGACAGGGGTCGGGTTGTATTTTGGCAATCAGGGGGTGGAGAGTGAGGGAGGGGAGGGGGCGTGCCCGAATAGATTTGATTTTTGAGTGGGGGCAAGGTCCAAGAGCCATGTCCAGTTAGTGCTACCCAGCACTTTAGTGTGGAGCTATGTGCCGGACATGGCCCTGCGTCCATGTACTCATAGCGTATATGTAGCACGGAGTACGGAGCACAACTCCCATGTTGCTGCAATCAGAGTCTCGTTCACACAAGATATACCGACCAGGTCTTTTCGCCAATACGAAATGACATATGCCAGCCTGTCATGGCCGTGATTGTTCCCGATTGAGATCGTCTCTTCGCCCCAACTTTCGATCGATTCGGCCACGCATGGGAAGCCGGCGCAAACGTGGCTATTGCCATCCCTCGAGCTTAGCAGCGCCTTAACTCCTCAGGGGCAACTAACGTTAGCTGTGTGCCGATAACAAGTTTTGAAACAGCCAATTGGCCACTGTTGTGTTTTCTCTTCTCTGCCGAGGACCAATGTCTCATCAGTAGGAGAAAGACGTTACGCTCCCTACCGACGTGTTTCAACCATGCAGAACAGAAAACGCGGCGTTTCGCTGTTTTCCTTTTGCTCGATAGCTGACAGGCCTCTAGGCTCTACCGTAGGTAAACCACGATACCGACACGACAAGGAGGCATCCTGCGCGGGATCCGGTCAAGGAACAGGGGTTATCAGCTTAGCACAAACTTAGTTGACTTTATGGGCCATCATCTCCCGTTGTTGTTGTTGGGCTCGTTTCTCTGATTTGCTACGAGAGAGTCTGTCGGGTCTCGCAAGCTAATCCAACTCACCGGAGTCATCTCGACAGCTTGCTCTAGCCCCCCCCCTCTCCGACCCTTGACGCGCCATCATACAGCGCAGCTAATCTTGACCTCGGGGCTACGAATGTACTTCCTACTGTGGTAGGTAACTTCGGTGATGGTTCCAAGTGTCGGGCGCCCAGCGACCGCGATTCATCGTTTCATTCTGCCTTAGATAATCACTCGTCGTGCGTGCTACGGTGACCTGGCGTCGGATCAACTAGTGGCATCTATATATGATGGATATGCTCTCCATTGGCACTGTCTGATTCGATCTAGTGTCGATCGCGACGTCAGGAGCCAACAGTGTCTCGGACCTTGGCCGGGCCAACTAGTTAACGGTCTCCGGTGTTTGAAGCTGGACAGGCACCACTGAGCATCAAAGCGAGAGGATTGGTAACTACGGGAGTAACTAACTTACCCCATCCTCACCTCCTCTCCTCACCTTGCCGTGGTCTGCATCGTACGCACGCGTGAGTGCCTGTCCTGGGCTGTTGGCAGTTGCGACTCTTACCATTCGCACGCATCATGCTCGTCCTCGACGAGGTGCATAACGTTGGTCACAGTGCACATGGTGCACCCCGAGAAGCTAGGTAGCTAGCTAGCTACCTATACGAGATGCGCGTCAGCCGTCCGTCCCGCTGCTCCGAGACAGGAGAAGCAATCAACAGAGGTGCCTGCTGCCTGCTGTCTGCTGTCTGCTGTCTGCTGTCTGCTGTCTGCTGTCTGCTGTCGGCCGGCGGCAGTTAAGCCCGCCCGGGCCGCTCTTTCCCCACGTTGTCTGTTTGAAAACAACTATCCGTACGGAGTACCCAACGTCAACTATCGGTTACCATCCATCCGTACTCTAGCCAACAGCAAAAGCAAACGAGGATGACATGCGGGACAGCTTTGTGGTCTCTATCCGTATCGTGCTCGACACATTTGATGCTTAACGTTACCCCGCTCCCTCTCATGCTCTCATGCTCTCATGCTCTCTCATGCTCTCATGCTCTCATGGCCGTTTTGCAATAAGAAACTTCGCGCCTGCATGCTACCGACCGGCATGTCTCGATTTCCATCGCCCTTTTTTCTTTCTTTCTAGAACCGTATTATGCTTCTCGACCGGGGTGTTGTCGAGCTTGACCGTCTACGGTCTGGCTGTACGTAGTACGTTAGACTGTACCGTAAGCTCTTCCGACCGGTCCAGTCGCCATTGCACAGACATCAATCACCTTTCCCCTCCCCTCTGTGATGCAACGACAGGAGCAGATTCACGGATTCACGCGCTGCCTGTGACCACGGGTCGGCTCCCAAGTCCCGCGGGCCAATTGCATCTCTGTTCCTGACGCTTCACCGGATCTGGATCCTGGCCGTAGGGATCTGTGCTTAGCTTACCCCTGAAAAAGGTGGGCTTCCACGTTCTTTCGCAAGATTCCGACAATTTTTCTTGGGAGGGGCACATCAGTCAATCAGTCAACCCCCCCCTTGCCCTCAGCTCGCGCCCCCCCCCTTCGATTCTTTTTCCCCAGCAATCGCGATTTTCCTTGCATCAACTCTATGTGAGAGGGTTCGAGGCGTAGGGATACAGACAGGCCTCTCTCTCTCTCTCTCTCCTTTTCCCTCTCCCCTGGCTTTTCTTCTTGTTGGGCCATCGACCCCGAAATGTCAGTTGTATATGCAGGGTAGGATCCAACCGCCCTCGGATCGCAGAACCAGACCGATAAGCCGCGCTAAGATGCCAGAGCTATCTGAGCACTGGGATTGCCACTTCACGTTCGTTATGCGCATTCAGGTTCAGGACACTGTGAGTCCTCGTCTCCGCACGGCGCAGACATGGGCAGGGAACGCCATCAAGCTCAAACATCGGTTCGGGGGTAGCGCGAACGGGTTCGTTCCACGAAATAAATTGCTAGTGTACTTTGTTAGTACGGAGTAGTTACACAGTAGCTCGTGACAGCGCTGGCCGGCTGGCCGGCTGGCCGGGTGGTGACTGGTGACTGGTGACTGGTGATTGCTCTGCGCTCTCTCATCTAAAGTACTGTACTTACTCCGCAGTTCACTAAGTTAGGTAGTTATCCCATGTTGTCTCTTGCCAGAACGCCATTCGCAGATGAAAACAATGCACATGGCTTGATATGAACGTCATCAGGCGACATCCACCGCACGCTCCGCTCCGTTGTCCATCTGGCATTGGGTGATTTCCTTCCAACCAAGCTGGTTCTTGCCTTGATTGTATTTGTTGGAAACACGAAAGAGTGGTTGGGGCTCCTCCTGCAAACGACATGCGTTTGTCACACGGTCTTGGGCAGCGGACCGCGGCTGCGTGATGTGTTGATCTTGGTACCTTGTCAGGCTGTCCGCCCAGTGATGTTGAAGAAGATGATGGCACTAACCAACTGCGAAGCACTCGGTTCAAGACGAGGATCCCCCGCCTTTCTCCCAGCAGTGCTAGCTACTGTTCTACTGTGCACTACGGTAGCTAACCCTCACTATCAAGCAGGACCAACGTTGATAGATACGGACTACGGACTACTCCGTAACTACAGAGTACCGTACGGAGTACTTGGTACTTTCTTTACTTGACCCTTTGCCGCGGGCAGAGTTGCCCTCCGCGATGCCAGTCTACCGATCGATCGCACTCCCCAATCAATCTCGGGCGGGACGCGCTAGCTTTGAATGAGTCGTGCTGCATCTGGACTATCGATCCGTCGTGACCGTTTGCCGCTCTTCACTTGCACCCGTCCCCACGCGAGCCACGCGAGCCACGCGAGATGACGAGCGACTTCCACCATGATAGCATCACACCATCTTCACCTTCTCGCCGTTGGAATCGATATCGTGCCGCGTATGCGTGTCGGCGGCACGCCTGGTTTGTCGACACCCTCCGTTCGTCAGGACACGATGACATGGTATCCGTAAGCTGCCTGCCCAGCTGTCTGCATCCGCATGCACGTCGACTCTTGTTTCCGCTCAGGGGGAGGGGGTGGGGGCGTCGCCCTAGCTAGCCGCTGGGGTGTACGGAGTAGTTACTCCGTACGTGCAGTGCAGTGCAGTGCATTGCATTTCTTTGTCGTCGTCGTCTGTGTCTGTCGGCGCGCGGGATGTTCCTGGCTCTGTCTGATCAGGTACCAACATCTTCATCGCCATCAACATGTCTTGCCCATCCATCCATGATTGGAGGTAAACCGCGCCTGTGAGCAAACAAGAAATGAAAACAAACGACCACGGTACACACCAAGACCACGGCACACCCACGCCACAGCGGGTAACTAGCCGTCTAGTTATCCCGCGCACGGGGTTATGACCAGATCAATCGACCACACCACCGCCTCACCCTCACCGGCATATCGTCACACACCACCATATCCCCGTGGTGGTCGTCACACCAGCCTATCATGAGTCGCCACCGAAACCCCATCACACGGCCTGGCCAGGTTCAGGAAGACATTCCTTGCGCACTACTGTATCTTCAGATTGATCCTCGGCCGTGTGCTCCGGCATTGGTCGTGAAAGCCGGTCCAGTGAGCTACGGCGGGGAGTACGGAGTACGTGGCTGATGGATAACAAAGATTGCGCGTAGACATTCGTCAACGTCGCGTCGCCACTTTGCATCTGATCCGTCGTCTCATGATGGAGTAGTCTCACAATGTTGTTTCTACGAGTCGCCGACTCGACAAGCAGCATCCGTAACTTGGCCAAAGTTGAAGACTGCCAGTCCGAATACCCATTTGATCCGGGTCGGGCTAATGGGGTCTAGCTGCACCTCCAAAAGACGTCGAGTCCTCGCTCAGACGCGCGCCGGTTCAACGCGGCCGTTGAGAAATCTCAGACCTCAGACCTTTGACATTATGTGCATGAACCTCTCTTCGCGGAGCAGTGCTCTCACTCAGCAGTGTCTCTGCGCTCAGACTGCGCGGCCTCGTGTCTCAACGGCCGTCCCCAAAGCTCTGGGAGCTTGCCCCCGTCTACGGAGTACACGGTTGGTGCCTGTTTGTCCGAGTCTGAGACTCGTATGCCGTCTCAGACCCGCGCTTTCGAGGCTGTGAAAATCGAGGCAGTTGCGTCGGGACTGTCAATAAGATGCTAAAAACGAGGGTTCCAGGGGCGCACAGCCGTAGGGCGGTTTGAGACCTCGAATGACCGCTCGCTCGTGCTCGCCGCTCGGAGCGGTTCGTCTCTAGATGCGATTAGTGTCCTTCGATCCAGTGCGTGCGAGAAAGGCGTCAGACCAGCAGACTGATGGCCCGGCCCACTGTGGGTTTTCACTCGCACAAGGTCGTCTCATCATAGGATGGGAAGAAAAGGAACGGATCCAACGTTGATCTTGCGTTGGTCCTGGGAGTAAGCGCGCCGTCTGTTGTTGCTGGGGCCGAGTCGTGCCGGCCGCGGCGACATGCAACTGTGGCGATACCTATCCTTGGCTGTATTTACACAGGATTTACCGTTTCGCATACTCGCCTTGGGGCGTGGTCCAATGGCTTCAACAGGGCTGCAGAAGCCAAATGAAGCCAAGTGAAGCAAGCCACAGGTCGTTGATCGATTCTCGTCCTCGATCTGGTCCGCACGACACCACGCCTCCACGAGAGCGCCTCCCTTTTGAGCACGTGTGTCCGGAGGGAAGCTTCTACACACAGTGGGAGCGACTCGGTGTTGTGTTTTCCGAACTATTCGGCTCTTCGGTTCGACACGGCGAGTGAGTAGTGCCTTTGGCGTCGAACGGACGGTACGTCCCCCCTCTCTCTCTCTCTCTCTCTCTCTCTCTCTCTCTCTCTCTCTCGCCCCTCTATGAGCTCTCTGAGCTCTCTGTATATGCGTGCGTGTGTAGTGTGTGCATGCCTGCTGTCCTCTCCTCGCCAGACATGATCAAACGTGCGACTCCAAACAGTCTTGGGAGGTGGGCAGGAGGAAGCTTTCTTTCGTGTCGCAGCCCGCGGCGCAGCCCGCCTTGGCTGGCAAAAGAATGGCCTGTCGAGAGAGGGCATGACAGTCGTGTCAGCTCAGTAACCACGGCGCATAGGCTGATGACGTATCTCGCCATATTCTTTTTACCTAATGCCATGTGCCTCCCCCACGGTTCCGTGTCGAGAATAGAGAGGCTACGGGCTGAGTCTCTATGCGGAGTGGCGAGTGCATGGGTGACCCAGGCCAATCAATGCGCTGCTGCTTCTCCAACGTCTTTGGTTTCGCCGTTTCGGTGCGTGGCGGCGTGGGCAGACGTAGCAAGCGAGTCACCAGACGGATATAGATTCTTGTATGCATTCGCTTGCCGACGATGCAAGACCTGGCTGAGAATACCGACCGTATAATAGTTATCCCTCTGCATGATTTCGGTTCGGACCTAAACACGAATGCCGGTGACCAACATAACACTCTTCCAGGCCCTCCCCCATCTTTCGTCCCTCGTCCCTCGTCCTTTACTACTTACTACGTAACTTATCACCGTCACGCGCGCATCGCCTGAACAAGGTTTCAGACCAGCCTTGGACAAAGGCAAAGCGTCAAGGCAACTAAGAGAGCGACCGAGACGAAGACGAGAGGAAAAGAGCAAAAAAAAAAAAAAAAGAGTTTACCCCGCACATCTCAAAGCGAATCACGGCCAAGCGGCTGAAGCCTGAAGGGACTCCCTGCAAGATGCATGCAGGAAGAGGTGCGTGACAGGGCTCAAGAACATTCCGAGCTGGGCCACTTTACCCCACGCCCGGGGATAATGTTTGTTTATTGGGCCAGTTCAAGGCAGACTGGCCAACGGACGACGGACGACGGGGATGATTGGGGCTCATGAAGCCATGCGAGTGCATAATAGAAAGGCCGAATGAAACCTGCAGGCGAGGCCGGAGCTGCCATGTCGTCGAAAGTGACTGGATCCGGGGGAAGGGGGGTGATCGTGGGGGGGGGAAGAGGGTGACAAGCGTGGCTGATTCGTGGTACAAAAGGGCTGCGTCTGCCTGTCGTCGTGAGTGACGAGGCGTCCTTGCCGACTCACGGCTTTACGATCCTGCAAAGAAACCTGCCGCTCGAAGGTCTCGTGTTGTAGCATACTACGTATTGCTTCCATTCTCGCCTTCATCCTCGTCCTCACTTCGTCCTAGTCGTCACCACCCGTCCTCATATCCATCATCGAGTACTCCGAGTGCTCCTATACCTCAAACCCGTACGAGAGAACAGGACGACCTGCCCAAACACAACAACACCACTACTCTACGCCGCGCTGAGGCCGTCTTTCTCCAGAACTGCCCACAGCCAGCCAGCCATCCATCCATCCATCCACCCGCAGCCGAGCCAAGTTTCAATGTCGCCCTACTCCAAATACTGCTGTAAATGCGGCGGCATGCTCGTCATCAGCTCGACGTGCCCTTCTTGCTCACACGTCGAGTGCACTACCTGCCTATAACTGGGCCGCGGCAATGTAAGACGGGCGAGTCACGCTGCCCGCCCGAGCAACCATCGTGCTGGGCCCTGGCGATATTGTCGGGCTAACCTGGCTGCCGGCCATGTAGAGTTTTCCGCTGGGTCACGTTTCCATCCACCCTCACGGGCGATTACAAACTGGGGGGGAGGGGACCGAGTCATCCGAGTTAAGATTGCCATTTGCAGTTTCGTCGCGGGGCGTGCAAAGGAGGGGGGCAGGGCACGTAACTTATATATATACACTACTTACTAGGTACATATACCTATCTGTCTCTCTTTCTCTCTCTCTCTCTCTCTCTCTTAGCAAGCAATGCAATTCAAACTCATAGCGACAGACAGTCAGACGCGCCCATAAAAGCAGTGACCAGAACACTTTCAAAGGACGAGGCAATCCTTTTTGCTTCGGCGACATGTCTGGACCATTCTCAACTTCGGATGCGCCTCTTCGGCCCCTCTGAATCTGAGAGAATCGCCGCCATGGCTGCCTCGGGCCACCCCGGTGTATATCGTGACTGAGTTGTGCGCCTGTGGAACTGTCCAGCCGAGGCTCGAGGATGCCGATTCGCTCCCCGTACCGTTTCCCAAGAATACCCGCATACACGGCTCCTGATCATACGGTCGGTATATGGGGGCACGTCGCTCCGTCGGCGACTGTTTCGATGTCGACATACTCTAGGTCCTTGCATGCCATACCGGTCCGAGATGGGGCCAGGAAGTCTTTGGGAAGAAGGGACTTTTCAAGTCTACATTACTCTCCAGAATAGACAAAGACGAAATGCAAGTCGATGTAGGCTATACCTGGAGAGGGTGTAGTTAGCTTGCCAGAATATATCAAGCAGCCTTCTATGTCCACTGTGAGTCAAAAGGTCGACGATGAGGGTGGCCAAGGCGGGTTGAAGCAGGTCGACCGGGTGGGCAAGGTTTGCGACCTATTCGGCGAAGAAATCAAGCAGCTGCACACAGGTCGATATTGCATGGAGATGACGCGTAAACACCCATCTCTCTGTTCAATCACGCCCTCTATCAAGGAATGTAGACCACGCGACCCTTGACCGACCGGTCGTTCCAACTCTCCCCGATGCCCTTGAGCGGCAAGGCGACCGAATCCAGGGCCGGCCACTTGGCCATCTCCACCACGAGCGCCGGCAGCTCCTCGGCCAGCCGCGACGGCGCCCAGCTCCCCGGGCCCGCGCCCCGGATCGTCAGGTTCGTCGACCGCAGGAGGGGAGCCGACAGCGCGACCTCGGCCTGGCCCGACAGCGTGCCGATCTGGACGTACTGGACCGGCTTCTTGGACCGGAGGGTCGCGAAGAGGTGCCGCGTGGCGTCGCCGTAGACGTAGTCGAGAACGACGTCCGCGTCGACGTTGAAGTCCGTCTCGGCGACCGCGTCGCAGATGACGACGTACCCGTCGAGGCCGTCCAGGGCGCGCAAGGCCGCCTCGCTCCGCGCCGCGCCGATGACGCGCGCCGCACCGAGGGACTTGGCCGCGTGCGCCGCGAGCCGCCCGCTGGCGCTCGTGGCCCCGATGACGAGGCAGGTCCAGTCTCGCGGGAGGTCGTCGGCGATGACGCGCCCCCCGGATGGCCATCCAGCTGCTCATGGCCGGGTTCACGCTGGCCGCGAACGCGACCGGGTCGATGCCCTCGGGCAGCGGCACCACGAGGCCGCCCTTGGCCACGTTGACGCGCTCCGTAAAGGTCCCGAAGTCGTCCGCAAAGTCGAATACGTAGTACAGCTTGCCCGTCGACTCGTCCCGGCCGACGCCGTCGATGCCGGGCATGTGCGGGAGCGACCTGGCCGAGTAGTGCTGCCCCGAGGCGCGCGACCGGACGACCTGGTGCGCACCGGCTGCCAGGATGCGGAGTTGAATCTGGTCAGCCGACGGCGCTGGCAGATCGGCGACGGAGGTGTAGCGGGGGCCTTCGGGCCATGAGATGACTTGGGCGGCGTGCATGTTGTTATGTGCCAGTGTGTGAGTATATGTGCGTGTGTGTGAGTGTGTGTGAGTGTGTGTACGTGTGTGACAGAGAGAGAGAGAGGGGTGGGGGGGAGAAGAGTGAGTGAGTGAGTGAGGAGTGCGAGAAAAAAGGTTCGAGTCCAGCTGGTTTCGGCCATCAACACAACACATTCGCGAGTGGCGACATCATGTGGCGCAGATTTTCTTTGGCGAGGAGCCATGGTTCAAGACTGTATGGAACAAACGTACGGTAACGTTACATGTTTTCTACCCGTCTAACTTCCGGCGGGCGTATCAGTCAGCGAGGGGCATGCCGGTCGTAGATGCGATCGGTATGCCGCATGTGGCAGCTTACCCCCTTTGCTCCAACGAGGTAAGCAAACATCCCATGTATTATGCGCCCCAGCATGCACAGTACAAGTTACCCAAACTCGGGTTTTGCACCACAGACTCGTTACGTCACATCAGAGTCATCCCTTCGTCAGCACCACATTACACAACAGCAAGCTTGCCCGAGCATTGGATTGGGACCGTCTATTGTATTATGTATGTCCGATAGAGTACTATGTACAGAGAGAGAGAGAGATCTATGTCTTCCCATCACCAACAGCCCTTGCCTTTGCGCTGGGTCATATATCTCAGCGGCTTACAGGCAGGCACACGATGGTGGGGAAATTTCAGCTCACGATGCTGTGGAGAGGTATATTCGTAACAAGCAACTCGCCGGGAAAGATTAGCGCGAGGGCGGGGAACACAGAGAGTAGCGTATCACAGGATTTCTGTGTATATTCCAGAGCGTGCTTTCGCAAGAAATCCCCATCCAGGGGGGGAACCGATAGCCGTTTGCGAGGCGGAATCGATCCGAAAAAGGAGGAACACGAGAACGAGGATTACACCTTGTACGAAGTGTCCTCCTTCTTCTGAATGCTATCGTCGGCAGTCGATGGCGCCGCGCCTGACGAGGGCGGGGCCTTTTGCTGCGCAGCCAGCACGTTGGACGGGCTCTTGTTGAGAGCGGAGGAACCATTGGTCTGTGTCTTCGTGAGGGCCGCCCCGTCCTGCTTCTGGAGGTTCTCCTTCTTGGCGCCCTTGGGCACGCGGAAGACCCAGTAGAGGCCGAGGGCGGCAAAGACGTTGAAGATGATGTAAGCCCACATGATGCCAAAGTTGCGCCATCTTGTGTCTATGAGGAGGGAATATGGTTAGCAAATAGGTTCATCAGGAGCCGCCGAGGACAAACAGGTGGAAGCTTACCATAGCTGGAGCCAACTTGGGCCAGGTAGACATTGGTGTCCGAGATGGTACAGAAGCTGCACGTAGTCGTCGAGTTGGCGTCGAGCAGGTAACCTCCGGCCGTCTGGATGTAAGTGTTCATGTACTCGCCGCAGGTCGCGCCGCCCGCAGGTTCGAATTTGAGATACTCATTGTCAGCGCAGACAACGTTGGCATTTCCGATAGCCACAGACATCATGGCGCTGACGAGGTAGGTAAAGGGACTGACGCGGTACATGAAAATCCAGAAGCGCGGGAGAGTGTTGGGGTTGGCGAGGACACCGCAGAATATCAAGCACAACATGAAGAGCATGTTGGCTACGTTGCCTCCAGCTTCGGCCGTCTCCATCATAGCAATCACCATGTCGGTAAAGGTAGAGGCGAAGAGCATAAAGGTCCAGATAAGCAAGAACATGAGGCCACCGCGCTCGGTGAGCTGGTCGGCGGCTGCGGCGTTCTTGTACAGCCCGACGGGGTAGTACCAACACAAGAACATGAGCACGGCCATCAGTGAGTTCCAAGGCAACTCGACAATAATCTGCGACAGCATAAAGACAGGCCAGCCATACACCTTGGAGGGTCGTTCACGGACCTCGTACAAGTCTCGCTGCACCACGAAATGAGGCATCGTCTGTTGCGCCATTTGACCAAAGACGGTAAGCAGCTGGAAGATGGAGAACATTTGGTTCTGCATACCCTGTACCGTATTCGGGGCGTTGTAAAAGACGAATCCAACGAACAGGGCGACCAGGGTGTTGAGTGACGCCTTGGAGTAGATGTAGTTGGGGGTTCGCCAGTATTGCTGGAAGACACGGTAGGTAACCTCCTTCAGCTGGATAGCAAAGGGAGCGGCAAACTCGCGATACGTTCCGCCCTCGGTTCCCACCGGCTCGTCCGTGGCGTCGTCCTTGAGGCGTTGCAGTTCCGCCTTGACGGCGTCGTACTCGGGGCTTGCGCGCCAGGCCTCGGGCCAGTCCACGTCCGAGTGGCTGCCGGGGGCGGCACCGATGGCATCCAGCATCCACTCGGCGGGGTTGGCGTCAGCAGGGCAACGAGGAGCGCCGTTGCGCTCAAAGTAGGATGTCATCGTGGACGAGTTCTCGCCAATGTCGCCAAAGTACACGGTTCTGCCACCCTTGGCCAGGAACAGCAGACGATCGAAACGCTGGAAGAGCATGGCCGAGGGCTGATGGATTGTACACAAGATGGCCTGGCCGGCCTTGGTGAGCTTCTCAAGGAGATCCAGGATAGCCCACGAAGTCTGCGAGTCGAGTCCCGACGTCGGCTCGTCGACGAAAAGAAGCAGAGGAGGCTTGGCCGCGAGCTCGACGCCGATAGTGAGACGCTTGCGCTGTTCCACGTTGAGGCCTTCGCCGAGGACACCGACGACAGCATCGGCGTACTCTTCCATATCGAGTAGCTTGATCACCTCGTCCACATAGGCAAGCTTCTCCGCACGAGGGGTCTCGGCCGGCTGGCGCATGAGCGCAGAGAAATTGAGAGCCTCCCGAACGGTAGTGGTGGCCAGGTGGAGATCTTGCTGTTGGACGTAACCGGTCTTGCGCTGGAAGGAGTTGTCTCGAAGTTTGCCATCGACGAGCATCTCACCCGTGATGACACCCATGGTGATACGACTAGCCAGGGCATCCAAAAGAGTGGTCTTGCCGGCACCGGAGACACCCATCAGCGCCGTCAGCGTACCAGGCTTCACCCACCCATCCACGTTGTTCAAAATCTTGCGGCTCTCCTTCTTGATCATGACATCGTAGCATACGTTGGCCCAGTGGAAAGTGCTGCTACCTCCCTGGATCACACCGGTATTCTTCTCGCCGGTGGCAACCGCCGCCTCGTTGGTGGCCGTGGGGCCGACACGCATCATGCCGCCCTCCGCGTCGTCCTTCTTCTCCTTGAACTGGGCGGGTTTGTGGCCACGACGGAAGACCAGGACTTCGCCCTTGGACTTCTTGGCGGACACGAGCTCAGCCGAGACCATGTAGGTGATGAGGAAGAGGAAGATGAAAGCGATAATGACGCCAACGTTACGCCACTTGTTCTCGTTGTAGTAGCGGAAGGACTGTCCGATGTAGTCGTCACCATTGACGGTATCACTGCCAGCAACTGCACCCACGGACATGCAAATGCGGTTGATCGGTGCGATGTTACTTCCGCCGTATTCAGGGATTGCCGGGCTTGGGATCTGTTGCGAGGCGTCGCAGGTGAACTCGCGGCCATGAAACTCGTTGGCCATGAGCGACTCGAAAGCGTAGGCCAAGGGATCTACATAGTTGATCCAGCGGCACCATCCAAGCATGTAATCGATCGGAATGACGAAGCCGGTGAAGATGACAAGGGCCAGGATGAGGACAGCTGCCGGTACCATGGCTTGCGACAGGGTTCGGGACGTCGAGGCGATGGTCCGGAAGATCATGCTCATGGCAAGCACAACCGTGAAGGAGATGAGCAGGAAGAAGAAGAAGGCACCAGCCTCCCGCCGCAGATTGGTCATCCAATACAGGACGCAATTGTAGACAATCGTGTTCATGATCTTGTACGGGAGATCCGTGATCATGGACGCAACGGCTTCGGCAGACGGGTGGTACATGGCATATCGGCTTTGTTTTTCGACAATGGGGCGTTGGGCGTAGAGAGTGAGAATTTCCAGGGCCGATGCGAAGGCGTTTGTAAGACAGGCGAAGAAGAGCAGAGCTCCGCGCTGGAAGAAGCTGGACGTGACTGGTTGCAGGTTGTAGTAGACGCTGGCGATGATGAGACCCATGACAGCGTTACCGATCAGGGAGCCCACGGTAATACTTGGGTCACCCTTCAAGCGGAGCATGCCGCGCCACAAGCAGAGTCTGACCTGCTGCACGTACGACAGCGTGTAGGGAGACTTGAGTCGCTGAGCTCTGGCCTGCAGCTGTCTCTTGCTGTTGCGGAACGCCTCCGCATCGGGACCATTTAGCGGGTGCGCCTGCTTGTACTCCTCAATCTCACGCTGCAGGGCCTCGTACTCGGCGCTGTTCTTCCAGGCAGCGGCAAACTCATCGGGCGTACGAGGAGCGCGACCCTCGTAGCCGGGACGGATGTGGCGCTCCAGAGGACTGGTCATGGAGGTCAGGAAATCGGGAGTGGTCTGTCGGGCCGGGCAATCGAAGCCGAGGTTGACAAAGTATTGTTGCGCCGCATCGGCACGGCCAAAAAAGATCTGGCGACCCTCGTACAAGACGGCGGCCTTGTCGAACAGGTCGTAGGCGCTCTGAGGGGCCTGGTAGATGGAGACACAGGCCGTGTTCTCGAACAGCTCGGTCTGCATGCGGAGGGTCTTGCAGAACTCGACAGCGTTGGCGGCATCGAGGCCACGGGTACTGTTATCCCAGCACTGAAGGGGGGCGCGGCTGAGAGCGGCCTCGGAGATGGTCACGCGCTTCCGCTCGCCACCAGACACACCACGGACGTACTCGTTTCCGACACGGGTGTTGACGGTGTGTGCGATGCCAAACATGGCCATGGTGACATCTCGCAGGTGGTTGGCGTAGGTCGTCTTGTCTACTCCGGGGGGAGCGTGCGGGGAGCACGCGCTTGCGCCGCAAAGGTGAGAGTGTCGCCGACGCTCAGCATGGGGAAGTGAACATCCACCTCGGCGGTGTAGATGGCCTCGCCCCTGTGCTGGGAGTGCATCTCGGCGGCCTCGATTCCCTGGTAGTTGAAGTACGACTTATCGTCAATGTAGATACCGCTGGTCTCGCCGGCAATGGTCTTGAGGAAGGTCGTGCATCCAGAACCCGGGGGCCCCAGAACGACCAACATCTCGCCCTTGCGCACCAGTCCGTCGAAGTTGCGCAGAATGTCAATCTTTCGCGGCTTGGCCAGACCGGCCAGCTTGCGGATGCCACCAATGGCTTCAAGCCATATATTGGCGACGTCCTTTTGGTAGTCGGTGGCGGCGCCGAAACCGTGGACATTAAGGTTCTGGAAGCATACACCGGCGGTGCGGTTGACAGCCGGGTCCATGGCGACGATGGCCTTGGCCCATGTCCGTGCCTTGAAGTTGGGCGAGTGGGGGTTCAGAGGCGAGTCTTCGTCAGCGTCGAGAAACGGGTTGCGGCCCTGTACTCCGGCGCCGTGCGACTGGTTGGTGTAGTGTCGCGCCAGCTGTTGCACCTGGGACTCGCGCCTCTCCAGCTCAGCCCCGTCGGCCTCGGTCGAGCCCAGAGCGGGCTTTTCGCCATCGGCAAGGGATCCCGCACGTGTTCTCGACGAGTCACTTCCATTACCGTCCGTCACAGTCTCCTCGTGTGCGGGAGAGTGACCGGGCGTCCTGTCTGGCGCGCCGGCTGACCTGGCCGTCTGGTCATAGTTGTTGAAGGCGGGGGTGCCCAGGAGGGACATGGCGACGACGACGAAGACGACGACTGAAGTCTGTCAAGACTGGAGCTGGGGAATAAGTCGCTAGGCGTCGTCTGATTGGCTGTGGCTCGGTTGCTGTAGCACGGTTGACGCGCATTAAGTTCGGATCGGGGCAGAGGGAAGAGAACTGCTGCTGGGAAAAGGTGATTAAAGGTATTGACGTGAAACAAGAAGCCCAGTGAAGGGGTCCGGACCTATTTGGTGACTCTAAGCGAGCCGTGTCGCCAAAGTGAAGAGAGAAGCCGAGTCGATTGGAAAGTCCACGGACGTGAGAGACCCGGGGCGGGCCAACTTTTAAGAAGACGGCCAATGTTCTGGACGGATGAATTCGTTTTCCCTACGGAGTAAGCACCGCGGACACTAATTCTGTAAGCACCTCGGACACTAATAGTGATTTTCAGACTCTGACCCGAGCGACCTGGAACCGTCCGGGGTATTTCCACGCTAATTAAAGTACCAATATACTTTGCGGGTACGGTGCTCCATGGTGGACCAACATGTTTGGTCCACCCTGGACACTTCTTCTACTACGTGACTAGCTACACAGTACACAATATTGCGGGCCGACTGAAGTCACTACACAGTAACTTGCTACGTACCTGACGAGGGATGCAGCGATAGAATGAACGAGCTAACAGTACGAAGTAGTTACCGTACCAACTTGCTTCGTGTACCCAAAGGGGCAGGGAGCCTCACGGACTCTTGGAGGTCCCCGTCCCCCCGTCCCCCCGTCCCACGTTGGAGATAACTAGGGAGCCCTCAGCTTGCAGGCAGGCATGCATGCATGCATGCATGCCTGGAATGGCTGTCCGTCTCTCACTCCACATCTAACTTCAAGGGGTACCTTACTTTGCATAATAGAAGGCTCTAAGTTAGGCGTCCCGACTCTTTGAGCTTCTAGAAAAAAGTTTGTGCGCAGGCCCACACGAAACACCTACTTAAGTTACTGATAACGTTAACGTTACGGGAGAGTGACATGGCCGGATACCGTGTAGAGGGGATTTCCCAGGAACAGAAGGTGCTTGACAACAGTAGTGACTATAAGTGTCCGCCGTCGCAAACCAGCCATCGGCTCGCCGCAGGTGCTGGATACTTGAGATCAGGTAACGGATACTACGTACCTAGCCCCGAGTGACGTGTACGTCAAGTCAAGGAAGACCGCAGTTCAGGCAGCACGTGGCTTTGTCAGAAACACCCGTCCGCTCAATTGAACTGTCAGCCGACGACACGAAACGTTGCGTGTCAGTCAAAGTTTGCGCGGCTGCCAGAGGGACAGCTTGAGACGAAGCGCACCACTGAGTTGGTTGTTGCTTGGACCCATGGGGGGCAAGGCTGACCATGCAAAGTAAATAATGTGTACTGTGTACGGAGTACTGTGAAGTTAGTCCGTCACCACTGACCAAAAGCGAAAGAAAACACGGGCGTCGTCCTGGACATGAGGTACTCAGTACTCCGTATATCATACGAAGGTACACTATGCTGATTACTGTAACCGAGACTCTACACAGTACTTCCCTGCTGGTGGGGGGCACATCATCACTGAGCGATTGTCAACCGCCGCATCGGGCGATATTGGTGGATCCGATGGTGCTGCTCGGCTACAAGCCGCTGCCTTACTATCTAGATTCCTCCGCATACGGATACTGCAGACGGTTATGCAAAGTCAAGGCTTCTTCTTTTCTTTTTCATTTCGTAGCAGGTATATTTGGTGAGGTCTTTCGAGACGTGGCTGTCGCATGGCTCGAATGCGATCGTGCACGCAGTTACTATGTAGGAGGGCTTTCTGACGAGCCATGGAGTGCCAGGTTCTAAGGATTGCCACACTACTCTGATGTAACTACGTAACTACACAATTGTCCGTAACTACGAAGTAAGCGTCTATTGGTGGCGATCGGTGTGATCTTGCTCCGGTGCGGATGTCCAAATGTCGTTAGTAGGGGGGTGGCTAAGTGCCTAAAGGAGAGCCTGCTCACTGTACCAAATGCTCCGAACTGTAGTACGTAGTTTCAGGGCTGATCACAGATTGCCTCCAGCCCGGGCCAACGCCTTGCCGATGGGCGGATGGTTATCTGCCCATGCCAAGACAAAGGGCTGGCCTGATCGGGGTGCAACAAGCTCCCGAGCGCCGACAGTTTGCTCGACCGGCCACCCGGTCAACCCGACTGGAGATCGCTCAACCCCCGGGACAGTCAAAAAGCCCCTCCCACAGTGCTTTGTCCTCTGCAGTACACAGTACACGCGGGGTGGAGGGGGAGATCAACGCACCAACGACGTACGAGGGGAGGTTACAGAGTTGAGAAGTAAGTTTCGGGATAAATAAGTTTCGGGAGAAGAAAGCTTCTTCGGCAATCAATGCAGCGATTACAAAGTATGGCAGGGTAGCCTGTTAGCCGCGGAGTATTTCTGGCAAGCTTTGGTTTGAAGTAAGACCTAGAGATCAACACACGAGATACGCATACTTAGTGGGGTCTCTAACTGTACCCACGCACGACCTGTCAGACACAAACAATGTTTTTTTTTGGAGACAGTTCACGAATACCAAGTAGGGGCTTTCTCGGTGCTGATGCGACTACTGTCTAGGGGCTACTCCGTAACTGACTCTGCATCGAGGCGAGCGGTAAGTTAGTTACTTAGTAGTAGACACGCAGCGTCGGAGAAGCATGCGCCCCAAGGAGTACCCCTGATTTTCTCAGCTGAAGAAGATGCCTCGTGCACAGCACAGTGGGTGCAACACTTTGTACGGAGTACTCCGTACTAAGTACCTAGTTACCCAGTAATCAGCAGGGCCATTCACACGCCAAGTGGGCCTACCCTTCTTGGTACTGAGGATTATGACACCTACTTCATAGAGTAGAATACGCCGTACCCGCAAGGTCAACTTCGGCGCCTTTGCGATCCGGTTAGACTGATAGATCTTCGACTTCGCATTGGAGATGCTGCATCATAGTTACGGTATCTGCAGCAGTACTCGGCCGAGCAATACTACCCGACAGCCCGTCGATGTCTCAGCCGTCGTTCGTGCTGTGGCATGCCGACTTGAAATTGTCTCGGGAAAACAGGCTAGCCCTGTACGGGGTGCTACATGCATACTGTGGTACGTAGTGGTGTCATGGTACGTGCTCAGACTAGCCTAGCCCACTGAGCTGACTGCTGAAGTGTCTGGGTCGTCTTGGTTAACTAGTTAGTTACGGATTGTTACTACATGCTTCGCATTGTGGCCATGTGGCCATGTGGCCATTGTCGGGCTACTGTTATGGTCCGAAGACAACCGATCGAGAGTCGAGAGACACTGTCGCAACTGACCTGCCAACAGGGTCGTACGCAAGGCGTAGCGGCTCGATCATTGAATTTGCATGTGTCAACAGTCAAGTCACTTGGACGGCTCGTGATTCATCATTTGAAATCTAAGCATTACACCAGTACAAGTACAGTCGGTACTGACATCACCATCTAAAAAGGTACTATACGAATACGACCAGACGCCAGAATCTCAATCGTGCGCCTCCAACTCCTTCTCAGTCCACGCCCACAACTCCTCGCACAGTTTCTCGTCCTTGGCCTGCGCCGTCTCCTTGCCCGCAACGCCGACAGGGAAGTAAAAGACACCCGACTTCGCATCGGGGCTGACAGAGGCCCAGAGCTGGTTCTTGGCGCCGTTGGCGGGAGTGGTGGCCAACAGCCGAGACATGACCCTGATCGCGGGCACGATGAGCGGGATCTTGGAGTAGGTAGCCGCGGGGCCCCTGCTGAGCCCCGAGGCCACCAAGCCCGGGTGCACGGCAACGCAGCGCAGGGACGGGTGGCGCTTCGCGAGCGCGCGCGAGTGGTGCACGTTGGCCAGCTTGGAGATGCCGTAGCGAGCCCAGGTGCCCGTGGCGTCGGCGGGCGACTTGAGCGAGGCCCAATCGTACGGGCTGGACTTGGGCGCGAAGCTCTCGGCGTCGGACGACAAGGTCACGATGCGCACGTCCTCGGCCGTCTCGGCCGTCTTGAGGAGCGTCGGCAGCAGCAGGCGGGTGAGCAGTGCGTGGCCCATGTGGTTGGTGCCAAACTGGACCTCGTAGCCCTCCGCGGTCTGGCCCGGCGGGCAGGCCATGATGCCGGCGTTGTTCACGAGGAGGTGCAGCTCGCTGGACTGCGCGAGAAAGGTGGCGACTGCTCGCTTGATTTTGGCAAAGGACGTCAGGTCCAACTCGATGAAGGTGATGGGCGCGCCGCCGGGCGCCAACTTTCGGATCTCCTGGATGGCCTCCCAGGCCTTGGACTCGCTACGCGCGCCGAGATAGATGTGCGCGGGTTTGTGCTTGGTGAGCTGAAGGATTGTCTCCTTGCCCAGGCCAGCATTGCCGCCGGTCACAAAGACGACCCTGCCCGAGAGGTCGGGGATGTCCTGGTCTGGTTTAAAGCCCATGGTGGTATGACTATGCATTACGTGTGTTGGTAGCAATGGTAGGGTAGGTGGGAGTAGTAAGATGGGCGCTGGAGTGGTCGATGAAGCGGTTAGCTGAGCGTCCTTGTATCGGATTCCAGCGTCGACAACAACTAGTAGTACTCTGAGACTGACGAGCCGTACGATAGGCAGCGACCGAATACGTGACCGGCTGGAAATCAAGATCCCATCTCGCTCACTACAACTACAGGTTATTTACGGGACAGTTACTGGACAGTCTGGACTGCCTGCTCAGCGTTCGCATTGCATTTGCTTCCCAAATATACACACAGCCCAGCTGACGTGTGCGTGAGGATTTAGGTACGGAATGAGCAGCATGTGGTTGTTCCAACGCAACCACCAACTTACTTGGTATCACTAGTCGTCGTCGGCGTCCCCAGAAAACAGCCTCTAGTAAGTGACCTAACCAGGCTACCTTGAAGTTACTACGACGGAATTACATCAGGGGGTTGTCAGCATATCGGGAATCGTTAACTCCCTCCGAAAACGTTTCATTGGTTCGGGGGGCTGTCAGGGGGCCGTTAACTCCGTTCGGATACAATCTCCTGGTTTGAACCAGGAAAGTCGAAACTATACCCCCCAATCAAGTAACGTCTCCGTCTGGATCGTCACTCGACGTGTCCACTGTTCTGTACTGCCCCTCCCTCAGCGGCTCAGCCGCAGCCTTTGCCCTCGGCCCCCTTCGCCGAGGAAGAAATTCCCGAGGCGGCCACCGACTAACTAGTTACGTGGTTACCACTTGCAAGTTGCTGGCACCTAGGCATTAGGCATGAGCTCACGGCGGCTGTGTACACCATTCCCTTAGGTCGAACCAAGAACTGGCAGCGCTAGCTTGCGCGCCTGGTTTGCTCCCGTTTCAGACCGTCAACATAATCATAGCGACTCGGGTCGTTGAAGAGGTATCCTGCCGTGCGGCCTGTGAGAGGTGCAGTCAAGTTGGAGGAGCCAGACCGACGTTGAAGTTTCTCAATATCTTCCACGTTGTGGATGAAAGCATCGGCCTAACATCGGATAGTGCTATTTCTTGCCTCCTCGTATTATCGTCGCGCAGAGAGGTCCGGACATCCGGTGATATCGAAAACTGACTGGATATCTCTTGACTAGGATCTGAAGACGGATCGGCTGGAGGTGGATTTCTACGAGGGGCCGTCGACTTACAAAAGCCTCTTCTAATGTGGCCGTAGCATGGGTCTGAATTGTACCGCTGTGCCGACGTACGTTTCGACCATCGATGGAACGGTGGCGTGAATATGTCAGGTCTCGTCCAAATCCGGGGCCAGGGTGATATCGATATCGTACACCAAAGTGTACGAAGCCGCACGCTCAAATTGATGCATCACCCCACTCAAAACGCTCAAGTAGAACCTTTGCCATTTCACAGGTGACGGCATTCGGGTCGAAATAAGCATCAACTCTTATTGGGTTTGCCTGGATGCTAACCTTAACCAGAAGAGGTATGATGCCGGGGTTCTGCGATCTGCCGATATTGTACCTCTTTCCGAGCGGATCGTCTTCTTTGAGGACGTCATCTAGCGGCTAGATCAAGAGGTAGTTCCTGAATCTACACGCATGCCGGCAGTCGGAAGACAGCTTGGAGATATCCGACAAGCGGGATTGCTCGTACGGAATCACTTCGATCAACTGCCGCTGAACGTCGTCCAGGTACGCAGACAAGCTCTGCTCCGGCGAGCCGGGCTTCATTTGCACCGGAAAAGGGAAAACCCGACCGTGGTAGTCGCGTCATGCCCCCGTCTTTGGGTTGGATGTTCTCCGGAAGACACTTGTGGTGGAAAGTGGATGGCTTTGCAGCCGGCCATTGTACGTCGCCAGTACATCGCAGCTTCGGTCCGATCGAGACTACTCGTGTGTCCCAGGACGGACCGACAGCGGGGGAGCTCGTGGGACTCTCCCAGTGATCAGAGGAAGCGACCATCCGTCACACAGAGCGTGATGGATTGTCCAGACGAGCCACCTGCTCGTACCGTTCCTGTCGTGAAGACTCGATGCTGGACTCGTCGATACCACCTGCGCGGCGTCGGGGATGTAGTGATGAACCCAGTGCTCGACTTTGGAAAGTCCGACTCGCTGGCCACGGATCTTCACTCTCAGACCCGACAGCTGATCGGGCGACAACAGCCGAGAGACTGAAGGGGTGAGAAGTACTGTATCAACCATGAATGAGATCGAGGCTGGAAAGGAGGTGCTTCGTGTTGTCGCCAAAGTGGGCCATGTGAGTTTTGGAGTTGCTCAGGATCTTCGTCATCAGGCATTCGCTCATCGGCCAGTGTCATATTGGGACCGGCCCGGGCGAGCTGCTGCATGATACTGCCGAGCCGAGAGAGCAGCTTGCGCACAAGGTCGGGCGCTTTCCAGAGCTTGTCACTCTCTGCCTCGTCCTTGTCCTTGATATTCTTGACGAAAGACGGAAGTGGTGATGCCGAGTGAGAATGTGTAAACCACCGCAGCAGCTGCAGCAGCGGATGCCACCGGCATCCAGTAAGTGGGTCAGATGCGTCAGCATCTGAACCACTACCTACAGCTACTGCTGCTTCAGTTAGCTATCTTCCTTTCTTATTTCTTACTCTTCAGGCCTAGTAATAACGACAGAGATATTACTGCGCTTCACGTATCCACCGTACGGTCCGAATAAGGTGATACCAACAGAGAAGGTGCCAAGCCCGAGTAGAACTGGTTCACTGGAAACTTGTGACAGATAAGAAGGAGTGGGTGAGTGACACTGGTCGATCTGACAAGAACTATGTAATGTACCGGTATATTCAACCCACCAAGTCCGGAAGTCAGTCCTAGAATCACGGCAATCAAACCGCAAAACTACGGAGCGTCCGATCTAGCTTTGCTAATCCTCGCACCCCTACGATAATTCCGTGCATGTGATCTCCCCCCCAGGTCGACGTCGGGGAGGCCACGATCTACCATGGATACTTTTGCCCGCCGGCCATTTTTACACCCTAACTGGGTGATATATCACTATGTACTCGAGTGGGAGAGGGGGATGACGATAGTTTCTCTGGGTAGCCTTCCGTCTTTAAGTTAACCTGTGATTGCGCCAGTCCGCGCCGCGCAATGTGACACCTGTGTGAGACAGCGGTCGACTTCCACAAACCACCAGCAGCGTTCGAACACGTGTCGTCTCGAGGGAGACGGCACGTTTGTTGACGACATGAAGAGTTTTTTTCATTTTCAGAAATCGTCAAAGACCGAAAGGGGCGAATCTGCTGCGAAAAGTAGATGCCCCGAAACGTACGTACCCCGGAAAGTGTATACCGTGAGAAGTATATAGCATATACTCTGCGAAACCCCGGATTACATGTGTAGTCAGTTACAATCCCAAGTTGAGATTCTTTCCGGTCCCCCCCCCTTTTATTAAACTACTCGTACGCTCTACTTGGAAAATGGAAGGGGCTGGAAAAGTACGCCGGTGAACGATGGCGAATCCGGAGAGCAAAACCACTTACCTCGAGCATGTCCGCACCCGCCCGTGCCGGGTTAGCCACAGTAATGCCATGACGAGAGCCACGGGACCGCCAGGCATCTTCGAGTCGGCGGGAGACGAGTGCAAACAGGGGTCGTATATGCACCGTCTCTGTGACGACAAAGCTGCTGGCATCAAACCCCCTGCCGGACCCTTCGCAGTATACCGATATGCAACAAAGCTCGACGTGGCCATCATCATAGTCTCGTGCATCATGTCCGTCGCGAGCGGTACTGTCTCGCCGCTGTGGGCGGTGCTCTTTGGCAACGTCCAGTCGGTCGTACAGGGCTACTTCCGAGGGGTTGACGTTGATGTGTTCTCCCGCCAGCTGAGCGATGCCGTGCTCTGCTTTGTGTATCTTGCCATTGGCAACTTCTTCGCGACGTGCATCTACACCATTGGCTTCACGTGTAAGTAAGCAGAAGAGGACTGCCCCAGTGCCCGTGCTCGATGATGATGTTGACGGCGTGGAGCAGACACGGGAGAACACATCACTTCGAAGCTGCGAGGAGCGCATCTCGAGCACTCGTTACGACGAAGCATGGCCTTCCTTGACAATGCTGCGGCCGGCGAGATGATGGCGCGAAGTGCAGTCGACACCAGCTTGGTCCAAGAAATGCTATCGCAGAGAATAGGTCTGACGTTGGCTGGTGTCTCGACCTTGATCGCCGGATTCATCATCGGCTTCGTCGCATTTTGGAAGCTCGCCCTCATTCTGCTCCCCGTTTTGGTTCTGGTCGTCGTGACCATGACCTTCGGATCGGTATTCACGGCCAGATACCTGAAGCAGTCGGTCGACGCCCAAGCTCGCGCGGCCAGCCTCGTGGACGAAGCCATCCGTTCGATCCGGAGCACGGTGGCGTCCGGAGCGCAAGAGAGGCTCGCCCAAAGATTCGATGCGTACTTGGGATACTCGGAAACCAGGGGCTTCCGGGCCAAGGTCGCCATGGCGCTGACGATGGCCGGCCTTGCCGGTATAGTCAACTTGGGGTATGCGCTCGCCCTTTGGATGGGTGGTCGTTACGTGATATTCGACGGGGCTGCGGCTTCCAACGTCGTCACCACCACCGTCATGGCCGTCTTTGTGTGCGTGTTCGGCCTCGGCAGTGTGTCGAACAATCTCCTCGCGTTTCCCGCAGGCGTCGGGGCATGCCGCAACGTCTTCCAAGTCATCGACCGCCCGTCGGCCCTGGACCCGATCGACGAGTCCGGCAAGACGCTGAGCGGCATACAAGGGTCGCTTCGACTCGGAGAGATCAGGTACGCCTACCCGTCACGGCCCGAGGCCATCGTCCTCCACGATCTGTCTCTCGCCATCCCTGCGCAGAAGACTACGGCCCTCGTCGGCGCACCAGGTTCCGGCAAAAGCACCATCTTTGGTCTCATTGCGAGGTTCTATGAGCCTCTGGGAGGTGAAATACTGCTCGATGGACACAGTGTTACATCTCTCAACCTTTGCTGGCTACGTCGTCAGGTTTCTCTGGTTGGCCCGGAACCAGTGTTATTCAACACGACAATCTTTCAGAACATCAAGCATGGGCTAGTCGGCACCGACTACGAACAAAAGAGCAAAAAGGCCCAGCGGGAAAGAGTCATCGAGGCGGCAGTCATGGCCAATGCCCATGAATTCATCATGAGCCTGCCGGATGGGTATGAGACCAATGTGGGCACTCGGGGTGATTTGCTGCTGTCTGGCGGCCAAAAGCAGCGTATAGCTATAGCAAGGGCCATTATTTCCGATCCCAAAGGTAGTACCATCTTTTGCATCTTTTTTGCTTTTCCTCACAGCTGACGTTCAACCACCCCAGTGCTTCTTCTTGACGGAGCAGCGTCGGCCCTCGATCCAAAGTCCGAGGCCACGGTGCAGCAGGCGCTTGACGCGGCTTCCAGGGGACGGACTACCATTGTCATCCCGCACCGGCTTTCCACCATCCGGAATGCTGACCACATTATCGTTCTGTCGAGAGGCCAGGTCGCGGAACAAGGAACGCATGACGAGCTTCTTGGACGACGAGGCCTGTACCACAGCATGCTTGCGGCCCAAACCGTTGTCGAGAGAAACGACGGAGCCCAGGGTCGCCAGTTGCAGCGGGATAGGCGTGATCCGGGCTCGATGCGGATAAGACCCCTAGATGCCGGATCGACGTGTGGAGGCGAGAAAGCATCTGATGGTTTTCTGGAAACCCCAACAGAGGTCTCTCTGGACAGCCCGAATCCATATGGTGAAGCCAGGGCGGAACACAGGCCATCTTTATCGGGACTGACCACACTCGTCGTTGTATCCCTCAGTCGGAAAGACATAAAGTTGTTGATCACTGGGATGCTCCTTTGCTTGGTCTGTGGCGGCGGGATTTCCGTCCAGTCTATACTGTTTGCCAAGGCGGTCGAGACCTGGTCAACCACTCCCGCACCCTACGACCGGCAGGCGTTGAAGAGCAAATCAGACCTCTGGGCAGGAATGTATCTCCTGCTGGCAGGGACCTTGGGCCTCTCCCACGCGGCACACGGGATCCTGTTCGCGCGGTGCTCCGAACGCCTCCTCAGGAACGCTCGCTCCTCCGTCTTCCGCACTCTCCTGCACCAGGATCTCTCCTTCTTCGACGCGGCGCACAACACGCCCGGAGGACTGAACCGGTTTCTGTCCGCCAACACCGCCGACATCGCCGGCCCGATCGGGGCGGCCCTGGGCAGCATGATCATGTCTGTCACCGCCCTGGCCGCCGGCCTCGCCGTCGGGATCGCCTTGGGCTGGAAGCTGGGCCTCGTTTGCTCTTCCGCGGTCGCTGTCCTCGTCAGCTGCGGCTGTCTCCGGGCCGGGCTCCGTTCGCGTCTCGAGCAGCGATGGTCTGCCGGCGCGTATGCCGAGTCGGCGCGCTACGCGGCCGAGGCCGTCTCGGCCGCCCGCACCGTCGCCTCCCTGACCATGGAACGGCGGGTTCTCGAGAACTATCGGGCCATGTTGGAGGCCCAGACTCAGTCACGCACGAGTTTGCGCTCGGTCGTGAGATCGGGCCTGCTGCTTGCTCTGTCCGAGTCCGCGGCCGTGTTGGTCACGGCGCTTTGCCTGTGGTACGGCGGCACCCTGATCGCGACGGGCGGGTACTCCGCGTTCCAGTACTATGCCTGTCTCGGCTCGGTGGTCGTCAGCGCGCAGTCGGCGGGCGGTTTCTTCTCCTCCCACGGCGCAAGCGTGAGCAGGGCGTCTGCGGCCGCGCCGGCACTGGCGATGCTGTTCGACGCCGAGCCGGCCGTCGACACCCGGTCGAACAGGGGCGAGCCCGTGACCGAATGCGCGGGCCACGTCCGGCTCCGGGACGTTCACCTCCGCGACCCCAAGCGGCCGAGCCGTGGGCTCCTCCTCCAAGGCGTAGACATGGATATCCCGCCCGGCCGACTCGTTGCCATTGTGGGATCCTCGGGCCCCCCTGGCAAGAGCGCCGTCATCTCCCTGCTCGAGAGATTCTGCAACCCCGCGCAAGGAAGCATACTCGTCGACGGCAGGGACATTGGCGCCCTGGACGTCCGCCAGTACCGGGCCCTGCTCGCTCTCGTCGGCCCGGATCCCACCATGCACACCGGCACCATCCGAGAGAACATCCTTCTCGGCACGCCGGACCACGAAAGCACAGCAGCAGAGGGCCGCATGGCACAGGCGTGCCGCGACGCCGGCATCGAGGCCTTCATCGCGTCTCTGCCCGAAGGCTTCGAGACGACGGTCGGAAGCAGCGGGCTCCTCCTCTCGAAAAGCCAAAAGCAGCTTCTCGCCATCGCGCGCGCGCTGGTGAGGGACCCGAGGATCCTCCTGCTGGACGGAGCGACGTCGGCGCTGGACGCGGCATCCGAGAGGGCCGTCCAGGCGTCGCTCGACAGCGCGGCGAGAGGACGCACGACGATTGCCGTCACGGACAGGCTCGGTGCGGTGGTCAGGAAAGCCGACGTGGTCTACATGCTGGACCGAGGGCGGGTTGTGGAACAGGGGACCTGCGAGGAGCTGATGCGAAGGAACGGTCGGTTTGCGGCATGGGCCAATGACCAAAAACACGATGGCAATGTCAAGTAAACAATAAACAAAAAAAAGTCTGGGAAGAATCTTTGTGATGGGGCTCAGAACGCAAGTTATTTCCATGGTAAAACGGGCAGCTATAGTCCAGACACAGACGAACGCAAACAGTCGAGAGCACGCGCGCAATCTTCTCCTGGGGATATGAACCAAAACAATCTCTCGCCATCAAGAGCACCGCCCAAAGAGTGGCTGGCAGTCCACGCCGCAATGCTCGCTAGTATCACCACACTATATCATAGACAACACAGTCAGTAAAGTCGGTACTCTTGAGTCTTAGGGCCCAGGGCCCAGGGGGCGGGAGGCAAAATATAAACTGACCCATCCCCATCTCGAGCAGCACAGGTTGTTCTGGCAGGTATACGCATTGGAACCGCCGCACGTCTCATCCGGGCTCGGATTCGAGACAGGCGGGCTGCCGGTGTTGGTGCCGCGGTACCAATTCTCTGCCGGGTCGCCGAGACACTCGCCGACAGTGACGACTGGAGGGTTTTTGCTCAGGTCAGCATCTTTCTTTCTCTTCGCTATCCAACTACGAGCCGGGGGTGGTGGTGATGGGTTGACTCACGTCTGAGTCCTCTTGCGCGGACCCGGTTGATAGCCTCTTGGGCGAACGCAGTCACGGTTGTCTCGTGCCAGTCGTGGTTCAGTGCCAGGTTCCCGCCCTCGTTGAGACCGTTTTCGAGATTCTGGATGGACAGGCCAATGTCGTCGTTGTCGAGGTCTTCGATATTGGCGCTGCATGGTGGGGGAAAAAAAGGTCTGGTGAGTATGCTTCCGGGTGGTGGCTCTTCGGGCTCTCTGTGTTCAAACGGGAGGGGAATTTGGGGGGGGATCATGGATGTGCTCTTACATGATCACGTGGTACCCGAGATTGCCCAGCGTCTGCTCGACCGCACCATTCGAGGCGAAATAAGGAGGCCGCATATATGTCGGCATCTTGCCGATGATGACGGAGAGGGCATTGTCGAGATCCCGCATTTGCGTCTCGATTTGTGACGTGGGCAGGGTCGTCAGATCGGCATGAGACCAGCTGGAAAGGAGAGCGACCATCAGTCTGTGCCCGCGCTTTCTCATGGGTGCTCACTGCTTGGAGGCAAAGGTAGGTAGGTAATACGCACGTATGTGATCCGACTTGGTGGCCCTCGTTGATCATGCGCTGTACGACTGCCGAGTAGGCGCTGTGCGTTTGTCCCGCCGTCAGCTCTCTCTCTCTCTCTCTCTCTCTCTCTCTCTCTCTTCTCGCCCCCGGCCCCCGGCCCCCGGCCGCGGGTATGGATGCATGCTGGCTCACTAGATGGAATCGAAATTCTGGCCGTTGACGAAAAAGGTCGCCTTGGCGCCGTCGTTGGCCGCCAGTATGTCGAGCAGGCGGCTGGTGTACATCCAGGGCCCGTCGTCAAACGTCAGGGCGAACGTCCCGGGTACGGTGCAGGCGTAGATGGCGGATCCGAAGGGCACCGAAGACTGCCGTTCCTGGACGCCGTTGACGGGCGAAGCAACGGCCGTGGCGGCCAAGAGGACCGAGACAAGCTGAGCGAGCATGATGTGTATACTGCAGGTACAGGATACTGAGAGGTATGCGTTGGAGCAGTCACAAAGTCTGGAGTCTGGACAGAGAGCAGCAGACGGTCACAGGGGTGTCCCTTTGCGTGAGATATGGTCCTGTCATATATACTCGCAGATCACGTAATCTGGGACTGATCTCTTGACCTGCAATCAGGCAGATAGCTCCAACAACGGTACAGCACAAACATCCTCTCATCCTGTGGCTCAGCCATAACGGCCACCCTGGCGTCTTGGCGTAAGTTGCTACGTCCGAGGGGCTTACTCCGATATAGGTAGTTGCGCAGCAACGCCCGGCGATCGGGATATACCTCGTGAGACATTGGATACAGAGTACGACGACAGGGAAGCGTTCACGCATCCCGGTTGTGCGTCCGGTGCTGCACCAGGCCAGTAGTCAGTCAGCTGGAGCCTGGCAGTCCACCGAGTGAGTGACTGGGTCGAGCCAATGACAGCCGATGAGCCCCCGTGGTCGTTACCTTGGCAACGTCGTATTGGCGAGGGCTGAGCTGCATCTCAGCTAGTTTCTCACCGCTGCTGACGGTTACGTCGGTGGCGGTCGGGCCAAGGAATTCGTGCTGACTGCTTCGTAGGGGTCCATAAGGCACAGATCATATCCGGCAACCTTACCGCCGTCCGGACAGGGTCAGGGTGCTCAAGTGACCCGAAAAAGAAAGGCATCGCCGAGATTTCTACCCGGAACACGAAGCACGTATAAGCGCCAAGATCGTGTTCTCACGTCTGATAGAGAGGCGCGGGCGGTGGCAGATCACATCAGACCAGACCTGTCCAGATATCTCCCGTGATGAGAGTCATGAGACGGCCATGGGAGTCTGGATTCCAGAAACATGTTGGTGCAGGTTCCTCGTTTTCTTTCATGAGTGGATTTGTAATGAGAATTCGGAAACCAAGACGAACTATCAACCTGGAAGCATCATCGCGATAAGGAGAGAAAGTGACGATACAATATTGTCAAGTGACAAGAGGTACTATAGGACCTAGGTTGATTCCTCTTCAGGCTGATGGGTGAAATGTGCATGCCGTAGTGAGTGAAACCCCCAGAGGTGTAACTACAAAGAGAAAAGGCGCAGCAGGCAGGGTCCAAGTGGTATGTGACCAACGAGAAGTCATTCAAATGTAAAGGGGTTCGCAACTCAGACGCCATCCGCAAAGGAAGCTCCTCCGGCGTTGGTGTCCACGTCCACTAATACCATGCCTGGATCAGTACTTGCACACATCACATCACATGGATGCCGGGGACATGCTTTGGACAAGGAAAACAACGTACTGCTGTGATTGAGCCCACAAACCTCAAAGATCTTGATGGGGGTGATGTCCTCGGGCGTGCCCACGACACCCTGGGTCTTGAGCCGCAGCAGCGTCTCCCTGATGGCGGCGTAGGCCGGCGCCAGCGTGGCAAAGCTAAAGATCATGATACGGAAGCCCATGCTACGGGCCTCGTCGGCGGTGATGACGGGACTCTTGCCGTTCTCGACCGAGTTCAGGAGGAGGGGCCAGGGAGCCAGGTCCTTGACAGCCTGCGCCGCCTGGGCCTTGGACGTGAAGCCCTCGAGCAGCCCGACGTCGGCGCCCTCGTCCCGGGCCCCGCGCAGACGGGCGATGCACTCGTCGTACCCGAGCTGCTGCAGCGCGTCGGTGCGGGCGATGAGCACAAAGTCGGACTGGAGCCGGAGGCGGGCATGGTGGGCGGCGCGGATGCGCATCATGTATTCCTCCTGCGGCACCACCTTCTTGCCGCTCAGATGGCCGCACCGCTTGGTCAGGACTTGGTCCTCCAGATGGGCGCCGGCCACGCCCGCGCGGATATAGTGCTCGACGGTGCGGGCGGCCATGATGGGGCCTGTGGTGGTGGTTGGTCAGTCTGCTACTCATGTCGGTGCGAGTGGTTACTGGTCATGGGGCCGTCCGTCCGTCACGTACCTCCATAGCCCGTGTCCATGTCGGCGATGAGCGGAGGACCAAAGGGGTCAAGGTTGGCAATCATGTCGGCATTCTGCCACATGTCGTGGAGTTGGGCGATGGCGAGATCGGGCTGGCCGAGTCGCGAAGCGGTGGTGCCGGCTCCGGTCTGCAGAGTGTGGGTGAGCTTCGGACGCGAGGGCCCAGGGGCCAGGGGCCAGGGGGTCATCATGTCCCCCGTCACCAAAACAAGATGGGGAAAAGGACGACATACCATGTACAACGCGTTGAAGCCAAGCTCCATGGCGGTGCGGGCCGAGAGCCCGTCATAGACTCCGGGACAGACGATGAGGTCCTCGGTCTCGAGCAGCATCTTGCGAAGCTTCTTGGCCCCCGACATGGGCGTCGTGACGGTGGACGATATCTGTCCCAGCTGGAGCCATCCAGCAACGCCGTGGGGGAGAGCCATCGGACAGTCTTTGGCTGCTTTGCTTCCGAAGGCCCTTCGCCGAAGCCTTCGTCTTCCGGAGTCGTGAACCCTGGCGTGGGTGTTTCGTGCAAGGCATGGGAGCTGGGAGAGTCCGGGGTGGAGGCGGCGCCGGGCACCGAAGAATCGAATGCAGGCATTTCGAGTGTTTTACAACTTTGTACTAATACCTTTCGCGAACAAGCGAGTTGATGGTAGAGAACGAACGGGTGAGTGGTTGCGAGCGAACAAACGAGTTGATGGTAGAGAACGGAGGAGTAGTTGCGAGCGAACGAAGGGAAGCAAGATGATGTCGATTTGATTCTCTCGATGGCATCTCCACCGATTTGCTTATATATGTTCTCTCTAAATCTCTCTGTCCAGAATAGCCCTCTACAAAGCAGAGGTCTTGAGTCTTGACCTTCTGGCTGTCGTCACCACTTTCGCACCATATCTTGGCTCCGTAGTCATACCCCCGACTTCTCACCATATCACTCCACAACGCTCGCCAAGATAGAAGCTGTCAGATGCAGTCAGAAAGCATGATCCAGATCGGTCCGGCGGAGACAAGGTGCCAAAGCATTGGATGGCAGGGAAATATGGTAACGAGAGGAGCATGCAGAGACCTTGCAAGACTTCTTGGCGATTCGGAAACTGCGTGGGCTGTGCTATAAGCCAGATTGTATTCTCAACACAATCGTTTGGAGCAGCTCACTTGCGGGATTACCTCTCAGACCGATTACCGATGGACAAAGGGAGTATAGCCAGGGCTTTCTCCGGCAGAGAAACGCCACGGCCGCATCGTACAGCCTAATACTCAACAGAGAGTGCCTCTCTTGTAGAGGCATTGGCTAGGACTGCCCCTGATTTCTGGGCTTCCGAGTATGCCAAATCCCCGCCCGGGAGTAGTGAATCGTAAGCACCCTGAGCCCGTCCCCAATGAAGACATGGGGTTCATCAGAGTCCCATGTGAGCCTGCAGAGAGAAAGTTCAAGGTATGCTAGCAAGGTTCACTCTCGACTCTATATTATGGACCACGGACGAGAAAATCGTGGGTACGGAGAAAAGCGACGTGGTCGTGACTAGGGGGCCACGGCGCGACATCAAGCATGAGCACGGTAGACCGCGTTGTAAAGCTTCCGAAAGCTTGTTGAGCAAGCCGGGTGTGCGGAACACAAGCAGGTCATGATGGAGGCAAGTTGCAGTGGCTTCGTCCTACTGATCGATCACCTGCCCAGGTCTCAAGTAAAACTATGCCAGGGTTGGTGATGATTCAAGCAGGATGGACCGCTCTCGTTAGCAGGGTGTTGCTGAACATGATACGCCCAGGAGCATGCTTCCACAGCAATAAAAAGTTGGCCCGGGAGGTTCCTATCCAGGAAAGTTGTTGAAACCGTAGTGGGTTGTCGACACAGCATCGACAACCGCCAGTGTTTATCCCTTTCTCAGTCCACATGTCCTGTCTGCTTTCACGAGAGAGACAGAATCGACACCCAACAAAAGTGTGGTATGGGAAAGAAAGCGACCTAGACTTCAATTCTACTCGGTTGCGGAGCAAAACCGTACGTTGTTTCTACTACCCGAAGGCATGTGCTACTCTCGAGCAACGCGTGGCCAAGCCACCACCGCTTTGACCGGAATCTTGGTTGTTACGAGAGTCTTGGTGCTATCATGCGCAAAATACATGAAGACAGTAGGGTTTCGGTATATGAAGACTGAGTTGGACCTCGGAGTCCGAGCCAAGCTATCGTCATGTTGTTGTTCTGCTATTTGTACATGTGATACCGACTTTGTGCTGATGATGGAATCCCCAGGATCAAGTCCCTGCCCCAAGGTCTCGTGAAGCATAACAAAGTTTCAGAGTTTCTCGCGAGCAGGGAGTCATGGGGAGAGTCATGTATCCATCCACCCGTATCGTTGCGCTGAACCGTTGAGTTGCGTCTCCCGATGGCGTCGCGAGACACGCCGGCAAGAGTTAGTTTGAGTCGGCCTTCTTTGCCAAGTGTGCTTTTAACGTGTATCACAAGACACGAGCAAGAGTTTGTCTGTCTCGGCCCTAGTGACTGGGTGTGCTGCAGCGGTTTTTACGTGAATGGTCGATATCCTATGCAACGTACTCCTAGTCGTCATACTGAATTCCGGATCGGTATCACTATCATGTAGTCTGTGGGTTCTTCCCAGTTGCGTCCCGATCCAGGGAATGCCAGGCGGGTGTCATCTTGTTGTTTTTAGCCCTGATTTACTCCCGATTTCTCTTGTCTGAGCACAAACAGGAAACCTTGCCATCAGTTCTGCTCAGCTGCTGTAGGGGGTATACGCAGAAAGCAGACAGAAACCCGCGGCTGCTTGTATCCGTACGTTGGGCAAAGACACCAGAGTCCTGATAGGTCCTCACACGGACCTTTTGATCATCCTTGGAACGTAAAAATGCCAGAGGCAACGAAAAGAGCTGGTCCGCACAAGACCGCTCAGAGGTGGGAGGGATGACAGCCTCAGCTGCTGAACGCTGGGCCCGCGATGTCCCGAGTCCCATGGAGGGGGAAAGGGCGAGGACTGAGTGACTGAGTCCGTCCCGTGTCGCCAAGAATGTCTCAGTCATATATTCGTGCCGTGCCGCGGCGGGCGTGTCACACGCGGGCATCTCAATGACCAAAGAAAAGAGTCAGCTCCCCCTAGTAGGATCAATGTTGGCGCCTCCGTTCACTTTGGTGTATCTCTTATCGCCTCTCACCGCGGCTGTAATCCGTAGCACACCAGCAGTCGCCTTTCTGGACAAGATCTCTCGTGAGACAGTTGCCCATCCGAGCGTCAAGCCTCAACCCAAGATGACTGGCTGCTACACCAACGAGGATCGGCCAGCCACATTGGCGAGCCGGCACGACATGACGCCTCCCAAGTTCGTACACCGGATCGCCAGACACTTCTCGAGGGAGCTCGACACCAGACTGGCATACATGACAATGCTGGCGTGCTGTTTTGTTACGGGCGTGACGGATGGTACCCTCTACAACGGTAGGAACGTCTTGTACATGGCTCAAGGCCTGAGTCTCATGCTGCTGCTGCTGCCAACACTCTGCATGACAGACAGACAGACAGACAGACAGACAGACAGACAGACAGACAGAGAGACAGACAGACAGTGACTAATGCACGTCACACATAGCCTACGGTACATTCGTGTCCATGCAGACAGGTACGTGCGACCTGCCTCCCTCCCCAAGGCTCCCTTCTCGGCGCGCGCCGTGCGCCGTGGCTTGATGTAAACCATCCCGCGCCGCGGCCCAGCTGACGCGCCATGTCTCACTCGACACTCACGCTTTCCACAGGCAACACCATCTTCCTGGCGCTGGGCGTGTCGGGGCAGAACAACCGACCGCTGGGCTGGGCACGGTCGCTCTGCTCCATCGGCTGCTTCGTCGTCGGATGCGCCACGTTTGCGAAGCTCCACGAACTGACGGGCGGCCCGCGTCTTCGCCGCACGCTCGTCCTCTCCTTCCTGCTGCAGACCGTCTGCGTCCTCGTGGCCGCCATCATCATCCAGGTCGGCATCGTGGACGGCACCTACCCCCTCGTCAACATGAACTCCATCGAGCTCGTCGCCGTGGCCCTGCTCAGCTTCCAGGCCGCCGGCCAGATCGTCAACAGCCGCGGGCTCGGCGTCGGCGAGGTCCCTACCGTGGTCGTGACGAGTCTCTTGTGCGACTTGGTCATCGATGACAAGCTGCTCGTCGGCCTTTGTAAAAACGGCAAACGCAACCGCAGGGCGGCGGCGTTTATACTCACTTTAGTCGGTGCCATCTGTGGCGGTTGGATGTCCAAGTCGACTGCCGCCGTGCAGCACTCTCTGTGGCTGGTCGCGGGCATCAAACTCGTCATTACGGTTTTCTGGGTTGTCTGGGGACGTGAGGCCAATCTTTGTACAGGCGATGAGGATTGAATACGTGGCGTCCCGGTGTGGACTTGGTAGTAGTATTGGGAACCGGGGGTGACCGACAGACCCTATAGCCTATAGCCTATAGCCTATAGCCTATAGCCTATAGCCTCAGGCTATATCGGTAGGGGTCAGTCGCGACTCGCCCCTCCGCGTGTGGCTGACATCATGGCAGCGGCAGAGTTGTGCACACCGTGTATCATGTATGTACATTAATTGCTCGCCTCGGAGGAAATATGAACAGACGGTGCAAACGCGCCGACCAGCTGCACTGCAGTGACTACACAGTCTACATACACTACGGGGTCGTCTTGCTTCCACGTGAGATCTGCGAGAGCCCACGTCACTGGTCAGGACTCGGGGGAAACCAAAGACCGCCACCACCAGAGGCGCGAAGCAAACTCGTCAGGATTCTGCAACTCAAACCACCGACCTATCACCAAATCACCCAGAGACATCTCACCGCTTGGCAAGAGCACGGTCCTGTCGTGCAGTCAACATAGCGTTCTGAATAGAGTTGTCCTCGTTCAAACTCCCGAGCGCCCAGGGGAATCATGAATGAATCCTCACCCACGCCAAAGGTACATTCCTTCCACGTTCAAGTGCTCTGGGAGAACTATGATGAGCACGAAACTCGCATGTATATATCTATATATGCCCAGCCGTTTGGGCGGTTCGTGGTGGCGTATTTGGAGACTCCCAGTATAGCAACCTGCCGAGCTTTCTGTTCACTCTCTGGATCGGGAATCAAGGGGTCTTTGCCGTCTTCTCTCTCTCTCTCGCAGCACTATTGAGAAACACGATGCTCGCCCCGTACATCATAGCTCTTCTCCTTCTCCTCCAGTTCTTGCCGACGGGAGAGTCGATCCCGATTCTTCAGTTCTTCCCGCGGCGCCGCAACGTCACGACGCCCATATCCTTCAACTTTGGCAACACGTCAGCCCCCGTGTCCATCAGCCTCCCCGCGGTCGGCGGCCCGGTCTCGATCAACATCGACATGGGCGACATCATTACCAATTTCTCAGGTTCGTCCCTAGGCGGCGGGACCGCCACCACCACCACCACAGGCGACACCCAATCTCCCCCCGTCGCCGACGGCTTCCTCGAGAGCGACGCCGACACGGGCGGCGGCGGCGCCGTGGGCGAGACAGCAGGCGCCGTTGCGAACAGCGCCACGGGCATGGGCACGGGGGAGGCGCGGTGAGCGGCAGCGTGGCAAACGCCACGCAGGGCAGCACGTCGAGCTTCTGCAGTACGTACACGCCCCTTTCGCACTTCCGTCGACTCCCTCCCTACCTCCGTCCAAGCCGGGCCCGAGCCGGTCTGCGTTGTGCGCAGCCAGCTCCGGGGAGCCCCTCCAACGTGCCCGAGCTATGAATAATGAGACGGGGGGGGGGACGGGAGAGGAGAGAGAGAGGAGAGAAAGAGAGAGAGAGAGAGAGAGAAGATTCAAAAGGGAGCAAACAAGGCTGACCCAGGGGTTCACGTTGGCCCGAAACCACTAGGTCTCACGGGCTGCACCTCGGCCGCGCAGGCCGGTAATGGGAAGAATGTCTCATCCAGCACGGTGGCCAGCTCCAACCCTCTCATCCAGGGGCCGCTGCTGTCCATCACCTTCGGCTCACGCTTGACGCGGGGCCTACACGGGCTCGTCGGCATGTCGACCAGGGGAGCGGGAGGGCCGTGGTAAAGAGTGAGACGACGGCTCCGCCGGGTATATATCCTACGTCTATATATCCCCCTCCAAGTACATGAATGTAATGCCTATCACTTGCTACCGCAATTCCCCCCCGAGTCGACTCGTTCGTACATACACGCGCACACTGCACAAGAAACAACATCGGACAGACTCTCTACGGGAAGAGATGGAGTTTTCAACAGCCATTCCGCGTTACCATGACGATGTGTGCAAACTGAACACGTAGAATTTATGCAAAGTGCTAGAGGAATTTGATCACTCGTAGCATCCATGATCCAACGCCGAACGGTCAACACCTGACAGTGACCAGATGTCATCCACATCCGTGCAGAGTTGAATCCAGCCCCGTGAGACAACCATGTAATCAACAAGCCTGTCACCGAACGCCAAAACACATCTCGTTCGGACCAACCTGCTCAAGGAACGGCATCACGCAGAGCCGCCGAGCGTTTCAACTTATCATTGGCCTCCTCCTCCGGATCGGCAACCTCCTCGTCCGCATTGTCGTCCTGGGCGGGAGACGACTGGTTCGACCACACGGCAGCGGTGCCGGACTGGCGCCTGAACCAGATCTTGGTCGCCAGGGGTGCCGTCAGGTTGGCGCTCGGCGTGCGCTTGGTCATCAGCCCGTACGCCGGGTAGAGCAGGCCGCGGACGGAATCGTGGGAGCCTTCCCCGGCGCCTCTGCGCGGCACCGTCACGTGCCCGGCCGTGGGGTGCGAGGCCGAGGCGACGGTCAGGTTCGTGGACGAGGCCAGGGGCGCCGTGGCCGAGAGTGCGGCGAGCGCCAGGGCCGGAATCCCGACGATCCGGGGCAACATGAGGCCAAGGGGGCGGGGGGCGGGTGCGTGTACGGGGTGCGTTTTGGAAGGGGGGGGATGGGAGGCAAGGCAACAAACGCGCGAGTGTTGGTGGATAAAGTCAACTTGTATTTACCTAGGGATCGCGGAGAAGGAAGTATGGTAGGTACTTAACTATTTCGCCCGACAAGGAATCATCCAACGTCCCCGTTCCGTCGAGCTCTATCTTCGTAACGTCAAGGCCCGCAGTAACAAAGGCAGGCCAGACCGGTGATATCTTAGACTTTGCCCAAGGGGGCGCTGCGGTCGCTCTCCTCATGGCTCTTCCTGGAACTTCGACCACCAGACGCTGTGAACTCGCATATGTGAGCACCATGACGAGGGTTGAGCTGCGTCACCCCTCAAGGTCAGTAGGCCCAACTTCCAAGGACGACCGGATGCACCTCTCTGTGCCTCTCTACCCCTGGCAGCATGGCAGCGTGACAGCGTCGTAATCTGCAAGCGAGAACCTAACCCCCCCGCGTCGTCAATAGCAGATAAAGTACGGACGGACCGAGAAGTTCGTAATCAGATTCGAATTGGACGGGGACAGATCTTACAAACCCCGAAGACACGGTCAGGTGGCATTATGCAAGAGAAAGAGAGAGAATACGGTGTGGCATAACTAATACTCTTTCGATCTGGGAATTTCACAAACAGTCTACAGAACCAAAAGGTATCTTGACTCTTGACTAGCCCCGAGGATAATGCACCTCTGTCATCCATACTCTGCAAGAAACCATCCAGTCTCTACCTTTCTCTTGAACGTGCTTTTGTTCTTGTTTTCTACAAGAAACCGCCTATATCCGGCCAAGGGAGCTCATAATGAGGTCCAGGTAGAATACTCGCCACGTGCCTGCTGCACCCCCAACTAGTCAGTCACCAGGCTACATACAGAACCTGCTCCTCCACGCCCCTGCGGGCGTAAGCGATACTGCTCAAGCCCAGGGACCGCGTCCCTCTGACCAGCTGGCAAGGTTTCGCACCGGCACCTCTCAACACTTTCCGGCCCTTTCACGTACTCTCAACTCACAGATTCGTGAGAGCACCCGTCCGTTCTGAGCCGTGACGCGTACCGAGACAGCCAAAAGGGGGGGGAGTGCGCCACATCCCACATCATCATGGGCGTGGGTCGACTGCCAACCTTGACACGGCCCCTGTCTCTCCACCGTGCGAAGCGGGCTGCTGACCCCCCCCAAGTGGGTGATGGGCATGGCCAGGATCAAACCCTGTCTCCAAATCCGGCCTTCAAGTTCAGCTGGGTCGGGGCATGTCGGACGGGGGGGCGAGGGGGAGAGTCGAGACATGCTATACATAGTACCTGCACCCTCAGCACGTCGAGGGTAAAGCCGTCGTCTGCAGAAACAGTGCTCGGCATCGTCACCACGCCTAACTCGGCAGACCTGGTCCAAGGGAAGTTTCGTTGTGTTCACAACCAATGGGAGCATCATAGGGCATCCCTCACACCCTCAACTTTACGAGCGTAAGCACTCTACGAATGTAGAATAGCAGGTATATATTGACATCACCCTACCCGAGGCAACAAACTTGATTTGATCCAAACAACGTCGCCGAGGTATGGGACACGGTGCCCCGGGCGAGAGGAAGCATGACTTAACCTCGTTTCCAAACTGGCCTAACACGCCTGAAGCGCGATCAAGGCTCGTTTGTAGGGGCAAGAAAGTCACCTTCCATCTAACCCGAGTTGTCCAGTGGCAGATGGCTCAAGCCGTTCACTTGCAAAGTTATAGTCCACACTCGTTCAACAATTGCCTGCCTCACACCTATGCAGTACAGGGAGCATGAAGAGAGACGGAACGACCGCTCATCAGGCGCTATCACGGTGGTATAAGTGCTGCTAGGGTAGTGCACGACGATGAGCTGGTCCTGTAAGTTTTGTGGCACCAGAGTGAATTCAGGCTCGCGGCATCGTGTTCCTTCCAGTCCGCCCTCGAAGCAAAACCGCAAACATAGGCAGGATATCTTGCTTCCACTCCATGCCGACACGCGGCCCCCCTATTCTCTTATCAACCTAACGGCTGGATGTCCAACCCATCAACCTTTCCTAAGAACTCTCCCTTGACGCCCCTGAGCAGCTCATCCATATCCACCAGCCCGTTGGCCACGTATTTTGTACTCACACCAGCATTTACCCTCTTGGACAGCAACTCTCTCAGTTCCGCCCGCATCGCCGCCATCTCGGGCTTGGTCACAGCTCTGGCCTCCTTCTGCTTCTCCTGTCGTCCGCCACCCCTGCCCCCCCACGTGCCAACCTTCTCGAGCTCCTCGCTGTCGTAGTCGACGCCGAGCTCACTGGCTGCGTTGCGCATCCACTCGTCGTCCTTGTTGCCCTTTTCCTTGGCCAAGGCGCAGTCCGCCAGCGTCTTGGCCAGCGTGACGCGCGGCTTGATGCGACCGACGAGCTTGCGGTCCAGGTCCAGCGTCTGCACGTAAAAGTTCTTGCCGGCATTGCTACGCCGCGAGTGGACCTTGGAGATCATGCGACGTGTGGGGACGACCTCCTCGGGCGAACACAGCAGGATGCTGAGACCAGTCTGGTGAGCACGAGCCGTTCGTCCGGACCGGTGGACATAAGCGTCGGCGGCTCGGGGGACGTGGTAGTGAATCACCATCTCAACATTTGGGATATCGAGACCACGGGCTGCGACATCTGTGGCGACAAGGATCGCAGAGGTGCCAGCTTTTGCTTGTGTAAACTTCTCGATTGAACGCAACCGGGCTTTTTGCGCCATCTGAGAGTGTAATGGCAATGCGGGGAGGTTCAAGTTTTGCAGCATAGGGGAAATGCGGCGCGCCGCACTGATGGAGTTTGTGAAGATCAAGGTGCGCGTGTTGGGGTAGAGCATCAAGAGCGCGTACAGATAGAGATCCTGGACTGCGTTAGTGGGAGGAAAAAGGTAGTGATCGAGGAGACAGCTCTCACCTTCTCCATGGCTCCGCATTCAACCAGGCCCTCCTTGAGCCCTTCGGCCATCTGGGAGACGGGATTGACATCCACAAACTTGGGCTTCTCCTCGCGAAAGTTGAGTTTCTTGAGGAGGTACTCCATAGAGTCTTCCTCGGTCTCTAGTGAGAACTTGCCCTTGCCTGCAAGCTTCTGCTGAAGTCCTTTTTGAAATGTGGCCGAGAATACAAGTGTCTGGCGCGGGGCAGGCTGCTGCTGCTCGCCATCCTCGTCGATCTCGAGTCTGTCTAAGCGGTCAAGGATGTCCTCGACCTCCTTGAAGTGCCCCTGGGCGAGAAGTCGATCTGCCTCATCCACAGTGAGGAAGCTGATCTGCTTGAACTTGACCATGAGCTCGTTGCTGGAGCTCAACACCTCCCATAGTCGGCCTGGTGTGCCCACGACTATGTCGGCTTTCAACAATTGACGCTGCTGCTTGTGTACGGAGAGACCTCCGGTGACCGAGCAGACCCAAGGAGCAGTAGGCAGGCCGGCGCAGAGATCCTTGATGTGTTCGGTCAATTGATGTGCCAGTTCTCGAGTGGGTGAAAGAATAAGTGCAATGGGCCCCTGTGAAGGTGATCGCTCTCCGTCCTCCCCAAGCGTTTCGAGCCACCTCTCCACGATGGGGATGCCAAAGGCTAGAGTCTTTCCGGAACCCGTCGACGCCTTTCCAATCACATCGTGCCCGGCTAGGATATGCGGTATCGCCGCCTTCTGAATCGGCGTGGGTGTTGCGAACTTGAGCTTGGCCAAACTCGTGAGCAGCTGAGGGGAGAGGTCCAGGCGTGCCCAGGCCGACATGTCGGCTTCGTCAGCATCGTTCATCGCCTCCAAGGCGGCAAAGGCGTTGCCCTCGATTTCGGGTTCTTCGATCGACTTTTCGGGTTTCTTGGCCTTTTGTTTGGGGTCCTTCTCCTTCTTGGCCTTCTTCTTGGGCTCCTTTTCCTTCTTCGTTGCCGTATCTTTCGGTTCCGTCTTTTCGTCGATATCCTTGGCTTCCTTCGTCGTATCCGTTACCTTGACGTCTTTGTTCATAGCCTTTTCCCGCGCGATCTTCTTCTCTTTTTGCTTCATTTCCTTGTCCCTGGCCGCCTTCTTCTCCTTCTTCGTCAACTTTTCCGGCGCCTTTTCGTAGACAGGTGCCGGTTGGCCAACCGCCTCGATTGCTTTGGTGGCTTCTATTTCTGCAATGTCTTCTATCGCGTCATCCGTCGCAGTGTCTTCCTTTTTCCCGGCAGCCACTGGCACTGGGTCGTCACCGAAACCCTCGAATTCGTCGTCGCCAGCGTCTTCGGCATCCTCATCCCCTGTTGCTGCACTGCCGATCGGTCGGAATTCTACCAGTTTGTCGCCGTTCTTGATGATCTCTACGTCGTCAATCTCCTCGAGTCCGAAGAAGCCCTCGGAGTCTCCGGTGATGTCGGCAATGTTGGAGGACCGCCATTTGAGCGAGTCTGCGGCGCGCACGGGGTTGGTCTTCTTCGTCTTCTTCTTTGGCTGCAATTCCGTCTTTTGTTTTTTGGCAGCAAGCTCCGCATTCGCAGCAAGTGCTCGCTTTCTCTTCTTGTAATCGGGCATGGCGGTGGTGTGATGGTGTGTCCTGTCGCAATGTCGCTGGGGGGGTAATTAGGAATGATGAAGCTGCTATCGATTGCATCTACCAATTTTTTTTGGGAAATGTCGGCGGTTTCTTGGGCCGATGTTTCCCGTTAAACGCCGCTGGATCGAGTGGACTAGTGGTTATAGTGGACCCACGGCCTTAAATCAGCCTTACTGCGACCTCGCACGCGCTGGAAAACTCATTACTGGCCTTTTGTACGGAGTACAGCGGGCAAGAAGAACACACACACCGTCTGGCAAGGACGGGCAAAGACTTTGAATCTCACAAAATGGGAAAGTCGTCCAAGGACAAGCGTGACGCCTACTACCGGTTGGCCAAGGAGCAGGGTTGGAGAGCAAGGAGCGCATTCAAGCTGCTCCAGCTCGATGAAGGTCTGTTCATTGTCTGACCCCTCCTCGTTGACGACGCCCCCCGGCTTACACGAATCTAGAGTTTGACCTCTTTGCCGACGTCACGAGGGTGGTAGATCTGTGTGCTGCACCTGGCAGCTGGTCGCAGGTCCTTTCAAGAGTCCTCATCAAGGGCGAGAAGTTTGGCCGTGCAGCATGGCAAGACAAGGAAGCCAAGCTCCGACAACAGATGTTGCACATCTTCGGGCCAGTTGACGAGACCATCGACGATGTGTGTTTTGAACAAAAGTCAGTCGAGCCAGTTTTGAAGCCGAGAAACGACGTCAAGATTGTCTCCATCGACTTGCAGCCCATCAGTCCCCTGCCCGGAATCATCACGTTGAGAGCCGACATCACACATCCGGCAACAGTACCTCTGCTGCTCAAGGCCTTGGATCCAGACTACGATCCTACCTCCGGCCAGCAAGCTGCCAACCCTGTCGATCTCGTCATCAGCGATGGTGCGCCCGATGTGACTGGCTTGCATGACTTGGACATCTACGTGCAGTCGCAGCTTCTCTTTGCCGCCTTGAACCTGGCCCTCTGCGTGTTGAAGCCAGGCGGCAAGTTTGTTGCCAAGATATTCAGGGGTAAGAACGTCGACGTTCTCTATGCGCAACTCAAGATCTTCTTCGAGAGGGTGCACGTGGCCAAACCGCGCTCTTCGCGTGCAAGCAGCGTAGAGGCTTTCATCGTCTGCCTGAACTTCCAACCTCCCAAGGGCTTCTCGGCCAGTTTGGAGGAGCCCCTTGGTGTAGGTTACCGCCTACACAAATTGATGGATGACGGGGAACTATGCCTTCCTGTCACAGCTCCTACTGTCATGCAGAACCCGTTGACCGGCGCGTGGGATGCTGCACAAGAGCGGGCGCCAACTACGAATGCTGATGGGGTCAGCGAGATCGGCTACGAGGACCTGCGTGCTCTTGATCAGGATGATGTGAGGTGGATAGCACCCTTCATTGCGTGTGGAGACCTATCTGCCTTCGACTCGGATGCTTCGTACCGCCTCCCGCCTGGCCACGTTTCCCTCGATCCTGTTCAGCCTCCCACTGCGCCGCCATACAAGCGCGCGCTTGAGATGAGAAAGGCTGCCGGCGGTGCGTATGGCAGGACTACCAAGGGTTGAGGACTGTGGTATACATTGAGCCCGCCCGCTCTGACTAGGTCGGAGGGTGGTGTACCCCTGGCCCTTCGACCAAACCAATCATCATTCCCTCGGACTTGAATTCGTGCCAGTCTTTGGCACCTAGTGCTTTCCGATACAGGTCCGTTGTATTGCTGGCAATAAACATGAAGCGCCTCAGGTAAGCCCAGCTCTTGAGGACCTCATTCAGGCACTCTAGCATCCATTTGGCAAGTCCTTTGCCTTGATACTCTGGTTGGACGTAAACGTCGGTCATGTAGCCAAAGGTTACACTATCTGTGATGATTCGGATGAGTCCGATTTGCTTCGGACTGGCTTGGCCTGTGCGGAGTACGTCACGGTGAGCATGGCTTGGAGGATGGGCGGACAGCGAGTCGCTTGCTTACCTGCAATCTGGGAGGTCGACTCGGGTAAGACATAGAGACCGAAGCACAGCGAATTGTGCAATGCCTTCTTCAACGCGTCCCGTGGCAGAGATTGTGCCCACCACATGAATTCGGAGCCCAGCGCTGCGTTGACCGCGTCGACGTCGATGAGCGACGGCTGAGTCGACACCAGGTACTTGTCCTTGTACCAATTCTTGGCTTCCGTGTTGGCCATGGTCACCAGAGTCCAGACTAGAGCGTAACTTGCAAGGTGAGGTATGGTAAGAGCAGAAGGGTCACGGCGATTTGGCCAATTGAGAAGACGGTTCCTTCTTGTACACTCTGGGGCTGCGTCGAGGAAGCTGAATGACTCACCTAGAAGTCACTCCGTAGTGACAGTGTGACTCGCAAAGGAAAGCCCCACCGTTATACGAAGCCGGCGTCGTTCTTCGTTAACCCCACGTCGACCCACGTGACTGTTCCGACGACAGCTTGTGAGCACTGAGCTCCATCCAATACCGGTACTTGGACGGTCCAACACGGTGGAACAAGGGTGGCATAAACGTTGATACTTCGTAGTTACAGGGTTGAGCCTTGGCGTCTTTCCAATTGTGCAGTCAGTACAAACCGATGGCTTGTTACAGTGTTACCAACTTGGAAATGGAGACCGAGACTTGAGTAATACATTTAAGCGACTGCACCGCCAGCGGCCACGGTGCCACCCTTCGCTTCCCTTGCTTCGCTCGGCTTCTACCAGAAATTCGTGGAGACTGCCACGAGAGATTACTTATGGTCCTATATACTTCAGTCTTTCGTCACAAATCTCGGACCAAGTGGTCACTGTGGCGATGTGAAAAGACCCCCTTTAAAGTACACAAGACGAAGGCCCTCGATACTGACAGTGACTGGACATCCGACAAGTCACAACGGTGCATGTAGGACTGAATAGCAGCAATGCGATCTGCAAAATCTGCGCAGATCAGGCTTGCATGGACATTGACCGAAACAAGGTACAGGTGTAGGCTGTAGTCTCCCAAGCAAGCAACTACATGTCCCGGCATTACCATAGACTCTAGAGCGATGTACAGCTAGGAAGTGGATTTACAAGCAGGATAAATCAAGATAGTTCCACCCTAGCTTTCCTGATTAAGTACCTGGGGTACTTGTACTTGAATCTTGAGCACTTCACGACTGCCTTCAAAACTCTGTTTCAGCCAGCCATCACTTCACTCGACGCTTTCTTTGATGCGAAATCCAGATTGTATAGCAATTCCAAGATGACCCCACTTTGACAATCCTTCATCATACATATTTGATCCCTCGAGGTCTCCAATATCACCGCACCGTCTCAACCTTGAATAATCTGACAAAGCACGTCACGTCTTGTCTAGACCTATATCCACAGGTTACAACCAACCCACAACCAACTCACAACCAACTCACAACGTACGTGAGATTTCACAATATACGCATCTTCTTCTAGGCACACGACACACCCACCAACTAGGTATTACGTCAGGGAAATGACCGCCTTCGTTCCCAAGACGCACCCAACCCGCGAGTATGACCGGATGTAAGTCACCACTCGCACATTCATCCCGTAGATGAGCTCCCCTGGCTCACCTGCACCCCCCAGGCTCCTCGAGACCGGCTTCTTGTCCGACGTGACCATCAATTGCTGTGGTCAAGAGTTCAAGCTCCACAAGGTGATCCTGGCTTCGCGGTCGAAATGGTTCGAGAGGGCCTTGTGCGGCGGCTTCAAGGTACGTTTTCTCCCACGTGAAAATAAGAAAGTGAGCGCCCGTCTGACCTGATTCCCGCAGGAGGCAAGGGAGAATGTGGTAGAGCTCCACGATGAGCACCCCGATACTCTGCAAGCTATATTCCACTGGATCTACACTGGCCGTAAGCGATTCGCCCCATCGTGAGCCCCCGAACGCGTCACGCATCTACTGACGGGGCCTGGCCAGAGTTCAACGCGTTCGTGCTCTCGCCCGAGGAAGAGCTCAAGGCGAACATGTTCCCCCGGGCGCGGCCGACTACGAGCGCGAGGAGGTGGCGCAGGGCAAGTTCCTCGACTACGCGGCCTGCGTCCGCGTGATGGCGCTGGCGCAGTTCCTGCTCCTCGACGAGCTCTTCTACTCGACGCTGTCCCGGCTGCAGGAACGCCTGCGCGGGCTGGTCGTCCACGCCCAACGCCGGTTCTTCACCGGCCACTGCAAGAGGGCGCACCTGGCGGGCTGCAACCTCCACCCGTTCTTCCGGGGCGTCTACGCCGCCTACCGCGCCGACGTCTCCGCGGCCAAGAACGCCTTCCTCGAGGCCGTCGCCCTGACGCACTTCTGGTGCATCTCCGACGTCACCTTTTCGCACCTCGCCCGCACCGGGTGTCCCCGCTTCGCCGCCGACTACGAGGCCCGGCAGGAGGAGGCGTGCTACACCCGCAGGTACGTCTACGGGAAGCCCAGGGGCTGCCAGACGTGCCGCTCCAAGATGCTCGCCGAGGACGACTACTACGTCGTGCTGGAGGGCAGGCGCAGCTGGCTCCGGGCGTACTGCCAGCGGTGCGAGAAGACGGAGCTGCTGACCGTCCGGCCCGGGTACGAGTACGAGCCCAAGGCGCCCGAGGAGGCAGGGGAGGGTTACGGGAAGGAGGCCCGCGAATTCATCGAACGCCTGGGAAAGGCGCAGGGTTCACGTCAGTAGGGTCTTCATGGCCGTCAGGGTGCGAGCAAAGCCAGCGTTTCGTCTTTTCTGCACTGGGAATCTGGACGAATGGGAAGAGGAAGATTTTTTGCAATCAACGAATTGAACTTGATTTCCTATGCGACGTTGACGGTTTCTTAGGCATCGACGGCCAACGCCCAACACCAGCCCTGCCGTCATGATCCTTATTTCCCGTCTCCCCCGGGTAAACAGTCGACCCGGAGTATCTCTTATCCTGCTCGGATAGGCTCTCCTCGTCGCCCGTAACCCACTGCTCCGACCAGGCCGACCGAGAAGACGTCGACCTGGAGAATTTTGTGTTCTTGTTCACGATGGGCACCGCTAAACTAGTCTCTGGCGCCGTGCCCGGGAAGAACCGGCAGTAGAGGGCCTTGAAGCAAGACAAGGAGGCAGCGAGAATGGCAGCGCTGAGTTCGACAGCAGACCAGCACGCCGAGTCGGCCACGTCATATGTTGTGTCTTTGCCGTAGTTAAGACTGGTGAGGCGGATGACGGAAATGGCCGAAGTGCTGTGAGAGAATGACAGGTCAGCCAAAAAAAAAAAAAAAAAAAAAAAAAACCGACGAGAAGATCAAGGGAGGCACGGGCGAGACTCACAGTCCACCAATGGCGTAGATTGCCAGAAACCCCAACTTCTGATACTTTGGCATGTTCAGCCTGCATAGCGCCGGCAGGGGCAAGAACAGCACTGCCAGGTTCGTACACAGCATGCCGATGCCGTTCAGGTACATGGTCATGACCGGGCTCAGGCACTGGTGGGGGGCCTTTTTGTTCCAGTATCCCGCCACGGGGGCGCAGCTGAAGATGACGAGGAACACCTGGCTCAGGCACCAGGCGCCCACGACGATCATGGCCGTGATGTACGTGATGCGCATGGTGCGCGTTTGCCGAAATACGCGAAAGTACTGCCACAGCAGCGACAGCTTGACGAAGAACATGGCGAGGGTGTAGAAGAGCTCCGTCACCCACACGTACTGCGCAAGTGGAGGGTTAGACTCAGCCCAGGACAGCGCGCAGTGGCGCGGTGTCAACATGGGGAGAGACGAACCTTGAGGAATTCCGTCTTGTTCAGGGTAAAGTAGATGTCGTACATGTGGTGGCCAAGGTACTTGCTCGCATTGATACTCTGCACGATGCACAACCCATACGTGCAGATCTGAAAGTCTGTCGTCAGCTATCAACGCTTGCGGCTTGCCCGTCTGGACTCTGGACCGACGGATGGCATCCAGGGGGAGGAGAGACATACGAGCGCAGCGACGGCGAGGGCGTCATCGATGCCCATCTGCTTGACGACAAAGTGGCGCGTGTACAAGCGCACGCTGAGCGCAATGGTCGCGATGACGGTGGCCACGACGCTGGTCGCGATGACGGCATTGCCCCGGCTGTCGTGGGGCTGCTGCAGGAAATCCGTGATGGGATCCATGGCTGTTGATATCTTGCTGCGGACCCGGCTCCGAGTGCGAGGGTGAGGGAGCAAAATAAGGTCGGTCGGCTGCGGGGGCTAGTTATAGAGATGGGCCGTACGGTGCGGTACGTACGCAGTGGGGGTGGAATGTCGACTTTATTATTTGTCCTATAGAAGCCCACTTTCTTGTGAGTCCTCCGTTTCGAGGCAGTGGTTCGCATAAAGCGCTCGTCTGGGGCAGACGGTATACAAGATGTTTTGCGCGCTGAATCATATAGATGATGTTGAGCAGGGTCAACCTCTCAGTATCGTCGAGACTCAAACTCACGCCTGCCATCCGACAGGGCTCTGGGCCTGGAGATCGGCAAGTGTGCCGACTGACTTGGAGCCTCCATCGTTCAAACCGTTGCAGATTATGCACAGGTGACTCGTCCCTTGGAGAACGAGGCTGCGCGCTGGCCAGCAGGGATGGCGAGTGACAGACAGCATCTGAAGACTTGGCGAAAGTAGACGGTCTACCGTAGACGGTCTACGATGCGGACCTGCGGGTTTCCCCCGGGTGCAGGTCTGCTGCTTAACGTGCTTCGTCCGCAGATCAAACAGTCTATAGTTCGTGCTAGAATCTTATGCGATCGGTAAAGATAGAAAACAACCAAGGAATGAGCAGTCTCGGGGTCCAGAACTGATCAGGGGTCTTGCAAGTTGCCGGGACCAGGTCACCAGGGCCGGTCCAGGGGTAAGGGGTTTATGTTCGGCCAAGTCGCGGACGCTTGCATAGAGTGCTCGTCTATTAATGGCCGAGTGATGCATGCAACTAACTTGTGGCCCGAGAAACATGTGCCGAATGGGCGTCTAGCAATTGTCTCCCCGGACTATTTGCATTGGCCTGAAACCGGAGCGTCCAGCCATGATGTCACAGTCCTTGTCCAAAGGCACCAGTCCCTATCCGTACTCTGACCAAGTATACGTCCGAAGCTACGAACCATCCCACACGTAGGAAGGAATCTAGGACAATCTATCGGAACTTTACCAAGCTACAAACATCATCCGATAGTTAGCACGTAGTGGAATTCAAGCTTTTGTTCCAGGGTGCACGTCGTGAGGTCGACGTCGTCTTCCTCGCACCAAACTGCACCGAGATGTTTGAGATGGCGTTTCAGGAACCCCTGAGACGCGCACAACTGACATCGTGATCCTAACCCCATAGCTGCCTTCTTCAAAATGCCAAATAATATCCTGTGATTATTCTGAGGTCTAAATGTGTATTGCTGTTATTATAGTGCAAATATAGTGTCGCGGTACCGGCACCTCTTGCCGTGCAAGGCGAGGGATATTCGGTCGGAGGCAGGACTGCATGCAGAGTCAGACCGGCTACTCCCGGTGCTCTCCAAGTCCTGCCTGCTATAGGCCTCGCGAGGAGTTCCAATAGCCTTCGGCCTAACCCGTGGCGGCATCGCCTGAGAAAGGCGGAAGGATTCCGGGCCTACGCAACGGTCGGGACCCCGTCAATAGTCATCACCTGCCTTCTAAGCGCGTACACACTTGTCATGCAAGTCTGACTTTTCATGTTTTGTCGACTGTGTGACAAAGAAGGCCCGGAGAGTTGTTACGAAGTAGTCGGCGGTGGCGAGCCTCAGAAAATCTGAATCGGAAGTGGTGGTCATCTTAGTGTTGTTTCCGCTGCGTGATACCACCCCTACAGGGGTCGTGGCGTCTATCAGCCGAGCCTGCAAGTACGCGGCAGGACGTTTTCGAGAACGTTTCGACAATCCGTCTTGGCCCGCTCCGGGAGGGAAGGGGGTGGGGGAGGGTGTTGGAAGATTGGAATCAACACAAGACGGCGTGAGAAGCCCACCTGCCCAACGTCTATTCCCCCTCACCCCCTTTTCCTCCCCACACACACACACACCCTTGATCTAGGCAGTTAACCACCACAACTCCACCTTTCGGCCAAGACAGATCTAGATGACCCCTCAGGTTGCCAACTCAACCGGTCAGTAGTTTATTTTCTTGATCGTAGTGAGACATCGAAGGCGTCGGGCTGGATATCCATAAAACATCCAAGACGAGGTACCTAGGCACCTACACAGTTGCCCTCGCCATCTCGCTTCTGAGTAGCAACCCCTATCCACCTGTCAGATGACAACAAGGCAAACATTAAAGCAGCCAAAAGTGCTACTGACCCTGAGGTGATTATTATGATCAGTCCACTATTCGGCGGGTCCATGTTATAGTGCTGCAGACTGCAGCGTCCAAGATCGTAGCATAGTCGCAATTCAAGCTCTTAGATACTTAACTGATACCTACCGATATTAAACACTACCCATGATCATCGAAGAGAATGTATATAAAGAGCAAATACGGTATCAAAAGGCCTAGATGCAACAGTGACTCAATAAACTAGAGTAACGATGTAGTCACGACTCACGAATCACGACTCACATTATACACGTCCCGTCGTGTTCGTGGGTGTACCTTGTACATACATAGGTTGGAATGTGGTACTCGCGAGATGGATACCATTTGGATTTCCTAGTCTTGACAAAAGAACAAAGGATGGCAATAAGATGTCGGATTTTTGCTGTCATATCGGCCGATATTTGGAAATCTGGTCGACCTTTCGGGTAACTTCAATTGATAGGCTATAGCTATAGCCAGCCTACAGGGTTTCAGCCTCTACGCAAAGCCACAGTGGCTAATGTCAAGGCAAGGAGCCCTGCTCAGGCGCTCCTTATACACCGACCTACTCAGATGGTCTTTTCTTTTCAACAATATCAAAATAAGCACTGCACGTATACATGCTTCCCATGGGCCCCTAAGTTACAGAGAAGACTTCGCAGATCTTTACATAATAGCGATAATGTCATCGTCTATATTCAACATCAGCGAAACCCACATTTATTAATGGGCAGCAGTATATCCGTAAACTCATCGCTATACGCGTTTCGAGGAGCAGATAGGCAACCTACTTGGCTCGCACTTTCAACTATAACTTGTGCGGTTGAGTCAGAGATGTCTTACACTGATCCTATGAGGTTATTTGATCATTGCAAGTCTCGAAGCCCATTGATAAAAGTGTATTCCCATCAACGTCAGGCTCACCAACGTGTCGCGTTGAGCAAGAAAGGAACAGTTCCGATACCAATTCATTACCAAACTGACAGACGCAGATAACTGAACTGGGAAGTCGTTGCTAGCCCTTATATTTTGGAGGTTTGCAGGCACAAGAATTGAAATCACTCACTGACCCACGTACGAATTCGGAATCGCATAAATTGTTTCTTATCGGAGGTCATAATCGCGACAAGGCTTTTGGGGTTGTTCAGAACGTCTGTTACTAACACAATTTTGCCTGTTTCTCCGAGTTCTTCGAATTTGTCGACATTGCCAACGCTTCTGAGACACAATTGTGCTGGTGAAGTGGTTGTTCGGTTTACACATCCCACCGAGGATGCAGGTGCAGGCCATCTGGAACATCCTCAACCGGTGAGAAGAGCTGGCGAAAGGAACTGTCCAAATCGCATAGCGATCCTTGAATTTTCCGGAGGATCGTACGAATAGGGCCAGAAGCACGCATATAATCCCTCTAAACCTTTTAGGATTCGTATCCGAGTTGGTGACAGTGAGATCAAGACTGGTTGGGTAGTCTCTTGCGACCAGCTGATCTGTACCCTATCTGGGGAAAGAGTTTGCCGGAAGAACAGTGTTTGCTGCAACTTGGGGCTAGGCGCGTGGTGATAGCGAGAGCTTACCTGAACGGGCAACATTAGTTGTTGATCTTGGCTGTTTTGTTAGTGTTTTGCAAATTGGTGCTGGATATGGGTGAATGGTACAATACTGCTAAAAATAAATTGGGTAAGCAGTATTTGTTGATCTTGGATAGGTCGCGGTTTTCTGTGATCTGGTGCACTGGTGCTCTGCATCTCGTAGCAGAGAAAGCATATCGCATACAACACGTTTGTTGTTCTTGGCTGAAGACCTGGGCACCATGGGTTGACCAAGTCTGGACGTGGACTTCTTGTGGGTTCCTTCAAAAATCTGTTGCCGATGCTTGACTGTCGCTTTGTCAATGATATGTGCCCGGGTAACCTGGCGGACTCTGTCCCGTTGCGACAACGAAGGGGCGGTGGTGTTTCTTCGCTAACCTAGTAACGCCTCCTGCGCCGAAGTTACTGCAGCGTTTGGCACACTTGGTGGGTTTGAAGGCTCTTGCAGGAAGCTGCGTGCAAGAGAATACAGACCTAGGCCACCAAGTATGTTTGACCCGGTACTCGAGACACGCGATATCCGGTTTGGCGAAATCCTACTTGGTCTGGGTAACAAAGGCAACGCTAAACTTGTGGCACACGCCTTGAGGCTTGGGTCGCGTGGCAGCGCATTCGCAAATACCGGACACTAGACCCCCTCTATGACAAAGATGCCGGCGAAGCCGGTCATCTCGTCCAAAGACCAAGACATCTGAATGAAAAGCGCGCACACGAATATGGTGTGCGACGATTGGGCCAGAGGACAAACTCATAAAGAAAGCCGAGAGACGCATCTACTGAAGAGATCTCGACGGACTGGAGATGGAGGCGGCCGGGAAGATGGATCAGATGCCTGTCGGAGTGGACCAGGGGCATGTGCAACAACGGCGAGAAAGCACAGGACGACGGTGTGGCTGGCGTATGTAGCCATGATGGCTGCAGGCCTGCGGCGTAGGCAAAGCTGTGCCTCCCTGCTCGGATTCCAGCTCAGGATGACGGAGACGTCGATGGTGGACGTAAGAAGGACAAGAACGGGCAGAATGGTACATGGTGCAATCCCCGAAAAGTCCCACAAAAATCGCTTGTCGATTTGGGTGATTGAATGGTTCGGGCGGAACTGTGAACTTGTAAAAGACAGAAGGACCGACGGACTGTGCTGGGTGGGACAAGCTTGCGAATAACCTCAAACCAGCAGGCGCAGACACGTGCGAAACAAAAGCAAAAAGGAATGATGCGCGGTGGTGGGAATGCGGGGTCGGGGCGAACCGTTGGATCTTCTCCACTGAAGAAGATGTTGCATTATCGGCAACTTCAGAGTGTTTGCATCTTCCATAGTTTTCATCCATGCACTGTTCCCCATGTTCAACCAAATTCATTGAACACCACCACCAGACTTCCTCAGGTCGAATTGAGAGGCGGGATCACGAGTGTGTCCAAGACGGCCATAACAGGAAGAAGCGGTCACTTGACCTCCGAACCACATGCCAGTCTTGTGCGACGGATTTGGACGGTGGAGGCGCCGACCATACGGTCAAGGAAAACGCCTTCCTCATTTCCACTTCCCAACGCCGGCCGCGACAATTTGACAAGCCGGTCGAAAGATGACTAGTTGCCAGGGCTGATTGAGATCGTACCGAGACGTTTCAGGCTTGATCTCTCTCGCAGTCGGCCTGACGCGTGCTGCTGCTCGTGCTTCCTGCTCGGGCTCGTGGCCTGGTGCTTCGAGCCGAGGAAACAAACCCCACGACAGGCCGCAGACAGCGAAAGAAGACGCGGATGACGGGATGTGGCAAGTCGAGACATTCGAGGGACAATGAACACAAACATCGGGCCCGAGTGGGCTCCCTGTTACTGGTGACTAAATATGTGTTGCCAACTGACTTTCACATCGCATCATACGGGGTCATGTCATGTGTTGATGATGCCTGCAATGCCCCGTACAACATGGCAAGAAACGGTAAAGAAAGGGGAGCTCCAGTGCGAACGATGCGCTTAGCCCCAGATCCAGATCCAGTGCTTGTCGCGTCTTGTTGTCATGGCCAGGAAAAATAGGGTCTGACGGGGGGGGGAGGGGGCAGCATAGGATAGGTAGGGTAAGTAGCCTGGATGCGAGAGAGCAGAGGGAAAAAGGTGCGCGAGCGACACACGAGTTGAGAAAGAGCCCGCAGAGAGTGGGAGCCGAACCACAACATCCCAAGTCCATCACCTCCGGCCGCCGCCCACACAATCTCGTCCGGTCCCCTTCTCCTTTTCCCTCCTTCTTCTCCCATCACCTTCCTGTCCCATATCTTTTTCATACCCCAAGCTGTGTCGCCGAGTTATCATCACGCATATCCAATCACTTTCTCGATTTCCGGCATCCCGCACTAGAATCGCAAGTCTCAACCGCGCGCGTCGCAGCCCTACCCGTAAGCCGCCCAAATCCTGCCCATCCACACTTGCCGCCCTCGCGTCTGTCGCATTCCATCTCGCACCTCCGCACAACGTCGCGATGCCATTTCAGCCACCGCATCCCATCACGTACCTCGCGCTCTAACATGCCGTACAGATAAATCTCGCAACCCACTTCAAAGCCACCCCAATATCAGCCCCCAAACACGACGAATAAGATGGCTCGCGAAGGAACGCGCTCTGCGACCGGCAACTCCAAGCCGCGCGTCTTCGACACCGTCGACACCGCTCCTGCCATCAAGCGCGCCACGAAGCCCAAGGCCGAGGTGACCGCCACTGAGAAGCCCGTCGTCGCCAAGGTCAAGGGTGCGAAACCTGCTGGCGTGACCAAGAAGAAGGCACCCGCGAAGAAGGAGGGTGTTGTCGCCAAGGTAGGTGCAAATACACAACTTTTCTTGACGACGTCTACTCGTGGGATATGGCTGGGGCGCTATGGGCGAGCGGTGGCCGATTGAAGACGCGTGCGAGAGCTTGTCTGTGCCCTTTGGCTCCCTTCGCCCCTCCCTCCTTGCCGCGGCGGGTATACCCTTAGTCGCGTACAGGGTCCCCTATGAGATACGTGCGGGCCTACGTCCTATAGTCCTAGAGCTGCCCGAGCTCTCGCAGCCTCGCCTTCCTGTATTCCATGCTGCTCCTGTGTCCCCACGGTACCACCGAATTTCGCTCAGACGCATCCCCTCCTCCCCTCCTCGCCTCGTCTACCCAAACACGTCTGAAGCCGTGACTGACAAACTCTCCCACAGACCAAGGCTGCTGTGAGCAAGGTTGCTGCCAAGGAGACCAAGGTCAAGAAGGCGACAACCGCCAAGCCCAAGGCTGCTGCCAAGTAGATCTTGTCTCGAAGGTTGAAATTGGCCAGCAAGCTGAAGCGAGGTGTGAAACCCTCAGCATCGGCAAAACACCGTTGAAGGGGCTTGGGGGAGGGGGCGGGGGATTCCTCGAGGTTCGAGCAGCCACTACCCTGCGCTCATGTACAAGATGGAAGGCTCCGTGTGTCCTACATGACCATCCTGGTCTCCACGGACCTCCTCGTTGATGGCGGCGATGCCATACCTGGCTGTCGTCGATGATGATTGTGTGTGTTTTTCTTTGGCTGAGTAAGCTCTCTGCGTATTTGAATTTCTGTGGTGTCACGTTATTGGGATGGCGTGGGTGTCGGTGGGGTCTAGTCTGTTTCCTTTTTTGTTGCCTGTGCTGTTTTGTTTTGGGTTCATATTGGTCGAATAAGAGGCGATGCCGTACGAAACAAGTTGCAGTCGAGAATACTTGAACGTTCGTCGCACCCAAGAAGAGGTACTGGAAATTCCCTCCTGACCTGTTCGTCCTTCTACCGCCATGCCTGACTCACACCAAGCCTCATGTCCGTTGAAGATGGTCGGGATCAGCCAAGTGAACATCACACCCACGAGACTTCTTGCCGTAATTATGCGGGGGAGAATAGCCTCGCAAAGTCGGCAGACCGACGTCTTCCGGCCTTTATCGAGCCTCTTCAATAGTCTGAAAACACGGACGATTGTGAGATCAGAGACATCCTCCTCTCTACCCAAGGTGCGACAGAAGACACCCTTCCCTGCCTTGAGCATTATAGTGTACTAATTCAAATTTGTATGTACAGCTACTGAACAGCATAATATTCATACACTAGGGGTAGAATTTACCAAAGGACACCCATACGCCAGGCACACTTTCAGTCCTCTTAACCTGTGTACCAACTCACGAGCCAAGATCGCATCTCGCGGGACGGTCACGCTTCCTCCCACTAAGTCGGAAAGTACAAGACCTGTCCCCGAGGTATCTGGTTGTTTTCCCAGTTGACGTCGTCTGCACGGTCGGCTATCGCAGCATATTAGTTTGATTTCGGTTCACGGTTGGTAAACGACCTACCGGTTTGGATGAGCTGCATCTCCCTGACGCCACAGTACAGCCCGTTCCGAGCCTCACGCTGGACCATTTCCCAATGACCGTCGGATCCCTCCCCAACCCAAATCTCTTCCAGAAAGGCCCGGCCCTCCTTGACGGTACGATGCGGGTTGTGGGTAGGGAGCCCAATGATCCATGTCAAAACCCTCTGAGGCAGCGCGAGGAGCCGCTCCCAACGTTGGACCCAGGGTAACCAGTTCAGAGTTGAATGCCTGTACGACACACGCACATACGGGTTGACATACGTGCCGAGCTCCTTCGCCTCACTTTTCCGCGCAACTTGAGCCACATCGGCGAGGAATAGACAGCACTCGCAAGCATCGTAAAATATCTCGGGCTCGTAGCGGAAGCGCACGGGAGACGTGACGTTGACCGGCGCCTCCGGATTGATGACGTGGGCGCCAACATCCCGGAAGTGAGGGTCCGGCAGCGTCATGTTGAGATTCTGGACATATCTCGCCTGCATTGCGACAATGCCACCCCAACAAGCCGTAACAGGCACAGCGTCGCTCTGCGCCAAAACGGCGGACCGCGACAGACCTTGTCCGGCGGTACTGAAGAATGGAAAGATGGGCAGTCCGTTGCTGAAACCCTGCGCGTCTCTCTGTGCATACAGATCGTAGAACAACAACGGGTTGTTAAAGTCCATGCCGCACGCAGATAGATAGCGGGCCCTGCCGTCTGTACCAACGTTGGTGCTGAACAGCAGCTGGGCCGCGTCGACGGGACGAAAGGCGATGTCGTTCAAGAACAAAATCTTATCAAACGGCACAATGCCCGCTGCTCCATCGAGGGTATCGAGAGGTCGGAGCGGGCGGTTCCGCATCTCGGACAGGTAGGACAGGCGTTTTATCCGTTTCTGGCCATTTGGCATCCGGACTGTGGGGAAATCGTCAAGAGGTACATGATCGTCATAGACGATGCTGTGAGCGCACCTGAGCTTCGTCTTGAGAAGATCCAAGGCAGCTCGGCCAGCTTCGCCACTATCATTCTCGTATATGCTGACAAAAACGTTGTCTTCGCCAATCATGAGCACCAGCTCCTGCAGAGTCCTACCCCATGCTCCGGAGGCCAGGTGGCCGCCCTTGTCGTAGAGACTGACGCTGATGAAAACCTTCTCCTTGAAGGGGTTTGCGCAGCCGGGCACGGCGGACAGACCGTTGCATTTCCGAGCCAATTCTCTGTAGTGCGGTGGTGGTTTCGTGTACGAGGGGAAGAATATGGGTGTGGCGGCCAGGAGCACGCATACAGCGACGACGAAGTACCTGATGGCGGCGAGGATAGGATGGTGGGCAGGATGTCGTCGCCATATCCTCCGTATATTCCGGGGCCTCGATGTGCACCAAGCCTTGACGCGCACATGCCACGGTTGGCGGGGTGTGGTGGTGGCATACCTGTGCTTATTCTCAGCCCACTCGAGGTCGTCGTGGGGGTCTTCGTGGGGGTAGTCGTGTGCGCGGTCGCCAAGTATTGAGGACGAGGAGGCTGACGAGCGGTATTCGGGGTCGTCGAGAAAAGGTGTTGCGGCGGCCACGGCGAGTGCTGCGACGGCAGGGTCGGTGCCTTGGCTGGACCTTCGCATCATGGCGCCGTTCGTGTTACAGAGGATTCTTGTATACAGCCAACGAGCGTTCGGGGCGATCAAGCTGTCGTTTGTATTTCCACATTGGGACCTCGAACGGGATGTCGGCGATGTGGGAGGAGTGACGAGGGAATGCGATTCGGAGCCAAGAGCTGTTTTAATGGTAGCGAGCGCGCTAGCAGGGGTCGGATGGTAGGGGTGATTATGGATCCGTACGCCATACTCGGTACTTTGTATTTTGTACTGCTAATAATACGCAGTAAACCACCCTACTTCTAACTAACTGTTTAACCCTGGCAAGCCATCGTTGACTACCTAGCAATGAAAGGTTCATTGATTAAATGCCCTCCTGACATGGTAATCGGAAAGGGATGATACTACAAAATAGGTCAAACGCTCGTGATGCTAGATGAGAAACTCTGACTAGTATCGATTTCGATTTCGAGGTCGATTACTTGTGTCCAGAGTACGTAGTAGGTTTCGGCAGGCTAGAGAAGCACGGGGTCGAGCGTGCATCGCCTCTTGACACTTTGTACACGCAATTCGTTCGTGTCGGTCTGCGCCGGCCGAGAATCCGGGGATGAAAAAGGACGACTAGCGCCCCTGTCGTTGCAGCAAATGCTGGGCTAATACGGTACGGAGTAGGCGAGACCCACTCGTCCTGCCAATATTACTACTGTGTCGCTCCGTGCGTACGCAGTAGTACGAAGTAATTAGTCGTATAACTAGTAGCTTCTGATTATCCGTACAAAGAAGATTGTGATGGCGTAAGCTTTGATGCATACTACTTTGTACTACTTCGTAAGTATCCATAAGACTTGGGGTTCGAGTGCGTGTACTATTAGTCCGTAATTATGTAAGTGCCGACTTGTGTCTCGTTTCACCGAGCCACAGCGCAAAGGCCGGATGGGTCCTTCTCGGCCGTCCAGACTCCAGACTCCAGACTCCAGGGTGTGACGGGTCGGTCGTCTGTTCGGTGAACCGGTCCGCAGTGGGATCCAACCTGCCGTTGCATCAACTTGCAAGGTTACGTACCTTGACCCGTCGACATCCATCAGCTGGCCAACCGGTCGCAACACCTCGCGTTCCAAGTTCCAAGCCAGCGACATGGTTTCACACTTGTCACCAACAAGACCGGCGCCTACTTCGCCTAAGAACAACTTTGCTAATTCTGGAAGTGTTTTCTTGCAACGTTGCTCTCTCTATCCTGCTTCGGTGAGTGGGCAGGGCGGCTGACTGTCGGTCGGTTCATGCAGCCACGGGACGGGAACCGTTTGCTTGCGTTGCTTTGTACAAAGTAGTTAGTAGTTATTTATACCTGCAGGCTGCAGGCTGTAGGCCGCAGGCTACAGGGACCTCTTCCGCGAGTGGATCGGTCCGGCAATCGCACGTCATTCCACCACCCATCTCGAATCTCGATGTAGAGACAATACTCCGACTCGTCCTAATCCGGCCAGATTCCGAGACATATTCGTCAAATGATGCGATGGAAGAACGCACCTTTCCCAACCACGTCAACCTCACGGTCTGTTTGAGATCCCATGTGCGTTGGCTGCATGTCTTGAACCTCTGGGGCCTCTGACAGCTGACAGTCGCCTGTTGGAACTTGAATGCCCAAGACGAGCTTCTCCGGCGTGACGTCGTGGGGCAGTTCTCGATGCTACCCAATGATAACAACCCAACCCCAACCCATCTCGTGGTCTCTCTCCCGCGACGTACGGTCGCTTCCGTGTCGATGCCTCCACTGGACCACGGTCGAACGCGCAACAGATTCTACGAGTTGGTCATGTCGTCTCGGATGACCCGATCAGCCTCAGGGCCTCACCGATCCGCCTGTCCAGAATACGAGGTCTTCCGGCCGACTCTTGTCTAGTCTCGACACTGGAAGTTCGAGCCACTTGACCGTCTGCAGCACGGTCCCTGGTTTACAGCTGCCGATAAGCCAAGTGGCAACGTTGCGACTCCTCTATCAGGTGAAGACTCCTCCCCCAGGCTCCCCCCCTGCACTCGCGCCCGCGGGATGCACCATAAACCTGACTGATGTGCTTGATTCCCGGCCACGAGCCCTGTTGCCGTAGTCTCTCGTCATTCACATGCCCATATGGTTACCTTTACAACGTCTAGTCGACGTATTTCTGCAACGAACCCATGTGTGCCTGTGTGGGCCACAACATACTCCGTACATTGGGTTGCTTCCTTTCTCTTACCCACCCAGTCAGTACCAGTCCTTTGCCCTGTCACGAGGGGCGGAATCACCTGAGACTGCAGAAAAATGATGGATGCTATCATAACACCTCTCGGGATGATTCTTGTCTCAAGGCAGGCGAGAGTGGCCTACTGACGTAGTGCGAGTCTCCGTGTGGATAAATATACAGCTACTCTTCACCTCTGTCTAGCTCATCAAACCTGTCCTCCAATGAACTCATCTGCAGGGAGATTTCTTCACGTCCTACAACGAACGACCGAAACACCTTCAATATGTATTTCAAGGCGTTGAGCTCTCCCACGACCTCGATGCCCGCCCAGAGCTCCCTGGCGCAAACTTCCTCGTGCACCGCCGCTGCGGGTTACGAGAACTCGGTGTACTTTGTCAACTGGTACGTGACTGACAGTACTTGGAATGCTATAGCTTATATCCGCATGGCTTTGATCCTGTCAACACTGGAGTGCGCTAATTCGATGCACAGGGGCATCTACGGCCGTGGCTACAAGCCTCAAAGCCTACCCGCCAGCAAGATTACAACTGTGCTGTTTGCGTTTGCCAACTTTCAGCAGGATGGGACAGTGTGGGTGCATCCCTCGTGAAGATGTCGAGGTGGTGCCGTCGGCGACTGACTGTATTGAAACAGCGTCTCGTCGGATGCTTGGTCGGACTATCAGATCCATTGGGAAGGTGACTGTACGTCTTTTCATCCCATATATTCGTCCTATCCCACTATTCACCATTTTGCTACACATGTTCCCCTTTTCGCTGCAAGATGTGCCATCTCCTTTACATTCATCCACCGATGACAAACACGCTCCACCCTCCACCCTCCTCCCCATGACAACCTGCTGACCGCCCCAACAGCGTGGAACGACATAGGAAACAACGCCTACGGCTGCGTCAAGCAGCTCTACCTCCTCAAAAAGGCCAACCGCAACCTCCGGGTCCTTCTCTCCATTGGCGGGTGGACGTACTCGCTAAACTCGCGCTTCGCCCAAGCCGTCGCCACGCCCGAGCAGCGAACCCGCTTCGCCCAGTCGGCCGTGAACCTTGTCAAGGACTGGGGCCTCGATGGCCTCGACATCGACTGGGAGTACCCCGCCTCTGCGCAGGAGGCCGACGACTTCGTATCCCTGCTGTCGGCCGTGCGGCAGGAGCTCGACGCCTACGCCGCCCGGAGCGCGCCCGGCTATCACTTCTACCTCACCACGGCCATGCCCGCCGGCGCGGAAAACTACGGCAAGTTGAGGCTCAAGGCCATGATTGACGCCGGCACCGACGCCTTTAACCTCATGGCCTACGACTACGCCGGCAGCTTCAGCACCGTCACCGGCCACCAGGCCAACCTGTACGCGGACCCGAGCAACCCCGGCGCCACGCCCTTTTCCACCGACCGCGCTGTCGCCGACTACATCGCCGCCGGCGTGCCCGCCGACAAGATCATCCTCGGCATGCCCATCTACGGCCGCGCGTTCGAGAACACGGACGGCCTCGGCAAGACCTACCAGGGCGTCGGCGCCGGCAGCTGGGAGAACGGTATCTGGGACTACAAGGTACTGCCTCGGGACGGCGCCGTCGAAATGTTCGACGCCACCGCCGGCGCGAGCTACTCGTGGGACGCCGGCCGCAGGATCCTGGTCACCTACGACACGCCCGACATGGTCGGCCGCAAGGTCGAGTACGTCAAGGCCAAGGGGCTGGGGGGCAGCATGTTCTGGGAGGCGAGCGGGGACCGGAGCGGGTCGGGAAGTCTGATTGAGAAGAGTGCCGTGAGCCTAGGCGGGCTGAAGCAGGAGACGAATCTGTTGTCGTATCCCGCAAGCGTGTATGATAACATCCGGGCGGGAATGCCGGCGTCGGCGGCGGCTCCGAAGATTGCAAAGGGTGAGGAGGCGCATGATGAGCTGTAAATTAGGCACTTTCTTTAGTAGGCTGCGATTTGGAGGCGCGAGAGCATGGGAGAGATTTGGCTTGGTATAAGCAAATCTGGTGAATCGAAGCCAGGGCGGGGTGGGTATAGATCACACTACCCAGTCTTGTTGAACTGGACGAAATTTCTCACGGAATTTTCACCTTGGTGTACCTACGCCAGGGCCGATCCGCCGAGGTCATGGTAATCAGTTTCTATAAGCCAGCGATCCCGCGATCGTCTTCCCGGTGCTTCCATCTCCAGACAAACATGGCCAGGCGTGACCGCAGACAGACTCGTCAGATTTCCTGGGGCCTTGCTTACTCCTACGTGGACTAGTAGATTATCATTACAGAAACGAGGCTGCTGATTGAGAATCAATCGTGACCATCCTGGCTAACAAGGGTCCGGAGATGACTTGTAATCAAATATTGGAATCCCCGAGGTTTGCAAGAGAGACGGTATTGGTCAACAATACTGGTTCAGGTAGGAGATACATTTCTTACTGGTAGCAGGAACTTGTAAGCGCGTTTACGATGGTGTGAAGACAGCTCGATGGATAGTCGAGTTTTCTGGTCCTGGGAATATATATAGAGCGGCGGGGGGCTGACGGTGGTGTTTAGTCGGTACATTGCTTGTTTGTGTGGTGACTTGTAACGCTTAACAAGACGGCCTGGCCTACTCCGTAGTGGTCCTAGTGGAGGACGGATTGCATGTAGGCAGAAAAGGAGCAAGTAGAAGAAGAAAGGGATAATGTCCTGCACAGCAAAAACAGGAAGAAGAAGAAAGAAAAAAAACCATTCTACCATCGTGTCGTGTCTGCAGTCCGGCTTGATCAGTTGACTCTTGAACAAGCAACATCCTTATTTCTGGCACAAGGACCGACTCAAGCAATAATCGTTGTGACGTCCCATGTAACTTCTTCCAAAGTCGTTTGTCCCCTCCCCTTCCATTCATCACTGGCACCGAGACGATAGTGTGGTTAGAGTCCATTGGTCAGACATGTTGGCATTTATGGCGCGTGGCAATTTGATTGAACCCCTGAGGTCTGGGCCGGCCGCTTTACTGCCCTAGACAAAATGGGCACTGGGGTTCTATCAGACTCCGAGTTATCTAGGGATGGCTTGTTGTTCTGGAGCTGCCAGTCATGAAAGCAGGCATATAGTGAGAGCGATACTAGAGTTGGGCCTTGAAAGACAAATGCGGGACAACTCGTTGCTCAATCCAGCATATTTCAAGACACCCCCATTCACAAGATCAAAGATAAAAAATATGCATGTCTTAGCAATGCCGTCAATTCGTGCAAATCATGTACGTCATAAAAGAACGCCGACCCTGCATAGGCTATAGCCTCAATACCGTCGTGCGAGATGGAACCGCGTCAAAGAAAAGTCGAGCCCACATTGGCTGCATCAGATACATCATCCATTGCCGCCATAATTGTCTCCGAGTAACGCTCCGAGTATGCCCTTGTTTCACTCGAGACTTTTCGGCTTTTCTTTGTGTCGAACGCGTGCTTCAGCTGGCATTCCCATCAGCTTCATGTAACCAGGTCTACCGTACGTATCAAGGATGCTGATCGTGAAGAAGATGGCAAAGATGATGCCCAACGAAGCCCAGAAGATGTTGTTACGGCTCTTTCCATTATCCACCGGTGGCTTCCATCGGGCAAAGAGAGGCAACTTTAGCTGGTGAGCCTCGTTGATCCTGTCGACGGCAAGATCATCAGTCTCCAGGCCCGTGTAGATGTAGCCGTTGAAGCCATCACCTCCAAGTGCGACTTCGCCCTCGCGGCTCCAGCCAGGCATCTTGAGGAGGTACTTTCCCCCGAGCCATCGTCTGATGCATGTATCACGCGGCTTGACCTGCTTCGACTCAAAAGGCACCAGCTTGCTGTTGTCACGGTCTAGCCCACCAATGGTGCATCCGCAGAAAAGGTGTGGAGCGTCGCGCTGTCGATCAAAGTCCTTTCGAAGGGCATTCAGGTGAAGTCGTGATTCCTTGAGACCTGCGGCGATTTCGGCAATTTGTCTCTTCTTGGCGTCAGCGTCAGGGCCGTCAGGCAGAGGGTCATGCGGCGGGCAGTTCTCGCAGAGGCCGTGGCTATAGCCGATGTCGCGAAAGTACCACACCTGGCGCTTTGGGAGGAACATGCTCACGCTCAAGGTGTGGACAGGAGCGTCTCCGAATCTCTCGTAATAGAAGCCTCCAGCATTGTCAAGGTGATGGAAGTAGGACTGATGCTCGACGCTGCGGAAGAATTCCAGTGAGCCAATCTCAAAGTTGGAATAAAATTGACAGTTGTTGTACTCCTTTTCATCGTCAATCATGGGATGTCCGGCAGGCGTAGAGGCAGATCGGATGATGGTGTCGCTGTCCTTGGGCTTGTGCAAGGCCCAATCCATGTCGGCATCGGGGTGAACCAAATCGGCATGCGAGTTCATGAAGGATCTGGTACGCTCCCAAAGAGACGGGAAAGAACGGGCGTCGTCCAAGATGGCCATGTTGAAACCGTAGGAGAACTGGTTCTCACTCATGAAGCGAAACACATCATAGTCGATGTTGCACGTGTAGTCCACCTGGATTGATTGCATGTTAGCCTGTGTCAAAGGAGTTGGGTCAAGGAAACCTGCGCGCCATGGGGAGCTCCTCTGAAGCATGCACAACTCGTCGGGTACGGGTGAACTCATAAGAACAAGGGAACTTGAAACCGTGGGTGGGAGGGACATTTCAAGGTAACAAAGAGAAAAGGGATAGGCTTGTCTGCAGCGGCAGGATCGGCGACGGTAAAGGGGTGTCTGGATGTCGCAGTCGGATTCGTAGAAAATACAACCAGGTCAACTTGCAAGCAGGGCGAGAAGAGGCTATACTTACGCCAGGCTCTACACGCCAGAACCACTTGTAGTCCAGAAGTCTGTCCTCGAGAGCGAACAGTCCGGCATTCCACCGGCACATGTGGTGGTAAGACTCGAGCCAGGCCTTGCCGACGCCAATGCTGCCGAGGAACTGGCGTCCAACATCGAACCTCTCCTTTTCAACCCAGGAAGGGATGTTCCAATGCTGGGAGGAAATCTTCTCAAAGAAGCATCTCGAAGAGGTGGCGTTGGAAACGGCGGCCTTGAACTCTTCGGAGAAGTCCTCGTCGTTGAAAAAGACCCAGTCATAGCGATGGAGCTTTCGAGAGTTGAAACGAGTCTCGACTTGCTGGATACTGTGAATCATTTCGACCAGCTCCGAGTTGCGGACAAGGGCGATCAGGGCAGCCTTTGGTCGAGTCGCTTGCAACATCTGCATACGCTGCAGAGAGATAGTCTCAAGACCTGCAGGGACGGTGTTGTTCTGAAGCCACTCGACTGGGTCAATCTTTTGATCGACAGTGCTATAGGAGCCGCTCATCTCTGGCAACAGAGGTCGGTAGAGATTGCCATAGTGGGCAATGAGGCCGCCATCGACTTTTTTCTCTTCAACAAAGAACGTGTTGTAGCCCATGAATAGGACTACAAAAACGGTGAACATCAGAAGGGCTTGTCCTAGGGACGACCGGCGACTATATCAGAAACTAAATGTCAGCAAAATTGTGGTTAAAATCCATGTGAAAAAATCCATACCGGATGGCACAGTTGGTATATGCGTCGTACTCGGCGGGCGTATCGAACGGGAAGTCATCGAACGAGTAGCCGTTGAACGGGTAGTCATCGAACGGGTAGTCAGTCAACTCTGTATCCTGTAAGTCGGTGTCACATAGCACAAGTGAAATGCTAAATCTGGATGGAGACTTACTGTTGGCGGCAATGCCCGATGGGGTAGAATCTTTGCGTTCGTGGCCACTCCCTCCTCTGTCCGCCGGGTAGCTTGGGCCAGCTTGGGCCCAGCTGACAGAGGGCTGAATCCAAAGCATCTCAGCACCAACAGAGCCGCGATTACCTTTGGTATAATCCATGTCTGTGGGACAAAGAGGTCAGGTAATTCGACGGAGGGGTAGATGGTGTTGGGGAATTCAAGTTGTTGGAAAAGAGACAGACTGGTGATGTTGTTATGCGCAGGGTGAGGCGACGACAAGAGGTGTCGGAGAAATAGTAGTATTTCTTACGCGCAAGAACACAGGCAGGTCTCGAGTCCTGGATGTAAAGCAGAACAGATGAAGGCCTGTCAAAGGACTGTGATGGGAGGCGAAGCCTAGACAAAGGAACGATGGTGTGGTAGAAGGGATGAGATGGTCAAGACTCGCCAGAAAAAAACAGACGTTTTGAAGAAAAGAAACCCTTTCAACAACAACCTGGACCTCTTAGATACTGTGAAAATGGTTGCGTGGTGAGAAACAGAAAGGGGGTGGTGAAAATGGGGACGAGTGAAGAAGGTGGGAAAAAGCTGGTTGTGGTTCGAGGTTTCGATTTATTTGCCTTGATGCTGCAGTCCCGGCAAGCAGAAGCTTCGGCAGGATGCGGCAGAGGGAAACAAACACCGAGGCTGGGTCTGGTTTGTCCGTGTTGGTTGGGTGATGGAGCAACTTCCTTAGATGGGAGGGCAGAATCACCAGCACTTATATCAGTGACCTCTTGTGCCCAGGGCAGCAACTTCTGCCACCTGCCACACCTCACGGACCAAGTCAACGCCCAAGCGGCAGACGGGCGCTATAGCTTTGCCTTCACCCTGATAGATCGAAGCTCCAGTGCCTTCCTCAGTGGTACCCTCCCTCTGAGCCAGTGGACTCGCCAGCACCTAGATCAACAACGTGCCACCTACCACGACACGTCACGGACCACCATGACGTCCCAGCAGAGGATGTGATCACCCTACCTGTCGGAAAAAGCATCTGGGGGCTTCCTCAGAGGCAGGAGCGAAATATACAAGTGACCTGTCCATCACCCATAACAGCAACCTCCAGCCTCTGCCACCTGCCGGCACACCTCACGGACCACCCTGTGCCCATCAAGCATTGCGTGTCTTCCCCTCCACGCGAGTAAAAGCAACTGTTCCAAGAGGCAGCATCTGCCCTGCACTTGATATATGCTAGGGACTTGTCCAGCACCCACGACAGCAACATCTGCCACCTTCTATGCCTCACACACCACCCCGAGCCCATAAAGGACAGCACGTATGCATTGTATGCACCTTGACACGTCGGGACTGGATCAGGTAGGTACCAAGTTCGGCCCCGGATTCTTTGGTTCCGATTCATGTTGGACGACGAGCCACTTGACCTCGTCTGGAATATACTCAAGTACGTACAGTATTGATACAGCAAAGCACTGGCTGACGAAGACGTGGCACACATAGACATTGCCGTCAGCCCATTTTATCCATCCTGTGTTGATAACGCCAGTGTTCACCGCTTGAACGTCCACAAGAAAAAAAATCCAGTCGTTCATGCCTCAACCACCATACTGTCACCATCTTCCTCTTTGTCCTCCAAGGTGAGGTCGAGCACACGCGCATATTGTACAGTGAGCCGTTGCAGCTCTCTGTACTTGCCTGCATGCCATGTCAGTCTTGCGTCGTCGGTCAGTTGGGTGACAAAGGATGTGTGGGCTTACCAAGTATCATGACCACTCCTTTGAGGAGCTCCTTTCGGTCCCAACCACAAATATCCCCGTCCTTGCCGAACCAGCCCTTGCCCTGCTCTTGCTTGTCTACAACATTCCTGTCTTGCAATATGCCGCCCAGCAGGCTGTTGAGCAACTCCTCCACCTTGCCCCGCAAACCCTCCGCCCCTATACGCTTGGCGTACATCAAAAGGTACAGTCTGAACTCTTCCTTGGAGCCCAAGGTCAACGCGCCAGCGATGCGGTTCTCCAAATGTGCTATACTGACGCTGGACTCGAAGTTCTCGAAGCTGTCTTTGGACAACAGCAGCTTGATGATACGCTGCAACGTGTACGCCCTGCCCTTCAGCAAGAACTCGTTTGTCGTGTGCCGCTCCAAGAAGGGAATGATGCCGGCCGAGACGCCCGGTTCATCGCCATTCTTGGAAGTGCACGGTCCGACGGCCGTTGACTGCAAGGTCCCTACGGAGGAATCGTTGCTGTTCCAGTACTGACTGCCAACAGCCCACCACGACTCGGACAGGCGCTGCCACGAGTACATGCTCGGGTTGTAGTAGTAACCGTCCCCATTCGTGAGGGTGACGATGATGTGGCCATTCGAGTTGAGGTGAGCCGACGTCACGCCGGGCGCAGCCATGGCAGCATGGGGTTGAAGGGAGCTGATGGCCATCTCGAGGATAGGACCCAAGGAGACGGGGGGGGGTGTGGCGAAGAGAGGGTCTTGATGTTCCAGACATGACACATGCCGACGGCTGTAATCGCGAGAAGCCACGAGCCTCGGCACTCGAGAATGACTGGCTGGGACTCCATCACCATGGCATTGATGAGCCGGCGGCCAGCTGGTGACCACGTATACAAGCTGCCATCTTCGCAGGCTGCTGCCCAGAAGCTCTTGTTGCCCGTCACGAGAATGATGGCTCGCGGTAGATAGTCTTGCCAGAGAAGCTCTCCACGCTTTGAAGCCATGATATGTGATGGTTCGCGCGGGGCGGATGGGTTTTTGGCTTCCAGAACGACGTTCTCGGGCACCTTGGTGGCCTCCTCAAGGGTGGAATCGCCCAGGAGGATGCCGCGTTCCAGAGGACGTAGTATGTGCGATCGGATTTTGGGAACTGCAAGCCGCACTTGCGAAATGGCAATGGACGGGTTGAGCACTGCCGGCCGAAGGTACTCGGGAGTGGAGACGAGACCGTGTTTTGGTGCCTCCAATACCGCTGGCTCTAGCCCGTCAACGCCATTCCGGACGATGGGGCGTGGACCGTTGGCGGCTCGCTTGCCAGCAGGCTCCTCATCTTCGTCCTCGCCCGGAGCGGCCTTGCGCTTGTTGCCGAGAAGCATGGCGGCCAAACCTCCCTCGGGCAGTCCGTCATAGGGCTTCGAAAGGTCGAGTATTGTTTGGGGCGCATCGTTCTGAGCGCCCTTTGTTGCGCTGGATCCCATGAGCTGGGTTTGTGGTAAGGAAGACTGGCCCGTTCCAGACGAAGAAATGAGCATTGGGGCGACCCTCTTCTTGCCCTCTTTCGTAATGGTCACGCGTGACTTGAGCTCGGTGACCCTCTGTGCCTGCTTGTCGGCAACCTCGCGCGCAGCAGCCGTCTCTTTCGTCTCATCCTCGGTCTCCTTGGAAGCTTCTGCGTCCAGCTGCATATTTGGTGTCGATGCATTGTTGGGCGTAGCTGTCCCCGTCTTGGCGCCGTTGGTCGCCGGTGCTGGAGAGTCCTTGCCGAGAGGTTGGGGGTCGCCCATGAGCGCCCCCATTCTCGATTCGGCTCCCTTGCGCTCGCCCTCCTTACTATGGTTCTCGAGCAGCAGTCCGTCGACATCCTCGGCGATGCCCATCGCTTTTCTCGACGCGCCGTACTTGGACAGAGCCTTGTCGGTCTCCTCTAGATTGGCCACCCAGCCGAGCTCGCCCGTCTCGAACCTGAGAGTGATGATACTGCCGTCCAGACTGGCAGCGAATAGCGTCTGGCCATCGGGGGCCCATGCCAGATCGGATATCGACTTGGCGGCCATGTCTTGCAAGATGACGACAGGCCTCGACGTGTTGGTGTTCCAGATGCTGAGCGTCTTGTCCTGTCCGGCCGATGCAATCACGGTGACGAGCGAGCCCGCCCCCTGGCCGTTCGTCGCGCCATTCTCGGCGGGGTTTCTCGTGTGGAAGAGACGGGGCGAGAACATGCACACTTCGGTGGGCCCCTCGTGCCCGATGAGATTGATCTCACTGTCCCATCTTGACCGTTCGATGATGGCCACGGAGCTGACGGGGCCGTTGACAGCATTGGCGGCGGCAATGTGGTTTCCGTCGGGCGACCAGGAACAACGGCGGAAGTAGGTAGTCAGGGGCGAGGACTTGAAGGGGGTAGATATGGTTGTTTCCAGCTGAAAGTTGTTCACCATGTCGTGCTGGGTCGCATTAGGGGCGGGAGAGGTAAAGCGGAAGATCTTGATAGTGCGGTCGTCGCTAGCGGTTGCGAAGAACTTGTTGGCCGGGTCGAAGGTGATGCCCTTGACGTGGCTCTGGTGGACCGAGAGCACCTTAAGCTTCTCAAAGGTATGGCCGGACCAGACGACGATCTTGGAGTCGAGCCCGACCGACACCAGGATGGAGCCGTCGTGGGACCAGGCCAGGTCCTGTACGTCGTTCTCGTGGCCAATCAGGCGCCTCGACGTCTTCCAGTTCTCGACGGGCGGGGGCTCGTTGGAATTGCTAAAGGTGGCTATGGGGGGGGCCGCTCTCCAGCTGGTAGATGCATATTATCTTGTCGTCGGCGCCGGACGCGAGGAAGCGGCCATTGGGGGAGAAGCGCACAGAGTGAATGGTGCCGAGGTGGTGGCTCATGTGGCAAAGCTGGCGCGGCTTCGTGTAGGTTCGGTCCTCGGAGTTGTAGATGGCCTCGGTCGACCAGATGCGAACGTTGCCGTCTGTCCAGCCTGGGGTCAGGTAGCTGCTCAAGGTCTGCGATGGAATGCGACTCACCTCCGCCGGCCGTGGCCAGCCTCTTGCCGTCGGGCGACACATGGCAGCTGTAGACCTCAAAGTCCTTTTGCTCGCCTAGAGGAAGAAGGCGATTGATCAGCTGTGGTCTCGGTCGCGTCGCAATTGCAATTGCAATGGCAATGGCAATGGCATAGCGTACCTTGATGGCTCAGCCATGTCGGCTTGATGATGTGCATCGTGACTCGAGGATGCGATGCGCGTGTCGCATGTCTGTCGCCTTGTCGGAGCAGCAAATGTGGTGGTGTGCGTCGGTTGGTACGGATGCTGTGTGCCGCCAAGCTTTGGGTTCAATTGATCCAAAGCGCGTGCGCCAGACGCCAGAGTTCCAGCAGCAACCACTAAAAGTCGCGACGCGGCAGACGCCGCACCGGGGCTGACTAGCGAACGGTCTGAGGTAGTTAGGTACCACCGACCACTGAAACCAATGTCTCGTCCCCCGGAGAATAGTTCCTACCATCCCGCTTCTTTCACCCCCCCTTACTCTCGTTTAAAACCAGCTCGGCTTGTCAATCATGTCTCTCCGGACCTTGCGAGTTATGTTTATACTCGTTCGACTTGTTTAGAAATCCCGTCTTTGCAGATTCAGCATGGCTCGTCAAATACAAAGAGTATTCGGATACGAGCCTCGTCCTGCCATCCTCCAGCGCGACATAGTCACCGACCACTGACTCACATTATACATAGGTGCACGATGACCGTCACACTCTTGGCACCTGCTGCAAGGCAAAGTAGTCAAGCGAAACTCAGAAAACGCATGAACTTTAATCTGGACACATTCTGGTAGGGCAATCATGTTCAGTACCTCGGGCTGTTCAAAACCCCCATCTTTCACGAATGCATCATGAGTGCACAGGGTGTGGCCTGCTACGTGGCCCGGGGTGTAGCGACTCGAATGCTATGCCATGTCGCTTTGCGCAGTCGCATGGACCTGGAACGGCGGCGTCAAAAGGCGATCGATGATCCTGGTTGGTTTGACAGCTAAAGGAAGTGTGCAAGTACCAGCCATCTCGGACGAACATGAAATCTAGTCAACTGACACCTACCGGCTCTCTCCACGGACTCAAGGCATAACCCCTGGACCAGGCTCCAGCGCATACGACATCTCTTGCCAGGTATGCCAAAGAGCCGCATCATACATAGCCCTTGCGATGATGGCACGTTTGAAAAGGAAGACTTGCAAGGAAATAATACCCACCCTCGTCGCGTAAACAATAGGGCTTCTCATGGCTTCTCGGCCCAGCCCTTATAAAAGCATTCGGGGTCGTTCACGTGTGTTTAGTATATACCCTAGCTCATGAGCCGAACAGTGACCTGGTACCCTTGCAGACACTTTTTTCTCTTATTGGGTATGTTCTGAGAAGGCTCAAGGGACACGGGATATACAAAATCGTACAGAATCCCAGATCGATGTATCTTGTTCAGTTGCCGAGGTGGTTAGAAATGACATTGCTCCGGGCCTGAATCGATGATACTCTCACAGAATGGCCAAGTACGAGTACGACGAGGAGCTGGGCTGCCATTCAGGGTTATTAGTGATGTGGACTTTCGTGCTCGCCAGGAGCAACCGTCAGCAGCTATTAGAAGAACGGTTTCGACAGGGAGAGTAAACAGTAAGACCCAAGTGCCAAGCCCGCCCCTTCAGCTCCATGCCACTCACAGGAGTTGAGTAACTCGAGTATACGGAACCAACCAGTGACCACACCAGGCCTCGGCCCGCCTGCCCTCATGCTCCAAGCCTCTTCCCACCAAATTTCTCCCACTCATCCCAACGCACCCCGTCGACGGCCGCCTTCCCATCCCCAATCTTCACACACTCTTCCCCGCCCTCTCCCAGCGCCAGCGTCCTCCACTCCGCCACGTCCAGCTCCGGGACGGCAAACGTGGGCACGTCCCGCGTCACGGCCGTCGCCCCCGACTCCTCGTGCAGGAACGTCCTCTCGTCCGCGGCGATCACCCCGACGAAGTAGGGGTGCGCCATGCCCCCAAACAGCGCCTGGGCCTTGTCCGCGGGCAGCCGGACGATGGCGACGCCGTCGGCCTGGTGGACGTCCCGCTGCGTCGGGAGCTGGATCTGGACGTACTCCACGACGCCGTGGTGGAGGAACCACGGCGCTGCGATCAGGGCGTGGCTGTGCCACGACGCGCTGAACTCTTCGCGCGACGTGCCGGCTTTGCGGAAGAGGGGGCCGCCTATGGTGATGAGGTTTTCGGTCGCCATTGGGAAACGGGCGCGGTCGGTCTGGAATGGGGTCAGATGGAGCGAGTTTCGTTTTGTTTTAAATTTTGCGCGCGGTGATGGTCTGGTCAGGACAAAAGTCTTGCCGAGCATTCAAGGCTTGCGCTTGCGCTTGCGCTGATGCGTGTAATCGGCCGGGAGGGCGTGTGTCAGCCCAGCCGAGCAGAGTTTTCTGCATGCTTTGATCAAGCTTCCCCGCGTTTCCGACGAGAGAAAATCTCCGCAAAATGGTGATTGCAGTTTCATCGAGGGGCTTGCGATGCTGAGCATGCGCCAACTTGCTCAGTTGGACAGGGGGAGGAGGCTCATTGTTTTTGTGGAACCGAATCCTGAAGTTGTGAGGTATCTCAATTGAGTTTTCAATCCTATCCTGTCTACGCCTGAAATCAAATCGCTGCGCTACCAGATGCTATGAGAAAGAAGACACCACTTGGTGTGGTTGTATATTATGATGTTCGCCAATTATGCAAGGGAAAGGTAGTGGGTAGTGGTTTGATCAATCGTCGATCGGCAGGACCGTACGGACGCCGCTGTAGATTTGCTCTGGTGATAGTGTTAGCAAGACATGCAGCGGATAGAAGGAAGGGGAGAGACTATATAGCTTACCCTCCAAGTAAGGGATGATGTGGTTTTGATCCTTGCAGACTGCGCGAGGGTCAGTATACTCTTTCACGTTGGGGTCGTAAATTTGTTCTGTTGAGCAACTTACCATGGTGCCCAGCCCAGCTGCCATCACCCGGACCGTTGTCATCGGGGTCCGACTCGTGATGAGGCTCGAGAGCCATGTCACCAGCGCACAGGATGCCCTGACGCAAATAGTCCACGCAGTGAGCATAGTGGGTGTTGTAGTCTGCCGGGAGGCGATCGGTTGCGTTGGTCGTGAGCTTTTCGTAGATCATGCCCATCATCCACTATGTCCATCGTGAGCAATAGTCGTGATAGGGGTGAGACGACTCGCTCTACTTACCACACAGTGCAGCTGATGCGTCATGGTGGTGGTGAAGAATGGATAGGTGACCTCCTCGCCCCATCCAGAGCCCGCTGTGAAACGGTCAGTTCTGTGTTCACGCACGGCTCGAGCTTGTGTGACGGCGACGGGTCTTCTTCGTACCTGGCAGCATCGACCTCCACCGATCCGTGGTCTCATTCGAGAGAAAGCCCTGCATGTCCAAGGGGACGAAGGAGGTATCGGCGTCAAACTTGACAATCTTTGTGGGAACTACGCCCAAGTCAGCAATGCAATCGGACGTCACGGTCCCCGGCGTCCCTCCAACACTCACAGTCCGGCCCCTGTGACGTGAAATCGCCGCCCACCTGGATGGTGCCGACCGACTTCTCCTTCCAGACGTCGCGCACCAGCAGCAGCGAGAGCGATATGTTGACCAGCAGCAGCAGCGTGTCGATGAACCACCGGTACCGCTTCCACTTTTCCACGATCTTGCGCCAGGTTGGTTGTGCCCATTCCCCGCCTTCTGTGTCGCGCCACCGCTTCTCGTCGCCTATGATGGAGTCGTCGATGTCGGTGCTCGATAACGACTCCTCGTTGTCGTCGGTGCCGGACACATTGTTGTAGCCCGTCTGCTTTTTTTGTTGTTTGGTGTACTCCATGTCGTTTCGTTGCTGTTGTTGGGGTCCAGGAGTGGTATGGTGTGTGAGTGAAACAATGTCTTTGCCAACGCCGTTGTTCGGATGTCTTGGTGTCTATCAGCCAAAAATTATGATCGATTCCGAGACTGGACGGAGGTGTTCGATTTTCAGAGGGAGGAGCTCTTATACTGTGTACAGAGGCGAGCGAGTGCCTGGGGTTTCGGGTGTGTCGGTTCTTGGCGGCATGGAGGATTCACCAAGATGCCCCATGACGGGCATACCCCTTTACAGGCCCCCCTCCCTGAATAGTTGTTATTTAGTGGTACCGTTTCAAAGAACTCGAACGTGGTACTTTTCGGCCCTGTATGCACTGCAGGAATACTTGCCTTCTCTTCTTCTCGGGGGGAAACAAACAGGGGTGCACGCGTATGTTGCCCTGGCGCACTCGCGTCTCAAGCCAGCCTGTGAGCAGTGCTTTTCCCTAGCGTTTCCAATCTGTCCGATGGTACCGCTTTCGGTAGTATCCAACTCCCATTGCAAGAGTCCTATTGGCGAGGGAGGGAAGGGGCCGTATCCACATGGTGCCCGTCGCATGGATGCGTCGTAGGGTTTATTAGTCGTCGCATCCCCGTCGACATGAGATGTACCGTCTCAACGCGCCTCAGCCCTCAGGGTTGGTCATTTCGGTTGATGTTCAACGTCATTTCTTCTGGACGGGCTATGGCACTCTCCATTCTGCGCTGTCTGCAACGTGCATCGAACGTTTTGTGACCGATTTCGAAATTCCCCTCTGCCCGGTTCGTGTCGACAGATTGCGTCCATGACCTGGGCGTTCATTAGCGCTAAAGCAAAACCGTCCTGTAACGGTACAGTGGGTCTCGCGGCTCTGTTTCAGCTGCCGGTCCTGAACATGGGAAACGCACATCTCTGAGGGGCCAGGTCTCGGACTCGAAGTAAGTACTGTGACAGCTACGACTCGTTCCATGACGACGACCTCCACGATGCCTATCGCAGTCACTCTCGCGAGCTTCATCTGGATTCGTATACGACAGTCTAGCGTGAATGCAGTCCAGTCCAGTCCAGTCCAGTCGTACGGATGCGCCCCCAAATCGTGCAAGTCGAGTCGTGACGTGAATGACCGCAACAGCTTTCACAAGGCGGTGGCGGCATCGGCAATTCGGGATTTGCCCACTTGGGTAACGATATTGGTTACGTACAGCACAAAGGACATTGGGTAAACACGAGGGCCGACCGTCGACGAGACTGCTGTGGCTTGGCCGATAGTTAGTGCCATGGCGGACATTGGCTAAACGGCTGCGTCATGCGAAGCGGCTTGTGTGACGGCGTTACGGATATGTGTGACGGCGTTACCCCCGAGTGAACCGACCTGCAAGACCGAAATGTCCGCATCCGGACATCCCGTTATGTTCACTCCTCATTTCGAACACATGGCGTGCCGAGACGGCGGCATACAGGGGCTGTGAGCCTGTGTCGCCGTTTCCGGCACCGTTTCCTTTGTTCCCCAGGCCGTCCCGATGCCAACAACCGCCGGCACGGCAGCTTTTGCTCTCTGTTGGGCGTGATACAACACCAACTGAGGTTTGCGCCGTGGAATCTTACTTCTACCAACAGGTTGTCACTCGTTCCTGCCGCGTAGATGGGCACAGTTCAGAGCCTCCTTCCCCCTATAAAAGTGCGGACCAAAGCCACAGTCATGTAGTCAAACGAGCATCTCCCATCTGCTTCAAGCCAGCCAGTACGAACATAAAGTTGCAACTCGCCGCACCACTAAAATCATGCAAGACCCGCCTACTGTCGCTTGGAAGGGCCGTGGAGAGCTATCGCATGGCACGCTTCCAGTATCCGGAGGACACGAGCTCTACTACGAGCAATGGGGCAAGGAGGACGGCGAACCAGGTATGGAGGGAAAACCCCAAGGTCAATTTCCGACTATACCCGGGTTCTAATGTGAAATCCCAGTCATCTTTAACCACGGCGGTCCAGGGGGCGGCTGTGATCCCCCTAGTCACTGCAAGTTCTTCAACCCTGATTACTATCGTATCATCTTCTTGGACCAGAGAGGAGCCGGAAAATCCAAGCCCAAGGGAGAATTGCATGAAAACGAGACAAAATACCTGATCGAGGATATCGAACGTCTGCGAGTTCATTTGGGGATCGAGAAATGGGTTGTGTTTGGTGGCTCTTGGGGCGCGACGCTTGGCCTCGCCTATGCACAAGCCCATCCTAAGAGTGTGAAATGCCTCATCTTGCGCGGGATCGACATACATGGCTATGCATGGTCCTATATGATGGACAGCATTCGTCAAGAGACTCCGGCAGAGTATGCTCATTGGGAGGGGACCATCCGAAGGATCACAGGTAACTCCAACGAGAACATTGCTCCCGCGGCTTTATATCTCGAGGTCCTTGCCAATGACAAAGGGACTTATAAAGAAGCTCAGGTTAACGAGGCAGCTGCAGAATGGAACTGGTTGGAGCTTGCCAGGACCATGTCCACACCACTGTTGCGAACCGACGAACAGTACAGAAAGGAGGTGACTGACAGGGGCGCGGAGTACCTCCTTGACCATGCGCTCATGGAGGCGCTATACCTACCCACAGGATCATTCTTGGAGGAGAGTCTCGCCACCGACAAGAACATTGCGAAGCTCAAAGGCATCGAGATTGTCATTGTCCAGGGAGAAAAGGACCTCATCTGCCAGGCGTGGAACTCGTGGGAACTATTCGCGGCATTGAAGAGGAACGGCATGGTGGACCAGACTCATCTGATCATGGTTAAAGACGCGGGACATTCGGCGAGTAACATAAGGGTCTTGAATGCACTGTTGGAATGGGTTTGGCGATGGGAGACCAAGTCCATGGACAAGTCGGGGCACGTCAACCCCGTCGGGCCTTACGAGAGACCCAAGTTGCTCCATTACAAACTGCCAGAACAGAATGTTGGACAGCCTGATGCTTGAGCATAAATACGGAGTCACAAGTCGGTTCATGTGCGTTGGTCGCCTCACGTGGCCAAAGACAAAATCACGTTCGTTTTGGGTTCTACCTATAGGCTAGGTATGGCCTCTGGTTTCGAGGTTGGCTGGCAGCCTTGCGCAGATTGCAGCGTCGAACTTGCGGGTCTGCCAGGGTTGGCATTTAGTCACTAAAGGGTAGTTAGTGGTATAACTAAATTCAGTGTACTCCGTAGTCAGTTCACCTATATGAATAAATTCACTGTAGTCAGTTCATGGGTATGACTAAACTCAGTGTAGTTACTTCACGTATATGAATAAATTCATCAAAAATTAGTCACTAAACATGAATTTATTTATAACTACATATAAAAGAAAATCTTTGTAGTCACTATAAAAAAGTGAAACTTATATTATATATTCTTTATTTGTATAATATCTTACAAGAACTATATATGTATTGTGACAGGGGCAGCTAAAATGTGACAAGGATATGCTTGGTCCAACACTTCGCACTGTCACATTTGTATAAGTAGTTAACCTGATCCTTAACGACAGGAGTTTCTAAGTTGGCTATCGCACTTTACAATTATATTTTTGCCCTCCCATTATCAATATCTTGTAATCAGTCATTTCCGCCCTGCTACGGAGACGGATGAGTTGTGGTTATAGTCTTAGAGACTATTAGAGTCCCCCACCCCCCCCATTCTTCACACATTGAAAGCACCTATTGACATCAGGGTCTTGGAGACACCAAGCCCGCAGGCTACTACGTACCGTACATAGTAGTTATGTTTCAATGTAATCTCTTAATTAAATATAATTAATACAATTAGGTTTTTCTAGGGTTTTTTTTCATTTCCCTAGGTTTTTTAAAGTTTTTTTCAAGGTTTGTAGTTATTGTATTTACTACAAAACTTATCTAAAAATTCTATTAACTACATTTAGTCCCTATAACAAATGTAGTTACTTCACCTATAAAACTAAATTCAGTGTGGCTACTTCACCTATATGAATAAATTTATGTAGTCAGTGAATATTTATGAATTTAGTGACTACTATGTAGTGACTACCTGTAGTGACTAAATTGTAGTGACTAAAATGCCAACCCTGGGGTCTGCGTTGGACTTTATATCCAGCGAGTACTGTGAAAGACAGTTTACAATAACACCACTCGTCTGTTTGTGCAATGTGGTGGTGTTATGGCCCCCCGATTCTACTGTACGCTGATTGGCCAGCCCCTTTGACGTGATATTGCACCATCCTGACGCTGCGACGATAGCGTGGAGCGACCCAGCAAGGAGCAAGCCTGATGGCGGTGCAGACAAGCACTGATTTGCGTTCAGAGACTCCCATGACGGTTCGATATCGCCTAGTCTGGCCTGACGTGATATGACACCATCCAAGCCGCCGGGTCCGGAAGCTGGTCGGATGCATCCATCCACGGGACACTGTAGATTGGGGCAGATAAGCGACGGTATAACTGTAGAGATCCATGGTTTTGCTGCTCGCTATCTCTCTCGGGTATGGCCGTTTGCCGTGGGGGTATGGCCTCTCCCTGGCCGCGATTGTCTGGTCCACGGTGTCATGGTGCATTGGACGGCTGCAGGGATTGGTCGGTCTGTTGTATATGAGGACTGGGCACCCTTTGTACGTAGTGTCATGATATGTGCTCTTCTGTCAACTTGCGCCAAACTCGAGCTTCTCCCCCTGTCTGTAGACTGTCGGTCCATGATCCATCTCCAGATTGGCCCTTGCTATCTGCCAGCATGTCCGACTTCAAGGAGCTCGTCACCACAAAGGACAAAGGCGGAGACTCGGCAAGCGACACGACATCGCCGTCTTCGCTGCGACTCGACAATGCCGAGGCGTTTGCGAATGGTGGGGATATCGAGTTCTACAAGCCCATTGCCGGCTATGAGGGCATGCACCGGTATGACCCCAAAGAGCAGTGGACGCCGCAGGAAGAGAAGAAGTTGGTGCGAAAGGTACGTGAACAATACCGGTACTAGGACCCGTGTCGAAAGAGTCCTCAGTCCGTGATGCGGCAGCACAGCACAGCATAGCACAGCACAGCATAGCTGACCACCCTGCCCACTTGCCACAGCTTGATTACAAGATTTGCTCTTGGGCCTGTCTCATGTTCTTCGCGCTTCAACTCGACCGAGGAAACATCCAGCAAGCCTTGTCAGACAACATGCTGAACGACCTGGGTCTCAATACGAACCAGTACAACACTGGCATGACCATCTTTTACCTCTGTTTGTAAGTACCGGGACACACCGTCTGTGTCCAACTTGACATATCTGTAGACTATAGCAAGCGGCCGCTCTGTATCGCCCCGTCCTGCAACGGCCGCTGAACACGCCCCAGGGCCCAGACACTACTAACACGTTCGGTACCGGTAGTCTGAGCGCAGAGCTTCCCTCGCAGATGATCTCCAAGAAACTCGGTCCAGATGTCTGGATTCCCATCCAGATGACTTGCTGGAGCATAGTAGCCTGCTGCCAGAGTCGTCTCACCGGCGAGTCGTCCTTCTACGCCACCCGTGCGCTACTCGGCTTGATCGAGGGCGGCTTCATCCCCGATGTCATCCTGTACCTGAGCTACTTTTACAAATCAAAGGAGCTGCCCCTACGGCTCGGCTTCTTCTGGGGCGCATACATCTCGACCAACATCGTCTCGGCCTTCCTTGCCTACGGCATCCTGCGCCTTCGCCACGTCACCGGCTGGGCTGGCTGGCGCTGGCTGTTTGCTCTCGAGGGCGGCCTGACCGCGCTCATCGGTGTCATTTCCTGGTTTTACCTGCCGCCCTCGCCTACCCAGACGGCGAGCTGGTTCAGGGGCAAGGACGGCTGGTTCTCCGAGCGAGAGGAGAAGATCATGGTCAACAGGATTCTCAGGGACGACCCGGGCAAGGTACGCCGGCAGCCAAGTCTTCCGTACCTATCCCTTTTCTTCATGATGAAGGCTGACTCTCTGTCTCTGATATCCGCAGGGCGGCATGCACAACCGCCAAGGTCTCTCCCTGAAGCTTCTCTGGGAGGCTCTGACCGACTACGATCTCTGGCCCATATACGTCTACGGCCTCGTGTGGAACATCCCGGCTCAGCCGATCACGGCATACCTCACTCTCAACCTCAAGACCCTCGGGTTCGACACCTTCCAGACCAACCTGCTCACCGTCCCTGCTTACGTCCTCTTCCTGCTGCAAGTCATCTTCTTCTCGTGGGCCTCGGAGAAGTACAACAACAGGTTTGCCTGCGTGTTGTTCACGCAGATATGGTATCTTCCCTTGGTCATATCATTAGCCGTGCTACCCACCACTGCTAGTCCTTGGTCGTGGTATGCGGTGAGCGCTTTGCTGATCGGGTAAGTGGCCTCTTCCAATCTCCACAACTGCAGTCTGCAGATGGAAAGAGCTGACAGGGTACTATAGACATCCGTACACGCATCCCATTGTGAGTTTTTCTTTTTCTCTTCTTTTATCCGACTTGCTCTGCATCCACCCCTGAGACGAATGGCTATACAGATCCATGTCGAGAACGCGACTGACCTCGACATAGCTTGTTGCCCTGACCTCCCGAAACGCAGGTACTGTGCGGACCCGAACTATCGGCAGCGCGCTGTACAACATGTGTGTGCAGGCCAGTAACATCATCAGCTCCAACGTAAGCAGCATTTTCGCGGGTGCTTGCCGGCATCCTTCCTCGCTGACAGTCCGACCCTCCAGATTTATCGCGACGATGACAAGCCGTATTATCGCAAGGGCAACAAGGTCCTCTTGGCCATAATCGCTTTCAACATAGCGTGGGCCATCGGCATGAAGTTCTACTACATCTGGAGAAACAAGACAAAGGAAAGCTTGTGGAACGCCATGTCGAGTGAAGAAAAGGATCACTACCTCAAGACTACCACCGAAGAGGGCAACAAGCGGTTGGACTTCAGGTTTGCTCATTGAGTGTGAGTCTCGAGTCGGGCGAAGGGTTGTGCCGACGTGATTTGCTCAGTCTAGAAGATGTTCACGGTGGGATGGAGGTAGACTTTATACTGCTTTTGCACGACGGAAGGAAATGACCATGTCCGTTCCAACGCTGCCAATCACTCCACTGAGAAGACACTACTATGTACACCAGCCACTTCACTTGAATGTCGGCTGAAACAGGAGGTGGTCAGTCGACAGTCGGGGACCTCACGATTACGGGTCGGCCGCTGCAAAGATATCTACGTTGAACGCCTCGCAGTAATCTCGATTCTCATACATTCGATACGAGGAAAACACAGTACATGATGGCCCCCAGGACGGAAAAAAGCCCCAACCAGACCAGGCCAACTTTGGCGAATACGCGGGCAGCAGTCCTGTCGGCCGCCTCGGCGTCGTTCTCGCGCGGAAAGGGCTCGTCCGGAACAGGCTTGTGCAGGAACCTGGCCAGAGGCTCCCATCCTTGATCCAGCGAAGTGACCAACAGCTTCTCTTTCGGCACTATATCCATTACCCACTTATTGTGAGCCTCTACCAATTCTAGGTAGATTTCAGTCAGTCAGCAAGCGCAAACCAGCCATTCGTGCTGTGCTGTACGAGTCACGCACCGGGTCCAAACCCGCCCGGTCTAGTTCCGTACGGGCCCAGGATGTCGGTCCAGGTCCTCTTCATCTCGTCGAGCTGGGGCGAGGACCACCTGAGGCCCGGCATGATGGAGCAGTACGCCGGGACGAACCACTGCATCGCGTGGCCCATGATGCCGGCCATGCTCTGCGCCCAGGCCTCGGGGTCGCGGACGACGAGGACGACCTTGGCGTCTGGATAGAGTTCCATCAGCTCGGGGAGCAGGAGGACGAGAGGCGTGTCGGTGCAGCCAACGTAGCCGGCGACCACGTCGCGGGTAAGCTTAAGGACCCGCTCCTTGTCGGCCAACCGACGGGCCTGGAGGGCGGCGTGCATCGTCTTGCCCCATGCTGTTGGGTGTCGCGGGCGCCCAGGTTAGCCTAGCGTTCTGCGGACGGGGGGGGCAAGGATCGTGATTCGTGACTGAGATTCGTTACCGTCGCCTCGGGATAGCGAGTGTGTACCGCCGTGGATCACGGGCCCGTCCATCAGCCGTTCCAGCGCCAGCTGCATCGACACGGTGCCGGTCCTGCAATAGCCCGCGCCGATCACCTGGAGTTCTTTCGAGTAGTCGGGCTTGGAAGGCACGCCCCCATGACTACACAGTACAGTACGTAGTACGTACGGATAGTGCACAGTACGTAGGAGGTGCGGCGGGTATGGGTACGTTGTTGGCGACGACTGCATCGGACCCAGGTTGCAAAGAGGGTCTGTCTCCATTCGGTCCGTGATCCTGGCGAGACGGGCATTCACGGGGTGGGGAGGAGGGCGGGGCGCGCGATGCACTAGGAAGTACGTACACAGTATGTAGTACGGAGTACTGTATAGGGGTGACTGTGCAGTAGCTGCTGCCATGTACTCCGTATCGGTACCAACTAGGAACGGAACGACTACTGTGTACTGCAACTCGCTAATAAACTTACGTACCCCCTGCCCTACACAGTAAGTACTCACGAGCTCGCTAACTTGAGCATGACGTGTACACCCATCACTCCGACTAACAAAACAGGGAGGAGAGGAGCATCGAGTCGTCGCTGCTCGCCTGCCGACCACTGGAATCTCGTACTACGTAGTTGCACAAGTATCCTAGGTATCTGCATCCATGCATCCATGCATCTACTGTGTACGTACACAGTAGACCGTACTACGTATCCGTACTACGAATCTGATCGCTTGATCGCTAACCAACTACAACCACCACCCCTGTGCATCATCATCCATGACTGTCAGTCTTCCTCCCGTTGCGGCGCAGCAGCGGATGACCGGAGCCCTTCCCCCGAGACTTCCTGGTTCCTTTTTTGTCGCACTCCCCTCCCCAACCCACTAGTCAACTGTCAACGTTACTGTGTACCCGCCTCGGGCGCATCTTCCGACGGCATGGGGGGTTGCAACTTGCAACGCCTTTCGCTTCTGGCAACTTTATCACGTCCTGAATCCGCCGAGCGTGACACGGTGACTGCGCAATGGCAACGCCGCCATATGATGGCCACCGCCCGAGCCAGTACGGATACTCGGGGCCTTTCCGAGACCTGACTTCGGAGCCAGCCCCTGCTACGGCGACATGGAGTGACGGCGGGCGCGATGCTACCAAGTTTTCTATTCCGGATAAGATCCCGCCCATTGAGGACAAGGGCACTGGCCGGACTTATCACAGCTGGATGGCTGGCGGTCGGTTCATTCCCATCGCAATCCAGCCCAGTGGCCACTCTGTCTCTGACGGTGAAACAGAATACAACTTGCCAAACGACGGTGAGGAGCAAGACCGGCTAGACCTCCAACATACATTGTGGTCTATCATTCTCGATGGCAATGCCTTTGTCGCACCGGTCCGGACCCCGCGTCGGATCCTGGATATTGGTACCGGGTAGGTGCTCTTTCCTGGCAGTATAACCCGTAGACTACAAAGCCCTAGCCCCCTCTCCCTTCCCTCCTCCCCAGACAAAGGTCCTCTCATGAAACCCCGTACAAGGCGTTCCGGAATAGCCCTTTGATGCTGACACTGCCCAGGACTGGCATTTGGGCCCTCAACATGGCCAATAAGTACCCGAATGCCCATGTCATGGGTACCGACCTGAGCTTGATACAGCCAGACGTCGTACCCCAGAACTGCCAGTTCCGGCTTGAGAATTCCGAAAAACAAGACTGGACGTTCCCCTTCCCCTTCGACTTCATCTTTATTCGTAGCATGGGCCCCTGCTTTGACGACTTCAGCGTGGTGCTGCGCAGGTGCTACAACCACATGGAACCAGGGGCTTTTATCGAGCTTGAAGATGCGGCGTGGGAGCTGAGGTGCGTCGACAAGACCGCCGACGGCACATCGATCGAGAGGTGGTTCCAGCTCCTTCTCGCGGGTGCGACCAACATGGGTCGCGACTTGATGAAGGCCAAGCAGTTCAAAAGATACCTGCAGGAGGCAGGCTTTGTCGACGTCAACGAAATCGAGTTTCCGGTTCCGGGGTGCCCCTGGGAGAGAGACCCCAAGATGAATAGATGCGGCCACTGGGTGGCAAAGGCAATCTCTCTCGCCGTGGATAGCTACCGGAAACTTGTCGAAGCGTCAGGGGAACCCCAAAGCGAGATCGACAGGGTGTCAGCTGGGGCCAAATGCGAGCTTCGCCGCAAAGATATCCACTGGTATCTTCCTGTGTAAGCGCCCCTCCCCTTGATGATCACCAACCGTTACCTTGTTACCAACTCGAGTGTGACCTCCAGATATATGGTGTACGGTCGAAAGCCATACGCTTGGGAAGCCCACTGTCCTATGGATCCAAATGATGTTGACATTTCCGAGCTCTCGGATGGGCCACCGAGATAATAGATTCCCCACTATAAAGGAGCATCTCGCTGCGGTCTCGCGGATATAGATACTCGAAGAGTCTATAGCGTCAGGTGCGTCCTGGTTTGTATCTGCAGGGTACGTGGTACTTTCGAGCAGGCCGGCGTGGAAATATGGCGGCCGTTTGACAATCTAGCAGAAGAACAGCGACCGGTCTCAATATCGGTATATAGAGAGGTTCAAACTGTGCAAATTGGAAATCCTATTACTGCCTGGTAGATTCCCGGGCTACGAAGAGGACTTTCTGGCTATGCGTACTCTGGCAGACACACGCTGGAAGAGCCGCACTTGCTGCGACTGTGTTCGCGGGGATTTAATACGAGCCACGACACTATCAGTACTATGAAGAGCGACTAGTATGGGTACGATCTGGCCACTGTACACTGTACTGAAACCGGAGATCCACGGTTCTTTTTCGCGGTCTCTGTTTCTACTGGCTAAAGACGTGCCACACGTAGACAAAGCCCTTCTTGCAAGTTGCCACAGCCTGCTCCAACTTCCAAGAACCCAACTTAGGGGCTGCGAGGCGGGAGCCTACAGCTCTGAATAACTACGCGACGAAACACGGCAAGGACAGGCGTGTGCACACACTACGCACTACGCAATACCGGGAGGAAGCAGCCTAGGGGACTATTGTCATGAGGCTGCCTAATACGAACTGGGCAATAGTCGTCAGGGGGGACACGGCGACGGGTAGCCCATAGCCGCACGGCAAGGTTTGCCTAATGGGTTTTATATAAACCTAACTGCAGTCTACAGCTCGCTCACATGTCTTTCGGGAGGCCTAGATCGCCGCCACATGACACTTGTCAACAGGGGTTTCATTCCCCGGCGCTAACTACCGGTACTGCAACCATCAATGATGCCTACGACTACTACAAGTCTACAGCAAACAACAACAACAACAACAACATACCGTCAATGGTTCATTCTCTGCAGTCCCTTCACCGCAAAAGCTTATACCGCCGAGCAGCAAGTACCACAATTATTTCCTGCTTGCCGCGCCAATCACACTGCCCGCGCAGAGCCCAGCGTCCACACAGCCAATAGGCTGTCCTCCACCCTGCACCGATGTTTCGGCATGGCACACTAGGACGCGGCGGACTACTGTGTGTGGTACGGAGTACATGGGGAAGACAAAGCCAGTGGCTGCGGACTCGACCGGAGATGCAGCCCAATCGTCTTGCCGACTTGTCGACTTGTCGGTCAGTGCTCTCTTTCCCCCTTCCGAGCCGGTCCAGCCCTTCCCTGCTCTCGAGCTCGGTCCTGCTTTCTTTCCTGCCCTTGTCGCGCCGGGTGCTGCGTACGTTCGGGCAGCACGTCTTGGCACCTAACTACTAAGTCACTAGTTAGTTGGTTCACCAACCTGCCTTTCTCCAACCTGGTGGAAGTGATAACTTAAATCTTAGATAGCCCCAGGGCTCTTCCACAGTTCCACTAACAAGCCAAAGCCGGGACGGGCCAAGCGCCCAAGTCCATCATTTGTGTTTCCTCGCCTCGTTGGACTGTAGAACGGGCCTGGCGACCTGGCGACCTGGGTCCTTGAGCAGAGTACGGGGTACCTTGAGCAGAGTACCTTGAGCAGAGTACGTGTTTGTTGCCCGATCCCGTGGCATCCGGCAGATGAGAGCGAGGGGCTGCGCACGCCGCACGCCGCAAACAACAAGGTACCAGTGACCACGACACGTCGACACCATGCCTGCCTGGCCATGAGAGTTTGCGGACAGGGCATGGCTATAATTGGCTACGAAAGTCCAGTCCCTCCTTAGTGCCACCTAGAGGCTAGCGAAGCAAAGCACCCTGCAGGACTTTAAAGCAAATGAAAGACATGTTGATGTGCGGGGGAACGGGGTCCGAGAAGGGTCAAAGCTGTGCAGGTTGGATGACAGAAGCTTAAAGGGGCACCACGTCGCATTCCGATTGGGTGCGGGACACTCCGGCACACACGTCTGCGAAATGTGAAACCCGGGATAGTGGCAGAGGTTAAAAGACCATTGGGAACCGACCGCCATGCCGCCATGCGCCAGTCGAACTCACTTTTGGCCAAAGGAGAGCACTACTACGGATGCAGTACTTTGCCGACTTTCTCTCTCTTTCTCTCGAGACGAGGGGGGGTGGGGCTCGAGCTCAAAGGGACGCGAGAATACGAGCCGTCAGGGGTTGCGAACGCGCGTGAAGGTGGGATAAGAGAGGTCGGAGGAGTATCCGTATGCTGCTGCTGCTGCATATGCATATGTACATTCTTCATCTTATCCCCCTTTCCATCCTATCCCAGCAATTGCTATATCAAACCTCAACCCCCACCCCCGTTCCTCTCCCATACCATCCACTCATGATAAGCTTCTCCATCTTGCCCTCCTGCCCATATCCTCTCCATCACACTAGCATCTCGGGCCGCCGAATGTAGCTGCCATTCATCGGTGTTTCCGGCCCAACTGCAAGCCTCAAGCCACACACAAGAGCCAACTACCTCACGGCCGAAAGTCTGGAACGTATCTACGCAAACAAAAGCCCGAGAGTGGGCCCCGAAACGAGCAAAACAAGAAAACGGACAGTGGCGTACAAAGCATGCTTGCTTGATCGCATTTTTTGGAGTTCGTCATAAAGCCCTCATAGCCGCGACAAACCCAGCAAGGCGAGGTGATTGCTTCTGGTTTCACCCTTCACCCTTCGCCCTTCGCCCTTTCGCCGCTCTACTCGTCCTGGTTCGACAAGTAAATCTTTCTCATTCTGTCAACTCCCATCTGGGACACAGTTCTCGTATCGTCGTTGAACACCGCTCACCGCCTCCTCTGGTGGTGTGGAATGAGGACAACTCCAGACTCGTACGAAACCCACCCGCGGAACCGAGGATCTGCACATTCAACATGTCAGTCGTCAACCACTGTCCCAAAGCCCAGGCGGGCCACGCCTGGCGAATCGATGACGCCACCACCATCGTCACGGTCATCCCTGAGGAGCCTGAGCACGAGCTCTCCCGCACGGCCAGCTACTTCTTCTCCATGTCGCGCCGGGGTTCCTCGGCAACGACATCCGTGACGAGCCCCAAGAGGCACGACGAATTCCAGGATAGCTTCTGGAGCGCACCCCCTCGCCCATGGACACCCCGGTCTCACCGATGTCCTCGATAGCCGCCTCGTCGACCCGCTTCACCAGAGTCGCGACGGACATCCGCATATCCTTGCGCGGCCCGAGCCCCACGCTCGAGAGCAAGTCGGACGAGTTCAAGCGGCAAGCCCGCGAGATCAAGAAGGACCTGCAGCGGCTGTCACGCTACACATCGCCATCGTATGGACGGCGCCAGAAGAGCAAGTCGCCGACCCGCCCGGCGACACTGAGCCAGGACACCAGGGCGGTCGTGAACAAGACGCTGGAGGAACTCTCCCACGAGTGCGAGCTGCGCCGCCACATGGCGGTGCAGGAGGGCCGGGACTTCCTGGCACACTTTTTGGCGACGCACTTTTCCGAGCACCTGGACCTCATCAGCATCACGGGCGGCGAGACGCTGGCCGAGATCCGGATGATCGGCAACGAGGACATGGCGGTCGGCGTGCGGCTGTGCCGGCGGCTGTTCAACGCGCCCGTCATCAGCGACCGCATCGGGCTGCTGCTGTGGCAGGAGCTGCGCCAGGGCGACACGCTCGACCACAGCCACGAGCACGAGGCTGATGACGACGACGACGGCGAGGAGGAATTTGAAAGGAGAAAGGTCGAGTACATGGAGGCGCAGCAGATGGCCGAGTGCCAGAGCGCTCTGTGCAGACGGATCCTGGAGGAGCGGTACGGGGTCGCGAGCGAGGACTGCGAGTGTCCAAAGGAGTCGTGCATCATCTCGTTTGAAGAGATCATGATGACGTCGAGGACAAACAGCGCGGCGCTGGACGAGCAGGAGCAGACGCAGGCCACGACGCTGCTGGAGAAGCGAGCGGTGGATGGCCTGTTGAACGGGCTCAAGAGACGGACGGCCAAAAGCGCCGGCGCCTTTGCGGCTTCCTTGGCCGCTGGATACACATGATTTGCGATTCTCCGACGGGGGGCTGAAAGTCTGTAATGGCTGGTGTTGGTGCTGGGATGATACTCACGAGCTCACGAGGGGTTGTTTCTTGCAATTGGGAACGGACGCAAACAGGAGTTCTGGTCGCGATTGAAACGGTTTATTCCGACTCTTCCTGGATGGAGGCTCGATGATGAGAATGAGGTCGTTTGAGATACCCCGTGTGATAGGAAGTAGCAATAATGCTTGGCACTTCACATGATAATGGGAAAGTAGTTCATCAGTTGAAGCGTTTCAATCGACATGGCGATCCCCCGCTTCCCCAACATCTTCATCGCCTCCAACGTGGTTTGACCTCGCAGCCGACACGACATCGTGTGCATCATCGTAAACACGCATATTCTGTTGAACAAGTCATCGTAAGCCAGACTCACAACGTTGACGCAATCTCACAAGATTGAAGTGGACACAGACTTGGCTCCTCCTCTGCCACTTAATGCCCCCCCTCTGACCAGAAGAAGAACGCTCTCCCCCGAACCGGAGGTGCTCGCTCCGTCCCAATTAGACGCCTCCCGGCCTAAACGGGAGACGGCTCCACGACAGGGCCTTGCGATTCGCGGGAAATTGGCGATCAGAATCTTGTCTGGGGCCCCGAACAAGCATCGAGACTCTCCGCGAACACCACTTTCGGAAACTCTGGACAGATATCAGGTGCATTTCTCTCCAGGCCCGCCGCACAGGCGGGCAGCGCGCGGCGGCAGCCGGGTGCCTGGATTCGGGGGACCGGGACGAAAGGTGCGATGGAGGTCGAGGTGGGATCAGCGACGGAATGTCACGCAATCCGATGCGCAAGCGAACCGAAGCGGGAGGTATATATAAGCCCCCTATATAGCATATAGCTTCCCATATTCGTCCATCAAGCCCAGCCAAGATCCCGCGGTCAAGGATCCATTTCATCTTCCCAACCTTCGCCTCCTCAAGATGAAATCCCTCCTCACCCTCCCGCTGCTCCTCGCAGCAGCCGCGGGCTCAGCCCGCGCGGCCTTCACCTGGCAGAACGTGCGGCTGGGCGGCGGCGGCGGCTTCGTGCCGGGCATCGTGTTCCACCCCAAGACCAAGGGCGTGGCCTATGCGCGGACCGACATCGGTGGTCTGTACCGCCTCAACTCGGCTGACGACTCGTGGATTCCCGTGACCGACAGCATCGCCGACGACGCCGGCTGGCACAACTGGGGCGTCGACGCCATGGCGCTCGACCCCGCCGACGACAAGAAGGTCTACGCCGCTGTGGGCATGTACACCAACAGCTGGGACCCGAGTAACGGCGCCATCGCACGGTCCTCGGACCGCGGCGCCACCTGGGCCCTGGCGAGTCTGCCCTTCAAGGTGGGCGGCAACATGCCTGGACGAGGGACGGGCGAGCGGTTGGCGGTGGACCCCGCGAACCCCAAGATTCTGTACTTTGGCGCACGCTCCGGAAACGGGCTGTGGAAGTCGACGGACGGCGGTGCAACGTTCGCCAAGGTCAGCGCGTTCACCAACGTCGGGACTTATATCCCTGTGCCCGGCGACGCGACGGGCTACAACAATGACATCCACGGTCTGCTGTTCGTGACGTTCGACTCCACGTCTGCCACGACGGCCGGGGCGACCTCGCGTATCTTTGTGGGCACAGCTGACAACTCCACGGCATCCGTGTACGTCAGCAATGACGCCGGTGTGTCGTGGGCGCCTGTTGCGGGGCAGCCGGCCAAATACTTTCCGCACAAGGCCAAACTGAGCCCGGAAGAGAAGGCCCTATACCTTTCGTATGCTGACGGGACAGGCCCTTACGATGGTACGTCGGGTGCCTTGTGGCGGTACGACATTGCGGCCGGGACTTGGAAGGATATCACTCCCGTCTCAGGGTCGGACTTGACCTATGGGTTTGGTGGTCTGGGTTTGGATGCGCAGAAGCCCGGCACACTCGTTGTGGCAAGTCTGAACTCTTGGTGGCCTGATGCACAACTCTTCAGGTCCACCGACTCCGGTGCGACTTGGAGCAGACTCTGGGAGTGGGCCAACTACCCCGAGATGACCAAGTACTACAGCCTTGATGTAAGCCCCCTGCTTCAGACGAGCGAGGTAGAAAGGAGTCGAGTTGCTAATTCGTCGACAGGTCTCCAAAGCACCCTGGATCAAACCCGCCACTTTGGATGTAGAAGGTGCGAAGCCTCTGGGCTGGATGATCGAAGCTCTTGAAATCGACCCCCTCGACAGCGACCACTGGCTGTACGGTACCGGACTCACCATATTCGGCGGCCACGATCTGACAAAGTGGGATACCGTCCACAACATCTCCATTCACTCGCTCGCCGACGGCATCGAGGAGTTCTCGGTGCAGGATGTCGCATCCGCACCCGGTGGTAGTGAGCTGTTTGCTGCCGTGGGCGACGATAACGGCTACACGTTCGCCACCAAGGCCGCTTTGGGCACCTCCCCAAGCACAATCTGGACGAATCCCATCTGGGGCACCTCGGTCGGCGTCGACTATGCCGGCAACGCTGTCAAAACCGCAGTGCGCATCGGCAATGCAGCAGGTTCCGTCCAGATCGCCACCTCGAACGACGGAGGCGCGACCTGGAACCCCCATCCCGGCGCTGACACCACGACCAATAGCGGCATAGTAGCTCTCTCTGCCAACGGTGATACCATTGTTTGGTCCAGCAGCACCAGCGTGGTGCGCTCCTCCAACCAAGGCAGCTTTTCGGCAGTCACCAGCTTGGCCGTCGGCGCCGTAATCGCGGCCGACAAGAAGAACAACACGGTGTTCTACGGCGGCTCGGGCGCGACCTTCTCTGTCAGCACCAACGGCGGCACCCTGTTCACCGCGGCTGGAAGCCTGGGTAGCGCAAAGGCTGTCCGCGATATCGCTGTGAATCCCACAGTTGCCGGGGACGTCTGGGTGTCCACGGACGTGGGCGTGTTCCATTCGACCAACTACGGTGCTTCGTTCACGCAGACCTCGACATCCCTGACCAACACCCAGCAGATCGCCGTTGGTCTTGGCTCCGGCAGCACGTGGAATGTGTACGCCTTTGGCACGGGCTCTGCGGGTGCCAGGCTATACGGAAGCGCCGACAATGGCGCAACGTGGACGGATATCCAGGGAAGCAGCCAGGGATTTGGTTCCATCGGCAGCGCCAAGCTGGCAGGTAGCGCCAACAACGCTGGACAGGTATACGTCGGCACCAACGGCCGCGGCGTCCTCTGGGCTCAGGGCAGTCTGGGCGGCACCGGTGGGGTTTCTTCCACGACCTTGATCACCTCGCGAACGTCGTCGGCCTCCTCTACGACAGTCAAGCTCTCGACGTCGAGCAGCGTGGTGACATCCACCACCAAGCCTGTGACGAGCACGTCCGTTGCCACGTCGACGACCAAGCCAGCAACATCCACCACGACAAAGACCTCAGCTGCGCCAACGACTACCGCACCGACGCAGGGTGCCGACCATTACGCGCAGTGCGGAGGTACGGGGTGGACTGGAGCGACTGCATGTGCCTCTCCATGGACCTGCCAGAAGCAGAATGAGTGGTACTATCAATGTCTCTGAACAGTGTGTCTGTAGCATGTCAGAGGAGAGTTTGGCGTGTCGCTGGGAGAGGATGAAGGGGCCACATACATACTTGTTAAATTGTACATGATTGCGACCAATAACCCCGAGTATCCGATGTCATGTGGTCTTGCGTAACAGAGATTCCCTCTTGGCAGTCGTGGACTGTTCGGGTCGAAGAACTGCGTTTGTCGTAAAGTTTTGCTCTCGTACCCTGTTAGAAGCCCTTGCGAATAAAACTGCAAAGCGAAGCGTGTGTAAAACGGGTCGAATCACACCTTGCAGTCACTCCGGATTCGCCAAGAGAGTCCAAAAGTTGTTAGTTCAATAGTCGGAAAACCCCCGAGCTGAACGAACGTTAGACATAGTTTTGCACAGCCGCTGTCGGTCGGGTCAGGCCTTGGGTAATGGGGTTTCCTGCTTGTGCCCGTGGAAAACGATCCAATGAGCTTCATGTTTGAACAGCCACCGGACGGCATAGCCCATTTCGTCAGTGGGCTGGCTCTCATAGCCCGGGCCCCGGGGAAGTCGACAGATGAAAATGAAGTTCAAACGGCGTAGAGTCCTCGTCTACTCCGTACATGGGCGGGCATTCTGAACATGACGGTGTTCGCAAAGACTCTCTCCTCTGTCTCCTCTTGGAAAGCGTTGTAGATGGCAGGTAGCGACCATCTCGTTGATTCGAGTCAACGAACGCTACTCCATACCCTAGGGCCTAGACCGCGTCCAGTGGGTTGACCGTTGTACACAGTACTGAGTAACTACGACGGGACTCGCCAAGACTCTTTCAATTGGTATCATTTTAAAGTACTGGCTGGCGTTGCTGTTCCCAGTATTAGCGCTGCACAAGCCTGCATTATGACGACATCCCTCTTTATTCGGGCTGTGCTCTTGTCTTATGAAATGCATGTAACTATGAAAGCCGACCGCTTCAAACCAACTACTTTCTTGAACCATCCAACTTTCAACTCCTCATAACCACAGCCGCTCAAACGCATCTGAACTACATCCTCCGGCGCTCCAGTCTGTACCCCTTTTCCCAAATCGTGCTCTCATGACAAGCATGTCCAAACATCGTCGGGCTAACGTATCTTAGAGCAAGTGCCTACCCAACCCGAATCATCAGCAATAAAGTTACTCCTTCCACAATGGCTTGCGGCTCCGCCCACTCGACGCTCGTCAACCGCAACGGCCCCGGCAGTGCGGCCTCGTCCACCATTGGCAGCATGGTCAAGCCGGGCGGTGACGGCTCGGGCAAGACCAAGTGCATCGAGTGCGACGGCTACGAGTGCTGCTGCATCCCGATCCCCTGCACCGTCATGTAAAGGGGGCCACGAACAATCGTCGTTTCTTTGTTCGGTTATAGCAAGCTGGGGTTGATATCATGAGTGGGCGCTGGGCGGAGATGGATCACAAGGTGCTTTTGCCACGGTCCAGCGAGTTGGAGTTGGTTGAATGTATCGAGTTGCTCGCCGTAGCCTCTCCTTTGCATCGTTTCGAGGAATCATACTGAATTGAAGGGTATCATGAAACATACTGCAACCGCCCCATGAAGATGCATCGTGGTCATCGTGGAGAGATCCCCTCTCTAGCGCCATACCAGACAGTCAAAGAACCCAGACAGCCTCCCGTACGCCCAACCGCGCTGTAGATCATTCGAGCACTGGGGCGCGATATTCGCCTCAACATCTTCCTAAAACTGCTCGCTCTCGATCATCGCCCAGATGTCGTTTTCGTGCGCCAAAGCGCCCACAGCATCGGGCTCGCCGGTGGTCGTGTCCGCGAGGACGCCCTTTTCGTTCGCGTCGTCGTCCATCTTTAGACTGCCCAGCCCCTCGAGCATGCGCTCTACTTTCTCCTTGACATCCCGAATGGCGTCCGTTTCGGCGCGCGTGCGGTCGAGCTGGGCCTGCATCATGGAGATGAGCGACTCGCGGGCCTGGTGCGGGCGGTACTCGTTGATGAGGTGGTGCAGGTTGTAGAAGAGGTCGCGGATGTCGGTAATCTTGTCCTCGGCCTGTTGTTGTGTCGCAAGTCGCGCAGTCAGCATTTGGAGGCAGCAAAGCCGCAAGAGGGGAAGGGGTAAGGGAAACGAAGAGGAAGGTGTACCTCTTCGGGGTTGCTAGCCAGAGTGCCCACGAGTTCCAAAAAGTTCAACAGCAGACTCTTCGCGATCCGCTTGAGGATGGTGGCGCGGTCGAAGTGCTTGCCGTCCTGGTCCCGCTCTTCGGGATTGGGGAATAGCCGGCGGATCTCGTTGCCGTCTTCGAGTCGTGGTAGCTCCTCTACGAGACGGTAGGTATCCCCGAAGACGCGCCACGTCCCGAACTCGGGCTCGAGGGGTGGTTGCAGGTTGCGAAGCTCGGGCGGAAGACCGGAAAGCCGGACTGTCGATATGTCCTTGATCCCCTGTGTCTCTGCGTGTTCCTTCTTCAGGTCGGCGATGCGCGCGACGTGGTCTGCTGTGAAATCTTGCCAAAAGGGCGGCGGTGGCGGCCAGGTCGAAGCGGCATTGTTCTCTTCGGGATTCTCTTGGTCCGCCATTGCGGACTCGGTAAAGTGTGCGATCGGTGGTGTTGGTGTGCACCGTGGGTTGTGGTCAATCGTGCGCCCTTCGCACGTGGAGATTGCTCAGATTATTAGTGCGTGGCTGTGTGAACATGCGAAGTATGTCGCTGGAGGGTTGGCCTCGTGAAGCTTTCTTTGTAAGGAGAGTTGAACGTGGATTCGAAGCTCCAGCAATTCGGATGCGGGGCGACTAAGAGTGTCGGTACGGAGTACGGATACGGAGTACGGATACGGAGTACGGATATAACTAACTTTACCAGAAAGACGGACGCGGTACCGACAGAGGCATTTGAGTTTGCGTAGAGAATAAGAGTGGAACGGACTTTGATTAATTGGACGTGTGATCTAGGAATACTGACATGTGGAAGAGTGCTCGCCTTTCAATCCCATCCCGTCATATCCCATCTCCAAAGCGGAATTGGGACGGCGGGGCGGAACCAACGTACTGCGTGTTAGTTGCGGAGTACTTTGTAGCCTCACTCCAAGCTCCAGCTTCATCTCCAGCGCTAATACGGATAAGTACCCCGATAAACCACGGCTGCCCCCACTCACTAACTTACATGGTACACAGTACTCCGTACACTACGAAGTACGACGTAGGGAGCGTGACCCACCAAGCTGTCGAAGCTATGGGACAATGGGCAAGCCTGACATCAGAGCGCCTCTCTTTTCCAAGCCACACAATCTCTCCTTTAGCAACGGCAGCGGGACGACCAATTTCCAAACATTTCGAGAGTTTGTCAACAGACTTCCTAATCCGAACAAATTCTCAAATCACCCACATGCCCTCCACACCCACCCATCTCACCAACCGCAATATCATAATATAGACACCATAAATATGGCAGACGCCCGCGCCCTCCTCCGCGCCCACCGCGCCGCCAACCGCATCGACCACCACCACGCCTTCTACAGCGACGCCGGCAAGCTACTGTGCAGGTTATGCCACGAGGTCATCAAGGCCGAGAACCTCTGGGACGGGCACCTGCGATCGTCGGGACACCGGCAGAAGCTGTCGGCCCTGCTGCAACAGGCAGAAGAGGCACAAGCAACAGCAACAGCAACAGCAACGGCAACGGCACAAGTCAGCACCAACAACAGCCACAAGCGCAAACACGACGAGGACGAGGACATGGACGCCCCGTCGGACTCGGAAGAGACGACAATAAGGAGTAAACGCACCCGCACAGACGCCTCCTCGGTCGATAGCAGCAGCAACAGCAATAGCAACAGCAACAGCGACAACAATAACAGCAACGACAACAACGGCAGCTACGAGAACCCCCTCCCCAACCGCGCAGGCGCCGGCACGCCGCCCGACCGCCGCACCTCTGGCACGCCCGCCCAGGGCGTCGAGATGGCCATCCCCTCGCGGCCCGCCACGCCGCAGCACGCGTCCACAAAGCCGCGCAGCGTCAACAGCAACACGAACGGGCGGCTGACGCCCACGGCCGTGCTGCCCCCTTCGACGGAGCCGCTCGGCGTGCCGTTCCTGGCCGCGCAAGACATGGCGGCAGCGGCGGGATCGGGATCGGGATCGGGATCGGACCCGACGCAAAAGTCCACCACAGTAGACGAAGCGGAATGGGCGCTCTTCGAGGCCGAGCTCGCCGAGTCGACGCCGTCGGCGCTGGCCGATGCCCACTTCTCACGAGGGGGGGCAGATGCCGTCATCTCGGCGCCGGCCATGACGGCGGACCAGGTGGCGGCCAAGTCGGTCGAGGAGGAGAACGAGCGGCGGCAGTTCCATCTGCTGGACGCGGAGATTGCGGACGAGAAGGAGGACGCGACGAGGCAGCTCATGGACGAGTTTGACGAGATGGAGGAGCTCGAGACCCGCGTGCGCAAGCTGAAGGAGAGGCGGGAGGAGCTGCGAAAAGGAACCGGGGCGGTTCTCCGGGGGCCTGCCGCGACTGCGAATGGGGCAAAGACGGGCGGCGGGAAGGAGAACGTCATGATGGGTGGAGAGACCGAAGACGAGGAAGAAGAGGATGAGGAGGACGAGGACTGGGACGACGGGTTCCGATTTCGCGCGTGAGGAAGGCCGTCCAGGCTGGTGGGAGTCTGGGCAGATCGGAAGACATAATTGCATTTGAGCGGCGAATCAGCATCTACCAGGAGTCCTTGGAATTCAAAGAGCATGGCGTTTTGACGGGCGAATGGGCATTGGGCACTGAGCACTGGACCCCCTGACCTGGCGAGGTTGCTCATGTTGTATCATTGTATTGTAGAGTGAACCAATGGCAAGGATTGAACCGAGACTTGACAGGATCAGAGTATCAATGGCATCTTCCACTATCATCTTTCTAGACGCCAGCATACTTGCACGAAACCCATGATGGAAACGCCCCCAATCCAAAACCAGCAAGACCCAAACCCATCATCACACACGCGTATATCACATAGACCCATACGCCATGCACTCCGTCCGTCATGCCAAGAAGTCGTATATCCCAGAGACGGTTCATCCATCGTCAGTCCTCCTGCGCCTCTGCCTCTGCCTCTGCCTCTGCCTCTGCCTCTCCCTGCTTGGTTGCGACCGTCTCCCAGAACCTCCTCAGCCGCCACACGCGGCCCACGCCGGCGCGTTCCTCCCACTGCTTGACGCCCTCGCTCCTCTCCCTGACCTCGCCGCCCCAGACGGCGCCGACCCAGCGCCGGAGGCCGTCCTTGAGCCGCTCGCGCTCGACGGCGCGCTTCCTCGCCACGAGGGCGGGGGGCTACGCCCGCGCCCAAGAAGCACTCGCCGGGCAGGACGCCGCGCTGCACCAGGGCTTCGGCCGAGGGCCGCAGGGGCAGTCGGCGCGAGAGCCGGATGGCCACCAGGTTGCGCGCGAGCCGGCGCGAGATCTGCGTCGTGTGCGTGAGGAAGATGTGCCGCGTGATGAGGTCGCGCAGCGTGGGGCGGGCGGGCGAGAAGAGGAGCGGGGGCAGCGAGAGGCGCGCACGCTGGAGGCGGAGGCTCCGGAGGAGGGGGGGAGCGAGAGGGCGCGTAGGTGGTGGTTGATCTAGGATGGGGGGGAAGGGGTCATCAGCCTTTCGTCACATGGAATTTGTCGTATTCGTTGCCGGAACGTCTCGTAGGGCAGGACCTCGGGGATAGGGGAGGAAGTCAAGCGATGCTTGGTAGGAAGGGGTTGTGTTGTGTGTGTGTTTGGATAACTAGGCAGACTTTGCCCATTCGTCGGGAAGAAGCAAGAAAAGGGGGCAAGCAACACAGGAGCTCGCGTGGAAACCGAGGTCCGCAAGACGCAGTGGCCGAAATAAGAATCTGACTGCGTTTGCGAATGGCACCCAGAGAGAGGCAAGGCACAGTCACGAAATGGCCTGGTGCCAATAAGAGGGAGCCGCTCGACTCCCCCAAAACTCGAAGAGAGCTTCTTCATGCGGGATAGAACACGTCACGAATCGTGCATAACGAGGAGAGATGCACATACCCTCGACGTCGCCAACAAATCTCCCACATCCAGGAAGCTCAGGACATGCATGAGCACCTCATTGGGCAAGCCGTCCAGCTCCATCCTGCCACCGTACCCACGGCGGAACGAACCCATCGTCTCCGCCAGCATCGTGGCGAATGGAGAAGAGGAAGAGGAGGAAGAAGTAGAGGACAAAGAAGACGATGATGATGATGATGCCCCCCTGGTCATCGACACGTCTTGGTCTACACGTGCCGCACCACGACCTACCACAGCAGGAGATGCAAGATACACGTCGTGAGATGACGCGCTCTTCTGCATGGCGTCTGCATGGTTCGCGCGCGTTGCTGAAGCCATTAGCAGCATGACGGCGGCTTGGCCCGCCTCTGCCCGCAGTACGTCGCATTCTTGGCTGTCAAGGTCTCTGTCCAAGGTTCTGACGGTGCCGTCCTCGCCACAAGTCAGATCAGCAGAGGTCTGGCGTGCCAAACCGGGTTGGGATCGCTCCGCAGTCGGGTTGCCTGGTCCGGACGCTGCGGGCGAGCAAGTGCGAGCCAGTGAGGACGGTTGGGCACCGTCCAGGCCTCCTTCACGTCGCCTATCTGCCCGTGGGGTGACATTGCCACCCTCGGCTGGGGGAGCGGGGGCAGGAGCAGATTTGGCGATGTGCGTGTGGTAGCCGGGGTGGCCAAGGTGGGAAGAAGACTGGCCGTAGAGTTCGCAGAGGCCAGACCGTGGATTCGAGGCACGTCCACCTGCAAGCCCTCGTCCGGATCAGGATCCCTGCCTGGTGGCGGACCTCGCACCGTATCTGCGTCCATGGTGTCGAGTTGCAAGGTCACAGTGATGAAGTGGCAGTCACCGTGGTGATGGTGGTGGTAACGTCGCTTCACATCGGGGGGGATAGATTTAGGCTGTGAGAAGCGAAGCGAGGTGATAGGGCAGTCGCATCCACCTCGGTGAGTAAGGAACGTCGCGAACGGGGTGGCGATGGGCGCGGGATGTGGTGTGCTGGGCGAGGTACCGGTAGGGTAGCAGCAGCAGGAAGATGAAGCGCCCCCTCCCACCCCCTCCCACGCCTCCAAGTGTATCCGCCCGCGGATACTGCGTGCCGCGGCTCACGAGGATGGCCTGCAGCGACAGCTGGCGATAATCGAGGCGCGGTGCGGCGCGGCAAGCAAGGAATGCGACGAGGATGATGGCTAGGCCGCTAGGGATCAGACAAGGCCGGCCGCTTCGGAGCAGACCGCGGCCGTTACGGATACAGACCGCAAGGCTACGTACTGCGCTGCGCGTCTGTGTGTCTGTGTGTCTGTGTGTCTGTGTGTTTGTGTCTCCTGCCTTCACCGGTGCTTGAGGCGATTGATGCTACTTTGGTCATTCATCCATCCATCCGTCCAAACAAAGCGGATGATGACCGAGTCCAACCTGAGACCAGACTGAGAGCGCGAGATGCGCTGGTTGGTGACTGGGGGGAACGGGGGACGGGATAGAGATGGCGACAGCCTACAGGCAGTGAGTGCCGCAGCGCGACAAAAGCGGAAGGTTGAGCAGGCAGGCAGGCAGGCGATGATGCTTGTCTCAAGACGTTGCAGATAACGACATTAATCAAGTGTTCGCCCGGGGGTGGGAGATGGAGATGGCACGCGGTACGGACAGGAGGAGAGACGGATGGATCACGATGGTGATGTTGGCCTGTTGACCAAAGGTCAAAGTGTGTGAGTGTGTGAGTTAGCGAGGGTCGGCCGGGGCCCGGGGTGATGAGTGAGACGATGTCAATTGAGACAGACCGTCGCACGTCACGTCACGGAGCAGGGACAGGGATAGCACACGACCACGACCACGACACTCTGTCACAGACAGGCAAGCACACTGTGTGCCAAGGTGCCTACCCTGTGGACTTTGGCCTGCAAGACCACCTGAGCACAGTACGCCCCGACGTGCCAACCGCGGTGTTCCTCCAGCCGACTTCCTTAGTTACTGACTGTGTAGGGGGATAGTTAGTAGGGGACCGCCATCCGATCTCCCCCAGTGGCAAGTGCGTGTAAGAGAGACTTCCTCCGCCACGCGTCTGGATACGTCGGATCAATCCCGCCATCTCATGAGATGACTAGTTTGACTTAGTTAAGCGCTTGCGCGAGCTTGTCGAAGACGTTGGGCTAGCGGAGCCGGAGCCTGGGCCTGTTCATTAGGTACGTTACCTACTGCTAACTACTGTGTAGTAAAGTTACTTACCTACTACACAGTAAGTAGTAGTAGTGAGCAGCGCGGCTTCGAAACAGAAGCGCGCTCGCTTCCTCTGCTCCGACGCAGCAAGCATGGTCCGAGGCGCGGGGCTCTTCTACCCACCTCCTCTTCCCCTTCTTCTTCTTCCGGCCAGCGTGGGAGGCGTCTAGACAACCGTTGTCTGACCCGCTCGAATAGGGGGGACGAGAAGCGCATCCTATCCGTCAGACGCGCTTGGGCGGATGTGTCTGACGGAGTCGCGGCACAGGTCTGTCTAGTCACTCACTGACTAACTAGTGGGTGTGTGCGCCCGCGTGTGTTCACTATTGTGTGTGTTGTCAAGTGGACATGCATGGCCCAGTCCGTCCGTTCCAGGGTTACAGGTCTAGGGTAGCATCACCCAACCTGCTGCTAGCACTGTCTGGGACTAGCTCGATTGACTATTCCGTCGTCTAGACTCCAAGTTGACTCTACTGTCTGTCACCTGTGTACAATTGTCAATAGGAGAGCCGAGAGCGAGCATACATGGCATGGATGACGGCGCTTCAATCGACCACAGCAACGCCGCCGCGTCAAGACAGGTCGGTGGATGGCTCTTTTTGTTGATCGGAGGATGCGCTTCCAAAGTTCGTCTTTACATTTATCCGGAATCGCGACGGTACGGTTGTTCTCTACGCTTGTTCTCGATCGACAGTCAGTCTCGTCGAAATGTCGAAAATAGAAATAGGGGGTGCCATGCAAAGCAGGCATCTCTGACGCGCAGGAGGCTTCGCCGTCGTCACGTCGCGTGGACCTGGCATATGGACAAGTCTCCGCCGTAAGCTCACGTACAGCGAACCCAGCTTACCCAAGTAGGTCGCGGCGGGCTCCCATGTAGGCCGGCCGCCGAATTGTCTTGCCGCCAGGGCCCAGGGGGTGACGATGGTCGCTTGACGGGACGCATGAAAAGGTCGCGATAATGGGCCAGAACAACATGCGGTCCCCGACCACTCCAATTCGCGTTCCCGCTGACGGTTGGACTCGCTCGTGGTAGGTAGATACTAGAGATACATTTCTCGACGCCCAATGCTCACCAGGGGCCAGACTGATTCGTGGGTAGAGAGACATTGGGCTTCAGCCGCCGGTTCCGCAGAGCGCGGCTCATCTCCAAGTCAGGCATACCTCTCGCCATCGAGTGTCATGAGATCGCACTGCCGAGTCGGCTCATTGCCAGCCCAGGCCAGGGCATGGGGTACGCTCTCAGAACTCCTTGCTTCCTGCATATTGTCCGTTTTCCTATGCTGGACTCCGACGAGGGGATGGAAAGAGGAGTCGTAGCAAAGGGAAGGTGCCGGGTATTGTCCGTCCCAATCAGTTGCCCTGCTCTCTCCGAGAATTCGATATTGAGCCTTTTGACAACACATCGTGTGGTCTGGAGAACAAGGCTGTGTCGGCTGCGTGTCGAGGAGAGAACCAACAGGAGCAAAGCAACGATCAGAGCGTCGTATTCCGTAAGCCCAGGAGGCCTTCCCAGGCCGTTGCTTGAGCTTCTGCTATCAGTCCGAGAGCGAGAATTCCTAGAGGGAGCTGGATGGTGTCCTGTGCCCAGAGATTACCTGCATTGAGGTCTTTGACGACCGGCGAATGGCGTCGATTATATAGATGACATCCAGGTGGTACAGCAGCGCCGCAAGCAATCGTGACTTTCGAGAGATTGCACGTCCATCAGCATCCAATCCAGCGCTTCCGTCACTCTCTCCTCCAGTCTCGACTCGTTCGGCAACCCACACGCCCTCTTTTCGGCTCGTCGTGAGCTCGTGCGCTTGGGTGGGTGGGCTGGGCTGGTGGCTCGGTGGCCGCTTCGTGGGCCCCTGGTGGGTGCCTCCCGCGGCGGCCACACACATGGGTTGCGTTGCAGCCCAACCAATCGACTCCAAGAAGCAGCTTCTCAGAGGCTGAACATCATACACGCAGGCCGGAGAGGGTGTTCGAACGGGTTGTGGTCACTAGTTCCTGTGGGGTGGCTGCAGTCATGCAGATTCAGGGGAGGGAGCCTGGAGGGGGGGGAGGGCGCAACCATATTGGGTAGGTACTCTAGCCACCTTGGCACATGTGGGTGCTCAAAGACCAGCTGTTCAAGAAGACGAGCAGTCAGAGACGCAAGGGGTCCTTGATCTTCAGCATCTCGGCCGCTGCAAATCGCGACGAATTCCCGTTCGCTGCGGAGCCGGAAGGGGAGGGGGGGAGGCCCTTGTTCATCAGGCCTCTCTCTGCCACATGGTGTGTAAAAAAACACTTGAATCCACTTCGCTGCCATACGGCCGTGATTGGTGTTCATGAGAAAGTTCTTTGTCGTCTGCGGGTACCGTTATACAGGCCCTCATTCGACGCCGGTGGAGGAGATGGATGGAACCGCATACGAGCCTGCCTCGAAAAAAGGAATTTTCGCTGCAGTGAGGAGTTCGAGAACCACAAGTCACGGACCGGCCCGTTTGGAAGAGGCCAAGACGGCCTTTGGGTGCCGAGCACAGATATAACTAGTGGCCATGATGGCTGCCCTGCGGCCGGTGGCGGCGGCCTCTGTTGACGCACTCCATCCGCAGGTATCCGCAACCCATCACAAAAGATACGGGAGGATGTCTCGAACCCAGATTGCTGTCGCCTGTCGTCAGGACCAGCCAGCCACCCCTGAACGACTCCAAGTGTGACGTGACGCGTCTGCCAATGCCATTGCCAATGGCAGGCAATGGCAATGGCAATGGCAATTATGCAAGCCATAATATGGCTTTGAAACCGGGGTGTGTGTGCCATGCTTGCGGTTGCAGAGTCACCCAGGCTTCTTCCGGGGCGCGTGCAATCTACTGCGACCTTTGGGTGCTCTTCCATCTCGATGGGTCTCGGGTCCGGCTAGCAACCGAGCCAGGCACGGCAGCACATGGAGTCTTGTGTCATGATATCGTGTTTTCTAGCCTGAGGTGTGCTGCGCTCATCCATCTTGATAGGATCGATATTTGGGCATGCCGTCATTGGGCTCCGATCTTTATGAGAGTTTATATGGCACCGGGTGTTGCCAGAGTGTTTGCCAGAGCGTGTCATGTTTCTCCATGTAGGTAGGTACATGCCACCTACCCATCACTCAGCTGCCATGAATGACCCGTCTTCAGGCACGGCTAGGCCTTATGACGGATGTTCCTGAATGGGATGTCAATGGTAGGTGATGACCGCATTAGCGAGTACCTAGTAGGCGTCGATGCCTCATCGACATATCGGTATGGACCGGGGCTGATGGGGCCCTGTAGAATACCTACAGGCAAGGATGGCAAACGAAACACTATCGGACGGATCAAGGTCGACCATAGTTTTCTGGTGATGACTCTACGAGGAGCGACTGGGTGAACCGCGTATCTTCAGTTTCGCGGCTAATGCAGCCTGGTCAAGTTTTTGACAAGAGAGGGGGAAGGGAGGCCGCGGCCAGGCCATAGAACCGCGACCACGTCTGAACTCTCCTGCCACCCCTCGCTGAAGATCCCTGATCCACCGCGAACTATTCACCAAGTCAGGTACTGTGTAGAGGAGGCTAGTGCCGTCGCTGCGCGTCTCTCGCGTCTACGTCCCTCCTCTCCCGCCTCTTCAACCCCCTCCCCCTTGTTTCCGCAAACACCTATAGGACCCACCTGTAGGGCCGCAGCATCAGGGACCCCATCACACCCGAGTCAGGCACAGTCTTCGGAGGGGGGGTTTGGTGGTGGTGGTGTGCTGTACCCTCCTCCGTCTTGGGCCGCAGAAAGTGCCTGGGTGCGTTGTGTGTACAGGGACAGGGACCATATCGGAAAGTGATGCGTGGTGTACATTGTAACTGTAGATCGAAAGCCTACTTCAGGGATCCGTCGCTGTCTTCTCGACTTGACGTTGTTTTGTTGTTGGCTGCAGGCCTCGTTCGATTGCATCACATACTACTTGGTGTTCAAATGTGGCTTGTAAAATTTGTACAACGCACCGTGAATAGTCGACAGCCCTAGTCGGGATTGCCCCCGGAAAAGCAAGAGCAAGAGAGGGGTGGTAACGAGAGGAGCAAACCCTGTCGCAGACGATGCTGGGTGGCAGATGCCAGAAACGACCGGTGCAAATGGGCATGAATCGAGAAGGAAGAAAGGATTCTCAAGTCTCGCGGCAAGCAGTGGGAGCCACACAGGTGTTTTGTATCCGGCTGACCAGGTCAACAAGACGGCTGATGAGCAGGCAGGCTCCTACCGGTCCCTACCCCGTGACCTGTAACACATGCCAGTCCTTGACCGCGCTGTCCCCCTCTGAGGTTAGCAAGGGGGCTCGCCACACAGCTAGCTCGAGTACACAGTAGCTTGCATGGTCCGTTGTGGGACTCGACCTGCCCCTTGGCCACAGCCGTGGGATTGGTTTGATGTTACCTTGATCGAGAACCGGCCTTGCTCTCCGATGGGGTCGTGGGTGTAGCCTGTACTCTGTACATTGGTACCCAGTGACCAACATGTACAGGGATAGTGGCAGGGAACGATAGTACTGAGCTTGACTGACCGTCCTGGCGGAGCAAGCATCCAGAAGGTCGCCAGGGATGCAATGGGCCAAAGGTGGGGAGGTTCATCTGGCGGTTCACATTATGTTGTCGACGTGGCAACCATATGGCGTCCAGGGAGACGGCAATACGGGATGGAAGAGGTCACTTGCATACAGCCCAATCGAGGGCAAGTACTCGGATCAAGGTCCACCATTGTCCAGTGACGGCAAAGAGGTCTAGTCGGCTGCAAGGGTCGGGATGGCAAATAACGACGTCCTGCAAATGCATGTCTAGATTCCTCCTTGTCATCGAGAATAGGGTAAGGTATACAACCATCAAAAGCGTGGGGTGCTTTGGAGTATTAACGGTATAAGTACCAGGCCGTTTTTCGTCTTTGGACACTGTTCATCGAGACCGAGAGCTGAGAGTCGACAACACGGTATTGAATCGGAACCGTTTGCCATATCCAAAGTACGGATACTGTTGAGAATTTGCACCATAGGTCAGTATCATGATCCCTCGTTGCCAGTCACCGCCCTCGGAGGATCGTGGTGATGTTTGAGAAAGATAGGGGGTCACTAACCTCAACAACTCACAGCCAGGCCACGCCAGGCCACGTCCGCGCCCCCCCCTTCCCATACAGCAAAGCAAGCAAGCACCGCGATGTGTTACTTTGACCAACAAAGATGGGCATGCGGGTTCTGGAGGTGGTCCCATTTCCGACAGCAATGTACAAAGGAGTACCGAACGGGGGAGACCTGTGGGCTGAAGCTGGTCTACGAGACGAACCAAGACGGCGACAAGTGCAAAATCTGCAAAGATGTCGAGAAGAAGCAACGCAAGTACGCCAAGCTCCAAAGCGACGTCTACCGCTGGCAAAAGGAAGGCAGTCGCACTGCGTCCATTGAGAAAGCCAGTCGGGAGATGGTGGAAGTAGACAACGCCATCCAGAGCTTGCAGCAGCAACACTGGGCGAGGCAGTACCACGAGATCTGAAGTGATGGCTTGACCGGATTTTGGAAGACTTTCGGCACTGTGGGAGTACTGTGCATCGGTAGCACGCTTTCCTTTCCAGTTGGTATTTTGAGGAAGGAGCCGAGGAGGAAGTGCCCGGAACGAGTGCCAGTGGTGCAGCCCTAACAAGCACGGGTTTTAGGTACAATGGGCAGCGTTACCTTCTTTTTGTTTTGTTTTGGAGGCTTTGTGTTGACTAGTGGCCTGTAATGATAGGACAATACTCTCATCCCCCCCCCCGTTCCCTCCCCTCCCCTCAAGCAAAATAGCCCTGTGCCGTTCTGGTCTGGTGTTACCAGGCCTTTGTACATGTACCCCTTGACCGTTCAACAGGGAGGGGGGAGGGAGGAGAAGCCCTCCATCTTGGCCGAGGATCCATCAGGGTCCCCATAGGTCGAACAGGGTCCCATCGCAGCCGGTGATGAGTCTGATGCAGAGCGGGGGAACAGATTCCTGGAAGATCCCGTAATGCGTTTGGTGTACCGGTAGACGTCCGAATCAGGTGTGAGCAGAATAAGCAAGGGGAAGCAAAGCAGTCCGTCCATACGGGACAAGTTACAACAAGAAGTGCGTGCTTAGGGCAACGTTGAACAAGCTCTCGCAGCACTGCAGCGTCCCGGTCTGCCCGGCAGCATCGCAAGGATGGATCTTGACATGCACATGTGAAGCTTCCGTTGCTGAACTTTGCTGCCGGCGACTCATGATGACGAGGGCCAGGGCAGGGGTCGGCATCTGCGGCCAAGTGGACAGATATGGGTCAGATAGTCTCTACAAAGTACTCTGACTGGCCCGAGTGGTTCCGCACCTGGGTTTGCTTGCGGGTGTCCCAAGCAGCACTGGGTACGTACTGTGCAGGTAGGGCTGGACTCGTCGGGATGCATGGCCGACGTGTGTATCCGTACTATTTACAGTAACGTCACTGTATAGACCGAGGCAAAAGACACCATGGACGGAGTACACAATAGTGAGTGACTGGATTGAATTGACAGAGAAAACTTATGCGCTAGACTGCGGGACTCTTTTATACAACTCCACGTTCATCGTAGTACTCCGTAGAGGGGAGTGCGATGGGTACGTGGCTCGTGATCAATGGATCGGTCGACGAAACGACTCCAGAGGGCCTTCCTCATTGGTTGCACTAAATCGCCAAAGTCGAGGGCGAAGCAATGGCCGCCCTGGTTTGACCGAAAACGCAAGTGGAGGGACTCGAGGCCCCATCACGAACCCCGTTCTCCAAGCACCACCGCGCTGCATCGACCCACGCTATTGGCTGCATGCAGTGCTGCACCTGCCCATGCCGCTGAAGATTTTACGCTATATTTGCGTAAATGCCCCCTGCGGTACGCTGTACCGTACGTACCCAAGCCTGCGTGGACCTCGACTGGATCCCGCCCTTTCAGGTCGGATATCCAGTTCGCGGGTGAGCATGCGACGGGCCTAGGACGATAGATGGCTTTACAAGCCAACATCACACGACACTGCAGTGCTATGCGACGGCAGCATCTGCAAATGTGCCAACAAGAGGCTCTCCAGCACCTTCCTTGATGCCGAGCGCTTCGCCGTGGTTTTCCATTGCCTCGTCGTCGTCGCCGTCGTCGTCACTCAGCCAGTCCAATTGCCCCTGTACCATGCCAACGGCCGGCATGTCGTCGTCCGCTGAAAGCTTGGCCAGAATGGCCTGGTAGCGCGCCATGCGGACGTCTTGGCCTGGCAGAATGGCCGGGTGTGCCTGTTGCGCGCCTTCGGGGGTGATCTCAAATACGTCGACAAGATTACTGGAAGATCAGCTGCAGTTCGGACGAGAGTGAAATCGGCCAACACATACTTGGATGTCCTTGTGACAACCTTCTGCACCGCCTCGTTCTCGCGTTGCGACTCGAGAGGATCGGTTTGCGTATTCATGTTCTGGTCGCTGAAGCTGCCATAGTGAAAGTTGTTCGGGTCGTCGAGCATCAGGCGCGAGACCTCGTCCTGATCGAAAGCGTGCGCAGTCAGTATGCGATAGGGGGAGGGGGAGGAGAGTGGTGGGGGTATGAATTACCTCGTCCACGGAGTCCTGATGGCGTCTGCCCAGGCATGAAGCGCACACTCCCATGATGACGGTCGGGTTTGTTGATCGACGTCGGTATCGTTGGTGGCGTCGGACGGAAGGGCCCCTCCCTTTTTTACAGCTCTCTCATAAGGATAGGATAATCTTGCTGCCTAGACGGACAGAAGAGTTAGAAGTAGCCGCGGAAGAGGGACGGGACGGGATGAAGAGCGTTGGGTTTGATTCTCGTGTCCCACCCTGAGAATCAGAATGCGCCTGCCACTTTGGAATCGACGTTCAATCTCCAGGGGTCTGTGCGGGTGCCTGCCTTCCATTTGTTTTGTTTTGCGCCGGATTTCTGGATATTCCAGAGGCCGTGTCTCCATAATGTGGGCCCCTCCAACGGGTACTCCCGCTTCACGCAGGCTCCACCAGAAGTTCAGATCAATTCCACTTCTCTGCATCATTGTCGAATCCGAGAGACTTGGTTTTCCTTTTGCCATGTAGCGACGCGCTGCCCTCTCAATTCCGGGATCTGCGTTCAGAGCATAAGTTACAGGCAAAATCTCGTGGCATGTAGACACAACACGCAGCCACAAAGCCCGTGACTAAATGAACTATCCAACAAAGGCCATCGCCGCAGCCGTTCTGTTACGTGTACGGAGTAGTTACACTTCGTATGCATGCGTGTGCTTGTGCGCGCGCAGATATGCCAATAGCGTACGTCGCCCCGGCTGCTCTGTGACACGGAGCAGCACCTGTCATCATCAGACGAATCAATTTGCGTCTAAAATTTGGTTGGTTATAGCCCACTGCTCGTTGGTGTTGGCCCTTCTCGATGTCCATCTAGATGCTCACCGGCTCCGCATCACAGTCCAGCCAACGATCGGATGGTGGGAGCGCTCGGCCCAGGGTGGCCGGTGACTCTATCGGGCTCTTGACTTGAAATAGGCAAGCGGATCAATAAGGAGTTCATTTTCCCACCTTTCGCCTGGTATCTAACTTTGGACGTTTTCGACCGCGTTTCAGTGGTGATGTTGAGATGCCCAGCCAGCCTTGGAGTTTGGCCAGTCTCGATCGATGTCGACTAGTACTCTGTACTTCTGCTCTAGAGTCCAGATCCGTCGTTCCGACATGATTGCATGTGCCTGTCAAACCCCACATGGTTGACCCGAGGCCCTGGAACCATGACCATTTTCGTTACATCCTTGATCCCTGCCCTTCACAAGCACCGCATTCCCAACCCAACCTCAGAGCTGTGCACTAACTAGTAATAAGTACGGATACAGGTTTCAGATCAAGTGGCAACTCGAGACGGCTGCGCCTAAGACTAGCAGTAGTCTAGTACTGCATAGTCGTTGAAACACCCTGCTTTCTAGAAGACCTCCAACGCCTTCATGGGCTAAGTTTATAGGTTGAAGGTGTAGTTGCTAGTAGTGTTGCATCGTTCACGGTTCCCCCTTGACATTTGGAATGCTTGAGCCTTGAGTCAAGTTGAGTGGATCATTCATATTGGTGATTCTTGGACGCCAGAGTGCTTCAAGCCCTCAACATTGCTATTGCTGATGCATGTCACCCGGTTTGAGAGTCGGCTGCCACCAGGATCGTGATACCACAGTGACACGATTAACAAACCACGAGGGTCTTGAGGTCTCTTGTAAGTTCTAACCCTTCCAAACCGAGCGTGGTGACTCCGGCTCCCGAGTATAGATTATAGATAACTCGACTCATCGCTAGAGCCTGCTGCCCAGATGTTGGCATTAGTGACAAGTGACAACATCGCCGCCTTGCGTAACATCACCCGCGGTCGTTTCTGAACCTTGGTCCCATCACTACTTGAACCCTTTGCGACCCTTGTCTGATCTGAGCATCCGCATCGACATGGCGCTTCCCTCCACCCACTACCGGATACCATACACCTACGCCATCCTCGTCGCCCTTTCGAAACTCTCCCTCTGCCAATCCACATCCCCCTTCACGGATCCCCTCACCGGGCTCATCTTCCAGCGGTTTTTCGGCGCCAGGACCCAATTCTCCTTTGGCATCGCCCTGCCGCAGACGCCGACGGGATCCTTCATCGGCCAGCTCAACTTCCCGCTGCAGAACGGCGCCGGCTGGGGCGGCTGGTCCCTCACCGGCGACATGGAGGGGCCCCTCCTCATGGCCGCCTGGTCCGACGGGACCAACGTCGTCTCGTCCTTCCGCCAGGCCTTCAACGAAGACGACAACCCGCCCGAGGTCACCGGCCCGTTCGCGGTGCGGCCCATCGCCTCGGCAACCTCGGTGAGCGCGACATCGCTCACCTTCACCTTCCTCTGCGAGGGCTGCCTCGACGCCGCCTTCGGCCTGAGCCCCGAGGTCGCCGCGGGCACCGTCGTCGAGATGGGCTGGGGACTGTGCGACCAGGCGGTACGCAACGCCGGGAGCTCGGACGGCGAACTGGACTTCCACAACGTCGGCTTCGGCAGCTTCGACGCCCTCCTCGGCCAGGCCACCTCCGCCGACTTTGACAACGTGGCTGCGCAGGCCGGGGCGCCGTTGACTGCCTCCGCGGGCGCGCAGGAGTTCGCCTTGAATGCGGGTAGCGGGGATGAGGACTCTGGCGGCGAGAGCGAGGACGATGACTGAGGCGCACGCACCGGGCGATGGGTATGGATGATGGAGCCTGGAGGTGTCACTTCCAAGCAAGAGACAAGTCAATTGTCTCACATGTGTTCTTTTAGCATAATACCTGGAGATATGGGCTGGTTCCCTGTCGCCGACACGACCCTTTACGATTATAACGTGGATTGAAGATCATATCAATACTTCCCCTCTTGCAGCTTAGCAAAGCTGGGCTTTTCCCAACAGTCCCCGTATTGCGTGACCAGTGTGTCAGATGTCTGGTGTTGGTATTTCCACATTGGGGAAGCGAGTAATGATGGTGCATTCAGTTGCCTACCACTGCACGGCTTTTGATGGGCGCCGAGTATGTACGTATACAATTCTGGTAACGATGCAGCGGCGCATGTATCGTGCAATATGATGATGAATGTTCGAACTTTGTACCGGTATACGATTATACTGGCCCCCATGACGGACAGTTTCATGCTCTGCCCCTATTGTACGTTTTATTTCTTCTCAACCACTCGAATTGTGGCAAAAACTTTGTCGATTAATCACTGTGGCGAGTTTTTTCAACTCTACGGCCTTTACGACAAGTTCCGCGCTTTCGCTCTTGTCCGATAGCTTCCATGACCACTTTGAAATTTGTCATAAAAACGTAAAAGTAGAAAAAACTACGGCATCTTCGGACACCTCATTGTCGATTGGCTCGTAATAGAAAGATGAGGTAATATATCTAAACTATATATAAATCAGATATCCAATCACATTGTTAGACTTTATCGGACATCGGTCCGATGTCCTATTGATAGGAACTACTATAACGTTAACCTAATACGAGGTTATGGTGGCGTGCAAAACACTATAAAGCCGACTACTAGTAGTTCAGATGTGACAGTTAATAAATATTGGTCAGACCTACTAAATTAACAGCTTCTACACACTATACTATTCTATTTTATGCGCTTCACGACGAAGGAAGCACACCGGCTCCAACATGCTATGACAAAGTGGTCGGCTTATAAACAATAGACTTCGCAAGACGCTCTGGGGCCTCTGGGTCATGAGATGGTAGTAACACGGTAGGCTGCAACCGGCAAAACTCCTTGATCTTTCTCACCGACTCCAAGGCGCCAAGGGGGTCAGCATTAGCACCGTCAACCTGTTCATCATCAAGACAAGCCTGCGCGTAGGTGGCGTCGGCCGTGAAGAAGTAGACCACCTTATCCCCATACACAATCAGCGAGATGTGTCCCGGGAGGTGGCCCGGGGTGTCCACTGCCACGACCTTGCCGTCGCTGGTGATGGGATACGACCGCGCAAACGGCCCGATGGCCGGACCTGTCGCTTGTAAGAAGTTGGGCGTGAAACCTGCGGGGTAGTGACCCGAACAGCCACCCTCAAAGGCCGCTTGTGTTAGGTGTTTGCCCCATTGCTCCCAGTGCTCCTCGGTTGCATAGACTGGCGAGCCCGAAACGTCGCCCAGCCCGCCAGCGTGATCGTAGTGCATATGCGACAGCACGACGGCTTTGAGTTTGCCTGGATCCACCCCGACCCCTTGCAGCTGAGCTCCGATGGCCTGCTCCTCCCTGGCTTCCATTTTGGCCATCAGTCGCATGGGTGACCACCATGAGAAGTAGTCGGGCTCGCAGCAACGTGGTGAGCACCCAACATCGAATAATATCTTGCCCTCGGGGTGGTCGATGAGGAACGCGTAGATGGGGACCCAGGACGTCCACGAGCGATCTACGACAGCGTGGAGGCGGCGAAGAAGGACCCAGCGGTCAGCTGGCTGCGAGTAAAGAGATGGTCGTAGCTGGGTCCGACCTGTCTCGAAGATCTTGACAGCGAGTGTCATCTGATGAACGGTGATTACCCAAGGACAAATGATTCGTGGAGTCTGAGCTCTGTCGATACGGCGGCTGAATCCATGGTTTTAAACCCCTAATCTCATCTAATCTTTCCGTAATCCGACCAATCGAAGCCATTCAGCATTGAGCCCCACGCCCGATTGGTGCAAAGCCATCAGCGAAGATGGAACTGCCGAAGCGACGAAGGATTCTTAGTGTATTTGCACACGAGGCGGGGCAAATTGCCATGATCGATCATTGCACTGCACGCAAATCCCCAGTAGTTCCTCGAGCGCAACCAAACCGACGACATCGCCAGGTTCGCCACGCTGCTTAGGGTCCACTATCCAGACTGAGAGCACCCGCGGCTTCACCTTCGTGACTGTCCTCGCCATGGAGGACTCGGAAGTCTACAGAGCCGCCTTCTCGGACTTGCCGCGCGAGGTCTCCGAGGGGGGGTCTGTAAACGACACAAGCTCAATCCGAGCCGAAAATGGCCGGACTTATCACGGTTACCAGCCTGGCGAATACTTTCTGCCAAACGACGCGGATGAGCAGGATCGCCTCGACCTCCAGCACACACTGACCACGATTCTCCTCGACGGGGCGCTGGCTGCAGCACCCATCCCGAAGAACCCGAAGAAGGTCCTGGATGTCGCCACAGGGACCGGGCTCTGGGCCCTTGAGTTCGCACGGCAGAATCCCCTGTCGACCGTGATCGGGACCGATTTGAGCAAGATTCAACCTGACCGCAAAGATATACCAAACTGTTCGTTTGTTCAAGAAAACTCGGAGGATCAGTGGGTTCACGGTATGTGCTTGTATATTTTCGGACCACACATTGGGGGCTGCTGACCTCTGGTAAATGGCAGATGTCAAGTTTGACTATGTTCACCTTCGGTACGTTGTGACTTGTTTCAAGGACCACAGGACCGTTATGCGCCAGGCTTTCGAGAACAGTAAGTCCGTAGCAGTTTCCACCTAGGCGAGCATACCTTGCAGATGCTAATTATCCCACAGTGAACCCGGGTGGGTGGATCGAATACGTAGACCAGAGCTGCGAGCCCCTGCTCTTCGAAGGCACAGCCGAAGGTACGATCTGGGGTGATTTTACCAATGCGTTTGTGACGTCGATGGCCAAGTTTGGGCGAAACGTGCGAGCGCCCAGGCGATACGCCGAGTGGCTGCGGGAGATTGGTTTCGTCGACGTCCAAGAGCAGCTGATACCGATCCCAATGAACACTTGGCCGGAAAACCCAAAGATGAAGCTGGCGGGACAATACAACCTTGTGCTGACCCGGACCGGACATCTCGAGGCCGCCCAAGGCATTTACACGGGCGCGGGCATGTCGGCGGACGAGTACGAGCGCTTGAAGGATGCCGTCAAGATCGACATTTCGAATCGGAACAACAGGTACTTCTTGTTGTTGATAGTCGTGTATGGGCAGAAACCATTCACGGCGTAATGCAGGTGACGGGTGAAGGGTAAAGGGCGCGGCGCGTATATCAAAGCTAGCGAGATCCTCGGGGCGGGCGGGCGAATAGAGTCATTTTGGTTATTGCGATAATTGTACCTAACGGACATGCTGGACTGGTTAATAGAATACGAAGCTGATTAGGTAGTTGCATTTACCACAGCCCACTTTATTTCGCGACGCCGCCGACGCGTCTTCCAGACGGACACAACAACAGTGGCACATTGAAGCTTGTGAGCACCTCAGCCTACCCATCAATGAACTGACGACTACTTCATTACCCCGAGTCCAAAAAATGACGGGATTGCACCTTCCTCAGTCAGGAAACCCTTCTCTGTCAGAGGTGGACAGGATTCTCGGTAGGCTTCATACCGCTACCGTAAGTACCAAGCATCGCCAGAGCCCCAACTGAACGGCCCATCTCACCGAGCACTCACAGTTGAGGGAGGGGATCCTCAAGCGCTTCAGGACTCACGTTGAGTTTCCTGACAAGACATCATTTCAACACTACATTTCTCTTGTCGTCTCCTGCGACTATTTTCGCCGGGACGACCATTGTGGTGGTGCTATGACCCCAGGAACTAAGCACTACCATCGGAACGGCAAGGAGCATACCTTTGAAGATGTACCGTTGGATTCGATTGCGGACGCGGTCAAGTCGGAAGTTGAGAGGCGTATCGCTGCGGATAAGCAGACCGAGACTTTTGCAAAGATCATGGAGGGCGTACCGGGCATCAAGAAACGACTACTTGGATCGCACCGCCCAGTGGTGATCCCTCACGCGCTTCCTTCGACACAGTTCTCGGAGAGCAGGGTCTGTGACTGAATATTCAGCAAACGCGCCGTGCATCCTGCTGACTGTTTGTGCAGGCCAAGGAACCCAGGTCAAATGCTCAGCTCATCGAAATCTTGGCCACTTGTACTTTGCACAAGATGGATGCCGAGAATGCCGTCGCCTTGGCTAATGAGGTCGTGTATGAAGACGCAGGTGGAGATGACGAGCAACGTCCCTTCATGACGGTAAGCAGAGATGGTTGCAAGATCGTTGGTGGCCGGCTCGGACGTGATCATACCCTAGAAGACGTACCAAACCACTTCCTCCGCGACTGTTTGATGGAATATACAAACAAAGAAGCCTCCGATAAAAACCAGAAAATTGCGCGTCTGAAGCTATTCTCCGATCTTAGCGAGGACGATATTTTTGAATATGCAGCTCTCATTCGACAGCAGGAAGTGCAGCGGTATGAAAACAGGAAGATTGAGGAGCAGAATGCCAAAGATTGGAGCCTGAGGCAGGAGAAGGAGGACAAGGCGAAGAAGGAGAAGCAAAAGGAGGAGGAGCTCAAGTTGAAGGCCAGATGGATGTCGGAAAACAGCTACACAATCAGCAGCACCGCCGAGGCGAAAGCCATTATGAATCTGCAAGCGAAATTGGACCTGGTCGACGAAGACGAAGACCAGCATCCTACATACTTCCCTTTCTCGACGCGACACTACGACAAGTTCAAACCCATCGTTAGCTCGATCACTGAGCCGCGCGGGGAAATGACCAGCGGGCAGTATGAGCTAACACTAAACAATCCCACGGATATTTACAATCACTGTGACCAGGTCCGCACCCTGATCAAGCGCCTCACGCAGGAGACGGAATGGTCACTGGAGCAGTTCAGATGGGCCACCGACCTCACCCGCCCCCAGCTCGGCAAGTTTCTGGAGCAGCGAGGTTATGACAAGGGCAAGACTAGCAAGGCATTCGAGCTGAGCTGGGAATTCTTTCACAAACGGATGATTCTAGGTTTCTGGCCCGCGGGAGACGTGGGTTCCGAGGAAGAATCTGCAGCTTCGGCAGACGAGTCCGACGAGGACGTCACGCTCCCGGAATCGACAGCGCCACAAGAGGACACAACCATCCCTGGGAAGAGGCTGGCGCTGCAGGAATTAGATGAAAATGAAGGTCCGAGAAAGAGACAGAAGATTTGGCGTCGTGTACCAGGGGAGCGTGGCAAATGGGTTGAAGCGTTTGCTACTAGCGAAGATGTAGGGAAATGAAGGAGTCGGAGGAAGTCACCTATACAGGCCTCAAGCGGGCTTATAAGGATTCTCCAAGAGTGTGGTATGGCGCTATATTCCAAGCCTCCTAGTGGCTGAATGTCTGGAGTGCAATGCAACACTTGGAAAGGGTAAATTGGGCGCTGCTGCATGCAGGCTTGGGCATCAGACGATCTCCATGGGCCCCAATCGCCGGGTGAAGCGGCCACAGCTTATCTATTTGTTGGCCCTCCGGATTTCATGGCATGTAAAAGATAGATCGGTCGACACGTGGACTCCCTTATCGGCTGATGAACAGCTGCAAATAATCTTGCATCTAAGGCCATCTATATGGTAGTGCTATAAAGATCTATCCAACTCTGGTTTGGAAACTCATGTTTACTACCAAGGTGAATGTTGTGATGGTATTTTTAGTATTAAGCGAGAGAAAACCCCTAGGTATTAGCAATAGCATTTTCAAGAGCTAGGGGTACCAATGTAGTTATCTCGTAAAAGAGGACCATGTCCCCCGGAAACTTCTTCGTCCGTCGGTGTTGTTATCTAGCAATCCGTTCGATGGATGACCGACCGTGATTAACCGATATAGGTTAACCATGAGCTACTAGCAACGCTCTCCAAGAATGCCAGTGGTCAGACTTGACTACTTAAGGGGTAAGGCCCAAGGGATTGTATAGCAAATAATTCCTGTTTAAAAGGCTGTTACTATAATACCAACTACTCCTCTTTGTATTATGTTTAATATCTATCACACTAGCTAAGACTACGTTGCCCTCCTATGAGTCCTTTACTAGCGACGCCTCGTATGTAATACGTTACTATTCCTTAGATACCTTCTCGCTATAGTCCAAGACGACTATGTAGAGGGCGCCATGTGTACTTAGCTCAATCTTGCCCATGGACGGCGTGAAGTTACTAAGATGCGTCGTGGTGGAGGCTGCAGCCAATAGCCAGCCAGGGCCCAGCCCTGTCTTCTCGCTGCATAGTGCGTATTGCGTATGTAAGGCTCCGGATCCTTATAGTTAGATAGTTGCCTGCGTATTGCTCGTGACACACTGTCTGCCTCGCTACATCCATTTTCGTGGATAAATTTCGGCACCCCTGGTTATTGGTTCTCGGGAAGTCCAGCGAGGAAGGAGTCTATGTAGTGCAGGTGCGTAGATCCTATCCACCATTACCATATCTGGGCAGCTTTAAATACCTATATTCTCGATATATAACAAAATAATATGGCAATTCGTTCAACAACGGGCGACTTTCGGTAAGTCGCGCCCAAAACGACTTTTACACACACGTCGTCAAGTACTCTGGAGCTGACCGCGCCCTGGTTCGCCACGTGGTAGCGGACAGCCCACCGGCCCGAATATTCGCGATACACGGACGGCTCTGCTCAGCACCCATAACTTCCGACGGCTCGCCAGGGTGCGGATGCGGCTACTTCTCCTCAAGCAGGACGAGGTGACGGTACTGGCAGCGGCTCTGGACCGACTCGGCTGGGCCGAGGACCGCGAGATATTTCTCGGCTGCATGCGCCGTGCGGCGGGATGCCAACGCCGAGAGGCAGCAGGTCCTGCTCGCTCTAAAGTCTGCAATGGCAGAACACGGCGAGTTCTCGCATGTTCAAACCCCCAAAGGCTACTGTCTCTCGGAACGGCATTTTTACTCGCCAGGGTTCGGGAAGGGACAGAAGCTCCGTGAAGCAGTCCGCACAGCTTTTTGACAAGAGCCCCCTCGGGAGAAGACAAGGATTTCAGCAGTACCATGTCTATATTCTACGGTGGAGCCAAGCCCACCAGAGACCTGAACGCTTCAGAGGGGGAAGGGGGGGGCTGGCACGAATGTGATATTCCCTTGACCGTCAAAGAGATCTGTTATTTCCTTCTTGATACGGGGAATCCAAAGTACCACTGTGACTACGCCCAGAACATGGCTGATCATCACGGACCGGAAGACACAGCTTCTATGTGCAGCAGACTGGGATCAAAGCCCGAGTTACTTTCAAATGTTTCCAAATCCGGCCAACGGAGCGCTCTTACAACCGTAAACCGGGAGAAGGTACAGGGGGGGGATCCGGCCGTGTCGATGATAGGCTTGGCTCCCTGACTCAGGGGGGACCACAGGGATACTGAAGTTATGCAACCTCGCACCTAGTGTTTAAAGAGGGGCCAGAAGAGTGCCAACAGCGTCCGGTTATAGCGGTTGGAGGATCTACAAGTCAGGTGGAATCCAAGCTGTTGCGTAATCGCCTTCCCAACATTGTCGGCCGAGCTGGTGACACCTCTGCGTAATTCTTCCGGCCGGGTTCCTTTCCTTTCGATACGCGGGACCAGCATCCGAACGCAACTTTGGGTTGTATATATACGAAGCGCTCTTCTCCATTCGGGGGTGTAACGTGCTTGTCACTTGATACAATGCCGCATGACCCAAGCATCAAGCTTGAAGGCCCCCCCCTTAGAAAGGGTCCTCTCAGCAAAGATATCTTCCTATTGGTCTCCGCGCCGCGCTCTGTTGGGCGCCAAGGCGGCAAAATCGACTGCCACTCTCCCACCCCGCATGCTACCATGCGCTTGGCCGTTAGTCAGATCATCATCCGTGACTTGTTTAGACGCTGCCTGCCTTGGAGGGTGCGCACGTGGGCGACGGCCCGGGGGGGGGGTGGGCAAAGTCCCTGCATTCATCTCCATACCCTGGCTGTGACAAGTACCGTAGCACTCGATCGGGGTGGGTAACCATGGATGGAACGGTGTCATGCGAGGCGCGGCTGTTATGAATCTCTGCTCCTAGCCTGCTGCTACCCACCCTTCAGCAAAGTTTCATACCAGATTCGGTAGTCTGCTGTACACGCACCAACAGTGCCGTTGCACGACATCAGGTCTAACTTCATACGCACCGAAAGCCTTCATCCCTACACATTCCCATGAGAATTACGTATTTACTGCAGTTGTTGTGAGATGCATATGCTGCCAATGAGTGTCTGGATGCAACCTAGAAGCTATAACGACCGACAGAAGCACATTGAGGTTTGGGCCATGCCGTACCATTTCAGTGGCGAGTGGTAGAACAGAATTTGGGGTCTCAGAGATTCGTAAGAATCCGTCCATGCAGCAGAGCTCCCTTTCCCTCCCACCCCGTTATTCATAATCCAAGCTGTCGCATCGATGACTCAGATCTTCGGGCCTAGCTTCTCAGTATCTTCAATAGTGGTGTGCTGCGGCTCATCCGTATGGTGAATCTGTTTCTCAACGGCGGCCTTGGCCTTCGCGTTGAATTCCTCTGGCTCGAAAACTGTTTTACGTATTTCATCAGTTGCTGCCTTGATCCAAACCACATATCGAGATGAGGACACTTACGGAAAGTGAGTTCTTCCAGGGTTCGTCCGTACGTCTCGGGGTAGAAGCAGTACTGGAAGATGAACTCGAACGCAAGCCAGCCGGAGAAGATGGCGAGGTACCTCCAGCCGATGGCGTTCATGCCGATAGGATTGACGAAAGTGGAAAAGAACCCGCCGGCTTTGCCAAAGGTCTGCTGAATCCCGATGCCGCGACTTCGTACGGCATAGGGGAAGAGCTCGACCAGATAGGCTGAAAAATGTGCGTGTTAGCATAAATCCTGCACCCGAGTATGGGCTGTGACTAGGAAGGAGGCGGGTGGCTTACTATAAGTCAGAGCGTTGTTGCCGAGGTTGTAGCAAGGCGAATAGGCAAAATAGAAGAACAAAGCTGCAATTGAAGCTGGGTTGTTCTTTATCCCGGCCTTCTTTGCCACATCAAGGAAGTAGAAGCTAATCGTCAGGCAGGTGAACGACAGGCACATGGTGCTGGATGAGACCATGTATGTCGTACGACGCTTGAAGCGGGTGACGATCAGGGCCAGGGCCGTAGCATTTATGAATCCCCAGCAGGTGTTTGCCATATTTATACGGATCTTGACGTAGTTTTCGGTGAACCCCATCATTTCGTAGATGATGTTCTGGAAGTAGGAGAGAAGCGTGTTACCAGACAGCTGTGTAAAGAGGCCGATGAACATGCCGATGAATGATCGGCGGCGCATTCCAGAGGTGCTCCACATCTTGGACCAAGAGTCCTTGGATGCTTCCATCTCCAGTTTGATTGTTGCCTTGATCTGGGCCATCTCAGCCTGGACCAGCAACGAGTTTGCGTCACCCTCGGCATGGTATTTGGTGAGAATCGCAAAAGCCTCATCCTCCCTGTCTTTGCTGCATAGAAATCGAGGACTCTCCGGGAGCATACTGTGCGTCCATGGTCAGCATTGCGGTGGAATCACTTCTTATCTAGGATGGATTTCTCACAAGACGGTGCAAACCTGGATTATGGAAGGGCATATCTGCAACAAGGAGGGGAGCCTCCAGGCCCAGTCACCCTTCATATCGGTGGTTCCGAACGTGATGGCGGCAGCTACGATGGAGCCAACGAAGTAGGACGAGTTGAACAGAGAGGTCATGACAGCACGCTCCTTGGGATGGCTGAGTTCACCAATCAGAGAGGCGCCCGAGATGATGGCGAAGAGGACACCGGCTCCTAGGAGTATACGGGCGATGATGTACATGGCAACTAAAGTACTCGTCAGCAACATGGCGGCACATGGTCAAGATTGCATACCGTGCTGGGCGAATCCTTGGAGTAGGGCTCCCACCATCATGACTATGGATCCAGTCATGACACCCCATCGTCGGCCGTACTTCTGATTGAACCAAGGAGCGATGGGCACCGCCAGAATCGATCCGAGCTGGTAGACTGACGAGATCAAACCGAGCATGCTCGACTCAATGTTCGGTTTGCCATCCTTCATGTACCCATTACCGAAATCTTGTCTCGTCAGCGGCTTGCCATATTACTGCTTCGTCAGAGGGGTGCTCACAGATGTTGAAGTATGTCGAGAACTGCAGGGTGCCAATGAGAGTGGAGTCGAAGCCGGATGTAATCTCAACGCCCATGCAGCAGCAGAAGAGCCAAATGTACATGATTCGCAGGTTGGGCTTCTTGTACCAAGGCGTCTTGTCCTCGGCGAGCAAGCGCGTGACAACGGGGTCACCGGCATGACCGGTATTCGTGAGACCCATCTTGTAGTAGGTGGCGACGAGACTGCTGGGGCCCTGGGGCTGCAGGTGCGAAGCAGCAGACTTCGAGGTATATATCCGTAACTAGTGAACAGTTGCTTGACAATCAGCAAAGCCCGGAGTGAGCTCGATGGCGATGAGTTGGAGAGCTTGGCGGCAACAGGACGGGGCAAGAGGCCCCCATTAAGAACTCTGACGGCCGGCCACATTGTGCTGCCTCTACACCAACTGCCAAGGAGGCGCTTGCACACCATCGGTCCGCGTGCCCATTCTCTGGAAGACGAGCTCGAGCTGCAGCACTGTAGCGCTGCAGCACCGTATAAGGGGGAGCCGGGGTCAGGCCAATCGTGGGACGAGCTAGGGTTCGCTTAGATGAACGGTAGCTACAAACAGTCCGGTTACGACCTTAGCTTCTGCAGGGACAGGCTTGACAGTCAAAGGTTGGAGAGCTCGGAAGGTTGCAATGTTGCACGGCTAATGATTGCTGTCGGCGAACCCCAGAGCCAGGCTTAGGCTTCAGCCAACCCCCTCGCTGCTCGGTTCCGGGGACTCGCTCTGGGCCTCTGGCACTCTGCAGCCATGTCAGCACCAAATCCCAGTTGGGTGGTCGCAATTATCCGGGGTAGGGCCACACCGATAGCCGTGACAGGGGTGGCAGTGCGTGTGTGTGCGACGGTGTGCTGTGAAGTACACAGTAAGCAGGCCTCAGCCAAGGCTGGGGCCAAGGCAGGTCGAGGTGTAATTATTGGAGGTCAAGGCGGGGTATCGGTTGCCCAGCCCGTATGACCTGGACAGACGTCTGGGGCCCCAGCGGGGTTTCGGCTGCCCAGCCCGGGTAAAGCGATCGCTGGGGGAAAGCCCTGGGGTTGGGCCCTGGACCTGGGCGTGCCGTTGCCGACCTGACCAGCCCAGCACAAGAGTCGGCTGCTCCATGAGTCGGACCATGACCAAGGCGGCCTGCATGTTCCGAGATCAGTTTACCATTCATTCGTGGACACCAACAAAGTCGGTCCATGCTGCAATACCTCGTCGCTTTCCTCTACTCAGTTACGCAACTACACCTTTTCCACATTCGTTCACTTGTCTCGACGCCGTTGCCGAGTTCGAGCCGCAGTCAGTCGAAGGAATCATCCGGAAAGCATTCCCTACGCGTTCAATCCGAACTCCCACGGCCTCGATCTTGTAAAGTCTGTCGTTGGTCAGTTCCATTCGTGGTGCCTAAGACTTTTTCGAGAGCCAATGATACGAGCCGCTCCTTTTTCGACATTGAGAGACATTTAAAGTCATTACTTTAGTGTAATCATTAGCGCCATCTATAAATCAACGAGCACAGTTTATTAGTGGCTGGCTCTAGTGAAGCTTTGCTAGTGACGGCAAGGGACGAGGTGCTGGATAGTACTATCCCTACCGCCACTAGCATGTATACTCAATTGCATATGATCTATGACGACTCTTATATCAATACTAATCTAGAATGTATTTAATGGTAATGAAATATGCAGTGTAATGGTTTGCCTAGCTATCGTTTCAAGCTACGCTGAACTATTCCGGTAGGGATGTGTGTGCTACGTACTGTGTCTTCCTACCGCAGCGGCCAATGGTCACTGTGGTTACTACGAATACTGCCTCGATTTTATTGCCAAGATGCCCTTGATGTTGAGACCAACGTCGAGCAACTAACCAAATCCACGATACACAGAAGCCCATTGCACCAGGGAACACCTGACATCCCGAATTCCATTTCCGTTCTTGGGACCTGAGCAGCCTGCCGCCTTTAACGGGCGTCCACACAGAGCAGACCATAGGTTAGCAAAATATATGTTGGGCGGGATTGCAGGCGCAAAGACGTCTCCGCTCTCCAGTGAGTGACGCCCAAACTTAAACCTCAAGGCTGCCAGACTTTATTTGGTAAACAAGTACTTAAGTATCCGTAGACGCACAGAAGGCTTGAAATTCTTCACTTTCGTCTTCCGCATCCTCTTAAGCTCCTTCATCAGCATTTATTCCAGCACATGCACTCTCGGCAACTTCACATGCTTATCTAACAGCATTCCTCTCGACCTTGCATCAATAAAATCAGCCCTAATTCACCCTCCCGCGCAATCAACACGAAATGGAGCCCTGTTTGGAGTGTTGCTGCGAAGTCTCGGGTCGCCTTTGCTTCGAGGCTTTGATCATCACACTTAGATGGCTAGCCTTGCATAATAGAGAAGCAACTATCGACCGTGGCCGTCGATTGCAGAAGCTCCTTCGCGTACCCGAATTTCTCTGCGTATTCTCCGTCGAGGATCCCGGTATGCCAGACGCCGACCTTATGGAGAGTACTGCAATCATGGGCATGGTTTTCATCTGCACCTCTCCGATCCCTATACATTCGGCACTCACGAGACAATGGCCAACCACCCTTGGATTGTACGTCGGTATCGCATTGCCTGTCATCACCAGCATGCTGCTATGGTGCGACCTTCTGGCTTCGAAACGACGACGGCTGGAGCTGACAGCGATTGGCCAATATGTCGAGCCGCCATTGACCTGGTATGATTATACTAGTAACTGTGTATAATCGACGGTTCTCTGGGGTGAATTGCTAGATAGTCTCACAGGAAGGGCGTGCGGGATCCGGACAGATGAGGTGACAGTATTTTTGGTGTAGGCAGTAATCCAACACTATCTCTTACTATGTCCTCTGATATGTTCAGCTCAAGTAAACTGCTCTGCGGCTCATAGTACGTTTCCTAACTTCAGAAATCAATCATCAGCAACGGGTTTTTTCTTTTCTTCTTCTTTTCTTTTGGGAAGCTGTAATGGGTCTTTGATAGTTGGTCGCATGCCACAGATGATCTAATTCAAAATTGGCACAAAGTGTTTATCATTTGACTGTAATTGAATCAATGGAGTAGCATATTTGTATTTTAGCATCTTTCCAAGGAACCCTTCGTTAAGGTGACAGAAATCAACAAACACGGGGCCACTCAGCCGACTCGAGTACCTCTACTCAAACGAACAGCTCTGTCAGATTGGGAACCAAGACTGGTTTTACAACGATGGTTCTGAAACACCCTCAACTCGTTCGCACAGCATGATTACATTCGACAGTACGAGGCAGGATCAAGGTGAAGGCAACCTATATCCTTCACAGCTCTGACAAACCAAAGTCCTCAATGTAATCGCCGAGACAAATACTAAACTGGGCTTCAGGCTCTGATAGGAGGCGTGCAACGTTAGTACTCACTGAGTGGCATTTTATAAGAACTGCGGAAACAAAAGAAAGGCTTACCTGAACCGTCAACCCCAGTTGAAAGTTCGTACCAGAAGTGTTGGTGTCACCTTGTTCAAACATAAAACCCCCGCACCACAAACACACCATTTAGTACTTGCTATACTGTGTTTTTATAAACATCTTCGTATTCATTCCCATCTCTTCAAGTTTCTTGTCAACTTCAACCAACCGCCATCTACGCCTACCGCCATCCATACACACACCACAATCAAGAAATCCTCAAGACCATACCAAAACCTGAGATTCACTCGAGGAAAAGTGTTAAGGGGTCGTTTGATCAAGAGTCTCAAGGTTCGCTTTACACAATATCTCCTAGCAGAAGAGTACCAACCTTCCAGAGACCGGATATCCGCATAACCCCTCCCGCCAACACGGGTTCACTAAAGTTCAGTTATAACAGTCTATATTTAAACTTGTCCTGTGCCATTTCACTCCCTGCTCTAAACATGCGGAATTCAAGCAGTTGGGCAGTAGTTGTCCATGACGCTAACCATACCCCACCGGTACAAACAACGGATGAGTTAAGAGAGACTGGATATGCAGCCCCTAGACGCTAGATGGGCACCCCTTAAGGTCCTACCACCATCATAGTCATAGAAAGAATAAGTCCGAAATGATCGCCAAACTTTCCAGCATTAATTCAAGCATTAATGAATCACTATTCCCTAACAGTTCGGATACAGGCAGAGCTGGTGGCTCGTGCAACATCCAATATGCCGGCAGGGGCTGACAGCTGTATCACCGCATTCAGATTCATCCTCTTCGTCTTAAGCGTAGTTGACTGCACTGTCTTTGTATTTGGCTTGAATGTCTGCGGTAACATATCCCCAGATTGAGTATAATCACTCTTGTCGACCTCCCTTGCGGGGGTGCCAACATCGTTAACTATCCTGCTTTATCATCGCCCTCATTCTCAGCATCGCCTTGATCGTGGTACGAATAATGTCGCTAGGCTAACAAGCAGCGGTAACGGCAGAACTATAGACCTCGGTTGGAGTCAAATTTTGCCGCAAATAACTTGTATCGTAGTCATCCTCGCAGCTTATGTCACCCTCGGCATCACTGAGCTCAGTGCCAAGATTCTCACCGTACGGATGGGAGCAACTGCTTGCCTGGGCAGGCTTCGGAATCGCCATACTTCGAATATTGCGAGGGTGCAAAGGAGGAAAATCACCAATATGTCGGAAGTTGATCATGGCAAGGAACAGGAAAGGATAATAATTTAATATCCCATACCATGCGCCCCAGCCCCAGTCAAAGTCTTGCCTTGGGTGGCTGAATGACAACGTCCCATGCTCTGGAATGCCCCTGGATTCCGGATGGGACAGTAGGTAGAACGAGGCGGTGGCCCATTGATACCAGGGGATGAAGGAGCGGAGTTTTGACGACGCCCGAGTCTGATATTCGTCTCGGGGTAGGCTGATTATGATTTGACCCTTCGACTTCACCATGCTATACTGCAGTGTCCTCAGCACACAAAATTGGTCCTATTCTTGTCCAAGGCTTTCTGCCTGATCCGTGTTAGGCAATCGAGGTCGCGGAGCCTCTCCTACTTCCCAGATGGAGTATCGCTCTCGACCTGGATTGTCTCGATGCAAGTTGCTTGATTCGCAGGGTCCATGTCCTACTTACTCGTTCGAACCCGGTAGGCGCGGGCTTTCTTGCGATGGGTATCTGCCCCCAATTCCATCAGCCGAGTGGTCTTCTAACGTGTGTGCATTGGCTGTTCTCGCCTGCCGTGTGGATATCGACATCCCACCCTTCGGCGGTTTCGCCGCCATACTCGGTGACAGCTAATCATAATCGTTCATCGATCAAGCCAGGGCGCGTTTTTCCCTCCGATTATCTTGCCTCGAGACGTGACTGAACCGGGACGGTCAAGTTTGATGACAATATCCTAATTCCATGCTTTCACCTTGTCAAAAGCTCGTTGGAGTTATGTCTGATGCCGTAAATGACATTGGCACCAATTGCCGCGGGCTGGTTTAAACGTGTACGATAATACAAGACATCAGGACAATGAGTGGGTGGCCGTTTGTGGCCGATGTATTGATGCTGAGGCGTCTGGAAAACCAGTCCATCAAGACCATCCTCCGCTGCAACGGCAAAAGGCCATGCTCAAATCAAGATGGCAGGTATGCCAATTCCCAACGACTGATGACATGAGTGAAATCATCATGTTCTTATCCAAGACCCCAGAAGAATCACTGTGTCTCTTTTCATTGCGTCATTCCAAGTGATCTTTCACTTGGCGTGGTATTAGTACAGTGTCTATGGTGCAACCGTGAAACCAGTGAAGCTTCCATACGCTTATCTGTCCTCGGCGTTCTCGTCCTTGGCCAGATCCTGCTCCTTCAACAAGGTCGTGATCTCGTCCCCACTCCACAACCGGTGGTAGATCTTGCCGTCCTCTGTTTGACCTACCGTGGCGAACTCGACTAGAATCATCATATCAGCATTTCGTCTGGATAGAAAGCAGTTGGCACAACGTACTCTTCTCACTGCTCAATTTAGTAGAGTCCATCGTCTTGCTCAGCACCTTGACAGCCATGGCGCAAGCCTCCTTCAGCGTACAATCCTCCTTGTAGTCCTGCTTCAATAAGCTGGAGGCGCTCGCATTGTTAGCACCTGCACTAGTTGCTTTCCAGCCACCGTAGTTGCCCGAAGGATTGCTGAGGTACAGCTGGAATTGGCGCAGGGGGTCCCAGCCGGCGTAGATGAAAGAGACGCCAAACGGTCGCAGACCACCGTGTTGTGTGTAGCCCTGCTTCAGATCGCAGAGTCTTCGCACGAGCTGCTCGCAAGGAATATCTTCGTTATAGGTGAGGAGGTAGCGTTGGGCGGCCTGGCGGGCGTAGTTGATGAGGATGTTGGCATCGGCGTTCATGCCTGCAACGGCGCAAATCATATTGCTAGGCTGTGTTAGCATTCCATCGCTGCAGGCGACAAGAGGAGAACGCGGTGGTGACGTACTCGTTCAGGATGTACAGCTTCTCTGCCGATGTGTCTTGCTCCAACAACTTTGACGTGACCTTGCGCTCTGCAGCTAGGACAATGCCATCCTTGGCCAGAATGCCGATAGCGGTACCGGCGTGGGAGATGGCCTCGAGGGCATACTCGACTTGGTAAAGACGGCCTTCGGGGGAGAAGATGGTGGTCTGGGAATCATTGGGTTAGTGATTGCTCGCAGGGCGTTGGCAGCTCGGAAGCTTCCATAGCTTGGGACAGCTTACTCGGGAATCGTAACGGCGAGACATGGCGGGCAGATCAAGGACTTCGACTCTTTATGGGTGTGTTGGAGAGAATCTTTGATCCGAAGCTAGGAATTGCTTCGATGGTCGCCGTTATCGTTGTCGGGGGGGATTGTGGTGGATGATGTTAGGTCTGTAGAAAGGCTGAGACGTCAAGGCAGGCCCGGCCAACGACCGTAGTTGCCAGAGCTCGAGCTAGGCAAGAGCCCAGACGCGTAGCTGCAGAGGAAGAGAAGTGGCAGACCAATCATACCAGCCACACTTTAGCCCACGTGATTCAGACTCGGGACATCCTGTGGCTGAAGCTTACGTGATCACGTCAGAGGTGGCCAGAGCTCCCCAGTTTCGGCTTCATCGGGTCGTCGCAAGCTCTCCCAACTCCCTCTCGTTCGCCTCTTGCCTCTTGCTGGAAAACGATGAGATTTCCCGGTCATTGGCCACGAGCCGACCTCCACTTTCTCATCACCTCCACCTTTTCCCACATCAACACCCACTCTTCTACCGTTACGACCATCGCGCGACCGCTTCTTTCCGGCAGAGTTTAAGAGAAGCAACTTGCACTCTTCACCCCCTCACTTCCCTTCCGTTGCGCGTCCCGTGAACTGTTTTCTCGCGACTTGCCTCCCTTTGCGACAGTATCCATCCACGCGGCCACCACCCCTCCCCCCGGCCAAGGAGGGACGCGATCGCACAACACCTGCCTCTAGTCGCCTTACGCACCATCGCGTCGCGACAATCTCTTCTCTGTCGCTGCCCACAGTCGTGCAACTTGATTGCCACCCGTGCTGTCGCCGCGACTTGCGCAGTTCACACAGGCAGAGATCACTGAAGGGCCATTGGGGTGACACTGGAGGCACACAAGAGGCCACTTTACACCTCGGAACGGAGCCATCTTTGCTTTGTTACCTCTTCTCCAAGCATAGTTGAATTTGTTGCGTAGACCTCATGATTGTCTGAAGAGTGACGTCCGCCTTTTTCTCTCTGGGCCAAACTGCCCGTAGTAAATACAAACCACACAAGCACCAACACCCAAACATCGACACTGTACACCGATCGCCGGCTTCTCACATCACCGGGACTATATCAGATCCTTACACAGTCGCGTAGAGCCACACGCTGGCACCTCACGTCTGCGACAGATCGCCCAACATGTCTGGTAAGCGCACCACCCGCAGCAGCACCGGCACAGCCGGACGTACAGATACAGGTACAGGCGCGGCACACGCGCCGTCACCAATACCAGCACCATCGGCGGCGCCTTCATCCCAGAAGACGGCGAAGATGGCAACTGGGAGCGCCAAAACACGCCGCACGTCCGCGCGAGCACCCCAGACACCAGAGAGTAACAGCTTCACAAGATCACCCAGTCTAACATCAACAGCAGCAGAACAGGAACCGCGACGCTCCGTGCGCGCTACCAAGGGCCAACATACCAAAGCTTTCGAGGCCCTCGAAAACGGACCCCAACCCGCGAAGCGCAAACAGGCCAACGCGAAGAAGGGCAAGAAGGCCGCCGAGAAGGAGGAAGAGGACGAGGAGATCATCCGCTGCATCTGCGGTGCCACGTCACAAGATAACGACGACCCAAACGAGCCGTGGATCGCCTGCGAGAAATGCGGCGCATGGCAGCACAACGTCTGTATGGGCATGAGCATCTTCGACGACGAATTGCCAAAGGAGTACTTCTGCGAGCAATGCAAACCCGAGGACCACAAGGAGCTGCTAGAGGGCACAGCCAAGGGCGAGGAGCCATGGATCACGCGCCGCCAGAAGCACGAAGACGACAACAAGAAAAAGAAGGGCAAGAAGGGGAAGGGGAAGCGTGTGAGCGATGGCAAAGACAATAGATCATCGCCAGCCGCCTCCAACCCCAAAGCCAAACCCTCCCCCACGCCCGAGGTCAAGAAAGAGGAACAGCAGATTCAAGACGCATCGGCAAAAACCAAACGCAAGTCACGCGACCACTCGCAGGGCCCTCAGAGCAAGCTCAGGAAAATCTCCGACTCTCAGCCCGCACCTGCGTCAGCAACCCCATCCGTGTCTGCGCCAGCACCCGCACCCCTACCGCTACCGCTACCCGTATCCGTACCCGCACCCGCGCCTGTGCCTGCACCTGCGCCTGCACCTGCGCCTGCAACTGCGCCTGTAACTATGCCTGTAACTGTGCCTGCACCCGCACCCGCACCCGCACCAGCCCAGTTGCCCGCTCTGCCCAAATACGAACCCCCTGCCGAGCTGGCGGATAGCATCGACAAGTTGGAGCCGGCAAGGAAGAAGGTGGCCCAGGGGCTGCAAAGGTCGCTCGAGGCTGCGCTCGACGCGGCTGTCAAGGAGCGGCTGTTCAGCATCCCCAAAGATGTCACCAAAAAGGCCCTGACGGAGCGTCATGCTCTCGAGATCGAACACGCTGTCCAAGATGCCCATGCGCAACAACAGGCGTCTGCGCAGTACCGTACTTTGATCTTCAATCTCAAGAAGAACGTCCCGCTGGCTGTCCGCGTACTGAAACGCACCCTCACGCCTCCGGTCCTGGCTGCCATGTCTAGCAACGAGATGGCCACCGAGGAACTGCAGCGAGAGACTGCCGAGATGATGGCCAAAGCTGACAAGCAGTCAACGTTGATTGCAGATGACGGCCCGCGCATGAGGCGCACTCACAAGGGCGAGGAGATGGTTGAGAATGACAGCTCTGCGACGACAAACGAAGAGGCCCCGTCCATCCTTCGCCGGCAGAGTGTCAGAGACGCCAACGCCGCCGCTGATGCAGCTGGAAAGACTGCCAATGCGGCAGGGAATGCAGGTGGCGGCCCTCTACGGGTTAACACACAGGCGGCGGAACCATCGCCGCGGCAGGGTGACTTTGATATTAACAAAGTATTTTCGACCGTGCGATCTCCGTCCGCCTCCCACCAACGTCGCCCCTCCGCACCAGTACCTGCAGCTGGTCGTGTCATAGATGCCGACGTGGACCGCATGCTGGAGGATGATGGCAATGACTCTCCGCCGTACTCGCCCACCGAAAACCTTGACCCGGAGGTCGTGTGGCAGGGAGAACTGTCAATGAACACCATCGCTAACCACGTTCGTATCGTGGCCAAATATGTTGGCGGCGCTGATCTCAGCAAGCAGAGTGGCATCCCCTGGAGAGACCTGATCCCGAGTGTCCTAACTGTGGCCGGCCGCATCCCCGAGGACAAAGCGGTGCCGTACCTTTGCGGTCTGAGATATAACAATCAGATCGACTTGGTCATCACCAGCCTGTCGCTCCCGGAGAACAGCACCGACAAGGCCAAGAAAGAGTTCCAGGCCGTCATCCACTACTTCGCTTCGAAGCAGCGATATGGTGTTGTGGGCGAGAGGAAGCTCGGCAACGTGAGAGATACTTACCTTGTCCCCATTCGCCCGGGAGATGGTCCTCTGCCAGAACCCATCCAGAACATTGAGGGACATCTCATTCCCCAGACGCGGACTGAGCCTATGCTGCTGTTAGTCTTTGTCTATAGAGATGAGAAGTTGCAGCCCCATATTGCAGATCCTGCCCCTGCACCGGTGCAGCAGGCCACTCCCCTGGCGAACACAGTGCATACACCGGTGCCAGATCGCAAACAGCCCTTGGGTGCACCCACCTGGTCGCCCGCGACACCTCAAGGCCAATTCCCTAGCCAAGGGTTTCCGCCTCATCAAAGCCATAGCCCCATCCCTCCGCCAGTCATTCCAGGACAGCCTGTTACGTCAATGCATCACCGTGGCCCGCCCCATCCTCAGATGCAACCTCCAGCCCCATCTCAGGTGCACCCCCAGGCTCAATCCCAAGGACACGCCCAAGGTCAACCTCCAGGCCAAGCTCAGGTGCACTCGCAAGGTCAACATCAAGCGCACCCGCAAGGTCAACATCAAGCGCACCCGCAAGGTCAACATCAAGCGCACCCGCAAGGCCAACATCAAGCGCACCGGCCAAGCCAACCTCAAGCGCACCCACAGGGCCAACCTCTACAACTTCCCCAGGGCCAACGTCTGCCACCCCCTGGTCCCCCAATGCGACAGCTTCGCCCCCCGAGACCGAGGCCACTAGAAGGGCACAGGCTGAAGGCGAAGTCAAGGCACGGCATGTTCTCGGGCCGCTCTTCGACAGCCCGACAGTCACATTCCTACTGCCCCACGCAGCGCGAATGCACGAAGGCGAATGGAGCGCCGTAAAGCGCTGCCTCGAACGGGATCCGACAGCACGTCTCGACCTTCCCCTTCTGAGCAAGCTGCTTACGGAGGAAGGCAACAACGCGCGACAGAATGGTCAAGCTCAGCAGCCACCACAGCGTCCACCTGGCACCTCGGCATCACCCGGTGTTGTTCAGACCACGCTGGCTGCCGCTGCCGCCAATCTCCCCCCGGACCCCCGCCTACTCAACCCAAGGCATTGTCTTGAGATTTGGGCACCCACTTCCGATTTGCATTGCCATTCTGACACATGGCCCTTGTGTTTATCAGTCATTCCGAGTTGCACTTCGAGATTGTCAGATGATTGTTCTCTTTTCGAAGTACATATTGACCTGACCAAGCGGTGCGGTTGTACGACTCGGCGTGACACTTTGTCGTCAAAGCTAGTCATCTTGGTCGATCGAGATATGGGATGCATAGCATTCTACAGCGATGCGCATGGCTGTTACTGGGTCAGTCGAACATGGCCTCCTGTATGTGCTGACATACTTAAACGGCATCGAATACTATTGTTCGACGTGGATTTGGTAATCACTGTTGTCGGATGCTACGATAGCAATAGAAGCAGTAATCAAATCCGTGTATCCGTACCGGACACCTGTTTTATGTCGCTTGGCGATCGAGTTGTTGCGATGATGGGTGATTGGCTCGTTGGTGGTGACGACCAGGTCTTCATCGAACATTGCACCAACGGCTTTCCATGGTGCACCACTACCTCTGTCTGATTACGGTTAACAAAACCACTGAAATGAAGACGTAGGCCCATCTCAGTGCTTATTGTATGGGTCATTCCTCCACTTTTATGTGGCTACCTCATCTTTCTGTGTATATTTCATGTCTATGTGTTACTTTATGTCACTATGCCTGCCTACGCCATGTTTCTGCATCAACATGTGTGGCAAGGTGTGGGTACTTGGTACTGCATCGCAGAGCTGCGCAAGTGAGGCGGAAACGACCAAGCGGCGTAGGAAGCCAGTCCTGTTACAGCTTCTGCATCTCGAGGCCAGATATCTTTGCTGTTGAGGTGAAATATCTCAAACGATAGTTGACCCTCGACCTCTTCCAGGAAACTGATCACGTTCTTCAGTCTCTTGATCTTGGTATGGCGCAGTCTTGTCCGGACCAAAGATAGCTGGCATTGGCTTCTGTACATTGTAGATATCCCTGCTTCATTACACAGTTTCTGCCCGTGGCCTGTTTCTACAAACCAGGTGTATAAGAAACTCCAGTCGAAACTTTGGCGGTTACGGGGCGAATAAATTTCCGTTGAAGAACCTTGATGGCAACACCAAGAAATTGCATGTCTCATTTTCATGCAAAGGGCCATCCATGTACTTGTAGTAACACCCAGCTCCAACGGCAGTCAGGCTTCTGACAAGCACGTTTTTGAGTGGCAATAACCTAAGCCGCGGTCTTGTGCGATTGACTATAATGGTACATGACACAGCTGCCCTGAAGGGTTCTTCGGGGACCATGTCCTCCACACAACTCTTACCTAATGTATTATCTACATTGTCCACGTCGTTAACCCTTTACTGTGCCCTCTCGACAGTAACTGGTTCACCCACAGGTCAGCATGGCCGGAGGGGTCCTTGAATTTGGCCTTGGGGAAATCAGATACACCTGTCGCAACAAACCGACCTGTCATGAGCTGGGTTTGGTCTGCTCCGACCTCTTCTTCCACTGAACAAACCCATGGAAATATGGCACGACATCGCACCAGATTCGCCGTGTTGGTAACCTTCTTGGTTATATTTTCAGTGGCATCATGGTGGGCGCGGCCCCTGTCTGGGGAGGTACAGGCGTCACGAAGCCCCTTTGGAATACAAGACGGCATGAAGTCGACTGAAGTGCACTGTCACTTCCATGCAGGCGTCGAGTAAGTCATCATTTTGCTTCTGTTCGCGGCGTGTCTACTGCTATTTCGCTCGGTGCTGTCACTAACTCGTTCAACTAGACATTGCATCGATGAGGACACAAATCACCACCACCCCCCAGCTGCGAACGAGTCGAGCGCGAGTACAACATCCCCCTGCGATGGGTCTTCGTCTTGGTCGTCTTGGTCACCAGCGCCATTGGTAAGCCCCTCGGAGTCGTTCTGTTGGGCTACGCTGACCGACTATAGGAGTCTACTCTCCTATTCTACTATTGAGCTGCCTTCCGCCGGAGTCAAGCTCGGTGCTGATAATCCTCAGACAGTTCGGGACCGGAGTTGTCATCTCCACGGCGTTTGTTCATGTAAGCCCCTTATCTAGGATTTCTCACCCCTCATGACTAATAGGCAAAGCTTATGACGCACGCCAGCCTGATGTTCGCTAGCGAATGTCTTGGGGGTGCGGTCTTCGAGGGAACCAGCGGTGTTATTCTGCTGGCGGGCATTTTCGCGTCTTTCCTTGTCGAGTTTGCTGCCCAGGAGTTCATTGTGCAAAAGCCGGAAGCATCGAGTGATACGCCGAGAGAGAGACGTTCGAAAGACGCGGGTGCATCGAGCAAACTGGTGGTTTTGATGGTCCTGGAAGCCGGCATATTATGCCACTCTTTGCGTAAGTTGTCTCACCTACCTTGTGGATAAAGACCAATTGCACTGACACGATGTAGTTGTGGGACTTACATTGGTCGTTTCCGGAGACAGCGTCTTCGTGACGCTGGCCATTGTCATCACCTTCCACCAGATGTTTGAGGGCATCGCACTGGGAAGCCGCATCGCGGCTCTGGGGAGCGAAGCCACCCGTTCAATGACAGCCGAGGACACGCGCGGTGCATGCCACGGCCACTACGGCGCTCTCGTTCAGCCGGCAGATCTCCTACCAAAGACAACACGGGAGAAGGCAGGCGGTATTTCCGTGGCCCAGAAGCTGGCCCTTGCGTCTGGCTTTGTTCTCGTGACACCCGCGGGCATGGCGCTTGGCATCGCGATGCTACAGAGGTTCAACGGCAACGATCCGGCCACCATTATCGCCATCGGCACGCTCGATGCCTTCTCGGCTGGCATCCTCGTCTGGTTCGGTCTCGTGGAGATGTGGGCTCGAGACTGGTTGGTGGGCGGCGAGATGGCGGGCCAGACAAGACCGATCAAGGTCATGGGAATAGGGGGTTTGCTCGGCGGATTGGCGCTGATGAGCCTCCTGGGCAAGTGGGCATGACAAATGGAAAGCAGAAAAGCGTTGATATCCGATAGTTTAGTTTTCATCTATTGAAATCTAATAAGGAACCTTGGCAATGACATCAAGAAGACAGCTGCGCCGCGCTTCAGCCCCCAACACAACAGCTAAGATCGACCCCAAATGCATTGATTGCATCAGGCAGCGGATAATCCGAAGCCGTCCTCGTCGGGCAGGCGACTGGGTGGTTACCAACTTACCATGCTGTACTATCTCTAGTTGGGGTTCAACGCGGGTAGACTTGAAGTCCCCCGCACTCCATGTTCGAGCCTTTGAGAATCGAGGTTTGTTTTGCGGCTTGCCCTGTCATCTACCAAGCAAGGGATGAAGGCATCATATCCTCCTCTTCTCCCCACCACCCACTGAACACCTCCATCTGCACACACTCACAGCGAGTCAAACCGAGGCCTTTATCCACTCTCTCACTGCAGTTAGTCGTGAGCTGTGAATCGTGATAATGTGATTGTCACGATACAAGCCAACATCATACGGTACATGCAAACATCAGCACGAGGTGGTGCCGGGTTCTGCACTGCCACCATGGAGACCCGCGCACAGAAGTGCAGGCATCAGGAAGACCACGCCAGCGGCAAAGAACCAAGTGACAAGTCAACAGAGGACACCGAACCACCCTCGGAACACGACGCGCAGAAACTCAAACGAGATGAAGAAAAGCGCAGAAGCGATGAGGAGAAACGCCAATGGGATGCATACGAAGTCAAACGAGACGAGACCATCAGACTCATACGGGAAGAGGAGGAACGCAGGATTGGAGCCTCCTATGCTGATCTTTCCCCCCTTCCTCCTCCGATGCCGCCGCCCGGCTACTTGGTTCGAGGACAAGAGAAGCCGGCCTACAGCCACGACGATGCGTCGCAGGACCTTTACGCGGCTCGCGCAGCTGGCAATCTGAGCGAAGCCCGCCACCACGTCGGAAGCTCACAGCCGCCTCACGCCGACCTCCAGTACGGCCTGGAGAAGGCGGCGCACGCTTTCCAGGTCGAAGTCGTGCGTTTCCTGATGCATGAGAAAGGCACCAAGCTGCACACACGAGTCTTCCAACCGCACTCCCAGACAGTGCAAACTATGCTCGACAGTCTCGGTAGCGAGCATGCCAGAAGGCAGCATCAACAGTTGAGAGAAGACGGCTTCATGACCAAGACCGAATGCGATAACGCAGCGCAGAACATCCTCGAGAGCGACAGTCCCAAGCTGCACGAGCTTTTGCAGGTCTTCCTCGATCACGGCTGGCATCCCAACCAGATCCTAGGACTGCCGCAGGAGGTAGCGCTCCATCATTCAAGATGCAAACGCGACCTAGACATATTGACGCTTCTCCTTGAACATGGCGCCGATCCAACCATCTCCCTTACGAGGGTGTTATCTATAAACTTCTTTTACAACCGACACGAAGCACCCGTGCAGCGCAAGTCCGGCGATGTTCTCGAGATGGCCGCTCAAGGTGGATCAACCGATGCAGTCGATCTTTTGCTGGCCCACGGAGCAAAACTCGAGTACGGAAGTGCGCTGCATCGTTTGGTTAAATACAATCCCCAGCCAGGTATACCAGATGACTCGGCGCGATTCAAGATGGAAAACCACCTTGTGGAACTCGGAGAAGACATAGATGGGCTAAAAAAACATAAAGGATGCCACCAGAAACTGCAGTCTTATGCCCGTGAGCAGAGGTGCAGACTTTCTAGCAACGCCCCTGTCTCACGCGGCGGGATATCTCGACTGGGCATTCGCCGAGTGGTTATTGGTGAAGGGCGCCGACCCCGAAGCTTGTGACCGCCGTGCGTTTAGTGACATGGATTCCCAGCACTATGGTCAGATAATGGAAACAGTACAAGTTGGAAGAAGCAAAAAGAAAGTCTTTCCGAAACGGCAAGAACGTCTGTTTGAATTAATCGAGAAGGCCAAGAAAAAGAGGGAGAGTAAATAGTAGGTTTACAGCGGGATACTACCATACTGGCCTAGATACTGCGTGGAGGATTTCCAATCTATAGGCATCGCCATGACACCCGTGGTGTAAAGTGTAAACTGCACCGTGACCCGTCCAACACCTTCACCTCTCGCACCTCCCTACTAGCTAGTCAACCTCCTTCCTTCCATTCGTTGAGTAGTAGTGAATTAATTACGTTATCTACACCCTCTTTAGACCCACGTTACACGTAATACCGTACGGTCTAGACTCTAATCAAGGTAATACCAAAACTAATCAGTAGTCAACTACACTACTTACACTACTACCTATTTTTCTTTTTTCTGCTACTGAAAAATAGAAAGCTCACTCACTTCACCCATGCCCACTGCCTCTACGATGAAAACAACAGGATAGCAACGTTCATGTCTCGGCGACATCGCGTTTCGCATATGTCCCACCAGCATCTTCCAAAGCCTTGGTCACGGCGTCCACCCTTCCACAGAGATCTTGGTACTCGGGCAGGGAGAAGGCTTTGTCCCGGAGAAGCAGGCTATGGATAGCCCGTCCAATTGCAGACAACAATTGCTCGTTAAATTTGTCGTTCGCCTTACGGTTCTCCAGGTCTTGCCAAAGCCGCACTGTTATTTCCACCGAATTTGGTCGAGAAGGAGGCGTACCAGTACCCAGTACGGTGCCTCCAGCACAGGAGGCCAAAGGCCGAGACCGCCGTCAGTCATATCCATGGGACAGTGACGCACCAGGGCGACGAGTGGTAAAAGGACGCAGCTTTGTTGCAGGCCAGGGTTCCATGGCTGTTACTAGAGTTAATTCATACAAAGAATGCAGCTTGGGAAATCATACGCAGAGTCAAGATAGGTCGTTTGCAATCTCCCTGGATTTGATTATGGTGGCCATTTCTCTGGCACTGAACCGACGACCACGACGTGCGACAAACTCATCTTGGCTTCGCGTCTTCCCAAGCAAACGGGGCGAAAGCTTGAATGTAACACCCTGCAAACCAGTATCCGTAATTTACGGAAATACCAGCTTCTCAAGTCTCGCCGCCTCCCTCCTCCTTCACATCGTTTCAGCCGAGATTTCTCCCTTGGAACCGCTGGCAGAGTCAATCTTGCCGTCAGTGGCAACATCGGCCATCTCTTTTCAACTCTGCTCCCGTCCAGTATTATCTCTCTGAGCGGCCATGTCTCTCTACAACACGGCCATTTGACTCTTGAAGATATCCTGCTGGTCCAGGCTCTGGTCCGACATGGAGTAGTCGAAAATGAGTTTCATCATTTTGCGGCACGGATCCGAGGAATCGCCGCCACTGCCGCCAATGCCACCACTACCTACCATCTTACGCGTGTCGTCGTTGGGGAAGATGCTCTGAATGATTTCCTGATAAGTGTGCTTAGTCTTGGCCTCCTGTTCCGCGCTGGGAGACTTCTTAGACGGATTGGATCTCAGGGCTCGAGTTCTCTCCTCCTTGGCCAATCTATCTTCCTGACTGCGTGCGGCAGCACGCCTTATAACGGTAGCAGCAGCATGCATAGCCCACCAGTACTCCCAGTCGTACTCCGTCATGTAGTGGGCATCCGAAGCCTCCATATGTTCCAGATCCCTGATATCAGGAGCATCGACAGTCCCACTCCCTGTCATGCGAGTCAAGTAGCTGAGATCAGGAACATCGGGAGCCTTTGTGTGAGTCATTCTAGTCGATGCTGTCTTTGGTCAGTTTATCTGGGGGTTGATGCTGCCACTGACTCCGCCTAGGACAGAAGCGGTGATGAAAAGTTGCTCACCTGGATCAAAAGACCGAAAAGGCCCCCTCCTACAACTGAGATTCTCGAAAGTGGGATTGGATTTGGGGGTGCTATCGGATGCTGGATGTGTAGCCGTGGGAGTGGTGTTGGCGCTGACTTGCGAACCCTGCGGCTGTGAGGCTTCCGAGGCTTCTTTCGGAGTGATTCTCACCATTGTCGAGGTAGAAATATCCTGAATGGACACTCGAGGAGTTCTGATGAATGTGAATGACGTGAAAGATGAAGTGGATGATAGGGACAGGTTGAAAGTATTTAGCCAGGTGGTGACTAAAGGTGGAAATGCAGTGACAAAGATTATGAAATATTTAATTGAGCAGCAAGACAAGAGCGACTGCCTAGTTTACTCAATTTCATGGTTGCCCCGTCATCCGTGATAGTGTTGGCAGTGGAATAACGTGACATCCGTCACCAGCCGCATTCTGATTACTCTAGTCTATAATGGCCTAACCAGTAATGCAAAAACAATTCTACCATGAACGGCCGCACATCAAGCCCGTAGCATAAACAGCAAGACGTGTCTACATCAATTCCTCCATGTTCTTTTGATTGCATATCAGATTCCAGCGCCCTTGTTCTGGTACAGACTCGGGCTATATGTGATTTTCTCATTGAATTATGGCACATGGGATACGTGACGGTGCACATTCATTTAGATGCAACCCCTCCACTGTGCCATTGAATCGTGATCGGAAGCGCTTGAGTTGCAATTTGCAAGACACGCACCGATGTGCTTAACCCACCCAAGACTTGAAGGTCCTGATGTTGTCAGTGACTCAGTGGTTACTATGTAAGTGGCCGGCCAACTCAGTGACCAGTCTCCTGTCTCCTGTCTACAAAGTTTGAAGTTGCAGGATGCAACTTGCAAATGTTATGTGGCAATAGAAAGCGCATATAGTGGCATAAAGTGCAATGATCTATGAAGAATAGTATCTAGTCAAATGAAGTGTTAAGTACAAAGGAGACTAGTAGATCCTGTCAGGTGCGCCCTTATCAAATTATCCTGTGCCACGGTGCCACGGTGACACGGTGACACCGTCCACGCCTCAGCTACAAGGACGCATCTACCCGTCTCCTTTGTACTTAACAGTCCATTTGAGTAGATACTATTCTTAATAGATCATCGCACCATATGGCGTATGCCACCATATACGCCACTGTCGCGATGTGACGGCGTTTCCAATTCCCTGCGAGTAGTTGGTCGAGTGAGCCAGTCGCTGAGCGGATCTCCTTCCCAGCTCTCCTGGTCTGTCGTCGGCTAGTAGTTGTTCCGTGACCGGCTCTTGTCTTGCTCAACTAGCGGCAACGCTAAAATGAGGCCCTTGCAGCTCGCCTATCCCTGTCCCACTCAAGTTACCCCCCAATCATTTCATGAGCAAGACAACAGTAAAGCTTGCGCTAGAAATTCTAGGGGACTTTCCAGTGGAGGAAGCCGAAAGTCAACATTCAAAGCGTCGGGCCACATTGGAGCAACACTTTTTTGTTTACCACGAACATAACCACCACACCACACGCCCAGACAAGATGAGTCTTCAGGTCTCCATGCACCAGAAGGCCAACGGTACCCACAAAGACACCAAGGCTGTCATCCTAGTGAGTCCCGCTCCATCATCTCGTCACGTCGTCACCTCATCATCGCCGCACGTCTCCGTCTCCCACCTCCCACCTCCCACCTCCCGCCAACTCGTGGTTGCCCCACTACCACGAGATGGACAAGCTTCCCTCATGTTATGCTCGATCATGGCTGACACAACGGTCCCCTTTCTTAGGTTGGAGGACCCTCTCGTGGCACTCGCTTTCGACCTTTGTCGCTTGATCTTCCCAAGGTTAGCAAATACCCTGCTGCTGTTGTCGCGCAACCCCCCTTCGTCTAACCTTCGCCCCAATCGCAGCCCCTCTTCGATGTCGCTGGCCACCCCATCATCTGGCACTGCCTCACGGCCGTCGCCAAGGTGCCCTCGATCCAGGAGGTCGTCATGATCGGCTACTACGATGAGTCCGTCTTTCGCGACTTCATCAAGGACGCCGCTCACGAGTTCCCCAACCTGCCCATCAAGTACCTGCGCGAGTACGAGGCCCTGGGTACTGCCGGCGGTCTATACCATTTCCGCGATGCGCTCCTCAAGGGTCGCCCCGAGCGCCTGTTCGTCCTCAACTCGGATGTCTGCTGTTCGTTCCCGCTCAACGAGATGGCCAAGCTGTTTGACGACCGCGACGCCGAGGCCGTGATTCTTGGTACCCGAGTTAGCGAGGAGGCTGCTACCAACTTCGGATGCATTGTTAGCGACGCCCACTCGCGCCGCGTGCTGCACTACGTCGAGAAGCCCGAGAGTCACATCTCCAATCTCATCAACTGTGGCGTCTATCTCTTCAGCGTCGACGCCATCTTTCCTAGCATCAAGACGGCCATCAAGCGCCGCACCGACCGACCCCGTCTCCTCTCATACCCTTCGTCCGAAAACCTCGAGTCCAGCTTCATGGCCGACGACGATGACGACAAGAAGAAGGAGGTGCTCCGCCTTGAACAGGACATCCTTGGTGACCTCGCCGACAGCAAGCAGTTCTTCGTCTACGAGACAAAGGACTTCTGGCGCCAGATCAAGACGGCTGGTTCTGCCGTCCCCGCCAATGCCCTGTACCTGCAACAGGCTCTCCAGTCCGGCTCCGAGGAGCTGGCCAAGCCCTCCGCCAACATTATCGCCCCCGTCTTCATCCATCCGACCGCCACCGTCGACCCGACCGCCAAGTTGGGTCCCAACGTCTCGATTGGTCCCCGTGCCGTGATCGGTGCCGGTGCCCGTGTCAAGGAGTCCATTGTCCTCGAGGACAGCCAGATCAAGCATGACGCCTGCGTGCTGTACTCCATCGTCGGCTGGAACAGCACGGTCGGTGCTTGGGCCCGCATTGAGGGTACGCCTACGCCCGTCACCTCGCACACGACCAGCATCATCAAGAACGGCGTCAAGGTCCAGAGCATCACCATCTTGGGCAAGGAGACCAAGGTCAACGATGAGATCCGCGTGCAGAACTGCATCTGCCTGCCGTTCAAGGAGTTGAAGCGAGTAAGTCGACAGCCAACGCCCTTGTCTTGCCGTGGTGTGCTAACCCGTCATCAGGATGTTTCGAACGAGGTGATTATGTGAGATGTGCGACATTTGCGAGCGTTGATGATTCGGCCGAATGGCTGCCCGGTTGTGCCTGATTCTGGCAAGGCTGTCATGAACTGGCTGCCCTTTCCGTGCGCTGTCACAATGTGGCAGACCCCAGTGTGATGAAAACGAGTAGTCTGGCGTACTCGACTGCAAATATACAGAATATCATAATGCCATTTGACGATTCAGCTAATGCGCCAGTGCGACTTTCTTTTCGCCGATCAACGCGCTCGCATGGAGCGGCGGATTGATTGCTGCTTGACCAGTCCACGTCGATAACGAGCTGCGGAGTTGAGCTCAGTCTAGAGATCTTGATGGGCCATCGTTTCTGCCATGTCCGCTGCTAGCAGTCACGGAGTGATATAGGCTCGTACGGGTACGTTGTAGCCAATGTCACCAACGCAGTGCCAGACAAGTCACAGCTCCATACGAACGGTGGACGAGGGAATCAAGCCGACCGAACCGTTGAGCATATTGATATATATTTACTGTCATATGGGTATTTGAGTTGACGACCTGACCTCTTGCTACGCCACTGCCACATTCACCATGCACTCTCTTCGACATCTACACCAAGAGCGCCCTGTAATCTGGCAGTATTGCGTAGCTCACAGCTCCACCTGTCCAAGTTCTGAAAGCCGTCTGTGTAGACAGTCCTCCCAGCCCGAACACCCTGCCGGGAACACAACTTTTCCCAGTCTTATCTAAGCCTCGTCAATGAGGAATGTTCTGTCCCCGAGCCCGTGTCCAGTACATACTTGCTCTCCCAGAGGGTATCGCCTACCAACCTCCCCCTCTCATAGGAGGCAACTGGCCGTCCCCGTCGGGCTCAATTTCACGATGCCACATGATACATCGTTGCTTATCGTCCTAGCGAAGGATCGAAGCCCTTGCGGTGTGTTTGCGGGTTATGCCGAGTATGCGCAGATTAGTTTGTAGTGGGATTGCGCACTTCGGGTGCCCCGAGGCCTCTTATATCGGTCCAGCGGCCAACTAGACTCTCAACCTTCGTGCCAGAGGTGTCAATTACCAACTACCGTGAACATGGCTATCATCTACCTTGTTTCTCGAGCTCTGTTTGGAAGTGCTTATAGATCGTTCCACCAAGGAATGAATGGTAGGCTTAATGGTGTAGGTTTCTCTGTTCATTGTTGTCTAAAGTTACGAGTGAGTTTTCTATCTAGTCGCCACCGATTATGGCGCCGTTAGCCCATAATTAGTGCCACGGGTATGGCGCAGTTGTCTGACCAATAGCGGAGCCATTGGTCCCTAATGGTGCCACCCATTGGGTCTTCGCCTAACAATCTCCCCCCGGCGGGAGACAACTGCGTCCCAAATGAATTATATGATTGCCTTGTTTTGGCTGTCGCTTCTTTACGAGTATGACTATTATATATATACCTCTTTCCGGCTTATATCTCTATTATAAGCAAAGCCAAGCCTTGTTGCGCCTCCTTAAAAGAGGGCGCGCTCTTCTGCCCGGCCTTTGTGTGATAGCTATCCTTGTTATCCCATATATATTGTCTGTTGTTACTCTTGTTTGTCGGGACCCTTTCCAGAGGGTCCCCTCGTGGGTCTCTTGTCTTTGCCTTTGCTGTGGCTTCTCATGTATTCCCGTGCTTCGTCTTCGTCCTCGTTCGTGCCGCTGGTGTCGGCGCGTGAAGCAGCAAGGGATCACCTCGATATATAGAAGAAGACTGGGGCTTTTTCCAACCTTATAAGAACGGGATCCAAAGGCCTTTTCTCATGGTCGGCTCAGCGATCTGAGGTCTAAATTGCATGCGTTCCATCCCCCTCGGTCAGTCTTTCTTGCAACTCGTCGGACCAGGCTTTTTGTTGCAGATGCCGTTGGTGACCGCAGAACAAGCTTGAGAAGGCGGCCGGTTCTGGCAAGACTGAGAAGTCGCAGTGTTGCCCAAGCCTTACCCGGAAGGACTTGATGGCGAACGTATACGGGTTTGTGCGCAAGACTATCAAGACTCCCGGAGATGCTACCAAATGAAGAATACGACCTTTAAGTGCGCTCACACCTTTCCCGGTTGGATAGTGTGCTTGTGATGTTGTCAGCCTCTGTTGCGGCTGTTTCTCGGGCCGCTGTTACTTTGACGTTGTCTTCCTTCATCTGGTGCCGCTTTGATCGTCGGAGCAGGAGTTCTGTCATGTCTATATCCTTGCTGTCTATACCCTCTGATCTGGGGCTCATGATGAGCACAGCTCTGGCTTCGAACATGTCATCGTTGTAGTCCACGGACATGGTGTAATCGGACATGTCCTTCTTGATCCGTTTATGCTGTTCGGTTCTTTTCCCGAGTCCTTTAGTTATCCCAAAGTGACGAACCAATGCTCGTTAAACCCGTAGAATGCTTCTGGCCACGGGGGGGGGCAGCATCAGCCAAACCAGGCCGCGATTCCAGATGCTGGAGTACAATCTGGTGGAGAATATGTCCAAGTCATCCTCCCCTGTGAGCGATTGCAGCGGAGTGCTTCCAGAGCATTGCGTTGCGACGTCGTTGCGTCGATTTCGCTGCGCTAGCACTGCTATATAAAATGCAGCCCACTGAAGCCCCTGAGCTTGCACTCCTTCCCTGGATTTCGACATGAAAGCCGCAGTGCCAGTGATGATATCAAATGGTATGCGGAACATGATATAGGTCGCTCGCATTTTCATTCATACCGTAGCCGACGACTACGAGTGGTAGGCTTGATGTTGTAGTTGTCTCTTTTCTTGCCCGTTGCTGTTCGTCATGTGATTTTGGCTCGTTTACTTCGTGGGGGAAGTGTGTCTTGTTCGAGGCTTCTGTGATATTCTTGGCGGCGTATTCACGTCTTATCGTTAGTGTTTTCGCGGTCTCTGGTTGGCGGCGCTTTGCTTATCTGTTTTCTGTGTAAGCGGAAGCCTTCCTCTTTGGTGTACTTGAATCTATCCTAGTAAAGTGCTCGGCAGTACTCGAGAATGATTTGTCGCTTGGCGGGGGAGGGAAGCAATCGTATGGGTATTGCATTGTCTCGGGATCGACCCGGAGATGCTACCAAGTGGTAGGTTTTTATACCACGGCTATGGCTCGTTGCCCAAGTTCACGAGGTTATAATGCCTTCTGGAATATAGGGTCGAAATACGAAATATACATCGATATCGATTCGTGTTGTCGCCGATTCTGGTCCCTTTGAGGGTTGCGGCATGATCGTGAACGGCGAGCCGAGTAACGGATGGGGTCCGGCCGCAGTCAAATCATGTCGCCGTCAACTAGAATTACTAGACCGCGCCATACTTCTTCCAGTGCTCTCTGGGCCGCAATCTTATACCCCATGCGCTGAGTAAAGTGGGTAAACCAAATACTCTCGGGGTTGGTGAAGCTAATTCCTTGCGCGTACGCCAGCTTCTTAAGAGTTTTCCTCGGTATATGCGTCTTCGGGGTTCTGCCGGGGTAGATGATAATTAACGAGTGCTCAAGGTGAGTTGCCGGTAGTTGATTTTGCTTGCGACAACTAGCTCCGCGATATACTTCAGTGTATTGGACTCCAGTTCTTCATCTTTTGAGTCGGTTTCATCTTCTGTATTAATCCGGCAGGAGTATAAAACTGCTGGGTGTATAACCTTGGGGCCTTGGGTGCGTTGCCGTTTTCCCAACCTCTGAGGCTTTGAAGTCTCCGACATCTCCCCGTCTCCTATCTGGGCCTTCGACTTTGGCACCAGTGGTATTGAAGGACAGCTCCGAGTCGGATGCGCAGCTCGTCCGGGACAGATAGGTTGATCAAGGCTATTGCTGATGGTTGTTATCATGGTAGTAGGTGCGTTTGTCAAGTATTGGCTGTTGTTCCTTTGATGGCGTTGTTGACTGTGTACTGATGTCAACGGCGATGCCTTTATCGTTTTCTGACTCCAGGGACCAGGCCAGTGGTGATTCGTCAGATAACTTGGGTTGAGCCGGTTTCGAAGACCACAATTCCAAAACAAGGAACATGTTCCCGTCGGGAAGGTGCTTTTAGCTAGGATGCGTTATGTCTGGTACCTTCCAACGCGTTCCTCTCTTGCCAAAGCAGTCCCTTCGCGTCGGTGACTGAACCCTCGCCCAGTTTGTAATAATGGAGGCAGAAGATAAGACCAAAGTTGAGATCGAGGTAAGTAGAGAGACAAGAGGAGGAAGTAGAGGAGGGAAGTGGAAGAGACCACGCCAGAGCAGAGTAAGATGAAATGGTAGTGATCAGGTCGGGGAGGGGAATACCTAGAAGTGAGAGATGAAGTGATGATGGTTAAGTAGAAAAGCAAAAGAAGTAGTACAGATCAAAGAAAAGGTCACGTATATATAATCAGAGGGGAGCGTACCGGAGAAACATGACCGAAAAAAGATTTCAATTTCCGCGGGCAAACAGCTCGTATTGGTCTAAGAAAATGGGTGTACATGTTGGAAGGATGGAGATACCTCTCCAGATTCCTCTGTACCAAACTCATGAGTCATGGGTGGGGACTAAACGCGAACGGATGGTGAGGTGGGCTTGTCCTTCTCATTTGTGTCCAGACAACGCAAAGATGAAGCTGTTTTGATTATCATTCAGAGCCTAGGCAGGAGAGATATATAGTGAGTATCGACGGTTAAAGGTGAGGCGGTGGTGAATAATGAATGAGTCGAAGGGATTTTAAGTATGGTAGGTAGACCCAAACAAGAAAAATGGCTTGCCAGTCGGGCTGCAACTAGGCCTACAATCGGGTTAGCTACAAACTTGTGGTGAGTAATGAGGGTTTAAGCTGGGCAACGGTAATGTCAAATAACCTATCAGCAATGTTTGGGATTACAGTGGATGAGAGTAGGGCCAGTAATGTGACAAAAAGAAAAGGAAAAGAAACCAAGTTGAAGCAATAGAATGTTGTACAACAGAAAAAGGACACCTGGAGGTAATTAACGTGGGTCAGGGCAGGTCCAGAGTCGAGTTGCCGAGAGTGGAAATATCGATATAGTGGTAGGAGAAACTTATTGCTTTGTGATTAAGGCCTGTCCGCTTTATGATGCAGGCCTCGTCCAGGTTCGCGTCGTTGCCAAAGAACAGTAAGACTGAGTCGAGAGAGAGCTGAAGTGATGGGAACATCTATTTAAAAGAATGTGAATTAATTACTGATAGTTATATGAAGGGGGTTCAAGGGAGTAGAGATTTGTATTGAGGAACGTGCGAGAGATAGATGTAGTGTCCAGGGACACCAGGTAATATGATGCAGACATGCAGACATGGAGCTCCATAGTGTGCTTCCAGATAAATTCCCTGCGTTCGAATGCCGATGGACGTGTAATGAGCTTGTTCAGTGCACTGGAAGGCCTACCAGACCTGCCGCAAGAACGTCATGTAAGTATATCCAGGGACGTTGGTCCCACCCTATAATAGTGTCGTTCATGGCTACTAGGAAGGCGACCTGGGTCTTGAACGTGTGTTAGTGGAAACCAATTATATTTAACTCAGTTTAGCCCGGATATGGCCTGGCATCGCGAATATGAGGCCTAGTAGCTCTCCCTTTCCAATGCGAGTATCCGGGAATGCAGGTGCGACTTCCTTCATCTCTCAACAACCTTTCAACTACTGATAATAGTTGTGATAGGCGGCAGAAGGCAATCTTCCCTTATTGTTACCACCCATCAATCTTTGTGCATGTGGGCTATAATACTTGGAATCCCTGGTCGACGGCAAGCTCAGCCCCATTCGTATTTGAAGCCGAAGCGAGAAAGAGGACTGCTTCGGCGACATCCTCGGCCTCGCACATGCCGGGTTGGCACATCAGATGGGGCATCAATGTTTTCGAGATGCCCGTCAACGTTTTCGTGAGAGCTGTGCTAACACCGCCCGGTAGCACGGCGTTGCATCGAAGTCCCTCGGCACGGTATGTCCACGCCACATTGCGCGACAGGCCGAGAAGGCCATGCTTGGAGGCCGTATAGGCTGCACCCGCAACGCCACCACTCTTGGCTGCTACGGACAGCATGTTGACTATGTTGCCGCGGCCTCGGTTGCCGTCCCGCTCGTTCTTCAGGAGGTGGGGGATGGTGGCACGCATCAGGTACATGGGGCCGTTTAGGTTGATGCCCATGCACCTATCCCACGTATCCAACCCTGTTTCGGTGAGAGGAGCTTTGGGATAGTCAGCCTCCATCGCGAAACAGTCGAGGGTTGTTTATCTGATAGGTCGGAAACCCACCCATCTGATCCACCACGCCGGCATTGTTGACGACGACGTCAATCTTTTTCCACTTGGCGATTGTCTCCTCGACCGCGCTTTCCACCGACCCGCGAGACGACATGTCGCACTTGATGAAATGGTAGTCGTCGGCTGCTGACTCGGTCGGCACCGAGATGTCCAGGTTCACTATCTTCGCACCATGTTGACGGAACAACTTGATGATGGATGCACCGAGACCCTGGGAACCGCCTGTGACAATGGCAACCTATGTAGGACAAAAATATAGTTAATAAGAAGTGTCGGGACATGATTCATGTCCAAGTAGAGCAGGTAAATTGACTTTACCTTGCCGTCTAGCTGCTTGGATGCCATAATTAGGTTCCGTCAATATAAGTCGTTAAATCTGGTTAGAGTTCAGAGTAGAAGCGAGACGAAGAATTAGGACATGGAGGGACTACCCCGCCTCTGATACCATGCAATTACTACGTAGAACGATCAGTACGTATTGGCAGGCTCGTGAGTCATGATCTTGCGCCGCTGCTCTCAAACTGGGGATAACATGAGTCAGGACATACCTGTAGACAAATATTTCGGGTTGGGCAATAAGCCGAAATGCAATAAAAGTAGGTACCGAGGTACACCATACTCCCTCCATGCCACAAAAAGTTATGACTAGTTCGTTTAGTCTTTTGACATGTGCTCAGGACCTGACGAGGAAGAAGAGTATCCGGATCCGCGGAGCGGGATCAACATGCTTATCCATACGCTGAGAAGTAGACAGTTAAATACGAGTGTCGACCACTACAATATAAGAGACAATACGCAAACTCTGACACAGAAATACCAAACGCCCAAATCCTGACTGCTGAGAGCGGCGCAGCCAATACGTGTCGACCTGTGCCGTTAGTCATTACTATTTATTGAAAGGTTCGTAAGAGTGATGTGATGATAAACCAAGAGCAGTCCTCTTCCGAGAGTAGATTTTTTTTTTTTTTCGGCTGGTAACGGCTCACGGTATATTCTACAGTGGTACACACTGTAAAGCTTGTACCTTTGTGTTTTTAGTGTCAACTGTACAAGAATAGCATGTTTATAATTTCGTAATCACAATATACTAACGCCTTCGGGTGCTCAAGCTACGTAGTAAGGCGCGACAGGCACTCCCTGCTAGTCGGATTCGCCTTCATATCAAACTCATCCTCTTTACAGAACAAATCAGATAACAGTGTCAAAAGACGGTAGCACATTTCTTTTCTGAAGCGTCATCCCGTCGTAAGGTACAAAGTCGGTCAGCATCAATTAATCAAGGGTGACTACGGCCAGTCCGTAAGGACCATGCTAGTTGTCGGAGACGATTATTCGGTAAATGGCCTCAGACTATCAGTCAAGCTTTTATCAGTGATGCAAATAAGAAGGAAAAACGACCAAGTCAGCCTCGCTTAGCTCCAAGATCTTTGTAAGGCGTCCACGAGGCCTTCCGAGAAATACCAATCGCGCCTCCTCATCCGAGATGGCTATGCAAGCCGTACAACAAAGAAATTCATGTCACTCTGCCTCATACATCAGCATTACCTTGTAATCGAGGGCGCTCTATCACAACTCCTGGGTTTAGCCCCCTTCCCGATTCGGCATCGCGTGGCAACGTATTCTTATTAGCCACTATAATATATATGAGGGCCTACTACTGCCCCAAGTCTCCCTGAGGTATTCTTGACTTTTTATTAAGAAAATGCTGGCAACCAAAAGTATATGGGGTTTGCAGATTAACGGCTCTCGAGGAGATGAAACATGCCGTGGGGCCACACTGGTGAGCATGCGCTAAGCTGGTAAAAGGAGTACGAAGTACGTAACGAGGATAAATTCATTTTCCCTGCGGCTACGATGATTTATGAACCGCTTTGACCAGTGCGCAAGTGGCCGGCATGCGGCAGCCTTATTGGCTGATCAATTTGGTGGCTTGGTTGAAATACGATCATGTCATTTCCGCGTTTCAATGTTCTTTCCACCTCTACATCGACATACTAATCCATCTCCACATTCTATCTCTCCACACCCATCTCCACACTCCATCTCTACATACCCTCAATACCTATCTCAGTATGTCTGATGATCCCGACATAGTCATTTACCGACAACATCTACCCCCTGGCGTGAGACAAGTCATCGCCTCAGGAGGTAGTGCGTTCATCGGGGAAATTGACGAATCCACTGTCCTTAAATACCCCCTCAGTCCCAATAATGGCATGGAAAGATTGGATATAGAAAGGAAGTTGCTCGAGATTATCGGCCCGCACGAGGGAATCCTGCAGCTCCGAGGATTCTCAGATACGGGTATCTACCTAGAACGTGCTGTCAACGGTAGCTTAGCCGACTACATGCTCGAATCGGATAATACGGCCCCTTTAATTCTGCAGAGAATAACGTGGTGCCGACAAGCTGCGGAAGCACTCGCATTCGTTCACTCTCGGAACATTCTTCACTGCGATATTCAGCCTACAAACCTACTCCTGGATAAAGAACTTCGACTCAAACTCTCCGACTTTCAAGGCAGGCATCTGTTGGATGGAGAAGTTTTGCTTGATGGTTGGAGTAGCGAGCCCTGCAAATTCTTTTGTCCCCGGGCCGATCCTTTCGATGCTGATATCAAAACCGATCTTTTTGCGCTTGGCTGTACTATCTACTTTATCATAATGGGCCATGCTGTGTTTCCCGATATCCTGGAAAGTGAGGAAGGATGGCGTGAGAGGGTCGAACAGCGCTTTACTGAGCACCGTTTTCCGAAGGACGAGCATCTTTGCAGTGCGATCACTCTGAAGTGCTGGTTACAAGAATACGAATCTGCAGAGGAGCTGGTTTCTGATCTCAAGTTTATAGAGCAGTCCTTGATCCTGGATGGTTCCCAAATATAACACCATGTATCTCCTCGATCGTCTTGCTGCTAGTTAAGTACTCCAGTTGGGTTTTAACAATGATATCAATTCTAGCCTCACGTGATTCGCGGCTTCTTAACACGCTGACTATCCGCTGAAGGCTTTTCATCCGCTGAAGGCTTTTCTATCTTACGCTTGAGATGGTTGTTAGAGTAGGACTGATAGCACGCTGGACCTCGTCTCGTTGTTAATATTCTTGCGGGGATATCGCAACCCTTTGCCTCGGCCCTCACGTTACACGTTACACGTATAGACAGATGTTGCCCTGCAAAGGCTTGAAAACTAACCACGTCTTCAAGGAGGAGAACTCCGCCTACCATATACGGCCGCAAATCAGGACGACACTGACTGGGTCACTGGAAATATGGGACCGGTCGTCTTCAAGATACAGTGTTAGGAAGATGAACACGGCCTCTTCTACTGTGCACACATTCCACTAAGCCGCTGATAGGCTGATGAACCCTCGCTTGCTGTTCACGTCCTCCTCCTCCTCCTCCTCCTCCAACAACAACAACAACAACAACAACAACAACAGCAGCAAGAATCGCAACTGGATTTCGAAAAATGAGGCGCCTCCTCGAATCGCTCCGCAGCCGTGGCAACAAGTCCGGGCCGGAGCCGGCTCGTCCGCCTCCACCACCGCCTCTCCTGCCTGTCGACCGCCCACGCCCCATCACACCAGTGACATCACTGGATCCCTCCACGCCTGCACAGGCCGACCATCTCGGAACTCTTGCTCGCCTGCCGGCAGAGCTGCGCCGGAAGATCCTCATCGCAGCATTCGGCCGACGAGAACTCCATCTGGACCTGCGCCTCGTCCCCCGCCAATAGCGCCCTCTGCACAGCCGAACTGGCGAGTTCGCGCATGGTCGCGGCTCGGCGCCCTGTAGCGGGATCGTGCCACAGTTCAAACCCCAGGACGAGCGCGAGTGGCGGTGGTACGGCTGCGTCTGTCACCGGCAGATACCCTGGCGCGGTCCTCACTCCCACAGCTGGCCACACCACGACGCCTGTTTGGTTGGCGAGGCCAATCTGTGTTCAGAGTATCCAACGCCTCCTGGTATGCCGGCGGGCAGCTGCGACTATATAGTCGGTGCGCTCGGCTGGCTGCGCACGTGTCGGCGGGCCTACGTGGAGGGTGTCTCGGTGCTCTACGGCTCCAACGTGTTCATCCTGGAAAGCCAGGAACTGCTCGACCTCTTGCTCGACCCGGCCGAGGTTGCTCGAGGACATATCGTCCTGCCCCAGCACCTGGCCCTAATACAGTCTCTGGAAGTGCGCATAGACACCATGCTCTTCCCAACGCCGGGCCAGGACTACGGTGGCGCACACAGGCCGAATTGGAACGGGCGGCGGTCTCTGCCGCACTTGGGCAGTTTGAAGACCACGTTCCCTGGTCTGCAGTCACTCGTTATCTCTTTTACGGAATACCTGTACGACGACTACATAACCCGCCCGGCCGCTCGACTGCCCGAGCTCAAGAACGTGCTGCTCGAGCCCTTGGCCGAAGCGCTCGCCCCGTTTATGTCGACCCAGAAACAGCCTTTCGTGGTTGAGCTGCCGATCGGCGTCTTTAGCGACCTCGTCCACCTCGAGGGCTTGCCAGGGAGGTGCGCGAACACCACTTTGCCGAAGGGTGGGCATGGCTGCGATACCCGATACCACGCAGCGACAAGGACCTGTTCTATTACATCAAGCCGGGCACGGAGAGTGGTCTGTACTGGGATCATCAGGACAGACCTCGGACCTATAGGGATACCTCGGGTCATTTCGTTCTTAGCTAAGACTTATAATTTTACTAGTTGCTTCCCTTTCCGGCTTATACGTAATAATCTTTGACCAGAAACCGATCTTAGTTATAGGACGATAAGGAAAACCCCGACGATAACTTTAACTATAACTCCAACTACGATAACAATGACGAAGGGCTTAACTGGTGGACACAGAGGCAGTGTTGAGCCTTAGGGCAGCTCAGACTATCATGTTGACCCTTTACTTCTAGTTACTACGCTATGAAATACCAGTACAAAACGTGGAAAAGAAGGCTTCGTAAATCTGCCACGGAACTATATTAGGCCACTATTCTGCTATCGTCTAGCGCGATGCCCTATCCACCTCTATCCTATATACTCGAAACTATCGAAACGTGTTTCCGAGTTAATGAGGAACCCGTCCAATGACATCATATTATAACGTCCGGTCTTATCGTTGCCAATAGGGACAGGCTCTGGCTCGTTCGCAAGACGACTAGTAAAGCCATAGACTAATAACAAACCTAAAATCCTTGCTAGCTTGATTGATCGGAGCTGAGTACTAGATAAACCACCAACTTCCCGCTGGAATCTTTCCCAGAAGATAGCCTGGAGAGTGTTGTAGTCCTCGAATGGTATCCAACCATTACGCAGATCAAGCTTGCCTGCCAGGGATTGGAGAGAATACAGGTTAAGTCCGAAGGGGCATACCCGAGCTTCCGCCCAGTCAATAACACCAACAAGACGACAGGTTACCTCGTTAACCATGATATTGCAAGAGCCGAAGTCTTGGTGAAGAAGAACTATAGGTAGTACCATAATATCGCCTAGCGAGTCGATACATGCTTGGATAAAAGAATGGAACCGCGAGGGAAGTGAGCCGAATAAGACGAGTAGGTCCTTGGTGTACCTCTGTCTTAAACTGTCGTGGCACTCTTGGCTGACGGGCTGGGGGGGCTTTCCAAGATAAAGCCATGAAGCTGCGGACAGTTAATTACTACCGCGGCCTAATAATACGGATAAGGGAACATACTATGCGATATCGCCCATGAGATTCCTGCGCCACGAAAGATTGTCGGCGGAGTTCTCTGGAAAGCCATGCGCCAGGATGAAATCCAAATACGTCACCCCACGCACACGGCGCATCAGGTAAACGTAGAGTGGCTCCTTCCTATTCGATTCGTCGTCCGCGATCTTGCCCTTTAAGGACACCTTCGGTGCGAGTGACCCGTAGACTTCTTCCGCCAAGGAAGCGACTTCAGCTATAAGGGCTAGGGACGCGAGGCGGAACTGAACGACGTATTCAAGATCAGGGCCAGCATAGACGGTATAGCTGCACGCGCCCTGAACCGTAACAGGGACGACGACAGAACCACCGGCAAGCTCCTTTGCTCTCGTGTCGCATGTGGCGCGGACTGCGGATGTTTTCTCGAAGAAATTCTCGATCTCTGACTCGACAGAGTACTCCGAGTAAGTGGTTGCCATTGTGTCTGCGCTCTCTCTCTGGGTCCCGGACTAGGAAAGATGGGACATCTCCGCGCCGAAGCAAGGTCCTTGTACTCCGTAAGTTAGTTAGTACGTAACCGTGCAGTCTCCCTTCGCAGCCCCACTATTTCTGAGCGATCATAGTCGAGTCTAACTACGCTGTAGTCAAGGCCCGCGCTAGCTGGCCGGCTGTTAAATTAACGTAGTTAGCCCCTGTAATGGCGTGGGCGCAGAGCTGAAAACCCCATAAAATTTCATTTCTGAACAGTGATCGCTTTGAGCTGCCGTAGTTTAGGCAGCAGTGCTGCCTGCTCTCGAGCTGTTCTATACTATTACGCGACTCTGCATAAATTGTACTCGTAAACCGGATCTTGGTAGTTAAGCTCCTCATGCATCGAATGAAGATAAAAAGACGGCTCGACGGTGACCTCTGCATCGAGGACTCGGTCGAATCAAAGATTGAAATCACCATCGATCGTCTACTTTGTCGGATGTCCCAGTGTCCCATTATACACTAGGTAGCCAGCCCCTTCCTTCATCATGACCCCCCCCAAAGAAGCCCTGCCGGCATGCCCACGTCCTGCTTGAACCCTCGGCCTACGCCGCCGAGGTGGGATTCGAGCGGCAACCCCCATCGAAGCTCGTGGCCGCCACCACCAAGTCCGGGCGGAACCCGTTCGGCGCGTCCAGGTCCGGAGCCGGCTCTGGGGACGCGCGCGCGGCCGAAGCGGTGCAGAGTCAAGCCGCCGCGTTTCCCGCACCGCTGGTGCTGCCCTGCGATGATCTGGCGTGGGGCCCCAAGGCCGACCCGCAGAGCTTCCGGTCGTGGCTGCAGGAGAAGCACAGGAACAAGCCCACCGCGGCGCGGAAGACGCTCTACGTCGCCGCGGTCCCCGAGATAGCCGAGGAGGTGGGATTCATGAAGGCGTGGATGAACCCGCAGATCGACGCCGGGAGGGGCGGACAGGCGGCGGCGAAGAAAGGGCGGGCGTCGTCGTCGTCGTCGTCGTCGTCGTCGTCTTCGACATCAGCTCGTCCAGGACCTGATGCGCCTGGTGTCGACGACTTTGTCGACTACCTCGGCGCCTTCTATCTGGGCTTCGTCGTCAAGCCCCTCCCGCAGCGCCTGCGCTTCGTCCCCTGGGAGGAGACCGAGGGCCCTGCAAAAGGGCAGCAGTACGTCGGCCTTGCCACTGCCGACGGGGCCATGACCCGGATCAGGGCGCGGCCGTCGCCGGACGGCGTCTTTGGCGGACAGCTGAACCTCGAGGATCTCCTGGACGCCGAGATGGCCATGCTGCCCCGGGACGCGTACGCCATGGTGCTCCTGGTGGACCATGACTTGTACGAAGACGAGGAGGACGACTACTGCTGCGGTCGGGCGTACGGTGGTAGTCGCGTCAGCGTGGTGTCGACGGCACGGTACCATCCCGTCCTCGACGAGGGCGAGGGCGTCGATCTTGCGCACATGTGGCCCGCGTCGCACTGCAGCGCGTACGTCGACGGGCTGTGCGCCGACCAGGGCGTCGAAGCCGGGACCCGGGGCGTGCAGGCATCGACAGCATCGCCCCCCCTGCGCGCCGCCGTGGATGCGGCCCAGAAGGTCAAGCATCCTTCGTCCGCCCAGTCTCTCCGAGGCCTTTGGTTCTCCAGACTGGCTAGGACGGCGGCCCATGAGCTCGGCCACTGTCTCGGCATGGACCACTGCGTCTACTATGCGTGTCTGATGCAGAGCACGTCGAGCATGGCGGAAGATGTTCGGCAGCCTCCGTATCTATGCCCGGTCTGCTTGGCAAAGATCGCACACAAGGTCGCTGTGGAGTTACAGTCTCGCAAGGACGACGAGAGGGATAGGTACATAGAGGAGAGATACGAAGCGCTCGCGACGGTGTGCCAGAAGTGGCAACATGTCGGCCTATTTGCGGGATACGAGGCGTGGTTGAAAGCACGACTACAAAGCTTACAGCTTGACAAAAGCAGCTGACCTTGGGAATTTCAGCGATTGGGGTAGATTCAGATGGTGCATGTCCATGGCAATTCATCGAGCTATGGCGAATCTTTTCTGAAGCATGCTCCTCATGCTGGTCTGAGGTCTCCGGCGACTTGCGACTAAACTGACCCCGTGAGCCTATGAGACCAGAATTCGGGCAATGATTTTATACGAATGAAAACCAGGGCGACCAGCCCGCTCGATCTCAATCGGGCCAACCTTCATCGCGCATCCCAAAAGTCATGCCCAGTACGAAAAGCCGAAACCGCAGACGATCAAAACTCCAATCCCAAACTTCAGTATCGTGCTCCTGACGACTCGACGGAGATTTACCGGACGAACAACGAGTCGTCCTCATCCTCATCCTCATCCTGGGCGTGTGCAAACTTTTGCTTCTTGGCAGGCCTTTCCTCAAGGAAAATGACGTCGTCATCGTCGTCGTCCTTGTCCCGTTGGGTCTTTTTTGCCTTGGTAATGCTGCGGTTGAGGAGACTCGGATTCTCAAGATCGGTCTTCTTGGCAGGGGTGGCCTTCTTGTCCAGAGTCGACTTGTTAGGAGCTATCTTCATAGCCGGCATCGTCATGGCGGTCTTCTTCTCCTTTGCGGCGGCTTCCTCCTTGATCTCATACTTGACAGGCTTCTTGGCGATCTTCTCCTCTGTGGTGGCCTCCTCCTCGATCTCATTCTCCGACTTCTTGACCGCCTCCGCCTTGGTCTCAATATCAACAGGATTCTTGGCATGGTCGGGTTTGTTGTAGATCGAAGCGGCTCTTCGGTGCTTGGAGGGCTTCGCAACGGGGGCCGCCGTGGCTCTCGCGTGGGCAGGCATCGCGGCAGCCTTCTTTTCTTCGTCGGCCTTGCGCTTCGCGGCCGCCTCCTTCGCGGCGGCTTCCTGGATGTCGAGCATGGTCTCGATGGCCTGGCGCTTGATATCGCGCTTGCTGATGAGCCGTCTCGTCTCGGTCTTCAGTCGCGCCCTTCTGGACTCGTCCTTGGCGTCAATCCACTTTTCCGTCTTGATCGCAATGTCGATGTCGTGGTCCTGGATCTCCTCCCACATCCGCTCAAAGTTGAGTTGGATCTTGCTTTCGTCTACGCAGGTGTTAGTTGAGGGGGGGGACAAATTCCAGACATCTTGTCGTGTTTGAAAATACATGGTGGTGTGATGAAAGTGATTCGGTGTAGCAGTTGAGACGTATCTCGACATCAGAGGAAAGAGAAAGGGGACCTACAGAGGTTGGCCATTTTTGATAATTTGACCTTGGTGGGAGGATCGGGGCCGACGGTACTGTGGGAGTTGGCATGTGTACCCGCCTCGTCGTTGTCGTCGCCACCATCATCCTCTTCCACTTCGCCGCCGTCCCGGACCGCTTCGTCGAGCTCAACCCCATTCTCATCCACAAAGGGAGCATCAACCTGACGCATTCGCTGGCTAACTGGGGTGTTGGTGAAAGCAGCACGGGGATCAGCTACTGGAGAAGCAGGGTCTTGAGAGGGAGTAGTGGCTTGATGACTGGTGATTCGAGAACAAGCAACTGGGAAGTCGGCAGCTTCGAGGGTGGCACTTCGATGCCTAGCAGCAGGGGAGTCGGCCTTCTGAACAACAGCAGCTGGGTATAAGTCGAAACTGGAACCGCCAGAAGCCTGCTATTCACATGTGAGTCGGCAACTACAAGCTTTGGAGGGGAGAGCGGCAAGATATGAGAGAGAAATCAAGACAATCACAAAAGGGAAATGACGAGCGGAGAACACATGAAGAGTAGCAAAGGGCCTGACCTCGTCATTCTCCTCCTTGACAATCACTTTCTCCTTCTTGACAACCACTTTATCCTCCTTGACGACTACGTTCTCCTTCTTGACGTCAGTCTCAGCGCCGTTACTATCAAGGTAGGCCATGACAGCACGGCGGGTCTCGTTGTTGGTGGTGCAGAGATTAGCAATCATCTCTGCCAGTGTGTAGGCACCCTGCCGAGCCAGGATCTGGACAAGGGTTTCGCTCATGATAACAGCTATGTATCGAATGGTCCGAGCAGAAAAGTGTTGAAAGCTTTGTGTTTGGTAGAAGACGATTGAGTGGTTGACGTAGGATGCAATATTGATAAAGGGTGTATGTTGAATTGGCGAAATGTGTGGCATCAAGGAAGTAGTCGATTTGATAGGATTAATATGGACCTTGCTCTGCCTAAAATGGAAGCAAAGCTGTTAGCGAAGTTATGGAAGGTACCGTAAAGGAGTAGCACAGGCAGCATATTAAGATAGGTAGATGCGAACAGTGAATAAAACTTCACATGATATCTACGCCAACTTGAAAACTGCAGGTACAGTTTCACAGAACATGATAATAGCAGGCCAGAACATTGAGTTGGGAGGGAGTACGGCAGACTAAGGAAAACAAAATAAGAAACTAGTTTTAATAAAGTCATTTCTGGAAGTAGTAGACGAACATTGACAGATGAACGTACTATGTAACATAAAGAAGACATTTGTTTTTACAACCTGGGCAGTTACATTGGCTTAGGACAAGGCCACAACTTTACAGGCTGGAAAACAGGCCTGCTGTTAGCAACACCTGATTCACTGTTCCTTGTCTTTGTAATGGAAAGAGTATTCACGAGATTGACACGACGTGCGCCAAACGAATTATGTCCCAATTTTCTGTATTTTTCATGAACTACTGGTGCAATTCAGGCCGTTCTCAGCGTCTTGAAATCACCATGGGGATGGGATTATCACACCAAGCGACGCGCCGCAAGCTTACCCAGAGACCACCACGAGTACTTGGTCGTAGTTATCACATAGGTATAGATCTCCTAGAATGATGAAAACCACAGGGACATACTCCAATCCGACAATGACCTGTTTCGACCTTCTTTTGCTCGTCACGGGCGTGAAATCCGGTTTATAGCAGTATGGCGCTACCATAGGCTCGGTTTTGGCCAACTACACGCAGCTTGGACCGTAATCTACAGAGTAAAACAAGAATTTTGTAATTTGCCGTGCTTTTAAAACTCGAATGGTAAAACCAATTACAACTTTTTGAAAAGGGTCGCCCTGCACACGGCTGGGAGTCCTCACATCTGCTGCGTACCCTTGGCTGAACCCACCTCCCGGTCCTCCCTCCCCTAGGCAAGCGAGAGGGAAGCTCATTCTCCAAGCCGTGAACCGTTCTCCCGCCCTATCTCGAAAACGCAGGGTCGATCCTCCCGACACACTCCCCAAACCCAACCCGCTCGCCCGCCCGCCCACACACACCCCGCATCGTGACCTCGTCGCCGTCCTCGAGGAACCGCCGCACCACCCCCCGCCGAGCACGACGTCCTTCTTGCCGCCCTCGCTCATCTCCAGGAGACTGCCCCTCTCGCCGTCGCCCGTGCCGCTGATGGTGCCGGACCCCAGCAGGTCGCCGGTGCGCATGGGGCAGCCGCCGAGGGTGTGGTGCGCGAGCATCTGCGGGAAGGACCACATGAGGTTCTTGGCGTTGGTGCGGCAGATCCTCGTCGTTTCCCCGTTGTGCGCTGCGCCGCCGTGTTAGTCGACTCGTCGTGTCCGTACAAGCAGCAGCAAGGGGGAAGGGGGAAAGGGGGTAAGGGGGAAAGGGGGAAAGGGGGAAAGGGGGAAAATGGGGCTTACCCGTAACATCCACCTCGAGCTCCAGGTCAAACACCGTCTCGGGCCTGTTCTCGCGCAGGTACTCCTGCACCCGCGTCGGGTTCTCGATGCCGCGCGTCCGGAACGGCTCGAGCGCGTCGGCGAGCACGACCCACGGGCTGATGGTCGAGGCAAAGTTCTTGCTGTTGAAGGGGCCCAGGGGGACGTACTCCCAGCTCTGGATGTCGCGAGCGCTCCAGTCGTTGAGCAGGACGTAGCCAAAGACGCTGTCCTCAGCCTCGGCGACGGCGACCGGCGCGCCCATCTCGTTGGGCCTCGCCACGAAGCACCCCAGCTCCAGCTCAAAGTCCAGACGCCGGCACGGCGCCGTGATCGGGCCCGCCAGAGGGTCCGACAGGATCTGGCCCCAGGGCCGCCGCACCGGCGTCCCCGACACGACGATGCTCGAGGCGCGGCCGTGGTAGCCGACGGGCAGGTGCGTGTAGTTGGGCTGCAGCGCGTTGGCGGGCCCGCGGAACATGACGCCCACGGCGTGCGCGTGGTGGTAGCCGGCGTAGAAGTCGGTGTAGTCCCCAATGTGCATGGGCAGGTGCGAGGTGACGTCGGCCAGGGGGACAAGTGCCCTTTTCTTCAGCTCCTCATTTCCCTCGAGGACTTCGGGCAGGTCGGTGGTGTCTCGCAGGATAGACTGCAGCGCTACGCGCACTTGGCGGTGGACAGGCCGGCCCAAGGCGGCAAAGGCGTTGAGGGTGGGCTGATTGAAGACATCCTCATGGCCTCTGAGCGAGGGGGTGAGCTTGAGGAAGGAGGGCTCGGCGGACAGGACTCGAAGATCCAGGGCGTGAGAACCAATGGCGATGGCGGGCCGTGGCGTGGGGTTGGCTTGGGTGCTGATGATGCCGAAGGGGATGTTGGCCAGAGAGAAGGGAGACTCGGGCGTCATGCCTGGAACCCATGAGGAGGAGGCCATCTGGGGCGGGTTTCGGCAAGTGAAAGCGAGACAAGTAAGTATCAATCCGACGTAGATACGATACTCGAAGACGTTTTGGTTCGTGTTTCCTTGTAAAGCCAAAAGGGGGGAATGAGGTTTAGTGCCACCACTCACTCGTTCGAACTTCGGGTCGCGCGGCGCCTATATTTCATCCCCGCCGACGATACCCGTTCCTTCCAAGTTCTCATTCCGCACCTCGGGTTTGGACCGTTTGGCAATTGGCATCGCTCGCTCGTCTCACATCAAATCACACGAATGCACAATTCAAAGGCCATGTGTACCTATCCATCTTGTCATCAAGTAAGAAACATACAGGCTACATCTACTACTAACAAACCCATCATCCGTGACCATCGAAACCTCTAACAGATAGATCTAATATCTTGACATCCGTATCCCGTTTACATGCATTGAATGATGCAATTCGCCGACAGGTGCCGCGGGGCTCGAGTCTCCAGGCTGTGAACCGTTACATGATTTCCCGTTCCCAAGCCGTTTTCCCAGGCCAGTCCAAAGTCTTCTTCCGTTTTCCATACCCGTCCCGTCGTGAGGTGCAAACCGAAGAAAAGAAAGAGAAATATCCAACATGCGACAAATGAAATGTGTCCCGTCTCGAGGTAACGAGATCCCCTCTTCCATCCGAACGAAAGAAAACTCCAACATCAAACATGGCATCCCTTCTGCTCATGTGAACCCAAACATCGCCGGCAATCATCCCCTCGTCACGTCATCTCGTCATCTCGTCATAACCCATCAGAGCTCCTCGCGCTTCATGATGCACACAGACCCGCCCCTGTCACCCGCACTCCTCACGAAAACCATGTGCGACGACGACGACCGGGTGTGCTTCTTGGTCGACGACGACGTCGACGACGATCGCGAGCTGCTCCTGGTCTCGGGCCGCCGCGGCTTGGTTTCCTTGAGTTTCTTCTCCAGCTCGCGCGTCTTGGCCGCCGCCGCCGCGTGCGCTGCCCGGACCTCGTCGAGCTCCCTGGCCACCGCCGCCGCGCGCGCCGCGAGCTCCTCGTTTGTGGCCGCCAGAGCGGGCACCTTGGCCGCCTCGGCCTGTACGGCGGGCAGCTCGGCCTGCAGGGCCGCGATGAGAGTGTCGAGTTCGGCCTTCTCCTGCGTCAGCGCGCCGTGCGTCGCCTCGAGCTCCTTGTTGCGCGCCGTGAGCTGCGCCGGGTCGAACTTGTCGATGCTCTCCTGGAGCGACTTGATGCGCTCTTCGAGCTCCTTGCGCAGAGCCTGAGCGGCCTCGATGTCTTTGTCGTGTTGTTCCTTGGCCGCGTCCAGATCCTTCTGGTGTTGTTCCCGGGTGTCCTCGAGTTCCTTGGCTGTCGTCTCCTTGGTGGCGTCGAGGTCCTTGACGATTTGCTCCTTTTCGGACGCCAGGGTCAAGCTGCTTTCCTGCAGCTGGGCGACCTCGGCATGGAGTACGGTGACGCTATTGTTGGTCTCTGACAGCTTGCCAAGAGCTTCCGTCAGCTTGTTGTTGAGAGTCATCTTCTCCTCGGCCAGGACGATGTTGGCTGTCTTGTATCCAGCGATGTCGATGGACAGGTTGTCGGCATTCATCAACTTGTCGTATTGCTCGTCCTTGAGGTTCGCCGTGACGGTGGCGAGCTCGTACCGAAGCAGGCTCTCCAGCTCGTCTTTCTCGTCTGTGAGTCTCTTTTCAATGGCTGCCTTTTCATCCGTGAGTGTCTTTTCGATGGCTGCTTTTTCATCCGTGAGTGTCTTTTCGATGGCTGCTTTTTCATCCATGAGTGTCTTTTCAATGGCTGCCTTTTCATCCGTGAGTGTCTTTTCGATGGCTGCTTTTTCGTCTGCGAGCTGCTGCTCCATGGCTGCCTTTTCCTCTTGGTGTTGTTTCTCAGCGGCATCCTTCTCTCCTTGGTGCTTCTCCTCAGCGGCGTGCATCTCGGCTTCGAGCTCCTCCTCGAGAGCCTGCATCTCCTCGCGCAGCTGGGTCTCCATAGCCGTCTTCTCATCGGTGAGTTTCTGAATCAGTGCCTCCTTCTCCGGTCCAAACGCTTCAATCGTAGCGTTGAGGTCAGCAATGTCCTTCTGGAGGTCTTGGATCTTCTGCTCGAGCTCCGTTTTCTCTGCTTCGACCTGCTTGAGCCGGGCCTCAAACTTGACCCGGCCCTCCTCCACGAGAACCTTTTCCTTGTCGAGTGCTGCCTGTGCCTCACCGAGGACGACCTTTTCCCTCTCAAGCGCTGCCTTCTCCTCGGCAAGCGCTACTGCTTGGATGGCTTGCTTCTCGGCCGCTTCGAGCAGACCGTCACGCTCGGCAATCAGGTCCTTGACCTCCTTGTCCTTGGAAGCGACATGTGCCTCGAGCGCCGCCGCGAGCCTCTGAAAGGTACCGACCTGCTGCCGTAGCAAGCCCTCCTGGCCCCTCTGCTCCTTGACACGGGTCTCGACGTCCATCGTCATCTTGGCGAGCTTTGCCTTGGCCCCGTCGCGCTCCTGCTCGGCCGCTTCAAGCATGCCCTTCTGCAGGTCAAAGTTGGACCGGAACTCATCGAACAGCTGCCTCTGCTTCTCCAGGTCGCGCAGCACCATCTCCTTGGTGCTGCGCTCCTGCCGCAGCGCCCTCTCGGCTTCCTTGCTCTCGGCGCCGTGGCTCGACAGTCTCTCGGACGCGTCGGCCAGCTCGCGGCTCAGCCGGCTGTTGGCCGACTGCAGGTCCTTCGCGTCGTCCTGCAGCTGCGAGATCCTGTGCAGGAAGTCCTTCTCCGCCCTGCGTGAGACCTGGAGGTCGTCGGGCGAGGCCTCGCGGGCGGCCAGGGCCTTGCGCGGAGGCTCGCTGGTAAGGGCCCTGACGTTCTTCTGGGACGGGGCGCGGGTCAGGGTCGCGGCGGGTGCCACGGTGCCCGAATGCCGGGGCGACATGCGGACGCGGCTCATGGAGCGGGCGTGGCGGACCTGTCTGGTGGTCTGCGTTCTGGACGGCTTGGCCTCGTCGTCCGAGACCACGCTGGTGGCCTGGGTGTTGATGGAGAGAACAGACGACCCGGACCCGGACTCTGTGTCCGTGTCAAAGTTGTAGAAGTCGCTCTCGGACGGCGACGTGGGCGGCGGGCCCTGGACCTGGCGGTTCTGCTGCTCCTGTGCAGGGACGCGGTAGAACCTCTCGACCAGCGGCCGTACCGGCTGCTGATGGGCCAGCGGAGGCCGCGAGGGGCCCATGTTGATCATGGGGATGGAATTGTCCGTCATGTCGGAGGTCCTCCAGGACGAGGCGGCCCTGCTGGGGTGCACAGGCTGGTAGCCGGGGAAGCGGTTGGCCACTTCGACCGAAGGGCGTCCGCGCGCTGCTGCGTCCATTGTCTGTAGTCTGTCTGGGTGAAAGAAAATGTGAGTTTAGGTGTCGTTTGGTGCGCCTCCGCGGTGCTGCTGGCGGATGTGTGCTCTGTGGATCTGGAAGGAGAAGGTGTTGGTGTGGTGGGTGTGGATGAGCATGTTGTGTCGTCAAGTAACGGCGGGTGTAGGCGAGAGAGGGAGATTCAGATGAGAATCTCGGGAAAGTGAGTCGGGCTGTCTGTTTTCTGTCGAGTGAGGCGAAAAGAAGAGTGTTTGTTCAGGTCGGGACAGCAGCGTGATGCGAGATATCCGTCTTCCAGCAAACCCGGGCGCAGACAGGCAGGGTGACACAGGGGCTGGGCGATTATCATCACACCACCGACTCAGGGCTTCGAGCCCGGGCAATCAACCACACAGGCATGACGATGACGGATCATCCCCCCTGTCGACCTGCACGCGGCGTGCCTGACTCATTGGGAAGACAGTCTTGACTCTTGGGTCTCTGGTCGGGCGTCTCCCAAAACGTGGCACGCATAAAATGACCCGTCGCCATATTCCGGGGGATGAATGGGTGACTATGGGTCCGGCCGCCAGAAGCTGTCTCGGACGCGGCCAATGGCAGGCCATGTTGCGCCCAAAGTTGCAGGATTAGCCGCGTTGGGCACGAATTGTCTCGACCCAAATTCGCCACTCGCCCTGTCGTTGTTATTAGTGTGTGTGTGTGTGTGTGTGTGTGGCTGACTAGTGGGTGTTAGTGGGTGTTAGTGGGTGTTAGTGTGTGTGGGTGTGCGCGTGCCGGTGCCCTGGCTTTAGTGGGCGGGTCTTTGCGGTCCAATCGGGTTCGTGCAGGACGGAGGGCGGGAATGGGGGTTGGCCTTTGACAGCTGGACCGCATACACAGTACTTACTGCTACGTACTACGGTACTACGTAAAGTCAACTTCTTCATACACAGTAGCGGTACCGAGTATCCGTACGTACTCCGTCCGGATACGTACTTTGTAGTAAACCTACAGGCTAAAAATACCCGGCTGGCTCGTTGCATATGTATAAGCCGTGTCGAGCTCGGGGGTTTCGTGGAATCGTGGCCTTACGGTTTACCACACAGACTGCCAGACTCTGTGCAGGAACGCTGTCCACGTCTGGCTCTGCATAGTTCCCAGAGGCGAAGAAAGACAGATCCTCTTCCCCGCGATCGCAGATCCATGTGCTGCTGCATCGGCATGCAGCTTGCTGGGAAGAGATGCGCATTGCAGACCGCCTTGACGGGACGTGCGATGCGGTATACCACATACCCCAGGCCTCATCATCACGAATCTGCTTGTCGCCATCCAACGCCGTTGCTCGCCGCGGGTGCTGCTTCGGGCCCCGTTCCTCCTGCAAACCCCTCTTTCCGCGTGTTTCCATTCCGTCGCGCGAGACGGGCTGGATGGAGACCAGTGGTCATCTGACCCCGTAGGAAGCCATATCATAGCCTATAGGATCTCCCAGAGTGTGCGATTGGCGGGATTGGGGGTCGACGATCCGCCGGCTGACGACTCCTGCTCTTTTTCGTGTGACTCGTTGCCACGCAGATTCGATCGGCAAACCTGCTCAGCCGGCTCCTTCCGTGACACGAGGCTTTCATACGAGGTCAGGAATTAAGTCGGCGATGCTTTGGTGAGCAGAGCGAGCACAGCAGCAGCCCTGAAAGTTGCAAACAGCCGTGTCCAACGACGCCCGACGTTCCACAGCCGCCAGCCTCCGAGGGCCAACACCACCGCCAAACTCGGCCTCGGTGTCTGGTTCGCTGGCCCAATGCAGAGAGGAATCTGCCTGGGCCGTAAGAAAGTGGCGCAGTAGGTATCATTGAGTTCACTGTTCAGTGTTCGCCTGACGCGGCGTTTTTCCTGGCCATGAAGACGTGTCGACGTTGCAACAAATTAGGAGCTGCAGCACTGGCATGACACGCACGGTCGTGTCTAACGAGACATGCGTATATTGATTGCAATTCCCACGTCAGAAAGAGGTTGTAATGCTAATGTCCTAGACTCCTAGTATTAGCGGGGGGTTGTCCAATCAGGAAGAGAACACGTTGTGACGCCTTTTGTTTTGCTGGTTTGCTGCAGTCCGTATGTGACCAGTCACCACAGTGCGTAATCACTACTGCTGCCCTCCCTATAGAACGGTGCTTTTTGGGCTCGCCTCATCCATAACTGTACATATGCCAGTTATATAGTCGCCCAGTATTTCCCAAAGTGGGGTTTCTAACCGACTAGGGTCACCTGGCGCATGCAATGCATGGCTGTAGACGGTCATGTTGTTTGAAAGCCCATCAACTATATCGAGAGGCAGAAGGGGCGCATTGATAAATCCTGTAATCAGGCTAATTGGGAGTCCATGCTGAGTTTGGTGTACAGAAACTCGCAGATTTGAAGGTACTACTACGGGATGGTATCTCTCCAGACTCCAGGTTGACTTTTCTGGGATATCTCTCGAGTGCAGCGTTCGAACCTGGTCTAGTAGACTAGTTGACCTATTAGTTATGTACACATTAGTTATGTACACATTAGTTACGTGCATAAGCTGCCCAGCTATTGCAATGTACATAATGCCCTGAAAACTGACATCGCCTTCGTTTGTGCCCCAAACATCCCTCCAGGGTTGCATGCCCGAGTGACGAGTCCTGCTATGAATGACCATCTTCAACGCGCACCCAGAACCCTCTCACTGCCCCTTGACCCTTTTCTGCCTCATTATCCTTGGCGAAGACTCCCCATGTATCTCCAAGAGGTACATGTCTCTTCGCCATTCAAGTACGGTTCGTGCAAAGCAGAGACACGGAGAGCCAATCCAGCAACACCAACCCTCGGAAGTACAGACCGATCAAAACTACGGTCCAGAAAACGACGACCCATGTTGAAATCAGATATTCCTCGCGTCGCCTGCAACGTTGGCGGCGCCTTTGCTGGATAAACTCGTCGTCGTTGAGCTCCAGGTCGTTGGACTCTGGGTTGGATTTCTGGCGGTGGTGGATGCCGTACACAGGCACATTGGGTTGGGGACCCCAGAAGCGGGCCATTATAAGAGCGAAATCTAATAGGTTAGTTTGTTGCGTAAGGAGAGTGCGTGAATTATTGCGATGTAGCTGCGGCCTTGTCTGTTTGTGCGTCGAGGTGGCCACGTCCAGGGGCTCTGGGTGGGTTCTCAAGGCTATTCGGTTTGAAACTGCCTGGGTGCTTGAACGTGTGCTGATGGCCTTTATTGAAGCTTGAAAAAGTCCATGAATTGAAATACATAAAAGTGAAGACGGAGTACAGAAGTTAGAACTGATGGCATATATATATATATATATATATATACAAGAACTCGCTCGGAGATGACCAACCTACATGTCGGAGATGGCATTACTTTAACAAGCTGTCACCTGTGGGCCTCCCAGAACATTCAGAACCTATCTCAGTCTCGAGCGTTTTGCCTTTCTCTATCGGCGGTCCACCATCAACTATTTCGAACTTCATTGGGACATGCTGCCAGGATAGTAACCAAAATGATATCTCAGGAGGCAACGTCGATCCGCAGTTTGATAGTTACCTATTTGTAATCAAACCCTTTCGCACTTATGGTATAAACTAAACCCTCGGAGTTGTACGCCAGCAGCACACGATTTGATACTATCTCTCAACTCCACTATAAACTCATAGGAATATGGACGGGGATCCGGTACGTTAGTGGAGCCGTCCACGCCTATACACCTTGAGATTATACAAAGGCAGGCTTTGTAGTGCATGGACATGCGACTTTGTATTAACTTAGCGAGATGTGGCAAACCCTATACCCCATGTAAAGTTGCAGAATTATATCTATCTCGCATTATTACTTAGCTGACTCGCTCGTGCCACAAGAAACGTGAGTATACCATGTTAGTATGCTTTGCTATAAGCTGCAGTATCGCTGCTCCATCTCCTAGTGGTCTGGGGGGAGGGGGTTGGTCTAACTATCTCGGTGGGTCAATTTAGGGCCACTAGCCGTGAGCTTAGTTATTGCTCTTCCGAGACGGCGCCGTCTCGATAAAAAGACAAACCACGAATCTGCTTGTCTTTGGAACGCACCGTGTACGTGCCAGCCAACTATTGGGCCTAGTTATTCTGTCAGCTGGGTTACTGGTCTTGTGACTGGCAGTCCGTAGATATGGCATGCATCCTGATACAAGATGATCGCCGAGTTGTATGTCGACCGCAGCCTGCCATATTCCAATTTCCTTCTGTACTTTCACCAGACGATCGCGAAGCAGGCTATGAGAGAAAGGTTAAGACAACGGTGGAGTGGGAACGAACCCTGTAGTATGGTAACACCATGAATATGACAGCATCTCTGCATCACTGTATCACTGCATCACTGCATCAAAGCGTCTGGCGATCCGTAGCGCACAATATTCGTCATGTCATGTCGTACAACCAGCGTGGCGCACTCTACAGATATTTGTGTCCCCCCACCTGATTCTGCTTTAGGTAGCATATATGTCTGATATAGACGTCATCAGTAGACATCCCTCTCATCTTCACTGACGTCAGGGTAATTTAGTGTTATGAAGACAATGCGAGGCAGAGTCGAGACCCAGTTCTCATTAGGGGGTAGTGAATGGTAATGAGAAGGTCCCGAATTAGTCCCGCCTTGCTCAGATAGGCCAGTCCAGGTATCCAAGTCTGGCGAGCGCCACAATCTTGCATCGGAGGCCCTCCAGGGGTTGACCGTTGATTTGAAAACCTCCTGCACATGTGGGAGAGATTCTGGTGGCGGTTCCTAGGAGCCTGTGTCCGCCATGAAAACGCCTGAGGATTAGTACATCACCGACGTGAAGAAACCATCTTCTCGATCTGACCCTGAGATTTCGGCCAAGTGATGGAATGAAACGACCAGATTAGATTGTCACTGGCTGTGGGAAACTTTTTAATGGCTCATCAAATCTCGCTCGCCATCGGCCGTCGGGTGCATCCAGCGCAAGAAGGGTTAGGCTGCGGTTGCAGTTCCTGACACGCAAGATCACCGGAAAGGGGCAGTTCCCAAGGCTCGCAGAGTAATTGCAGATATGTAGTGTGACATTCATCATTATAACATTATACTTGACAACATGACCGCATATCGTACGTACACTCAAACCTGCCATACAAAACAACTAGAACATGTCTCGGAAGTGCTCGTACACACTACCCAGGACCGGCCTGTCGACTCCGACGCCAAACGGCGTAGAAGGGGCACCATCTTCTTCCACGAGTGGGCCACCGACAGCTGCAGATCTTTCATCAAATCCAGCTACGCCGGTGTAATTCTCAAAGATCTTGGACATCTCGCTGGATATCTGCCAACCGTTGGGCGGCACCGCCGGCGTGGTCGACCCTAGAGGCGCTGGTGGCGGTGGAGGCGGTGGCTGCGAGGGCCGACTAAAACCTGGTGGTGTGTTGCGTGGTGACGTTGGAGCTATGTGACCGGTCGCCAGTCCGGCCATGGTGAGCGCAGCGCTCGAGTGCGGATCTTCCTCTTGGGCGAGTCCCAGTTGTGGGGCCACTGCCTTGAGGGACCGGATGGTTCTCCAAAGCCGGCGAGACACGTCCGACTTGGATGATAGCTCCTTGACAAGTTCCAGCGCCATGTAGAACTCGTCACGGCAGCTGGCGCTGAAGTTGACGGGCGCGTGGCAGGTTGCCAGGAACAAGACGGCGATGGCCGAGGCAAGGAATTGATGATAGAAGGCTTGCGACTTGCGGTACAGGCTTGTGGTGCCGTGCAGGTGGCTCAGGTATAAGACGGTGTTCTTGGCCAGTCTAACAGCACGCTCGGCAAGCGGCAGGTTCTCCATGATGCTACCATGCGTATGCAGAATGGGGGTGTGAAGCCAGATGCGCATTTGGTTGTACCGGGCATAGGTCCAGATCTGATGGCGTTGTAAGTCGTATTCACTCCCAGCAGTCACGGACGGGCCCAGGTCGAAGTGGCGCGGCATGGCATCCCAGTCCGGCAGGTCGAGTGAACTCTGATGGGGAACGCTCGAGTACCATTGTTTGATTTGCTGATCGAGATGCTCGACTTCGCTGGCATGCACTTCGATCGGCGGATGGTTAAACTGACGGACATAGGCCCATACTTTGCCACCCAGCTGCGAGTACCTAATCATGGCATGGAGAAAAGGTTGTTCATCCTAGGGCCATTAGCAGGGCACCATTTTGGGTGTGTGTGTGTGCAGGGCTAGAATACTCACAGGACCGGGGACCTGAGAATCTATGTCGCCGTCTTGAAAGACGTAAGGCAGACCGGTCCCAAAACTCCACCGTCGGTCGAGGATGTAGGCGGTCCAGAAGGTGTGAATGGCGTTCCTGCGCTCCTCTTCGTCCTTGATGCGGTTGATAGTATCACGGCGGTGCAGACCGAGCTCAATGCAATGACGCGCCACTTCGCCAATGATGCGCCACGAGAGGATCTCGTCGTTGGACAGGAAGCGATAGCCTGCAACGAGGGCCAGCAATGGGAGGTTCGAGACATCAGCGGGCTCGCTCATGAGCATCCTGTCGATAGTAGGGCGCGCACTCTCAAAGAGCCTGGTGGCGCGCTCGCTGTTCCCGTGCTCCTCGGCGATGAGGCCAATGCACATGACGATCTTGACTAGCAGAGATTTGGTATCGGTAAAGCCATCGGCTTGGCTGTGACTAGGCGCGCCCCAATTCTTCCTAAGGGCGTCCATCCAAGAGGCCAAGAATTTGGCGTGGTTGATGACGGTTTCGATCTTGACGACAGGATACATGCTGCCTATCTCTTCCTCGTAGATGCGACACAGGCGGATCATCTCGTCCAGGCCGTACTCCCAGAGCGGGTCGGCGGGACGGAAGCTCGAAGGGGTGTCGGCACTCTGCGATGGGAGAGCGGCCGATGTGTCGGGCATGTCTTCGGTCGAGGGGTGCTGGTCGTCGTCATTGGAGGCGGTGGCATTGTTGTAGCCGAGTTTCTGGAGCGTGTTCCTGGCGACGTCGAGGTTGAAGTGGGCGCTCGTTAAGCCTCGGAAGCCGGCGGCGACATCGCGAACTTGGGAATGCTCGGCGCGTGTGAAGGGCGGCACCGAGGCAGACGAGGACGGGGTGCCGGCGGACAGGGACGGTGGCAAGGGCGGCATGGCGCGGTCGCCGATGGGGGCCAGGCGCAGGGTCTCGGCTCGGAGGGCGTTCATGTGGTTGAAGAGGCTGTCGACCTGCTCCTGCAGGCGGGTGACGGTGCCGGCCATGTCCCTGAACTCCTCCGAGTCCTTGACGCTGCTCGAGCAGCAGTTGGGGGCGTAGAGGCATTGTAGGTTGAGGTTGCCGCAGCGGGTGCACGGCGTCTCGCCGTTGCACTTGATCTTGCGGCGTTTGCACTCATTGCAGGCGATGGTGATGTAGCGGTTGCGCTTGCTCCTCTGCTTCTTGCTGGCGCTGGTGTTACCGGGCGATTCGCCGCCGCTCGAGGTCTTGCGCTTCCCCAGCGACGTTTCTCTGTCTCTGTCTCGGTCTCTGCCTCTGTCTCTGTTTGGGGGCGCGGAATTGGTGCCGGCGACGGAATTGGGGGACCCTGCCGTGGCTTGCGGCGTAAAGCCCAAGCCCAAGCCCAAGCTGAGTGTGTTGTCGGCCAGTGGTGTGAGGACGTTCTGAGTCAGAAAGCGGAGGTCGCTGGCCTGATTCTCGAGTTGGTCCATGGCCGTCGTCGCATTTGCAGTCACGCCAGAATGGCCCGTCAATCGGTTGCATCGTCCTCGCCTCGGTTTCTCTTTCGAGTTTGTCCCATCGGTCGGAGCTGCTGCGACTTTCGACGGAACCAGGGGATTAGGATCTGCTGCTGCCCACTTTGGCAAGACACCTGCCGGGCTTGTCTGTGGCAGACTTCGGCATAGTGCCCCTGTACCCTTGTGCCGAGAAGCTCACGTGATTTATTCTCTTACGTACTAGGATTGTGCATCTTGTGCAAGGAGCCAATCCCTCTTCCAGCCCTTCCATTCCCCTCTTCTCTATCCGTATGCCTACGAGGTTGAGCGGCGTGCAGAGTACGCATTGCTGTACACGAAAATAAAAGGTAACGGTCTTCTAAGTGGCGACATCACTAGCAAGGATCTTTCAGCTCCTGTTATGCGTACGGATAGTGCTGTAATTACAGTGTACAGTATGCACGGTTTCAAGCACTCCGTATCGAGTACCGACATAGATTAGTACAATCGCTACTCCATACGGAGTAGTTATCCGTACTTCGTAGTTCGTTGCCTACACAGTACCTGATTTATGACCGGCCATCGGATCAATGTGGATACTCTACTTATCGCTGTGGGGGTATCTGTGGAGCCACGTCCCTCAACGATCGCCCGTCACTCTGCGTCAGCTTGTCGCCCTGCTTCTCTGTGTCAGCTTTCTTGGCCTAATGTAATAGACCAGGAATGGTAACGACTTCGGCTTGGCGTGAGTTCGTCCTGGATATCCAGAATTGCCTCGATCTGTTTTGATTTCGCACGCCTATGCTCACGCCATCCGCGCAACTATGAACTATGATGAATGGCTTTGGCGCCTCTTCGTCGTCGGCGACATGAGACGGTATTGAAGACGTACGACAAGGTTGTCAAGCCCCGCGCTCACCTGCTTACACCCCTATTTGCTATAGCGAGCGAAGCGGAAGAATCTGGGGTGGTTTCCTGGCTATACCAAGTCCTGAATCTTCCTCGAGGCAAACAATGCAAGCATACGCAGGATGAGGTGACCACAGCGCCATGAAGATGGCCGCTACAAAGACTAAAGATTCGTCGCCTCACTACGTACTAGCTAACTCACCTCAGCCCATATTGCGGACACTGTCATCATCTCGTAGCGGGTGATCGGTAGCTCAGCTAGCTGAATGATGCCTACGGTACGGTCTATGACGCCGATTTGTTTGGGGTGACAGGTACTGAGATCGTCGCCAGCTCGGACAGGAAAGGTGGACCTCGCACTCGCACTTCATCGTCGACCGACCTGGCGCCAGCGTCAACTGGATGCGACAGCCACCTCGGACAACCCAAGGAAGCCGAGCCGAGCCTGTATCATGCAGCATCAACAGTTGCAACAGTTGTGTGCGCCTGGATTATATAGCATGCATGCGGACTTCGTCGAACTTGGTGAAGCTCTTGTCGGGTTGGAAAGAGAAACTCGTCTCAATTCATCTGCCCGAGGTCATCTTGAAAACTCATCCTAGCCGAATCTACAACCCCTGGGTCCGAACTATCCATTATCTGGACGCCCAATCTCATCAGAGCGAAACCATTCAAACCTCTTCAATACCGCGCACACTGCTCACCATGGGCCTCACAATCCTCATCAACGGCGCCGGCATCTGCGGTCCCGTGCTGGCCCTCCTCCTCCTGCGCGCTGAGCCGTCGCACGACATCACCGTGGTGGAACGGTCCCCGAACCTGCGCGCGACGGGGCAGCAGATCGACATCCGCGCTCAGGGAATTCCGCTGATGCGCAAGGCGGGCCTGTTGGACGCCGTCAGAGAGCGCCGCGTACCCGAGGATGGTCTCGCCTTTGTCGATCCCCAGGGCAACATCAAGGCCCTTCTGACTGCCAATACGTCGGGCCGGGGCCAACAGGCCTTTAGCAGCGAATACGAGATCATGCGCAGCGACCTCGTTGACTTACTGTACCAGTCTAGCCTGCGCGAGGCCGAGAAAGCCGAGGTGGCGGGCGGCGGCGGTAAGCTAACGTATGAGTTTGGCAAATACGCCACGACGCTCGTGCAGGACGAAAAGGGCGTCGACGTCACCTTTTCAGACGATTCCCAGCGTCGTTTCGACCTCGTCGTCGGCGCCGACGGGCAGGGTTCGAGGACGCGGCGGATGTTGTTCGGCGAGGAGGCGGGCAAGGCCATGTTCCACACCCTGGGCGCCTTCTGTGCCTACTACACGGTGTCGCGGGGTGAGGACGACGACCTGACGGGCCGCTTGTGCCAGTACCCCGGGTCGCGCGTCATCGCGACGCGCAACGGCGGCCGGCCCACGACGCAGGTCTGCCTCTGCATCAACCGCACCACCGAGCCCATGCGGGAGCGCATCCGCGCATCGTATCGCCAGCCCGTGGAGAGGCAAAAAGAGATGTGGGCCGAGCTCTTCCGCGACTGCGAGAACTATCGGCGCGACCGCTTGCTGGGCAGCGGCCTGGCAGATACCGACGACTTTTACAGCTCCGAGGTCGGCCAGGTCAAGACGGACCGGGTGACGCTGGGCCGCGTGGCGCTCGTCGGCGACGCCGGCCACTGCCCCAGCGCCATGACGGGCATGGGCACGACCAGCGCGCTGACATCGTGCTACGTCCTGGCAGGCGAGCTGGCACGACACAAGTGGGACGTTCCAGCGGCGCTGCAGGTGCACAACGCAGCCATGCGGCCATTTATCGACGAGTATCAGAAGCTACTTCCTGGCGTGCCGGGCATTACCTCACCCGAGACGGCGTGGGGTATCTGGGTCCTGCAGACTGTGGTGGGACTGGTGACCAAGCTCGGGATCGACCAGCTTGCGAATCGCTGGCTTCCCGAGGTCAAGGGCGGCAAGGAGTTGCCAGAGTACCCCGAGTTGAGGCTTGAGGCTTGAGGCTTGAGACTTAAAAGGGGGGAGGGTTAATAGGAGGGAGAGCAGAGACACAAGGACAGCTGAAATGGTGGCAAGATTACGACTACGTAGCAGTGGGACAAACCCATTTTGCAACACTTGGTATTTTTGACTATGGATATTCAAACCCACCGTCTTCCTCACTACAACAAGTGACTGTCGCTTCTCGCGCCTTGGGGCATCTTCCAATGCACCTTGACACCGCCCCAACTGTGGTCGTTATAGCTGTTCTGCACCTTCTGGCACGTCCTCAAACCCCACTCGGTCACGCCGACCATGAGGCAACTCTCAAACATAAAGGCGCAGCTGTCCTTGCCGACCAGCGCCGGCTGTAGCTCCGCATTCCGCGCCCCCTCGTAGCTCGCGGCGTCTGGGCCATGGCCGCTCATGACGTTATGTAGGCTGGCGCCACCGGGCATGAAGCCGCCGCTGCCGCCTTTCTTGGCGTCATACACGCCGCCGATCAGACCCATGAACTCGGACATGGTGTTGCGGTGGTACCAGGGTGGGCGGAATGTGTCCTCGGCCACGAGCCAGCGCGGCGGGAAGATGACGAAATCAGCGACGGCGGTCCCGGTGCGCTCCGACGGCGCCGTCAGCACCGTGAAGATGGACGGGTCCGGGTGGTCGTACGAGATGGACCCGATCGTGTTGAAGCGGCCTAGGTCATACTTGAAGGGATAGTACGTGCCGTGCCAGGCGACCACGTCGAACGGCGTATGGGCTTGCGTAGTGGTGAAAAGGGTGTTGTTGAACTTGACCGTCACGTTGTAGCTGTTGGGCCCCTCGGACGCCGTCGCGCCGCAGTCATCGTCAAAGGAGGCGACAGGTGCCTGGAAATCGCGCGCGTTGGCTAGGCCGTTGGAGCCGATGGGTCCCAGCTCAGGCAGTGCGAAGTGGCCCTGGTACAGCTCGAGGGCGTAGCCGCGCACCGGGCCCGCGGGCAGGCGTACCTGGTACTTGACGCCGCGCGGGATGACGGCGATCTCCATGGGCCGCACGAGAAGCCAACCCTGCTCGGTGCGGATGTCTAGTACGCCCTCCTGCGCGACGATGAGTAGATCGCCGTCGGCCGAGTAAAAGGCGGCATGCTCGTCCATGGACCGGCCCGCGGCGTAGATGTACATGCCGAGGCCGGTCTTGAGGGTGGGATCGCCGGCGCCGGCCACGAGGCGCAGTCCGGTGACGAAGTCTGTCTTGTCGTCGTGGTCGAAGGGGTCCCAACGCAGCTGGTTGGGGACGAAGTCGAGCTTGGCTGTGCTGTACGGCTTATCGGTGGCAAAAGGACTGTCTTCGGTCTTCTCGCGGAACGGCGGGTGAGCGCACGAAGGCAGGATGCGATACAGCCACGTCTGCTTGCTCTCGTGGCGCGGTGCGGTGAAGGCGGTGCCCGAGAGCTTCTCGGCGTACAGACCATGAGGCGGCTTCTGGGGAGAGTTCTGACCAATGGGCAGGGCGCCGGCTACGGCCTCGGTTCTAGATGGGACGGGTATAAGCGACAGGCTGGAAGGTGGTTGGCTTGGGTGACTTACTCCATGTATGAATCGAAGCCATTCCGGTATCTGTACTTCTCCTTGAAGTCGAATGTGGTCAAGGGCATAATTACTGGGTTGGTTTGGGCCAATTGAGTACAGAAAATGGACTCAAGAAGAAGAATGAAATGCCAACAGGAGCGTGTGGTCTCAATTGAAAGTGCTACATGTTAAAAGGTCGAAAGTCGTCGACAGCCCCCACCGCCTCCGATAGTTAGTTATGTTGATGGTGACGAAGAGGTGGTGCCGGGCCGTCGTTATCCACTGATAGCCGGACCAGAACCGCGTGGGGCGGAACAGTACCGACATTCTTGAAACATAGAAATGGATAAGAATGCCATTGCAAACCGATCTTGGAAACCCGCCCGTCTACTACATCGAGTTCAACTCACGGAGAATTCATACGCTGTTCTTATGCAGGATTCGATTGTCAATAACCGGCCCTCCCACCGCGCACAGTCTTCCCCGCAGGATCACCTGCTGGACCGCATCATCCGACTCAAAACATGAGACAGAGTTGGTTCCACATCTCGCGCGACTCATCCCACCGGACACAGAGTTCGTGTTTTGCGGCTCGTTGATGCCGTTGGAGACCTTTTCTGGTGATCTATGGATTGGCTGATTCTCGACGCACTTTCCCCAAAGGTAAACCCGAGTTGCATGACATGAGTGCTGCAAGTTAGGTAGCGTCTGATTGCATTCCGGTATCGACTCTCTTTCCGCTCTATTGACCCGGACCAAGGAGATAACACAAGTCTTTCACAACCAGAAGAACTGGGAAGTTCTGAGAAATCGCGACTACAGTCAATCGATATGTAACTGAGCAGTCTACCAAGAACCGTTACTTTGCAACGAGTGTACCTAGACTTTTTGGTTCAGTGTCTCGCTGCTGACGACGAGAGCTCCAGAGCTCCTGTGGATACATTGTGGAGTTACCCCAGAGAATATAATCTGGGGAAGTGCGTAGCCGCTGCGACTAGCCCTAACGGGGATAGGCGCATGAAGCCTTGGCACTGGCAAGCTTGTCGAACGAGGTCGTTTGACCAACATCTGAGCGACGCGCAATACATCGAGCTACAAAGTCACGCGATCAGAGCGCCTATTACATCAATACCACACCATCCGAAACCCCGCCCTGACGAAACCCCATCGAAAGACATCCAATCCATGTGTTGATGGCAGGCACAAACCCCCGACCGAGGGTCAGCTGCCGATGTCATCATCCAATGATCGCTCGTAAAGCCCGTCCCTTCCGTAAGACTTGACCCGTCCAGGGCATCCATCCCTTTGGCATCTTCCCTTAGCAAGCTTCGGTTCAGTGCCTCATGCTAGAGCTGCTTCCCCTCTCGCATCAATGATAACCCCCTCCTTTCCCGATCGTTGATCTAGTGCCCCTTCCCCTCTTGTTCAACATCGCGTTGCAAAGGTCGACATTTTCCAACATCACATCATCCTGCAAACATCACACGTCCAATATCATTCTTCCATCCACCGAGCTAGCTGTATCAGCACATACATCTGAAAAACAGGTCACACACACAGCTTATATCAGCCAGCAGCTGTAGCCTAGCTCTTCTTCCAATAAGAAGAGTGACGTTCACATTCACCAAGTCTTCCACTCCAAGCATCTCCCACCAACCACCATCATGTCGGAACCTTTGAAGAAGGTCGACTCGGCCGTCCAGGGCCTCGAGTCATCGTCCCCCCGAAGAAGGGACGTAGAGCTAGCTCCATGGTAGAAGGAGTCTTCAACATTGACGACCTGAGTGAGTACACCACGACTAGCAGCTTCGGAACCATCTCTAATCTCACTTCCATGACAGAGGAGAAGCGGACCCCAATTGAAGTGGCAATTGAGACCCAGCGGACGGGATGGTAAGTTTGGTTCCATTCCCATTCCCATTCAGTGCCATTCGTTCTGTCCAGCTTCTCCAAGCCTGTTCCTGTATCCCCTTTACCCCGCACTCGACTGACTTGTGACATATAGGAAGATCAACACTTCCTCCTCCACGGTGGAGGAGAAGGAGATTCTGGCCAAGCACTTGACGGAACCTCCTGTCAAGAGGATTGACCTGGTCACTTCACTAGGCATGAAGATCACAGTACGGAACCTGAAGGGTGTCACCATCAAGGATGCACTAGAAGGCATCCACAAGGCCAACAAGAAGAGGGTAAGTCATATCTCTTTCGAGGCCATCCACTGTATCACCCTTGACTGTAGGCTTGCTCCGTTGGCTGACTTTTAGATCCGTAGGCCGACGACGAGCTCGAGAAACCGTTCCTAGAAGGCTTCGAATGGGCTGGTAACAACCCACCCGGATACATGACCAAAGAGGAGGATATTGAAAAGTACAAGGACGACGAGTGGACGCAGCTGCACATCTGTCTGCGAACCACCCCATCCGTATCGGCCGGCGGCGGCGGCGGCAAGAAGAAGAAGAACAAGGGTGGTGACGCATAGACGTCTGGCTCACGTCTCCCCACTCAAGACCTCGGTGTCTACCCCGTGTGCAATAGTGTTTTACATGTTGGGACACATGTAAGCGACGATGATATGGCAGTTATGTAAACAGACGATTCCAATGTTGGCCTATTTTGGGCCATTCCTAATACACGATTGCGCTGCCATGGTGTCGTCGTGTCCCCAGATACATGTGAACTCGGTCTTTGCTGTTGCTACATCCCTCGACTGGGGTTCGGCAATCTTGATCTCGCCTATCTGCTGTCTGACAAGTTGGAGTACCGGTAACCCTCGAATTGGCGTTTGCATACTTGTACAACAGCATATCGACATCGATATGATGACGCCGCAATGGTGACGTTGATATAGCAAAGTAGAACACGAGTTTATACAGCGAGTCCCTGGTCACATCGCGCACGGCAGCATACCACCGCCGTTGCTATGGAAGCCAAGGCAAATCGGGACCTCCGATCCGAAGACTGACCCCACACATTTCTCGGACCTGTCCGATCTCCCGACCGGATGTTGGACAAGAGAGACTGGAGACGGGAATGAGGAAGTCTGGCTAGTTCTACAGCTCTTGGTTAAGTACCTACCTACTCCGCACATACGGATAAGGATTCACACCACCATATTTACACAGCAAAGAACCCTACAATATTCACACACACACCACCAACCCCAACCCCAACCCCAACCCCAACATGAAAGCCGTTCTTCTCTATGCCCACGGGGGGGCGCAGACAAGCTGGTCTATGAGTCCGTCGCGGACCCCGTCCCCGCCTCCCACGAGGTCATCGTACGCGTCCGCGCCACGGCGCTCAACCACGTCGACATCGATGTACGCGAGGGCCGCTCCGGCATCGAGAACCGCCAGGCACTCCCTCACGTTCCGGGCGTCGACGCCGTGGGCGAGGTCGAGAGTGTCGGCGCGTCGGTCACGCTGTGGAAAGCCGGCGACCGCGTGGCCACGCACTTCATCCTGAGCTGCGGGGTCTGCGGCAACTGTCGCGGGGGCAAGGAGAACATGTGCACGGGGGGCGAGATACTAGGACTCACGCGCTGGGGCGGGTACGCGGAGAAGGTGGTGGTCGGGGAGAGGCACCTGGTGCGGCTGCCGGACGGGGTCGGGTTCGAGGAGGCGGCGGCGGGGGTCACGCCGTTGGCGACGGCGTGGGAGGCGCTGGTGGTGACGGCCGGGTTGCGGGCGGGAGAGACGGTGCTGGTGACGGGCGCGGCGGGGGGCGTGGGGAGCCACGCGGTGCAGGTCGCGCGGCTGGCCGGGGCCCGCGTGCTGGCGTGCGTCGGGGGGGCGGGAAAAGGTGGCGCTGGTGCGGGCGCTCGGGGCCGACGAGGTGGTGGACTATACCGCCGAGGACCTCGTCGCGGGCGTGATGCGCGCCACGGGCGGCAGGGGCGTCGATGTCGTCATGGACGGCATCGGCGGCGACGTGCTGCGGTCGAGCATCGAGGTGCTCGCCGAGGGCGGCAGGGTCGCCAGCATCGGGGCCCATGGCGGCGAGAAGGTCGAGCTGGACATGATTGCGTTCTTCCGGAGGCACCTCACGCTGCACGGCTGTGGGCGGTCGACGCGGGAGATTGCGGCCACGGTGCTGGGCCTGATGGCGGACGGGCGGCTGAGGGCTGTGGTGCATGCGACGTACGGGCTTGAACAGGCGAGGGAGGCTCATGGGGTCATGGAGGGGCGGCGGTTTTGTGGGCGGATTGTTTTGGTGTGTTAGGGGGGTGTGGTGATGAAGGAGGACGTGTATTGCTGATATCTTCTTGAAGATGTGTCTGGTGGTTTATAGGAGACATCTCGGGTATCCCGGTTACGCTCGTGTTTAGCGCACGAGTTTGATACTGCTTTGGTGAATCACTTTACGATGTGCAAGACTGCACTCACTGTAGGTACGCACTTGTCAAATCTCCACGTCATACCTCTCTTTGATCCGTTTTCTAGTGACACTTATATATTACCAGTGGATGATTGCCGAACTGTATAAACTAAACTCCTGTGTTGACCTTTAGTAGATATCCCCGTATTACCTCGCCGAAATACGCCATGCCTCCAGCACTTAATCTGAGGATCTAAAGACGTCCGTCACCCGCTTCATAAACCTCGTATAAACACAAAGGAGTGTGCAGTTGTTGTATTGTTCAACGTTTTGCGTCGTGGCTGAAGAGCGTCCACAAACACCCGTAAGGGCATGAAGAGTTAGTTATACAGCAACTATAGAGGATGAGTAGGCTGGCTTGCATCTCGTCTGATCTAGCACCTGGTTGCGATATTTGACTCCTGGCTTCCCCGGCTGATACCGGTAGGTACAGTCCTCCTTGTCTGGTTCCGGGCCTACTATGCCTTGGAAGAGCGAGCACTGAGAACCACGGTCTCCTGGGTAAGAACAAGAGGCTGGGATTGGGCAATGATGCACTTGACGAAGGCTCATGTATATACCCGTCAGGTACACGAAAAATGACGGATAAACTAGAAATTCCTACGTATTAATCATTTTGCAATATTCTTACTGACAAATTGACGAGTCACACAATATGTACACTCTCGGGAGCCTTTGAAAGACTCTGCCACCTTCGAGATGCGTCCAGCATCGCCCCGAGGAACTTGACTATGCCCGGCCGGGTACCTTGAACCCACCTGGGACCAGCTTGGTAAAGACCAGATTGGGATCGAACTTGTCCCCGGCCGCCTTGAGCTTCTGGACGCTCTCGGGCCCGTAGCTCGAGATGGGAGACTGCCACGGGGCGGCATAGTTCAGGTACACAAACGAGTCGTAGGCGCCCAGCCTGCGCGCCTCGTCCTCGATCTCGGTAAAGAGGTCGCGGGCCGCCTTCTCCACGGCCGCGTCGTCGGCCGCGTCGGACCAGGTCGCGGAGAGCAGGGTCACGACCTGCGAGTCGGCCCGGTTGGCGAGCCCGAGGGAGTTTGCCGACGCCGCTTTCTGGTAGATGGCGGGGGGCAGCGGCTCGAGCGAGACGGACCACACGATGCCGGGGATGTCCTTGACGACGGCGAGGCTGCTGCTCCAGGCGAGGTACGTCGAGTTGAGCACGGGCACGGTCGCGGCGTGGGTCGTCACGACGGACAGTTGGCTGCGGGAACCGTCAGTACATACCGCCAAACCGGACGAAAAAGACTTTGGCTCAGGGGCTGCTAGGGTCTCGTGAGGAGCAACGTACCGTGAACCGTCCGAGGACATGGAGCCTTGTTCTGTGGCGATTGCCGTCACGTTCGCGATGCGCAGGGTACTTGCCAGGGAAGGGATCGCCATGAAGGGCTGAAAGGTAGCTGGGTTCTCCTCGTTTTTGGTATACTCGATGCTGTTCACGATGGCGCTCCCCTGGCTGCCGGAGAAGCCAAAGCTGGTGATCAGGGAGGAGAACTCATCGTAGGTATCGGCCTTGGAAAAGTCGGCAAAGGCTTTCAGTTGCTCGTTGGAGGTGGACAGGTCGTAGTAGACCACGCCTCCCCAGACGGGGCCCTGCTCAAACGCCGCGAGGTCGACGCGGGTGACGACGCCGAAGTTATTGGAGCCGCCGCGGAGGGCCTCGAGGAGGTCGGGGTTCTCACCGGCGTTGGCGTTCACGATCGAGCCGTCGGCCAGGACGACTTCAAAGTTGGACACGGTGTCGCAGGTGAAGCCGTGGCGAGGCGAAAAGTACGAGATGCCGCCGCCAGTCGTCAGTCCGCCCACGCCGACCGAGGACGCGCGACCGCCCGCCACGGTGATGCCGAGAGGGTCCAGCTTGGTGTAGACCTCTCCCCACTTGGCACCGACCCCGACAGAGGCAGTCGACTTGTCGGCGCTCACACTGATGGTGTTTAAACCGCGGAGGTCGATGGTCACGCCATCCAAGACGTTGGCGGCTGTGGCAGAGCCCGAGTGGCCCCCCGACCGAACGGCGAACGAGCAAGTGCCTGTCGTCGACAAGGTCCGCACTATCGAAGCAACATCCTCCGCCGTCGTCGGTGAGACGACGCAGAAGGGCCGCGTCTCCGATGCTTGCAAGGAAAAATAGGAAGTCAACGAGGCTTCATACGCGGTGCCGTTTGCAAAGGAGACCTTGTCTCCCAAGGCAGGTATCAAGGCCTGACACTACAGACGTCATGGATGTGATTAACTATTGTCATTCTGTATACTTGATACGCACGCACGCAACTTACACACAGATCGGCAGATTGTTGTAGAGCACACATGTTGTTGACGAGACAAGGGAGCAAGCAGGTGGGGGGTGCGGTACGATGCGGTGATGGGACCGCGTCACTTGGAATCCTGGATCGGCAGCGGCGGTGTCCTCTCGGAATAGGACAGAAGGTATCGACGCTAAAAGATACCAAAAAAAGTGATAGGGTGACAAGAGGAAGTAGTTAGTTAACTTGGTACTTGCTTGAATGGGAATGGGCAGCAAGGATGATGGTGGCGAGGACGGACAGAATTGCGTTATTGTTTATATACCTGCGGTTACGGCGGTTACATGGGTGCTCAGGCGGCTCACTTGCATATTTCGGTTGCAGTACTGCTACTACTCGCGTCGCAGCATGGGACCTGGCGATGCTCAAACGTGGTATCGAGCACAATGTCCAGGTTATGAACATTTGTACGGATACAGTGTACTACGCATGCATGATTCGTCGACCGGCATATGATGCAAGTAGTTTCTCGGCCAAGACCCCAGAACGAATCGACCTAGTTAGTTGCCTGCCCGATTGGCTGCGGTTGACCCTGCAAGCGGGGCGGGATGGCGAGTCATGCCCGAATAGGGGTTCTGGGGGTTCGTGATTGGCCACAATGGACGGGAGGGGGGGTATGTACTCCAATATACATGTGGATCAAAAGCGGAGCAAGTAACACGGCTGACCTTATCTACGTACTTCAGAGTATGATCAGGCAAATAATAGCCACCCCGACGCTTGGCGCCCCTGCAGGATGAATAGGCAGGGGTTGGTCTAATTTGCACCCAAGTATCCGTACTTGGCTTCTGCAGCGACTGTAGCTACTCCGTACCTAGACGAGGCGTTGTGGACAATGTGAAGTACCGAGTAGTTGCCGGTTGCACGTAGAATCTCGTAGATATCGGGCATCTCCGCACACACCCGTCATCAACACTTCCGTCTACGTTATTCCCCTAGCTAGACGAAGAGTCACGGCACCGAGTGAAGATGCACGGCCTCAGTCTCCATAACCTGCTTCTTTTGGCGTTGACGGCCGTGGGAAACGTCCCAGTGGCCTCTGCTGTCCCACCGGCAGATGTGTTGCTGTCCCCGGGTCGCCCCGGCACCTGCGTAAGTCGACCGGTCTCGCCAGACGAGTGAAGTCTCTCCATGACTGGGGATGAAGCTGACTGCGTGGGTATCACGCCGTGCAGTGCGACTTGCTCGCTGCTTCGCTCGGTCCCAAGGTGTCGTACCCGGGCAGCGCTGCCTACCGGTCGTCCACCACCTCGTACTGGGCCCAGGCGCAAAACGTAATCGCCCCGTCTTGTGTCCTGTCGGCCAACTCGTCCCTCGACGTCTCTTCCGCCCTCAAGGTCATGGTGCCCGCTGCCTGCAAGTTTGCCGTGCGCAGCGGTGGGCATGGCTCCCCTACCGGCATCGCCAGCATCCAGGACGGCGTGACGATTGACCTGAGCGGTCTGAACTCCATCACCACCTCGGCAGACGTGAGTCAAGTCGCGATTGGGCCCGGCCAAAGCTGGGGTACTGTGTACACGACCCTGGACGCCCTTGGGGTTTCCGTGCCGGGGGGCAGAGAAGGTCCCGTCGGGGTTGGAGGGTCGACAGTGGGAGGTGAGTGTCGTCTTGTCTCCGACGATGGCCGGAGGGGGACAGCAACGGCTTGCTGACGAGCAAAACAGGGGGCTTTGGCTATTTCGCTACCAAGGCCGGCTACGCCTGCGATAACGTGGTGGAATACGAAGTCGTCCTAGCCGACGGTCGCATCGTCATTGCTAACAAAACCAAGAATGCCGATCTATGGCGGGCGTTGAAGGGTGGCGGCAACAACTTTGGCATCGTCACCAAGTTCACCTTTACCACCTTCCCTCTCGGGACCATCTGGGGAGGCATGTCCTACCTGGACATCTCGGGGCTCTCCCAACACCTATCGGCTTTGCAAAGGTTCACTGCCAACCCCCAATATGACGCCGACGCCGGCATGCTGGTCAACCTTGCCTACACATTGTCTTCGGGCCCCCTGATCGCCACCCAGTTTGCTTACGGCCAGGCGGTCGTCAATCCTCCCGCCGTCCAAGAATTCACCGCGACGCCTGGCCAATACTACAATACTACGAAACTGCGCAGCTTGGGTGAATACTCGACCACATCGGGGCAAATGTCGCCAGACGGCTCGCAGTATGTTGACACCCATGTTCCGCCTCGCGCTTCTTGCATCTTCCAATCATTCCATCATCTCTCTGGCATCGCTGTGCGGACAGCGCTGACTCTCCATTAGGCAAATCACTTTCGCGGTGACCTTCAAGAACACGGCGCCCATGCTGGAACAGCTCGGGGATGCGTACAATGCCTCCCTCCCGGGCATTTCGAGCGTGGCCGGCATACAATGGAGCGTCACGCTCGTCCCGGTCCCGCGCGCGATCGCGACGCAGTCCGAGGCCCGAGGCGGCAACGTCATGGGCCTGGAGAACACACCGGCCGAGGGCTTGCTGCTCGCGTTCCTCAGCGCCACCTTTACCGACGCGGCGGACTACGCGGCGGTCGGGGCGGCGGCAGACCAGCTCTTGGCCGACATCAGCGGCCGCGCGAGATCGCTGGGCGTGTTCCACCCCTACATCGACCTCAACCACGCCAGCGCGTCGCAGAAGCCGCTCGCGAGCTACGGTCCCGCCAACACTGCGTTCTTGAAGACGACGGCCAGGAGGTACGATCCGCAGGCCGTCTTTGCCAAGCTGATGCCGGGAGGGTTCAAGGTGTAGCTTCTTGCCCTAGGCGAGGGTGGACCTAGGACATGACTAGGTGCTATGCCTACGCTACACTTTCCTTCTGCACCCGTGTGTATGGGAGAATAAAGACAAGAGGTGGCTCAGCCATAGCTTCACCTGCCTTTGAGGAATCAAATACATCAATCACCTTTACCACCTACCAGTGAATTCAACCAATGCATGTGCATCGATGAGCCCACATCACATCCAACCAGCGCTCGAGCCTCGAGCTGTATGGCAATGTTGTCATTTTCTCGCAGTGGTGTAAACTACCTATTTATCCAGGTACAAAGTGTCGTTCATCTCATCTCTTACCATTCATTCCTCATTATCCCGTTTTCCCAGTAGGTACAGGACTCTTGCCGAGGTCGCTTAATCCTTGGTTACTAGACATCATGGTATCCTGCGCATGTCAGCCATCGCGTTTGAAAAGGGGCAAGGACGGGGACAAGAGGCAGCTTGGCTGGCTGCCCATTACGTACCAGCACCGAAGCGGGCATCCACTGGGAGATGAACTTGACCGTGCCGGCGTTGGCGCCCTTCCACACGAGACCCCCAGCGCCGGCGCCGACGACAAAGTCGACGAGAGAGGCCGCGAGGTCCTCGACGGGCCCGCCCTTGGGACCCGCCTCGCCCTTGGCCCAGCGCGCAATCGTGTCCTTGATGGCGGCGTAGCGCGACGCGGGCGGGATCTGCGGCGCGGGCTCGTTGGCGTGGAACGGCGTGGCGACGGTGCCGAGCATCAGGGTCACGACGCTGACGCCGAAAGGGGAGAGCTCGAGGCGCAGCGTCTCGGACAGGCTTGTCAGGGCGGCCTTGGAGGATGCGTAGACTCCTGAGATGGATGGGCAGAGTGTTAGAACACATAAGTATGCTGATGCCAGGCCTAGACGATGCCGGTATCTTTGTTTTACCTACTCTACGGGCAAGGCAACGAGGGGCCCAGCCGCCCAGGGTGCACCAACGACCAAAGATCAAATACAAAAGGAGTCGGTCGGTCAAGCATACCTATCCACGGCGTGTTCACGACGGCCCCGACGCTGCTAGCATTCACGACGCGGCCGCGCTTGGCGATCAGCAGGTCGGCAAAGGCCTGGATGACGGCGACGGGACCCCAGATGTTCGTGTCGTAGACCTTGCGGGCGTACTCGACATCGACGTCCAGCAGGGGCATCGTGTAGCCGGCGCCGGCGTTGTTCACCAGCACGTCGAGACCGCGGCCGCCCTCCTTCTCGGTGGCGGCGGCGACGGCCTCTGCCGCGCTGGCCACCGAGGCCTTGGACGTCACGTCCAGGGTCAGAGCAGTGACGCCGGGCAGCGCCTTCAGGTCCGAGGGGATCTTGGCCAGGTCCCGCGCTGTGGCGAACACGCGGTGGCCTCGCTGGGCCAGCACGTGGGCAAGGGCGGCACCGATGCCGCCGGCGGAGCAGCCTGTGACTAGGATCGTCTTGTTGGTGGACATGATTTCCTCAGCGCAGCAGGGCGATAAGGACGCGGGGAGCCAGGTTGTCTGGCGTGGAGGTTGGTTCTCTGGAGACTGGGGACGGGGGGGGAGAGATCGGTGGGCTCGTGGAGGCCTTGTCATTTTGATCGTCGAGATCTCTATAAGCATAAAAACCACAGAACAGACCTCGGCCTGGCTCAACCCACGCAGGGGTGTCGAGTCATGCAAGGCCGGCCAACCCTGCCTGTACGGAGTAGGCTGTGCTAGCCTGCGAGGATCACAACGAGCCAAGGTCCGGTACCAAGGCTTGGCCACCCCCGAGGTAGCACTCATCAGTGATCAATCTGCTCCTGTGCCGTAGTGAGAGCTAGCAACGAACGCTTGCTTATCTGCCGTTCCATCGATCCCACCCCCGTCCCAGGGGTAAACCCCCAGGGACGATGGCGTTCTGCCGCACCACGGGGCCATGTCGGTCCAATACTTCCAAGTTCCTACGGACCATCTCGAGGATGCGGTTATCTCGCCACTGGGCCCTGGCGAGGGCAGATGCAGGCTGCAGGTCAATGACCCGAGCATCATGTATGATGTGACATTTCCCCGTCAGGTCCTTTAGGACAAGTTGGCCAGGATGCTGACTTGTGCGTAGGGACTAGTTTCCGGAAAACGGCATCTGCGGGCGGCCCCGTACGAATACCAATCCCCCATTGTCAATCTGGTCGTGTCATGTCCCTGCGGAGCACCGTCGAGTGGCAGCCACACCTCACTTTAGCTGCATATGCACGACAAAACTATAGGTACACAGTAGTGAAATAGCAATCTCGAATCTGACAAACGATGGAAGCCTGCAAAGTCACCGTCCAACTGGTTTCATGGCCGCCAGCCAAAACTCGCTCAATGCCGACGCTCTCTGGCATCAACCAGCACAGAAAGCTACCAAACTACGTTGCCACTGTCTGGAACCAGCGCTCTCTTTCTACAGTCATAGATTCAAGTATCCAGAGTATGCATCGCATCGATAACTACTACATCGGATCTAGTATAGCGCGGTAGGGCTGCCGCTAAGCCTGAACTTGCATAGTACACGACATGGGTATAACGCTTTTGGCATTTGCCACCAACCACAGCTGTCAGCAGCGAGGCTCGAGCACCCAACCTAGCTTATTACACCATGTAGCGCTTACGTTACGTTACACCATGTAACGAGGTTGAGAGTCCTGCTCCACACGCACCGTCTGCACAATTCCGCGCCGGTCCTGGGCCAGATCGTCCGCATCGGGGTCCGTCCAGGTCCTAGGAGTGGCCATCGTCCCCGTACTGGCGGGTACGAAACCGTTGAGCTCCAGGTAGGGGCCCTTGGGGGGGATGGACCCGACCGACTCGAGCTCCAACTGGTACGACTTGGCCCTGGACTTGCTTTCCTGGGTGCTGGAGGAGCTGTACGGCAGCGACGAGGCCCGACTGCGGCGCAGGCTACTCATGCTGAGCCTGGAGCGGAGAGACTTGACGATCGAGCTCTCCGCCACGTGCAGGACGGCGAATCTCTTGAAGGCCGGGGCCGAACCCACAATGATGGCGACGTTGTTCTCGACGATGCTGCGATTCTGTCAGCTTTTCGTGGCCGTCACCAGTAGTTGTCCACCAGTAGCATTCCCACCACTCCGCGCCGGCTTGTTTTGTCTTGAACGTACATGCATATGAACAGGGCCGTGTTTGCCCAGGTGGTGTCCGTGTTGGTCATCAGGTCGACGCGATAGACCAAGGCAATGGTGCTAGCGACGACTCCTCTATTGCATCGAGTCAGTAAAATCTTCTCATCCGCGCGCGAGACCGGATGCGTTCACGTACACCAAAGCGGTGGTAAAGACGGCGATGAGCTGCGCCTTCTTCTTCGCCGACAGGTTGAGTTTGGCGAGGACGGGTATCGGGAGGATGAAGATGTAGACGTCGATGATGATGGCCAGCGGGCCCTGGACGAGTCCCCAGTGGATGAGCTTGTACGGCCTCCCGTTGGTGAGTAGAGTTTCCCAGGTCTCGCCGATCCGCGGCGCCGTGAAGATGGCCTGCAGCGGCACGCTCGGCCAGTACGTGACGAATGTGAGGGCCAGGCCGGCCCAGATGGCCCGTCGCATCGCCGTGTTCACCTCGAAGATCTGGAGATACAACAGGAGGATGGCCGACTTGGCAAAGAAGATCACGGGCCCGAGGATGGTGCCCTGAGCAAACAGTATCTGCGTCCCGCGCGATTAGCGCCCGTCGTTTCGCACCCTTGGTCCCTTTCGCCGTTGGGCGAGAGCGTCCATGCTTACCTTCATGTAGGGCCCGTCATACCAGCAGGCCGGGGTGTCCCATTGGTGGCGGGCGAGCTTGGACACTGGCGAATAGCGTGGTCAGTTTACCGTTGCAGAGCACAAGGAGGATGCACGGGGGGGGGCTATGGGGTGACGAACTGGCCAAGATGGTGCCGGTATACGATATGTTCAGCACGAGTGCCACAATGGCAAAGCCTATGGGGTCTGCAATCAGCCTCCGTGTCACCGAAACGGCATGCGCTGGAAACGTGCGACTCACAATCCGCCACATGCATCCGTTTCCTGTTGACGTAGAGGCGGCCCATGGTGAAGACAATGGAACACGCCGTCAACAAGACGGAGATGGCCATCAATGGCGCGACCAACGTGTGCGAGGGGTTCACGAGGTTCGGCACCACGCCCGGTGGCGGCACCCCGGCTGGGATGGAGCACAGGTCGGTTCCCGGAGGAAGGCTGGAGGCCATGTCTTTGTCCGTGCTGCGTGACGTTGTTGGATACTTGTACGAAGTAGTTGTGGCAGGCTTCACAAAGACGTGAAAGTTTGATTCGATCGACAGGAACGTTGAGCTTGAGCTTGAGCTAGAGCTTTGAGTGCTTGGCCGTGGTTGCCCGGTGGGTAGTATACATATAGTATATCGCTTTCCACTGGCCAGACTGTTGGACTTTCGAGCGCTTGCTCGACTTGGATGCCCGGACAAATGCAGCTTAATCGTCATGCGCCTACTTCTTAGCCGATTGAAACCTATCTTCGAGGCACATGGTGTCACGCTTTGGGGGGAGTGGGTAGGCAAGCCGCAACGGTGCAACCTAGTTTGAACTTTGGGCCAATGGGTGGTTGGCGGCGTCTTCTCTCTGCATTGGACGTTACAGTATACCGAATTAGGTAGGTTCCCTGAGTATCGAACGTGATAAGCACTTGCTAGCCTGGCAACCCTCACGCCGTCGATACACGACAAGTTTGAAGCCCGAGATGTACTGTACAGTCTGGACTCTGTACCACGGCGGCACTGCCCTCCTGAGTGACTGAGTCCTCGACTCCTCGGCTCGATTCGACAAAGTCGACAAATCACAACGATTTGCTCATGGGAGCAGCGGCCAATGTCCCCAACTACCCCAGGACGAAGTGCCGGTCTGAAACGGGTTCCTCGACGGGCTCGACTCAGGTCCCTGCAGAATCATGGAAACCCGAAATGAAGAAAGTCGAGTACGTGCGTACGTGGGGCTTGTCATTGGTCGCTGGAGATCGAGCGCGTCTGGCGTCCACTTTGTGCAGCGGGTCCGCATCGGACAACCTGCCGTCCGAGGCTACAACGAACACCATGTGATCCATGCAAGGGACCTCCCGGGACAAGGCTCAAGATGGGCTGGCTGCCACGGGCCTGCCAGGGGCCTGCCCACCTGCCCTTCCCCCATGGTTCACAGCTAGCCCCCCCGCCTGACCTGGGGGAACCTTGCCAAACGGGGTCCATACAACAAACTCTATTGAGTAGTGCTTCAGACATAACTTACTACGTACCAAAGTAGTTACCCCGCCGCCTTCTTTCAGGGCAACATTGAGTCACAATTTGGTATAACCACACTTTTACACAATCAATCTACAGCCATCTCTCGCGGCCACTACATGACATGGGTGTCAAACCAAGGCCTGCAACCACAGTCAACACGCAACAGGCCGGTATTTTCAGCGTCCCTTGACGTTCCATCGTCTTTCTTGCTGTACGGTGTACCTGAAGACCCCGCAGTAGCACATACCTGGTACTAATTACTAGCAATAGTACGCAATGTAGCCAGCCCGCCCGCCCGCCCGCCATCTCGGCGATCCCATGTGATGAAGGAATGTGGTATCGATCGCATCGAACGTTCAACGTGCTGTGCTAGTCTCATTGTAACCGAAAAGTCAGATTGTATATATATCCTTACACAGCAATCCGGGCACATGTCGGCCAGTCTTCAGATCGAGGCTAGGTAAAACAAGGCAGGACATGAATGGCCGTGCGACGACCGATAACACAATGGAGCAGAGAAAGCACAATGGTGGGTGGGTGTAAGCCAACCGAGTTCGGACGGGAGCCAGCTACGAAGTACCGGCGCTAGCATTGGACAGGCCCGTGATACGCTGTCTTCATCATTCATTCATTGTTCTGGCTATGCGAACTAAAGTCTACTAGTCCAACGCGACTAGTAAGTACTACGTATGCAAGATGATGCAGGCTGCAGGCTGCAGCAGCGAACGTTAACGGGGTACCTGGATTAGGCGGAATCCTGCCTCTTCTGAAAAACGACCACGGTGCTGCTACGGGGAACCATGCTCGAACGCCACGTTCTCGATCGCGAAGCATTTGGATCTTCCATGCGGCAATCCCAATCCTCCAAGATCCGTACCAGGATGAGCTTCAAGACCAGCGAGGCGTAGAACCTACCCGGGCTGCACCGAAAGCTAGTTGTTAGCTTGTCCCTACAAGTTACATCGGGTCTTTCAGGTGTCGTGGAATCGTACCATGCTGTGTTCCCAAACCCCCAGATCGGCCAGTCGGCGCTGACTGCGGTCAGACTCGACACGACTCTGTCGGGCACATGCGCGGTTCGGCGCCCCCGAGTTAATTCGGCATTGGCGTTGGCAAACCGGAAGCCGTTGAAGTGCTCGGGGTCCCTGTATCGCGACCCGTCGTGCATCATGGCCTGCTGGGGGACGCAGATCCAGTCTCCCTTTGCCAGCGCCGAGCCGTCGGGGAAGACATAGGGCACCAGGGCCTTTCGCCGACCCGTTACTGCCACCGGAGCGTGTTAGCGACATCGGCCACTCGTACGGGCAGGCCTGAGGCAACGCCCCCCTAGGGCCTAGGCAGGTTTTGTGCTTACTAGCGTCCGAGTTGCTGCAACGGACTGACTCTTTGACGAAGCTGTCGAGAAGCGGCAGCGCCTCGACGTTCCGCGTGCCGCCCGCAGAGACCACCTGCTGCTGTATCTCCATCCGGAGCGGTTCCACGTAGTCGGCGTGAAGCGCCAGGTCCTCAATCGCATACGTCGTCGTCTTCCGAGTTGCCCAGGGTTAGTCTCGAGCCAGTACACAGAAAAAGGGGGGTTGGGGGGGGGGCCTCCGACCCGGCCTCTGAAAGTTGGACGTACCATGGCGAGCTGATGAACAGAGCCGAACCAAACCGCCATGATCTCCCCCACCATTCTGGCAGGAGACCACGGGTTTTGACGGGGTGAGGTGTCGATGAGCCACTGCATGCAATCTGTCTACGTAGCCAGCGTCAGTGTCGCGTGAACCGATGGCATTCGGGCAAACGTACCGGTGCTTCCCCGGGACCGTAGCCCCCGTTGGCCCGTATCTGCAGTCGGCGCTCGACGATAGGTACTAGATAGCGGAAGAGCGTTTTTGCGGCTCGGTGCCGTCCGGTTGCCAGATCTGCGACGAGCCTGGATGGAAGCGCAAGAATTAGAGCAATGCACAGGGAATAAAATAATTGTCTGATACCACTCACGGACGTAAAATCTCGGGTGTAACACGCAGAAACTCGGCCGCGAATATGACTGCCTGCGGAAACGCGAGTGCCGCCTCTGTGAACTCCTCATCCCGTGCTACACAGTAGTTAGCAAAAGAATCGCCCGAACAAAACACACGAGACCACGTACAGAGTTGGTCGCCGAAGAATATGAAGCAATTCACTTTCGTGACTATCCTCTTGATCATGGGGAAAAGCTTGACATGCGCAGAACCTAGATCAGGTCAGAGACGACGCGTGTCAGTCAGACAGAGGGAGGTTCGCAAAAAAGGCCCGTACCATCGGAGTGAGTGTTTCCCAGTTCACGTGAGAGAGACTCGTTGATTATTGCTTCCAGGCTGGGTTGGAATCCCGGCAAGTTGGCAGTGAGAAGACTCCGTAGAGAACGGACGAAGCCGGTCCCTTCAACTCCGCGCTGGTCTTGCCATTCGAAGCCATACATTGTGTGCTTGGGATGTAGCATCTGCGCCTACTATCAGTGACTTTGCCCTCCCTCTTGCACACACACACACACACACACACACACACACACACGCCCGTGGAAAACAAACGGCATACCTCCTTGGCCACCGCGTGCAGCGAGAGTTTGTGAGACGGAGCATCGTTGAGCAGTTTTATGTGCTCGTCCGAAGTGACCAAAAAGTGGTCATTCGACGGCGTAGCCACTTTGAATGGCCTCCCTTCAGCCTGTCACAAAGTCAGATGCGTCGTTCTCTGGCACTCCCACCCAAAGTCTGCATTCTACTCACTTTCTGGTAGGCCCTGCTGATGATCCGAGGCCCGAAGACCAGATAGCCAAGCCCCACAACGCGATCGACGTAGTAGAGGTCGTACTTGGTAACGAGCTTGGGGCCGAACTGCGGGTTGTTTAGTCATACCTCCACGACGCCAAGGAGGGAACCGACTCACTCGTCTAGTCAAGGCTACTAGCAGAACGGCGGCGATGAGCCATAGCCCAGCTGCACCGGAGACGACTGCTCGCGTCTGCAAGCCGTGAAGCATCTCGAAACTGGTATACATGTCTAGTCGTTGGCACGTGTGTGTGACCCTCTACGTAGGTAGTGCTCGGCCCTGGGGTGTCCGGAAGTATAAGGTTGTGCGCTCTTCACTTGCAGCAGCGATGACGAACATAAGAAGGGATCACAACTCCCGCCCGGCCGGTCAGTCAGTCCTAGTTCGCCACCGAACGAGCCTTGACGCACCTCATGTGGGCCAGCAGTGCCACCACGTGTGCGTCCGCATGTCGCTCTCTGCTGCGGGTATTCGGCGACGATGCTTATCTAGTTAGTCCAGATGGCCATTTGGACAACGCGGTCCCGATTCATACCCCTCATTCATAGTACACCGCCGGTTCTTTATCGTATAGCCGGGACGATGGATGCTACGTGTGGTGTACCGGTATGTATATTGCAGGGGCCGAGCAGGGCAGACGTGTTGTTGGCGCTGCTAGCCGGCAATGAATAGGACGGATACGCCGTACTTGGCGTAGAACTAGAATGCCCATAATTTGAAACGCCCACATTACTAGCCGTAAAGGACCGATGTAGGGTAGGTAACGTAGGTACCTATACTTAGTCAGGTTATGCGGGTGGCATGTACGGAGTAGTTGTGTCACTATAAGTGGGTTCAACTCGAAACGGGGTGATGGATAACCTGCTTCGAGACTAGCGCATATCTGTAGGATGTACCCTACTGTGTATCTTGTTGATCAGCCTGGCCCATGGTTACATTATGCAACCCTGGCCCCTCACCCGGGTGGGCTTTCTCTCTGTCGGGTTGCATGTGCGTAACGTTAGTACTTGTTAGTCTATCAAAGGCGCCTAGCCTCTAGGCTCATGCAGCGATAAACAGGGACATGAACGTGTCTCGCCTCTCTCCTATTCACGTCAGAACACTTACCTATACCAACAACCTGCGCCACCCCTGCAACATCTGTCGGATGACCAGCAGGGTAAGGTGATATGACCAGATCAAGCTTGACCACGAGTCATTCCAGCCGAATGGGCCCGCCGCCAAGTCATATACGTGGAGATGCGTTGGTCCCTTTGGGGGCTGGTAGCGAGGACCATGGTTGGGGTATCCAGGGCTGGCATTCGACCGTCTCCGGTCGGGGGTTCGCATCCGGTTGTATACCAAGCTATACAAGATGGTGTACATTCTCGCCCGAGTCTCGTAGTTACTTGGGATTACTCAGGTTACTCTGGTCATCTCTTCCACCTACCACTCTCTCCCCCTCCCTCTCGTATAAGCTCATGTTACCTGAGAGCTTGCCAAATAGCCGAGTGACATCATGTTAGCCGAGTCGTTGTCGTATTATTCAAAATCAGCCTTTGAGGCACTTCCTGACGTGCTCAAGAGAAACCCGATTCTCTTGTACATAGCATCGGTCTTTGTCGTTACGTACTCGGTTTGGCGATTATGGAGATTCTCCGTGGTCCCCGTTCTGTACCCTCATGACCCGGATGAGCTGCCTTACTCGATTCCATGTACGTATCGGGTCTCATGACGTAAATGTATAGAAAGCTAATTGTTTGTCTAGTTTTGGGTATGAAGGTCCAAGTCTGTCCGTAGCCAGACTCCAGGCTAAATAGCGTTCTAGGTCACGGTGTTGCCTTTTTCAACAACTCAAACGCTCTCTTGAGCCGAGCCAGGTAAGCAGCCAAACCCTCCCCCCCCAGACTGATACCCAGTCCGCCAGTCTGACCGGGGCCTCCGAAATGAAAATAGGCAACATTTTGGCAGTACCTTGGACCCGTTCGCCCTGACCATAGCAGGGTCCAAGATATATGTCATCACCAAGTCGGAAGATGTGGCCGAGGCCTACAGAAACACGGACACGCTTTCTTTCAACGAGTTTGTCCAGGCGATGATGAGAGCATGTGGAAACTCCGAGTTCTGCGTCCAGGCCATGTACAACCCCCTGCCCAAGGACAAGGACGGGTTCCCCAACCCCAACGGCAAGCCCCTGGCCACCCTGGCCCGCCAGATGCACATCCACCAGCTCTTCCCGGGCGAGCAGCTGGACTTTCTCGAGGCCCAGTTCCGGGACTGGTTCGACGAGCGTCTGAACCTCCCCACCATCGCCAGCATCTGCCCCTACGCCACCAAGGCCACGGGTGACAGCGTCGTCGTCCCGCTGATGGAGTGGTGCTCGGACTTCTTCACCTGCGCGGGCCAGAAGGCCTACTTTGGCGACGCGCTGGCCGAGATCGATCCCGGCCTGACCAAGTCCTTCATCACGTTTGACGAGCTGAGCTGGCAGATCCTCTACCAGTACCCCGACTTCCTCTCCGGGGAGATGAAGAGCGCCAAGCACGCGATCCAGAGCGCCCTGAAGAAGTACATCCAGATCCCCCGAGCCAGCGCACCGGGGACGCCTGGTTCACCAAGGCCATGGAGAACGAGATGCGGGCCCTCGGCATCGACGAGCAGGACATCTCGACCATGCTCGTCACCATATACTGGGGGTGAGTTTTTTTTTCCTTGTCCGTGCCCAAAAGAGACGTACGGTCACGTACCTAGGTTAGGTACCGGTACCTGGGCAGAGTGGCGTACCTACCGTGCTGACAGCCGCGACAGTATCAACACCAACACGCGCAAGGCGGCCTTTTGGCTCTTGGCCCACGTGCTGCAGGAGCCATCCCTCATCCAAGTCATCCGGGAGGAGACGGCGGCGGCCTTCCGGGCGGACGGCTCCGTCGACCTGGAGCACCTCCACCAGAGCTGCCCGATGCTGGACGCGATGTGGAACGAGACGATCCGGATCTCGGCGTACTCGGCCTCGGTCCGGTTCATCACGCAGGACACGGTGATTGGCGGCAAGAGCCTCCGGCGGGGCAACCGGCTGATGATCCCGTACCGGCAGCTGCACATGGACGAGAGCGTCTTCGGCGCCGGCGTGGCCGAGTTCCACCCCGAGCGCTTCGCCAAGAACCCCGGCCTCACCCGCAGCGAGAACTGGCGGCCCTTTGGCGGCGGCACCACCATGTGCCCCGGTCGCCACGTCGCCAAGCGCGCCGTCCTCCTCTTCGTCGCCATGCTGCTGCACCGCTTCGACGTCGAGATGGACGGCCCCCAGGCCATCCCCGCGCGCCCGAAGAGGGCAAGCCCGTGCTCGGCATCATGTCCATCAAGGACGGCGAGGATCTCTGGGTGCGGCTCACGCCGCGCAAGGTGACGGGTTGACCGGGCCGGTCGTCTCGGTCCCATGGGGTCGCTTGACGATGCTGTCGAGAGGAGCGGAGGCTGTTGACATGGCAAGCTGGGTTTCGTTTTACGCAAGGACGGGTTCTAGTTATTATGCTCTTGGAGCTGTCTCGACGATAGATCATAGGGCACTCCAGACAAAGCTAGATGAACTACTATATACGAACTGCAAGCTTAACTGCTGACTTCCTAGTCGTGTTCAACTGATGTATCCATGATAATCGGTTGAGCTACATCTTTGAAACAATAACTTGAAGTCTTGACTGATGTTGGGCTTTACATACACATCACCGAGTTCTGTGAGCATCACGAAGCATGAACACGAAGGGTAGTTTCTCGTATGCTGTCAATACCATAGAGAATATACCATGTAATACAAACAATGATCCCATCTCAGGCCACCATCCCATCACTCCCACTTCACCCTTCGCCCCCTCACCCTTCGCCCCTTGGCTTCATAAACCACCTACTTCGCCTGCCCTATCCCCCCTGGGCCGACCCCTTGCCACCGCCACCGCCCGTGACTCCGCCGACGGTATCCCCGAGCTGTCCCGTGACGCCGGAAGCGGTGTTGCCGACGCCCGCGGTGGTGTTCTTGGCCAAGTCGCCGACGCCCGAGGTGGTCTGGCCCACCGTGTCGCCGAGGCCCTGGGTGGTCTTGTTCACGGTGTCGGTGAGACCGCCCGTCAGACCGCCGAGAAGACCGCCTCCGGACATGGTTTGTGAGGTTTTTTGTTTTGTTTTGTTTTTTGTTTTTTTTGTTTTCCGAGGGGGAAAAGAGATTGGGATATGTGTATTATTTTCGAACTTGTATGCGTGCGTGGTAGTTAGTAACTGATTTTGTGAATTTTTGCGATTGGTAGTTGTATGATTATCAAAGTACCGGTGCTGAACCAGGGACTACGAGACTGGAAGGGAGCCCTTAAGTATCACCAAAACAACGCACCGCGACGTGTGACGTAGCCGTCCCGATCCGTCCGATGGCATCAATCCCGGCCCGACGAGTCATGTCTTGGCGAGCCAGTAATGCCACGCAGACTACGCCGGTAATAACAGTGGCGAGTGTCGTTCTTGAATGGTTATCGGATGCCATCATCGTGACATCATATCTCCCATACGGAAGCATGTTTGATGCTATTGCCGCCGCAGTGGAAAAACATGAGTTCCCTGATTGATTGGTACGGACCAAGCAAGCAGTGTCATGCGTTTTGCCTGTGACTTTGTGTTTGTGTGTACAGTGTGACTCTCGTCCCAAACTACCATCTACTGTTCCGTTGTACCGTATACGGTCTCGCGGAGGCAAGGATCGATACAGCGTGAGTCATGCCACATTCTACAAGACCGAGCCCTGACTCTTGATGGCCAAGCTCTGATTCACGGGTGCGAGACAAGTTCATGATGTGCTATGTATATATGTCTCGCAGTGTTCACTAGTATAAAGTTCATAAGCGCGTATACTCATTTTGTGTCGTTCAGCTCCCCCTGGCCCCTTCCCCTGTAAGCCACCAAAAGGGGCACCAACCCCAACTTTCAAGACACGCATTAACCTTGAACCCCCCAAAGGTCTACCCCATCAGGAACGGACGGCTGGCTCTCCCCGGAGACTAGTGTGCCGCGTATACTCTGCATGAGTCTGTCTAGGGAAACCTTGCCACCTTGAACTCAAATCCTCCCCGCGTCTTCACACTAGGTAGGCTCTTAGTCACCCATCGCCGCCGTTATAGCTACACTACTCCACGTCCTTGGACGATCCATGTCCTCACTGCGTAAGCAAAGGATCCTGATGCTCAGGGGCCAGGGCTCCACGATGCCTCAAGACTCCTGCCTGACTTCGGCCGCGGCCTGTGTGGCAGGGGCTTTCGTCGCGGCATCCTCCTTCTCGACCGATTCCGAGTCGGCGACCGCGTCAGCTTGCGATGTCTCCGTCTCGCTCGGCTGCTGCGACGTCTTCTTCTTGCCCCAGATGTTGACGGAGGGCATGCTCGGCATGCTCGGCATGTTGGGCACCTGGGTCGGGATGAACGACTTGAAACTCGAACCCGCGGGCAGCTGCGGCATCTGTGGCATCTCGGGGATCTGCCTCGGTACGTAAGACTTGATCCCCGTGCCGGCCTGCTGTGCGACGCCGAACAGGTATCGCATGTACGTGCTGTTCTCGTCATCGCCCATCCCGAGGGTGTCGGGGGCAGCGTCGTTGTCGTCCGGCAGAGGGACCATGGAGGCGGCAGCGGCAATGTCAAGAGGCGACTCGTCCGGAACCTTTTCTTCGTCCGTCTGCTGCGACTCGCCCTCGGGCGAAATGTCGTCAATCTTTGGTATTTCCTTGCCGTCCTCGCCGGTAGACACGGCGACCGGCTCAGGAGGCACCGGCGCGGCGAACCTGACGTCGTCCTCGATATTGGAGTCGTCGTTGAACCAGCGTATCACGTAGTTGCTGGCCTCCTCGGTCATGGCCTCGTACTTTTCGTTCTTGTCCGTCTTGAACATGCTCATGTGCGCCTGGATCTCGTCTTCGGTCTCGCTGATGACCTGTCTGGAGAACAAGCTGTACGCCTGGTGGTCCTTGTTCGGAATCGCGCAAAAGGTTCTCTCGGGCACAAAGTAGCCGCCCGACCACATGCCGTTCTCGCCCAGTGACGCGTAAAAGTTGTGGATGCCGACGCCCTTGAGCTCGCCCATGCGCTCAAGCCGGCGGTTCAGCTCCTGCTGCTTCATCAGGGACCCGACAAAGGTAAAGTGTTCCGAGAGGTACTCGAACGACTGCCCGACATTGCCACGGTTGATGTAGGCCAGCCCCTGGCTGAGCGCACCGACACTGCTTTGGTAGCCCTCTTTCATCGAGTCCTTGTTGAGGTTGCGGATGCCGTCCATGATCTGCTGGCGGTGGATGTAAGCCGTCACGCCCCCGGCGGCGATGGCACCGACAGTACCTGTGCGCACGGCGACGAGCTGCCAGCCTTTCCACGCCGGCGAGGAGGAGCGCGTCATGGCCGAGGAGGCCGCGGATCGCTTCACCGACAACTTGGCCAGCTGCGTCGGCGCCGCCGCGGTGAGCGCCGTCATGACGTTGAAGACGCTGGATACTTTCTGGTAGTTGGAAAAGGCGCCGTACACAAACATGGACCGCGCCAGGCCGTTGAAGGGCGTGTCGAACGTGAGAAGGCCTTGGATGGGCGGGTAGATGATGGCATCCTTGTTGTCGCTCTCCAGTCGCTCGTTGAGGACTGAGAACAGGGCATCCGCCGCGATGAAGCCGCTTCACGCTGTTAGTATACCGGTACGTTCGCCGACCACTCTGGGAACACAAGAACTGACTGACCCCATTGAATGAGCGACCAGAATGACGCCGACGTCGCGATCATTCGGTGGCCATGGTTTCTCCGAGTGTGTCTTGCGCACCTCCATGACACGTTCCTTGAGCCTGCGGCTGTCAGCATCCATTCCATCCGGTCTGGTGAACTGGCGGCGCAGAGTCACAGGAATCTGAGACATACCATTCCAAGAACAGTTCGGTAGACTGTTTGAGCTCGCCCTTCGTTTCGTACTTGGGAAACACGACCGATTCCACGTTGTGCTCCGGCAGCTTCTTCGCGACCTGAATCTTCAGATCGGCCGGGAAGGACTTGAAGGTGTCGTCATCTCCCTATGACGGATGCGAGAGTTAGCAAAGCGACGACCCCCCATAGGGGTTAGAGGGGGATGGGGGATGGGGGATGGGAACAGGACCGACCTTGAAGCCGTGAATGAAACACAGCAGGAGGGTACGCCCCATGGTGAACAGTGGAGGTGAAAAATGAAGGATGAGTAGTGAAGGGATGAATTGCTTGTGAGTTAGGGTCGATAAGATACGGCGTATGATTTGCTCCTTCGAGGTCCTAGGCACAAAGATGTACTGGTGAAAGCATACAACACTCCCCAAGAGTCGTGCCGTCCTATGCCTTATTACTGCCGTACGCACCACCAGCCACGCTAGCTTGCCTAAACAGGGAACTTGCAGTCAAGTGCGTGGGTGGAATGACTGGGCATGATGGGAGTGGCTTGAGACTGATGTGCGACTCCCCTCAGGGGTGTGTGTGTTTGTGTTTGTGTGTTTGTGTGTGTGTGTGTGTGTGTGTGTGCGCGTGAGGCGGGTTCACACCAGCGCCCCTCGCCACAACCACTACGTCATGTACAACGTCATGGCAGCGCTTAGAGTTCTGTCCGAGGCGAGCTTGGAACGTGAAACGGTCATTGACGGCCCTCTTTCTCTCACATGACTGAGTGGTAACTAGCGCGCACCGTCGACCATGATCCTCAAGTCACGACATGGGAGGAACCAAGACACAGGAATCCACAGCTTTATGTGACAGTGACCGTTGCTTGTATCAACTGAAAACTACCGGAAACAACTTTTACAGTAACCCCCAAGGATATCATCACCATGCTGCTGCTAGATAGTAATACAAAGTCGTTACTCATGATACTGCTCCCGAAACCTGCAATACCCTCATCATACAATCAATGCTCTGCCTGAAACATGCCATAAGAACAAGTGAATCGAGACCTAGTTTACAAGATGCCACCGAGGAGACCGCCGCTAGTAGACTCGTTAGTAACGTGGATGGAATTTGGCAGTTGTGACGGCGCAGGATGGGATCGAAAGCTTACCTCTTCTTGCCGCCACCCTTCTTCTTCTTATCTTGACCAGTGAGACTGCCAACGATACCGCCGAGGCCGAGACCGTCGAGGATGTTGGTGATGCCCAGACCGCCCAGGAGGCCGTTGACCAGACCGCCCAGACCGAGACCGTTGAGCAGCTTGCCCACAAGTCCGAGGACGCCGCTGAGCAAAAGACCGACGGCGGCGAGGATCTGGAACAGGGGTTCCGACAGCATGCCCCAGAGGGGGTTGAGTTCCTTCTCGGCGTACTTCATGTCCTCGAGCTTGCGCTTGGCGTTGTCGATGGTCTCGGTGACGTTGCCGGTGAGCTCCTTGAGCAGATCGGCGAGGCGGTACTCCTCGGGGCTGGCCTCGCGAGCACCAGCGCGGCCCTTGGCGTTGGACGAGATGCGGCCGTCGGGATCGAGGCCACGGATCACGCCGTTGGCCTCGGTGAGGATCTTGCCGCCCTGCTCGATCAGGGGCTTGACCGTCCTGACGAGTTGCTCCTCGTCACGCTCGGCCTCGGGCGTGCGCTCGGCACGGTCAATCTCCTCCGTGATCTGCTTCAGGACGGGTCGGACCGTTTCGAGCGAGTGCTCGATGCAGGCGCAGATTTGCGCCGCGATCTTGCGGTCCTGCTCGTACTGCTCGCGCTTCTCCCTGGCTTCGGGGCTCTCCTGCTCCTCCTCCACCACAGGCTCCTCTTCCTGGATGTCACCGATGGGTGTCACGTGTCCGAGGATGCTGCCCTTCTGGTCGACGACGTCACCGTCGTCGTCAATCTTCTTGCCGGAACACTGGGTGAGAACGCCGCTGGTGAGCTTGCCAATCACGTCGCCGTTCTCGTCGACGACGTTACCCTCCTTGTTGACGCGGCGGCCAGACATGGGGCTGACGTCGACCTTGTCGGGGATCTCGGAGAGGAGAGACGCGTGGCCGAGCTTCTCGCCCTTGGCATCGACGACATTGCCCTCGTCGTCAATCTTCTTGCCGGCGCACACGCTCAGGTCACCCGAAGTCAGCTTACCGACCACGTCGCCGTTCTCGTCGACGACGTTGCCCTCCTTGTTGACACGGCGGCCAGACATGGGGCTGACGTCGACCTTGTCAGGAATCTCGGACAGCAGAGAGGCGCGGCCGATCTTGTTTCCCTTGCCGTCGACAACGTCGCCGTCATCGTCGATCTTCTTGCCCACGCATTGGGCCAGGTCACCAATGGTAAGCTTGCCAACGATCTCGCCGTCGTCGTCAATCACATTACCCTCCTTGTTGATCTTGCGGCCGGCCATGGGGCTGATCTCCTTGGCCACCTCCTCGGGCTCCCAGCGCTCCGCCTTGCCGATCACGTTGCCGTTCTTGTCGTTGATATCACCATCATCGTCGACGGAACGGCCGAAGAGGGCCTTGGCGTCGCCCTGGATCAGTCGTCCGACAATGTCACCGCCAGGGGTTACGACGTGACCTTCCTTGTTCACAGTGCAGCCCGGCAGCTCGGAGAAGGGACCCTCCTTGAGGCCCTCGCGCTCGGCCTCGGGGATGAGTTCGGCCTTGCCGATCACGTCACCGCCCTCGTTGCGGATGAAGCCCTGCTTATCACACATTTTGCCGATGAGTCGCTGCAGCTGGCCCTCGACAACGCGACCGTAGATGTCGCCATGCTTGTCGACGACGTTTCCGGCCTTGTTGACGCGCTTTCCGGCTAGGATGGACTGGTCGACCTCGACCTCTGGCTCGGGCTCTTCCTCTTCCCAGCGCTCGGCATGACCAAGAGTGTTACCCGCCTTGTCGAGAATATCTCCATCGGCATCGACTGACTTGCCCTTGAGCTTCTTGGCATCACCCTCGGTCACGGTACCGATACGCTCGCCGCCAGACATGACGGCGCCCTTGTCGCCAACAATGGCGTCAGGGAAGTCAGTGAATGGCCCATCTTCCGCGGCCTCGGCACGATCACTTTCAGGAAGGGGCTCAGCCTGTCCGATGACCTTGCCGCCATCGTTGTAGATCTTGCCCTCATCGCCGACCTTTTTGCCGATCAGCTGCTTGAGCACACCCTGGACAATGTGGCCCCAGACGGCACCCTTGTCGTCGACGACGTTGCCGGCCTTGTTGACCTTCTTGTCCTTGAGTGACGAGTAGTCCGTGACCTCGGCCTCTGGCTCTGGCTCAGGCTCGACCTCCTCCGCCTCCTTGCGCTCGGCCCTGCCAATGACGTTTCCGTTCTTGTCGAGAATTTCGCCGTCGGCATCGACCTTCTTGCCAATGAGCTTCTGGAAGTCGTCACCAATGACAACGCCGACCTGTCGGCCATCGAAGATGACCTTGCCGTTCTTGTCGACGGTGGCGTCGGGGAAATCCTCAAAGGGGGAGTCTTCATCCTCAATCTTTTCAGGCAAGACTTCAACCTCGCCAATGACATTGCCGCGGGTGTCCCAGATCTTGCCCTCGGCATCAGGGGCCTTGCCGACGAGTTTCTTCAAGTCACCCGACTTGACGCGGCCGATTGGGTTGCCCTTTTCGTTGACGACGTTGCCCATCTTGTTGATCTTCATACCCTCGAGGATAGAGATGTCGGGCAGCTGCTGCTCAGCAGCTTCGTCAATGGCATCGAGGCGCTCAGCAGCCTCGGGAATCTCGTCGCGGATGCGATCGGCGACAGTACCCTCAGGGGCAAGCTCTACTTGGCCGAGGACCTCGTCATCCTCACCGAGCAGCTGGCCCTTCTCATCAATTCCCTTGATGTCCTTGCCGACGAGATCCTGGAGATCCTGACCCTTGGCTAGCTTGCCAAGAATCTTGCCGTTCTGGTCCATGACCTGACCGTTGTCGGAAACGGTGAAAGGGCCTTCGAACATGGCGACGACCTTGGCCGCGACCGACGGGGCAAAGGAAGGAATTTGAATAGCGGGAACCTCGTTTTGGGCATCTTCGGCGGCGTCAGCGATGCCCTCGATTGGGTTGCCGTCTGTGTCAAGAGCCTTGGTGACAGGGTTGCCAGCCTCATCGAGGTCGACATCGACGGCGTTTCCGTCCTTGTCAAGAGCGCCCTCGATGGGCTTGCCGTCCTTGTCGAGAATGCTGTCAATAGGGTTGCCGTCCTTGTCAGTGACGTCTTGGATGGGCTTTCCGTCCTTGTCAAGAACAGCCTGGATAGGGTTGCCGTCCTCATCGAGAGCAGCCTCGGCTGTGCCCTTGGCCTCGTCAACGGCTCCCTCGATGGGGTTGCCGTCCTCGTCGAGCTTAGCCGTAGCATCGTCAAGGGGGTTGCCATCTTTGTCAAGCTTGGCCTTGGCATCATCGACCTTGTCCGTAGCATCCTCAGCCGTGTCGTTGACCTTGTCTGCAGCATCTTCAGTCGTGTCGTCCAGCTTCGCCTTGGCGCCGTCGACATCGGCACCCTCGGCCGTGTCGTTGACCTTGTCTGTAGCATCTTCAGTCGTGTCATCAAGCTTCGCCTTGGCGCCGTCGACATCGACACCGTCGGCCATGTCGTTGACCTTGTCTGTAGCATCTTCAGTCGTATCGTCAAGCTTCTCCTTGGCGCCGTCGACATCGGCACCCTCGGCCGTCTCGTCGACCTTGTCTTTGACGCCTTGAGCCGCCTTGGGGTCAAAGTCCCGGCCGGCCTTGTCGACAATCTCTTGCATGGTACTTCGGGGCTTCTCTTCCGCATTGGCGGTATCCCCGAGACCTTCAGCGGTCTCGCCAACCTTGTCGGTGGCGTCCGCCGCAGTGTCGCCGAGGTCATCGCCAGTCTCGCCGACCTTTCCGGTAACATCTCCGGTCGCGTTGTCGACTTGGCCGGTGGCGCCACCTGTTGCGCCGTCGACGGTGTCGGTCACGGGCTTGGTAGCATCCTCCGCCGTGTCGGTGACGCCTTCGGTGGTTTCGCCCAACGTGCCGGTTGCACCTTCTGTCGCGTCACCGGCCGTGTCTGTGGTACCCTTGACGGTATCGCCGACCTTGTCGGTCACACCTTCTGTACCCGTCGCCTTGCCGGCAGTGTCCGTGACTCCCTTGGTAGTGTCACCGACAGTGCCGGTCAAGCCGCTGGCGGCCTTGCCAGCACCGCCAGCTACACCCTTGACAGCCTTGCCGAGGCCGCCGAGAGCACCGGATCCCTCCTGCTGCACCTTGTCGTCGTCGACAGCGGCCTGCTTGCCGACAAGCTTCGTGGCCTCTTCGGTAGCCTCCTTGGACTGGGTGGTGTAGTTACCCAGCTCCGAGGCGACGTCCTCGAGGGGTTCCGCCTTTCCGACGACGCCACCGTCATTGTCGAGCACGTCGCCCTCCTGGGTGACGACGTAGCCGACGAATTCCTTGGCATCGCCGTTGGTGACGCGGCCAATGGCGGTGCCATCGTCGTCAATCACCTCACCCTTCTCGTTGATGCGGCCGGCGGCGGGGACCATCTCGCCCTCATCGCCCTCGTTGGAGGGCAACTCCTCATCGTCCTCGTCATCCACGTCGTCGTCTTCGTCTTCCATACGCGAGTCTGTAGTGTCGGGTACGGAACGCGGCACGTCTTTGGAGATCGTGTCCTTGGTGTCGCCCACCGTGTTTGTGGCTTTTTGTGTGGTCTCTGAGGTGGCATCCTCGCCCACCATCGACTTGGTGTCGTCCAATGCCTTGCCAGCTTTGTTGCCAAGTGCGGATGCCATTGTGGCGGGATGTGTCAGAGACGGATCTGTGGCTGGATTGGGGTAGGGAAGGGGGGGTGGGAGCGAGTCCGAAGGAGGAGTAGTCAATTTGTCGTCCTTGATGTCGTACAGTCGACGGGGTATCAGTAGAGTTGTGGGTGATGGTAGTTCGTGAATTTCGTGACTGCAGGGTGGAATTTTGCGTCACCCGTGTTGTAGTTGCTGTTTGGTTGATAGGGGTAGTGGTATTATGAGTAGTGGTCATATAGAAGGAAGAAGTCATAGAAAAGGTACCTGATAGGCGAATTTCTGTATTTATATGAGCTACGGTCTGGAATGTAAAAGGTTGGCATGCGTGGATAACCGGATCACACAAGGCACCCAAGGTCGTCACCGAAGAAGCATGGGGAGCTCAGGGGAGGAGGAAGAGCTTCAGTGGACTTACGTCACATCACTGGTCCCGAACAACCGACGGTTCGTTCCAGCGTTGGTGCTTAACCAAGCGAGAACCATCGTAGCTCTCCCCAGTTTCCGTCTCGTGGTGCAAGTCGTTTCGACGTCATGCCGAGTTTGGTATATAGCAATGGACGTCATCACTTCGTATGAGTACGGGTACAGGCGGTCGACAGCTGGAAATGAGACCCGATCCGTTTCGAGATCAAGCCACACACACACACACACACCCCCATCCAGGCGGGTAGTTCGTTAGTGTGCTGCTGATCCATCACGATCAAGTCCCAGGACAAGGTCCAGGGTCGTTCCTGTGGCTGTTGCTGCAAGAACTCGGCGAGGGCGTTGGGCTGGCCGAGACAGACACCGCAGCGCCTTTCATCATCAGCCGAGCGAGCTCTGGCATCGCGGGGGACCCCATTGGCAGAGACGGGGACTAGAAAACAAGATTTCTGCTACCACTGTACTTACTTCTTCGTACATGCATGCGGCTTGGGGAAGAAGACAGACAGACCCCATGAGGGTGATGCGATCAAGTCCTGCGGTAGCCATAAGCATGGGGGAATAAAGATCTCGATCATGACTCCCCCGATCGTCAAGGAGCTGCATAATGAACGACACCCCCGACGGGATTCGTCGACGGGATTCGTCGACCGCTTGCAGGTTAGGCAGGCCGAATAGCCGCGTGCGCACCCGCACAGGCATAGCGGTGGTTGAGTTTGAGGGTACATCGTGTGCGAACATTCGCGTAAAACTTGGAAGTACTCCGTACAGTCGTCGTCCATGGCCAGGTTTCCCCTCAATGCTACATCATCAGCCACTCCTTCCACAACATGGGAGTGCCACACCACCCACGCAGCCCTAGCGATGAGAATGCCTGGATAGGTTCCGTCGAGCGAGCCAAGCCCCCCTGATGCTGGTGGGGTGGAGATCAAGCGCCGTTTGATCGTCGCCGTCCGACCATTACTGTGTAGGTGTGGGTAGGGGGCTAGGGGCGTGATAGTGGACGGGTCGTCGACCGTCGATGATGTGAATCGCCAGGTAGTAGAGGCCCGGTCTAGATCAGCATCTGCTGCGTACAAGGGGGGGCCATGTCCACCCACGGATTCGGCATCATCATTGCTATGCGGCGATTCGCCCGAGCTCATGCGGGGCCGAAAGATAAACGTCACCCCCCCCCCCCCTCCCAGGCGGTCCAGGGGTGTGTGCGCAGTGCTGGCGGCGTTCTTCAACCGGTTTTGGCCCTTGTCGCCATCAACAAGCCACACTGGACAGGCTAGTTTGGACACGCGACGTCATTTCAGCTGTAGTTGTCATGGCGTAATGGAGTTACAGAGCTCGGGGTGGCTCAGGTTCCCACGTTCCTTGTGGCAGAACTTGAACGAAGCTCTAGTCCCCCCCCCTTCTGTGGCTTTCCTCTGATGTTGGCTGTGGAGAACTCTCTGCACTTGGGTGTTGACCTGCTTGACAAGGAGACTTTTCACTGTGCAGGTGGTTAAAGTTAGCGAGTTGGTGGCTGGTTCGGCCGGGGATTGACTTCGGTGGTGCAGACAAAGTACACAATATTGGGACACTTTGTTTTCAGAAACCGTTATCCAATCATGTTGACTAGTTATTGCCTTTGTTGTCTTTTGGCCGTAGATCCGTCACCCGAACGCCAAACTCCTGATCCAATTCGTCGTATCTATTGTACATGGTGCGTTATGTACATACATGATTTTCATAAGTGCAAACATCGTGAACGCACTACTGCTGCCTCGGCTCCTGTCGGAAAACCGTAGGTATACGGATAGTCAACTGAATACCATCCGGCGTAGACTTGACATCAAGGAAAATATCAGCGGGAATACCACCATCATTCGTCGTCTTGGGCTTCTCCTCGGACTGCTCCTGCTTGGCCTGCTCCTGGGACGAGCCCTGGGCCTTGGACGGGTCGTGCTTCTGCAGAGCAAAGCTCTGACTACGATGTTTGGCGCTGCCGCTGCTGTCGCCGTTGTTGTTATTGTTCAGTGTGCCGATGATATTACCGTTGGAATCCATAATGTTGCCGTCGGTGTCCACGGTAAGGTTTCCGGGTAGGGGTGTGCTGTTAGACTTGGACTGCCCCTCGTTGGACTTGGATTGCCCGTCATCAGTAAAGTTCTCCGTCACGTAACCGATGAGCTCGCCGCTGTCGCCGTATATCTCGCCGTTATCCGACACCTTTTTGCCAACCATGGAGGGCAGATCTCCCGTCGCGTGACCAAGAACCTTGCCAGAGTCGTCGACAATGTTGCCAACATCGTCGACACCCATGCCACCGAGTCCCTTGGCGCGTTCAGCCAGATCCAGGGGAGGTCTGCTGCCGATAGGGTCGACCTTGGAGATCTTGGGAATCGGATCAATGTTCGCACCTGGGATCTCAGGAGAGTGAACTGAGGGGTCCAGCATCTCTTCCGGAGGATCTTGCGCATCGTCGTCACCCCATGAGCCATCTGACTGCTGTATGGCCGGTGTACGATCGGGCAGTGGAATGGGTATCTCAACTGTTCGGTTGATGCGGGCGGGGTTCCCAAAGTTGTCAAAGGCTCCGTTTGGCTGGTGACCGTTGGGTTGCGGCTGGCCGGACTGTTGGTCACCGGATGAGCTCTTGGACTCATCGGACTTCTGGCCATCTCCATTAGTGACAGGCGCATCTTTCTTCGCACCGTTGACGGCACTTCTAGCTGCATCCTTGGACTGGTCGGGATTCTTTGATGCATCTGGTGAGGGCTGTTTCGGCTCGCCGTTCAAGATCCACTTGGGCTGATCTTGGTCCTTGGAGGAGTCAGTACCGTTGGGCTTCTTCTTCTCGTCCTCTTCCGCGTCGTTCTCAACATCATCAGACTTGTCGTCCGCGGCGTTCTTCGCATCCTCGACTTTGTCCGCGGCGACAGCCTTGGGCTTCGGATCATCCATGACATCTTCAGCAGGCGTCTCAACAGAGTCCTTGGTCCCGGAGGCCCCATCCTTGAGGTCCTTGGACGAGTCCTCTGTGCCGCTCTGGGGCTCCGATGTACTTTTCAGAGCATCCTGAGATGCCCCGTCGGTCGAGTCCTTGACCTTGAACGCATCCTTCTCAGTGTCCTTGGCCTTATCCTCAGTAGCCTCTTTGGGCTTGGAGGCCTTGTTCTTGGAGTCCTTGACGGCTTCCTTGGCAGAATCATCGGAGTCTATCGCCTTGTCATTGCCGCCCGTCGGCTTGGGTGCAGGAATATTCGCATCCTTGCCTGCATTATCGGCAGAATCCTGGGCGTCGGAAACCTTGCCATCGGCGTCGCTGTTCGTCTTGGGAGGCTTGCTGGACTTGACCTTGTCGATAACCTTCTCGGAGTCGGGAGACTTTTGCTTGGCATCTTCGACGTCCTCACCCTTGTTCTTGGTGCCGGACGCCTTCTGCTTGCCAGCAGTATCCTTACCCAGCTCTTTGGCATCGGGAGACTTCTTCACAGGGTCATCTGCGACATCATCGTCGCTCTTCTTGGCATCCGACGACTTCTTCGCAATACGCTTCTTAGCATCACCAGCACTGCTCTCGCGCTTTCGTGCGTCGGAGGGCTTCTGGAGCGCCCTCTTCCCAGCGTCTTCCACGGCGTCCTCTCCCTTCTTCTTCGCGTCGGAGGCCTTGGACTTGGCCTCGCCGTTCTTCTGGGTAGGAGACACGACCAGGGCGTCGTCGGTAGGCAGGGCGTCCAGGGCGTCTTCTATCTCCAGGGGCGGTGGCACGTCACCGGGAGGAGACTTCTTCGCCTCGGAGGCCTTTGACTGGGCCTCGTCGGTCGCGCTGTTGACCTGCTGCTGCGAGTCGTCGCTCTTGGACTTGGCATTGGCACCGTGAAGAAGACCAAGTCTGTTGTCGTCATTAGGGGCTCCTTTCGTCTCCTTCTGCTCAATCTCGCCGTTGGACCTGGCGACATCGGAAGCGCCGTTAGTCTTCAGAGCTTCCTGGCCGTTGGACCCCGCGTCGCTGGACTTGTTCCTAGCGTCCTCGGATTTGGACTTGACGGCATCGGCAACGTCTTCGGCCATTTGTCTCTTCTGCTCGTCTTTGGCCGTCGCCTTGTCCTTGTCGCTCACGCTATTCTGCGTGTCCGTCGTGTGCCCTTTGGCCTCGTCGATGGTTTGGTCCGATTTGTTCTGCGTGTCCTCGGCATTCGCCTTGGCCATCTCAGCGGCCTCGTCGGGTTCGTCGGCCTGGGTTACTAGCGCCTGGACGAAGGCGCCCATTTCAGAGTGCCCGTGGTCCATGAAGTACTGCACGAGGTCGACAGGCGGGGCGTTGACGGATGGCTGCTTATTGGAGTTGTCGTCTTCTTTTTCGTCGACAACGTTGGAACTGTCGCCGTCGCCGTCGCCGTCGTCGTTGTCTGCACCCTTGCTCAAGGTCGACTTCTGCCGGTCGGTCTTCTCCAGGACAGATTCCTTGTCGACGGGCTTCAGGTCGCGGTCCTGCTTGTCGCCTTTGGGCTTCTTCTCGGTCTCCTTGGGCGCCGATTTCTTCTTCTCGGCGGGCTTATCGCTCTCCGACTTGCCAGACTCGGTCTTGTCAGCGTCTACCTTCTTTTCCATGGAAGGCTTTTTGTCGCTACTCTTTTTGGGAACAGGTTTCTTCTCGGCAGGCTGATTGTCGGACTCGGGCGTGTCGGCGTTTTGCTTCTTCAGAGGCTTCTTCTCGGAATCCTTCTTGGGGGCCGCGTGCCTCTTCTCGGCGGGCTCGTCGCTGTCTTGCTTCTTGCTAGCGAAAGGCTTCTTCTTCTCGGCGGGCTCGTCGCTGTCTTGCTTCTTGCTAGAGGTCGACTTCCTCTTCTCGCCAGACGACAGGTTGGCTTGTGCCTTTTCGTCCTCCTTCTTGGACGGCTTCTTCTCGGCCGGCGTCGAGGACGACTCGAACGACTTGTTCTTGGGCGTCGACGGCTGGCTGTCGCCGTTCCTGTCTACCTTGGCGGCCAAGTCTTTGGGCTTTGTAGCAGAGGCGTCCTTGGCAATCCCGGTAGATTTCGAGGCGCGCTTCTTGCTCGGGGTCGGGGTCTCTGGACGGCTATTGGCGTCGTCTTCGTCGGCCTCTTCGTTCAATTGGCTGATCTTGCTGCTGCTTGTGCGGTTCTTGCGTGGCTGTTGCGACGACTTTTCGTCTTCGCCGACCTTGTCGGACGAGGTTGCATCGGGCGCCTGCTTCTTGTGGCCGCTGGCTGACGATCGGCGGCGACCCGCTTCATCGCTGTGACCCCTGCCACCGCCGCTGCTGCTGGCCGAGGTCGAGTCCGTGCCATGACGTTGTTGCTTCTTCATCATCTTGCTTTCGCTGGGGGGAAGAGCTGTCCGTCGTCCTCTTGCTGGATTGTTTTCGAATCGTCGCCGTCGTCGCCGTCGTCGTCGGGTGCAACGTCGGACGCGGCGTAGTTTGGTTTGGGGCGCGAAGCCCGAGACGACTTGGACGATCGTCTGAAGACGGAGGGTGAGCTGCTGCGGTGTTGCTCTTCTGGTTGGAGTGGCTGAGACTCCTTCTGCTTCCTCTGCGGGGTTTCACTGTCAGTCGTCTTGGACTTTCGCGGCTGCTCGTCGCTCTGCGGTGTGGCGTGACCGTTGGTGGATTTGCCGCTGATTGACTTTCGGGCTGGCGGGGTAGGGGTCTTTGTCTTTGACGAGGCCTTGAAGAGCTTCTTGGAGGGTGTCTCGGAGGCAGTCTCGGAGGGAGGTGCTGTTTCTGCGGCAGCGGCCATCTTGAGGGCCAGCACGCGGACAAGGGCGGCGTTGTAGTAGATAAAGGGGACGAGGTAGAGGGCCAGGATGTATCGGTAGAGGGACTCAACGTTGAGGCCAAGGGTATTCATTCAAAGGCGACGCACTGGTAACTTAGTTCGGCTAAAAGACTATAGTTGTTTCTAGTTGTACCTCGATGCCGCAAGGGGTGCTACGTGATTCATGGGCGAGACAGGCGGCTGGCTGGTCATCAACGTGTAGTTGTCAAGGATCTTGCGACAAAGATCATACTGTAATTTATTGCACAGTGCTTGCTTGTTCCGCTCAGCCTTTGCCGAAATCATGGGGTGCATCAAGCGCCGTCCGTCTGCATCTGGCTGGTCTGGTCCTGTTGCGTCATATGCCCGACGGCAGAGAGGAGAGGAGGAGAGGAGAGGAGTGCGCTCCCTTCGTTGCGGCTGCAAGCCGAAACATACCGGTACATGCACACCATCGCCGGGGACTGAACATGACGGACAAGGACATGTATGGATGCATGGGATGGGATTCCCCAACAAACGCCAAGGAACAAGCGAAAGATGAGTGTCCGAAAAATGCGCTTGTATCCAGCCACACGTCAGAACCTCCGGACGTTGGAAGTATCTCGCCAGGGCGAACAAGAAGTACTAGTACGAAGTAGTTCATAGTTACTGGCCAGCATTGAGAACTCCTCTACTCTGTACGAGGTACATTATGTACTACACTGTACAGTGTAGACCTCTCAAGCCTCCTCGGTGGCTGGGCTACGGCAACGTTACTTGTGTGTGAAGTGCTGCTTCGACGAGTGGTTTTGCCTGCGGATGTGCACCGTCCATTCTGCTTTACGAGTCTAGAGTCTGGAGGAGAGAACGCTCAGCCAACACACGGGGGCGGGGCGGTGTTCGTCCAGGGACTGTGTCTTGGATGTATCCGCTGGTTGCGAACAGCTTGCGACTAGCGTACTTATTAGCTTGCTCGATGCATTTCAGTGTGCAACAGCATCGAATGCATCCGCCACACCTCTTTTTGGCTCTTTGGCTGCGTGTCTTGGCCGACGCCCTATGAGTGAGTAGTGTCCGCCAAAAATCCAACTCTAGAGGCGCTAGAAGCATCGTACCATGTATTCAGATTCGAATGTGCAAGGGGTGGGGTGTGTGTGTGGCATGAGTAGAATGGCGGATAGCGATGCAGTCTACTGTGTACGAAGTATGCTGCCGAGCAAGCAAGCTTGATGAACATGCATCCAACATACCAACATGTTGCAAGTTGCAGAGGCTGTCGGCATTTGCCGCTGACCCGAATCAAGTTCTTAAGCTACAATACCGATTGCAAATGTGCTTGCAATTGGGGGAATGATGAGCTGGCCGAGTCGTGCGGCAGAGACTGTCGGATGACTCCAACGTGAGTGCAGTGCAGTAACTAACGTTACAGGTTTACGGTCCTTTTCCCGTGGACCCAACGTGGAAACTTGTCAATGACAGGGACCTGGGGCTCTCGGATTGCGGGCAGACGAGTTAGTTAATCAACAAGTGAGGTTGCATCAGATGAAGCGGATAGCCGTGCGGAATAGAGTGGCTAGCCGTGAAGTGGCTGGCCGAGCCGTCGTGTTCAGTACGACACCGACAGGTGATGGCCGTGGGATGTGCAGTGATGAAATGTGAACAACACAAAAGTTGGGATGTGATGACTAGGGTACGCTGTAAAAGTTGCATGGTACGGGTACAGCTTGCCCCGCCACCTTGACCCACCCGCATACTCACTGTACTGCGTACGTATCCGTAGTACATAGTAATACGTAGTACAGGTTTGGGCCACAGCACTTAGCCGCAGTGTTGAGTATCGTGCATTCAAAATCATCAAAGATGGTACTTCAACCAACTCCAGGTTGCTGACCTGGTTCATCTACATCATGTTCCTATATACTAGCTCGAGTCTAGTCATGTCCGAGGGGGGGGTCAATGACGGGAGCGCTGTACGGAGTATCCGTACGGAGTAACTCGTACGGATACAGTGAGATGAGATTCAGCCCGCCACCCACGCGTAGCTCGTGACGCCACTCTGCGTCGTTAGAGCCACAGTGACCAAGATCTTGGGTGTCCTGTCAACGGCTAAACAACGCCTTTTTCCCGAGAGGCCAATCATCACTGTGCCGCCATATCCCTGCTCCTATCCCTGTCCCTGCCCTTCCAAGCTTGAGCACGGATCGCTACCGCACCTTGCATTCTTTCGGCACGGCTGTTTTTAGTAAGACCGTTTTCTGAAACACAACGTTTTTTCTCAATTCTCGATCGGCACTGAACGTTAATGCTTTGTGCGTAGACGTAAGCCACACTTTCTCATCCTTGTCCCATGTACTCCGTACTCCGTACCTCGTACACACAAGTCACTGCAATTGGAGTGACACAGCCGAGCCGACATGGACTGGGTTCCTGGCCGACGGTACACACCGTTCATCAAGGGCATCCTAACTATCCACAAGGTTCGTTTTACTCATACAGTAACTAGGTAGCTGGCATCATCAATCGCTCCAACGCCAGCAACTCCTCGTCCACGAAACAAAAGCACCTTAAAAGCAGCCCTGCAGCCTCCTGTGTAGGCGTCCTCCAACAGTCAAAATCCGGAAAGCAGGGAGCCGAAACTCAATTGACGGCCGACGTCCGACGGCCATGCGCGCCGAACCCAATTCAACATTTGCCCACAGACTGATGCGCACGTCTACATCTCACTGTTGGAATGGCAAAACTCTCGCGTTAGCTAACTCGTCGTCGCCGGTTGTCAGTGTGGTTTCCTTGCTTCGGTGGCCAGAGAGACTCTCTGCTGGATGAACAAAGGGAAGGAAGTTCGGATGCACCGGCAGCAAGTAGCGTTGCTGTAGGGATCGTATGCGATGCGAGCGTCTTTTCTCGTCTTCTTGTATCCGTACACCGTTCACTCGCTAGATGTCGACGGACCAATGGTGAGAACAGCGCGCTGGACAGCTGCACATTGCGACACACACACTGCAGACAATGGCTTGAAGGACGAGAGGATACGTACAAGAGAGAGAGGGTCAGATCGCCGTGGATGCGCGCCTTGAGCGTCACCTCGATTTCGAGGTTCAGATCCAACCGGAGCTGGAGCGGGTTCTTGCCGCCGCCATCGTCCTTCTTTTGCGCCTGTTGCTGTTGTTGTTGCTGCTGCTGCATCTGCTGTTGCTGCAGAAACTGTTGTTGCTGCTGGTACTGTTGCTGTTGCTGTTGTTGCTGCTGCTTCTGAGGGCGGCGTCGACGGGGCGCCACCTGCTTCTCCTGCGTGTTCTCCCTCTCCGAATCCATGTACGAAGGCTGATTTCGGCGCCGTCGGGGTCGCTGCGGCTTCTCGTCCGACGTCGCGACCTCGCGCTGCTTCCTCTCGCGCTTCTCTGACTTTGAACGCTCTTTCTTGGGCGACGGTGAGCGTTGGTCGCCTACTGCCGTCTTTGAGTCGTCAACGTCCGTCTCTGGGGCTTTGCTGACTTCTTCCGGCTCCGTCTCATCTTGCTTGGCGTCGGGCTTCTCGTCTTCGGCCCCTTTGGAGTCGTCTTGCTCTTCTTCTCGTTCGTTCTCTTCCTTCTCTACATCTTCGTCGCCGGACTGCTGCCCGGCGCCGTCGTCACTGTCGGCGCCCTTGTCGGCGTCGTTCTCATCGTCGCTGTCTTGTTCTTCCTTTGTGTCGTCAGCCTGCTCCTGCTGCTGCTGCTGCTGCTGCTGCTCGTCCTCGGATTCATCCCGAGTGGTCTGGTCCTTGTCCTGCTTCGAGGCCATGATGTGCGTGTGGGATGACTGGTGCTCAGGGGGTGGTGGGTGGGTGGGTAGGAATGCAACGTTTTCTGGAGGGTTCGCGAAATAGCGACTTCAGACACTCTCTTCTCGGAACAATTCTGAATTTCTAAGCACTAGCGGCAGCATCTGTATGTTTTATTCCACTGGACTCTCCAAATAGTGAGCCAACTTGCAGGATCTCGGAGCCGGCACTCTGCCAACTTCCACTCAACTTCCACCCCCAGAAGTGTGACGCAATGTCAATGACACGGATTTCGACGATGGCCCCTGTCAGTGACAGGGTTCCCGACCTTGTGCCCACACCCTCGAGTGACTTACGGGTACATCTCCCCCACAGGGCCACAGCTGCCCGTCCTCCCCTCGGACCGCATCTCAAACCGGATCACTGGCTGGGTATGATATCATGACGCATGCTAGCAGCGTGTGCTACCTCCTGACACATACCAAAGTGTCTAGACCCCCAGAGGCCCGAGGCTTGCCTGACTGTTGACACGACATGCTTGCCTAATGTGCATGCTGCAAGCTACTGTGTACGTGACCGAGCCCGCTGTCGGCTTACCAAGTACTACCGCCTACCGTCTACCGTCTACGTACGCACACACTCGTTCACGCGCCAGACTCGACACCACTAACTACCCGCTACGCATGTACAAGGTAGCCCATCTTGTTTGCCATCGTACCCGATTAACGTTACTGGCGGCAGCAGAACGCGGCCCCTCGCAGCGACCAGTGCCCATTACCCCTTGCCGTCTGTCGGTCTCTCGGTCTCTCGGGACCTTCCTCTCGTCACCCAGCCGCCCAGTTCTGGCTAGGTCTACACCATGGCTCTGTCTAGCATCGGGCTTCTCTTCATTGCCGCGATCCCCACCGTCATCGGTGTCGCGGAAGCCATCGACGCCCAAAAGAAGCAGAACCAGCAGGCCAAGGAGAGAATCAAGTTCAACCTCACGGCCACGTTCTCGGTGGACGGCAAGGCCCCGGCACAGACGTCGACCGTGATGCTCCAGGATGGCAAGGTGGGTTGTCTGCCTCTATCCCCCACCCCCTCCCGTTCTAGCTTGCTTACGCGAATCCGGTCGGAAGCTCCTCCTAGACCACCCAGCGCACCCCGCCTCGGGCTACAAGTTCAATGGTTTCTACTTTGGTTACCCAGGGCCCGAGAACCACCAGGGCCTCGTCTCCATGGCGTCAGATGACCCCCCGGCGCTCCACTGGATCTATTGTCACAATGACACGGGGGAGCTTCGTCATGGACCGCGCTCCGAGACGGCAGGTCACCTCATCGGCCCCTGGAACTGGTCCGAAGACGAGGAGTGGCTAGTACTCGACAACTCGCCATACTTTTTGGCCGTCGAGGACGAGGACGGCCTCTGGTCACTGTACTACGACAAGATGGGCGAGGTGAAGAAAGGGCTGGGTAAGCGCAGGACGGCGGGTGTTAGCTTACATAGAGATCTGCAGCTGGGAGTGTCTAGTAGCATGGTAGGGGGAAAGAACGGTTAGATCTTCCGGGTTAGTTTTGTAGGGGATTGGTCTGGCATCCTGTTCCTGGTCCGTCACATCTGGTTTATGGTCTGGGGTTTCCTCGTCTACGTATGCATGGCGTCTGGAGTGGTTACGGAAAAAAGCCTGTCTACAGCCCTATGAGCTCATGATGAAACCGTCCATCGAAATAACCGCAAAGCTAGGTGATGAATTCGCACGTCGTGTGTTCGAACCCGCCAGGCGTCGAGAGAGCGGTACATGCCGATACATGACCTGGGGGCCCAACATCAATGATCAGGGCAACCCATGCGACCGGATGATGCGCCATGCGGAAACATGGGGTGGGTTGCAACCCCTGCGCGGGCTGGGAGCCTGCTCCAGTTCTTGTTCTCCATAGTCCATATTACTGTGGTACAGTCCACACCCATGACATATGACAGTACCACCCCTCCCCACCCCTCCACCCCTCCCCCCTGTCGTTACAAGTGACCGCTACGGCGCGGCGCTATCATCTCGATCCCTTAATAGACCAATAGACACGGATGCTGGGCGACAGTTGCGCAACAGGATCGGGAGAAAATCAAGATTTCCCCGACAGTGGTAGTCCCAGCTCTCGACTGAATCGGAAACATCTGCCAGTGACGTCGACGTCGACATCGACATCGAGACTGGTGCGGGTTCGGTCCGGGGAAGGGGTGTGGGTGGGATTATCTCCTCTTGTTGCCCTTTCCCTGTTTGCAGTCAAGCTGCTGCTGTCCTTTTTATGTAACTCGGTAGCTCCTTTACAGACGGACCTCCTTATTTACGTTCCATCTTTGATCACAAGGCCCAACAAGAAGCCCTCCTCCTTCAGCCTTTCCCTCTTCTCTCGCACCTCCCAACACGAACGAATCACACAGCCTATATTCACATACCCAAAATGTCTTCCCAAGAACGAACCAGCAAGCCGCAGTCTCGGCAACAGCGCCGGAAACAGCCCGAGCCCGAGCCTGAGCAGGCGTCGGATGACTACTCGGACTCGGACGACTTTGACGAGGAAGAAGAAGACTACGAGCCCCCGCCACCCCCGCGCCGCCGCCGTGGCCAGCAGACCAAGCAAAAGAGCAAGCAGCAGCAAGGTGGCGGCGGTCCCTTGGGAGGCTTGGGAGGCGCCCAGGACATGCTGCCCATCGGCAACGTGGGCCAACAGGCCGGGCAGCTCGCCCAGGGCGCGACGGGGGCTGTGAGCGGCGTCGCCGGTGGGCTTTTGAACAAAGGCGGCGATGGCGGCGGCGGCGGCGGTGGTGGAAAGGACACGCTGAGGCTGCGGCTGGATCTCAATCTCGAGGTCGAGGTCACACTCAAGGCGAGGATTCATGGTGATTTGACGTTGGCACTGCTGTGAGTACATCCTTTTTCGTTGTGACTTTGCTTCCCCCCCCCGCATGCCACTGATACCTTGCCTTTTTCTTATGTGTATTGTCTTTTTTGATGTGTCATTATTTTGCATTTCATGTCCTTCTGACGCGATGTCATCCCAGTGATGGTTGAAAAACGTATCTTCACGACGTTTTAAGATGCCTATTTGTCTCTTGCTCTTCACCTCGCGTCTACCGCTTATCCCCAACGTGTCTCGTGAGTGTGTATGGCTGACGAGAGCGTCTCTCTGAAAAGGGATATGTGAGAGAACTTGTAGCTCTCGCCGGCTTGTACACACACACACACACACACACACACACACATCTCTTACATCGATTTCTTTTCCCCACATTCTCCTACGCGAGCGCGCCTTCACCTGCCAATTCACGAGAGGCAATGGCGAGACCACGAAGATTGACCCCAAAAACGCAATACTGATAACGACGGGTCAGGAACTGAGAAATACACTCACGAAACTTGTTCCTCCTGCCATTCCCTTTCACGACTTTCTTCCCAGCGGTTTATTACGAGGCGTTTTCATGTTTCACATTGTCACAAAACACACATCCAGGGGGTCGGGGTGGGGGTGGTTGTTGTTACTGTCGTTGTGATGGGTATCCGTACTGGGGTGTTACGGAAACGATGCTCCGGACGTGACATCGGCCTATCGCAAACCCGCAAGACGGGGAAACGGGTTATGATGGTACCATTAGCCGCCCACTGGTGTCCGTCGGCGGAGTGGGGTTTTTTTGTTTTGTTTTTTCCACGGATCACGATGACTGGTGAGCGCGATGTAACGCTGTTTTTTTCAGCTCGCGTGGAGCGATGGGGCGATGCTACGTATTGTGTACGTAGTACTGTGAGTACGAAGTACGCAGCGATGTGGCCACTTTGGGATCGGCCGATGAGATAGAATCGCATTCTGAATCAATCTGCTTGGAGCCCTGATGGCCTGGCGAATGTATGATACATGTAACTAGTGGCGGCATTACTTAGTCAAGCTGCACTTTCAATTGCACTGTCTTGTCAGCTTCCTTGATTATCGTGTAGGTATGATTCATCATTGGCCCCGTCGTCTCACAGATCCAGATCCCATCCACGCTCATGGCAGCTTTGGAGCAGTCTGCGGTCAAGGTGCCGTACGATCATCGGCCACTGTTTCCAATCGCCTGGAGAGACAAGACTCGATCGCCCGCATCCCATCCATCCCACGTGCCCTCCACATGAACATGGGCCGTCCAGATGATGGGGATGGCTTGCATCGCCACACACGGGTCTGTCTACACAGGGGCCTACGGAGTACACAGGACCGCCACCTGCTGCTCCCTTCCCCATACGACCGCCCGTTGGAAGGCGATAGATAACGGTTCACCGAAAGCCATCATATCATCGTCACAAAGTCAATTGAGGAGTCGAGAAGAACGAACCGTCGTCAGCATCACGTATGCGTACGCAGGTGGTATGCAGCCTTGCAGCCTTCCTGAGTCGCATTACACAGTAGGTACGCCGGGCTGACCAGGGGCGGCGCTGCAGAAGGTCCCTCCCGCGACCCGTCTCATCCTCGGAGATAGAGTTTGGCATCCCTACGGAAGGAGAGGGAAAAGACGGGCAGGGGTTCTGTACCTCTGTGTCCTGAACATAAGGGTGAACCGGGGAACTTACACGATCGGCTTCCATGCGATGGATGCTGTGACCGGGAAACGCGCCACGCAACCCGTCGAGAAAGGGGGGAAAGGCATGCAGTGCGAGGCACCGCGCCCGCTGGAAAGCCAGAAAGAGTTTGCACCTGGCTCTTATTACGGAGTACTCGTTCTCGATCGGAGAAGTCCGTCGTGTTTGATAGACGCACCCGGCAGTACGGATAGGCGGGATTCGCAATCAATGGGAACGACGCGCGCGCGCTCGAGTCATATTCCCTGTGATCGTCCGGCAGCCTGCCGAGATCGAGCTTGGGGGGTCGCAGCGGGCATTGTGACGATGACGGAACGCGGCCTGCGGTTGACGGCATTGTCCAAACTCTTTTCCTGCGGTGCATTCGGACCCCCCCTGGTGGAAGTTTATGCGCGAATGGGAGTATCCTAACCACGACAGGAGTGGCAAAGGAGGAATACGAGTTGCCCTGGACTAGGTAGTTGGACGGAACTGGGCCGATTTGGGCTGAAGCGAGGCACCACACCGCGCCGCGTGCTGTGGTGCTTTGCGCGAGCTCGTTCCCTGTTCGCAGCTGATGTGTTGACGAGGACTATTGATTCCTCGGCCGGTGAGTCGAGTTCAGCTCCAGGGATGGGATGGGCATGGCGCAGTTGCGTCGGAATCCGATAGTCGCAAGGTCGTGCGTCGACTGTCCTGCCCTAACAAAAGGGCTAACGTGGGAATAGTCGACGATGGTCGAGGACGGTGGACCGACTGCGTCCTAGACGTCTGTCTCCTTGGTTTGTTTCTGATCGCCTGCCTGTCGTACAATCCCCCCATCGGGCTCGTCCGACCTGCGCACCACTTCCCTCCCGCACAGGCACCAGACCCTGCCTGCCGAAGCAGCTCCATTCAATGGTCTGCACGTCACGGCCTGGCGTCGCGCAGTAGCCTTTGCGGTTTGTGTCAGGGGTAGTTTGTACGCCGTGGCGGTTATGCGCAGCACCTGGATCCGTACCGTCTTTCCCGACGTGTTACCGGTACTCAGTCTTGAGCGACACTCGACTGGTTAGGGACTAGAGACACAAGCTAGGACAAGGAAAGATAGACTGTCTTGGCGATTGAGAAGAGATCAATTTGAACAGGATGGCCAAGCTGCCGGAGCGGCGTGGTTCACGATGATGGTTTAGGTCGTGAATTTGCGACTCCTTTATCCCAATACGTCTGAAGTGTACGAGTTGGTGACGGTGGGACGCGTTTGCTGACGGGATACTGCGACGTGATATGTGAGTTGCGGCTCAGGTAGTAGAACAACGAAGCACTCACAATGTCATGTGTACCCTATTCCACGTGTTTCCCTGGTACGCCGGTCCTGTGTGACTCAAATGTGTTGTCGTCTTTGTTCCATGCCCAAGACTGACGGCCTGCTTCGATCCCATGACCCTGGCTCTCATAAGAAGCATAATACTTTCATGATATCCTCCTATTTGCCCCCTTGCCTCTGCCTACATCTCTCACCTCGATATCACACCCAGCACAGCCTATCCCCAGCTCATCCTTATTAACACCACACACAAATCACAGGATCCAACCATGAGCAACTCCCAAGAACCGACCCCCGAGGCCGAGGTAACCGCAGGCTACGGCCCCGTCCCCGTACAAATCCAGGTGTATATCCTTTCGGCCATCGCCGCCGCCCTGGCCGCCGCCTGGTTTGTCCTGGCCGTCATCTTCATCCACCTGCTGTGCAAGCCCACCGTGGACGGGTATCTCGCCGGTCGCACGGAGAAGCGCCTGACGATCGCCGATGGTCTGGATACGGAGGTTTTGGAGGAATTAGAGAAGGACTTTGAGGTGTTTCGGGTACGGAATGTATGATGGAGGCGACTGCGGGTTGGGACTCGGATTTCGGAGCTGCACGATGCGCCGTATGATTATTGGACGTAGTAGACTTTAGTAACCACGGTGAAAATTCTCAACTTCAATTCTGCATTTCTGCCGCTCGGTATGTGTGCGGACGCTGGGTGTCGGTGGTGGGCGTTGGTAGTTCTTTGTTGCCCCCTTTTGCATTCCAGTCTTTCGCCAACATGCTTCATCTACTGTATCCTTCGTAGTCTCTTGACATGATCTCCCAAACATTTGAATATTTACCAGGGTCTTATACCATTCTTACATTGCTTATGCATGTATTTTAACTCTCTGCTCTTACAAAAAGCAAGCGAACGCATCGCTTGTTGTCGAAGAGGCGGCCTCTGTCAGTGGCATCTACTGGAATAGCTTCCATTTTGCTCAGATAGCACAGAATTCGGACGTATCTCGTTTGGAGCGGTCTTTACAGGTTATTAACACGATGGCCTACAGCGGCTCGGCCTGTGATTGTATCCTCTGCCCTCGCATCTGGGGCTCCTGAACGCCACCATCTCGACTATCAGGAAGTTCTCCCAAAGCAAAGACGTCCACCTGACCCTTCCATCTTCATACGTACACATTTCAGTGATCTACTTGCTCAAATCAAGTCTATTTAGACGCGAACCCTTATACCATCACAGCCACAACAACCCCTCCCCTGTCCCTCTACGCCTTCAACACCACCAGTACGCCAAATAAAGTCTCTATCTTCCACTAGCACGGCCTCGACTTCCTCAACCCCCCCCCAATAATCTCAAGGTTCGACTCCAAGAATAGGCATTCCATCATGCTGGTCCCTTGGCGCTCGCCGTTGCCAACGCCCTCGTCTTCGTTCACCACGCCGGGGGCACCGGACGCCGCATAATTGGCGTCCCGAATCCGAATAACCCCGAAATCATGAAGAAGCACCTCACCGATGTAGCGAGACGGCGGAGAGGATGGGTGTGTTGGTAGATTGAGAGGCTACATTGTGGGCGTCTGAGACACAGGTTTGGAGTATTTGATTCGAACGGTTTCTAGTAATAAAGCCTTACGTATAGTGATATTTTGGCGGGAGGGTGTTTGGGGACACTAGTCGACGTTTGGCCTGTCGTTTGACAGGATATGCAATAAGACGTTCATATGTATATTTCTACATTGAAGGTTTTTTAAGACTCTTACTTGTTTGCCCGAGTATCTAAATATTTCGTGAGCTCTGGGGCCGTGTTAGCATTGAGTGTAGCTATAATCCTATACGGCTGGAGCTCTAGAGAGTACTAGTAGCCTTGAACTCTCACTCTCCGTGCCCCTGGCGCCACACAGGGAAGATTCAAGTTTCACGCAAATACTCTAGCAGCTATCACAAATATGTCATGATTTCTCTTCGCTATCACAGCTACGCAGCAGGCCAGCTTCCCCTATCTATCGTGGAGTTCTAACTGAGCCTTTCCATGCCCAAGATGGAGCCATAGCTACGATTGTGATCATCAAGCATTCCACCAATCACGCGGCTACGCTTCAAGTTTACCTGCTTGCCTCACTTTCAACAATTGTTCCCTCTCACCACGACTGTCACCCCGATCAAGCACCCCCCCTTTCCCCGCCCTTACCTCTTCGACTGGGAGTTTGAGAAGTCATCGAGGTAGAACAAAGACTTTGCTCGTAGGAAAAGATGACATCGGATTAGAAAACTGCGTCTTGCATTTCGAAACTAGCCTCCCCGTCATGAAAAGGGACATTCACAGTCACGGCGAGTTGGGCGAGGAGAGGGTTTTTCGCACTGTCATCTACGCAGGCATTCATTTGATTAGCCGGAACAGCCAGCGTCCGGTGAAAACTATCCGATAAAGTCCATCCGGAGGCGTTCATAGCTGGATTTCGGTTAAGAGGGATTTCGTATCGAAGGGATGGGACAAGAACAGAGGTTTCTCCAAGGCAATGAAGGGCTACCGTTCTTATTTACTGCAAAGTAGACCGCAGAGAGCAAGTGGAAATCGTAACATGGGCAACATGAAGAGTAGATGATTGAAACCACCTATAATAACTATAGATATCGAGCTTATGTGTGTTGTATCTTCATAAACGCATCCGTAACCAGCCTCTCAGTTTTGGGATTCATTGAAAGCCGACCACTATCTTTGAAGCAGCGAAGCATCTCCTCTATCCTTCTTCTCGCTTCCCGAGCCCTTGTGTTCAACCAATTGCCACTTTTTATGCCCATGACTGCGACATTCCCCTGACTGTCCTCAATGTCGATATTGATATCCTCACGGGCTAGGAGTGACTTGAGAATAAGGATATTTCGTTCATGGACTTCGCCGCTCAAACCGTTGTGAACGGCTATGCATGCACCTATATTGTTACAAATAAGATGTAGGGGCGTCCTGCCGGAGCGGCTTTGCTGGTTTGGTGAAAGCCCCATGTCGAGAAGACGGTCCATCACTTTGGGAGAGGGAAAATCCTTATCGCAAGCGAGGTGCAGCAGTGCGGATCCGAAGCAATCTGCAGTTTTGAAATAGGACGGTTCTGCTTCTTGGATAAATTCCAAAAACCTGGACTCATCCAGATCTTTTAAGTGATGATAACGCAAGTGCATTATGTGTTGTTCCAACCCCGGCACTGTTCGTTCTAGGTCCATTGGGCTCCGATGGAAGACTCGACGATTGGCAGCCCAAAAATCCATAATGTGATCATGGTAAGATTTCAGAAGTTTCATAAATTCATCTGTAACCCTGCCTTCGGTTGCGAGCTCGAAATCGTACTTCTTAATGGCGGCGTAGGTGTGTCCCGAAGCCCACAACATGTTTATGAATTTGATCAAGGTAGATGTGCGAGCATCCGACCCGGGGGTATTATTGCTCCTTGTCAGCACCTGCGAAACAGTCGAAGCTGCCAGGTGGTAAAAGCCGTCATCGAAATCGTCCTCGAAATCGTCCTCTTCAAATTCTTCCCCAACAAAGGGATTGTCTATGTCGTCTCGTATTACGTAGCAGGTGCGTGCCAAGAGGTATTGAGCGCTGAAGTCGCTGGCGTCGATCGCTTGACGGAAAAGTCGAGAGAGCTCCTTGTTTAGTGAATCCGAGAACACTTCCACCACATCTTCAAGGTCTCCATATCTGAACCAGATGCTCTTGTCGCACAGCAAACCATACCAATTCCAAGCATGCAGGCTGTGGTAATGGGTCAGCAAAGAGCTTATACATCTGCATAAGCAAGCTCGAGGGGTTACATACAAGTCTTGGACATGGTCTGCCAGTGAAAGGGTTGAGGAATCGACCTGAATCTCAGTCGGACTCACGGCAACCCCCTTCGTACGCTTTTTCGGTGGCAGCATTGCATTGCTGGAGCAGTCGAACCCTTTAAGTCGACAACGCTCACACTTCTCATCGGGCTGGCGGTCTGTTGGTTGACACTGTAACCGATTATCAGCCGCAGTTTCAAGGAGTATATGCGGATACGTAAAGGCTCAACGATATCTTTCGTGAGAGCAGTAGTTCAATTACTTACCTTTTGCTTATCATGGCGGCATCGCTCACATTTGGAGTACGAATAAGGATTGCGTTTCCTCTTAGACGTGGGAGGATCCATGTCTTAGGTGACCATACGAGGGAACAACAGAGCAGTAGAGAAAGATTAATTTGGGGATGTGATGGAGAGTGCGGTACTGGTGATGAGAAGAAATACATGGCCGGCCTTTGGTTAGGGCGAGGGGGCCTCGAGAGAGTTATATCGCAATCAAATCATTGCGACGGCCAAGATCAGCGTGGAGCTAACCCAAGCCAAGCTTCTTGTATTAGAGACACGTATTACACACCCTTGCAAACAAAAAATGCAAGCATGCGACGGACTGTGACGGGTCAGCCATTGAGACCCCAGGGCACCACCACCATTGCCACCGAGACACACAGCCCACGGCCCAATAGCGCAACCGTCGCAATGATTCTGGGCCTTGGCCGGCAGCGGCAGAGCGGAGGCCTGCCTTGGGCGTGCATTGCGATGAATGCGATGGACCAACCAGCATAGAATCGCAGTCACACCCATGTCATTGCGATGCCCCCCTCTTTGTAGGCTGAGCTTCTAGCCGAGAGCGCCTTGTATCAGAATTGATGGCGTTAGCGTATCCTCTATCATTATCAGAATAGAGTATGCAAGGAAGGGCAAGGGCATGACCGAAAGGTACTGTGTAGGCAATAGTAATATCAAGACGGCCATCCATCAGCATGTAGTGTGCAGGGGCAGGGTTGTAATCAGCAGAGACAAGGGTGTAATCACCACGGGCAGGGATGCAATCACAGGTACTGTGTAGGCAGTCGCAATATCAAGACGGCCAACAGCGCAACTGTCGCAATGATCCTGGGCCTTGACCTGCAGCGGCAGAGCGTGGGCTAGACCGGGTCTCTCGTGGGTGTACATTGCGATAAATGCGATGGACCAACCAAGGTAGGATCGCAATCACACCTATGCCATTGCGATAGTTACCCCTCTATTTGTAGGCTGGGCTCCTGGCTGAGAACGTATTCGAATCCCTGGGCGGGAACAAGGCAGAGGCCGTGCAATGCAGTACTGCCTCACCCCCAAGCCGTTTTGTACCCTTGGTAAGCACTGCCTACCCATGCCCATGCAAACGCGGAAGGATAGAAGGGTTCATCGTTCCGAGTATCGCGCGCGCAACTAACGGGTTCATGGGTTCGTGAGTTGCGCGCGATATGATAACCCCCCTGTCGTTCCGCGTCTGCATGTGCCTTTTGGTTGCAGCACCAGATGATTGGATTTTAGGATGTGGTCAAGTTGCGACGGCATTGCGATGAGAGTCTCAATGACGAACGCGCACACCCCCGACGGAGATAAATAAGCAGGTGGCCACTCGAGAAGAAACAACAATTACCTCGAATCTTTCTAGACATCTACCAGGATACTGTTATAAGGACTTGACACTACGTATATGACACCTGCGTCTCCTCTGATTAAAGAATACTATTGTCTACCGGTATACTCATTCCATTCACCACATCCCAACCCAACGCTTCTTCGAGAGCCATGGCTACCCTTTCAAACGACGCTCTGATACCCCTGCTTGGGGGCATCTTCATCGGTATCCCATCTTTCGTCGTCTCCGCGATGACCTTGTATCAAGCATGGCTGAGCCGGCGTCGTCGACAGCAAGGCGAGTACATCAGTAACTATACGGTATATAGTAACGAATTCTTACACTGATTTAGCTCGCGAAAACGATGTCGAGAACCAGTTGGACCAAGTACCTACCAGCTCCGATCAGTCTTCGCCTCTTGCAGATGTACCGACCAGAGAGTCGTCGCCCCCTTTATTGGACGCAGTGCAGATGGCTGTCGTCGGCAACGGGGTTACCGGTCAGGAAGAAAGTGGGATCCGAGGGCACACATAAGGTGCCATCTAAGAGGTTCGCATCTTGCCCGGATTGTACTATTAGATATGTTGTTACTTTCGAAAAAGAGGCGACTTGTGCGTGAAACCACACGTTAAGCATCACTCGTGTAGGGCGGTGTGTTCGGTTTTTTTAGGAGGGTGATATGTAGATATGTATTCAAGCATGAGCTGTGCAGAGTTCAGTATGCTATACAATTGTCCTATTGTTAGTCTATACTATACGACATTTGGTTTGAATATAGTCTTATTAATTATATCTAGCTTTTTAGCTCACGCGAGGTGTACTGCGACGGCCTTTGTTGATGGTGGTAGTTGTGACGATGTAATGCGACGGCCTCTCATGGCGGGAGCAGTGCATTGCGTGCCTGGGCCTATGCCACACACACATCCATTAACGAGTCCCGCCCGTCATCCCGTCTCGAATACTTGCGACGATCCGGAACGGCTACTCTCTATACATATACGTAATGTAGAACACGATAAGCGCTTTGCCGGATAAACCTTGGTCGCTCTACTTGAAGACTCCATTCCTTTCCGAGAGACGCCCAGGCGACGAGGAGCATTCCAACCACGCCATTACCACGAGTATCTTCCGGTCAAACGGGCCAGGTTATGAGTGGCACGATCCTATACGGATTCGGGTGAAGTCACGAGTCCCAAGTCAGTACACCCTACTGTCATCAATTGGGGTTCTGTGTCGAGAACGGCGTGGATGCCTTCTTGTTTTGATTTGAAGGACGCCGGCTCTTTGCAATTCGTACCGTGTTATAACAACGTAAAAGAACACTGAGCAAGTGCTTCAGTGTAGATCGGTCAATCGCCCTCGTGCTGACCTTCCGCAGCTTCTTCGCGCCGTCGTGCAGCTCTGCCCTTGGCCCAAATCAACACGTACTGAATGTCGGTATCGTGCTGATAAGCCGGCGCATACATCCATCTCTGCTCCTCGGCGTTCCAACCGCGGTTGGGCAGGTAAGCCTCCAACATGTAGTAGTTGTCTCTGTGAAAAGGAAAGTCCAGCGTAGGTGGCCCGCTTCTCTCCAAGAACGCATCCGTTCCGGACTGTACATCCTCGGCCGTCATCCGGAAGCGACGGCGCTTATTGCCCTTGTTGGCAGCATGTCGCCGGATCGATCGTGTGATGGAGCTCAATTGCGCCTCGAGGAGACGGGCGTACCACAGTGGGCTGCGCAAAGCCTTGTGCACGACGGCGGCATTGGTCTCAATCAAGTCCTGGTTCCATTTCGGGAACTTTCCTCGAGCGATCATGGGTATGGGCTCTGCTGTGTCGAGGTTGTCCTGCCAGTGCGCAAAGTCCACAATCAAGCAGAGAGCCGACCACCGCAGCATGCACGTGAGACATGTGCAGACCTCGCTTGGATCGGGCGGTTGGATGTGCTGGTAAGGCTTCTTGTGGATGGTCAGAAGTTCCTGCCGCTCGTCACTTTGAAGAGCTGATATGATTTCCGGGTCGACGCCATGCATGTTTTCTACAAGGATCGGCAAACGGAAGCACTTCTCCAGACACGCGTAGCGCCACTGTGAGATGCTCCTGGCGATTCTGGATTCCTCTTCGCGGATGAAGGCATCATGCGCTTTGCTCACTCGCCGCAGAATAAAGACATCGCTGGGTCGGAGGAGATTGATGACCTGAGACACCAGCTCGTAGGGCAAGTCCAGGATGCTCCGAGGCGTGGGTTGCGGTCTCTGGGCCTTTAACTTTAGTCTTTTCAGAGTGCGATCGGTCTTCTTGGAGCGAAGCGTCAGAGCTTCCGTCTTGTCCTCGAGGGGTTCCAGAAGGCCTTCCTCGCTGAGAAATCTTCCCATGTTGATTTGCGAGACGATTCAGAGGCTAGCCCTGCAGAACGCTTCTTCTTCAAGGTCAGGCAGGATTGGGAATACGGTACGTAGCAAGCAAAAGCTACGATGCCGTATTGAGATGACGATGGTCGAGTCTGGCGGGCTTGAGATGGAAGCGGCAAAATGATCAGCCTAAACCCCTCCTTCTCTTCTTAGTTGCATGTTTCTTACGCTGTTGCGTGGTATCCACAATTTAATCGTTCAAACTTCATTTCGCGAGACACACCGACAAACTCGAGCATTCTCTTTCGACACCCATCGCGACCCTTCGCCAAGAGTCGGCACACGAATGCTCACTGCCACTCCAAAATCACGCTATCCCATAAGAAACCCCTCCACTGAGTGTACCTCGTCACCGTGAACCTAACCTCATTCACTCCTTCTTTCAACGTCCCGCCCGCTATCCTGTACTTCAAGAATCGCCATTCGCCGCTCGTCTTGCCCGATCGGTACAGCGCCGGGTCGCTTGCCAGAATGCTCTTCGACAGCGAACCCAGAAGCTGTCCGTTTACATCAATGTCCATTTCGTTGCTTTGGGAGTAGCCGGCGAACGAGACGCTCAGAACCGCCGAGCTGTTTGCCTGCCGAATGTCCTCCTTTTTCAGGTCAAACTCAATGGTCCAGCTCCCAACGCGCGATTGAGAAAAGTACCAGTCCGAGGTCTTCGACTTGCCAATGGTGAACGTGAGGTTCGCTGGAGTCTGGTCTGCGACTCCATGCTGATACGGTGCGCCGCCGTAGGTGAAGCCGAGAGCCTTCTTGTCGAACTCACCAACCTGAAAGATGCGCTTCTTGCGGTCGGTGACTGGCCATTGGAGTGTCTTTAGATCTGTAGTCTTACTCTTTGCCACCACGACACCGCTCTTGGTGATGTTGGTGTAGACATCCGCCAACGCACCGCCATTCGAATGCGCGACAAGGCCGTAGGAACCGGTGCGGACATTATTAAACGAGAAGCGTCCGTTCTTATCGGCGTACGTCGTGTAATAGTAGTTGCTTCCTTGGATCAGAGGCCGCCTGGTGGTTTCGACGTCACCGAGAAAAACTGCTGCGCCGGAAGCTGCCCGACCATCAGAGAGCTTCAAAGTGCCCGAGACTGCACCTCGAGACTCGAAGCCAGTGTCGTTCACCCACTTGTAGGGCCACTTCTTGTCTTCGTGCTTACGCCGCGCTTGAGCGTCCTTGACAGAGCCATCGTTCTACATCACGTCAGGAATGCATCGCGCATAGCAGCTCATTGCACTCACGAGGTACCACAGCCAAGGGCCCCAGATCTTCCCTGCCGGCTGAGCGGTCTTTTCACCAACGCGAAAGTGCGACGTGTCCTGCACCACGTTCAACTGGACCGAGTCGCCGGTTGCCGACTCGCGATGAACCTGAGAAACCCGCCTATCAGTACCGGACGCCGCTCGCGTCGGGGTCATTCACATACCGTTAAAGTCTGACTCAGATGATCCGAGTTGTAGTAGTCCGTCCCAGCATGGATGAACCACGATCCCACCTTTGGGCCGTACACTCCATAGAAGTCACGCTCCCGCACATAGTCCGAGAAATCGTACTTTGTGATGTATGCTCCGTTGGCGAGCTGCCATGTCTCGTCTTGTACTTTGGTGGCATTCGTGTACAACGAGTAGTCTGGCAAAGGTTGATCCCTCAGATATGTTCTGCCATTCAGGAAGAGCTTCGGGTCAAGTCGCCACAGTGTCCTGAGAATGCTGATTTCAGGGAGCGCCTTGTTCACAAAGTACTGGTACGACCCTGCGAGGTCGTTGAAGATGACCCAGTGCAAGTCTCCTTCTTTGGACGAGAAGCTGACGTCGATAAAGTCGTCCCCTTTCGCAGCGATGGTGGCAGACGTCCAAACGAAGTTGTTTTCTCCATCTTGAGCACTTGGATATCAGCATGCGCACACAAGCGTCACGGTCTCTGCTACCTACCAACTCCCACGTAGTGTCCTGTCGCCGATCCCACGAGCTCCAATCCTCTATGATAGACTTTGTTGGCGTAGACACTCCCTTGCGTCACGTTCCACAGGTCATTGCCAAAGGTCCAAGTCGAGTTGCCAACTTGATCGAGGAAGGGCCCGCGACTAGCCGCCACGAGACCGATCGAGAGCTGGACGAGCCCGATCGAGAGCTTGACAAGTCGCATCTTGAAGGCTGCGAGAGTCACTGCTCACCTCACCCAACATCTGCTTGGGATCACCACCTTTATACGTGACGCCCGCAGATGGCGATGCCAAGATATCTCCAGCACGCCATTATGTATGTGGGGTCATCGCAAACCGATAGCACAAACATCTGCTTCTTTGGAGTTGCCTCTTTCAGAACAGACGCAATGCCATTGGGTGGGCATTCCGGTTGGCTTCCTCGGTTCGATGCGACCCTACGCCACACAAGCGAAGATTACGCCATTTCTCTCAGTGAACACACGTGCGAAGGCTCTGATCGGGGTCGATCTCCACGTGCGCGTTGCTGATGGTGATGATGATGAAAATTCGATGAGGCAACCCAACTTCGAAATATTCGTCAACGTTAGAATGAGCTGCTTGCCGAGGTCTAATTCAGATCCCCAGCCATCGATTCATTGCAAGTCACCATTGAAAGCCACTATAATGGCTGTCGGCCGATTGCTATCTTTGTGAGTAGCGAATACGAAAAGTCGCGGGGTGAACGGCGGCTTGACTCGTTCTCGCAGCATCCCGCTTCTCAATCTCAACCCGACGACGGCCAACTGAAGCCAAAATTCTCGGTACGAAGTGGGAGATCGATAAACAATCTTATCCGAAACGGATGCTGAAGTTTGAGAAGGCCAGTTGTTTCTTACCGATTATTTGCTGCAAGGGCCGGCCCGGAACTCGTGCAGCAGTGCGCGTCGACTTCGACAGGGGGTTCAATTGAAGCACCACACACTTCTTATCCGCTGGAGACTTACTCCGTACTTATGCCTTTGGTAAACGAGTCGGAACTTATTCTACATGGCATCCGAGCGCGGATTGGGTTGGACATTGAACAGATGGCCCGGATGGGAAGTGTGTCTGCCAATGTGGTGTCAACCCCTTATTCCACCCCGGTTTGTGCAACGGGTCTGGCCCGTTTTGAAACGGACGTATCCCTTCCGCGCTGCCAATTACACGTCCGACGTGGCAAGGAAATTGCGCAAATCGGTGGTTGAGCGTCCGGATGTGCAATTCCAGAATCGTATTCTTGCGCGGGAAATGACAGCCAGAAAGTCTGGGCAGTACAAGTATGATGGCACTGCTCCGTCGGATTCGTGGTACCTAATCAACGCATCGCTGTCAATCACTCCCGTGTTCGAATTCGCTAATTCAAAATGAAGTTGAACTGGAAATCTCTTGTCATCGCTGCTGCTACTGCTTCTGCGAAGAGTGTCAGAGCAGTGCCGTTGACATGTTCGGGCACAGCAGAGCCAATCACGGCGGTCGAGTTTGTGGCGGGCATCTCCCCGGGGTTGGAACCCGGGCAACTCGATGGATGCCACTCCTGACGAGACATCGTGGGGGCAGCCACTTATAGTGAACTCGACCTTTACCAATGTCAAGAGTCTCGGTTTCAAGGGCATCCGATTGCCAGTCACCTATGCCTATCATTTCATCTCCGAAGGGCCTGACTATACCGTTGACCCAGCATGGCTACAGCGCGTGTCTGATGTGGTGGATATGATTACTTCGAACAATCTGTATGCTCTGGTCAACAGTCACCACGACTCCTGGTCTTGGCTCGACCCATCCGCTGCGGGCGCCAACAAGACCCAGATGCAGGAGAAGTTCTACCGCATGTGGTACCAGGTCGGCACCAAGCTCGCCTGTAAGCCACTGACAGTGGCATTTGAGGCCCTCAACGAGCCCAGTGGTAACGGCGCAGACGACGCCGCCTTCTTGAACTCGTTGCAGGCCACTTTCGTCCAAGCCATCAGCGATGCCGGTGGTTGGAACAGTCAGCGAGTAGTGGTCCTGGGCGGGCTTGGCGATGCATATACCAACATGGTCTCGTACTGGAAGCCGCCTCCGAACATCAGCAACCCGATCGCGTTGACTTACCACTACTATGGCCCCTGGGACTGGACCGCTACCGCCTGGGGCCGTACCATATGGGGCTCGGAAGCGGACAAGCAGGTCATTTCGGACGACATGGTATGGGCTCACGACAACTTTACCGACTACCCCATGATCATTGGCGAATATGCTACTTCACCTGCCATTACCGAGACAGCTGGGCGGTGGAAGTGGTATGATTTCATTGTGAGAACGGCGCATCAGTACAAGGCAGCCACGATCCTGTGGGGTGCGGGCATGGATTTCGCCATCGATTCGCCCTCTCCTTGGTCCGACGATACGGCCATCGACATCATCATGACGGCGTCTGAGGGGGTTGTGAATGCCCTAGCTGATAGCACCGAGGATGCTGGAGCTCCCACGCAGTCGAGTTCCGCGTTCGTCTGGCATCATGCAGGCGACGCGGTTACCGATGTCTCTCTACCCTTCTTGTTCAATGGGAACACATTGCAAACCGTCACGTCCACTCCCACGGCATCGGCCGGGACCCCGATCTCGCTCACACAGGACGTCGACTTCTCAGTCAGCGGTAGCAACTTGGTCTTCCATCAGTCATTCCTCGAGACCCTCTTCCCGGCCGGTGTCGAACCAGGGCTCAAGTCAACCCTCACCTTGCATTTCGACCAGGGCGCAGACCTACGGCTGCAAGCTTACGAGTGGGCAGCACCCACCCTGGAGTTCAACAGTTTTACGGTCACGTCCAGCAATGCCCAGCAGGACTTGCGCATCCCCATTGCCTGGAAGGGTCTGGTTCAACTGGCCACTGTTCGCGGCACATATGCGGATGGTGTCTATATTTCCGACGATTGGACGCAGTGGCTGGGGCCTCTACAGCAAGCGCGTCTGGTAAGTTAACTCGTCGCTTGTATTGCTGGGCGGAAACACAGCTGACACGGTGATAGACTGGAGCCTACAACTACGATGCCTCGACAGTTACGCTGTCAGCCTCGGTACTGCAAAACATACTGGCTGCGAATAAAGCAGCCGAGATTGTGTTTGAGTTCTACCCGCGCGTTCCGGGGAACAATGCTACTCTTACTGTGTCGGTATGATTAGGGGGTGTGTGCAGGCATTCAAGGCATGTTTAGAGCCGAGATGGAGTGGTCCAGGATTGGAGCTCCCAATGCGAAGCCGTTTCGATGATCCTCAGAAGTGTACGTGGTAGATAGCACAACGTCGTGGCGTGGGCGTGCAATTGTCCTACCCGTACCCACAGCTATGGCCGGCGTGGGCACCACCCCCGCTCCGCCGTGAAGGGCTGGCTACCACAGTAGACGGATACACAGTACTCCGCACGCAGTAATAGTTGCCATCAGAGCTCAGCCGACTCGTCAGATCCGAGTCCAAGATATCCGTCTTGCCAAGAGTTGCCTATGCTGGCAGTGTACAGCCATCTCAGCAGCCCTGAGAGGCTGAGTGTGCATCGTGACTTGTGGACTGTGAACCCCTTTCAGCTTTCAGTGTTCACAATGTCCGACAGCCGGATGTGGGGAAGCTCCCCTTATTATCTATCCGGGATCCCCTCTTCGTCCAACACGCCATCGCGCGCGCCGTCGGTCGGGGCGCTCTTATCTCTGGTGAAGCACTAGAGTGCCGTCTTATCGATGAGGGGTAATGGAACTCTCCTATTCCATTGCGAGCACTATGAGTAATGAGTGTGTGAGCGACGAGCGACCGTCTTATCGATCTGACTCTAGTTAGAGATGTCGGAGATGGCCTGCCATTGGCTGGGCGGGTTAGCTTTGCCACATGCGGGCATGTTAAGCGTTGGGAATTGGGATGCGAGTTCGCGCTGCTCGTGTCTCTTATATCCCCTGATTGCGACTCATCCATGATCTACCGGTATCTCTCATCGAGGTTCGGTCATTGTTGCGTATCTCATTCACACAGGTTCACTGTTCGCCATTCTCGACGAGACATACCCAAGCAGCCGTCTCGTCTCAGTCGACATGGTCTCCGCCGTGACAAAGTCGGAGCTTCACCCCTTCGACCCGCTGACGGCCGCCGAGATCGAGGCCGCCACGCAAATCGTGAAGAAGGCGCACGGCGACGTCCTCTTCAATGTCGTCTCCCTCCACGAGCCGCGGAAGGCGGAGATGACAAAGTACCTCGCAGATCCCGTCTCTGTGCCCAAGCCTGCGCGCGTCGCCGATGTGGTCGTCATCGCGCCCGGTGGCAAGGTGTATGATGGACTCGTCGATCTCAAGGACGGGAAGATTACACATTGGGAGTTGTTGGACGGTCTTCAGCCCATTGTGAGTCCAGATGACGACGGCTTCGAGGTGTACAGAGAAATCGCTAATCCAGTCCGCCCAGATCACGATGGAAGAACTCCAAGCCGTGGAGCACGTCTGCCGCACTGATCCCAAGGTCATCGAACAGTGTGAGCTGAGCGGCATCCCCAAGGAGGACATGCACAAGGTGTACTGCGATCCGTGGACCATCGGCTTCGACGAGCGGCACGGCAGCGCGGTGCGCCTGCAGCAGGCCCTCATGTACTACCGGCCGCACGTCGACGATTGCCAGTACCAGTACCCGCTGGACTTCTGCCCCATCTACGACGCGGCGAAGAATGCCATCATCGACATCGACATCCCCAAAGTGCGCAGGCCTTTGAGCAGGGCGCCGCCGATCAACTACCACCCGGCCGCCGTGGAGAAGGCCGGCGGCTACAGGACTGACCTGAAGCCCATCAACATCACCCAGCCCGAGGGGGTGTCGTTCAAGATGGACGGGCGCCAGGTGGAGTGGCAGAACTGGAAGTTTCACATCGGGTTCAATTACCGCGAGGGTATCGTGCTGAACGACATTTCGTTCAACGACAAGGGCAACGTGCGGCCCATCTTCTACCGCCTGTCGCTGTCGGAAATGGTTGTGCCCTAGTGAGTAGACCGCTTTCCACCCCGAGAGGAACGAAGAAGCTGACGAGAAGAAGCGGCCACCCCGAACACCCGCATCAGCGCAAGCACGCCTTCGATCTGGGCGAGTACGGTGCCGGGTACATGACGAACAGCCTGTCGCTGGGCTGCGACTGCAAGGGCTCCATCCACTACCTCGACGCCGAGTTCCCTACACGGACGGGCGAGACGCGCACCATCAAGAACGCCATATGCATCCACGAGGAGGATGCCGGGATCCTGTTCAAGCACACCGACTTTCGCGACGACTCGAGTATCGTGACGCGCGCCCGCAAGCTGGTCGTGCAGCAGGTCTTTACGGCGGCCAACTACGAGTACGCCATTCAGGTAAGTGTCACCCAACTCACCCTTCCGGCTCAGGCATAATGACAATCGCTTACCATGCCATAGTGGATATTTCACGTAAGAAGACAGTCCCCCGTGTCCGTTGACTGTCCGCAAGCTGACATGCCCAAAGCAAGACGGCTCCATCCAGCCCGAGATCAAACTGACAGGTATCCTCAATACCTACGCCATGAACCCAGACGAAGACACTCAAGGCTGGGGAACCCAAGTCTACCCTGGTAAGCCTTCCCTCACCCCCTCCCCACCCTCATCTCATCACCACCCTTTTAACCCCCCTTCCCACAGGCGTCAACGCGCACAACCACCAACACCTCTTCTGCCTGCGCATCGACGCCAACATTGACGGACCCAACAACACCGTCTTCATGTCCGATGCCGTCCCCTCAGACGCAGCCGTGGGCAGCGCCGAGAACCCCCACGGCAACGCCTTTTACGCGCGGCGCACCAAGCTGGCGACGACGGGCCAGGCCGTCACGCAGTACAATGGCGACACCGCGCGCACCTGGGATATCTGCAACGTGGGCAAGCCGCACCCGTACAGCGGAAAGCCGGCGTCGTACAAGCTGGTCAGTCGCGAGGTGCCGCGGCTGCTGCCCAAGGAGGGCTCGCTGGTGTGGAAGAGGGCCGGGTTCGCTCGGGCTGCTGTGCACGTTACCCCCTGTGAGTCTTTTTGTCCTTTCCAACCCGTTCACCTCGAACAAATACGGCGTTCCTCGAATATCCCTTGTTCCGTATCTTCTCATCCCCATATCAACCAACCAACCAGTCCTCAACCCCAAGCCCACATCAACTAACTAACACTCTTAGATTCCGACGACCAACTCTGGGCCGCCGGCCGCCACGTCCCCCAGACCTCGGGGACCCCCTCGCGCGGCATCCCCGAGTGGATGGGCGACGGCAGCGCCTCGGTCGACGACACGGACGTCGTGCTCTGGCACACCTTTGGCGTCGTGCACTTCCCCGCGCCCGAGGACTTCCCCGTCATGCCGGTCGAGCCCATCACCCTGCTGCTGAAGCCGCGGAACTTCTTCGCCAACAACCCCGTCATGGACGTGCCGCCGAGCTTCTGCAGCACCCCCAGCCAGGTCGCGGACGGGGGAAAGGGGGTGGTGGTGAACAAGGACGGGATGAGCAGGAGCGCGTTCGGGGAGGCGGAGAAGGCGACGGGGTGCTGTGGGGGTGAGACGAATGGGCATGGGACGAATGGGTCGGGAACGAACGGGACGAACGGTCATTGATTGAGTGGTTGGTTTTATCTTGCATGCACGATGACATGTGTCAGATTGTAATAGTATAATGATATTCTCATCATCACCTACCCTCACGCCCGCCTAACGACCGAGTGTACAATACCATAGAAGCTAACCTTGCACGACATTATCCCCTTATACCGCGATAATGTCTGACGCCGAACAGTACGTCGGCGACTGACAACGCGTACGTAACCATGGGTGGGAGATGATTCATGACGGGCTCCCTCTGGCAATCTCTGCCGCAGATAGGGATATCATTGATCAAGCACATATTTCCGACACAGTACACGGGATGGATCGTGGAGTGCCCAACCCTCTGTCGTCTCGACATCAGAGGTCGAAGGTATACTACAAGACGAGAATACTAAAACCTTGGATTAAATAGTTACGAAGAGAAGGAGGGCACTACCGATAATAGCCCCCTCTCGCTATCTACCTAGGAATTTATTTTCGGCCTAATAAATAACCCCTATAAACTAACAGATAGAAACTACTAAAGACTAGAAGCACGTCTAGAATAAGGTATAGCACTAAGAAGACTGGAAGCACCTTGATAGGGTTATTCGTGTATAAAAGTTCATAGCACAAGACGATCCTACTAAGGTGTGATGGGTCAGTATTTTACCTACCCATATTACCTATCGTTATTGGCTACTATGGGAGGGCCCTATGGTTAACACTACGGAGTATATTCCCTTTGGTTGGAGTTATGTAAGAGTGCATAAGTGAGACCGAGTAGCTCAAGTACAATGTACATGTGCTTAGAATATCATAAAACATAGACGTCTCTATCTAGGGGTATAAAAACTTTTGCCTGACAGTACAGAGAAACTCCACTTTCCCCAAATACCCCGCATATTCTCCTGTGAGCACCATGCAGCCTGACCGTCAATCAAATCAAATCCTCGACTTGCAGCCTGTTGAACAGTCAGGCCATTCTGAACACGCGGCGCGCAAGGTACGCGGAGCCGGAACGAGGGCCGTTCCGAAGCGCGTTAGCCCTTTTCAGACGGACCCCCTTAACGTATTCCCATCAGGTCGCGCGCGCCGTGTCGCCTCTGTCCATTTGCAGGGTTTTGCCCAACACATGCGAGTCAGAGCACAGGACAATTAGGCCAACTTTGACTTTCTTTTGACAGCTACCTCTCAAGCTTAAGGCTATCCCCGAGACAGCGGGAGCCTATGCTTGAGGCGCCACTTCATCATTTAGCACGCGCAAAACAACAGGCCACGATCCCGCGTGCTCGATAGGGCCACAACATACACACCCACACACATACACACACACACACACACACACACACACCGTCAACATGGCGGCAGGCACCACTCGCGTCAGGTTCCTGGCAATAGCCATGGTCTTTCACCTGGTGTACATCTATTCCATTTTCGATATATACTTCGTCAGCCCCATTGTCACCGGGATGCCGCTTGTCCCCATAGAGCGTCCCCCAGAAACGAGAGCCCCCGCCGACCGTCTTGTTTTCTTTGTTGGTATGACCGCCACGTGGCTAACTCGCAATTTTTGGGGAGCTTGCTGATCTGAAACTCGAATAGGCGACGGACTGCGCGCTGATAAGGCCTTCCAAGCCTTCCCCGAGCCCTACCCCAAGGCTGAAGACGACCTGACGCCACGCCATCTTGCGCCCTTTTTGCGCTCGCGGGTGCTCGACCATGGTACCTTTGGCGTGTCTTGGACGAGGGTGCCTACGGAGTCGAGACCCGGGCACGTCGCGCTCATCGCCGGTCTGTACGAGGACGTGTCGGCCGTTGCCACGGGTTGGAAGATGAATCCCGTTAATTTCGACAGCGTCTTCAACCGCAGCAGGCACACGTGGAGCTGGGGCAGCCCTGACATCCTTCCCATGTTCGACCATGGCGCAACACCCGGGCGCATTGACGCTTACTGTTACGCTGCCGACTTTGAAGACTTTACGCAGGATTCTACCCACCTCGATCTATGGGTCTTTGACCACGTGAAGGACCTGTTTGCAGTAGCAGCTACTAACAAGACTCTAAATGAAGCCTTGAGACAGGATAAGGTGGTTTTCTTCCTGCACCTACTGGGGATTGACACTGCCGGGCATTTCCATCGCCCTTATTCAAAAGAGTACCTCAATAACCTCCAGCTCGTTGACCAGGGCGTTAAAGAGATTACCGAATTAATGAATAATTTCTATTCGGACGATAGGACAGCTTTCATCTTTACAGCTGATCATGGTATGAGCGACTGGGGAAGTCATGGAGACGGCCACCCTGATAATACAAGGACCCCACTTATTGCTTGGGGATCTGGGGTCGCAAAACCTGTGGTCTATCCAGCAGGTTCTGTTGCCCCTGGTCACGATAAGTACTCATCTGACTGGAATCTCGACAACGTCAGGAGGCACGACGTGGCACAGGCAGACGTCGCAGCCTTGATGGCCTACTTGATAGGAGTGGAATTCCCGGTTAATTCTGTTGGAGAGCTGCCTCTTTCCTACCTCGACGCAAAGCCCAAGGAAAAGGCAGAGGCTCTACTCGCCAACGCACAGGAAATCCTAGAGATGTATGGCGTTAAAGAGCGCATCAAGAAGACAAACCAGCTGCGCTACATCCCGTACAGGCCTTTAAGCTCAGAGGACCGTACCCCCGAAGAGAGGATCCAGGCGATCCGGACCCTAATCGACGGAGGAAGCTTTGAAGAAGCCATTGAAGAGACGGCTGCCCTCATCAAGACCACGCTCGAGGGTTTGAGGTACCTCCAGACCTACGACTGGCTTTTCCTGCGGGCGCTCATCACGATGGGATATATTGGTTGGACAGCATTTGCACTGACTACAGTGGTCGATCTTCATGTTCTTCAGGGCACCACCCAGCCCCAGCGGTCAACCGGCGGCACGGTAGTCTTCTCTTCCATCCTGGCTGCTTTGTTTGCCTCGTTCATGGCATCCCGCTCGCCCTTGACGTACTACGTATACGCCTTCTTCCCCGTGTTTTTCTGGGAAGAAGTATATGCGCGAAGGGAAAGCTTAGTCAGAGGACGGAAGGCTCTTTTCGGACACATTACGTCCGGAAACGGTCTTCTATCTCTGGTTTTAGGGGCTGTGGTATACCTAGGAATTGTCGAATCTTTGGTAAGGAGGCCGACCTATCTGCGAGTTGTGGTACCGGAGTTAACCCCAGTGATTTATAGGCGGTTGGGTACATACACCGTCAAGTCCTCACGGTACTCTTCTGGATTGGCGCGTTCTACCCCTTGGCCCATGGCCTTTCTTTCCTTCAAAAGCATCCCGTCCTGACAACCACGTGGTTTGTCTCGTGTGCGATAATGGGCATCTTCACACTTCTGCCGGCAAACAAGGTCGAGAATCTCACATTGATGTAAGTGGTCCCAAGATGAGGAGCGAGAGCAGTTGCTAACACGCGCAGCGTATGTGGTGGACTGTCCATGGTAGCTGTTGGAGCAGGATATCTGCTTTTGGAACGTACAATAGTCGCCAACTTCCCAGGAGTCAGTTCCAAGCCGTCCTTCGAGAATCGCATATCCAGATTCCTGATTGGCTTTCAGGTGAGTGCCAAAGTCGACTCCAACCGAGGACGCTTTCTGACCTTGAATCAGACGGGTCTCGTCATGCTTTCGATAATCATTACGCGCTCCAGCGCGCTTTCTCTACAGGCGAAAGGAGGTTTGCCTCGCACGAAACAAGTGGCCGGGTGGCTGGTATTAATCGCCTCCTTGCTCGTACCACTCGCACATCAACTACAGCCCAACAGCCACTACATCCACCGATTAATGATCATATTTTTGGCCTTCGCGCCGACTTTTTTGATCCTCACCATCTCGTATGAGGCTCTTTTCTACGTCGTTTATGCCACAACACTACTCTCATGGATACAATTGGAGAGTCGCATCCAGGCATTCACAGGCGCTTCAACCGATTCTCCAACGAAGGAAGCCCAAAAGACCCAGTCTCCTCCAAGCGCAGCCAGCGACGGGCTGCGATTCCGGCCTCTGACGCTATCTGACGCCCGAGTGGCGCTGTTTTTCTTCGTTCTCTTCCAGTCGGCCTTCTTCAGCACGGGGAACATCGCGTCCATCTCAACCTTCAGCTTGGAGAGCGTTTGTCGGCTCCTCCCGGTGTTCGACCCCTTTGCGCAAGGGTCGATGCTCATCTTCAAGATCATGATCCCCTTCGTCTTTGTGTCAGCGAGCCTCGGCATCCTCAATAAGCTCTTGGGCGTGGCGCCGTCTGCATTGTTCATGTTTGCCGTGGGGATGAGCGACATCCTCACGCTTCACTTCTTCTGGGTTGTGAGGGACGAGGGCTCGTGGCTTGAGATTGGGTCTACGATTTGCCACTTTGTCGTGGCTAGCTTGGTGTGTGTATTTGTTGTCTTGATGGAAGGCGTCAGTGCGATGTTTATCTCCGGCGTGGAGGTTGGAACGGAACCGTCTGAAAAACCGCTTACCCAGGACTCGTTGTGAGTTTAGCAGCCCCAAGCATTTTCGGAATACAAGGGCACTTGATTAATAGGGATGCGACAACTAAAACACTTCAGAGTCCTCGCTGCCCAGGAGCCTACTCGTCTTAAAACAACTCTCCCGGTAAAACTGTGCGTCTGCCTGCCTTGGCCACGTACTTCGAAATAGAAACCGTAAAGACAGCACCGCTTAATCTAGAATCCTAGGGCTTCGTAAAATTCCCCTTCTCCAGCATGGCCTCGAGCCACTCCAAGTCATCCCCTTCGCCCACCACGACCCCGGGCCTGGTGTGATAGGACAGAACGTATATCCACTTCCTGTCCCAATTCCGGACGCGCGAGTGCGTCTCGTACGCCTGGAAGGAGCGGATCTCCCGGCGGAAGGAGACGTCGACGCCGCCCAGGACGAGTCGGGCGCCGGCACGACGGAGCGGGCGCGCCAGGAGCCGTGAGAGCAGCGCCGCGCAGTTTGTGTCCAGGTCGGCGAGGTATGTGCTGTTGGACTTGTGCAGGTTGACGTCGCACTCGAGTATGCTGGCGCGAGACCGTGTTGATAAGGGCTGAAAGAGGGCGTCGCTGGGTGGAGGGGCAGCTGGGAACAGAAAACAGGCGGGCCAGTGATGGGGCCAATCGGGCCTGTGAGCCCGCAGAGAGATGACGTTAGTTGACTCAATCGCTACGACGGGACGATGCTGGAACGGGAAAGACATACCGTGTACGCCAGGGGCATCATCTTGAGGTTGAGACAAATGAAGACAGAGATGATGGAGTACAAGGGGTCGAAGTTCGTCAGATACGCCGCGAAGAGCGCCAAGGCCAGCGGAAGAATTCCATTAAAGTATATAGTCATGTTGACAGTCTCTAGATTTGGTCATAAGGCGAAAGTTAACTCTAGATAACTCCGATTCGCAATTCCCCAGAGGATCAAGGGCTGATAGTATACTTCTTGCAGCAGGCACGAAAGCTCACATCCAGTGCCCAGGAGTTTACCTCTTTGGCGTGCCGACTGAGGTGGTCTGAGATCGAGTGTTCTTATCAAAGTTGAACGTAGGGGTGTGTGTCGTGATACTACCGAAACACGTCTAAAGCAATTACCTTTTCTTGGATCAAACTCAACTAATGCCAAATTACCTTATTCAGACCGTAACGGTGAATACATAAAGCGTAGTAATATATCTATTGTTATTACTAGGCCTAAAGAGTAAGAAGGAAGAAAGGAAGATAGCTAACTGAAGTAGCAGCTGAAGGTAGTAGGTAGTGGTTAGATGCTGACGCATCCGACCCACTTACCGGATGCCGGTGGCATCCGCTGCTGCAGCTGCTGCGGTGGTTTACACACAAGTAATTAATTGTGTGCGATTGTTCTTGACGCAAGGCCGGCCGCTGAACACCTCTACCTGCCTACTATCGACGCCTATAAACAAGCAAACGTAGCCTGCTAGACCTTCTAAATCGCATCGCATTTGAGCTTGATCGGCCAAGACTAAACGACACCTATTCCATCACATTCAATGACTTTAAATATGACCGAGATCTTATTCTTATACCTCCCCCTCGCCTCTACACCGGCTGCAAATGAAGCCTCGCTACATTCCATCACCGCCACAATTCGGACATGGAGTCATATCGACCTTTCAATGAACTGCTAAGTTGCGACTGTGGTGTGAGTAAATCACTCTATACTTTACACGGGGGTATAAGACAACGTTACAGCAAGGTGTTTTATTGGTGTGCGAAAGAAGAAAATAAGATATCGAATAAAAATAGGTAGAGAGGCTGTTTCGATTGTTTGGGCAATTATGCATTCGAGCTCGGAAGTTAGGTAATATATATTTGAGCTACAAAGTTGGGCAATAGTTACTAGCAATAGAGTCGCAAAGATATAAAAGGTTTCGCCCCAGAAGAAATCATATGCACCTATTACATAACCATCAAACATTTAATTATATATCAAGGTTCGATAACTCATTAGCGAGGTATAAGTTATTCCCCTCTATACAAGTGCGAGTCGGATCGGAAAGCCTCAACCATTTACACCACAGCTAACGTTAAACATCTACGTCAACTAAGGCTATAGCTTTAACCCCTGGAGATAGCTTACTTAAGCTCTATAAAGAGAATGGATATCTGTTTATAGAGGATATATCTATCGGAAATCTCGTAATAAATCTAGAAAGCTTATCTCTTTCTAATAATACGATGCTCGACAAAGCCAAAACCGCCCTCCTCCGGATTAAAGTGAGTAATATAAATTCCATTACCGGACGCTCTAACTAACTCTAGTCTGCTATACCTATTCTAGAGCAATATCTCGATCGATCGCATATCTAACTTTACCACGCACTGGGACCCGATCTAGGCTATCGATTCGTTTTTTTATAATAAACGGGCCGGAAAGACCGTATAGTGTTATATATCTGCAGTCCAGAATTCGTTACGGAATTCTATCGGGTATCGCATATAGCTACCTTGCCTGTCGCTATTACAGCCAACGGCCTGCTAGAAGTTCCTAGTGCTGCCTTAAAGCGTTACGGCATAAATCCTATCCTAGTTAGAATAGACTCTAGCGGCCTATAAGCTTGTACTCCTTCTGGTCTATCTGTATCAGCCTAATACCCTATAGAGCTATTTACGATCTGCGATACGTTATCTAAATTAAGAGAGGCTCGACTATTTTATAGGACTTGAAGAAGATAGAGTAGACAAAATAAATAGAGATCAATTTGCGATTTATAGGAAATCGAACCATATTGGTACTAGGATCACGAATATTCGTTACTTCTGCGGCCCAGGCCTGAGCCCCAGTCCATATGAAAATCGGCATGGGGATCATATGGAGGATAAGGTAGTGATATTTGTATAGTCGAGTAAATCGGAGCAAACACGTCTTAATAGGGGCTGCCTGCAAATATATTAACGTAACAAGGTTCTCGGCGGCCGTCAAATCAATAGGTCCTTATTGTGAGGAAATCAACCGTCACTATTGCTGCCCCTGTTGGCGTGAAGTATCCGCGTAGTTGTGGTATAAGAGGGCACAACCTTGTACGTCGACCAATTTTGCAGCCGCAATAAATATCTCCATATGGTTCACGCCAATCATTACTGGTATTGTCACAAATATGAGGCTATAGCCAATCCGGGTGAAACATGTGCCTCAGTGCCTGTACGCACATGGTGTGCATGAGCTATTCACTGACACCTTTTCCGGTAAGTTCGAAGTTGTGTTGAATTTCAAGACATATATTGATGCAGCAATAGGACGAACAGATACAGGCACCTGTCCAGTATGACTAGCAGTGCGACGACCAGCAGCAGTACGGCGACTAGTAGTAGTACGAGCTCTGTGACTAGCAATAAAGCTTACAACCCGATCCAGAGCATAGATACATGCGGGCTTTGGCGCAGATGTACGAAGGGTACACGCCACAGCTGCCCACAATACCTTCCGGTATCGGAACTTTAGGGAGGGGTCGAGGCTGGGGATGGTTCAACGTTTCACTTCGTACGCAGTACTTTCCCTAGCCACTCATCCATCATTTTTCACGGTCGGTTGAGGTGGCGTGGCTTTACTATATATATGCGTAGGTCATCCCACTTAATCCCCGCTTTCTTAGTGTCGCGATGTAGTTATTCGAAATCGGCAATGCAGACATTCGAACCGCAAGCTTGGATAAATCGCCATGACCAGGGATGCACCCTCATATTACGTTATGAACGAACAAAATTCGAGATTGATTATTTTTACGAAGACCTGGCTGTAGCACCAGCTATTGTTCGCGACCGTTGCAAGGAATATATCACGTCATTGACAAGCATCCATAATGACACAGATGACGACTCTGCAATGACACCCGGAGAGGCTGCTACAGCGCTAATTCAGCCATTTGAGTATCTGATAGCCACCTTAGCAGCCGGAGGACTATCAGTATCTTTCGATCTCTACGACTATCTATACCCGAAGCAGTTCCTCCTGACAGCGGAAGCTGCTCAGAATAGCACGGCAATTCAGCCGCGTATTTCTGACGAGGAACCGGCATATCTCCCTCCTGGTATACTTGTCATGCCAAGGACGACCCTACAGTTCAGTCTGTCTAAGCTCAAGCGGTACTCATCGCGGCACGTCGACCTCTCTCCGGCTTTACTCGACCAATACGATCCACGAGTTAGTGGCCCTCGAGCTGTGTCCGTGGATAACGGCCTTACGAAATGCTTCTTCAAGTCCTTCCGTCCTTCCGATGGCGACTCCGCCCGTTCTGCTACCAATATCGAGCTATAGAGATATGTCGAAATTGAATCTGCGATTGCTGTTGGACACCTCCCACCCGATCTAAACATGTGCCGCCTACACGGGGTTGTGATTGACAGCAACGACAGCCTTCCCTCCGAGTACCAGACCGATGATTGCAAAGACGATCGTCTTGTCGGACTTCTCCTCACGTATATAGAACCACGTTATGGCTATAGGACTAGTAGCCTCACGTCCATGCGCGACGAATTTCTCGAACAACACGGCCCCCGTTTTATTAGCGAGCTCGACAACATAGTGAGGTGCTTACACAGGGCAGACTTGGTATGGGGAGATGTTAAGGCGGATAACGTACTGGTGGATAAGAATGACAACATTTGGCTGATTGACTTTGGTGGAAATTGCACTGCTGGCTGGGTTGATGAAGATAAGAGTGATACCAAGGAAGGAGACCTGCAGGGCTTGGAAAAGTTGAAAGACTTTCTTAGTAACCCGAGGAAGTTCTGTGATGGATTCGATTACTTTACTTAATTAGCTATTATCTACGATAATTTAAGCAATATCGACCATGCTCGCATCTATCTCAACCGTTGCAGTAGGGTATAGAAGTCTTGGTAGCCGATATTATATTTGAATGTACATACTATTGTGACTACCCGATAAGCCTGAGATATTTAGATTCGATCTTGATCTTTGCCCGCCACTGATATTGTTCCTTTAACAGAAGGTGCAAGTAACTGCCTTCCTCGAGCAACTATCCCGTGTCGTTTCGGGGGTGGACCGCCGTTTGCTAGCTCATCTCCAGAAGTCTCTACGCGGCGAGGGCACGACGTGCTTATCGGTGGTTATTGTGATATTTCCGACAGTAGGATCTGGGGTTGGCTGGACAGCCCCGTGGCTTACCATGGTGGTTAGCTTGCTTTATGAGGGCATCTCTTTAGCCTTTTGCTCGGACCTGGCTGTTGCGAAAAGCTCCGACTCCACGTCGACAAAGTATCAATATCGCCGGTGAGGGCAAAAGCTCTGATTTGGGTAGTGAGCAATACGTCGATCCTCTGCTTCTGCTTTGCTATACATTTCGAGACTCCGTATTGCCCTTCTAAAGCGCCAAGTATGCCTGCCGGGCCACGATAGCCGACGAACTAACTGGACCTGTAACCGCGAGGAAGAAATTCCACAGAATAGGCAAGCCGTGTTGAAGAGAAGGAACGACTAGCCTACATTATAATCTACCGGATCTAACTACACCTCAGGAAACGCATGGACTATCGGATCAGAATAATCCTATTATAGGAAAAAGGATACGGTTGTATTATATGTATATTCTATTCTGTATATATACTTTACCGGATCTCCGTACTGTTAGTATATCTTTCTACTAACAAGTAGAGTGCTACTTATAGAAAGGTATGTAAGTCCAAGGCTAGGAGGTGCGTAGCCTCCACCTCCAATCTAACATAATTGACCCTCCAACGCTGTTGGCCACCGCAACATGATGATTTCCTCGCCCCCTTGATATGTCTTGTGGATTGTGGTTATTTATTTTCATGGCGAGTGTCATTATTGTGCTATAGTAGCATGCTGTAAGGGCTAGACACTAGGGTTAGTGACAACTAGTAGATAAGAGGTAGGAGTGTGGAAATTATTCGGTTGGTCTTATACATGCCTCAAAGAGCTACGTACTTCTGCGTATAAATTACCTACTGTGTACCTATGGATGTAAATGCTTCTCTAGAAGCTGCCATGTTACGTCACCTCTAGTCCGTATCACTGGAGGATGGGTCCAACATATCATATGCTATAGTAGTGTGAAACTGAAAAGACTGTTACAAATCTGGATGTATGACCTCATATCGTGAATACGAGCCGAGTGGCAAAGCGGAGTCATAGACGCATTAACTATTACGTTATTATCTGACGATATATGATACATGTGATAATCGTGCATGCGCAAGTCCAGTCTTCGCCTACGTTCTTGAACTAGCCAAGCGTGTCAGCTACAGTCGACTAATCATGTGTAGATTGTCAACAGGTAGCGCAATGTGAAGGACATGCGGCCCGGCAGCACACAGACGGGCAAAATATGTTATTTTGCTGTCGAGCGAAATGCTGATTTTCTTAGAGAGAGCTTGTTATGCCATAGGCTTGTTTTGGCAAATCGTGACAATCACCCCTCTTCGACAGTATTGCTCCCAGACTCCTTGGCCGCATCGGTCAAATGCTAGAAACGTTAGGAAAATAACAGCGATCAACAAGCAAAGGGTAACTTACTGATTTGGCCCATCGCAGGCCACACTTGTTACAAAGATTCCTGGCGCCGCCCGGTCCACGTCTCCATTCGGGTGACTGTCGAGTATGGCAATTGATACAGCCGTGGAAAGTCTCACCCCTTGACTTGAATAGCCGGCGCTGCTTGGCCCGTTTCATCAACGCTTTCAGCTCGCGTTCGAGATCGGCATTTGCCAATATCAGCTGGTGCAAGTCGTACTGGAGTACACCGCATCTGTCGGGGTCAAGATCTTCCAGCAGATTGCTACCCTGGGATGGCTCCGTGTTGTCGATGTAGATCTTTTCGCCCAAATCTGCTGTTCTCTTCCCGCGACCCGAGGCGATGATCCTGCATTGTGCCATAAGAAAATACGGCTTTTGAGACTCGTGAGTTGCCCCTGGGTACATCACGATCTTCGTCTGCAGGTCGTGATTTCTGGCGCTGTGAAGCGTGAAAGCGGATGCAGCAGCCTTGTTTCTACGGCCAGCATCTAGCAGCTCCTGAAAACGTAAATGTTGACTTTCTTCCTTGATCAGATCTTGGAAGCTTGTGCCCACGAGGCCTTCAGTTGGCATGGCGAGCGCAGCTTGTGGGTTCGGAAAGACGTTGAGAACCAAGCCTGCGAGTGAGAGTTTGAACCATAAATCTCGATCTCCTAACCCGCAGTTCTTCTTTATCGTGTCCCGGCTGAGACTGAGCATGGGTTGTTGATGGCCGACGAGGATGGCCCATTTCCTTGATCCGTCATTGAAGATGGAACATTTATTGCGAAACCAGGTATAGCCTCCTGCCTTCCCTCTGAGCCGGAGCATAATATCCTGGTCCCCTGATGTTGTTGTGTTTCTTAGCTCGCGGGCCAGAGTCGATACATCAGAGGGATGGCAGATGCTCTCAAGGGAACTCCCAACCAGGTCAGCATCCTCGTAACCCAAGTGCCGCTTGGCGGACGACATGAAAACGATGTAACCCTTGAGCGAAAGCACCTGAATTAGGCCGTCGAGGTTTGCTAGGAGGAAGCGGTTCCACTCGTGTGTGCCCATCATCGATGTGGTATTTTCAGTGCCGGGATCTGAGAGTCTCTCCATGAACCTCCCGAAAAAAGGCATGTCCTGTTGCGTTTGTTCGACCTGAGCTGGGGTCGAAGGGCCGGGATCAGTCGTACCACGCGCATTCAATAGTACCTTGTCTTGACTGATGTCGGGCAGAGATACTGCGGTAGCCCACGGGGTCCGCGGAATTGCAGGGCCCAATAAGTTCAGATGTTTCGACATTTGGTCCATGGTGGTCTGGTTGGTTCGAAAATCGACGGCGGAAGGGTGCGCAGACATGTCGGTCTGAAAGCCAAAGGCGAACCTCATATCCGAGCCGCCCCAAGGTATTGGGATTATGGTCAGCATATTCAGGAACGGTTCTCCCGACTTTTTGTAATTCAGAATGTGGTGTTGGACTTCGCGGCGACTGGCGACCTTCTTCTTCAGCTCGTATGCCGAGCGGGTCTCGATGAATTTCCGCGGCGCCCCAGGCTCAACGATGCCGGTTGGGGACTGGAGCAGACGACAGTTTCGACCAATGACCTCGCGGCGGTCGTACCCGGTGAGGGCTAGGAAGCTGTTGGACGCGAAGATCACAACCTCGTCGGGGTCACATATATCCGTCACGACGAAAGATCGGGACATGTGTATAGCCTCTAACCCGATTAAGGGGTTGGGGCGAGTACCCAGCCATTGCAAGGCTCGAAAGATCTCAAAGGGTCCAGGCCCACAGGCGTTGGACCCATCGTTGCCAGTTGGTGTGGCACCAGACGATGACGATGGATCCCTTCGCGACCGATAATCGGTCGTGTGGAAGTATCCGTGAGCACCTTCCGCAGCCTCCGGAGGCGTCGTCGTTTGCTGCGACGCTTCCCAATCCATGGTGTCTGTGCCGGTTACAGAGCTGTCGGACTCGGCGGCCCCATGATTCCGACTCTGAGCGCTTCCGATGGAGTAGCCATGCTGATCAACTGGGTTGAAGGCATGGCAACTCGCTGGTTGGGTGCCAAAGTCAAACGCGGTTGCAGTGGCGCTCCCAAGGGGATTCAAGTGGTCGCGAACGCATCCAGGCTTATCGCCCTCGCTCGCACCAGGACTACATGTTGTGTTGGAGCTGGCTCGAGCACTGGTTGATTGCCAGTTGCTGCACACAGAGTAAGGACGCGATGGTGTATCTATGAGCATGGAAAAACTGGACGTACCGGTCTAATCCGCTAGAATTTGAATCCGAAGTCATCAGCTACTACTATTTCCATAATGACACTATGTGTGCAGATAGGTATGCCGCATGCGATGGCTGATGTTGGTGTCGTATTATAAAAAAAAAAAAAAAAAAGGGGTCCTGAAAGCTAGACCAGAAACTCCGGGTACCCCCATATTAAGTAGGAGAGAAGTGCAGACTTGCGTAGCGTGCAAGGTGGGCATTATATTAGTATGCAGCATGCTGGGGATGGTGCACGAGTCGGGGCGTTTCAAGGTTGATGCATTCTTTCGGCGATCTGGGAAATGTACAACGTAAGGGTCCATCGAGGCTCAGGACAGACCATCAGTACTTGGTAACCCGTTCCCGACGACCCCACTCACCTGCGGCATTTGCCGGTCCAGAACGATGCCCGAGCAAGCCATGCACGAAGGTCGAAGTAGGTGCATGATGGCCCCACAAACTCCAATGACGTAGGCGCGTGGCAGTCTGATGACGCAAGGGTACCTGGATTGACCGCTAACTCGTGACACGGCGAACGAATATCCGATCAGAGCGCAACGGACAACTCACAAGCATCGCGGGTAGAGGTGGGTACGTCATCGCATGTCAGGCGAACTAGTTCCGATTCAAGTGTGAAGTGTTGGCGACGAACTTTACTTCGTACACAGTACTCCGTACCACAGGAGCAGCAAGTACAGATCTCATGAACAAATGGTTCAGCGCACAGATCACAGTGGCGGTATCACTGCTTCTAAATTTAGTCACCACACTTCTCTGAAAAGACCCTGAATTTCGATAAGACCCTGAATCCGATGCACGAGGTCCGAAATTCTTTGTCGATCTCGGGTCAGTCGACGGTCTGGACTGGGCCACTCATGCAAAGTACTCCGCACTCCGTACACAGTAGGGGTAGGCGCCAGCCCGGCGGGACCGTAGTGCGACCCACTCATACCCGCAGCCCGTCACTTCGATTTGCCTGAGGGAAAAAGGTACGTACCGAGTTCGCATGATCGATCAATGATGGGATGACGTCTAATGACATCAGCAGAGACCCGAGTCAGTAAAATGTACATTCTCGAAGCGCATGAGTTGTTTCCAGTGGTGTCCACTCATTATCCTCATGCCATGCCGATTGCTTGAACTCCCTGCAACTACCCAACTACCATGACAGAAACTGGACGGTAAACCCGCCTGGTAATAAGTGCGTCCAGCGTGTGCCGGTGCAGAAAGAAAAAGGCCAAGACCAAAGAAAAAGAGACAAAGAGAAAGAGAGAAAAAGTCCACAGCGCCCCGCGCCGTCAGACCATGTTGAAGGCCTTGCGCCGAACGACCTTCCTCAGGTCCTCCTTGAACCGCTGAAACGGCAACACCACCATGCCATAGCTGGCAGCCTCGCTAAACCCGACGACATGCCCGAGTAAGAGCGGCCTGTCCGAAGCGATGGACCGCCGCACCCAAGTCCCGCAGTCCTCGGGCTTGACGGGGTAGTTGGACGTATTGACGACCATGCCGCTGGCCCTGCGCCTGGCGCCTGTAGCGGCAGACGTCACGGCGCAGAACGGCTGGGCCGCCAGCACCACGCCCGTCACCTCCTCGCCGCCCACCGTTGCGAACTCGACCACGTCCATGATTTCGGGCTCGTCGATGTAGTGCTCAAGGCGGTCTACGGGCACGGCCGCCTGCCCGATGGCCTCCTCGTCGCCGCGGAACCACGCGGCGTCGATCCGCACCAGCCCGTAGCCCTGGTCCGTCGAGTAGTGCACGAGTTTGCCCAGCTGCCCGACCGGCTGCTGCGTGAGGTCCTGGTGGTACTGCACAAGCTTGGTGACGGGCGTGCAGGCCGCATGGTGCCGAGCCGATGACGACGACGAAGAAGATGTGCTCGCGCTCGCGCACATCGACCACCCGAGCAGCGAAATATCCTCCACTATGACCATGTAAAAATTGCTTCCGTCGCGGATAAGCCCGCCACCTGTGACCACGTGGTAGGCTTCTGGTGTGGCGCCCTGTATGTATAGCCGTTGCGGCGGCTGCCAGAAGCGGTATTCTGGCAGCGCTGCGAGGGGTGATTGGAGTAGGAAGGCGTCCATGGTGATTTATTCGTGTCTCGACGAGTTGACCGTGTATCAATCACCCTTCCTGCGTCTTCGCCGTTGTCTTGGTTACTGCAGCGTTCCAACCCTTAAATGCAACGATACGATGTCGACGATATCGCGAATCGCGCTGAAGATCACTGCCTCTTTGGGAATACTTTCTTGATTGGGGCAAAGGTCTGTATCCACGGGAGCCAGGAGCATCTGGTGCATCCAGTATATTGGGGTCCAGATGATCCATCGCTGCTTACATACCAAGCTCAGCTGCGGCGAAGCAGCGTTCTATCTTGGCGTGGTGGTGGGGGATGGCGGGAGGGTGCGGCGGTTGGTTGAACTGTCCAAACATGGTCATGACTAGAGAATTGTTGGGGACATTGGTGTCAGCCTTGTGCGATATTGCTTCCAAGGTGATATACAGGATCCCCGTTTCCCGGATCTGGGGTGCATGTGAGCGTTCCGAGGCACGGTCATCTTGCAGAAATAGACTTCAGAGGGGATTGATTGGGTGCAGCGCCACCCCCCTGAGTCCCTAACACCCCTGAAATTTCGCGGCTGATGTGGTAATGGACCTGTTTCGGCGCAGCATCGCACCGGTAACCAACGAGGACTTTCTATTGGATTGGTAAGGCCTGATGGTTCATTTCCTTGCCTTTAGGGAACTGCTGTGTTTCTGTGCCGCAGTAGAATCGGGTAGCTGGACTCCTGGTGGCTTCGCGATGGACACAATTAACGGGAAGGATGGGAATTACCAAAGTCGGCAAGGATCGCTTGCATTCGAGTCATCCGACCAGCTTTCAAACTCGGCCAAGAATGCTCGAACGGTTTTGAGTGGATACGGGATGGAACTAGGCTGTCGTGGTGTTTTTGTATTTTCTCTTCCAGCCTCCAGGCCTCTGAATGACGCGTGGACACAAAACACCCTTCGGACACGTCGGCTGGATTTCGACACGTTGATGATTCGCTGGTCTGTAGGGAGTCAGACGAGGATTATGAGCACAAGGAGGGCTACTACTAAAAACCAAACCGGGAAAGAGCTTGGCTATCATGTAGTTTGAGAGTTGCACTGAAGACCTCTTAGCTTCGCCTTGGCGGCATTGAACGTCGCATGTGGATTGGTGCATCTTGTGAAGAGTATCAAACTGGATGGCTTCATTGTCATTGCGTATACAATGGTGACCTTTACACGGGATTCTGAAGACTATGTTATGCCGGTGATGGATTGACCGGTGTACGGTATAATCGTCTCACTTCGTTACGGATTTGTCATACTTATTAGTCGGGGTGGTTTACGTATCCCTGTTGGACGCAGCGCTTGATGGCGGTATTTCCATCACGAGTTTGAAGTCGGTCGGGGCAGGATGATCGACTCCAGAAGTGACTAGTCGTACTGTCTTGCTGTAAAGGATTCAATTATGAGCCTAGTCGAGTCGAGCAATTTCATATCGGGCACTGAATCTGACAATGTACTTTGCTGACTTGACTTTGTAGACCACGGTGGAAACCCGTATCACGAAAGGCTATATCGCAAACGCTCGGACGCTTGAATGTTTCATAATTCATAAAGACACAATATTTCCGTAAGCACTGTGTTTGGCGAGCTGACGAAGAGGCTTGGCTTGGCCAAACTGAGTAGGTACCTACTACCGGTAGCTCGAGCCTCGCGACTGCAAATCCCTGGAAGATGCGCGCGGAGTCGCTCGACGCTACCATTCTAGGCTCTAGCCAAATCCCACGCTGATCCAGACGGCCGAAGTCTTCCACTAACGTAGCGGTTAGTTAATGCAATCGCATAGCGGACCACTTGAAAGCAGAGGCGAGTCAGCATTGCGCCTCGCCACCCCCAAAACCACCCCCAGAACCGCCTCGCTCGTAACTGCGGCACGGCCCCCATTCTTGAACTCGGCCCAATATTAGCTCCGCTCCAGGAAAAGAAAGGAAGACTCACAGTGGAAGCAGCCGCCTCATCTCGTCTTTCGGGTGTGGGAATCATCTACCAAAGTCCATGAAGTTATGAACCCCGAACCCACACTCCCAGCCTGCTCCTGATGATCCCCAAACATGGCCCATATCCATCATCCTACACCGCACAGCCACTCTCCTCCTCTCCTCAGCCCTCGAGACCAATCCCTCTCCTGTGACCTGTCAGACCTCCACGCGTCGTACCCCGGCTCTGTCATTCCCTCGGGGGAAGGGGGGCAAAGATGCGGCACCCAAGCTGCGCCGAACCATGCCGCAGGCGCAGTAAAACGGGTGGTGCTGACGGTGGGCCCTTGTCTCCGTACTCGTGCAAGGGAGGTGTCGTATTCGGCGGAGACAGTGCCCCCAGGATCCAGGACGCCGGCGAGGAGGCATCTGGCTCCGTCTCATCGTCCTGTGCCGTCGGTTTCGGGCTGATACCGGCCGTCTGGATATATCGGCAGATCATCCAGCTTGTTGCGTAGTGAACCTTGGGGGATCTAGGGGCACTTGGAGTAGGCTGACAGTGACAGAAAGTGCGTGAAACCATGCTAATTGGTGAGTTCGGAAGAGTGCGATATAGTGATGCTGTTACATCGTGAAAGCCAGTCAATGTGCGGTGGATCTGTCATTGGCGTTGATATCGTCGGAGGCGACGGTGCGGGCTGGATATATCGTGCTGGAGGAGTGCACTGTTCGGTCAGATGGAGCACAAGCATGTATTCACACTTGAAGCGCTGGGAACTCGGGGGTATGCTCTCAATAAGTAAAACTCTGCTGCCTAGAACTCAAGCGGATGATGCTGTGCGTGGTGTGTACAGCCTCACGAAGGGGGCTGTGCAATCTACAGGTCTATGACACCAAGCTACAGGCAGGCCACTGGCAGTGAACTGGTGAAATACGTCCTAGGGTAAGATGTAATTTTTTGTTTCTGTCCATGCGGGGAAGATGTGTCTGAGGCGTTGCCAACACGCGTGAAGCCGTGACGCATTGAGGGTGGGTGTGGCTGGCACGCTGGCCGTCGTCCCCAGCAACGACCACCTGCACTGCACTGCACCTACTACCACCCAGCAACCAGCGAGACCAACCACAGTCCATCCAGTACCTGCCTCTGATGTTCACATATCCCAATATCTGTCCGGTTTCTCAACCATTAGCCCGTGAAGCTGCGTTTCAGAATAGGATCAATGGCGCAGTCGGATGACCACCACAAGGTACTAAATATCCGTTGAATGGGCTGGCCAGCAGAAAAAAACGTCTACCAATGTAGGCCGAGTTTTTCAAATGCGGGATTGAGGTAGTGTAGCAAACACTCATCCGATTTTTTTGTCAAATATTTCCCCGTTTCCTTTTCGGTGGCTAGTTTTGTTGCTGGGTCGTCCATCCTGCGACATAAAATTTTTAGAGGTTTACTTTAGGTCGGATTTGAACTCGATACTGCCAAATTCCTTCCTAGCCTTCTCATTTTGCTCCCTTTTTGACTTGAGCAATACAGTTTAGGAGTGCCTGACGTGGGATTGCCTTGATAAGCGTTGAACCCAATGCTGAACGCAAAGGTTAGGGTATAGGAGCAAGTACAGTTATAACATCTGTTGGATAGGGGCTGTAAAGCCGTACGCTTTGCAGTCTCTGATCACGTCCAATGCCCGGTATCTGATATTCTTTAACACGACTTTAGCTGCTCCGAAGTGATATTTCTTAATTCTCGCTAGTGTATCTGCTTCGTCAATCTTGAATCGTCTCATTAGCTTGAGCAGGGTGTATTCCTTGCTAGTTTTCATTTGGTACTTATTATACTCGTCCAGTGTGCTGTACCAGGCTGCTGCTAATTCTCTCAGGAGTTGTCTGAATTTGTGCAAAACTCGTCTTGAATATCCCAAGGCAAGATTTTCGGAGTCGTACCTTTCTCTGCTTAATGGGCATTTATTCGACCACTGGCGTTATACTGGCAAACTTCCAAATATAGAGCCAGAAATTATACCAAGTCACTGAAAGATCACCACGCAAAAGTAGTCTTGTTTTGGCAGCAAAGGCCAATTTGGATTCATATCATAGAGTGTGCAGGGTGCCACCCTCAAGATGCTCCGTGGCAAACATGCAGCCCATCGCATCATATCATTCCGTGAAACCCCCTTGGTCCCCTTAATACGTAGCAAAACCCAAATCAGAAACTACTGTCATCATCATCATAATCATCATCATCTTCATCACCCCCCCCCTTCCCCTCCCCCCACGACCACAATGCTCACACCCCAGGAAGCAGACCTACTCAAACGCCTTGCGAATCTCGGCCACCAGAATGTCCTTGATGAAGAGCTCACCCTCGGGAGCCGGGAGCCCATGGCCAAAGGCCGCGTGCATCGTCTCCGCCACGGTGGCAGGGACCCAGAGACCTCCGTCGCGTCGCAGGCCGTCGTCGAAGAGGGCCTCGCGGAGCTTCTCGCGGAGGGCCAGGCCGACGGCGACGGAACCGGGCGACATGGTGATCGGGCGGTTCTCGGCGGCGGCGGCGGCGGCAAAGTGTACGGTGCGTCGGGCGACGGCGGCGGCGGTAGCGGCAGCAGCAGCAGCAGCAGAAGCGATGGCATCGTCGTGGCTGCCTCCAGAGGACGAAGTTGACGAGGAGAAGACGGGCGTGGCCTTGGACAGGGCGGCTAGCTCGGCCTTGGCTTTGATGGGCTTCGCTGTGCCCTTGTCCACGTCCGCGGCGGCGGCCTTGGCCTTGCGAGTCATAGGGGCGCGCTTGGCCGGGATGTCGTCGTCGTCGTCGTCGTCGTCGAGTTCGTGGGCGGCGGCGGTGGGCAGGGGACGCTTGCGAGGACGGCCGCGACGCTTGGGGGACGGTGCGGCGTGGGCGGCGGTGGGAGAGACGGGCAGGGGGTGCTTGCGGGGACGACCACGGCCGCGCTTGACAGGAGCCGGGACAGGGTCATCCTTGGCCATGCCGAGGTTGGGGTCATCCATCTGGGTCATCTTTTGGTCGTCGTCGTCGTCGTCGTCGTCGTCGTCGTCAATGTCCATCTTGCTAGAAGTAGGGCCGAGGTCTTGCTTCTTGTTCTTGATGCCGGCGGCTTGGGAGCTGTCGTTGACATGGAGCTGCTGCAAATGCAGATCGTCTGGGGGAAGAGAAATCAGCAACACGGTTTTTTGAGAGCATGATACAAGAGCTGCGATATGCTGCCAGAACTGTACCAAATCTCGTGATACTCGAGGCAGGCGCATGAAGCAGAATGGGAACATTAGGAGTAACGCGTTCTTACCAGCTTGTTGCTCAGCGGCAGCGCCAGCGGCATTCTTGGCAGCAGTGGCAAATCTGTAGGCTTTGTTTACCACCTCAAGATCGTCGTTCTGCTCCATGACGAGTGTTTGGGATGGGCAAGGACGCTGTTGGGAGATTTGATCGGCCAGAAGAAATTTGTCAAGGGCGGTTTTGTTGAAAAGAAGAAAATGACGAACAAAGCAGGTCAACAAAGGATACTTTGGTTGGAATGTTGAAAGAAGTGTCCTTTCAAAACCATGGGACAATGAAGGCTCTGTCTGGGTCGTACTAATTCTGTCCTCCCTCGAAGTAAAGGTAAACCAGACTGAAGATGGGGGAAAGAAAAAGGGCTCCGAATAAATGGGAAGGAAGTGTTGGTCTTCCAGGTGATTGCTGCGGAGACAGATCAGCAGATGATGCGATAATAATTACTAGAAACCCACGCCTGTGATTATCGTCAGATCAGCCGTAAAGTCGTTGAGTCGTTCAAGCCTCTAGCTCCGCTCCCGGCTCCGCTCACGGGGCCGGCCGGGGTGGGTCACGGGGACGGCCTAGCTGGTTACGGACCCGCGTGCCGGTGGGGGGGGGCCCAAGAGCAGTCCCAAAGCTCACCATTGTTGTCATTTGACACGCCTGAGACACAGCTTTCGTGAGCATCTTGGAGAAACATGGGTTGACATGCATCAACGCCCATATGCTATGGACAATGACGCAAATAGCTTCTTCCAGGCGTAGATATTGGGCGAGGTATACTCGAGGCGCTACGAGATGGGTTTGAAGCTGCAGAAACGGCAACTTCTTTTCTCTGCCGAGCCTTCCAATACCAGCGTGAGAAAAACCGGGACCACGGAGCATGTCGAAGGCGTCGTCAGGGCCAGGAAGGAGAAGATGAAGAAATGGTCACGGCGCTGTAAAACGAAGAACACCAGAGTTGAGCATCAGGAGAATATAACGGAGAACGAGACCGACAGAGGTAGATATTGTCTACCAACCTCTGATTGTGTTGAACCTGCCATTACGGAGCCGTGGCCCATACGCTCGCCAAAACAAGTGTACAAAATAGTATCAGAATTGGTCATGTCTTGTATTCAGTAGCTGGCAAACAAGCAACAGTTCTAACCGCGATTACGGGATTCTAGCCACAATCTTCGCGTCATCCGGTCCGCTGCCAATCGCGGACACGCCTCCCTGGGCAAACGCAAGCTCCTTCCTCTCGTCATCGGCGGCAAAGTACGCCGCCGTCGCGAACGGGGCGGCCAGCACGCAGCCGGCCGTGGCAAAGTTGAGCGAGCAGGACTCGGTGCTGTTGGTGTCGGCGGAACGGACGTAGTTGCGCAGCGGGACCTTGACGGTGACGCTGGTGGCGTTGTCGGCGCCCTGGAATTCGAAATCGATGCCGAGGTCGGCGGGGATGGAGTCGCACGCGCCGGGCCAGACGTAGCCGCCGATGGCGTTCTCGGCGACGCCGAGCTGGGCGAAGAAGGTGGCCATGCCGGCGTCGTACACGGGCAGGTCGTCGAACTGCGTGCCCGAGTCGATGAGGCACGAGTCGACCTGGGCGTCCGACTGGTCGATGGACACGCCCTTGACCGAGAGCTTGGGCGGCGGCACAAAGTAGCCCACGGGCGACGACGGGTTGGCCGACTGCGCGACCTTGACCAGCGGGCCGGTGAACTTGGACGTCTCGATGCCGCCGAAGATGGCGCCGCCCGTAAAGGTGCCCGCGATGTCGGCCGGCGCCTGGTCGAACCACATGCTCTGGACGGGGGCACCGATGGCGCCACGCTCCAGGAGGTCCTGGCGGAGCGACGGCCCGGTCGTGTTCCAGACGTCGTCGTGTCTGTACGGCGCGGTGCCCAGGATGCCGGCGTCGTAGCTCGGCGCCTCGTCGCAAACCCCGTTGTTCTGGCCGAGACGCTGGCCCATGAAGTTGGTGACGGCGACGCGCACGTCGGGGATGGACGACTTCTGGCCCGCGACCGAGGTGAACTCGAGCGTGTCGTTGGCCGAGAGGCTGCCGGTGATGTACTTGGAGTACCCTCCGTACGAGTAAAAGGACGAAAAGGGCGCGGTGCCGTCGAGGTTGGGCGAGTCCGGGTAGTCGTAAAAGGGCGACACGGTGACGTTGCAGGGACCCATGCAGAGCAGACTCGTGCAGCCCCAGTTCATGGTCGAGTTGGGGCCGAAGACCCAGAAGTTCTCGGAGCCCTGGTCGAAGACGATCTCGACCGTCTGGTTGTTCCACGGCGTGAACAGGTCCGTGGAGATCTTGCGGCCGCCGCCGTAGTAGTAGTTGAGCGGGAAGTAGGCCGTCGGGACTGTGGCGACGGCGAGGGTGACATCCACCGACTCCAAGCTGACGGCCGCGCCGAGCACCTGGACGACGGGCGCCAGGGACAGAAGGGGTGCCACGCGGCCAAGCATCTTGACGGATTAGATTAGGTATTGTGTTTGCACCTGCTAGTAGCTACAGCACAGAGGTCTCAGACGAGCGAATGAAGACTGAGAACCGGCCGATGATACAGATAGCACAAGTGACAAGTGTGGAAAGGGGGGGGACCGCATAGATGATATAGACACGGTAGTCGCCCAGCTCCACCCATTCAATCTATTTCCGTTCTCCCGTAGCATTGGCGGATGCTTAAAACGTAGGGGGGGCACCTTGAGGCTCGTATTGGCGGGGCGTGTTGACGGGGGGTATGGACCGACCATTGAAGCTTCGGCGACGACGAGCCCCGGTCACGATCCGAACACTTGCTGGGGTGTCACTGATCCTCGAGACCCACCCTGGCCGCAAACCTCGTGTTGGCCGCTGCACCTCGGAGATTGCCCACTAGTTAGTGACTGCTTGTTGTTATGGTCACAGGTACGGGGTACATTGCAGATCACGCTCGCACACTTACGAGGTAACGTCACAGTCTTGTACACTCACACACTTACACACTTACAGACTCACACACCCACAAGGACAATATCCGAATTGTGGTGTTTCAAACCCGCTCATCAATACCCAATCTTGAATCCACCCATCCATACAAAACGAGATTGCTCACGCGCTCGCCTGTCATTTACTCGTTGTAACTTGTCACTACGCAAAGCTCTGGATCTATTCTTGAATGATGGACTGCTGATAACATGTATAAACCAACACCAAACTCGCGATAAACCCTTGCAGCTGTCGGAAAGTAAAGGGTACTGATCCATAGATGGTAGCAGTAGGTGAGAACATGTTCTCTTGAATTCTCTTCATACAGAAACAGCCTTTGGCAACGCTACCGATTGTGCCACCAAGTAGCATACCACGTACCGGTACACCTTTATACAACCATCAAGTCCCGTCACACATTCTCCACATGCCTCGCCTCGCTTCCCTTCTCCCCCGTCTTCCCGCCCGCCACGCTCGCGCCCCTCTTCTTCCGGGCAAGCCTCTCCTGCCTCGCCGTCTCGAGCTCCTGCGCGAACTTGCTCCGCATGCGGATGTCCTTGCCCTTCCAGTAGAAGATGTAGATGGGGATGATGACGACGACGCCCAGACAGGCCAGGATCGTCGACGGGTAGATGAGGTGATATTCTTCGCTCCCGACGTTTTCGTAGACTGTCGCCAAAGGTCAGCAGCTTGATCTCCCGCTCCGCAACGTCACCAAAAAGAGAAGTCTAGGAGAGGAGGGGGTGCGTGTTTCGGGGAAACGGGAAAGGGGACAGCCACGTACAATCATGCGCGTACAGCGCCGCGAGACCGGCCAAGAAGTCGCGGGCAAAGTCGTTCCCGCCCGTGGCAGACGCCCCGAACTCTCCGTACGCAGCCAGCAGGTAGTCAATCGACGATTTGTAGATGGAGTAGTTTGCGATGCCGATGACGCCGGCGAAGATGACGGGCGCGATCCAGTGCGACTTGTCCGGCCCAAAGCTCGTCCAGGAGAAGCCGAAGAGGCCGATGGGCAGAAGGGGCGCGAGCCACAGAAGCCACCAGAGCCGGGATTCGGGCGAGAGCCGGTCCGGGTCGATCTTCCGCGTCTTGTTGTGGTGCCAGATGACCGGGAGGTAGGTGAAATAGGCGATGATGTACGCGACCACGGAACTGGAACGGTCAGTCGCTGGGGGAAAAGAGGCAAATGCAAAGGAAGACGAGATGGATTGGAACTCACGCGAGGAAGCAGAGACCAATCTGATACGTCTCAAACCCGTACTGCTTGAAAATAGGGGTAAACGCCTCCAAGAAGATAAAGACGAGCATATCGGCGAACCCGCTGAGCAGCGACAGCCAGATGACGATCGGCTCGGTAAGCAGCATCAGATAGGGTCGCCACCAGATCTTGAGCGTCTCCTTGAACGAAAAGCGATGAAGCTTGATCTCGTTCGGGCCAAAGACCTCCTGGCCGCGCTTGCGCAGCTTCTTGGCGTGTCTGTCCAGGAGAATGAAGGGGTTCGTCTCGGGGACGAGGAAGAAGTGCATGACTTGGACGATACCGCCCACTATGACGATGACGGAGTCAGCCTGCGCCTGGTTGGCAAGGAAAGATGTCACAGATCTAGGCGACGAGTCTACTCACTGATCAGGAGGACCCAGAAGATCCACTCCGCGGCGCGGTTCTGGTAGTACTGACTGACGAAACCACCAATGACGGCACCGATAGGCGCTCCGCCGACGCTGGACAGGATCACGAAGGCAACGGCGTACTGGAAGCCGGTGTCCTCGGGTCTGTACATGTCGGCGATGACGCCCAAGGTCACCGATCCGCCCGACGTCGACAGACCACCGAGGACTCGGCTGGCAATGACACCCCCAAACGTCGGGCTGAGGGCCGAAGAGATCTGCCAGACATTGACCAGGAATAGAGAAGCCTGCTGCGTGGGCCAGCGACCAATCTCCTCGGACCAAGGGGCCCATAGCTCTGTGGTGAAGCGCGTCAGTCGGCTGGCTGTACCTGCTCAGAAATCGTGGGATCGGGTATGGAAGTTGGAACCTACCACATCCAAAAGCATACGCGATCAAAAAGGCCATCTGCCCCAGCCGTGCCGTGGACGTGGAGACACTGTACTTGTCGGAAATGCCATCGACGGCGAAGCCGTACATGCTCGCATTCGAGTTCATGCTCATCTGAATGAAGAGGATCATGACCAAGATGGTCCACTTGCGCCATTCCGGGTATGCAAAGGCCAGCTCGTCTTCGGCATCGCTCTCGCCAAGGACCACCTTGCCGTCGGCCGTCCTTTTCTTGGCCGTCGGGTCTACTGCCGTGGCTCGGTCCGCACCGAGGAGGCTTGTGCCGCCTTCTGCGACATGTTTCTCGCCGTGGGTGTTGGGGGTTGGTTCGGATGGAACTGTGACAGCACCGGAGCCCGTCGAGGCTCTCGGCGGCTCAGACATGGTCAAGGACCGTAAACGGAGGGTTGCCGGACTGGCTGCGAGTTGGAAAGAGGTGGTGTCGTGGTGCCCAGGGTTCGCCAAGATGTGCTCCTGTCTTGTCGCAAGATGCAAGCCTTTCAGGATTTCACAAGACGATGGCAAGAAGGCTTATATCGAAGAAGCCCAGCAGCCAAGGCTCACGGGTAAGCCTTGACGTCATCTACCATTCCAATAGCGAAAGGATCGATCGCGCGTTACATGCGGTGTAACTTTGCTTTTCATCCGTAGTCAAACCGTCCTCGCGTTTGGCCCCTGGATGTCCCAACGCGCCATGATGAGTGCGCTAAGACTCGGCTGCAGAGGAGAGGAAGAAAAGTGCACCAGTCAGGAAGAAACTCACGCCACCGACCGTTGACATGGGCCTCCCTCCTGGCAGCGGTCATTGGCAGCCAAGACGCTTGGCGGATGCGAAACGACGTAGTTCATGAGAATCCGGTGACCTGGGGTCCCGGGGTGTGTCATGGGGGAAACTGCGGGGAACCATGTGTGACAGTAAGGAGGCTAGTCGATGGCATGTTGAGACTGCCATGCAAGGGCGTCCTGGATAATGCGGCGATGCTGCAGGCTGCAGGATCAAGCTCGACAACTTCTGGCACGTTACCCCGAAAGAAAGATCGGCCGTGTGCCAGTTGCCTGAGAATTCCCAGGGAAGCAGCAAGCTGTGGCGAGCCGATGAGCTTGTAGATGAATCATGAACGTAGGGGCTCTTTGAACTGTGGCATCAACAGCACCGTTTTGTCAAGTACGTCTTGAGCCACCTCCCCTTTCAGTCTTACTCAGACTCTCAGTGGCGCTGACGAAACATGATCTAGTCTCTCTCACAGGCAATAGCCTTGGTAACACAAACACCTGTACAGCCCAGTTAAGGTCCTGATACGTGGACGTTGTCATGAAATTCACGGTCGTTGGTTGTATGAAATGCATTAATTAGCACTATGGAATTCTTGGGGGTTTGAATTCTGCCACCGATTCAAGTATGTGGGCGAAAACACCAAATCTCTATCCCTCGGTATAGCTGCGCTCCTGTGCTCATGTCTCAAACTTTGCGGCGACTCGAGCTTCGTCTCAAGTGCAATAGCACCAGACGGGTCCGCACATGTCATGTGTAGGACCAGTGAGATGAGCATAGTCATCACAGCCCACGCCTGCAGCCTTGCAGGTCATTGTTATATCCTCGTAGTATGTCTTGCACACAAGCTCGTACACGCCGGATCTCTTGCTAAGGTGAGTCTCGACCGGCTTGAGAGGGAAAGTGTCGGTCGGCTTGATGGAGGTGACAAAGCCGAGGTTGGTGGACACGGTAGTAACGAGACCGGCTAGAATTGCTGTGGCAGCATCTTCGGCGCTCTTGTTAGATGCGGTGCCAGTTGTGCCAGTAGACTTGTCGTCTTGGGTGGCCATGGGAGGAACAGAGGTGGCAGTGGGACTAGGAGCCTGACCCAGAAAACCAAGGGCGTCGAAGAAGTTTCGGGGGGAGAGTGGGCTTTCTCGCAAACGCACTCCTCCAGACACGCGGGGCTCTTGGAGGTAAGTCTACCACTGTAGCAGCGGGTCTCGTTGTAGTACCTGTATCGGGGGTTCAGCTACTGAGACTCGAGAGTGGGATGGGTATTGGTCGGCAATGAAAATATATACGAAGAACAGAGCAGAAACCTCCGTAGACTAAATGAGATCGTAGGATGTTGCATCGAGGTACTCACCAGCAGTTGAATGACTTTACGTAATCACTATTGTCACAGTTGATGATATAATTGTCGTTGGAGCCCAAGGGGGCCAGAGCATCAAAGGTGGGAGTCGAGAGAGCATGGTTGTCGAGAGCAGTAGCAGTGTCATTGCTACCATGGATTCCAAGATTGGAAGTAGCCAATGCGCCGGCAAGGCAAGCCAGAGTGACCAGCAGAACCTGAAGGTGGAACTGCAAGAGATTTGTTAGTATGATTGTTGGTACGGCGGTGGTTTCATGTGCTTCTCATGGCGCATGCCGCTCAGAGCGAGGAAGAGGGCGACAGCGTCGGCACAGACGGTATGGCATATAACGCTTACCATGATGATGATCAAGATCAGGAAGTTGACGTTGGTGATGTTCTTGAGGAAATGCAGTGTTCGATTGCCAACCAAAATAGACGAGTGTTCGTGTGGCTGGTTGTCAGTTCACTAACGATGTTGAGGGTGGGAAGTGGAAGATGCCGATGTTGGGTTGGTCGAGTCGTTTCTTTATGATGAAATGGAAAGCGGTAGAAAAAAGATCAATGTTGAGCTATTCGTTCACACCTAGACGTGAAGTGAGTTGGGTGGCAAGTGAATTACGGCAAGAACACTCGAGTGGCGCGCATTCACCATTGGCGGCAAGTCGTTTATAAGTGATGCAAGCCAGACAGATGAGGTTGCAGCGCATCCAATCATCAAGAAAAGCCCGATTTCTCGCAGACTACTTGTATAACCAACAAAATAGACATGTGCACACATGTACACACACACACCTTGGTACGCGTCCCACATCCGATGTGTATAACAACAATAGGATGTACACGCCTCTCTCAAGCACAAACAGGTGCCACAAAATACATTATACATAAGACAAACCATCTCGACTCCTACGGTTGCAAAACGCTACATCTAGGAAATCGCAGCAACCAAAGATCATTTACATCATTTCAAGTACCCCTTGACACGTCAATAGCCATCAGCTGCCCCTCGTCGGTATGACCATATCGATTTTGTTGATTAACACCGAAGGACCGGTTCCGTTTGGCCGATTGAAGAACGATGGCACCAAATAGCAGCTATGCCGTAAAATGAAGTGATTATACTTCATCTTAACAGTGGCTGGGAACCGACTCTCCGCAAGCACTTACTGATCCCTCTACCGCGCATACGACTGCCCTCCACCACCCCCGTCCATCTCATGATAACTACGCTGCGGGCCCGACTGCCATTGTCCTTCCTGCCCGGGCGGTAAATGTTTCTGATACGCCTGGGTTGCATGCTGACCAGGCGCCTCGTAAACCTGCTGCCCATACGCCTCAGATGCTGCAAGTCTGTGTGAAGGCTGATGTACCGATAGCTCCGACTGCTGCGGATGCTGCAACTGAGGCGAAACCATGTATTGACCGTGTAGCTCCGCCTGTGGAGGGGACGGGCCGGCCCCTTGAATACTGCCGGTCTTGTCCGGGGAGATGGGAGAGACCGTCCGGCTCGGATCGTTCGTCTTGAGTGTACTGAGAGCAGGGCTGCCGGCTGCCAGGCCTGCGAGGATGGTGCCGTCTAGTTCAGACTTGCCGTTTCCATCGGCACCGGAGGCGCTGATGTCTTGGCCAGTGCTGTGACTCGCGCCCTCGTCCGTCTTGGCACCTTGAGCGCGGCGGTGACGCCAGATGCAGAAGAAGAGCAGAGCGCCGATCGCAGCCAACCCCACAACCGCACCAACGACAGCCCCTACGATAAGTCCCACGTTCGACTTGGCATCGATGGGTGACCCGGTGCTGCTGTCCCCTGTTTCACTGGGAAAAATATCAAACTGGTCCTGAGAACTGCTGCCGGTTGAACTCCCATCAGTACTGTCGCGGGTCCTTGTCGCGGGACCTCCAGATGATCCACTATCATTGCCGGTAAATGCGGCTGCGGATGTTTGCTCAACTACAAACAGGTCAGCCTGCAACTTATCTCGTGAAGATAGTACGTACCTGACTCCTTGACATCTGTAGGAGTCGCCGAACCCTTGGCCGCGTCACAATACAAGTCCCAGACGCTGAGGGCAGAGTTCATGTCCGCCGATGCAGCATTGTCGCAGGAATACCTGACACTGCTAGTGATGGCGCTTGAGACGAGCCCGGGCATACCCTCTTTGATGCAGACGCAGGACGCGAGAGCCTTGGGCCCCTGAGGACAGAGGTCGTACGTTTGCTGACGAACTTAGCGTCGTGCATATGTCAATTGATAATGGAGGTGCAGCTTACACTGAACACTGCATAGGACAGACCCGACTTCGCGCATGGGGCAAGAGACCCGTACTCGTTGAGGCCGGTGATGTAGTAGCTCACTGTGAAGAATCAGTTCTGTGGTCCATATCCCGTCATTGATTGAACGTACTGGCACCGGGCGGATCAGAGGTAACTGGAAAAGAACTAGTTCCACTGACGAGGCCGCAGTATGCCGAGAATAGTGCTTGCGCCGAGGTCAGGTCTGCCGAATGAGACTTGCAGGAGTATTTCGCCGACGTATTGATGCCCTGGCTGACCTTGAGCGAATTCTGGTTCTTTTGGCAGACGCAAGGTGCTAAGAGGCTGGCGTCGGATGGGCAGTTGTCGTAGGTCTGCAAGTAAGTTTAGGATAGTGCAGCGAGTTAGGGTGATATACGGACCATGCTCCTATCCTCAAAGTCAGGTTTGTGAGTTCATCATGGTCCAGAAGGCGCCTCGACTTACATGACGTTGTACGACACAGCGGCCGCCGCGCATGGCGCAAGATCCGCCCACTGCGGGAAGTCCATGATGTACTGCGAAACGGTATGGACCGGCTTCGGGAACGGCGTGACGACAGCCTTGTTACAGTATGCTGAATAGACACTGGATGCGCTGACTTGGTCTTCCGTCGCAGTTGCGCCGCAACTGTAGCTGACCGATCGCGAGATGCTGGCGGCCACAGCTGCGAAGTTGCCTTCCTTTGTGCAGACACACGATTGCAATGCAGATACATCTTCTGGGCACGAGGAGTAGGTCATCGACATGACGTTGTACTTGAGGGCTGAGGCAGCGCATGGTGCCTGTAAAGGTCAGCATCTCGTCAAGGCCGCCGAGTAAAGTTTTCTTTGAGCAACAGCAGGAAGAAATGAGGCCACTAGATGTAACCGGTGAAAGCAATGATTATGCGGAAATCCACTGACCAGTTCTGTAAAGATGGTCAAGTCCGTCACATAGACCACATCAGCACCACTCGCCACAGACGCGCCCCAGCATATCCAAACGATCGCCGACAACTTTGAAAACTTCATGACGGTGTTGGTAACAGAGTTGGATAACTTGGCCGGGATCGAGTACTAGGTTCAGCACTTGGAGCGACCAGACCAGTTAGATGAGCAGCAGTAAGAGAGACAGGAGCATGTCGGAAAGAAACAATCACAACGAGGAAACCCCCTCTTGAAGACTCACTCATACGGCCCAGGAGGTACGGAGTATGGGCCATGGCAATTTCGATGCCGACGCCCCAAGACATCTTGGCAGCATCAAGCGCGATTGACCGACAACTCACAGCCGCTGTTGAGGGACAGCGGGCTGCATGCAAGGCATTTTCGTTGGCCATTGACGTTGGACCCCTGAAAGCTGAAAACCTTCTGCGATGGTCTTTGCCGTGTTGGGCATAGATTCTTGCTGTGGCAGGACGCCACCATCGTCGACGGCCTAATTTAAGACGTTGCTCTTTCTCAAAGCGAGACAAGAAAGGGAATAGGGCATTGCCGATTCGATAGAGTAGCGCTTATCTAGGCGTTTAGCCAAGATGAAGTCTCTTGATATTAGAGTTGAGATACCGTCTCTCCAGCTGCAACTAACCGCCCAGTGAAGCCAAGATAGGGTTGTGTGACACTGTGACCCCTGCTGGCCACCTTCAGCCCGTCGACATGGGACGGCCCGGATGCAACTTCGGTCCCCGGATTGAACTTCCAAAGGCGCAACGCACCACACGGAGCCTGGAGGCACAGAGGTGCAATCACGGCGGCGTCTGAGGTTGTTGCCGTGTGCTGCTACTACGAAAACAACATGCTGCTGCATATGGGACACTGTGACCCTGCTGAAGAGAGTTTCTGATTCCACGCGGTGGTTCACAACTTTGGCAGCCATAGCGCTTATCGAGCGGTTGTGGAACGTTCAACGACGTACTCCGCACGCCGGCTGCCAACGAAGGAGGAGCAAGGATGCGAGGAGGAAATGTTCCGCTCACTACGGAACGACTCCGTTAGCAAAGCTTGGGCCATTAGCATGGGTCTCCACCCGCCAAGGTCTGTAAAGTCTGTGAAGCAGGTTGAAGTCTTGGACGTGACAATGATCGCACGTGGCCATTTGCGACTCGAAGCCACGAGCGTTCTACACGACGAAAGCCGTAACACAGGATCTTTGAAAGCACGAGCGGCTTTCGTCTAGAGCTATCTTCATGACTTTCTCTATTAAGCACGTCCCATACATCGTACACGCCGCTATCGAAACTCCGGCCGCCATCAGCTTTATCTTCTTCCCCGAACGGCAGCTTCCTGGGTCCTCGCCAGCGGGCAAGTTAATTCTGCGACAGTTCGGAGGTCTTCTGTTATCCACAGTTCTTCTGTGCTTGATTCCCCTCGTACACCCAGATTGCATCAACGGCAGCAATCAAATCATCGCACTCGCGCTGGGAAGCTACCATCTCTGGCCATCTTATCGTGCGTATTGCCGAATGACATCCAAGATGCAGGGTGATGTCCAGAATACAGCAATTCTGGGAGGCCCGATGGTGCACTTGATCGTTCATTTGCTGGCCTTGGCGCTGTTCACGAACGCTGTAGCCAATGCTTGAGCCTTGAGCATGGACAGCGCGCGAGATCATGCAGATCCTCCCTCCTTGCACCTCTCCCCCACAAGCTGCTTGCAGAGGCTTTGAGACCCGTCCATATGTGAGCACACCATGTTGCGAACTTGCGATGAGGTCAGGGAATAAGGCATTATTGCACTCCGAGGCCAGCCCGCATCAACGTGCACCTGTCAATCCCCCGGTCTTCCTTGGGGCACTGAGACGCAACTTATTTTGGTCAAGCATCAGTGGACCTGCCGCATCGTTGAGTCGATCTTGGCACCCTGGTGATATTTTCAAAGGCCGATCGGCAAGTATCGCCATATGGCTCGCTCCAAGAATGCCCCTGAGCCGTCAGAACCCTCCTGGATGCGGCTCTTACCGGCCATCTGCCCATTAGGGACCCATCAACAACGCGGCAACTCTGCGGGAAGCCTCGGTCCTATTGTTTTTAGAAGCAAGGGCATTCTCGCTTGCGGGAGCGGCAGTCGATTGCTGCATCTAACCAAGCATTCTCGCCAGCGACAAAGAAACCTGCTAAACATAGCAACAACGCCGCGGGAATTTCCCGCAGGGGTCTGCTGACTACTTGGGACTCCCGCGGCCCATGCACCAGAATTAGTAACCCGACGAATTGCGGCCATGGTCATATTCTGTTCGTTAGTATATATCTTGTGGGAGCCTACATGATCGGAGGAGTGTTATGTAACGGGGTATCTCCATGTCACATACTTGTCGGATTTAAGCACGCCAAATACCAGCATATACACACAATCCTGCATCCACCGCCATCATGTGCTATTACGAAGAGACCCTCACGCTCTGTCGCGTCTGTCACGGTACCTTGGCGAACCCGGAATATGCAGAGCAGATATGCCACGAAGCTGCCGCGATTGGAGTCTTCGGGTCCTGTAGACTATTTTCCGGGGCCGCTACGACCCCCGCTGTTGGCGAGAGGGTACTAGACATGGAGGATATGTGTTGGCCTTGCCAGAGGGATGCCGAACCTTTATCTCCCCCACAGACAGAGAGCTCGGCCCCGTCAACACCAGCTGAGACGAGTGGCTCAGCTACTTCATCTCGACAGGCATCCAAGTCACAGCAGCGAAGCCCAAAGCGGCGAGATGATGGGCGGAGCAAAAGACGGGATACGACTGCCTGAAAGCTGTGGTCTGACTGGGCACGATGAGTGTCATAAGGCAAATGATGAGTGTCAGGCTGATATCGAAGCTACACGGCTTACGATTAATACCGCTTGGTTGCGGCAGGCAAATACGGTAGCAAGGGCACGATGCGTGAGTCGATCCACGTTTATCGCGGCACGAATATGTTGCCTGAAGGACGGCGTCCTCAGCGTCGTCGAGAGTGTCTTAACTCGACGGGGGCACCGCTAGATTTGACAATTGGGATAAAACCAGAATGTTTGGAGTTGGGCGAAATGACAGGAGACGGTCGTTACTGGATATTGGGTTCATTGGACATGACAAGGCATTGCATGCGCACATGTACCGGTACTCGGGGAAAGGAGACCGACTTTCAGTTTGTGCTTGGGCTAGGGTAAGGGGGAAGCACTTGTACGAAATTGTGAGTGCAAACACTCCGCATGAGGTACACGAAATTCGAATGGCCTCGCAACGGCAATATCGGTGAAGGACTGGCAAAAGGGCAATGAGAATGGTTACTTGAAACACCTCGACTATTCCAAATTGTGACTCCAGAATCCGCACGGAGTAAAACGTATTTATGAATTGTCTGAAGGCAGGTTGTCAACGGGCGTAGGCGGCAAGGATGTCATCCAGAATTGAGGCTAGTGGGTCGCGCCAAGGTCCAAGCTCCCGGAATTTTAGCTCCTTGACAGCCGTTGCAGTGTTGTTTGGAAGTTGCAGCCTCGTGAGTCGACCGACGCGCTTGCCTTTCTTCTTTCCCGTCCGAACACAAAGTGCAACAAGAGAGGCTTTGATTCTTCGTCAACGGAAGCTCGATCTGCGGTATCCGTCGACTTTCCCAACAACTCATCCTTTCATTGCGACTTCCTGCACGTGGTTTACCTCGGGCATAGGAACCATCCGCGGAATCCGTCTTGTTTGCCAATTTCCTTTTATTGCCTTCCCCGTCGTCGACCTCAGTTTGCGGTGGGGTTTCAATTCTTCCATCGCAACGGCAACGACACCACCATTCGTGCCAGCAGCTACCAACCACCCATGAATACCGTATCGGCCCCACGACCTTGACAGGATGGCTGCCGTCGTGGATATCGGTTATCTGGCCGCCCATCTGGGTGCGCCACAGGAGACCCTGGCCGCTGCCGTAACGAACCCGACCGTCGAGCTTGTCCAATCCATCCTCGCCGCCGTGGCATCCAAGGCGCACGAGTTTGACGATCTCTATTCGCAAAAGCTTCAGCTCGAGGTTGAGCTGGAGACGAATGTCCGAGGTGCCGAGGCCCAGCGTGATGCCAGCAGCGAGACGGCGAAGAAGGCGATGAAGGATGTCGAGCAGATTCGCCAGAAGCTCAAGGAAGAGGGTACGTCACTATCGACTATCGTCGGCGATCCTGTCATCCAAAACCAGCTCGTCACTTTTCTTGTACCCCCGATCCAGCCAACACTAACTTCTCGCGATTGCAGAGACTACGCGCCAGGCTCTTGAAAATGAGCTTCAGACAATCAAGTCCTCCAGCCATACGTCGGAATCCGAGATCGAAACACTCAAGACCCGCATCACATCCCTCGAGACATCGAACCGCGAGACCCTTGCCATCATCGAGGCCAAGAACAAGGCCAACGACTCCGTCAACCAGGACCTGCAGGCACAACACCAAAAAAACCTGAAGCTCAGCCAAGACATTGCCGCCCTGCAGCAGACTGTCCAGACAGCCCAAAACGCTGTCAACTCGGCCAAGTTCAAGGAACAATCCCTGCAGCAGCAGCGCGACATGGCCCAGCGCAGTGCTGAATTCTACGAGAACGAGTTGAAGACCAAGCAGGCCGAGGCTCTCAAGTTCCGCAAGGAGAAGGGCGCGCGTATTGCCGAGCTTCAGCGCTTGTACGAAGAGGCCACTGCCAACCTTGATTCCAAGACGCGCAGTGAGCAGCAGCTTCGAAAGCAGCTCGAACAGGCACAACACAAGACGGAAGAGACGCTGTCAACCCTACAGAAGGAGCGCGAGGCCTTTGCCCGCAAGGAGCAAGGTTACCGGGAGGATCTCGATTCTACTAACCGACTGGTATCCATGAAGGACGAGCAGCTTCAAAGTCAGAAACAGCGCATGCAGGAAGTCGAGACACGTCTGGATGTTGTGAAGAAGGAGTGCGAGGAGGAAGTTCGCCGCATCAGCGAGCAGCTGGCCAAGGCAAACCAGGCCCACGACCAAGCTGCGACAGAGGTTGAGAGCCTCCAGGCGGAGATTGCCCGACTCGAGTCCTCGCGACGGGAGGCTACGCCAGTTCCCGAAGCGGCGCCCCAGACGCCGCGCGCCTTGAACGGCTCGATGCTCGGCGGCCGTCCCAGTTCTCCATTTGGAACGCCTGCCTCAGCCCGCAAATCTTACAACTCGGCCACTCAAGCCATTGCTGAGAACGCCAACCTCCGAAACCAGCTGTCGCAATTCCGGTTCGAGAATCAGAAGCTCCGCGAGGAGATTGATGAGATGATGAGCCAGATCGAGGCCAAGGCCCCGGAGATCGACGAGCTGCAGTCCGAGAACGAACGTCTGCAACGCGAAATCCAGAACATGTCACGTCTATCCGACGAGAGCTTCAAGGAGCGCGATGCCGCCAAGAAGGCTGCCAGGAAGGCCGAGACAATCTCCAAGAATGCGCAGGTCGAAGCAAACATCCTCCGCAACCAAGTTCGAGACCTGAGTGCGCAGATGCAGATGATGCTTTTCAACCTGGAACACCGCGAGCAGGAGCTGTCAATGGAGGACACCCTTCAGATGCAGCGCATTGCCCGTGCCGATGGATTCACCAACGATGAGATGTCAGATGTTGACATCCTTGTCACCGAGCGACTTGTTGTTTTCAGAAACATACTGGAATTGCAGGAGAAGAACCAGGAGCTGCTGAAGGTCATCCATCAGCTGTCCGAGGACATGAAGGATGAAGACGATGCTGCTGCCAAGGAGCAGGCAATTACGGATCACAAGGAGAACATCGAGCTCAAGGCTAAAATCGTGGAGATTGAAGACAAACTCCGGAACTTCCAAAGTCGAACTCAGTCCATCATGACAGAGAGAGACATGTTCCGACGCTTGGCCGAAGGCCGTCCGTCAGGTGGCGATGGCGATTCGTTGCTGGGCGGCGAGAGCGAGGTGCTACGTAGTATCGAGCAGAACTCCGTCGCTGGTGGTGACGACTATCCCGCAGTGATCAGAGAGTTGCAACAAAACTTTGACACGTACAGGGAGGAGCAGAAGATCGATCGAGAGACATTGAAGAGTCAAGTCAGCATGCTCTCTACGGAGAAGAACAAGTTGCAGGCTGAGTATCTCAAGATCAAAAGCGAGCGAGACCTGGCAATTGATCGCCGCGAGATGCTGCAAAACAACTTTGTCATGACCCAGAGCGAGAACAAGGAGCTGCAGAAGCGTATCGAGACCCTATCGACCTCGGCAGCAAGGCAGGACCTCCGCATACAACAAGTGGCTGAGGAGTTGGTCGAGCTCAGGAGTCAGGCCGACGGTGCACGCAACGAGAATGCCAACTTGCGCGCCGAGAAGAAGCTCTGGACCGATATTCAGGAACGTCTCACCCAGGACAATCAGAATCTGGTGCAGGAAAAGTCGCGCCTCAACACTTTGCTGGCCACTCATGAAAACCTCAAGAGCGAGCACGAAATTGCCGCAGCCGAGGCGAAGCGTCGATTCGAAGCTGAGACGGAGATTTTGAAGAACGAGTTGACTGCTACCAGGCGCAAGCTGAGCGAGGAACAGGAGGAGACCAAGAAGCTCCAGCTGCGAAAAGAATACGACGCTCAACAGTTCCAGAAGCGCATTGATGAGCTCTCTACCAACCTTGGTCAGATCCGCGAAGAACTGATTGCAGTGAAGACTACCAAGGACCATCTCCAGGCCAGGACCGATGAGCTCACTGTTCAGCTCAACAGCGCGAATGAGAAAGCCGAGCGACTTCAGCCCCGGCCTACTCCTCGACCTGGTACTGCGGCTGCAGGTACTGACCAGACCGCCTCTCAGGAAGCGGAGGAGCGCATCCAGGAGCTCTTGGACGAGGTCAGTGATCTCAAACGCGACCTCGAACTGTCCCAAATGCATCTCGGGAACGCCAAGAATCAAGTCGAGGAATACAAGGAGCTCAGCTCCACCATCGAAGAAGATCTCCGGACCATCACCGCCAGCCAAGACGAATTTACGGAGAAGGTGGACGCGGAGCTGGCCAGCAAGGACGCAATCGTCAAGGAGCTCAACGAGCGTGTCGAAGCGATCTCGGTTGAACTTGCCCGATCCAACAGCGAGCTATCCAGCCTTCGCGACTCCCAGGCCGACGTCGCTCGTCGTTACGAAGACGAGAAGGCCATCTTGGACGATGAGATCAAGCGTCTCAGGGATCAGGAGATTAGCTCTCGCGAGTCAGCCGAGTACCACACCGAGGAACTCAAGGTGCAGGCCGAGATCGCCACAGCCTCTCAGCAGAACTACGAGAACGAAGTTGGCAAGCATGGAGAGACTGTGAGGACGCTATCGACAGTTCGCGAGCAGTACAACCAGCTAAGAACGCAAGCGGCTACGCTAAGAGCCGAAGCGGAGTCGGCGCGTGCGACTCTCCTACAGAATGAGAGTTCGTGGGACGATCAGCGCAAGAGACTTGAGCATGAGCTCTCGGAGCTACGTGCACGACGGGCCGACGCTGATGCACAGAACAAACTCCTCCACCAGCAACTCGAGAGTGTGTCGTCTCAAGTCACTGCCTTGCAGCAGAACCGGGCGTCCGCTGGCGAATCACTCGAAGCCATTGCATCCCAGCCTTCGTCATCCTCAAACGACCAAGTACGCGAGCTGGCCACTTACCTGCGCCGTGAGAAGGAGATACTTGAGGTTCAATACGACCTCAAGGATCGCGAGGCCAAGCGTCTGCAGGAACAGCTCAACTACACACAGTCGCAGCTGGACGAAACACGACTCAAGCTGGAGCAAGAGCGACAAGCCCAATCCGACGGCCAACGCAGCTCCATGTCGCACAAGGATCTCATGGAAAAGCTGGAGGAACTCAACCTGTTCCGTGAAAGCAGTGCCGCCTTGCGTGCCGAAGCTCGACAGGCTCAAGCTCAAGCCGCCGAGAAGGCAGCCAAAATCGAGGAGCTTGAGGCCAAGGTCCAACCCCTCGAGGCCAGTGTCGAAGAGTTGAAGGGTCAGCTAGGTTTCCGGGAAACCGAGATCAAACAGCTCCAGGAGGATAGAGATCGCTGGCAGAAGCGTACTGAAGACATTCTTGCCAAACATGGCCGTACAGATCCTGCCGAGGTGGAGGAGCTCAAGCAGACAGTCGCTACTCTCGAGGCGGCAAGAGACGCGCTGCAGGAATCAGAAAAGTCGTTGAAGCTGAGGATCGAGGAGTTGGAGAAGACTGTCGGGGAGAACGAGGAGAACTTGAAGAACAGGCTTCAGACACAAAAAGAAAGTTTCTCAAATCAGTTCAAGGAGAGAGCACGGTTCCTCAATGCCCAGAAGGCTGAGGTTCTCAAGGAAAAGGACGAGATTACCGCCGATCGTGACCGCATCCAAGCTGAGCTGTCCGAGACCAGTACCCTGCTCACCCATACCAAGGAGGAGCTGGAGGCCGAAAGAAAAGAACGTCTTGCCGCATCCGAGCAGATCAAGAACTTCCAGGCACAAGTGCAGTTTCTGCAAGAAGAAGCTCAGCGGACCAAGGCCACGACACTTTCAGGCGAATCAGCACCAGTATCAGCCCCCATCTTGGCACCAGCAGCGTCAGATGGTGACGCTGCCGGTTCACCGCAGGTTTCTGATCTCGAGAAACAGCTTGCAGAGGCGAAAGCAGAATTAGAGAATGTTAGTTCCCAGAAGGCCAACGTCGACCAGGAACTCCAGCAGTTGCGCGGTCAACTCGAGAACGCCCTTGCGGAGCGTGATCAGGCCCTCGCCAGCGCCCATGCTGCTGTTCAGTCGGCTGCAACGAACGGTGACGTTGACATGCAGAACGGTACTGCGACTATAGTACCTCTCACCGACGAGGAGCGCCAGACCCTCGAGAATAAGATTGCCGAAGCGGAGGCCAGGGCTGCCGCAATGGAAGCAAAGGCCGCAGAGCTCGAAACCAGGCAAGATGCCATTGTTAAGGAACGCAGTGACAGGATGAAGTCGGCCCTCAATGCCAAGATGAAGGAGAAGAACGCTCAGATAGAAGAGGAGCGAGCTCAGTTCAAGCAGGAGACCGACAAGCTCCAGGAAGAGTTCAAGTTGCGCATAGAACAAGAGAAGAAGATCTGGGAGATCGAACAAAGCTCGGCCAATACTGACGGCAAACCCCCTGCGACACCTGTCCAAGCTCGACCGCCTCATCCACCTGGGACTCCTGGCACGCCTGCTTCGATCGCGCTTCTGGAAAGCTTTAGCGAGTCTGATGTGAAGGAATTCCTTACCAAGAACGCGACTGTCAAGGGTATCCTCGCAAACAATATTCGAAGCAAGCTTGCACAAGAGACGAAGAAGCTCAAAGAGGAGTGTGAGCAGAACCACGTCCCCAAGGCCGAGGTCGACCAGAAGATTTCCCAAGCCAGAGAGCAAGCGCAAAAGCTGGCATCGTCCAAGTCCACGTTGCAAATCAATATGGCGGAGAACAAGTTGCGACTCGTCAACGCCAAGCTTGGAGTGGTGGACACAGCCGCCAAGGAGACGCCTCAGCGACCCGTCGTGGAGGTCTGGGAGATTGCCAAAGCTACGAAAGCACCCCCGCCACCGCCTAAGCAGCCGGCACCCGCTACCGCTTCAGCTACGGCAACGGTGGCAACTGCAGCAGGTCGTAAGTCACGGGCAACCATTCACATTGCCAACTTTTATGCTAACACGACTGTAGCCTCTCTGTCCACTGCCAACGGTGCTGCATCTCAGGTTCCCCGGCCCGCTGGTACTCTACTGCCAAAGCCTGCCGCAGCTGCTGCCACCACCGTGGCACCCGTAAGCAGTCTACCCCCTAACCCCTTCGCATCGTCTCAGTCAGCAGGCCCGAATCCGTTTGCTTCCTCGACAACCAGCAATGCTCCTGCGCAACCCCCCGCTGGCCTACCTGCTGGCCTACCCGCCGGCTTACCTGCTGGCTTACCTGCCGCAGTGCCAAAGTCTGGCATCCCGGCTCCTAGTGGGATCCCAAAGAGTGGCCTTCGACAACCCGGCGGCAACTACCAGGCACCCCGCGGCGGTGCTGCCAGAGGCGGCCGCGGTGGACCTGGAGCTCGTGGCGGTGGTCGAGCAAGCCTTAACCCCGGCGTGGGCGACTTCCAACCTGGTGCCAACAAGCGACCTCGGGGCGAGTCCGATGTCGGCAACGGGCCCAAGAGACAGAGGGGTGGTGGTCCGGCTGGACCGTAAGGAATGTGTATTGTTACATTTAACATGACTCTTCGGATGGTTGTGGGAAGAGAAAATATGAGTTTATATTTGCTTTGTATTGAATGGCGTCTTGAGGTGTGAGACGGGTCGATTTGAACGAGAATTACAAAATGAGGCATTTGCATGGCTTGATTGCCTTTGCTTGGGTGTTAATCACCTGATAATTTAGCCTTGGATGCAACTATGTTGGATGTAATATGATGATATCGGCGATGTGCCTCGTGACTGTTCCGTGGGGTTTGAATTGTATTTCGGCTCACCGGCGAGATACACGCAACGATGAGTTACGTACATCTCTGGTTCAGAGGTGCCAAGATTATTTATTGAAAGAGCCGTATTTCTGAGCTGGTTATGCTCGTCTGGTAGTCGTCTCTTTTCCTTCGCTTTTTCCCTTGATATCTTCCAGATATTATTACACATGCAGAAGACAGCAATTTACAAACTTGCCATTGTAAACCTAGAGGGTTTTCACCTTGACCAATACTTGTATAGAATGGTAGTAGATGTATGATGTGCCGAATTCTTGTCACCCTCTCTGCTGCACTATGGTCAGGATATACTGATAATAATCAACTCGATTCGTACAATAACTGGTCTTATACGATTAACAATGAGAACCGCGATCGACACCTGCTGCTCTTTCTAACAAGAACAGGTAGCCGCAGGGCAAACTACAATACTACGCATCTCTTAAATTTGCAGATCTGCAACGAGGGAGCGGGAGGAGACTGTCGTCCTATAGAGACCATAATGGCACCCTCCGATGGGGTTGTTGCGTTCACATTCTACCCTTTCAACCCCTTTTTAAACCGGTTACTTGATAAATTGCTCTTTATTCAAACTTTCTCTTTCCCATGTTCCTGGGTTTCTCCCTGGCAATTGTATGAGCAATTTAATCTGTATTAGCCAGCAGATTTTCTCCAAATTCTGCCTTGAAGTCTAGAGGCAGGGACAGTTGTCGCCTGCATCTGTGTAGTGACTATATAGAGACAGGTTTGGTATTGGCTACTCCTCCCTCGAAAGCTCGTATAAGGGAGAAAAGGGATGGGATTGTTGGCATGAGATCATACACAGCTAACGCGGCGTCATGTACATCCGCTTACACCTTCACTTTTGCTGGCAGCTGGCGCCTGATTCAATTTTACGTGCACCGTCAACTGCACTATTACGTTTCCCTGTACTAAGCAGGCATACTCCGTACATGATGAGAAGAGCGCATGTGCCGTGAGCCGGTGAGCATGATGTGTGCTAGATGCCTACTCCCTCGGGCAAGGATGCGGAGAGATCATGAGTCGGTGAAGAGAGAGTTTGAGTTTCGTATCCGACGTAACTGCTGGGTAATATTATATGCTTAGTGGCGGCGCCATCACGACAAGTTCCAACTCCAGCTGCAGTTTGCGTGATAAGCGTCTGACCTACCCCAATGACGATGCAGAATAGGGCTGACTTGGCGTGCATCTGGACCAGGCGGTTGGGGCATGACGGACCCAACCATCAGGTTACACACCCTTAATCATGGTGATGGTGAATTTAATGTTTGGCTACAAGAGAGAGCGTGGTACTATGTATAGGTAGTCCAGAGCTCGCGTTAGACCTCTCTTTCTCTGTCTATCTCCCTTTCTCTCTCTGTCTCTCCCCCCCCTCTCGCTCCCTCTCAACCTCCTCCGTCTGTCCCAGCTATTTGGGCCCCTATTCCTTCCTATCTTGATAGTTCGGCAGGTGATTTCTCATTAAATCAAAATACTCAACATGAAGACAACAAACGGCATCCTGGCTGTCCTGCTTCTTGGGCTCGCCACCGCCAAAGATATCAAGGTCACCTCGGGCCAGAGTATCCAAGCGGCCATTGGTGGAGCCAGCCCGGGTGACAGAATCACCGTAGCCAGGGGCGTCTACCGGGAAAACATCACAATCAGAAAGAGCGGCATTCGGCTGGTTGGCAGCAAGGGCGCGAGGTTGGTCCCGCCGAGTCAGTTCAAGAAAAACGCATGCGCGGGTCTGGCCGGCCCCGGTACGCAGGCCGGCATCTGTGTGACTGGCGGCGACGTTGCGTTTGCACGCTTCGTCAAGGAACACGCCAAGGTGACGTCGGTCGGAACCTACGTCGAGAACGTTGTCGTCAGCGGCTTCGAGGTCCGCGGCTTCACCGGTCTGAACATTGCCGTCGTGGGCGCCAGGAACACCGAGGTGCGCGACAACACGGTGTTGGACGGCACCGAGTACGGCATCCTCGCCGTCGGCTCGACCGGCACGCGCGTCGCCGGCAACACGGTCGACTCCTCGTCGCTCAACTTCATCGGCATCTGCATGGACGACCAGTCCGTCGTGACGGTCGAGCAGAACGTCATCTCGGACTACAAGATCGGGCTCTGCGTGCAGACCAACCGGGCGCGGGTGGCCTACAACCAGGTCCGCAACTGCTGCGTCGGCGTCTACATCGACCCGCTCGTCCGGGCGGCCGACGTGACGGACAACCAGATCGTCGGGCCGTCGACGCACCCGGAGTGCATCTCCGGCTCCCTCGTCGCCGGCATCATCCTCGACGGCGCCGTCCGGGCCAACGTCCAGCGCAACAACATCACGCGCGTGACCGCCCAGGGCGCCACCGGCCTGCAGTACCAGCCCCCGGCCATCTGGCTCGCCGAGTTCAGCGGCAGCCCCGTCGTCAACAGCAAGGTCGACTCCAACTACATGGCGAACAATGCCCAGAACGTCCTGGTCACCAAGATCCGGACCAACGAGATCAAGTACAACACTTGTCTCCGACCGAGAACCAACTGCAACTTTTAAACGCTTGACTGTTCGTACAGAGTGTTTCATTGCGGTATCTGGAGTGACCATGGCTGACGTTGTAGCAAGGATAAGAAAACAAGAAACTGTGACTTTGACTGGACCTGGGACTAATTGATCAATGCTGCGACGGAATGAAATGGAAAATTCAACAAAGAAATGAAAAAAATTGACACTGATTTTCTGCCCTGTTGGTTCATGCGTCCTTCAAATCAGGACCCTAATTAATAACCGGAGAGCCCGCGCGCATTTTGCAGTATTGACAAGGAAGCTGGAAGAGCATCTGGAAGCTCCCGCCGACGTGGCCCCTGGAGACGAGGGCCTTCACACTACAACCGTTCCCCCGGTCGTCATATGGGCTTCACGTGCACAACACGTGGAGATGAAATAGCCAACAGTCCCATGGATTAAATCATCTGCATGGCTGGAAAAACATGGTACTATGTTGAGTACAAGCCGGCCGCTTAATAGTTAAACACTAACATGCCGATTTCATGCCAACACGCAAGGAGATATTCGACTGTCGCTTCATGAATCATGATACTTGTGAGCGAAAGTTGCCCAACGAACTCGGTATTGATAGCCGTATAGTCGAAATGCAGTGTCACGCGTGGGTAGAACCAAATAGTACGCCTCTCCGAGACTAGATCAGACCTCTAACAAATTTAACAGACCATTGTCTCCCTGTCGCTTGTTGCAACGGCATTGGGCCGTTGTCGTTAGTCCCGAAAGGAAATAAAAACGTAGTGAAGGAATTAGACCGCAGGATGCTCCCAAGTCAAGTTCGGAAGGTAGCGGTTGAATGTGGCGTGGCAGTTCATCCATCCTGTACTATCGTCGAACGTGGTGAAGCAGGCTCCAGTGTTGACCGGGAGCTGATGGTTAGGGGGGAATAAAGGATTACTCAGGTCGTCTATCCCGAACCCCCCGGTGTTTGCCTCCTCGATCTTACTGGCTCCGGGTGACCGGTAGAGTACATCATTGGAGCTGGTAGGGTAGTACGTCGAGTGGAAGAAGGTCCAAGGGTTTTCGGGGGTTGTCTCGGTCGTGGTGGCAGGTGAGATGAGAGCCGAGTTACACGGAGTGTTTGCATCCGTAGGATCAAGGTCCGGTTTATTGGTCACCCATTCGGTCTCGAAAGTTTGTATTGCCTCTTTGATTTTCCCTAAGATGATGTCGCAAAAATTATCAGGGCGTGGATCAACCGTGAACTGTATGGTTTTCTGTAACGTAGGAACAAAATGGACCTCCAGGTATCTCTCAAGATCTTTGAGCACTGCAGGACCACCCGGATGAGGCGAGGCAGCTGGCTTCGTATGCGTAACTTTGATGTCTGCAATCCGTTAGATATCTGTAGACGTGTTTCGTTGGGTTGAGGGAAATACCAACATGGGGAATCTGGCCACCGGAGCCGCGGGAATAGAATGTCCCATATCTCATACCACTTCCCCTTGCTGTCCTGGCAGGAGAGTCGTTTCCGGCTCTTGAGCTGGATCAGGGTACCCTGATCTACAACTTGCGTGACGGAACTACCGGGAGCCCTTTCCACCCGTGGACAAGAGCGATCTTGCCTCCTGTGATCCAGCAGCTCCCTGTTCTGCTTGAAGGTCCGAAGACAGCGGTCGCAAGAGATGGGACAGTGCGCCCGGTAGATGTGCTCCTTGAGACGAGGTATCTCGACCCAGCCTCTGGAGACACATAGGCTCTCCGGCTTGAATAGATGTGGGTATGCGAGTGCGAACGGACACGCAAAGGGTATGCTTCTTTTCTGTGTTGTTTGCACGTCCCGTTCGTTATCCCTGCCCCTTTCACCACCCGGGATGCCGGAACCCCCCGGCCCCATTAAATCGACTATAGTCTTCGAACAGCTGCCTATTACGGCGAGCCAGAGGATTTGATACGAACTCTGACGAGTGAGCAAGCCAGCAATCTATGAACTGCTAGTCGACTACCTGGACAACTGCGTGACAATCTCAGGAGCCGAACAAAAATCATCAAGCCCAGGAAAGACGATACGGAAAGATGGAATAGAGAACGGCCTCTGGCACAAGTCCGCTTTCCGCAGGCTATTATCGGTTAAGCGAAAAGAAACTACGTCGGGAGTTCAGCTCGGCCGACGGGGGGTGGCGACGGAACGATTTCGTTGGACGAGACGAATCGCGCGAGGCTCTCCACGAGGCAGAATCGACATGATGAAGTGTAGAAACCACAAGACAAGATTGTGCTGAGCCACCATACTTAAAGGAGAGTGCCAAGGCAACGAGGCAACCTTTTATGCAGGCTGCTGGCAGCTTGACACGCATCCTTGTCAGTCACCACTCACACCGAGCATGGGCTTACAATTGCTTCGCTTTTCATGACCACAATTTGAAACGCAGCAGGCAGATGCCATACGACACAATCCGAATGAAGTGCCGTTGAATGCAGCCGTGTTATTTTGCGTTGACCTGCTTTATCGCATACTGTCCGCGCCCGGCTCTAGGTATTATTGCCCAGGCAGAGAGGTCACGAGCGCGTCGTCATCTTTCGCCCGAGTTGAGTGCAAGTCTTCGCAGAGCCGAATCTACCCCCACCTTGGTGAGAATGTCTGCCCCAAAGACATCCAGAAGAGGGTGTGCCCACCAGACTGCAGCCTAGAGAGAGGGGGTGGTGTGTCGCTTGATCGAATCAACTCCGCCGGTGCTACTTAACGGCCTATCCATCGGCGGACGATTATCCGACTTTGCGCCTCTCTGCACTGCCGAGGCACTTTCTCTCTCGCTCCAAAACCGTATTTTCAGTAGAACACAGAAGCAAGAACGTAGGTGCCTTGGACTTGAGTGTGCGGGTGGCAAATGTGGCCTCGATTTGCTTGCTGTCGAGAGTAGTCTATAGTCTAGCTAGGTACTGTCTAGCTAGTATGGCAACCCATGTCATATGAAGATATCGCATATGCGGCAATGACAATGCGTCCCCATCGTCAAATCTGTCGAGTGATTCATCATGGCTGCTGGAATGACCTGTCACCTTCTATGAACTCGAATGATTCGTGTCCGCAAGAGGGTCGAGACTCCGTCCTCCCGACAGTCTGTTCGTCACGCGAATTCCGCAACAGATCGTGACTGCGCGATCTCTTCCACCCACTTGAAAAAACAGGGCTTCGCTCGCAATTGGTCGACAGTCTCTGTCACATTACGATCCGAGAGACGAATTGTGACAGTCCGGGGTGGTAGTAACTGGACACTCTGGTAGGCCGGGGCAGATGCAAGCACCTGTGTGCAATTCTACCCATGCCGCACAGGCATGAAATTCTGCCGCTTGAGGGCCTCAAATCACTTTGGGAAAACATACTGAAGAGTTAATCCTGATCCCAACAACACTTCCGAGGATACAAGCATCAGCGACTGACCTGGGAGAGCGGAGAACACAGCAACCTCTTGAACGGGCTCTGACTTGCACCATCATGTTCAACGGTAGGTCGTGTCTCGTACGCTCTTCAACTTGGTGCTGAAGACCCACGGAGGCCATCTCAAAATCTCGCGTTCTACCCCTACAGCCTCTTGCCAGTGTCGGATCGCTTTGGGCCTTTGGCTGAGGCTGCCATCATCGGCAACGGCCATAGCGTCTTGTCGCAGCGCGGGCGACACGATCGATGCCCATGCTATCCATTCCGAACGGCAGTGCCCGAAGGGATTCGATTCGTTTATTTCCATCCATCACCCAGCAGTGTTTCGCTGACACGTCACCCGTCCCTGTTGGTGTTTATGGCCAGAGGGCCCCAACTATCCCTCCCACCCCCACCCCTTTCCCCATTTCCCACTCCCTGGGAGTCTGGGACACAAGTTGCGCCGTTGCTAACGTACGACAATTGCACACGTCTTTACCCGCGGTGTCGAATTCACTTGGCTAAACGAGTCGCTAATCACTCCACAGGTACCACATGGTCGTTTGCTATGCGCCGTAACACTCTTGCTTGGACGACCATGCACGCCATCGCGACCTCGCACGCTCACCCCGACACTTTGCTCTTCCGCTTCGGTCTGGTGTCATATCATCTTTTATCAGAAGCTGCCACATTATCGATGCTGTTCGGAGTGGGCACACATCGAGTTGGCCTCTGGGTGTCTTTGGCCCTCCTCGTAGCTTGTCGGGAAACCGGGGTAAAGGGGGCTCCAGTGGTGAGTGCCTGTTTCGAGATCGGATCGGCGTGTGATGGTTGTATTGACCCAGCAGCAAAGCCTCCCAGCCATGTGCCAGACCAGAACCGAAGACTCCAATCCGACGACACCAAGACCGCGTCACTTCATCCCGGTGGTAAGCATGAGCCTCGTCCCGCCAGCGTCTTCATTCATCTGCGATTAGACCCTTTGATGACGACGACGACGGAGAGGTTTTTTCTTTGGGCGTTGTGGCGCCCCTGGGTCTTGCACATATTCTGACAAGTTATTTTCCTTGGTAGACGGAAGCGAGACATCATCCATCATAGTTGTCTTTGTCCTGGTCGCCGTCGCAGCTGTCTTGCTGCTGGCCATGCCGTGCTCTAACCCTTGCCGTCGGTTCTTTACAAGGCCGCACTATATGCACCATCTGCCGGCAGATTCCATCATCAACGGCTCGATGTACTCCGACAGCATCGAGTCGGACCAGGTGTTGACGGAAGCCGTGGTCGAGTACTCGAGTGACGACAACAACACCCCGCATCGTGATGCAATATACCACGACACAAACCACGCCGGTGCCCAGTTCTTGGGCGGCATGGCGTCGTCGTCCGTCCCGGTGATGCCAGCCGAGGCCGTCATCGAGAATCCGAGTGGTAAGCAGAGCTCACCGAGCTGTCCCGATGACGTCCAGTGTGTCGACATCTGGGCTTTGGTCCAACTCCGTCAAGATACCCCGGCAGAGTACAGACGCCGCTCGCCAGGCTCACTGTCAGACATGTCTCACGGATCGAGCCTGAGTGTCGGGTTTGATGCGGATGAGACGCGGCTGCTTGTCGTCGTGGGTAGGGAATTTGACAACTTTCATGACATGGATGATGACTTGGAGGGTCTGAATGCCGCCCCTCCGCTTGGCGAACCACTTGGTATGTTGGCCACTGAAGACGAGAGCCGGGACGATAATTAAAACAGGGGGGCGGTGAAGTGCCGAGTTGTGGACACGGGGGAAAATGGGTGTCCAGACGGCACTCGTCTGGATGCGATGAGGGCTGGGAGTTTAAGCAAAGTTGTGATTAGATACCGGTAGCACTCGAAAAGGCAGTCGGCGCCACGGTCGTTTCTGAACGTACGGATAATCGGAGATGAGATACAATTGCATGCTAAATGAGACGACGGATTGCGAACATCTGGGCCAGATGTAACTTGTAAACTTGTAAGAATGGAGCGAGGAGGAGTGTGCTATAGCATATAGGTGTCAAAGATAAGGCACCAACCGGTGTGACACCGACTCGGGCCCCGGGGTATTGCAAGGCGGCCTGCTTACAAGTGAGGACACCACGTGGCACGAGGCTCTGGCCAATGGCAGTCTCGAGATGAGTCAAGGGAGGTGGAGGGGGTTCTCTCGGAAGCATCCCTAGCTTCCCCTGTGCTCGTTGGCTCGACGCAGGCGTCCTCCAAGGCGTCAACTTCAACCAGGTTTCAACACGTTATCTACGTCGCCTGCTCTGGAGTCTCAAGAGTCAGCTTTCGCCGCTTCGCCGCTTCGCCGACATGTCCGACATGCTGATTCGTCGAGGCTCAGTCGTCACAATCTCTTTTTGGTCCCTGTTTGCTCACTCGGGTCAGGACTCAGCTGCGTTGACGCGGTGGGCTGTTTGAGGTGATGGCAGTATTTCCATGTTCACAGTTCAACCGTCAACGGGCACATAACAGACTGGTCACTGGTCACTGCAGCCTAACACCACCAAAGGTCAACAGCCATTCCGCTCCAACACAGTCGTGCTTTCGGGCAGAAGTGTAAACCACACAGTGGGCAGGGCAGCCTGACAGCCTGCGAATTACAAGTAGACGTAACAGTATCGCCCGCCCGCCGAACTGACATGCTCGGCTATCCGACTCGCATCCCCGTTGACGCCCAACTCGATCGTGTCCTCAATCGTGGCGTCCCCGAGCGAAGGCTCGCCGCCCATGTCCCACACCCGCGGGCCGCCGATCTGAAAAGCCCTCTCCTCGACCCTCTGGTTCTGCCATATCCACCACGTGCGGTCGACCTGCGCGTGGTGCAGCCAGAACATCGGGTCGCTGGGCGTGTTGTACACGTCGCCGGCGGGGTCGCCGACAAAGGTCAGGTGGCCGGCCTGGTGCAGGCTGTAAAAGACCTCGGAGCCGTTGCCGAAGCCGGCGAAGCGGTCCTGAAAGTCCCACAGCGTGCCCTGATAGGCCGGGTTCGCGAGCAGGTCGGCCGCGTGCTCGTCCGTCAGCCACGCGCGCGACAGCGCCGGCGAGATGTCGCGCCGGACGCACCGGGGCTGGTAGCTGAACCAGGCCGGCGCCGGCTTCACGTCGGCGAAGACGGGCGCGATGGCGGATATGTTGACTTGGAGGCCGCGGTACGGCCCCGTCTCGACACAGCCGCCTCCCTGTCCGGGCTCGATGCAGCCGAGACCGCTCGGCAGTCCCGTCATGCACCCGTGTTCCCTGTACACACCGTTTCCGCCCTGCGAGAACTCGCTGCCGTCAAAGTACGGGGCGTTGAGGGGGTCTTGCGCCGACTTTCCCCAGTTCCAGTACGGGAGGTACCCCGGATACCCGCACTCGTTCCGGAGCGCCTCTTCGAAGGACCAGAGGTAGTACCGGTGGAACGTGAAGAACGAACCGGTGGAGTGGCTGTACTTGGTGTAGTTGACGTGCGTCACCACAAAGTCGTCGTACCGGGACTTGGCTCCGGGGGCAAACGAGGCATCGGTCTTGGGAGGCTTCGCCATCAGACACTGGACGGCACTCGTGTAGGCTAGCTTTTCCTCTTTGGATAGAGTCGAACTGATCTCGTCGTCAGCGCCACGAGAAGCCACCGTACCGGTCCAACGTCCCACTCACTACTCCCGCCTGATTCGGACATCACCAGCCAAGATACTGCCAGCACTGCAGTCTTGCGAAACGCCCTTGGTGGCCAGCTTCTTCTTCAAGCTACCGTCGCTCACCGAAACAACGAGATGAAGGAGACTCTGGGCGGCCAAAAGGTCGGTCTTGGCTGTCGATTCCGGAACATACGAGCTGGCGGCGGCAGCCGAGGCCAGCGCGAGAAGCAGGTTGGAGAATAGCATCTTGGAGGACCTTTTCTTCTTTCTATGCATCCAGAGAGCGCAGAGGCAGACGCTGGTGATGATGGATGAGAAGGGACGGCATGGAGCCGGTGATGGGTAGGATATATGACCGAAACAGGCTTCAATCTTTGTGAGAATAGGCAAAATTGATCGACAGCCAACGTCACATCAGGCAAGTGATTCCTTCATCCACTGCATATGCATCTGTATGCTGGACAAATGAGCGTCCGAGTTATCCTTGTCGTTGCTACTGCGGACAAGGAGGCGAATACCACTTTTGTGTGGTCAGATGAGTATGTCCTCCTGTGTAGGAGCGGAGTACCATGAGGTCTTTTCGAAGCATATGGCAATGCGTATGGCAGCGGTAGACTGTGTTGCGATGTAAACGCGGATGAGTGCCGATCCATCCGATGGGATGCTCGCTATCTGGATACTTCCCGTCCTCGAGTCTCCCCTGATGGCACACACTGATAAAACGAGCGCGCGGCCAACATTATACACGGTTATTACCGGTATGCACTCGCTTAGGCTGAATGCGTCCCGGTAGATGTGCCGGAGGTCTTTGCCAAAGAAGATCCAGTTCGGTCTTTGATAGGACCGCCCCCGGACTTGCATACTTGGCACGAGTCAGACTACAACCCTCCTTGCCAATCCAGCATGATCGTCACTGCAACCATGCCATCAAACTCGCCACATTTCGCGTTGCTGTAGCCGAATGTTCAAACACATGTCAGCTTGAACTGCGAACACCTGCTCGAAGGTACTCCTCTTCTGATAGGAATGGTTGTATACAAGCAAGCGTTGATGAAATACGTTTTGCCCACGAGGCTTGAGAAGTTGAGATATAAACTATTAAACATCTCGTTACTCTTCCAAAGGAAAATGTCCATCATACGAGACCCAACCGGTTTGCCGGCCCGTCGAACCCCGAACTCGACGCATTGCTGGGTGATTTTTTATACTACGCCAAAGATTCTCCGTGAAGAATTGGCCTTGAGTTGAACAACGATGAACGTTGCCAGCCGGTTCTTGGGTCATCGTATAATTAGGTCTCCCAAGCAAGTCTTTGACGTGTTGGAACGTTGGCATATTGTGTAGGAGGGGGTTGCTGTAGGGTAGGTTGCTGTAGGGTGGGTATCGGATCCCCTCCAAACGTTGCGACTGGCCACTTGGCGACATGAGACCATGCCGACAGGACCCAGACAGTTGACCTGGCTGTTGGAAAGTAACCGTGGTTCGTAGCTGCGTCGCTTGGCCACGTCTATAGCAGGGGCCGCAGCCAGCACCGTGGCCTATAGACTAGACCAACAACCATAGAGATGGGTGCACGTCCGCCACTTTATGCTGAAGAGTTTCGACATCTTGCTCAAAAGCACAGGGTGCTTAACCTTTTGGAAGACTCGGCACGGCGTCTTGATAGTGGCGGCCGTCAGTCCGACAAAACTTTCCGTGGCTTTCTTTCGGCATCCAGACCTCACTCAAGACGATAGGTAGCGAGGACGGTATCGTAGTTGCTGGAGGTCCCATCAGGCCAAACCCATAAATCACGGCAGTAGATCAACGCTCTCCTAGGACCCTTGGCCGTACATTCCTAGAGCGGAAGAGGGCCATCTTTGGATCAGGTGTAGTACCTGTCGATGCATGGGATCGGGGCACGCGAGTTGGGTCTGTCACGTTGACCCATCTGGTTCATCGAAACCCGTGCACCCAACACGCGTCGGTCCGGCCAGAGTGAGAACTATGGACTTGTGGCCGTTGGGTGTCGATCCGATGGAAGCGGCGGTTGGATCGCAAACGTGCGCATTCCAGATGGAAAATGTTGTTGGCTCCCTTTTGGTCAATCGAATACGTGGCCGAGTATCGACAGCGTCGTACACTGTACAGTAAGAGGTTGCTAACTTGTCTGGCCTCCTCTTTGGGTCAAATCCACCCCTTCCACGCCCTCTCTGTACCAACCAACTAGGACATGTGTTGCCTGGAAAGCGGCCAGTGACCAGTCGGCCTTTATAGAGCTTCGGAGCGCAACCGGGTTCTGGCCACGAGTGAACCGGGTTTTTTTCCCCAATGACCCAACGAAGCTGTCATCACCTGCAGACATGAGATGGAAGCGAGACCTGCGCCTGTCGTCCTAGTGCTTACTCGTCATGCACATGAAGCGAAGGCGACATTGCCAAGCTGGGTAAAGACCAGGGTGGTACGCAGACCACTCCACGGCAAGCAAACTTCAACCATGATCATCTAGTGAACGTGGTGGTCGAGGTTACCAACAGCCCGACTTCATTCCTCTCAAGTCATGTCTCGTCCACTACTGGCGACGACCGGTGTTGTCGTGGATTGGTTCTTGGCCAACTGTGCTGAAGTGATGCATAGCTATGGTAGACGGCTCTGGATTCGTGGACCTAGAAGGGAGCGGCAGAAGGGAGCGGCACCAGGAAAGAGTATATCCATCGAGTCGATTCCCCTTGAACATTGGATCGTGGTACGTGACGAATCCGCATCCCTATTAACTACCTACTGTGTAACAGTTAGCCAGGGCGACGGTCCCCTACCTCCTGTGTAACGTAGGACTAGAACCCGCAACACTACGGAGTAATTAACGTACGCGTGTCCGTAGTAGCATTCCACAGGGCGCACCACTATATATCCCGCGAGTCTCTTTAATCGTACCACTATACTAGGACAGAACGAAGTACTGTCCGGACGTGGCTTGTTGGCTGCATACAAGACTAGTGTCGAACCGGTTTAGTCTTCATTCCATGTAGCCAATACGCAGGGAAGGGCAGCTTGATCAATTTACCTGCCCCCCTGGGCAATGCCGCGCGATACAGCTGTCAGCCTGTCAGGACCCGGTACCCAGGTAGGTACCTCGCCAAAGTACTCACCTGCCCGTGTGGCAGCCACACACCGTACACGCATGCATGGTGAGACGTCGGGCACCGCTGAAGACAGCCATCGCAACGACCTGTCACCTCGGAGCCGACGCAGATTGGTCGTTACATCGCTAGCCCCCTCGGCCTTCAAAGTTCAGGCGTCTATTTAAGAGCAGACACGGCCTGCTGCTGGTTGCCAGCCGAGATGTGTTCTCACTCGGAGAACACCACGTCGAGTCCTGCCCTTCATCACCATCATCATCGTCGTCGTCGTCGTCGTCGTCGTCGTCATGGCGCCCTATGTTCAGGACAGTGCCCAGGATCTCTGCGGATCCTCGAGTGTTGGGGCAGTGCCCCGCGTAAAGACACTCCCAAAGCAACCCCTCCCTCCTCTCGAGTTGGTCGAGAATCTATCCCAGCTCCTCACCAGAGCTGCCAACACCAGCGCAGGCCTCGTCTTCTACTCCGAAGAGAATGGGGAACTCCGGCCGGCCGCCGTCTCCTACCGCGAGCTCCTCGCCGAAGCGAGCGACATGGCCCGCTTGATCAGCCGCCGCGTCGAGCCGCCGTCGCCTGACCGCATCCTGCTGCTGCACTTTGACACCCAGAGAGAAAACATCATGTGGTTCTGGGCCGCCACCATCGCCGGGTACCTGCCGGCGATATCCCTCCCGCTGGCCCACGACACGACGCAGCGCAAGACGCACCTGCTGCACCTGCACGCCCTGCTCAGGGAGCCCGCTATACTCACCACCGAGAGACTTGCGCCCGACTTTCTCGGACTGGAGCAGCTCAAGATTAGCCTCGTCGAGACTCTGCACTCTTCCCGGATCGACGACGTGCCGGTCCTCCACACCGGGCAGCAAAAGGGTCTGGGCGACATGGCCGCACTCATGTTCACGTCGGGGAGCACGGGCAACGTCAAGGCCGTCCCCTTGCGCCACGGTCAGCTCCTCCATGCTGTCCGGGGGAAGAGTGCGCATCATGGGACCACATCCGGCGACGTCTTCCTGAACTGGGTCGGCCTGGATCATGTGGCTAGCTTGACCGAGATTCATCTCCACGCAAGTACGATGAATCCCCCCCCCTTTTATTTTCGTCTTATTTTTCGTGCGATCTGGCGGACGTCCTTTTCACTGACTGGTTCTAGTGAGCATCGGGGCCCATCAAGTCCATGTTCCTGCATCGTCTCTGCTTCGAGATCCCCTCCAATTCGTCCGCCTGGTAGACTCACACAGAATTGCCTACACCTTTGCCCCCAACTTCTTCCTGACCATGGTTCGAGACTCGCTGGTTGCCAGCCCGGGCTTTAGGGCCGACGTCTCGAGCCTCCGAGCCTTGATTTCTGGCGGCGAATCCAACCCGACAGTCACCTGCTCCGAGCTTACGCGGGAGCTTCGTCGTCTGGGCAGCCGAGGCGAGGTGATACGGCCCGGGTTCGGCATGACCGAGACGTGTGCGGGATCCATCTATTCTCTGGCCTGCCCGTCGTCCGATCGGGAACAAGCAGTCGAGTTTGCGAGTCTGGGCTCCTGCATCCCGGGCATGGAGATGCGCGTCTTGAGCGTGGCCGCGCCCGGCCATCGAGCGGCCCCAGGCGAGTCGGGTGAGCTCCAAGTCGCGGGTCCCGTGGTGTTCGACCGGTACTACAACAATGCGAAGGCGACGAGCGAGTCCTTTACCTCGGACGGCTGGTTCCTGACGGGCGACCTGGCCTGGCTCGACGACGCCGGCCATCTGCACCTCGCCGGCCGCACCAAGGACGCCATCATCGTCAACGGCGTCAAGTGGAGCGCGACAGAGCTGGAGCTGGCCATCGAGGAGGAGCGGATCCCCGGTCTCGTGCCGGCGTGCACGGCGGTCTTCCCGACGCGCGCCCCCGGTGCGCCCACCGAGAGCATCGCCGTCGTCTACGCCCCGGCCTTCTCCCCCGAGGACCACCACGTGCGGTCCGAGACGGCCCAGGCCGTGGGCAAGGTCGTCTCGCTGATGACGGGGAGGAAGCCGGCGCGCGTGGTGCCCTTGCCGCCGTCCGCGATGGAAAAGTCGACGCTCGGCAAGATCTCGCGCCTCAAGATGCGCGCTGCGCTCGAGGGGGGCGAGTTCGACTCGTTCGAGCGCGAGGATCAGCGGCTTCTCGAGGAATACAGACTGCGCAGGTGGCGTGGCGCCGAGACCGCGACCGAAAAGACGGTACAGGGCACCTTGGCCGCGCTGCTGAAGATGCCCGTCGGGGAGATTGATGCCGAGGCTTCCATCTTTGACCTCGGCGTCGACTCGTTCAATCTCATACTGCTGAAATCCATGATCCAAAAAGCAACAGGCGCCGAGATGGATATCCCGATGTCGGTCATACTGACAGAGTGAGTAAATCTCCCGTCACACTCACCTTGATTCTGATTGACTGGCTGGACTGACCCTGACCCTTGACAGACCGACCGTGGCCTCGATCGCATCGGGCATAGACAAGCTCCTGTCTCAGCCCCTCGCCGCATACACGCCGATTGTGCCACTGCAGCCGCATGGGTCCGGAACGCCCCTGTTCTGCATCCATCCAGGCAGCGGGGACATCCTCGTCTTCATCGCCCTCGCGGCGCACTGCTCGACCCGGCCAGTGTACGCCCTGCGCTGCCGAGGGTACAATCCCCGCGAGCGCCTCTTCGACTCCATCCGGGAGACCGCAGAGACGTACGCGGCGCACATCCGCCGGGTGCAGCCCGAGGGCCCCTACGCCATCGCCGGCTACTCGCTGGGCTCGATGCTGGCCTTTGAGGTGGGCAAGCTGCTGGAGGCCCAGGGGCAGGACGTCAGCTTCCTGGCCAGCATCGACTACCCGCCGCACGTCGCCCACTACGTCCGCGGCCTGGACTGGCACGACGTGCTGCTCCACATCGCCTTCTCGTACGAGCTCATCGACGAGACGACCATGGTGGACGTGGCCCCTCGCCTTCACGCGCTCGACCGCGACGGGGCCCTGTCTCACATCCTCGAGATCGGCGATGCCGCGCGGGCCAGGGCCCTGGCCATCGACAGGGACCGTCTGGGCCTGATCGCCGACATTGCCGAGAACTTCCGGGTCAAGGTAGAGAGCTACGAGCCCGTTGGCAAGGTTGAGCGTGTGGACGTGTTCGTCGCGGACCCGCCGACCTACGCGGCCCGCGATCGCGAGGACTGGAGGGAAAACAAGCTCGGCCGCTGGGTCGAGTTTGTGCAGACCGCGGTGGCCTTCCACGACTGCCCGGGCGTTCACGCAAAGATGCTCAATAGGGAGCACATGGCTGACTTTGCCAAGATATTCAAGGCGGCCATGAGGCGGAGAGGCCTCTAGAAAAGGGGGGTCATGCTGGACGGGACCGGCGCAGATGGGTTTGCATCGCACAAATATCTGTTCTCGTTCCCGAGCCCAGGTTCTTCTCGCCCCGGGGCAAGAAAGTAAATGACGTATATACATCTCGCTCGTCACGCGTGCCCTCCCTGTACCCTTTTTCGATAACGAAGAATTAAGCTGGGCCTTGATTGTTGCTGCGCTTGTTCTTGTGAGACACATGCCTTTCCTTTTTTCGTATTACACACGCCTTTCCCTTTTTCGTGTTACCCGGGCCATTCCATGCGTAGGGTATAAACAGTAGGAGACCTAGATCAATACACTCGTCATACCCTGTCACTTTTGATGCTGCTGCCAACCGTCACGCTAGGTGACGAGGTCTTCCTCGGCAGGACGAGACCGGCAGCGTCGTCGTCCTCATCGGCTACGCGCACCCATCCGCCATCCTGGTACGTCTGCGTCGTCAGGGTGATATCGTCTGTGATGTTGGTACCTGCTCGTCGGGCCGAGCGTTTCTTGCCGCCCGTGGCGCGAGAGTTGGCCTTACTGCCCAGGTAGTTACTGGTGCTGCGCGGGTTGTCCCGTCCATGTTTGGGCAGGGAATCGTTGGTCGAGCTAGCGATGCCGAGGAACTCGAAAAAGGGCGGTAGGTAGGCAGGGAGGCAGTAAGGAGTGCCACTGCGACCTCGACGACACAGAGAAGTCCTCCTGGTATCATGTCCCCTAATGAAGACGCCCGAGTCAGTACCGGTGCGGGTCGCGAATCTGGTCTGGTCTAGGGCAGACAGGGAGGGAGCGGCCAACTTACAGCTTGGATTGACGGTACCCCCGACCTGCCTAGCATAGGGAATCCGAATAGCAGCAATGATACAAGCACTGCGGTTGTCACCTTAGCATCGGTGCGAAGAATGTGCGTGCGGGTCGGAGAGAACTCACCTTCCACCCAACGCAAAGTTGATGGACAGCAAGACCTTCTTGCGGGTCGACATGTTGAGTTTTGCAACCAGGGGAAGGGGCGAGAGGAGAATCACCATGTCCAGAACGAAGTTGAAACTGCTGTTGAAGACGCTGAAATGACTAAAATTGATGCAGATGCCTGTCACCTGCGAATTCCACAGCGCCTCCAGGGGACGGCACTGGAGACAACTGACGAGGACGATGCCGACCGCGTTGAGCAGGTTGACGGCGGTCACGAAATGAATCCAGTAATGGAACTTCCGTTGGGGGAAGATGGCCAGGTACAAGGCAAGTATACTCCACTTGACGAAGGCCGTGGCCACGCCGTAGAGAATAGGGTTGCAGATGTTGAGCTGCGGCACTGTCAGCATACTGATAGCACACCGACAAAGAAGTCGTGCCTGGCTCGAGAGGGCCGAGGCTTTGCAGATGTTGGACGTACGATGGACAACATGCGTATGACTGCAGGGTCGGTTATCAGAATTACGTGCCGACCAGCACCATACCTCGTGGACAAGCCAAAGACGGTACAGAATGCGATGTAAAACACCTGCCGGCCGTCGTCAGTACACTGAAAGCTGGAGAGAAGAATTGGCCGCCGCCAAAGCGCCTTACCACGGAGCAAACGACCAGCCAGTCACTGAAAATGGGCGCGAGGCCGACCCGGAACCTCGACCAGATGCGCACGGCCAAGACGGCGATCGAGGCAGCACCACAGATAGCGCAGCAGGCGATGATGTTTGGAACAAGCGAGTCGTCGATGTGCGCCTTCATCCACGCAATATCAGCCTCGGTTGGAGGATTCGACATGGTGTACGACTGGTTATGATGTCCTCACACGCTCAATGGTAAAGTCCACTGTCCACACACTGTAACACACAGAGACAGCCCGCTTTTGCTTCACGAAAAGAAGGTCGCGGAGGCAAAACAAGAAAAACCACAGAATCAGATCGTATTGGTTCCATGCCGGGGAACCGGGGGATTTTCATCGCCCGCCCAAGGTAGATAATAGACGCTGAGTCGTCGGCCGAGGATTTCTGGCCCGTACATACTACAGGTCCCAGGATAGGTCTGGCATGGAAATCGGAATCCAGTCCCAGCCAGTCATGCTTTGCGAAACTCGGAAAATCCGCAGCACAATGCAGGGTGCTCTCGAGACTCGGCGGCCTGGGTAAATGAGATGGGATGAGATGGGATGTGATGGGCCGACGAAACGATTTCATGCATAGGCAGAAGAGTGAGCCTTGAGGCAGGTACCATTCGGAGGGACTTACTTGTTGGGTCGATGGACCATTCATTGGCCGCTGCATGCACACTGCGACACAGGGTTACTCTGGGGCCTGGGTTGAATTCGGTTCCGAGTTGCAGTCATCACCGAGGGCCAAGGATGTATTTTTTACGGCAGTACGGAGTACTGTGTATGAAAGTACCCTGAGACAATGCACCCACCACCTCACGGGGGGGTTTGCACTTTTACCGGCAGACCGGTCAAAACTTGGGGTGCCCAAACGAGCCCGTCTCCCGCTTATACAGCAGCAGCCACAGCGGGGGAGGTTGAAAGTACATAGAAAACTAGTAGTTGGCGAATAGCGTGGTGACAGGGTTTGGCAGGGGTTAGGGTATAAGTTACGTAGTACGTAGTAGTTGACTAACTAGTACGTAGGCCGGGGACACGCTACCGCGAACGGCAACAACGGCCCTGTTGTCAAAAACCAGCCTAACCCGAGCTGAGGGTAGTCCCAAGGGTCCTCTCCCGTGTTTCCGTGTTTCCGTGAAATTACTGTGTTCGTAGTAGTTAGTGCACAAAGTTCGCCCACTCCATCGCGGTTCACCCCTCCCTCTCCTTCTCCATTTCCTTCTCCATCTCCCCGCGGGCTGTTGCCTGTACGTACTACGTAGCATCAAGAACCCCATCGGCCCGACACGAGACGAAGACGACCGAATCATTTGATCAAGCGATTTGTTGGGGTGCGTGCCGGGGTGCGCATCATCCTTGCATACGAGTACTCCATACGGGTTGTGGTAATGACACCTGCCAAACCTGGGGAAGTCTGCAGCACTTCTCAAACGCATTCCGTCGTCGTGGCGTTCTACTTCGTACAGGGTAGGTTGGCAAGTTACGTACACAGAACACACATCGAACGACACCCTAACGTACGTGTCTGTGCTGGTAGCTTACCCTGGCCCCGGGGATCCTACTCAAAGAATCCCGTGTTGCACACTGATCCTGGCCTTGCAGCGTGGCCCGTCTCTCTGGCTGGCAAAGACACCGTAACCTACCACCTTGGCTGCAGCATTGTGTCTCGTCCCCTCTCTTTACCTGCAGCGGCTGATCCCACGGCCAATCGTAGACATGAGAACATCGGCGCGCCATACCTTCCTCGGCGGCCCCCGCAGTCACCAAGAGTTACAGTGCAGTGTCAAGGCTCATCTTTTACATCCTTTACATCCTTTACTCCGTCGTCGTGGTTGCATGCTCGTGTTGGGTTCCCCCGGGCCCCCTCTCGATCCGTTTTCACTCGGGAATCAGGATCTGGAAGGCCTTCCGCCCCGTTCTCTCTTCCCTCCAGGATCGGATCCTGGCTCGGATCCTGGCTCAGGGTTCGACTTGCGTGCATCCGGCTGGCAGTCTGGTGTTATCTAGTGCTGACTGCCCCGTAACCGAAGACTGGTTGAATTGTCATCCCAAGTCGCCTCTGTTCCTGCATGTACATCTGTGAACCATCTACTGGATTTGGGTGGGCCTCAGTTGTCAGCTCAGCAGCAGCAGAACTTCTTCCCGTCGGTTCCTTCCGAAAGCCTATGAGAGCGCTGTCGCCAGCCCGCCAGCGCCAGGTCGATTACTGATGACCATGGCCGTTGGATCTTGGCTGCTCTGGGCCGTCGTCGCTCTGCTGGGCTACGTGGTGTACTGGCAATCGAGCAAAACGGGCCAGCGCAAACTGCCCCCGGGCCCGAAACCACTCCCTCTGTTGGGAAACATCAAAGACTTTCCTCCTGCTGGCACTCCTGAGCACCTACACTGGCTCAAGCACAAGGACCTGTATGGTGGGATCAGCTCTGTGACGGTCATGGGCATGACGCTTGTGATCGTCCATGACAAGAAGATGGCCCATGATCTGCTTGACCAGAGCGCGAGCAAGACCTCTGGACGCCCCACGATGGTCATGGCCAACAAGCTGTGTGGTTACGAGTCCATCGTCGTTTGCCAGGCCTACAGTCCCATGTTTCGCCGCTATCGCAAGTTCCTCCATCATGAATTAGGCACCATGGTGTCGGCAGCGCAATTCCGCGACGCCCACGAGAGCGAAGTGAGCCGGCAGCTTGTGCGGTCGCTGCAGCAGCCTGGGAGATGGCTCGACCACTACAAGACGTGAGTCTGAACAGCTGTTTGATCCCATCATCGTTGGTAGCTGACTGATGGCAATTTAGCACCACGGCCGCAACCGTACTGCAAATGGCGTATGGCTATACCATCGAGCCCCATGAGCCCGATGCCTTGGTAGATGTGATCGAGAAGATGATGACCGAGTTCTCGCTTGCTGCCAGTCCGTTGGCCTGGGCTGTTGACATCATTCCCGTCCTCCAATATCTTCCCGAGAACTTCCCGGGTGCCTCCTTCCAGAAGACTGCCCGCAAGTGGCGCAAATCGATCCAGGCATCAGCCTACATCCCCTATGAATTTGTGCAGCGTCAGATGGCCACCTTCACGCATCGGCCCTCGTACGTTTCCAAACTTGTCCAGCAGCTAGGAGAGGGCGAGAACGAAAAGCTGAGCAGCGAGGACGAGGAAGCTGTCATCTGGACCGCCGCAAGTCTATACGGTGCCGCCGCGGATACATCGGTGATTACCCTGACTGCTTTTGCGTTGGCTATGCTCAAGTTCCCCAACGTCCAGCGCAAAGCCCAAGAGGAGATTGATCGGGTGGTTGGCACTAGCCGCCTGCCGACGTTCGAGGACCGCGAGAAGCTGCCGTACATGAACGCCTTACTCAAAGAGTCCTTGAGGTGGTGGCCGATTGCGCCCATGAGCTTCCCTCACACTGCTACGGAGGGGTTTGAGTACAATGGCTATCACATCCCGAAGGATGCCTTTGTCCTACCCTCGGTCTGGTGGTTCCTGCATGACCCCGAGGTTTATGCCGATCCTGAATCATTCGACCCTGACCGCTTTCTCCCGCCACGCAACGAGCCCGATCCCGCTACCGAGGCCTTTGGCTATGGCCGTAGGATATGCCCGGGCCGATTCTTTGCGGACGACAGCCTCTACCTCAACATGGTACAAACGCTAGCCACATTCAACCTCAGCAAGGCCGTGGGCGAGGACGGCCAGGGAGATTGCGCTGGACGTCAAGCCAAAACCGGGCGTCTTGACGTACCCGTCAGATTTCCAGTTGACTGCTACGCCGCGGAGTGAGGAACACGTCCAGCTTATCCAGCAGCTTGAGAGGAAACACTCGTTTGAGCCAAGCGATGCTGCGCTTCTTCAGAGTCCAGATGAGTTCAAGGTAAGGTACTAGTGAGCGTTTGCAAAACTGCACAGTATACTAGGGAAAGATTACAAAACTATACAACAAACAAATAGATGAGCATGAATCATGAATATGTCTTAACTACATCAAACCGAGACTCCCGCTACATACACGAAGTTTTTGTTGTAATCGGCGGCTCCATTTCTCCACGCATAGCCTGCTTCCGACTTTCTATGCTAGCCTATTTCTTCGTCTTGCTATGTCCTTTGCCGGAGTGCTGTGCGTCCTGTTGATATTGAGATGTTCCTTTTGCCAATAAGGTTTCCTTCCCAGTGACTATATACTGACTCGGACCTCGTTGCGAATTGGTGTGCTGCTTCTTGGTCGCGCGGGAGTAAATAGATGTTCTCTTGGTTAGTATAATGTTCGTCTTTCCCGTTGATACTAATCTATATTTAGTTGGTATGTTGGTTTTATCTTCACCCTCTCCAAAGTATCTATCTAAAGCTAGAGGGGGCGGCTTCAGTCCCACAAGTCTGCTAGGGAGTTGGACGCTCTTCAGGATCCTTCTTCGCTCTTCCTTACTATACTCGTTTATATCCTTCAAGTCCCGAGGTATGCCTGCGCTTGCTTTTGTTGCCTTATTCTATATTCCAAAGATAACGAGTATATCAGCGGGGGCGTTATAGTAATATATGATCAGTTTGTTAATAAGGTTATCCATCTATTCCGATAAGAGTATCCCGTATTGCTTCGCATCGTTATATATGTTAGCTAGACTAGTAATAATTCCCTCTTAACCTCTAACTTATAGTGCTTATCGGATATCCTCCGGGATACCTTAATAATAATTAATAGAGGATAGAGGATAGAGGATAGAAGAAAGAAGAAAGAAGAAAGAAGAAAGAAGAAAGAAGAAAGAAGAAAGAAGAAAGAAGAAAGAAGAAAGAAGAAAGAAGAAAGAAGAAAGAAGAAAGAAGAAAGAAGAAAGAAGAAAGATATTAGTTACGTATACCTAATCTTTTTGTTTCTTTCTACGGTACCTTCTAAGTATAACGTTCTAGTAAATAATATTCCCCTCTTAATCTTCTTAAAATGTCAGGCCTGCTAGCCCTTTATAGTTTGGATAACCTAATAGTCTGCCTGAATAGGAAGCTGAGGTCCTCTGGTTATCGGATCCCTTTATTTCGCGGCACGAACTTCTTAAGAGCATCCTCATTATATGTTATCTAATTTAATATTACGTCTAAATTAGTAAGCTTAGACTAAAAAACCCTCCTAGCCTAACTCTGTATAATAAATAGTCCCCTTTACTTAGGTCCTAGCTTCTTCCTCTTTCCTTCTTATACTTATGTTACCTAGTCTCCGACTTAGAGTAATACTTATCTGGTTTGATACTGGTTTATCCTCTTTGCGTATTTGATCTCTGATTCCTGCCGAAAACACATCGCTCTCACGGATTTTCCCTTAATACCTCGCTGCTATAGGTAGACAAGTGTTAAAATAGTAGACTTGATAAGGCTCTACATTTCTCTATCCGAAAAGACCGATCCCATAGACTTTTATTATAAATGGGGATCATACTTGACGTAATTATAGGGTCCCCTGCTATTTTGTGTCTCGTGTGATGCAGCCGATGCGACTCGGCGAGCTCGGCGAGATCCCTAGAATCTGGGGTTATCCGATCGCCGATCGGCTGTGCCTCGGAAGTCGGCATATCGTAACAACATGGGGTTTCAAAAGGCAAAGCAGGGCGGGTGGGCACTGGGCGCGGGTGCTGCAAATCGAGACATGGGTTTCTATAGGCCGGTAAGTTGGGTGGCACCAAGTCCTGAAGTCGTTGCTCATGATGTATACATTGTAATCCTCGTCGGGAATGTAGTTGTTATGCCCAAAGTAAACACATACCTGGGCACCTGGGCACCTGGCAGCACGATTGGTCAGTCAAGATTCGGGTAAGCGAGCAGCCTGCCCCGAGATCAATAGTCTAGCCGCTCCCGACCACTTACAGGCTACAGCAGTTTATTCGGAAATCGTCAAACCCACTTCCACCATTACTTGCCCCTTTTCGAGCTTTCCATATTCCCACCTTGACTCATGTTCGGATGGACAATTCCAGCCGCGAGGGAGGGTATGATCCCGAGTCAGAGGCTAGTTATCTACGCTTATCTATCTGTCCCATGCGTGGGTCGTGACGACCCTTGGCGCGCTGTGTGTCATCAAGAGGTTGCCAAGGGCTTGCAGGGCGGTAGATCTTGCCGTGATACTAAACTGTAGTTATTTCACCTATATATCATCATCCTTACATCGTGGGTAGTAAATTTTATATAATGATATAATGATATAATGCTTATAATTTTAGATATACACGCAGTCCTATATGTAAGGATTCTGTAGTGGTTCAACGTTACTATAGTAACCAAATTGTTTACCTCATATCCGTATAACGAAGCTTATTTATGAAGTTTCATAAATCTGTTTTAGTTAATACACAAAATACTAGTTACTTTGCTTTTATATCCGTAAATAGTAAACCCCATATAGAGATAATAAGTTTGCCTATTTAAATATATCCATGTAGCCAGTTGAACCTACTCAGTTTAGTGAATAATCTATCAACCTTGGTCCGTACAGCGGCAACTACTCGTCTTGTTCCCTCGGATACTCTCGAGTCCCAATCCCTTGTCGCATTGAACACTGACGAGATGGTTTCGCGCTCGATAGCACCCGAGTCCCGACGTCTTATGCATCATGAATACGCGTCGGTTCCACGATATCATCTCATGACTCTGCGACTGTCCTATCGGGACCTCGTTTAAAAAACATCGTTGCATCGCCAAGATCGCCTACGACAAAAATGCCATGGGCACGAACCTTGGCGCATGCAGGCCGTTCCTCCATCGGGCAGGTCGCGTCGCCACGGACGAGAGGCAATCAGGGCTGTTTTCCTTGGCTCCTCCATTGAGTCTCTTGCCCCGGGGTTAACGAGGCGCCAAGTGCTTCCAGAAATGAATGAACAATGCTCGGGCCGGGTGCCTAGCAAGAACCTCCTCAGCGTCCTTATCTATGCCCTGGGCGATGCGTTGCACGGTGCCGCGGGCTGGACAGCTGGTTCGTATTTAACCCGAGTCGCGAGCCGCTCTGATCTCGTCACTGCTTTGGGGAGGTCACGCCGTCTCGTCGCTCGCTCGCTCTTCGACTCTCGTTCTTGTCAATTGACCGGCAGGCTTCTTGTAATCCGTCAGTTCGACTCTCGAGACTCTCAGTCTCCCACATTGGTCAAGATGAGGACCGCCGCCCTCGCTCTTGTTCTGCCGGCGCTGGCCAGCGCGACCAAGTGCAAGCCGTACGTCGACTCGGAGACGCTGCAGGGTCTCATCACCATCGACGACCTCCTCGCGGGCTCTCAGAAGCTGCAGGACATCGCCGATGCCCACGAGGGCAACCGCGCGTTCGGCGGTGGTGGCCACAACGCCACGGTGGACTGGCTGGTCGAGGAGCTGGAGAAGCTCGACTACTTTGACGTGTACAAGCAGCCCTTCACCGAGAGCTTTGCCGGTGCCAAGGCGACGCTCTCCGTGGACGGCGCTGCCGTCGATGCCCGCCCCATGACCTACACTCCTGCCGGTACCGTCAGCGGTATTCCCCTCGTCAGCGTGGCCAACTTTGGCTGCGACGCGGCGGACTACCCTGCCGAGCTCGCGGGCAACGTTGCGCTCGTGGCAAGAGGCAGTTGCGATTTTGCGCTGAAGACCACACTGGCCAAGTCTGCCGGCGCGCTCGCCACCATCGTCTACAACAATGTCGTGGGCCCGCTCATGGGCACCCTTGCCGCCGTCTCAGAAGGGCATGCGCCGGCTGTCGGTATCACGCAGGAAGAGGGTCTGGCTTTTGTTGACGCCTTGGCGGCCGGCGAGGAGGTCACCGTCGACCTGAATGTCATCTCCATCATCGAGGACCGTGTCAACTACAATGTCATTGCCGAGTCCAAGGGCGGAGACCACGACAATGTTCTCATGATTGGCGGACACTCCGACTCGGTGTTCGCCGGCCCTGGTATCAAGTAAGTTTCCTCCTTGTCGGTTGTGATTACGGATAAAATCTAACATGGATTCCCCCTTCTTAGCGACGATGGTTCTGGCACGATCGGTGTTCTCACTGTCGCCAAGGCCCTCTCCAAGTTCACCACCAAGAACGCTGTTCGTCTCGGGTTCTGGGGCGCCGAGGAGTACGGCAAGCTGGGATCGTACTTCTACGTCAAGTCGATCAACAGCTCCGACGCCGAGGTCTCCAAGATCCGCGCCTACCTCAACTTCGACATGATTGCCAGCCCCAACCCCAAGCTTGCCATCTACGACGGAGACGGCAGCGCCTTCAACTTCAGCGGCCCCGCCGGTTCCGACGTGATCGAGAAGGACTTTGAGGAGTTCTTCGACTCCAAAGGTCTCGGCCACGTCCCCACCGAGTTCAACGGCCGCTCCGACTACGCCGGCTTCATCGAGAACGGCATCCCGTCCGGCGGCCTGTTCACCGGCGCCGAGGGCCTCAAGACCGAGGCCGAGGCTGCCCTGTTCGGTGGCGAGGTGGGCGTCGCCTACGACGTCAACTACCACCTCGTCGGCGACGATATGACCAACCTCGACAACGACGCCTACCTCGTCAACGCCAAGGCCATTGCCCACAGCGTCGCAAAGTACTCGATGAGCTGGGAGACCATCCCCGCCGTCGAGCTCAAGAAGCGCCGCTGGGCCGCCGACACGGCCCAGCACTTCAAGCGCGAGGCCGAGCACAGCGGCCACTCCCATGACGGACCCTGCGGTGGTGGCTCGGCCTTTTAGAGTACAGTACAGTACAATACAGTACATATATATGCACGGGCGACATGCCCTCGCGAGAGAGGCCGCCCCGTGTTCTGGGTTATTATACCCCGACATAGTGTCTAAAACTTAATCACCAAATGAGAAACGAATACATGAGAACTGATTAATCATTAATGCACCGCCCTCGGGAAAATAGATGAACCACTTTCGTCGTGATAATCTGTCGTATTCTCACTCTGTTATACTTGCAAGGGACTGGACGGCGCAAACTTCTTAACAATAGACTGTTCTGCTCCATGCTCGACAGGCACTGTCAAGTTCGGCCATCTGCAGGTTTTATACCCGTGACATGAGTTTGAAACAGGCAAGGTTGGCATTTAGTTACTAAACTGTAGCTACTATTATAACTTAACTCGGTATGTTCAACTTAGTAAGAATAATATTCATCAATAAAAGAGTTTTAAATAACAAAAGTTCGTAATACTAGATATAGAAATCGGCATTTTTCTAGTAGATAAATTTATTATACTGTAGCCAGTAAACTAGTCATATGAATTTTGTGCTTAAAGCTATGCATATCAAAATATAATCATTATAGCGGTTGTAATAGTCTATGGCCTTGGTGTTTCCAAGGCCCTAAAGAGACCGTAACGATGTGCTTGCTGCATTGCAAACGTCCAACTACCACCCAGTGCATAACTATAGCCAACGGCAATATCCACGCTCGCATCTACACTCGAATGACCCACTCCCGATTGGTCTTTCGCTCCGCGTTGGAGACGGTACATGTAATGCAGCATCATGGCTCGCTCCGTCCTGCACCGGATAAAGTGACGAATAGGGTAGGTGGGCACCCAAGCGAGCACGTTGCATCCGATGCACAATACGTGTGCCCGTGAGCGCTTTGGAAGGAAAAGCCACGCGGAATGTTGTTCATTTTATATTAGCCATCTAAAGGACAACCGGCGGGGTAAAGAAGGCGTTTGTCACAGGCGTTTGTCGCATGCATAAGAGGCGACATCGCCCATTCCTCCCAACACCACCGTTCCTTTGTTTGTCCATCACAGGGCACCACCAACAGCAGCAGCAACAGGTATCGACCAAATGATTGGAATGCTCATCGCCACCATGATCCTCTCGATCAGAGCCCCGGCCGCCTTGCTCCTCCTCGCCGGCGCGCCTGCTATGACGGCCGTAACTCCCGACGGCTCCTGCGGTAACCTCAGGGCCGGCGCCAACATGGGCTACACGTGCGGCACGGAGCAGCCGTGTTGCTCCAGCAGCGGATGGTGCGGGTCCGCCGACACGCACTGCCTGACCGTGGTCCCGGCCGGGTGCCAGAGCGCCTTCTCGTTCGCGCCAACCGCGTGCCACACACCCATCAACGGGACGAGCCTCTCCATCGACAGCACGTGCGGCAACACCGGAGTGGGCACGTACGGGTACAAGTGTTCGGGGAGTCGCTGCTGTTCTGTAGGGTGAGTTATTCTCGCGGCGCGAGGCAAGACGACAGTGTGCTGACAGCAGAGTAGCGGCTGGTGTGGGAATACGACTGCGTACTGTGCTGCTGCCAATGGGTGTCAGCCTGGATATGGGAGGTGCGCTTGACAGGGTAAAAGTGCCGGCATAGTCTATCACAAGGGTGTGATCGGCATTGGTCTTGCGCCTTGGACGTGTTCAGAATAGGGGCTTCGATCTGGTGAATCCTATCAGTATGCTATAGGCATGGCACATGCCGCATACCACAAGAAATTGAGTCGCATAACTTGAGCTGTAACAAAGTCGATGCATCCATCTACGAGAAAGACCTACGAGATTTTGAAGATCCAACGCGAATAGTAAAGGTCATGTTTCCAAACTCTCAACCCCCTATCTTGAGACTTGAGATATCGAGAGTCGAGATAGTGCCATGCCGCTCGTTGGCCAGAAGAGGTGAAAAGGTGGGACAAATCTAGTCTGATCGTCCGCAATCGGACCTTGAAAGAGGGAGTCAACCCCAAATTCAAACTCGGCACGGCCTGCTACTCATGACTCAACCTGGCTCCTCTTGCCAACCTCTTCAGGCTGGCACAGTTGCAAGCGATGGCACCATCCGTATTCTTCCACGGGCGTTTCTTCCAGAGCACCGGCACAGATGGCCGAGACCACTCCTTCGCCGACTGCATCGTGGCCGACGACGTCGGCACCATCACGTACGTCGGACCTGAGAGCGGGCCGCAAGTCGCATCAGCCAAAGAGGCCGGCGCGGCGCTGTGTGACATGGGGGGCGTGTCGTGCTGCCAGGTTTCATCGACGGGCACATGCACCTCCTGCGCCTGGGGCAGTCTCTCCAGAGCGTCGCTCTCGACGGGAGCAAGAACCTGGAGGACATCCGCAAGAGAATCAAAGAGCACGCTACGACATATCCGGACGTGCCTAGGATATGCTGCAAGGGCTGGATGTACTCCATGACGGGTGGCAAAGGACTAGCGAGCATGATTGACGACCTGGACCCCAGGCCCATCTTTATCGACGAGAAGAGCCTGCACGCGACGTGGTGCAACACGGCCGCCCTCGAGGAGATGGAAGTGCGGGGTATGGAGGATCCGGATGGAGGCAAGATCTATCGGGACGAGAGAGGAGAGCCGTCGGGCGTGCTTGACGAATCCGCCGTCATGCTCATCGTGTGGCCTCACCTCGCCAGAGTCGCGTCGATGGAGGAGAAGCTGTCGGCGTTGGAAGATGCCATCAGAGCGTACAGTGCCGTGGGCTACACCGGGGCTGTCGAGATGGCCTTTGACGAGAACGCATTGGAGGCTTGGAGGGTACTACGCAAGAGGAAGAGCCTGCCCATTCGATTGGCCGCGCACTGGCTGATCACACCACGAAAGACGGAGGCGGAGAACTTGGCGCAGGTTGATCGCGCCATTGAACTGTGGAAGGAGTTCTACGTAGGAGACACAGATGCAGACTTTAGGATAGCAGGCATCAAGATCGTATGCGACGGCGTCATCGACGGCTGCACGGCCGCCTTGACGGAGCCGTACACATCCAACGGCGTGGACTGCGGCCCGATCTGGTCGCTCGAGGAGCTGCTACCGGTGATCAGAAAGGCCGACGCGGCCGGCTTGCAATGTGCTCTGCACGCCATCGGGGACCTCGCGATCCGGACCGCCATCGACGCCCTTGAGCAGGCTGCTACACCAGGTCGCCGACACAGGATCGAGCACTTGGAGCTGGCCATGCCCGAGGATGCAGCGCGTCTCGGCAGGCTGGGCATCACGGCCTCCATCCAACCCGTACACTCTGACCCGGCCATCCTGAAGGCATGGCCATCATTGCTAGGGCATGCGCGATGCGAACGCGCTTTCGCGTACAAGGACTTTGCGGATGGTGGCGCCGTCCTCGCACTCGGATCCGATGCGCCCACTGCACCTCATGCGCCGCTCAGGAACATCTACACAGCGACGACGCGTCGCTCGGCAGTCGACCCTGCGATGAAGGACACGGTCAATCCCCACTTCGCCCTCGAGCTCGCAGCAGGTATCGCGGCGGCCACTGCAGGCGCGGCCTACAGCTGTTTTGCCGACCACTTGGCTGGCAAGCTGGACGTTGACTTTTCGGCCGATCTCGCCGTGGTTGAGATGGAGTGGAACGCCGACAAGTTGTTGGAGGCGAAGGTTGCGCAGACTTGGTTCAGGGGTGAGAAGGTCTTTGACTCAACATGCTGCTAGTTGTGGACATTGCCAATTCGCACCTGTCACGTCCGCGGGCAGCTACTGTGTCATAGTTACTGCATAACTAGTAAGTTTGCTTCACTCCGCATCCCACACACAAAACATGGACGCGGCAATTGGCGCCAATGTACGGCGAGCACTCTCGGCCTTTGAAGTTTGACCGACCATGGCATCCGGTGCCAAAGCCAAGCCGTGACCAAGCCGGCCAAGTCCACTTCCCCTCAGATGGACCGGTGGCATCGTCTCCAGAGCGCCTCGTAGTCAAGCCGTGGGTTCGCGGGGAAGCGCGGAGAGAGTGGAGGATCTGGGATCTGGAGAAGGCATCTGACACTTCCATGCGGGGGCCATCCTTGGGAGGGTCTTGGGAGGGTCTTGGGAAGGTCTTGGGAAGGTCTTGGGATGGGCTCACGTTCGATACGTTACTCTTCTGTCTCGTTCTCAGTGGCCATCGCTCGCCTGGCACTGCTGGCGGCATCCACTGGTCTGCATACTGTCGCGGTCTCGTCTGGTTCTCGGCGCTCGCAGGAGGCAAGACGCACAACGAACCAACCCGCGTGATAGACTGTCAGAATGCCATGCCGTGCCAATTGTCACAGTAGCACGATGATCGATCCACTCTCGGGTATCTTCGTCCATCGTCGGGAGTTGGTGACGGGTGCTGTCGTAGATCCCCGGACGGGCTGTTTGACTTTGATCACCAACTGGTCACGGCGCACGGCATGGAGGAGGCCCGCCTCAGCCCATCAATCGGGTCCCACTGTGCTGTAACCTGTCCGTCGAGAGACGGTAACTCGAGTCTAGACCTAGACTCCAGTCATCCATAGCTTCCGTGCGACAACAACCAACGTGTTGTTGTACTCTCCATGATCCATCCCCGCTCTATGCCTCGACGTCGAATTCGAAATGCATTCGCGATAACTACACCCTCCACAACCCGACTGCAGCACAACCACGTCCAATTTCCTCCATCGGGCTCAGAGATAAGAACAGCAAAGAACACGTCGGACAGACGCCGAAGAGGGATTGCCAAGCGGCGCCGCGGTGGATCCAAGCTACGGCCAAGCACGTTGCGGGGAAGAGCCGGAGCGAAGTTGTTAACTAGCAACTGCGGCCTGCCAACAGCAAGCAGCTAACGTTGCGGAGTACTTTGTAACAGTACACAGTAAGAAGCAACGAAACTAACTGCCAACACAAACACAGCCACGCACGCATGGCACTAGCAGTACTCTGTACGAAGTAGCCGGTTATCCGTCGCTGCTGCCTCTGTCGGTCATACACTGCTCCGTAGGGTAGCTGCAAGTAAGCTGTACTGTGTAGAGTCATACCTCCCTCCGTAGGTGGCTTGCGTCTGTGTCTATCCGTCGTCCAGTCATGCCAGTCTTTGACTTTGACTTTCCCAGCCACACGAGCAAAGACGACTCAACATATTCCACCACATCCCATCCCATCCATCCCCTTGTACATCCTTGACCAACCCTGTTTGCCCAGCGCAATCCGGCATCTACTAGTGCCGCTTGGCATGATGAGAATATCCCACACGGCCTTCCCTGTTTGACGCATCGCACAATCGTTATGACGGCGCCGAGAACCCAATGAGCGGCCTTCGAACCGGCACGCCAAGCCACCGTTCACATTGGCGACTTGGCCACATGATGGTGGGTAGAAACGGCGGGGTTGACGGTTCCGGTTCCAGCACTATATGTAAGCGGCCCCCGACGCCGTTCCTTCGCACTTCTAATTCCGTTCCGATCCATCGCTCAATTCCTCCACTTGCCTGGATACCCGCCACCGACCCTCCCGATACCAACGCATACGTGAATGGGTGTAGAAGATCAATCTCTTGTCGAGGAGTCGACAGAACCTCCTATATGTGGTTACTCCCCCAATGCCACATCTCATCATCCCTCTGGAAATGGTCCCCAGCGCCACCCTCCAGATCTAACCAGCTCGAACCCGGCCGCCACCGAGAAGCCCTCCGCCTCCGGCCCCTCCCCTAGTAAACACCCCGAACCTCACACCGTTGAGCTCGAGCAGCTGGCCCACGTCTTCCAGACCAACCTCAGCTATGGACTCAGCAACGCCGAAGCCGCCCAGCGCCTCGCGCAGGATGGTCCTAACAAGGTTGAAGGAGCCAAAGGGCTTTCCCTGTGGAAGATTCTCATGAGGCAGGTGTCCAACAGCTTGACCCTCGTACTCTTCATCGTGATGGCCCTATCCTTCATCATCAACGACTACATCGAAGGCGGTGTCATCGCCGCCGTCATCCTGCTGAACATTGTTGTCGGGTAGGTCGATTTCTTCTACCCATCTCTGCCGCCGACGGTGCGTGTGCTAACGAATGCCAGACTTGTGCAAGACTACCGCGCCGAGCAGACGATTCAGTCTCTCTACGCGCTGTCCGCCCCCACGTGCAAGGTAATTCGGCAGGAGCTCATTGAGACCATCAAGGCCGAGTCACTCGTCAAGGGTGATCTCGTCATGCTCAATGTCGGCGACATAGTTCCAGCTGATATTCGCCTCGTCAATGGTCTCAACATGTCCACTGACGAGGCGTTACTGACTGGCGAGTCCCTACCCATCAGCAAACACCATGATGTTGTCCTCGGCGATCCCACCATCCCTGTGGGCGATCGCATCAACATGCTCTATTCCGCCAGTACCATCACCCGCGGCCGGGGAACCGGTATCGTGGTGGCTACTGGCATGGCTACCGAGGTCGGCAAGATTGCCGAAATGCTCAGGGCCAACCCATCTAGCGGGACAGAAATGTCCCGCACCGCACTCTACCTGCAACGTGTCAAGCTCGGGTTCAAGAACATCCTTGGACTTATAGGCACGCCGCTGCAGGTGAAGTTAAGCAAGTTCGCGCTTATGCTCTTTGGCCTCGCCATCCTCTTGGCCATCATTGTCTTCTCGGCGAGCAAGTGGAAGATCGGCGAAGAGGTCCTCATCTACGGTATCTGCGTCGGTGTCGCCGTCATTCCCGAGTCTCTCATTGCCGTCCTCACCATCAGCATGGCTGTCGGCACAAAGGCCATGGCCAAGGGCAATGTTATCGTCCGCAAGCTTTCGGCCCTCGAAGCCGTCGGAGGCGTCACCAATATATGCTCTGACAAGACCGGCACCCTCACCCAAGGCAAGATGATTACCAGGAAGATATGGCTTCGTAATGGCTCCGCGGCAAGCGTCGAAGAGTGCACCCACGCAATCGACCCCTCCAGCGGCACTGTCACCTGGGGTTCTGCCAAGTCCGAGGCGACAAAGTCCATGTTGGTCATCTCGAACCTTCCCGATGATGCAAAGTCGTTCGTCGAGTGCATCGCCCTTTGCAACAACTCTGTCGTCACCGACGCAAAGGCTGCTGGAGGCGATGAGACGGCCGACACTTCCACCATCTCCACAACGGCTGCGGGTGATTGGACCGCCGTCGGGGAGCCGACCGAGATTGCTCTGAACGTCTTTGCCATGCGCTTTGGTTTGAACAAAGCTACGCTGGCGCAAGCCAGCGGTGCGAAGCTTCTCGCCGAGTACCCATTCGATTCGTCGTGCAAGCGTATGTCGGTCGTCTATCATCGCCGCGACGCCGCTTATGTTGACGTCTACACCAAGGGTGCCCTGGAAGCCATTCTCCCTCTGCTCAACGCCTCGGAAACTGTCAAGGCTGAGTTTACCGCCAAAGCAGAGTCCTTGGCCGCCGAGGGTCTGCGAGTTCTCTGCATTGCCCACAAGACTGTCAGCATCAACGATGCCAGCGTCAGGGAGCGAGATGTGGCCGAGTCAAAGTTGAGCCCTCTGGGTTTGGCTGGACTATACGATCCTCCTCGCCTCGAGACCGCTGATGCCATCGTCAGGTGCAGGCAGGCCGGCATCTCTGTCCACATGCTCACGGGTGATCACATCAAGACGGCCACTGCCATCGCACATGAAGTCGGCATCCTCGGAAAGAATGTTACCGCTGCCGAAGCTGCGACGGCCATTATGGCCGCCAGCACGTTTGACGCCCTCACCGACGAGCAAGTTGACAAACTGGACAAGTTGCCTCTTGTCCTCGCTCGCTGTAGTCCTGGCACCAAAGTCCGCATGGTCGAGGCACTGCATCGCCGGAAAGCGTTCTGTGTCATGACTGGTGACGGTGTCAATGACTCTCCCGCCTTGAAGAAATCCGATGTCGGCATCGCCATGGGTCTGAACGGCAGTGACGTGGCTAAGGAGGCCGCGGACATGGTTCTGACAGACGACAACTTCTCCTCGATTGTTACGGCTGTCGAGGAAGGACGGCGCCTATTTGACAATATCCAGAAGTTCTTGCTCCATCTTCTGGTCTCGAACATTGCTCAGGTCATCCTCCTCCTCGTCGGCCTGTCTTTCAAAGACGCTCACGGAAGTTCCATCTTTCCACTTTCGCCCATCGAAATTCTTTGGGCTAATCTCATTACCTCGTCGTTCCTGGCCCTCGGCCTGGGTCTCGAAGAGGCCCAACCCGACATCATGATTCGGCCTCCCCACGACCTTCGCGTTGGTGTCTTCACCTGGGAGATCATCGCGGACAAGATGGCCTACGGTTTCTTCATGGGTTCGCTGTGCTTGGCTGCCTTTAGCTCCGTGGTATACGGCCTCAATCCCTCCAGCCCCGCGTCCCTCGGCCAAGACTGCAATGCCGAATACAACGACAGCTGCGCCATCGTCTTCCGCGCCCGCGCCACTACATTTGCCACTCTCAGTTTCCTGCTGCTAGTCACGGCCTGGGAGGTAAAGCACTTTACGCGCTCGCTGTTCAATATGAACCCCGAGATCTACCAGGGCCCGTTCGCCGTATTCAGAACCGTCTACCGCAACAGGTTCCTCTTCGGGGCTGTGGTGGCCGGGTTCGCCATCACCTTTCCCGTAATATACATCCCTGTTATCAACCGAGCCGTCTTCAAGCACGAGGCGATTGGCTTGGAGTGGGCGATTGTTGTCGCGTGCGTCTTTGTCTACCTGGCGCTCGTGGAGACGTGGAAGGCGGGGAAGAGAAGATTTGGCGTTGGCGTTGTTGTTTATAGACGCGCTGTGGAGGATGTTTAGATCATCAAGTGGGTGGTAAGGTGTTGGTGAGCATTGCTCTGTCCGCTCATTTTGTGCCCTGGTGCACTACTGGAAAGTTTTATGCGGATGCGTCAATCATGGATGGTGTGGATGAGATCCGGAAATACGTGCTTTAATGCACTCGTTTCTCAAGCCAGAGTAACCGGATGGCTACTATTCACTTCTATTGGGGTACGACTGAACATTTTGTTCGGATGGCTTTCAAGGTCACAAGCTTGGGGTTTCTGTCTGCGTTCCACATCGAGACTTGGTCTTCGTCTGGGTAACAGATATATGCGGTATCGATAGGAGATATTTTATGCCAACTATTGTCGCTCTTTTAACACATGAGGTTTAATGCGAGATCAAGTAGTTCGTGATTAAAGTGTGGTATGGCTATGATGTGTAACGTTATGCCAGGTGCCATTTGCTGTAACCCCAATATCATACACATAACCATAGTTACATAGTTAATAAGCAGCCTGAGAAACCACAACACAACAGTGTCGATGACTCTCGTTACCATGCACCAAAGGTCCCGCCGAAATGCGGGGGGGACGGGATACGCACGTGGAACTTGGAAGGCATTTTCGGATGTAAAGTCCGGGATTACGCAGCAACTCGTGAGTGGCCCGCCCTCCCGGTGAGTTACTTCGTAGCAATTGCACAGACGGCGAAAACCGTATTCGGTACGATTACTCCAACGATGTCCGGCGAGAAACTCGATCTGTAGTTGAATGTGGAGTTTTAGGCCCGTGAGATGCAGATCGCATGTTTGATTGTTGAATGGATGTGGAGAAAAGGAACGATGGGGAGAGGTGAGAGGTATGTATCCGTACATGTACATCACTCGGATGGATGGAAGGTAGGAATGCTGACGGAAAACGACGCTCTACAGACCTTTCCAGTAACTTTATGGAACCGACGAATGAAGACATCCAGGCTGGTGTTTGACAAGGTGTGTTGTTTCTTCCATGTTTGAAGGACTGTCGCGTGTGCACGTACGCACAGGAGGGGCCCTGTTAGCGCTGAAGATGGGGTAAGCCGGTACGGATATTAGTGATACTAGCGACCTCGGGAGCGAAATTGCAACATCGGCGCTACGACGGTGGACAGTGTTCAGTGGATAGAAGTGAGGGAACATCTCCACCACCGCACACACGTGAAATGTTGCAATACTATAGCAAAGGTATTAGGATGAGTCCGAGTCATGCGAGTCTCTCGAGCGTGGACTATAGATTAACAGTGACAGTGACGGGAGCGAGATTGAACCAACTAGACCCAAGACCTACAGGTCGAACCGCGCCAAAACATTGCGTCCAACGGGATTATGCATGCAGCCGGAAATCATGGGTCGTCGCGGTTATTCAATTATCAAACGGCTTTGAGCCATGCGCGATGCCGCTAATCGTCCGCTAGAGCTAGGGGGGGGCTCTTACCTACGGAGTACACAGCACGTCTCTTGGTTTGCAGCATGGGGCAAGCAAGTTCCAGACCGCTCGGCAGCCATTTCCCCTGCGAAGTCGGTGCGGAAACAAGTTGCTCCTCAGCTACACCAACAGCGCGACCCACGATAAAGTTGACAGAGTTGTCATTTGCGTCCGTCTAGTCCTCTCCTCCTTCTTCCTTTCTTCTTCTTGGTCTCTTGTCGCTTTATAACCATTGTTTCTCTCCAGGAATTGCCCAATCGAGAAAGGCGAGCCTATCAGCGCCTGTCTCGACTCTGCCGCCCCATTTCGCGCGAACGCTAATTGGGGGTACGGAGTACATTGGTACTTCTAATGTCTCTCGCTCAACATCTCACCGCGTTAGAGGGCATTGACCGCGAGGACCCCTTCCAGGACGAGGATGATCTCGACGATACCCAGAGCAGGACCGGCACCTGGCGCAGGCTGAGCTTCGATGCCTTCGCCCCCGTCGAGAACACGGCGCTGCTGCCCCCGGATCCCACCCCGCGCCTGGCCGCGTACAAGATCTCCGACGCCCGCCGTCTGGCCCAGATCACTTTTGCCGTCGTCGCCTGCTGCTTTGCGTCGGGCATCGTTTTTGGCTTCGCCTCCCTCAAGCCTATCCTCATCGCCGAAGGCGTCTACCGCGAGCTGTGTCTAGTGGACGGCATCGTCCTCTCCGACGAGGATGGCGCCGAGGTTCCTTGCCCCGAGCAGGACCTGCGCCTGAACCTCTTCTTCGTCGCCGCCTCCATCACCTGCAACATGTCATCCCTGGTTGCCGGCACCGTCCTGGACCGCTTCGGCCGCCGCGTCTGCTACAACGCCGCCGCACTCTTCATGGCCGTCGGCTGCCTGCTCATGGGCTACGCCTTCAAGATCCCCGAGTTCGACGGTTACCTCGTAGCCAACGTCTTCCTGGCCCTGGGCGGTACCTTTCTGTTCGTTCCGAGCTACCAGCTGGCTAACGCCTTCCCCAAGCACTCGGGCACCATCGTGGCTGTCATTACTGGCGCCTTTGACGCCTCGGCCGCCGTCTTCCTCTTCTACCGCCTGCTGTGGGAGGCGTCGGGCGCCAACTTTGCCCCGCATCAGTTTTTCTTCGGCTACCTCATCGTCCCTATCGTCATCCTCGTCGGGGAGTGGACGCTCATGCCTGCCGGCCCCTACCTCACGACGCCCGAGCTCGAGCAGAAACTGGAGAAAGTCCGGGACCCCATGGAGGACGTGCACGAGTCGGACGAGGAGCTGAGCGACGAAGAGCGGTTCCAGATCCGCAGCAGGCGCACCGAGGCGCGCCGTCTCAAGCGCGACCGTATCGAGCAGTTCTTCGGCACCGGGGAGGAACGCGAGGAGCGCGCCCAGCAGGAGGAAGAGCGCCAGGTCGTGAGCGGCATTTGGGGCGTCCTGCACGGCCTCCCCGCCCACCGTCAGATGCTCACGCCCTGGTTCGTCTTAATTCTCCTCCTGACCGTCCTGCAGATGCTGCGTATGAATTATTTCATCGCCACGGTTCGCGCGCAATACCGCTTCATGCTCGACTCGGAGGAGCTGGCCGAGGCCGTGAACGACTTCTTCGACATTGCGCTCCCGGTTGGCGGCGTTATCGCCACGCCCTTTATCAGCGTCTTGCTCAACAACATGAGCGTGGCTACCATGCTCATCGTGCTCACGGCCTACATTGCCGTCATCGGCCTGCTCAACTGTCTACCCTTTCTTTGGGCCGGCTACGCTACCGTCATCGCCTTTGTGCTGTTCCGCCCGCTGTACTACAGTGCCGTCAGCGACTACGCCACCAAGGTATTTGGTTTCGCCACGTTTGGCCGCATCTACGGCATGATTACGTGCCTGTCGGGCGTTGTCAACTTCTCCCAGTCCGGGATAGACGCGCTGACGCATGGCCCGCTCGGCGGCAACCCCACACCCATCAACATCGTCATGGCCGCCGTGGGTACTTTTATCGGCATCGTGCTGACCGCTTTTGTCTATGTGCGCGGACGCGACTTTCAGGCCGACCTCGACGCCGAGGCCGAGGCTGCCGAGATAACCGAGACGGCGTCGATGAGGTTCGATCCCCAGAGGTTGCCGCTGATCAGAGAGACCACGGGGGAGTACGGGACGGTGCCCGGGCGGGTGGTTTGAAGCGGCGAGATTTATGTGTTCTGATTCGGAAGGGGAAAAGTGTGAACGGGGGGGAGTCTGATGTCATGTTTGAAACCCAAAAATCCGGAGTTTTGTTGGGATTCGAAAAAATAGGTTGGGCAATGTGGCTTACATTACCAGGCGAGCGAGCGAGCGAGTTCAGTAACAACATTCAGCCTGTGTTTTCGCCAGCGAGCGATTTATCATGTCGTTGGTCGCGGCGTTATAGGAGGATGATGACGAAGTTTGTCTTTGCCCTGGTCTCGGGGAATGTACGATTCTGATGATGAGTATATAGATAGGATATAAAATAAATCAATTTAAAGAGTGCGGATTTAACCTAGTTATCTTGTCGGTGGCCATTCACAGCGGTGTGTCAAAAGGGGAGAAAGGAGGATAGAACAAGTACAGACGGGAAAAGACCTATCTCCCGTGGTGTCTTGATGAACCATAATTACCAAGCTTACACTAACTCGTATTTAGCTATTTATTAATATTATCCCCAGCATTGCCAGAAGTAATATCTACGAGAACGTAGTGAGGGTGAATACATCGCAGAAGACACATGGGGTGGGTGGTCTGATGATTTCACGCATCCTTTCTTCCCAATACAACATGGTGGAAGGAGCAATTGAAAGTGCAAAAACATTCAAAAATGTTCGAGTCACTATTTCTTGCATTGGACTGTGGTGCAGTAATAGTTAGCTGTCTCTTACGCCACCCAGCTCATCAGATTAGATCCCATCACGATGACACCGTCGACCTACTGGCGATGTCCACTACAATATCCGTGCCGAGTCAAACCCAGCAAATCTGTCTTCATCTGTGTCTTGTCCGAACTGATCTCTGTATTAGTAAAGTAGTCCAGTGGAGTGGAGTGGTGGTGGTGATTGAAATTGAAGCGTGGACTTTGGTCTAGAGAACGGTCTTAACACCATAGGTACGCGGAGCATGCATGATGTCGCAAGGCTATTAAGCACTAGTAACGGCAGAACTATAGACCTCGGTCGGAGTCAAGTTTTGCCGCACATGAGTAGTAGACTAGCACTCAGATTTCTTTGTCACTGGAGTCCTCATCCGGCCTGTAGTCAGGCCAACCAGGATAGCCATCGTCCATCGGCTCGTCAGACTCGACGTATACCATCCTCGGGCGGCCGCCAGCGCCAGGCAGGCGAGCCTGCTCTCCAGCTACTCCTTCACTGGATGAGAGGATCGATTCCGGGCAAACTGGTGGTGTAGGAGGACGGGCAACAGATCGGTCATTGTCGGCGAGCTTCGGAATGGCGGAGCCAAAGGGCATCGTCTCGTATTTGTCACTCTCGGTGCCGCGCAGCTTGCAGTACATGGGTTCGGCGGCAGAGTTGCCTCTCGACACGAACGCGAGATGGTTTCATACTGCAAAAAAGACACGAATTGACAGGCTCAGTGAGTCGTTACTATAATACGGCTGCTTGACGCGTGTCTGGCTATGAGGTGGAGAGTGAAGGGTGAAGAGTGAAAAGTGTGTAAAAGGGTGGCTGATCAGGGCAACAAAAGTTTTATCTGGGTGTGTAAAAAGATCAAACTGGAGCCGGAAAAACTTTCACTATATCAGGCCCCTCTGTTTGGAAGGGTCGGTGCTTTTCGAATAGTTGCACACCTGGCCGCTTAGAGTACTTGCGACTGTGCAAGTCAAGTGTTTATGCTATAATCTATTATATATGCGGACGAAAACGTAAAGCAGTTATCTACCCCGCGGCCAATCTCCGTAGACATGAACAAAGAGGAAAAGGCAGGGGGAAAAGAAGAAGGGGAAGAAGAAAAAGGGAAAGAAGAAGAGGAGGAGGAAGAGGAAACCCAGCATTTTCGTCATGGGCGAGGCGAGGCTTCCCACATACGGCTTCACAGGCTTCCCACATACGGCTTCACACATCATGGCTTTGTAGTAATGGGAACAGATCAGCCAATTGCTTGCTCCGAAACGACACTGCGCCGCTAATATAAAAACATGTCCCCAATGCCAATTACAACACGATATACAAAAAAAGGCAAACCCACCCGAAACCGCCTGCCATCTGACGATTGAAGTGATGCCGGGTCGTGACGCTTTCTGGTAACCTGCCCTATGCTATCAGGCCAACCCTGATCGTAGCATGCCGCCTCCAGCTATCCGTGTGTTGGCTTCGGCACGTCACTCGTGTGACATGCCGCCCGGCATCCACCACAGCTACCCCAGAGCCACTCGGCTAGGGCAGCTGCAAAGGCTGTCCTGCACACACTGCCCAAGCTACCTGTCTAACGACTGCGAAGACGGTCCCTGAACATCCGAACCTAGCCACCTCGCTAGTGCTGTGTACATCAAGATCAGACCAACACCTACCATCCACTTGTTGCGTAACCAGCCCCTCCCCGCGGCGTCCCGTCTTAGTACCATGGCATCCACGACAGCCTGTGTCTGTCCTCCGCTGCCTGCAATTCCCAACTGCGGGCCGCAACTCGGTGGGTCAACGAACTTGCCAGTCACGAGGTCCTGCTTGTGTTCCGCCATCCACTTGTGGTTTTCTTGATCCAACTCGGGCCACTCGACGCGGAACTTGGCGCCTCCATCGCCGGCCTTGACGTTCCCCTTCAGTGCTGCCTTGGCCTGCGAACCGCCGCCCGTTGAGTTCCACCACCTGCTCCTCCTCGCCAGGAACTTGCGCTCGTCGGATGTGCTGGACACGGACCCGGTGGTCAATTCCTCGGACGTCATAAAGGACAGCAGGCCGATCAGGATGGTCGATACCTCCCAGGCCGGGTTGAAGGACTTGGGGTGAAAGTCGGAGATGGACAGGCACAAACGCGTCGATGGCTGGAAGCGACCAGAAGGTGTGTGCATGCGGATAGCCGGCGGGGCAAAGGGGTAGTTGCTCGGGAAGATCAGCGTGCCCCAGTACTGGCCGCCATGGTACGGCGTGTCCTCGGGGCCGGTGATGATGTAGTGCCACTCGAGGATGTTGGAGTCGGAGGGGTGTGCCTCGATATAGGGCGGTGGGTTTTGGGTGATGGTCTTGTACTCGCGGGTGAGACGCTTGTGGGCTGCCTTGCTGGCCATGGTGAAGGGGTAGAGGTCGCCGGTGTGGGCTGCGAAGTGATCGGCTCTCGGGTGGACGAGTGTGGAAGTTGGGTCAAGAGGTAGATGTGCAGAGTGACGTGAGACCTGCAGCGATAATCGGATGTCTCAAAGTGCTCGAGTCGTGGTGATGATGTCGTCCGGTCAAAATAGTAAGCCGGGCCTCCGAGAAGCCTGAAGATGAAGTTCAGGGGAAGCGTTGAGGGGAAACCCTATACGCGACAAGGTTCAAATAAGGAGAGATGGTTGTGTCCAGAGTGCGATTGCCAAACTACGCAATGTGCAAACGAAGGATGAGGCTTGGTGACGAGGTGGCCGCGGCACATGCAATAGGAGCTGCGATAAGCGGTATCTGTCAACTTTGATGAGGTGATGATCGATGATGGACCCCAGAATTCAGAACAGGGTGGCTCTCGGATGGAGTCACGGCCGCAGGGATGACGACTCGAGTCCCGGCTCTAGTGGGGCTTACTAGTCCACTTTGAATGGTGAAACCATGTCAAGCCACTTCAAGGCCAGAGCTCAGATGCTCCTCGGGAGAGCTCCCACGTCACCAGCCACATCCTACATCATCGCTTGGAAACGAACCCGAATGGCTCCCGCCCCAAACATCACAAGAGCACTTGTCGACTTTTACTGAAAGGAACAATCTCTCCGCTCAGTCCAGTATGGCGAGCAACGCTTCCGTGGGAGGCGATGGTGCACGTCTCACCTCTTGCACCTTGTGGAGACCATCAACTAACTTGTGTGCTCCCAGGCCTTTCGAAGCATCCTCAAGCAAGAGACGGCTTCCATCGACAACAAGCTGGACGCCGAACAGGCTCAGGCATATGCCCAAACCCGCAACATCGATCTCGTATGCCACTCAGCATTTGACCATCCCCTAAACCCTGGGCATGACTGACATGCATAGCTCTCCTCCAATGGCACCCTCCCCGTCACCCTCTCCTCCATCCAGATTCACGGGGCAAAGAACACACGCAAGTCCTTCCTGAACCCCCTCTTTCAGCCCTTGGTCGAGCGCAGCAAGAATTCTCAACAGACCCTCGCCGAGATGCTGGCAGAGCTCAGCGAGACCGTCCATAAGCTCCAGCGTTTCGACATCTTCCACGAACAAATAGAAGTCCACCTCTCCCAACCCAGCCAGGTCGATGCCTCCTCCACACCGACCGACTTTGACGTTGCCCTGCGCGTACGGGAAAAGTCTCGCATATTTCTCAAGACCGGTACCGACCTGGGCAACACCGAAGGCTCGGCGTACGGTACCCTACACTGGCGCAATATATTTGGAGGCGCCGAGGCTCTGGCTCTCAATGCATCCGCCGGCACCCGCACACGATCAGCATATAGCGCGGAGCTCACCACGCCCGTTTCGAGCAACCCCGATTTGCGACTCAGCGTAGAGGGTCTGGCGAGTAGCACACACAAGCCGTGGGCCAGCCACGAGGAAGCCGTTAAGGGGGGGCCGTCAAGCTCAACTGGCTGAGTCCCGTCGGCGACCGGTACCAGCTAGGATACACGGGCGCGTGGAGGCAACTCACTGGTCTTTCCGAAAAGGCGTCGCCGACTGTACGCGGGGACGCTGGCGACTCGGTCAAGAGCGCGCTATCCTACATGTGGACGCGCGATCGCAGGGACAACCCCATGCTTCCCCAGAGCGGCTATTTTGTCAAGGCAGGGTCCGAGTTGGCTGGATGGGGCTCATTAGGCGGTGATGTGGCTTTCTATAAGAACGAGGTGGAAGTCTCTGGTGCCATGCCGCTCCCCGTTCCCGGTGTCAGAGGCTCGTCGGGGGTTTCGATAGGAGCAAGCTTGAGGGCCGGTATGCTATATCCGTTGCCACTGGGATACGGTGTAGATGGGGCCAAACCCAGTCGACTGAACGATCGGTTTACTCTTGGCGGGCCTACAGATGTGCGAGGGTTCACCCTAGGTGGTCTCGGACCGCGAGATGGGGGCGATGCTCTTGGCGGCGACGTATTCGCAGCAGGCAACGTCAACATGTTGATCCCCGTTCCTCGCGCCAGCTCCGAGAGCCCGTTTCGCTTCCAACTGTTCGCCAACGGTGGGCGATCTGTCGCCATGCGCAACAAGTCGAGCAACAAGGCATCGTCCACACAAGGTATGAGCGCAGGTGAGGTATGGGACGGTACGACGGCAGCGTATAAGGATCTTGTGACTGGCATGCCTAGCATGGCGGTCGGGTTTGGGCTGGTGTATGCGCACCCCGTCGCGCGCTTCGAGCTAAACTTTAGCTTGCCCCTTGTGCTGCGCAGGGGCGAGGAGGCCAGGAAGGGTCTGAGTGTGGGTGTCGGCATCAACTTTCTGTAAGGGCGTGCCTGTAGAGATGAACGCTGTGTACAACACGTACGAGTTGACTTTATTCGACGTTGGGGGTCTAAACACGTCGGACAACTTAAAAATATGGCGTTTAGGAGTCAAGCCCTTCTCTTCCTATCGAAGCTGAGGTCCCATTTTCATGTTTACGAAGACTCTCGTGCTGTCCATCCCCCTGTGACTTATTAAGGACAGCCCCACAGCTAACAACCCCACAACAATAGTTTGAATAAGGCAGTTTATTATATCAGCGGCCCGATAGTATAGTGGCAGTATACGTGCTTTGGGTTTCACCTGAATTGCACGTGACCCGCGTTCGAATCGCGGTCGGGCCCCAACTTTTTGAGACTTTTGTTCTTACTTCTTTTACGTCGTCTTGGAGAAGAAGTAAATAGAGAGGTAGTAAGTAGTAACTAAGTAAATTGGTCTGCCTGTCTGCCTGTCTGCCTATCTGTCTGGTCAACATTTTTCTCTTTTGTTTCTGTTTCTTTTTCTTTTGAAACCAGGGTTTGTTAACTGGCGACTGGCTATAGTGGGAATATCGGGGGCGATCTAACACTTCTACGGTTGTGTTGTTTTGGGTGAAAAGCCTGGTTTCGACTTTCGTTGCATCGTGCTATGATAAGGTAGGTAGACCAGCATGAATGAGCATGACAGTTGGCTAAGAAGTGACTGAGTGCCACACAGTCAGTATACTAGACTTTCGGCCGAAGGCAATAGGGTCGATGACGAATTCTCAATAGGTATAAAGGGCCTTTTTGTCAAAGGGAATAGAGAAAACACCATGACGGAGAAGCAGAAGAACTTGAGCGTGTCGTCGACTAAATCGACATCTCCTAATGAAGTCTCACAGCCTACAGACACACTCCTTGCTAGGCATTTTGTAACGCATCATGGCGTTGGTTCCTCGATGAAACCAGCGTCTTGAGTCTTGACGCTTGCCCTGACATTATAATTTATGGCGATGTTTGTAGCATTTTCTTCGAACCTCTGCGCCCCTTATAACAAACACTGCGTTGTTCGCTACGGGGTCCGAGGTCGGGTACGTACCCATGAATCTACCCGGCGTCGGTTCACCGGGTTTTCGGGTTTTCGGGTTTTTAATACGCGTAGCCAGGGCCGCAAACCCACATTGCACACACAAACCGACCTGGACTCGGAAGCGGATCCAAGTTCCCAGTTCCAACCGTGGCGGTCCGAGAAAGTCGATCTGCATAATCGCTACAGCCGGACCGCTCGCAGGCAATCAATCTCCAGGCAGCAGGATTCGCTAACCTCCGATTGGTCCTTTTCCCTATGCAACTGATAAGACCAACATGAGAGGGGAGGAAACGGTAAGCCACGACAGCTAGATACAAGCACGCCAAACAATATAAATACTTTACCCCCCTAGAAGACAAACGACTGTCAACTGACAACAGCCAAGTTACGGATCCCTCACTGCGGAGCACTTTCAACTTCTTTGGGATAGTCTAGTAGTATACGACGTACCTCACCCATCCCCCGTCATGTCTACACCTGCCGAGACCCCCACCACCAAGAAGACAGGGCGGTTCGATCTCCCAGTCTGGCGGTTCAACGACGAGCCCATGCCCAAGGTCCCTCAGACCGGAGGGTGCCATTGCGGCGCGGTCCGCTTCCGGATCCAGCACGAAGTGCTGACGAAGCAGCCTGGCTTTCATATCCCTGTCAAGATGTGCAACTGCAGCATCTGTGGCCGGAACGGCTACCTTCTGATCTACCCAGAGCGGAGCGAGCTCGAGTGGCTATCGGGGGAGGACGTCTTGACCGATTACAAGTTCGCGACGGAAAAGAAAGCACATCGGTTCTGTAGCCGCTGCGGGAGCAGCATCTGCATGGACCTTCAAGGGTCGTGGAAGTCCTGGGCCGGGGACGTCGTCGGTATCAATGTGAGTACTTGACTATTTTCGAGGTCTTTTAAACACGGCAGTTATCGTTTGTGGAAAAGAAGATCCGTCTACCTTGATAAAACGCTGACATAAGGTCTGCCAGGTCCGTATGCTCGATGAATGGGACATTGCGGAACTGAATTTTCATGAAAAGGACGGGAGGAACTTTGTGCCTACATAGTTCCAGCTTTGCCACGATGATTTCTCACATCCTCGATGGGACCAAAATGCGGTCGTGTTGAGACCATGTAACTATCCGGCTATGCAATGGCATTCAGCGATACTCTCAGCCAAGAAGACCCCCCATGACCCACCTATTGAAGTCGTTACAATACTCCGAGCACTTGAGGCTATACTTTACTCGAGTCACGAGTACACGTACAACATTGTTTGATTATGTATAGAGATTCGATCGTCAAATGTCAATATTTGTTAATACATGTAAAAGGGAAGTAAGGTCTTAGTCCCTAATACCACTATTCTCAGTATCTCTTACGCGCGCTGTTATCTTTTTTACGTAAGTGTAGTATCTTGTACATTGCGGTTCTAGTACGTTATCTAAAATACTTAATTGTTGGTATTACCTTATTCGGACCGTAACGGTGAGCACGTGAAGCATAGTAATATCTGTGATTGATTTACTAAGGCCTAGAGAAGGGAAGAAGGACAGGAGGTTAGCTAGCTGTTGCAGCTGCGGTGGTAGTTTTCCACAGTTACAGTACGTTGTTTTTCATATTCTCTCACTCTACTTATCGGGTGGAAAGAAAGAAGGTGCTGGCTTGTCTTTGCGCTTCTTGGACCCAGTCCAGCAGGGACAGATGAGGTCCTTGTTTAGACCGAGTCAGAAGAGGATCCGTAGCTATACAATGTTCTAGATACAAAGTAATAAAGTCACATGGACTTGCAGAGATTAGAATAGAAGAGAATCTCCCCAATGCCATCTTCACTACTTTCGCTAATAGAAGCACCTTTCAGGTATCTCTCTTTGTGGAAAACATCAGTATAAGTCAGGTACCATTCTGACACGAAGCGTACTAGGCTTGAATACGGGACACATCTTCTCCATCCAGTGCAGGGACTGCGACGGTGGAAAAAATCGCAATTTTCTTCCGGTTGCAAGCTTTCTACGAGTCATTCCCAACTGTCCAGAGGGTCGTGAGCTGCCTGCGGTTGTTCCTGAGGACACCGGTGCAGACGTAGACATTGGCCCAAAGCCCGCCACACGTGTTTCCAACCTGCGGGTTCCAGGCGTAAAAGTTGGCGAGCGAGATGGAAGCCAGACTCGCGACGACTTGGCATGTCTGTCCAGGCTGCACAAAGTGGAAGCGGTTGCAGTTGCTCACCATGCCGGGCTGCGTCGGCGTCGGTGTCGCGACACCGTTTCCGGGCGCCGTGGTGGTCGGGGGCCGCGTCGTCGTCGTCGTCGTCCTCCTCGTCGACGATGTAGGACCCGGGACCTGGCCGATGACACCGACGCAGACGTACGCGTTGGCCCAGAGGCCACCGCAGGTGTTGCCGACAAGCGGGTTCCAGGCGTAAAAGCTGGCCAGCGTGATGGTGGCCAGGTCCGCGATGGCCTGGCAGCTTTGTCCGGACCGTACGAGGTGGAACTTGTTGCAGTTGCCCACCATGCCGGGCTGGGTCGGAGTCGGCGTCGCGACGCCGTTGCCGGGTGCCGTGGTGGTGGCGGGCGGTGGGAGGACTGTCGTGCTCGTGCTCGGGGCTGGCGTGCCGCCGATGATGCCTACGCAGACGTGGACGCTAGCCCAGAGGCCGCCGCAGCTCGTTCCAACGGCAGGGTTCCTGTGGTTGACAAGTTTAGCGATTTGACCACTGCCCGTTTCTGCTCCCGGTGAGAGCCTTACCAGGCATAGAAGTTATTCAGGCTTATGGCGTGGGACGAAGCGATATTGGCGCAGTCATCGCCGGATTTGACAAGGTAGAACTTGTTGCAGTTCCTGGTCATTCCATCTTGAATGGGAATTGGCGTCTCAATTCCATTGCCGGGCGTGGTGGTCGGTAGAGGGGTGCGGGTGGATGTTGTCGTCGCCGTTGGTGATGGCCCAGGTTCAGGCTCTACGCCCCAATTCTGCTCTATACAGTACGAGTTGCCTGTGATGAACGTGCAGGACGAAGCCAGGACGGGGTTCTGAGAGTGGCAAACATCATTGCATTAGTGGACACCAAGGGGTAGAAACATGTCAAGCTGGACGGAATCACGGCGGGAGAACCGAGGAAGGCAAGCGTACTTACGTATCGAATCAGCTGCTCGCGGGTGAGGCCGTACGAGGCTGTAACTCTCTCGCACGTGTCGGATGCCCCAGCTACAAACCACCACGTACAATCTTTGATGGTGTTTGGGTCTGCTGTCGTTGGCGGCGCCTCGGTAAATTGAGCGGCAACGAGGCCCAGGAGACTGAGTTGCGCGACCAAGGCGGCCTGCAGTGCGAGCTTCATGTTGACAAGGCCCAAGGGTGTGCCGGCTTCTAGTATTCCCAATGGTTTGATGGCCCAGCTACTTGTCTACAGAATCACTGGCACATGGAGAGAAGAATGTCGGGTTTATGAAGTATTCAGCTCGCCCGGAGAGTCCGACCGCACTGGTACACCTCTGGTAAATGCGCCCCTTCAACCTTGCAAAGGACCCAAATAGTCCACGTTGAAGCACCGGTGCGTAAGAAGCTGTTTAGGCCAAGCCGTACAGGAATCGGTCCCAACCTCCACAGCGGCCTTGCCTGCTTACTCCGAGAGTAATAGAGGGGAGCACGAGCTGATCATCATCATCTGCTGATGCGTTGCAGTCTGACCCATGGCGTTGGAAGTCGGCCAGCTTGGATGCAGCCAAACTCCTGCGGGTATACTTGGCATACATGCACCTGATCCTGATGACAACAACCATTCCCTACAGGTGACAAGGTGTGGTGGGACTCCAGCCTCCTGTCGGCTTATCGGGCACCCAGACGCCATTTTACAATCTATACATGATCAAGGGCCAAGCCTCCAAGGCCTTGTGCAGCAGGCAACGTCGGGTCAGATGGGTAAGACCGAAGGTAGAGATTATGTAAGACTTCCCTTTGATAGGATAATACGGCACCGATACTAGGATCCTTCCGATGCTATTGCTACCGCGCTAGCTTACCCAATGCAATCGTCCCAGAAATTGTCGCCAGAGGGTCTTGTGGTAGGTACATCGCTCAGTTCTTCACCTCGGCTCGTTTCTACACTCTTGTGACGGCCAGGCTGTTATTGTTGCTGTAGGATGGAAACCCAACAAACAAAGCATACATGTAACATGATATAGGCACCTAAGATCGGGACAAGGACCGACGACGGGCTTCGTGGCTCTTTGTGTGTATAAACAGCTGAGAGGGCGTCTTATTATTTCAACGAGGTTGCCCATGACTACTTGAGGCTATTCAGAGAATTTCGACTATTTTACAGCCAGATGAGAGCACCAAAGTACAAAGCAGACAGTATAGCTGACGACGTGGATGAGCAAATGCTGTGATCCAGAGAACAAGCCCGAGGCTCCTAGCGGCTCGTCCCAGGGACGGACACTGGGTAACATACCCCGAGGGACGGTCGCATCGTCAAGAATAGCGCACAATCATACAGCGGGAACGGGAACCGGGTCGTCAAAGCCCCGGACCGGATGCAGACAGTACCATAGTCCCTCTCGCATATTGTTTGAGCAGGTTTCGGCGTTGCGCAACGAAGGGTTCGCCGCGAGGAACATGTTCATGGGCACCGCGGTGCCCACCAGGACTTTGGCGCAGGTTGAGCCGCCGACTGCCTGGACGTAGTGACCGCACTGCTCCGTTGTACCTTGGGCAACGATCCCCGAGGGCGGGTTGACGGCCGTATCGGCATAGCCGTCGCCGGAGCCGCCGGGCCCGCCCACGTCGCCGTTGCCGGGGTGGGTGCCATTGCCGGTTTCGGGTCCGCCTTCGGGGAGGCCACCGGGCGCGCTGACGCAGATGACGTTGCCCCAGTACGACTTGGAAGTGCTAGGAGACCAGATGTTGGAGCAGCGGTCATCCAGGCCGGCGTTCCAGCTGATGATGTTCTGCCACGTGGTCGCCTGGTCTACGCCGATGGCGACGCAGTTCTCGCCCTCTGTGACGGTGTAGGTGGTCTCACAGGCGAGTGGGAGGCATAGCTCCGTGCCAGCCTCGGGCTCGTTGCAGCTGAGCAGGGCCGGGTTCATGTAGTAAAGGCTTGCGGCAGACTGCGGCGCCGGAAAAGTCAGCAGATTTCTCTTTGGGAACCGCTCCAGGGCTGGCTGGTTCTGCTCACTACTGAATTGCCGAGAGCAATGCCGTTGCACGTGTCACCATCTCGAACGGTGTACTTGCTGCCGGTGATGCACGTCTCCGTTTCTGTGCCGTTGGGTGTTATGACGGGCGGCTGAGGATCTGTCGGGGTCTCTCCCCCTCGCAGTCTGACATGTTGTTAGTTGGAGCCTCTTGAGTCTTTGGTGTGTGCAATGTGCATCGATGGGTTCTTACTCTCGTTAATGTACACCAGTCTCTCGGCATGGAGGCTATCATAGGCCGAGTAAGGTGACCGTTGCATGACCCTCAGCTTCTCTCCCAGGCAAAAAGAACATAGTTCTTCCTTGGGCATGTCGGCGAGATCATCCAACGGCTGGAAGGCTTCAATCTTGTCTGCAACCTGTTGCGTCAGCCAGGATTGGAACTTGGAAGTAGTTAGGTCCACGGCTTGTTTGCGTACCATTGCAGTATGCGCCGTCGCTGTCCTTGAGACATGTTTCGTTCCATCCATACGCGATGGCGTCGACCAGAGCGAGCACCGGGTACCCCTCGAACAGATCAGGGGTCGCGGCACAGGAGGCAGCAATCCTCCTGCGGGCTGTGGTCAAGGCCGCAGAGCACGTCGCAGAACAAACAGTGTCGGTGAAGGCCTTGTCTCCAGGAGAGCCGTGGTAGACCTTTTGCCCCAAGCCTTTGACGTAAGGGTCGCAGTTGATGGTCTGATAGAGAACTTGTTCGCAGGATGCTGTGAGGCCGAAACCCGAGAAGGTGCCTGAAGCGGCCAGTAGGAAACCACCGGCCGTCTGTCTCGATGCAAGAGACCCGGCCAGATCAATTCCTCTGGCTCCAACGAGCTGACCAGAACAGAACGCAAGGAGCGTGCTTGCAAAGCGGCCAACGTTCGAAGTAGACATGATGCAGTCAACAATTCTTGAGCCGAAAAACGCTGCGGCTCTGGAGGTTGGAGCGAGAAGCACGAAGGAACGAGTATGAAGGCAGGTCGACAGTCTGGCGGTTGACCCGAGGCAGGGCAATCTTCAGACTACTTCCACCTAGTACCTATAGCTACCTGCGTGGGAAATGTGGAAGCGATGGAGAATAATCACAGCATGGCTCAACCCAAAGCGCTAGCATGTCGTGCACCTGACATCTATAACGAGATCATCCCTCACGCGGCACATCCACTAGAACTCTGAACATCCCATGTTTTGATCAAGGGGCTATAAGTGTGGATGGCCCTTGTGACTTGTCGACCGGTCAACGTGCCACCCTTGGCAGACATAGTACTGCAGGACGACAGGATGAGAGGATTTTGCATATTACTAGTGACTTGGTCGTCATACCGGAATAGCCGTGCAGGGAAGATATACCAGTAGTACTGCCGCAGTGCCACGCCCCTAACCCTAACCCCAGTTATGCAACGTCAAGCTTACTGTGTAAATATAGGGGTCATACTTGGTACACCATGCAAGGCAATGCAGTGAGCGACAAGCATGGATTGGTTGCGCAAATAATGCCCCGTCCCCTCCCCCTTCAGACTTGAGTCACTTGGCAAGACCCCCTGCATTACGGTAGTATCAGCAAAAGATCAGACATGTGATGATCCATCCCATCACGTAAGCGCTATCGAGTCTTGACACGGGCCGAGCCTCTCAAAAGGGGGTAGTATAATGATTTCGTGTCTCGGCGTGGCAAAATGCAACATTCATCTTACGTATGATTCTAGTGGATCTTCGGATCTACGGAGTAATCACGATGAGGATCACGAGTTCGCCTGCTTCATCATTCCTGTGGACGACAGACATACCGGTATGCCAGGGCCCAGGGCTCGGCATGGTCGTTCTGTCGCTCGAAAGGGGCAAATTCCCATGCTGCAGCCGTCCACAGTAAGCTGGCGAGAAGGCTACCGGAGTCAGCTTATAGCTGTAGCCACCAAGTCTATTCCGGGCGAAGGCCAAGGTGCGTACGCCTTGGCTCGGCCACCTTACTCTCCCGTTCGGAGATCCGGACATCGATAAATCCAGCAGTGCTCCGTGTCAGAAAATGAGCCCTGCTCTGTAGGGACATGAATGCTGACCCGGATATCGAGCCGTTTTCGCGTCTCGCAATCTGACGCCGCAGACAGGCCAAGAGGGTGTTGCGGCAGACATCTCGGCTGTCAGAAGTGAGTCAAGTGACATGCGTGACTGAAGCATCAGGCAAGAAAATTCACAATGTCTCGACCCAAGGCCTTAAGTCGAGTTGTCTCGCAGCTTACAACGGCCGCTGCAAAGGCCATCCCGTCCTTGACATTCTCTTGCTGCCTCCCGACCGCAACAGTCCCGATCGCAACAGTAGTCAGTTGTTTGGCGCCTGGATGATGGCCAGACTCCTTCTCCTGCTGGCTTCTCTTGCCACCCTTTTCCAGCCGTCTTTTCAGCAAGAATGCAGCGCAACACAGCTATGCCCGATCGGCTGTTGTTCCAAGTCCGGATTTTGTGGCACAGGGCCTGACTTCTGCGGGTATGTTGCGCAGCTCTCGACGAGAGGCCCAATGTTCCAATGCCCCCCCTAAGAGATCGCTGGCTGACTTTGACTTGCATTACAGTGCTGACTGTGTGAGCACGTGCGACTTCAAGGCCGACTGTAACCCCGGATGGGACAGTTCGGAATGGAGCAAGTCGGATACGTGCCCCCTCAACGTCTGCTGCAGCAAGTTTGGATTTTGCGGCACCACCCAGGAATTCTGTGATGGAGAGAGTGTCGAGGTTCGTCAGTCGATCGAGGACTGGTACGAATGTTGAACTGACCAGTGAATGTCCCTCCAGAGGCCATCGTGTAGTGTCAGCGATACGCCCATTACCCGCGTCATCGGGTACTACGAGGCCTGGTCTACGACGAATCGCCCCTGCTTGGGCATGCTGCCGGAAGAGATTCCCTTTGGATACTACACAGACCTCATCTTCTCCTTTGCCACAATGGATCCCAACACGTTCGAAATCAAGGTCGGCGATGCCAAGACGGCAGAATATATGCAGCGCATCAGTGCCATCAAGCTCATCCAGCCGGACATCAAGATCTGGATCGCCGTTGGAGGATGGGCGTTCAACGATCCCGGGCCGACGCAGACCACCTTCAGCGACATGGCTGCCTCATCATCCGCCACCAAGCGCTTCATTGACTCCCTCATCAAGATGATGAATAAATACGGCTTTGACGGCATTGATATCGATTGGTAAGCCAGCTCAGTGTTGGTCTTTTGACGTGCCCGGACAAGTTATTAATGCTTGCCAAACAGGGAGTACCCAGTGGCAGAAGATCGGTTCGGAAACGGCGTCGACTTTAAGAATTTCGTGACGTTTATGAAGGAACTGGCCAAAAGAATGCGCGGCGGCGATCAGAAGAAGAAGGTGTCGCTGACGCTCCCGTCCAGCTACTGGTACCTTCAACACTTTGATATTGTGAACCTCGAGGAGCACGTGGACTGGTTCAACATCATGAGCTACGACGTCCATGGCTCGTGGGATATCGACAACGAGTGGACGGGCCCCTGGGCCAACTCACACACCAACATGACCGAGATTCAAGACGCGCTCGACTTGCTTTGGCGCAACAACATCAAGGCGGAAAAGGTGACGTTCGGCATGTCCTTTTACAGCCGCAGCTTCACGCTCCAGAATGCAGGCTGCAGCACCCCGGGATGCCGCGTCGTCTCCGGTGGCAACGCCGGCGAGTGTTCGCGCACGACGGGAGTGCTGTTGCACCCCGAGATCCAGGATATCATCAGGGAGCACGACCTCAGCCCTACGCTACATCGCGACGCTGCCGTCAAATCCGTCAGCTGGGGCGACCAATGGACCACCTTTGACGACCTGGCGACGTGGCGGCTCAAGTCCAACATCATCCGCGGCCAGTGCATCCCCGGCATCATGGTCTGGGCCATAAGCCAGGACGACAAGGACGCGACCAACATCAAGGCCCTGACGTCGGCCGTGGGCCGCCAGCGCATGGAGGCCCCCCGAGTTCGTCCCAGCCGAGCCCGTCCGGGACCTGCCCCAGCCGGTCAAGCTGTGTCGCTGGTCGGGCTGCTACCGCGACTGCCCGGCCGGCTTCAAGACGGTCCAGCGCGACGGCCACAGGGAGATCATGGGCTCCGGCGAGAACTGTCTCGACGGCGGCTTCGACAAGTTCTGTTGCCCGTCGGACCAGGACATGCCGGTCTGCCGGTGGCGCGGTCACAAGAACTCGGGCGTCTGCAGCGCCGGCTGCGACGGCGGCGAGCTCAACGTCGGCTCCCTGCGCGTCGGCTGCAACTTCGGCCACCAGAGCGCGTGCTGCACCAACGTGGCCTCCACGGCCACCTACAACATGTGCAAGTGGACGGGGACGGCGCCGTCCTGCAACTCGGACTGCCCGGGCGACTTCCCCCACAAGGTCGTGTCGACCAGGACGGGCGCCGGAGGCGAACAGCCGTGCATCACCGGCTCCAAGAGCTACTGCTGCCGGAACCCGCCGCCGGTCGACTTCTCCCGGTGCGACTGGCACAAGAAGGCCTCGCCTCGGCGCTTCGAGCAGGACTTCATCTGCGAGGACAGCTGCCCCGACGGTCAGATCAAGGTCGCCACCGAGGTCGGCAGCATGGGTGCCGGAAACGGCTGCTTCGGCGGCGCCCGGGCGTATTGTTGCAACCCGCCGGCGCCGGTCGTGCCTCGGGACGAGGACGAGAGGGATGACTTTGGCGGGAAGCAGAACGAGGAGTTCCAGCTGCTGCTCGAGGGATACATAGAGAACCCGACATGCCCGGCCACCATCCTGAACCCCCCCGAGGGCAACATGTTTCGCGGTTCGTTCGGCAAGCGATCGCTGGAGGCCGAGGCCGCAGAGCTCCGCGTCTTGCGAGGCAGGGCTACGGATTGTTACATGGACCGCTTTCAGAGGATGGTCTTGTTCGGCGTGCTTCTGCTCACCGCGTCGGAGACGGAACTGAATCCGCTCAGGCTCGTCTACGACGACATCTTCGCCGCGTCGCTTGACGAAGCGCTCATGACCGACAACATCAGGCCCTACTACCGGGATCGCCCTCATCTCGACCCCAACGCGCTCATGACATATGTTTTCATGAACCCGAATGATGCTGGCCCGGGCCTGAGGCGAGCCGCGGCGGCGGAAACCACTTTCTGCCAAGTGCCAAGTGTGAGCAAGCGTGAAGAGTTGGGTTTGATGGAGAGTCCTATCCATGTGAGTGAACCGGCCACCGAGCCTATGGGCCGCCCTGCCCAGCCTCCCAGACCGATGTATGACTGATAAAGAAACCTGCTCGTCATCAGTTCTCGCCCCTAACGATGCGCCACATCACTTGGCTGCAAAATACCCGAGCCGGACGTCCGGACATGTCGACGATCCTCGAAGGCATCCTGAACAACGAATTGAGCCTACACTATGCGCGTTGGCAGCACATCGACGCTCAGGGCGGTCCTATGCTCGAGATGGCGTACTGGATCGGGGAAACACCGGGCGTGGAGTCTGGCAACGAGATGAACAGGTTTCGGGACTACTCGGAGGGCTATCAGGAGCGATGGGTGGTGTTCCACTTCCACGTCAACCAGTATACGCAGTGGTTGGCCCATGTCAATGGCCGGACGCGCATTGGAATCCAGTCAGTCCAGGTATTCCATGGATACAATAGTGATGGCCGGTCTGACCGGGCCTGGCGTGTGGACAACACCGCGTCTACGCGTGACGGTTTTCACTGTCCCGAAGAACAGTTGTGGTATGTTGGGGCCGAAACGGTCCTGCCTAGTGACCAGCTTGACCGAGATGCAGCCTTCTTTGAAAGGTTTCAGCGATGGAGCCGAATGCTATTCGAAGACGGATACCTGGCGACTCGGGGGCTGAATCTGATCTTTACGGTAAGTCTGTTTCTCCACGAGTGCCCCTTGTTTCTTCGTGTCTTTCGCCATTCCCATACCGGAGTTCTTCTCTGGGAGCCATCCACTGCTGTGACCTGTCTGAGGCTGTCTCTTTTGACAGCCGTGGATGTATAACGAAGGGGAGCGATGACTGACTCGTGTTGAAAACAACAGGGTGGCGCAACGGTGAATAACAATGGGAATCGGGACATAGATCCTACTGACCCAGGACTTCTCCTGCGCGGAGGAACGCCTCACCCCGCATGGCACCAGATCATGCAGAACGTCAACTTTTTGATTGATGGATCCTCCTACGACTTCACTCCGCAGGATCCCGATGAGACTCGAAGGCGTCGCTCAATTGAGCGACCTACTCGCAACTCGACGGCAAAACTGGGTGTGGTGGACGATATGGACGATGAGGGTTATTCTTCCATGTAGAAGATGAAATATGTTTGCGAAAAGCGGGTGATGGAGCTTTACTGCGAAAGCATGGAAACACCCTACCGCATCATCACCATCATCATGTAGCTTCCATACCATACATTTACTGCGCACAAGACGTGTCGCCCCAAAATCTATGCAGCGCTTCCCATGCTCGCCGAGGCCAAGTGTTCCATGATGGCCTCCTCAAGTTCGGTCGCTTTTCCTCTCCTAGCCCACATGAGCGGCGTCGTATCATCTGCCTGCCCCAGATCCTGCGTCAATGTCGTTGCAGTTTCGACAAACTCGCGCATTCGAGAGCCCCATATACCAGATAGTGTCCCCATGTTGGTAGAAGGGCTACGGATGACGCTCGATTGGACGTCGATGGGCGCACCGCTCGAGATGAGCGTCCGGGCAAGCCGCGTGACCTCTGCTCTACGCTCTGGATCCCGTTCCGCAGGCCACGATCCCAAGGCATGTAGAGGGGTCCATCCCTCATCCGTCACAATCCGAGCGCTAGCGCTATGTTGAAGTAGGGATTCGGCGGTGCGGCACATGCAACGTGTCGTCTTCTGCCTGGTAGGCGCCAAGGCGCACATCAATGGCGTCCACCCGTTATCGCTCACCGAGTTGACGTCTAGACCATGGCCCAGGAGGAACTCCATCATGTCATCCTCTCGTCCACCGGCTGCGGCGTAGTGCAGGAGAGATTCCCCGTGGCCGTTTCGTAGTTGTACACTCTCCGAGTCGGGCGCGCCGCAGTGCGAAAGGGATAGCTGCAGATGCGCGCAGCTTCCCATCGTCGCGATGGCATGGAGTGGTGTTTCTCCTGCCTCGTCTGCCAGCTCGGGCAGCGCGCCATTCTGCAGAAGTAATTCAAGAGTGGCAGTTTGGGGGCGATCTGGGTTGAAAGATGTGTACATGACGTGGAGGGCGGTCTTGCCCTGAGGGCCTGGGCGATTGGGATCCGCCCCCTTTTCCAGAAGACATTTCAAGGCACCGACGCAATCCTTTGATAGTGACGCCATATGGACCAGAGGCCAGTGGTTATAGCGATCCTCTCCGTTGGGGTTACCGCCGGCGTCTATAAGGCGACAGACGAGACGCTGCTGGCTGTCAAAGTCGTCGGCAGTAGGGTGTGGTCTCGTTTCATACTCGGGGAGAATCATCCTTCTGCCAGCCGCGCGCTCCAGAGCTTCTTGGATGGCATTGGATTCGTATGAAACCCTGGACAGCAAGACTGCCACGGCATCTACACACCATGCGGATGCCGCATCGTTCAGCGCCCGCCGCTTCTCGTCGTTGTCCCAACCGTCCCAGACGTCGAGGAAATAGGCCGTCAGATCTGCGTGATTGTTTCGGGCAGCCACCCGGAGACAGGTGAGTTGGTTTGGACTGATTCGTCTGCTGGGATAAAAGCGCCCTTCGGGACCAACCTGTCGCCAGAACAGGCCGGCCATTTGAAGCCTGCCATATTGCGAAGCGGCCAGGAGTGGGGTGAAGTTGGGATCTTGCGTCTGTCGCACCGTGGGACTCACGCCGGCATCCATCATCATTTGCACCGCAGCGTCATCTCCTTTGAAAATGGCCCAGTGCAAGGCCCAACCGATGTCGTAGTCCGGATCGATTTCGGAATTCCAGGTTTGCAGCATCTCAGCCAGGTATTCTCTGTCTCCTGGTTTGTCTCCATGTCCAAGGTAAGGTTCCACCACGTCGTAATATCGTTGTTGTTTTTGTTGTTCTGGTTGTTGAGATGTCGAATCACTCATCGTGGTTGACGCGTTGAGAGCTGGCAGCTTTCTGGTGTCTGGCGCCTAGTAGTCAGGTAAGTTAGGTAACTAGGTCCCTGTGGCGAGTTAATAAGATGTATTCTAGCAGGCCCTGCTCCGTTTATTACGAACCTCAAGGGGGTGTAGCTCAGGGGTGCTAAGCCTATTGAAGCCGAGCTCAAGCGGCCCAAGGGAAGCCTGATGATAAGCACTAGTGGGTTCTTCCTTCCCTCCGGCATCTGCAACTTCAATACTTCGTGGTTACTACTTTTAACCACCCAAGTTACTTGGGTACATCACCTAAGCAGAAGCGGTGAAAGATGATGTCATTAAGATTACCCAAAACAATTTAACTTACCGTTAAAGTGAGCGCCGCAGTCTCCACAATTCTTCCTACAAGTCAACTGTGGCAAAATAGCCTGTCAAGCAGGTTGAGCTACGCCTCAGCTATAAGGGCGCACCAGACGGGAATCCACCAATCTCCTTTGCACTTGAGACTTCATTCACTACATACTATTCTTCATAGATCATTGCACTTTATGCCACCACATACACAGTACGCTTTCTATTGCTACATAAGCTTTACAATCACTATTCTCTTTCAAAGACGTTATCAACAAGCGAACGGGAGGGCCTGAGCTAAGCTTAGTTGAGAGACGTGCGTAGTGGTTGTCTTTGTACATGACAGCTCAAGAGCCCCACTGCCTCGCTAACCCCAAGCAGAAGTGTTATACCTTTGTCCCGTCCCCTAGTTACCTTCAAGTTCACAGCTATTGTTCTCAAATTTGGCAAGTTCAGCACTGCAAGGTGTATAATAGTGGAGCTAGGTGGACGGTTGGACGACATGAGTGTGGAGGTGATGTATTTTATATGGTTCGATCTATAATATACTTTACTAGTATAATTTGGTACTTGAGATGGTGGTAATTAGGTTATATTAGATTATATCATTTTCGTTCTAGAATCGGGTCCCGGAATTACGGTAGCGCTATCTGACTGGTCATCATCTTGTTTGTTGTTGTTATTAGGGCCGTCTTAGAACAACATCTATACATGCCGACCAGATTGTCTCATTCAGTTCGGGTGATGCCGAATGCCACTAGTTGCGATGACAGTCACTCTTTGTCTTATCACAGGCAGGTTATAATCGTACCTGTTGAAACTGCCTTGAGTATATGCTAATCTCCACATTTCAGTTACCTCCCACATTGTTCCTCGTCTTGTTGTATATATATCACGTACATATTTGGTTTCTGTTAGCTTGATCGCATGACCAGCATTGTCCAAACATACCACCCCAATCAACCCTTTCAACTATCAGCATGATTGATTGTCCCCATGAACTCGTCCTACTGCTCCATTTATGTATGAGTGGCTTTGAATAAATAGTGCCGGGTGTTTTCAGACTGGGTCGATATAACTACCAACTCGCTCAGCCATGTTAGACAGTTGCTTCAAGTCATGACCTCTTTTTTGTATCGACACCCAGTGGTACCAATCACACGACCGCAGTCGCCTTCATCTTGACCCTATCAACTACTTGTACATCTACCGGTTGTCCTTCAGCCCCCTTCCGGATTACCCTGGTGACCAAACCAATCACCAGCTACCTACACGTCACACTCCAGCAAAAAACCACTGAACTCAAAGGATGGCCGCCACATGCATCACCACCAAGACGGCCAAGGCAAAGTCCCGTGCTAGCTCCAAGCGGCTCTCCGAGAGCGCGGTCAACAAGCGCCGCCGTGACGACTACGCCCACATGCCGGCCGCGGCCAAGAACCGGGAGCGTACGCGCGTCAAGCGCTGCCGTGCTATCAAGATGGCCAGGGACCTGCTGCCGACTACTATCTGGCAGACTCTGGGCGACAATCACAAAGAAAGACTCATGTGCGAGGTCGTGGAACTGCTGAGAGATAACTAGTATGATCCTCCCAAGCTTTCCGGTTGTTTGCCTCCATTCTCGCTCTCGCCCATGTTCACGTTTCCATTGTCATCCGTTTCCTCGTTATCTCCATCCCAATGGTTGCGCATTTCCTGTCCACATCCCGCAAAGAGTATATTGGCATGAGCTTAAGCTAAGCAAAATCCTCGGATACAGCCCTGCCATGACACCCGGCCCCAGCAGTCGCCTGGCGGCCAACTACGCCGTCGACATTATTCTCACGCACTACCTCCAGCTCCTCCGGCGCGAGGATGAGGCGGAGGACGAGGATATGAACAACAGAGAGGACGAAGATGAGGATGTGGATGAATGGGTCCCCGGCGAGCTGGCCATCACTTCTTGGACCTGAGGGAGTCCCCAGCTGCCGCCATTCAATGTAGAAAGGCCGACTCTGGGTTGGCCCCTTGGCGATGAACAGCCCAGACGCTTGGTTCAAAGTGTAAGCTTTTGGAGAGTATTCGACGGCAGAAATGCGTCAGGAGGCACTGGTGTTAACAAATTACGATACCCGAGACGCGAGAGATGAGACATGAGAGACGAGAGTCGAGACGATGGATAGGGAATGGGATTCATCATTAAAGACATATTTATGCATATGTTTGAACCAACTCTACAGTACCATCCCAAAGTAGCTTATTTAACTCGGGTAGACCGTAGACCGTAGAACCGGTGAGAGGTGAGATGAACCTGCCACACGATACAGCTTACAATACGTTCCACTCGCACTCATCACGCACAACTCATTGCAGACTGCGCATTGCATTGCTTACACGCCAGTAACCTGAAACTTTACTCATCTAGCCTAACTACGTAGTACGGAGTATATAGTGCGAGTATGCCGTGCGATGATCATTGCCCTAACCATCACCAGCAGCAGCACTACTTCTACTGTGTAACTATCGTATCCCCAGCTAGCCTCACCCGCCGATCCTCTAAAAATAGACACCGCTCGGTTGACCTAGTATCCTACTGAGTACCAGCTGACATCATCACCGCGACCCTCGTCCCTGGTCTTGATGCAGATTCTCCGCATTCCCGCAGCATCAACTCCACAATATCGACGAGCTGAAAAAGACAAGCGGGTATCCGTCGGATGAGGAACGATGGCGCCGATTGATTGCTACATCGGACGGTGTGGCACGGGGACGGCAAGAGGTCCGAGGCAGCGAAAGCGCTCATCCTTCACAGGGATCCGCATCCTTACACAGTAACCCTAAGGCTTAACACTAAAGTGAATAGCCTAGTTAACTAGTTGACAGGAAAACAACGAATCCTGTTCGTCGTCAGCTAGAGGGGGAAAGTTGAAACGGCACATAAGAGACCAGACGACTCTTCATCCCACCCGGACGACTCCTACTCCCCCGTGTCCCTCACGTCGCAGTCCCCCACGCGATCGACGTAAGTTACCTCGCCAGAATGCGCACCCACACCCTAGCATCCCTCGCCCTCCAGGCCCTCGCCGCCTCGGCGCTCCCGGGCCCCCTCGCGCGCCAGAGCCAGACCACCGCGGAGGCCTTTGCCTCCTCCTCGGACGGCACCCTCAAGCTCTCCCCCGTGACGGCCCCCGTCCTCGGACCGGGCAGCCCGGATCCCGGCGCGTCGACGTGGCAGCTGTCCGTAGACGACACGCCGGCAGGTCACAAGCAGGCCGTCACGGGGTTCGGGGCGTCGGTGACGGACGCGACCGTGTCCGTCATCAACGCCCTGCCCGCCGACGCGCGCGCGCGGCTGCTGCGCGAGCTAGTCACGGCCGACGGTGCCGACTTTGGCCTGCTGCGGCACACCATCGCCAGCTCGGACCTGTCAGCGGCGCCGGCCTACAGCTACGACGACAACGGCGGCGCGGTGGACGAGCAGCTCGCGGCTTTTCAGCTCGGCGATCGGGGCGAGGCCATGGCCGCCATGTTGGCCGAGATGAGGGTGCTGAAGCCCGGGCTGGCGATCCTGGGGAGTCCGTGGGCGCCGCCGGGGTGGATGCAGCTGGATGGTGTGTTGATGGGGGGCACTGTCGATGTGAGTTCTTCTCATGTTATTCATCTCATCCTACCAAGGAACGGGTTGCCGAACGAGACCAACTTTGTGTCGCGATGCAGCCTCTTTCGCGGGTCACATCCTCAACCTCTCCCCTCCCTTCGACATCAGGTGCTTGCACAGAGCTGACACCCCTCGCCTAGAACAACCTTAACCCAACCTACCGCCCCCAGTTCGCCCAGTACCTGGTCAAGTACCTGCAGGCCTACGAGGCCAAGGGCGCGCGCGTCGATGCCATCACGATCCAGAATGAGCCCCTCAACTCGCAGTCCAGCTACCCGACCATGTACATCTTCGCCGACGAGTCGGGACAGATCATTCGCGACAACGTGGGGCCTGCCCTGAAGGCGGCCGGGTTGGACACCGAGGTCTGGGCGTACGATCACAATACTGGTGAGTACTCAAGTATATTGCGACGCGTTAAGGGGGGGAAATCAAAAAGTGATGAGAAGCTGACAATGAAGCAATAGATGTCCCATCGTACCCCCAAACCGTCCTCGACACAGCACCGGAATTCGTGGGTGGCATCGCTTGGCATGTGAGTCTCCTTCCCCCCCCCCCCTTCCCATCACTATCCATCCCCTGACACACCCCAGTGCTACGCCTCCAACAACAACTGGACCGTCCTCACCGCCTTCCACGCCGCCAACCCCACGGTGCCGCAGTACATGACGGAATGCTGGACCTCGTCGCGTGACACGTCCTGGTCGCAAGCCAGCGCCTTCACCCTCGGCCCGCTGCAGAACTGGGCCCAGGGCGCGCTGGCCTGGACCCTGGGCACCGACACCGACGACGGGCCCTTCCTGGGCGGCTGCGACACCTGCCGGGGCCTGGTCGTCGTCGACCTGGCCGCCGGCACCTACGCCTTCAGCGTCGACTACTACATGATGGCGCAGTACTCGCGCTACATCGCCAAGGGCGCCACCGTCCTGGACGGGAGCGGCAGCTACACGTACGACGGCGGCGCCGGCGTGCAGAGCGTGGCCGCCGTCAACCCGGATGGGACGAGGGTCGTGGTCCTGGAGAATACGTTTGGGAATGACGTCTACGTCACCGTGACGATGAAGGGGGTGAGGTGTGGAGCGGGAATGTGGGCAAGGAGAGTGTCGTCACTTGGGTTTTGCAGTAAGGGGGTGGGTGGGTGGGTGGTTGAAAAGGGGGAAGTTGAGTGAATCATCAATTCCATCCATCGCTGACTGTGGGCGGAAAGACTTGCTGGTAGTAACTCGAGTGATGTTGATACACCGTCCTGTCGATATCAAAACCATAACGCTGCGCACTCGCATATCCACGTCTGCTCACCATGTCAATTACTTTCGTCAAGTCTTGACGAGCGTCGAGCTGTCGGGTTACGGCCAAGAGGCCATTCGTGCAGTGAGGAGTCAAGTTGCCTTTTCAGCATGTTCCAGCGACGACGCCTGGAAATGACGGTGTGGTAAAAATAAAAAAAGGGCAGTCAGTTATTAATATTCATAGCATCATCATACATCAAACCGCAACACATGCCATCTCAATCTTGGCCAATCCAGGCTTGGGAGTATCAGTCGCATCAGACTTGGTGAAGCACATTCTACTCCTCTTTCTCTCCTTCCTCCTCTTCCTCCTCGACCCCCCAGTCCCTCCACTCACTCCCCCTGACCCAACTAACACCCTTTCTCCATTTCGCCTCCTTGATCGCTCTGGCATCTCTTTCGTAAACCGCCCCAGTGATGGCCAGCGCCATGACGAAAACCCACACGTCACCGCCCTTCATGGCCTTCCACCAGCGCCTCTTGACGCCCACCTTCCATAGACTGTCCACACTGGTACGGGCCGAATACAGGAAGATACCGCGGCCGTTCTTTCGCTCGACAAAGCCCCAGAGCCCAGCCAGGAAGCCGCCTAGGAAAAAGCGTTGCGTGGGCAGGAAGTGGCGCGGCAGCCAGGCCTGGAAAAAGCAGATGGCCGCCCAGGCCGTGGAGATGGCGCCTGTGACAAAGGTGGACAGCTTCAGGGTTTGAGAGAGGAGATTGCTGAGAACGGCAATGGGGGAGTTGTACAAGGACTTGTATTTCGGAAGCAAGAAGAGCGAGTAGAGGGCGAGGAGGAGGCGGCTGATGCGCGGGAACGAGCGAACCCAAAAGGTCAGGTACGTGCGCAGACATGACGGGTCGGCGCCATGGAGAGTTGCGCAGCTGAGGGAGGTGATCAAGGGGTGCGCTTGAGAAGTCAGGGGCGCGAGTTGTGTGAGACCATCCGGCAGGGTCTGCTGGTTGGGGAACAGGCTCGGGCTGACATACGGTCTGGCGTGATGTTAGCGATTAGGCATCAAATCTGCAAGGGCATGGTGACTTACGGCCAGCTCAGCTTGGCCATGATGGCCAGACTATCAGCAACATCCCATGGGCTCGGCCACTTGACACCTGCCGGCAAATGTGTAGGCGCCGAATGGAGATAGGTCGTTGTGCTCTTCCAGATGTAGTCGACGAGGGGCGCGGGTGCGCACTCTCGATCGAACACGGTCGCATGCAGAAGCTGACCAAAGGCAAAGGGCTGCAGCATCCAGCTTCCCCACCACCACGGCCTCTGGCGCTTGACAATGCCCCCTTGCCTCCGGTCAGACGTGACTTCCAGCCCCAGATCATGCCCTCTTCCTCGAGCAGATTCCAGCCAAACTCGGCGGCACGAAACAGGGTGTACAGGGCAACAGAGACGCGCATCTGCTCGCCCGAGGGGTAGATTCCCAGGGCCAGACCTGCCAGACTGGCGCCCACAGCGGGGGCATAAGGCGACGTGAGGGTCTGGGTGATGCGTGGGTTACGTATGCGGAAGGGTTCGGACGAGGGTTCGAGGACGTGCATGCGCAGACGGCCGAGGAAGCGGAAGAGGAGGCGGTAGAGCAAGAGGATGGTGGAGAGAGACAGCGAGAGTCGCATTGTTGACGATTTGTAGAAAGGCTCCTTCTTGTTCTTGGTGACGCTGTTGTAGCACGGTCAGTATAACGTTGCGACAGCTCTAGTCGCAAGAGGGTAGACGTACACTTTCTGCCCCTTGACCCTCGCCATGACCACGTCGTACGTGGTTTTGCCCAAGCCCGTCGCGATCAAGACGCGCAGGGCATGTCGTACGGCGCGCGCATTGTACGAGTCGCCCCCTGGGTTGGCAGCCGCGGAGGTCTCCTTCCCTTTTCCTTTCCCCCTGGTAGATTCGGCGTTGTCCACAGCCACGGTGGTCGGTACCCGTCGCCTCAGCGTCTTTGATCGCGACAAGACGTATCTGTGTAGGAGTTCGTACTCGCGCGGCGACATGGTGTAACGAATGGCATTGCGGAGGATTGGGTCGCTGGCTGATTTGGGTTGGGCTTTCGATGTGGCCCTCGGTCGGGACGGGACCTTGGAGGACCCGGCTTGGGAATCCATGGCGATGACTATCGAATCCCAGATGATGTTGTTGTAGTTGTGATTATGGTTGTTGATGATGTTTGGTTCGTCTTCGTCGTCTTCGTTCGACTCGAGATGGTGCTCGGGTGGGTTCTGTTTAAGACGAGTTGTCTCAGCTTGGATGGTGTGAGAGCTTCGTCCGACGTCATGACGTGGACTCGGTCAATACGGAGCTTGAAAACGTCCAGCCAGTCGTGTCGGAACCACAGCAATCCAGCAGAAGTTGAGCCAGTATCAGTAGGGCGTTGGATTTGCACACAGCGCCGAGATGTTGACGGTTTTCGTCGCGGTCCGCGGAAGTGGCATGAAAACGTAATCTTACGTCGACGGTACAGAAAAGCCGAGGATCACTCTTGCATGTGAGCCCGTCGGACAGAGGCACTGTTATGATTAGACAAGTGGGGTACGCACTCTCCCCACAGCCTTGGCGCTATGACAAGTACTCCCGTATCCGTACTCTGTAACTAGCGGCCTACAATAGCCACGGATAGTGCGGTATTTCTCCGCTTAGTGGGTCACTCTCTCCGCTGGCTCCTACCCCTGAAAATAATCCTAGAGGTTCACTCCCGATGTGTGTGTCTCTTTATCTTCTAGCATGGAGATGTTGTTGTTGTTGATGTATTTTTCAGAAGGCTTGGGAAAGAGAGCTACTTAGTAAGCCGGCTTCTTTCGATATCGAATGCACAATAACACGGTTCTCTATATTTCAAGCTTATCAACTCTTCGGGGTCTCCATTTCAGGCTCAGATCTACCTACAAATGATTAAAGGCCGGTTTGGGCCGTTTGGCTACTCTCCACGCTCCGGGCTGGACAAAACCCCAAGAATCCAATCCAGATTCTCGTTAGCTGCCTTTAATTTGTAGAGCCCGACTGAGCCAACTCCGAGTGTCGCAAGGCTTGCTGTGACAATGACGGACATACCGTATACATACATACACAATAAGGTGCCATGTGTCGGCCAAAGACAGACGGTCCAACGTTTACTTGAGTGGAAAAGTAAACGGTGGAATGATTTGTTTCACTCGGTAGTCTATGAACTAACGTTAGACCCGAAAAGATCAGACGACTCATGTAATACATTGGCGGCTTCCGGTCGCTATTAGTAAGTCGACCACAATCTAGCCTCACACACAAACTTTGACATCGCAAGTGGATGGTGGGGGGAAAACAAAGACTTTGATGGGACTATGTCGCCCTCCACCCCCTCACTGTAGTTAACCGGCGGTGCTGTGTAATTTATAGGCTAGTGCAGTATACTGCAGGTCCACCGAGGTCACTAGTAGTAGTCTAGTACCAGACGACCCAGAAGTCGTATAACAACTGTAGCCCCGGTTATATCCGGGGCCATGGTACTTCGTAGGTGCCTGCTCTATCTCCACATCCTCACCTACGCATAGTTAGCATGGTATGGACTGCCCAATGGTCCTCCCTTTAAACCATTTTGGTCTACCTTAGGGTACCCCTGGTACTGCCCGTAGCTGCCCGCTAGAACTTCCCGCTTGTGGTTCCTGCACTGTTACCATAGCAACGCTCCGGACACTTTATCGTCTACTATGCTCTTGTGTATTCTTGCTTGTATCCCTACATTAAGTTGTACTGTCTGAAACCTACGGTATCCCCTGCGTTCGAACCCAAATGGACCTTGATGACACTCAAGATCTTTACCATGATTTTGTACAACCCACGTGAGCGGCGTAGTATCCTAATAAATCGTACTATATCCGGGGATCTTCTATCGGTACTATATTTCCGTGCTGCTGCTCCTCTTTTACAGAATTACTGGAGCATTTAGAAAGCTTCTGCATCCGAAACCCCTTTGCAGGTCGTATCATCTCCGGGGTAAGGCATGGGCACTGAGTCAGTTGAAACGCGTCAGTAACAGACGCACCATACTTATAAGCTTATTTGTAACCATTGAAGCCCCTTCCCCTACGTCTTGGCCAAGTACGACTTGACCTGTGATTTAATTCAAAGATGAAAATGTCGACTTGAATTTACTTCATAGCTTTAGGTGTCAGGCTAATACTATATATTTATTGAGTTCGGGGCTTATCTAGTAGAATCACGTCGTTCTCCCTGTCTACTCCCTCAGCTACATTTACTGTACCGGTACATTGTAACAGGGGAATCTCCAATATTGAATAGACCTTGATGGCATGCGCATGCTTAGTTGCGATACTCGGTGGTCCCAACATATATATATATCAGTAGACGACCCAAATTCTCAGATTCAGGGCTAGCTAGAATCTAGACCATTAACTCCCTTCGCTTGAAATCTAACCCCATCTTACTTGATATTTTCTTACCCTAGTACGGTGTGAGATAATGCCTTGCCCTGACAGTATCTGTACTGGTACTCCGTAAACTACTCCTCTCTTCGCCAATATTCTTCGGTACGCACACCACGCCGCAGAACGCACGTATTGACAGGGCTTGAAGTTGGAGACACCAAGTCCACAGGCTACAACGTGGCAATGATTCTTTGGCAGGTATTACAAGTAAGGGCTTCATATTGGGCATACATGGAACCTTTCAACCTAGATTGTAAATGGAAGGTCGTGATTTCCAGAAAGCGTTGAATATAACCTCGCTGTTTAAGTCGTCCCTTGTAAGTTAGGGCTGCCGTGGAGCCTGGAGGTCGAGGAGTGCAGAGAGTTTATTGTAGCTGCTATCACCCATAAACATCTGGCTATCGCGCGTTGGTTTCGTCTTTGTTTTAAAAAAGAGTGACAAGGTGCGCCTGCTAGCAGTGGCATGCTGAACTGGCAAAGCTATCTGTATTTGTCGCCGCTAGCAACTTGTCGCACAGATCAGGGGCTCGTAAGACGCACTTGTCAGTCAACGACAGACAGGTATGTAGCCTGTAGCCTGTAGGCAACTTTCAATCCCGAAGAAGAGTTTGGAGATGGAATGATGCAGGTGGAAAGTTACGGGGTCTGTCGTCGGGGTGGCCCGACACAAGATCGATTTGAAACAGGGAATAACGCAGAAGAGGAAGCCACGGATTACGAGCACTGTAAACGACACAGAGTGCGTTGAAACATTGGCAGCGAGTACACCAAGTTAATATGGACCTGTAGGCTGTAGCGAGATAGTAGTCATTGGCCGTCAAGTCGGCGTCGTATCCAGGTGTTGTATTCTGTTGCACCAGCAGTTTCGCGAATAACTGAGCGAGTACCGGTACTCCGTATGAAGATCACATCACGTTGGACGATCCGAGAATTCCCGACACGTAACCCCCCCACGAAACTTCCCAATCAAGCAAGCCGCGGGTTGGATGTTCAGACTAGGGAAGGGTATGCATGCATGCATGACAGGTAGTGACTCTCCTGCACGGCGGCTGATCTCTTCACAGCGCTGTTATATGGCTGGCACTTCCGGTGTTTTCGTTCAACCAGTCGGGACTCGGGGGGGGTTGGGCAAGCTGGACGGCGAACTCTAAAATCTGTTATCTGCACTTTCTCACGACGTAATCAAGTTACTCCAGAGTTCAAAACAGCGAGGATGCTACCCCGTACGTACTCCGTACCCCATATCGTTCGGAGGTCCCCCAAGACGGCGAGGTATCAGGTTTACAGGGACTCTGCGTCGAGTCGAAAGACCCCTCGAGACCCAACTGCCGTGATCAGACAGCGAACGTGTTGTCCGCCCCATTTCCTGAATCTTGCTGATCCATTAATTCGCTATCAATGCCTATCATTAGAAGCGCCAAGTTAGCCAAGATGAGAAGCCTTGCGACCCAAGAGAAAATGCTTCCTTGGCGACGGGGGGTCCCTTTGGAAAACGGAGGTTGCGAAGCCGCAGCAATCGAATTGCAGGAGAAGCATAGGACGGCCTCGCAGTCCGGCAATCAGTTTGAATGACTTGTCGAGAGTGATCCTGATATCGCGACTCTGGAAGAGGCACAATCGTCACACCTCGAGCGTTGCCAAGAACATAGTTCATGGGTCCAGCGTCGATGCAGGGATCACGTTTCGTTCCGAACTGACGTGTTTCCCACGCTCTTGCGAGTTTCAGGCATCATGCCAGCCACTTGGCGTATAGTGATCTGAGGGTACTCTCCCTTGTTCAAAAGGATCCAGAAAGAAGGGCGAATCTCCCTTTTGATCCTCTTATCAGGGCAGGGTCTCTCTCCTGATCGCATATTTCTCCACTGCGCTATCCATCTGCCTTGTATGCCTTCTTTTCGTATCTTCTAAGCCTCTCTCTCGTCATTTGCCGAGCCGATTTCGATGGCACCAGTCAATATGAAGGAGATCACGAGCGAGACGTCGTCCTTCGACATGATCACCAACCTGAGGGTCCTACGTACCCACATCAAAGTGCCACGGGCCCTTCTCGCCTTCCACGCAGACGGGTTGGACACGCACGCTCCGAGTCAGCATGTGGCTGTCGTTGCTGGTGGTTAGTACACCTCCTACTCGGGGTGGCAACGTACCGTTGAAACAAATTTCTCACTCGATGCTCTAGGCTTCCTCATCTTCTCGGCGTTCATCGCATTCTTGATACTGCGTGCGAGAGGCGTGACATTCTTCGGCCGAGCTCGAAAGCTCCCAACCGCCGGTGCTATCAAGATTCCCGAGAAAGCGGAAAGACAATAGGCGCGACCTTCCACAAACCTGGGTGCCGACAGTGTCGAGCCCCTTTGATACCCTAGTACAACCATCCATTCTTTCACTCGCGTATAGACGACAACTCCAAAGTCCGTGAAGGGGCCTTGAACTTGGATTCAAGCTCTTGCGATTTTTATTTTTATTTTTATTTTTACTTTTATTTTTAAAACTTTCAGACATAAACAGACGTGTACACTAGAGGGTATGTTATAAAATGGGCTCAGACAAGAGGGACTGAGATTGCCCATGGATACGACCGCGACGAATATGCCAGTATCGACTGGACATGTATATTATGATCGGACATTAGTACTGATTTACAGCACATCATTACCAACATGAAACTATTTCCTTACAATACTTCGAATAAACATCTTGTGTCTACGCCTTGTGACTTATACATAATACGGTTCTCAATCTCACGCAAGGTTAGCGGTGTCCCCTTTAGTACTCTGTAGATTAGTCTGTCTGATTCCTGCACGATCCTACAAGAACATGAGACGGATGTAGTATGAGGAATTAGTTGAGCCTGCCGCACTTGTATGAATTAGAAGGTGGCCTCGTTCTTTAACCTACCGCTACATTACTAGCTCACGTACTTATACTGGTTAGGTAAAGTATTCCAAACGAATCTGCAAAGGTTCGGCTCGTGTATGGAAAGCGTATGAATCCCCCCCGCTGCTGTCCTTGAAGAATACGCCCGTGACGCAGTTGAACGCAGGCTTAGTCATCGATGGGGCGCCCGGCAAGCCATCCCATGGGCTCTGGCTACGATCGGACGATCGGCCGATCGACCAGCTATAATTTCTTTTCTCGATGCTTTGACGTCGATCGATCAATGGCGGCGGGCTGGTCTCCACACTGCAGTCATCGCAGTCGTGATGCCTACGCTCCTTTGCGGTGACGAGGGCCTGTTATAATGGCCTTATAGACGCAGCAAGCAAGACTACAAGCCACCGTATAGAGGCAGTAAGCACTCTTGATAATCAATACTTTCCTATGATCAGAAGTAGGATAAGTGTCATAATCTCTCTTACATGTAATTTATATGCTGTTTGAGCATTCAGTACCAGGTACTACCAATTGAAAGTATTTCCTTGTGGAAGTCATTTCTACTAGACTCTAGTCAATGCGTGTGTCTGATTTTGAACAAACAGCGGAAAGGGGCGGGTTCGATTACGAATAGGAAGAGCCAGCCTTTTGGGCCCAAGGGCGAGCTAGCCGTCCTTACGTTGGAGTAAACAGAGAGAAGCATACACACGAAATACTAAAAGAATACTACAAGTACTATGTTTATTACGCCAAGGAGTTAGTTGATAATATAGTGTATAGGCTAGCCTCTAATTATAGGGGGATAAAAAGAGGGGGGTTGTTAATTTCTTCAACCTCTAGAGGAGTGAACGCTAGCTCCCAATAATGATGGCCAGTGATGTACAATTTTGCGAGTACGGCCTGATGACGCATGGCGGAGTGGATCACTCTGGCAAGACTCGGGGCAGGGAGCGAACGGTTACATCATTGGGACGGAGCGTATATATGCCCATCAAACAGATTGTTATTCATCACGAACGTCGAATATAACGTTGCCTAGATAGGAAAACTATGTACAGGAAATGTTGTCGAATGAAACCTTGCGCAATCATCTCTTCATAAATCCATGCCGCGGAAGCCACAGTCACCGGTTGGGAAGAAACGTGCGTCACGCCTATGCCCCGTTGTGCGTTCTCACAGGCACTGGCTGTAGTATTGGTTCGTGGCCTTGCAGGTACCTTGGGAGCAAGTCGTAGGCCCGGTCCAGCCCTCGCCGCCACACTGGCCGTACAGGTTTGCACCACCAGATGCCGGAGGGTTCGCGCTGGTGGGAGCCGGGCTGGTGGCGGTGGTGGGAGCCGGGCTGGATGAGCCGCCGTTGGCCCAGACCTTGGGGCCGGGCATGACATAGGGCGCCGGGTTGTTGGTCCACTTGTTGTAGGCGATGCCGGAGTCGGATGCGGCGTAGAGGCCGGGGATCTTGACCAGCGGAGACGGGGAGCCGGTGCCGCTGCCGGTGATCTTGAGCTGCGCGCACTCCATGTAGAACTGGGCCTTGCCGACGTGGCTCTCGTGGATGCCAATGTGCTCGACGCGCACGAGGTACTCGCCCGGCGGGATGTTGCTGGGGATCGTGAACTCGATGCGGTCCTTCTGCCACAGGCACCAGTCGGCGTCCACGGTAGGGTTACTGCCGCACAGCCCGAACTCGGCGGCCTTGAACCAGTCACCCGAGCCGTCGTACGTATTCACGGAGCTGGGCGCCTTTGACATGTACACGAAACCAGGACCCGGGTGCTCGATAAACTCGTTGTACCACAGCTTGAAGCCGACCTTGGCCCCGGGCGCCACGGTGAAGGTCTGCGCCGACCCGGCCTGGGCGCCCGAGTTGCAGCGCAGGTTGGGCGAGTTGATGACGTCGCTGGTGAAGGACGGCATGTACGTGTTGCTGTTCTTGCGGATGTAGGTGTAGTCACCACCTTGGGCCTTGCCGTCGACGATGAGCTGGCTGAAGATGTAGTGGCAGCTTGCGAGGGGGGGCCGCGGCAAGCAGGCCCAGAGCGAAAACGGTCTTCATATCGGCGGTAGGGGAGAAGGGTCGCGATGGGAATGTATTATGTGGGAAGTCTTGAAAGAGAGTGTGAAGCAGTTGGAGACAGGATGCCCGTGGACCGTGGTGGTGAGAGAGGCCGTGACGAGATTCTCGGAAATCCAGGCTGCATCTTATACACATCTCGTGTCCCTCCCTGTGTCTTTCTCAGGGAAGACAGCCTGCTGAGGCCCTGCACCCTAGCCTAATCACCAGATGAACAGGCCATACCAACGAATGTAGGGGCCGACACGGTTATATTGCGCCAAGAACCACCTCTATAGCTGGCCCACAATCGTCTCATGGAAATCCGTCCGAGCCTCCCCTCATTTGCCCCGGTAGGGATGCCAAGCGGGCCGCAGGGGTTTCATTACGGGCTGGGCGGTGTCAATCATCGACAACGCCAAGTGCCAAGGGTGACGGCTATATTGGACGTGAAGTGGCTTGCATGTCCCGAAGCCGAATCTGGACGCGAGCCTCTGCCGCAGCCACTGACGGATTGCCGTCCACACTCGCCGAGCCATCTGAGTGGGCGTGTGGTTATGTGGCCCCTGACAATGCACCAATAGTCGGACCCGTGCTAAGCGGCAGGTCGCTTGGCGTGTTCGCTAGACGGCAGGTAGATGACCGTGATCATTCCCGGCTCTTGGAGTGGGCTATGAATAATGATTGTGCGGGTCAAGCCCTGTCATCTTCTCGGATCCGGGGTAGGTGCAGCAACTACCGAAGATGCGACACAAGTCACGAGCGCTGTTTTGGTTTACCCAGATGGCGGCTGAACACTGTAAACCGACGTCGTGGATGCGTTGGCAACGGGAAAGTGCGTCGGATCTCAAGTAAAGTGACGAGAAAACAAAGCAACGATGAAACGTCGGACTCGAGCCCCCCCACTCTCTATTCGAGATTGGATGAAATGATGAGTTGACGTAAGGTTCAGGCACTCTCGGCTCTGGGAAGGACCAGAAAGAACTAGGAAGGACTAGGAAGGACTAGGAAGGACCAGGAGGGACTAGGAGGGACTAGGAGGGACCAGGCAGCGACGACTTTCCACCGCAGTGACCAGTCAACTGTCAAGCCGACTGTCTCGGCTGCCCACCACCACACCACTCCAGCGTACGGCAACAGACGGTGTTTAGAAGATGCACCACTAATACCGAGTATATTCCCAGGACCCATGGCGGCGATTCGACTACTACTTTCAGTCACCGGAACGTATTTGCGCGTGTTGCCATGGCGTGCTGCGAGTCAGCGGTCGGGTCTTGACGTAGCCTTGACTCGGCCTTGACTTGGCCTTGCCACGCGTGACGGACAATTCGCCTTCTCTGGTGTAATAACGTGCACTTGGGCAAATGTTGCAGTTTCTCCAATATCAAGCCTTTTCGCGCTTGGAGGGCTGGTAATAGGTATGGAGTTTGAACTCCAACGCATCGCCACTTTCCCCAGTCCCTTGTCCGATCCCAGTGTTGCACCGCCAATCGTGAGCATTCCCGGAATCAGTTCATTCACTGGCTGGCTAGTCAGAGTCATACTACTCCGGGTTCGACTCAAATAGCATAGCATGGCTGGCATGGCTGGCATGGTGGGCTTTTATCCTGAACGTGCGTTTGCCGGCACTTCTACGGAGTATGCCAGAAGCTCAAGCGCATCCGTCGTGCTTTCTCAAACTTTTTCTAATCCGTTTTATCTCTTAGCACCAAAGAGTGATTTAAATATACAGAAATCTTGCTTACTGAGGCTTAAAGGTACGTCTTGAACATGGTCCCTTATCTCACACCAGCCCTCAGCCACGAGAAACAAACTACCGTACGCCAACCAGTCACACACAGTGTTTTTCCACCGTCATTTCGCCTCCGCTTGCACCTGTTACGTTCAAGAAAATCAGTACCTCTCCTGAAATGCTTTTAGACTAACCGTCATCAGCCGTCTGAAATCCAACTTGCCCATCTCCTCAAAAGGGCTTCGACCAGCGCAATACAAACTTGGACCAAGCTAAGCACTTCGGAAACCTTCATCTACAGAACCCTTGGTGCAATATTCCTTATTATTGTTCTTATTTTCTTTGGCTGTAGACACACGTGGCATGATATATTTCGAACGAAGGCGAGTGTGAACTCGACACACGTGCGACGACAGTACACACGTCGCACAGACAACGTCTGTTGAACACTATTGGCATGATCATATGCCACGAAGGTCTAGTAGATGCGTGTAACCAGTGACGAGGCGGAGTTTATAGCCCCGTGTAGCGCCACGGACTGGTGCAAAATATCAATATTATACCACCAATGAACTACCTGGAGTACCGAACAGTACCCTGTCCTGTGCTACATTGTTCTGTTGGCTCCATAAATGCTACTAGACTTCAGACAATAATACAGGTATCCGACATGGGATTCACTCTAGCACGTCCCGAATTGAGATCCTACTGTAGGGCGGTTCCATACCCGTGGGTTTGAGTATCCAGAGCATCTTACGGGAAGCTGACCAGTGACGATGCTACGAGAGCTTGCCCCAAGCCCGCCACAGGGAACAGTGGTTCTACGAGGTACAATAACCGCATATGGAATATCCAAGTGCGTCTGCAGTTTGTGTACTGTATCAAGGACAACCAGCCGGAGCACACCATCTTCTGGGTGCCGGCAGGTAGTGGCAAGGCTTTGGACCAGGCCCACCTGGACGTCGCGAAGAATGATATCAACGAGGAAGACCCGAAGGTGACGTTACGGGACTAGCTGATCTTGGAAGGTGCAGGGAAGTGGGTGTTCATCGTCGATAGTGCGGATGACTAGGAGCTTCCGAGTGGGCTATCAAATCTACACGACTATCTGTCTGCCAGATGATTTTCCAGCTGCTCGTCGGACGTGACCCTTTTCACACGAAATGGTTCCGGAATCTCGCCTCCGTCCTGTGGCAGACGCACAAGTGCTGGCCCCGCCCCTCACCTCGAAAGCAGGGCGTCGAGATACCGAAGCGAAGCATCCGACGGATCCCGGACCCCTATCATGCCACCGAATCCACTGTCGTAGGTGGTGCCGTACCGGATGAGCAATCCGGCCACTCTCGCTAGCCGGATAGACTCCATCGTAGACTCGGACAGCCCCCCGACAAGCCTGCTAAAGTTGCTCCAGAATTCGTCCTTTAGGTATTCGGCGTTATCAAAGTATTCCCACCCGTCAGACCCCATGCTGCCGAGAGCGTCGTCCAGCGCGTACAGCGCGTACAGCGCGAGCCCGAACGGCTGGAAGCTCGCCTCCGCCCAGTCTACAACTCCTGTGATTTGGCCGCTTGCGGGGTCGACCAAGATGTTCATCTCATTGAGGTCGCCGTGGGTGAGGACCACTGTATGCTCCCCGGAACGAAGCATTAGAAGAACGCCCTGTATTTGGGCGACGGAGGACTTGAAGCGAGAGGGGAGGCTGTCAGTCTCAGATAGGTACCGGAGCATGGCGGTGTATTCGGTAACGGTAGTCGAAACTTGGACCGTATCCGTTGGCCTTCGGCTCAACCAAGACTGCGCAAAGAACCTGTTTTTCTTCACGTCAGCCAACTTGAAGCGAAGAGGTAAACAGTATGAACAAACCTCACCAAACCTTTTACGGTAGCTAGCTGGAGTGGCAAAATCTCCGCCAAAGAGCCGCGTACATAGATGTAGTTTTCTCCCGGGAGGATGTCCATTGAGTACACAGCGAGTGCATTTGCCTTTACTCTGCGATCTAACGGCGACTCACCAATAAGCCCGTGGGAAGTACAGCTGGCCACGACATCTGGATGAGCTTCTTTGGCCAGCGCCAAAGTGCTTTCACTCTGCAAGTTGCCCTGCTCTCGGAATTGGACGATCTTGTTAGGCCCTGCTGTCACGGTATAGCTGGCCATACCCTGGAGCGGAACAGGATAGACCACCCCCCGAACTCGCCTCTGGCAAAACTCATCGCATTGCTCTCTCGTCGCCAACGTTCCCGAGCTCGAAAAAAATGCGGCGATAGACCTGTCAAGATTGTATGTGGTACGAGACATGGCAGCGAGTAGGGCCTTTTAGGCGACGACGGGGTTAATCGAATATCCCTGGATGCGAGCTGAAACGATGCCCCCAAATATACGGAGAGTTGTGTTGTGGCGGGGAATTTCTAGCCAGGGGGCGAGATGTATAGGCATGTGATTGGTTCATGTATAAGTGACACAACATTGCGGGGTATTTCAAGGTCGGTGGGTAGAGCTTCTACATGTACGCCTTTGGATCAAAGCTCTTTACGAGGACTGGAGAATGTATATAATGCAAGGACTGAAAGGTTGTTATGGGGGTGGGGGGGGAGAGGCATTGTCGCATCGAACTACGGACAAGGAGCACAGGGTGTTTCCACTTACGACGGCTATGGCTGGGCAACTACAACTTACGTCAAATCATTTCTGGCAAGGACATGTCAATAAGCCAGCTAAAACGTTTGATAACAGCTAGTTCTCGTGCGTACATAGTACACGCTAGAGCTGTGCAAGATAACATATTTCTGGCAAGGACATATCCCCATCGTTAGATGATAGACTTCCGGACCGGCTGCCAGCTGCATTCATGAGTGATCGATGGGCTCACTACATGATACCTCCTTGCTCGTTAACAGACGTGTCGATTTGCCCACATAAGTGTCAATTTGAAGTAATAACCCACCCCTCGTTGTTCAATTCTATTGACCGCCTGCGACAGAAGTTCCAAGTATTGGCATGTATGTGTTGAGGCAGTCTCACTGGCTGGAAGCAACAGGTGGACTCGTGCCTTTACCGAGCTTCCTCTCCGGAAATATACCTTGGGTCTGAGTTACGGACCGGAACAAAATAACTTACCTCTTTAGTTTACCCCTAACCGACATTTACCGGTACCATGGCAGAAGCCGTCATAACTTCCAAGTATGCACTGAAGCAATGTTGTACGTACCGGTAAGCCGCTGCTTATCATAGGTAAACAGGCAGCTCCTTAAATTTCAATAGTTTGAATCTCTGCGTTCCAACTATGCGGACTGCAATGTCCCCAGACCAGCGTCCGGGCAGACTACTGCAAGCTGGCGGACTCGTCACGATCGCCGTATGCCTCACGCGACAACCCGTCGATGTTCGATGGCAGGTGTTTGAGGATATTTAAATTTACGCAAAGACTCGTTTCCGAGGCTTTCAAGTGATGTGCTAGAGCTGTGGTTTTAGAAGTAAATGAACTCGTAATGCATTTAAGATAACAAATCAGCTTTATAGTCGGCGTTCTTGGGGTATATGCTATGGTAGTTGGTATAATTTCGTATGAGCGGCAGTACCTAGTAAAAGATCTGGTAGACGCCCGGTTCGATCCAGCGTACATTCACCTATCCTGGTCCTATTTATTACCAGTCTACAGTCTCTTGGCATGCGTTGCCATGCTTTGGCAGGGATGATGGATATGGGCAGGCCGCAGGGGGGGTCGTCCTTGCATATGAGTGCCTCGGCGGCGTGCGTCCCAGCCTCCCAGGCGCACAACGGCCATGTTCCCCTCAGTGATCGACGTGCGCACTACAGTATACTGAAGCAATAAACCACCCCTCGTCCTCGTTGTTCAAGTTTATGGAACGCCTGCGGGAGAAGTTCCAAGAATCGCCGTGGAAAACGGTCGACTGTCGAACACGTCCCCGGCGATGGACGTCTCATCCAGCATCGCAACATGGCTCTCCTTCGCCGTGACGACCGTCGGGCTCGGTGGCCTGATCTCGCAGGCCAACGCCATCAACGACAAGATGGACCCGTTCCACGCGACGCGCACCGTGGCTTACCTCGGTATCTGGTTCCAGCGCCAGCCGTCCTTTCCGTTCTGGGTCATCGCGAAGCCGCCTCCGGAAGGGCCCGTCATCTCGGCCAAGCTCTCCGAGGGCTTCTGCGGCGCAAACGCCCTACTCCTCACGCGCGTCCCGCTGGCACCTGCCGGAAAGGCAGGGTGGGCGGTGATCCTCTCCGTCTTCCACATCGGGCAGGCCGAGGAGAAATTGCTCGACCGCACTCAGACCACGGGCAAGATCACCGCAAGGAGAGATGTACCGGTAATTAACCCTGGTTGGGAATTCCTCCAGCGGCGCCCCCTGATCCGCCGCCAGACGCACGCGTGCATCGCCATCTCGCGCACCACGCTCATCACCATGATGGTCCTCTCCAACGCGCGCCCCGTGTTCCAGCACAGCGGCGCCGCCGGCTTCCGCGCCGGCTATGCGTCGTACAACGGCCAGTGGTACATCACCTGGCCCATCGGCCAGGACGCCTTTGTGCACTTTGCGCCGCACGACTCGCACGACTCGCACAGCGCGGGGACGGACGTTTACCCGTCCAGCTTTCCCCAGCGGGTTGACCGGTGCGTGCAGATGGTCGCGGGGGTCGTCCATGGCCACGCGGCCGGGTTCCGGGTCGCGTTTTGTGGGCGCAAGGCGCCTGGCACCTACCAAATGCAGTACGTGCCCAAGGGTTTCGCCGGCGCACACGGCAGTCGTCATCTTTACAACATGATGGGTGGCAAGGTGTATGAGGTAGATTTCATGCTCGCACGCCTCCTTGGATCCAACGACGTTCCTGCAGATGCTCTGGTGCTCGACCTACCGAGCATCGAAAGGGGGCAGAGGGTCCAGATGGTGATTCCGGAGAAGGAACAGAGGATCATCGAGCAAGCGCTGGATTGTCTGCCATGGAACTCGCTTTCGTGGAGCATACACCGTGGTCTGAGGGATGTCCTCATCGCGTACGCGCGGCCGGTCATGGACGCCCACAGGCACGAGCTCGCTGATCTGTTGAGGCAGACATGCAGCAAGCATCCGCAGCTGTTGGACAGCAGGGGCTGGAACCCAACTTTCGTCCGCGAGAACATGGGCGAGATGGCAGCCTCGGCCGTACTCGCTCGGGAGGGAAACTCGGGCGATTTGGTCAGAGTGGTGACGGACGTGGTGCTGGCCCTGGTTGGGGATTGGGATTGTTCAAGGCTCGACGAGGTGAGGTTCTGGAGAGAGGCGACGAGAGAACTCGACTTGGAAGGAGTGGTGGCGCTCACCAAGCTGTTTGTCCTAGAATGGAGTAACGATTTCGATTATCAGATGTATCAGAATATGCCGATTAGCTTATATTTTGGTTAGAAACGGGAATGTATAATGATGATCCAGAGGTACGGTACCGAAGGAACCTTTCACCCTTAGTACCTCGCAAGGCCAACTTCACGATTGCCAAGTACCTGTACTTTCGGCAACTTGATAAATAGACCTAAATCATGCAGTACACAACCAGAGCGAAACAAATCGACTTATATCAATAGTATATCAATGGTCAGAACTTCCGCCACTGGTCTTTGACGATGTTTAATCGCGGTCAATAGTTGCATACACGCCAGTGGTACGCTTGAAACAATACTCAGGTTGGGCATTTGTTGGGGTTTGTTGATAGCTACGGCCAAGTAAGACTTACTCGCCGACTCTGGCTGCCTCCAGTCGCGCCATATCAGCAACCGGGAAACTGCGAGTGCCAAAGTCACATCTTTGGCTCACCACCGATCCCCAGTCCCCTACCACTCCTGAACACCCACCTGCAGAATAACCTTGCCCGCATCCCCATCCCTCCGCCCCTGCACAACATCTCTCACAAACTCGCCGCCGATGCTAGGGTCCAGCGCCCCCATCGTCCTCAACGCCTCGCTACCCAGGCCCCCCAGACCCGTGGCCAAGAAGCCGGGGCTCACGGCCCAGACCTTGACCCCGTCCTCCCGCAGCAGCCGCGCCCACTCGCGCATCAGCATGTTCAATCCCGTCTTGCTGGTACGGTAGGTGGTGATGGGCATGATCTCCTCTTTGGGCCAGCCGGCGCCGGGCGCGGCGTTGAGACGCTGGTACATGGCGCTGTCTAGTCTATCTGTCTCGGCCAGGGAGGATGTGCCCGAGGTGATGAAGAGAAGACGCGGGTTGGCGCTACGCAGGAGAAGCGGCGCGGCCAGGGTGGTCAGAACATGCGTGCCAGTTACGTTGGTGTCCCAAGACTGGTTGAAGGCGTCGCGGACCGAGAGGGAGCCGGACTTGATAGGGCCGTCGAACGAGCCGCCGCCGTTGTTGATCAGGACGTCCAAGCGGCCGTGCTCACGAGTGATAGCCTCGACGGCGGCTTCGAGGGAGGCGTCCGAGGAGAGGTCGGCCTGCTGGACGGAGAGGGTAGAAGGGGACGATGGGATCTCGGACTGCAGAGTGCTCTTGGCGGAGTCGCCTTTGGAGACGGCACGGGTGCCGATGATGAGGGTGTAGGGTGTGGAGGAGGCGTAGAGGGCTTTGAGGATCTCATAGCCGAGGCCCGTGTTGGCGCCTGTGATGAAGACGATTTGGGGGGACGACATGTCGGGAAGTTGCTTAACGGTAACACTAAAATGTTGGCGGAGTACAAGAGCCAGAAATTTAGCTTTGTGGCTGCGAGTTAGACTTCAATCTCGAAGATGAGATGTACGAGGAGGAGACTAAGCACCAAGCAGACCACTTAGATTTATATACCTAGCACTATCGGCGGCTACTTGCAGTACCGGAAACCAAGTATGTCACCTATATCCGTCTGATTTCGGTAAGTCCGTTAACTGCGTATACCATATGGAGTACGGACAATGGCGCTCCACGCACGTTGATCCTCTAACCTATGTGGTTGGAGCTTGGAGGGTACTGATAGCGATCCGTCAGTTGATAGCTAGTCAGTCACAGGTGCAATGTCAATAAATATGCGTAACAAGGGTCTTACTGGGACCAGGGAGTTCCCTGCCGAGAGCTCAGGAGTACAAGACGGCAAGAGTTCCGATGGCAAGGTCTTCCTATGAGAACGCCTACGGATACTTTGGTGTCCGTACGGAGGAGTCGACATACTGGGCAATGATGAGCGGCGAGCCGTTGTTGGGGTCCAACTTCAACCGCTGGCTGATCGAGGCTTAAAACAAGAGACCAAAGGTTACAATTCAACAGCGACTTGCAACCGACGGGAGTCAAAGTAAGATTTCCTGCCGCCGGTTGAGTTGAGACTCTTGTCCGGTGGCGTTAGAGGCTTAAAGCCGGGACCTGAGCTTGTGGCTTAGTTGCAGGACGGGCGTTGCTGACCGACCGAGATGGGTCTCGTCCATTCGGACATGTGGTGGTGGACCGTGGTGGTGGACCGTGGAGGTGGTAACAGGTAACTGACGTTAGAGGTGGTGCAATGTTTGGTTCCAAACGAGTCATGCATGGCTCTTTGACATTTGTCATCCATCACCGTCACAAGTTTGCTATGCAATGAATGTGTTGTGCATTCAAAGGGCGACCGATTGCTAGGAGACTTTCATCTGCATGCACTCAAACAGCAAAACCTCCTACGGGTACGGACAAGTTACCATGCTTAGGGAGGATAAGGATGCGCTCCTCGGGCTTCCCATGTTACCAGAGAATCCAGGTCGGAGCAGGCGCTTCTCTAATTAATCCAACGTAATCCAACAATTTGGAAGTCCGGCTCTTTAAGTGTCAGACATTGCCATCAAGCTTTGGAGTTGGGAGTTGGATTGTTTTCACTCTCCCACTCAGCTTCTGCAACATCAGAGTTTGGGAGGGGACTTGCATGTTCGGATCTCGTCACCGACCCGAACTAACACTTCTTTCTCAGCATCTCGAAGCATCACCGATCTTGTTGCGAAAGTTAACTAACTAGTTACTGTTCCGGTGGATGCGTCAATCTTGCCTATGACATCTTTTCGTCGGCAGCGCTTTTGAGATCCACTCAAACCACTTTCCTCCTTCTTCCCCGCCGCCATTCATCAGTCTAAACTCCATCGGGCCACCGTAAAAAAAAACACAGCTTCGAACCCGCGCGCCGGATGTTTGTCGGCGAACTGCGGTACTAACAAGTACGTAGCTAACTACCGTACTTATTCACTTACTCTTGGACCCCTCAGACCCAGGTGAAGCTGGAGCCGCCTCTCACTACTTTTTCCCAGAGGCGCAAACAGAAAAAGTCCGGACTCTGGATACGATCACCACCCACCAGCAAACCACGCCCACCCATCATGGCGCCCCAAAAGGGTGGTCATTCGGCCCGCAGTACCACCACCACCACCACCATGGTTAACGGTACGAGTCCTACAGCTGCTGCAGGCGCTGCGACCGGCAGAAAGCCCGTCGCCAACATCGTCGTGGTGCCCGCCATCCCCCAGCTGCTGCTCCAGCGCCAGTCGACAAACAAGCAGTCAAAGCCCATCGCACAGCGACAGGAACCCGCCGTCAACCCGACCAACACCAAGCCCAATGGCTACCCCGTCGCATCCCTCGAGGCCGCCCTCGTCGGCCAGCAGACCGCCGCCGAGGAGTCGTCTGTGACAATGCAAAAAGCCTCGGCTCGCAAGAACGGAAAGACCCCCGGCAACGAGGTCAACGGTTCCGCCAACAAGGTCAACAACACGACTACGACTTCCAGAAACGGCACGCGCCCCGCACACGCTCGCAGTCACGACGAAATCGCCCCCAACGGCTACGATGGCAACATACACCAGCCAAGCACCCAGAACCCCCGCCCCAATGGCCTCAAGAACATCACTTTTGGCGACATCACTTCGTCCACCGAGGTCGACGCATCTTCCCCTCCGGTGAGTCCGCCTCCAGCTCCTCCAATGCCTACCACCACTGACACTCCCGCGCAGCAGCACCAACACGGCGGCGCCAGCCCCCAGCGCCCGCAGCAGCAGCAGCAGCAGCAGCAGCAGCATGCCGCCGCCGGGTCTGAGGACGGAACCCCCTCTGCTTCACCTTCTGCCCTACACAGCTCGCAGCCCCCGTCAGCCACCCAGCCGCCCCCCGGCTTTCCACCCGTGTACTACGCGCAGGCCAACGGCCATCAGCGTCACGACGTCAACGAGCCTCAGTATCGACCGCACCACCCGATGAACGGCTTTCCCGAGCAGAACCACCCGTATGCCCGCCACAACATGCACTCCCAGCAGAGCAGCAACGCTGGCCCCATCTTTGTCGACTATGGCTACCCAGGCTCGCACACACCGTCTCCAGCTCCCCACTCGGCCGGCTTCATGCTACCTCCGATGCAGCATGGCCGACCTCACATGAATGGCGCCAATGGCGATGGAGGTCCCGCCTTTGCCCATACAAACGGAGCTACCGGACATGGCCGACACCCCAGTCACAGCAACGGTCTTCCTCACGGTCACGGCAACGGTCACGGCAACGGTCACGGCAACGGTCATGCGCACACCGACAGCAATGTCACCAACTATCCACCTGCGCCCCAGACACCGTACCGAACTGAGATGGACCCCATGTCCAACTCCATGGATGGATACGACCAGATCCCCGCCCAGGTACCCGTTCCCCACGGTCAATTCGACGGTTACCATCACAACGGCCACTACGGACCGCCCACCCCTCACAGCTTCCAGGACTCGCACGCTTCAGGGGAGCCCAATGGCCACGAGAATGGCATGCCTTTCCCGCCCCAACAGCACCCGAACGGTCACGGATACGCCAGCCATGCCCATCCAGATCACCGTCAAGGCCTCCCGCAACCCCTCGGTCCCTTCCCACCCATGATGGCTCCCGGTCCGTATGCCGGTCAGCCGGACTTGCCCTCCGAGTTGCACGCTAGCGTCGAATACTTCATGGGCCAGTTCAACCAGACCGATCTTGCTGATTGCGAGCTTGAGCTGGTCTACGCCAGTCGCCGCGTCGAGGCTAGCAAGATCCATGGCCACAAGCTGATCCTCGCCCGCAGTCCTGCCCTGAAGCAGACCATTATGCTCGCCCGCTCCTACGATCCCGGCTCCCACGTCATCTCGATCGAGACGGACGACTCGTACCTCCGCAACGATGCCTGGGCCACGGCCGTCCAGCGGTTGTACCTGTACCCTCTCTTCGTCCCCCCTCCGCCCATGTCTCAGGGCCAAGTGACTGCAGGCGATTTTATCGACAAGTTCCGATTTGCCCTGGGCTACGCTGCTGCTGGCTATCTGCTTGAAATGCGCGATGTCTTGTGCAGAGGCATGGAGATTGCCGCCAACATGACGAGGTGGGAAACCGTCGAAGAGGCTCTGTCCTTTGCCCTGGAGGGCATGCATGAGCGCTTCGTGGACGACAGCCTGGAGCCGGACGTCCGCGAGCACCCCGAGTTCGAGTATGGCTATGGCCGCGCCACGACGATTTTGGTGGATGGCATTTGCAACTTCCTGATCAACGCCTTCCCCCCCGACTTTGACCTCGACAGCTCGGTCAGTGACCCTCCCAAGTTCGCCCGGATCCCTTATGTTCCGGCGGCCAATCCCCAGACGGCACCCGCCATTGCCAGAGGCAGCTCTACCCACAGAGCGGTCAAGAACAAGTCCATGATCAAGTTTGGCGACTTGCCCATGGCTCAGCCTGAAGAGGATGCCCCTCAACCTCGCGAACCCTCCAAGGTCTCTCCAGAGTTGTCCCGGATCCTGATCAACCTCCCATTCCACATGCTCAGTCACATCCTCGCCTCGCCGAGTGATGGCGCCTCGGGCTGGAACACGGCTCAGGATCGATACCATGCTGTAGCTGGTGTGGTTGCGGAGCGTGAGGCACGTCGACTGCGTGCTGTCGAGGCCGTTCGCCAAGGAAAATTGTCGGACGCGGCCAAGACTCGTCGCCGTCTATCGGCACCTCGCCGCCACAATGTGGTTGAGCCGTGGGATGTTCTTGGCTGGGAGGAAGAGTTTGTTCCGCCCCTAGGCGCTGGTGTTCCTCTCATGAGACGCAGGTGGGTGCCCCAGTTCGATGTGGCTCCCAAGCCCGAGTTGGAGCAGCCTGCGCACGAGCCACACCCGCTCGATTCGGTGGTCTAGATGTCAGACAGAAACGAGCGAGAGACGGATTGCGCAAGAACATTATGTGACTTGCGTGGTGGACGTTGAAGATTATCCAAGTTTCGACGACAAGAGACCCAAACATGACACTATGGCGGCCATTTCAGGCCTTCATTCGTCTTCGATACGAGGCACGATTTGACGACGCGAGGCTAGGCTAGGCTTCTGGTTTCAGGGCGGCATTGCGTCTGGTGTTCATTGGTGTTCTTGCATTTCGCCAGTTCGAGGGCAGGCCGTCACGTGTTACGGCTCGCAATGCTCTTGGAAGGCTTGGGAGGCTGTCCTTGGATGGACGGCACCCTACTCGACACGATCGGCTTGACCTCGCAAGGGTCAGGCTTGGTGTCGATGGGAGAAAAATAGGCATACAGGCACGGAAAAAAGGCTTACAGGACAGGGGATATGTTCACGGATAACGAAAACTAGCAACATCACGTTGCAAAGGCGAGCTGTCGGCGTGTGGATATGTTTTTTGACAACTGGAGGCGACAAGGCTGCCTTGATCGTGAACCGGTTACGCGTCCCTTTTTCTCTGCTCGAGGCCCTGCATGTCGTGCCTGGGGATAGGTATGGCACACGCTTGAGCGGAGCAGCGACTGTGCGGGGACAAGTTCCGGTTGCCATTATGGCTTCCGGGGTGGAATGGACGGACAAGGAACGGATGGAAAAGGGCCATAGACTTAAAGTCGTAGCTCATAGGACTGGCCTGAATAGAGGCTTTCAGTAATTATGTGATGAGGCTGGTTAAATACCTGACCAGTAAAGTAAGATTTGAAACTGTCGAGACTCGTGATCTGTGAGAGGAGCTAGGTTCATGTTGTATTCCCATCATGTCTTTCGTCCAATCGTACAGAACACTGCTACCATCTTTTATTTGCAATGGTTTGTGAAAGGGTATATACTGGTTTCGCGGGTGTGGTAGAAGTAGGTGAACTAATCACCGTGGATTTGTCCATATAGGTGAACTGACTACAGATTAATGACTACTTATCAACCCTAATGCTACCTCACACTCTTTTATCGAATCTTTGTGTCACAATCCTGCTGTGCTTTCGGTACCTCGAGATGATAAAGACATCATCGTCATCTACTGAGGAAAGGGCAAGAAGCCCTAAGGTCATCGTCGTCAAGGGCTTGAGTTTAAGCCAACGGCTGCCAGTTGGCAATATTGCTATATATGAGTTATGATCTGTTGGTATACCTGCTGTTATGAGGGACTATCTTGTGAATATCAGTTTTAAATGGTGAAAAAGGCGAAAAGACTGAAGGATTGTCTTCAGACTGCAGGTAATAGCAATTGTATGATTCGAAGGTTTGGACAATAGTGATTGTGGCAGACTGTTTGACCCTCACGACGAGCTCATTTGCCATGATTCCATCTCTCGAGGGCCGTCTTCATTTTGGTCACTTCTATCATCATTTCCGACGTTTTCGTCGTTTTGAACTTTCAGCTGGAAACATATTGGTGGTACTGTTTTGTTCTGGAAGGGTCATTGTTGAGACCAGTTGAGATTTTGACCAAGTCTTCCTCTTGCCACATTCAGCCCTTTCTTTTGGTCTTCCATCTTCCTAGTGGACCGGCCTTCTCGTCACCTTCTCCCCAAGGCACGTTTATCTGTCGCCTTGAGGTATTTTGTAACTGAATTTTCTGCTCTCTCGAAAGAAATCTGATCATCTGGTCACTTGTGTGCCGCTTCGTGGCATTTCTTATTTGTGTTTTCCCACTCCGCTCCACGACCCTTCGGTCGCCTTTTCCTCCTTTGGTTCCCGGTCAGGCACTCGCTGGTCCGCCCGAAGGATTCCCGTTGGCAGTCGGTCCTCACGGTGGAAACCAGAGTCTCCTCGCCGTAGTTTCGTCGCAATACGGTAAGCCTCGTCTGTGTAGGGCCGTCTACGCTTTCCATTTCGTAGTACCTACTGACACGGCAGCAAACAGCCAAAGTGGCATCGCGTAGAAGAGAAGAGCCATCGCCTCACCTGACACCACTTTATTTTCGAGCTCCCTCTTTCTTGTCTCCTTCGCGCGAAAATAGGTTACAGAAGAACAAGCAGAGCCCCGAGACTGACAACCCACGCGCACCATGTCAGCCCTCTCCGACGCCTTGGACGACCTGTCGCACGAGCAGCTCCGCCAGCTGCTGCTCCGGTTGAACGTCAAGCAGAGCGATACAGAGGATTTCGTGTTGCCGATTATCGCGGAGTGGAACAGCGGATCGTCTCGAGGTGATATCGGAGGCCAAGGTCGTTCTCGTTCTGCCCGGGACGGAGACGACATTTTCTCGCGCAGCCGCGACGACAATGGGACATTGTCATCCTCGACGCCAAAGAAAACATGCCCCGCCGCCAACGGCCAGACCATGACGCCCGTCGCCAGCCAAGGTGTTTCTACAGGACACACAGCTTCGCCCTCGACGCCGGGCCCTTGGTCCTCTCGATCCTTCCGATGGTCGGACGACGACGGGACCCGTGTAGGAAAAGGACATGGAAAGAGCAGAGCAGTGGACAAGGGCAACAGTCCCGAGACCCAACTCCTGACCCCGAGAACTGGGGGCGTAATCAACAGCGTGACGGGCTCGCCTGCGCGCAAGAGACTCCGCTTCAAGTCGCCATCTGGGGAACAAGGAGAGCGGCTTGTTTACAAGGGGGTGGTGAGATTGAGAGGAACGAGTGTTCGCCGCTCGCCGCGCTCGAGGAGAATTGCGATCGCATTGTCGATCGAGAACAGACATACGAAGACTTCCAGTCCGCTGCCCATGCCGCGTATGGAGCTTACTACGGTCGGCAGCCGACCCAAGGCACGGGAAGTAGAACGGGAGTCTCGCGGCAGAGTTGCCACTCGAGCCGTGTGTCTGGGTTCGGCATGGGCTCGTCTGCCTTTGTCGAGCCCGAGGATGGATCGACCTCTCCTGCGACCGAGACTGAGTCCGAGTCGCCGCCGTCAGATTCCGAGGCTTCGGCGACTTTCTGGGCATCCCCGGCGTCGAAGCAGGGTCGAGCAGCGGATCCCGAGACTCCCCAGGTCCGAAAGACGGGCCCGGATGCCTCTCCCACGCCGCAGATGGTGTCGCCGGACGTGTTCAAGGGCATCGACCTCGAATCGCCCAGTTGGAGCTGGATGATCCGGTCATCACCTGTTGATGTCGCTGTTGCATCCGCTTCTGCGTCTGGAGGAGCCCAACCTCACCCAACAACGCCCATGACACCACCACCACCTCCGGCCTCGTATTCCGTCGACACCGCTCCTGGAACACCCTCCTGCCGTCGTCGTCCTCCTCGCCCGCCTCCTTCCCTGTCCCCCACCGCCCGCCGCCTCATCCGCCTTACCCGCCGCCGCCTGCGTCCAAAGCCCCAGACCTCGCTGCACGAGGAGCTTGTGCGGCTACGCGCCGACGCCGACCGCGCCGCACGGGAGAACCTCGCGCGGCATCGCGGGGACGTGATGCAGCTGCAGCAGAAGCTGGAGCGTCTAGGCCAGAACGAGAGAGAGCAAAGGAGACGCAAGAGTCAGGAGGACATGCTTGTGGGAGAGGCGGTGACCAGCGATTTGGGGCTGGAAAGCTGTGCCAGATGTTCCTGGAGCTACGAGAAAGGAGATGGAGGGGAGTGTGCGAGGAGGCATACTGGTGAGTTCTTTTTTTTTGCTTTTCTTTTCCCCCTTTTTCTTCTAGTTTGCTGTTTCTGCTTGGGTTCGCTCTGATGGCGTCTTTGATGCCCAGAAATGGGGAGGGGGGGTTGGCTTTGGGATGGGATATGGAGATTCATCCCGTATTTGTCCTTCCATCTCCTCTCCCATCTAGGAGAGAGGAGGGTTTGGATCCCTTGGTTCTTCCTTTCACTCACGCGGCCCGACACGATTCCTTTCCCAACCCTCCTCAACGGAACCCATTGCAGCATCCTATATCCTATATCCCTCCCCGAAACTTCCTTTTGATCACACCCGTACCCAGCACAATCGTTCCTCAGGGGCTCACCTCTTTCTCATAGGCTTCTGGCAAGGTACCCGCGACGGCTGGAGTTGCTGCACCGCCGACATGCTAAAAAGCGATGGCTGCGTGGCACCCGGGCCTCATGTGCCCATGGTTTGAGCTTCACTCCACGTTGAGGGCGAGAGATGAGATTGAGGGGTTGTTGTTGTTGGAGTTGTCACGAGTCGCAGGGGATTGGCGAGTTTGACGACATGAGTAATCTTTCGAGGCGAGGGGTTGTCGGGTTGTTTGTGTCAAAAGTCTTTGGCAGTCCATTGCCGGACTCGAAGGATGGATACCATGATGGCTGTTATTGGTTGATGATCTCACTGTCTTGACCGAGTTCGAAAAGGGTTGTCACATTTCTTGCCGCTCTCCGTTGGAATGTCAGTGAGAGAGCTGCATTTGTTTTGCACGCATGGTTTGGTTTTGAGAAGAGATCTTGTATCGGATGAGAGGCATGCGTATTCATTAAAAAAAAACTTGTCGGCCTTTCGAGATAGTTAATAGGTAGATGCACCGAAACTTCCTTGCGTCTAATAGTCGAGCCTTTACGGACAGCTGGCAGACTTCGGTCGCGGCAGCGTGATTGCAGCTGCTTGGGACAGGCTGGCAGCAAGTAACAGTAACGCAAGGCGTCTCTGTGCGCTCGTACTCCTGTACACCACCACCACGTCCGAGAGCGATTTTGAGCCTCCTCCTGCTGCGTGCCTTTACACGTAGGAGTAAGAGCAGCTCGGTCGTCGGTTTACTATCTTGTCTGTATGGTTGAAGATAACAGATGGACCGACTGAATCAATCAAAACTTGGATCCGATGTATCAAGGACAACGAGAGGCAAAATGTACTTCGTAGCAGGGTTGACGTGTGTGTTCCACATAGAGTTTATTGTTAGCGATCCATCGTGCCGAATTGGAACTATAAATTGTGGTGTATACAGGGGTCCTGTGCATCAATCGTCATCTCCGCGCGCTCCGGCCTGAGCATATCGCTCAGTGCGGGCTCAGTGCCTAGTTACATCACTCTAGACAGCCTATGCCTGCGAAGAACAACTTTTGACTACTGCATAATGAGCTTAATTGCTGCGATATGTTGCAAGGAAGCCCAAAGTTTACCTAAATGCGCGTAACGCCGGTCTGTAACTACTGGGTATGGTTGAATGTGTATAGTAAATCGTTCTAGGCTGTTTGTGGAATCGAGCACACGAGCATCCAACGCTACGCTAACCCCTCCCCCGTACGGATAAGTTACGGAGTAATGAACGTCTCGAATCAAGCCCCAAACCAGTCCCCCCAAAAGTGTCGAAACGCCGCCAGACCATGGTATAATATCCTCTCGCTGAGAAAGGGATTGTAATCCCTGTGGTGCGTCTTTTTTCTTCATAACGTCGTCTAATAATCCGTAACTCGGAGCCTCGCTTGATGACTCTCGTAGTCGCGTTCTAGTCCTGCTCTCTGTATCCAACGCGGCCGCTCCTACGAAAGTAACGGTAGCATCACGTCTGCGGGGATCGAATGGGCAACCTCAGTTTGCGGGTCTCGCGCAGCAATTGGCCTTCTTCCTTGTTGAAGTAGCGGCCTGTCCAGAAACTGCATTTGCATGTGGTCAGTACGTGTAAGTTGTAACATGACCGCTTCCATCCTGCACAGAGACGGGGATTTCCGACAACAACAACAACAACAACAACAACAACGTACCTCCACAACAGACTGCCCAGAGCGATATCTCTGATGGCACCCAGATACTTCAGTACCATGCGATCGATAACGGAGCCCCAGCTGGGCATCTTGGCCAGGGCCTCATACCAACGCTGGTAGCAGTCGTTTAGCATGCGACCCGCCTCGTCGATGGCATCTTGCAGGGGCCAACCCTGCGCCCGAAGGATGCCGATGACGGACAGCTCCTCTCCCTCGATCTACGAGAATCGTCAGGAAAGTGGTCATGGTGTTTTCTCTTGGAGCTCCCAGACTCAGTACATACCACGTCCTTTTTGTATGACAAGATGTCGTTGTCGCTGCAGACTGTCAGAAAAGATCGTAGGCTTGGTTGAAAGGGTGGAGGGGTAACGTTAGACAACTCACAGAAGAACCAAGTCCACAGCGACCTCTTGGCACGCCTTCAGCGAAGGATGGTTGATGACGTGTTCGGGAACTTCGATGCCGAGAGCGTATCTGTCAGTCAGTCACTCCTTGTCAGCAATCGCTACCATGCCACGTTGGAACTTGGGGTGTCGGATGCTCACTCCACAAGGGCGGTGCACGGCATGACACCGATGGTGCCGCGGCGGAAGACCAGGAACTCCTCGATGCTGATGGTCTTGACGTCGAGCTTCCTCGAGTTCACCTGGCCCAGCACTCCCAGCATGTAGTGTTTGATATCTGACTCGGTCAGCAAGGGTTTGCCACGGTCGTTCGCTGGGAAGGGCTCACATTGCTTGTACCGATGCTGGAGCACAGGCGATGCTCGCTACGTATACGAGTCAGGTCAGAGTCACGGTAGCATTTCAGTGCAAGGACGACCGACGACGACCGACGACGCACCTTTTTGAAATTAAGCCAGTTGATCTGAAACGCATAGGCTATCGGATCCGAATCCCGCGAGATCAGAGGGTGAGAATCGTCAAGGAGGGAGGTCATGTGGATAATGTTGCGAGCCGCTCCGTGCAGATCTTCTTTGAAGTGGCCCTCGTCGAACACTAGTCACGGTGGTGGGTTAGCGAGTGATGCACAGACAGCATTGCCCACTTGCCATGCTGTACGGAGTACTGTCTGCTCGGGAAGCGAAACGACTCCAGACGACGAGCATGGGTGACCCCTGAAGCGTTGCAGAGTGACGACGACGGGCGACTACCAAGTACGTAGTACTGTGTAATTGGTAAAAAAGGGCGTCGAGGACGCGATGCCAGGATAGCCGGTTGAACTTTGAAGATATATACTCACGATCATCCCACGGAAACGCCTAGATCAGTTAGCGACTTGAAACTTGCAAGTTGTCCCCGTCCGTGGCCGCTCTCGAAAACGTACCCAGTGCTGCCAGTCGACCATCGTCCTCAGCGCCTCGGCATCGCAGTGTGGAGCCCACCACGAGACCAAGTAGGCGAAGTCGGCCCTGGAGAAGCGTTGCGCCTGTTTCTCACTGAATCCTAGAGTTCTTTGGGGGGGGATTTTAGCCGTCGACTCCCGATTACAAGTCCATATGGGCGAGGGCTCAGGGCTCACTCTGCGATCCAGGCGTCGGCTTCCCTCTTCACTTGGGCGTAGTGCGGGTTCTGGACGGGTTCGATGGACAAGATGGAAGAAAACATGTCGGGCACAAGGACTTCCACCTCGCCCTCCTCTTCGGAGAGGTCAGACCCGATCATCTGGTCGGCTCCTGTCTGATCCGGCTCGCCTGGTGACATGGGCGGCGTGCTGGGCGGCGTGAGCCTCTCCTGGTGCGAGGGAGCATCTGCCAGGGCGAGGACCTGCTCCTTCGGCATGTGGTGGCCTCCGTGGCTGGTGCCAGTGGCACCGTTCGTATGGGGAGACTGAGTATACATGGCTGACCAGGACTTGGGACGACTGGCCCACAGCTTGCGACTCTTTAGCGTGCTGAGGCGCATCGGGAGTCTCTAGGCAACACGATAGAGCAGTAGCTAGGACTAGTTATGTAGTGCGAGAGTTGGAGCACCGGGGTGAGAGGCCCTGAGCACCGGGAAAGGGGTCTGAGCTTGCTTTTGAAGTCGTGGTGATGGACGGGAGCCACTTCGACAGTCCCCGGGGGAGAAAGTTCGTCTGAGCTGCAGAGCCAATAGTTGGATACCGAGAAGTGATGCTGTGCAGTGGGCCGTACCCGGTACGCTATGCGTAGGGCCCCTACTAGTGCAACGACTATCTGTTGGAGTCGGTGGTAAATCACGCACATACTGTGTATAACAGCCCACAGCCCGGGGTGGGCAAACGGAGACTCCTGGATGGGGAAACTGCTCGCGGCCGTTGACGGAGGAGGAGGATCTCTGTAGACTGTGGCGAATCCCACGACTGGCCTCGTTTACCTCGGCTGAAACCGACAAACTGTTTGCCATCATGGCATTACTACTTGGCACAGCATAATGAAGAAAAAAAACTCGCCATGATTGGCTCACTTGTACACGCGAGCACAGCAGGACCCAGAACCAGGCCTACCTACCTCCTAAGCGAGCCCCGTCGTTTGCCCGGCTGAGACGACCCGGCCTATTTCAGGGACAAGGGGTGATGGTTGACCATACCATGGTTGAACCGGACCTGCACAATGCAGCGTACCTTATTGTGACTCAGCATCACCAAAGTCCGGACGAACTTTGGCGATGGGGACCGACCTATCTCCAGGCAAAATGGGTAGCAACCACGGGCCGCAGATGGACGGGTCTCTCTCCATCGCTTGCGCTCCAATATGCCATTTCGGGAACCTTGGGTGGAGAGTATACACAGTACCTAGGTAAGGAGCCAGGATGAAAACGAGGAAAGCGGCCGAGGCTCCGCAACCGAAGGGGATTCCACAACCACAACGCATCGTTTTGCTGCCGGCAGTAGAACACTAGAGTACTTTGTCACAATACTGTGTAGTGACTCCCTGGTAGTGAGGCTTCCTGTTACAACTTACCTGTTTAGCGCCCTCGGCAAGCGTCCAGCTCTTATTTCTACACATGCCCACGTCCAGATGACCAACTCGGGATTGGACAATGGACATGCAGGTCTCCGAGGAGAAGCTTGATACCAATGGGCAATGGCAACTTGGCAAGTCTCGTTCACCGCCTCTCGAGACTTGCAACATGCCCTCCTTCCTTGCGAGGCTGCTATTCGAAGCCTGAAGGGGCGCCTGGGGGGAAGGGAGGGGGAGGGGGGGGCTGGTGATGATCGGTAGCCGCCGTTCGTTTTCTCTTCATGGAGACAATAAAGTCCATGTGCTGGCATATTTGATGCCATACAGTGTGCGTGCATGCAGAATACAGGTGCCGCGGCTCTCCCCGCCGCGCTCCCCTGATCCAAGATCCTTGCTCCTTGCTCAGAGAGATCGTGGGTCTGATTGGGTGGGGCGTTACGGAGTAGTACTACTACGTACGGTACGATGCGCTAACAGTAGTGGAGAGTCTGTCTTGGAAGCTTTCGCTTGCTACAACAGTATTACTAGTTGTGTAAGTTACGTACTACGTACGGTGTATACTACGTACACAGTACTTCTAGCTGCAGGGGTTGCTCCCACAGCGCCTCCAATCAGATCGCGCCACAACGTGGGGGTTAGGTACGGATACTATCATGTGGGCGCACCTGCCTGCTTCACTGCTTCAATCACCTACGAGCCAATCGCACTACGCTATTGACAAAGTACTACGTACACACGGGTGGGTATCCGTCCCTACCTCGATAGTCGCTGTGTACGGATACTACGTATTTGGGCAGTACGTGTGCCTTGGAAGGTACTTTCGTGGAATTGCCCAGACGAGGCAGCAACCAATATCAATACAAAGTTTACCTCCCATCATCCCTTGTTCGGCCGGAGACCCGGCAGACCCGGGTCTCGGCGACAAGGACCTGTATAACTACGGAAAGGCTGCACCCTGGTTGGCTTTCAATCCTTTACCGCAGTAACTACGGATACGGACACCTCGTCCCAGTAGGTATTCCCCTCCGGAACCATCTTCATGCACCTGCTGGCCGGTCCGCTCAGTCGGTACGATCCCTGATTGGCCAACGACCCAAGGGCAAGTTACAAATATATCGCTGCGTTGCCGGTTACGACATCCGGACCGTTGTAATCTCTTTTTCGCTACCGTCCTCTGCAGCTTCGCCTGGTTCATGTGAAACCTGCTCCATGTATCGCGTTCGGGAATCCCTACACGGCGTAGTAACCACATGTCATGAACCCTGTCGAATAGTGGAGTCTCTGAGCAGCTCCTCTTGCAGAGCAGGGGCTATGCATTCCCGTGCCTGCCATTTGGGAGCGAAACGAGCGGAACATGGAAAGCCAAAAGTCTGTACGGATTACCGGGCAGGGGATTCCGTCCCCCAAAAGTGCCTGGGAAGCCTGGGAAGCCTGGGAAGCCTGGGAAGCCTCGGCCGCCCACGCCCATGGCCATGCCCACGCCCACGCTACCTGCTCACTAACTACATACACATTAATTAGTACGTACCAGGTACTACCACCCACCCTATCTACCGTGTACTATGGTCTTGACCGCTGGCACTCGTCCTGCGGCTGGCCAACGAACGGCGAGGGTCGACTGTCGATCAATGCCGGTTCTCCACCCCACGTTAGAACCTCGAAGGTCCCTGACGGGGTCCCTGACAGGTCATGACAGGTTCCTGACAGGTTCCCTTCCCCCAACACGTCCCTAACAGGTAACTTAGGTCCCTATCCTATCCGTACCTCGTGCGGGCTCGGACGTGTCTGCTTTTTGAAGAGCCCAAGTGCAGCCGCCGCACTCTTGATTCTCCGCCGTCGTCGTGGAAAGATTGTGTGTTCCGACACGCAGACAGTCTAGCGGTTGATCATGAAGCGGATAAGGCAGTACCTCGCGCGCATATCCAAGTCATCGCACCCCCGGCCGGAGCTGGCGTCGGTGGCCCAATCCACCGACACCCTCGGTTCTATCCCTCCAGGGAGACGGTCGGTCGACGACGACGGCCTGGGCGCCGCCGTCCTCTACGAGGGAAACCGCCGGGCCACCGGCGAGGGCTGCATCGACATCGTCTTTGTGCACTATGCAGGCGGCTCCAGGGTAAACTCTTGGTCCAAGGGCGGCGTCTGCTGGCCACGCGATCTCCTAAGCCAGGAGTTCCCCAATGCCCGAATCATCACCGTGAGTGGGCTCCCGCATATTTTTTTCTCTTTCTCCCCCTACGGAATCTTCCGTTCCGCCTCCATTCGCTGACTCTCCTCTTCCCAGTGGGGATACCAGCTGCCGGCGCTCGATCAGACCCAGGCATTCGATGAGCGGCTATCGAACTCGCTCAGCGACGCGCTGGTGGTTGACATCACCAAGATCACGGCGGGCAAGAATCGTGACATCATCTTTGTCGCCCACGGACTCGGTGGAGGTAGGTCTTTCTATCCGCACCGTGACAGATGCGATCGATTTCGTCGTCACTTGTGTGTCTGGCCGGAGTCCAATCTGACGCTGGCCATTCTTAGTCATCGTCAAGGATGCTCTATCCGCAGCTGCTGTCTCTCAGGTGTACGGGAACTCGAGCGAGTCCAGTAACCTGTATTCGAGCACCATCGGCGTCGTCTTCCTCGGAACGCCGCACAAGGGGGTGGGCAAGCGGCCTCTGGTAGACACGATTGCCTATCTCGCCCAACTCGAGCTGCGCCGACAGGATGAGGCCTTTGCTCAGATCATCCGCGATCATGTCCACCTGCTCACCAGTCAGCGAGACGAGTTTACGCTCATGTCGCGCGACATCTCGGTCGTCTGCGTGAGAGAGCTGTACCCGACGCCCATGTCCATGGTGAGAACTCTCGTCCCCAAGGCCGTCGTCATCACGTACCGTTATTGACGACTGCAAAGATGGTCCCCAAGGCTTCGGCGCACTACGACGGCATGAACGTCGTGGTTGACGACGTGGCCGCCGACCACTTCGACATTGCTCGTTTCGCGAGCAGGCAAGATCCTGGCTACTACCAGCTCATAGGACACATCAGCAAACTATCGCGCCGTATACAGAGAACCGAAGGTACAGCGACCTGTCCCCTTCGAAGCGAAGCAGAGCAAAGCGAAACATACTGACCACGCGGCTACAGATCCCGAGGAAAAGCTCATCCGTACCAACGGTAAGAAGACCATCGTCTCCCAGCACATGCTTGTGGCACCACACTGACATGAGCAGAAATTCTCGATGCACTCGTCTTCGACTACCGCAGCAAGAGGGATGAGAGTGACTTCGAATACGCCGACACCTGTGCCGAGATTCTGGCGTCCACCGAAGGCGACGAGAGGATATCCGCATTCCACGACTGGCTCGAGAATCCGGGCTCCATCTTCTGGATCTCCGGCAACCCGGGATCGGGGAAGACCACCCTCATGAAGCACGCCTTCTACAGTGACGAGACCCGGAAGCACCTGGAGAAGTGGGCGGGTGGAAACCCCATCATCGTGGCGTCCATGTTCCTCTTTGAGAGTGGCGGCCACCTCCAGAAGTCTCGCGAAGGAATCCTGCGCGCCATACTCTACCAAGTCCTTAAGGCTCGACCGGATCTCGTCTCGGTCTGTTTTCCCAGCCACATGACTGGCCCCTGGCCACCAACCGCCCCGTTCAATACCGTTGTCAATCTCTCGCAAGCATTCTACCAGCTCTTCAGTCGCATGTCCAAGACGCTGCGGCTGGTCATGTTCATCGATGCCCTGGACGAGTACCGAATCGCCGACCAGGACTACGGCCGCGTCGACGGCGCTTCATCGTCGGTCGACGGCCATAGCAGCGATGGCAGCAGCGCCGTGCTGGGCTCTACCAAGTGGATCACCGACTCCAACATGGAGATCGCGACACTCATCACGGAGCTCGGCAACGCCGATTTCGTCAAGCTGTGTGTCTCGAGCCGAGAGCTGCCATCCTTTGAGGAAGCTCTTGCCGGCACGCCTCGTCTCCGTGTCCATACCCGCACAGAGGCGATGATTACCCAGTACTGTGCTGGCAGGCTCGACCATGTGGCTCCGGGTCTGTCGGCCGGCCAGATGCCTCTCTGCCAGGAAGTCGCCCGCAAGTCGCAGGGTGATATCCTTTGGGCGCGCTTGGCTATCGACCTCCTGATGGAGGGTTCCTTGAAAGAGCTGAAGCACACGCTCGAGTCGCTGCCACCGCTCATCGGCGGCTCGAGCGGCCTCTACATGCGTATTATCCAGAACCTCCCGCCCGTGAAGCAGCGCGAATGCTGCCGCCTCTTTGAGATTCTCCTGCGGGCGTTGGAGTCGCCCAACCTGACGACACTCGCCTTTGCGTCGGAAGGGTACCTAGCACCCTTTCAGCTCCGAAAGGCGAATCCCGACGTGGGCGAGCTGGCAGTGTCGCACGACAAGGCCAACCCCTTTTCGGCAGAAGATCTCCGGAACCTGACCCAGCACATGGAGCGGCGGCTCACGTCGTGCTGCTCGGGGCTCCTCGAGACAACCGGCAAGCAGAAAAAGGTGACGTTTATGCATCTCACAGCCAAGGAGTTCGCCTTGCGGAGCGGCATCTGGGACAAGGTGCTCGTGTCGCCCCCGAACAAGGCCGAGCTCGACCTCTCCCTCATGAGTGCCAACGTCCGTTACCTGAGGACCCTGGCGTCGTCGCAGCAGCTGATGAAGACGGCGCTGCCCGTGCGGTTCCACCTAGAGGCCTGGCTCGTCATCGCAAACACCTTGCGCTACGCCGTCCGGCTGGATAACGTCCCCTTTGACACGACGTCCTACCTCGCCCTCCTCGACGAGCTCGACGACGCCTGCCGCGAGGGCGCCAACGGGCACCGGCCGCACACGCCCGACTCGGGACGGCACAGCGGCAACGGCTCCATCATATCGCCGCCGCACTGGTCCAGCCTCGAGCCCATGGAGCTGGGCCAGTCGCCGCGGCGAACCGGGTTCCTCTGCCTGGCCATGCAGGCCGGCCTCTTCAACTACGTGCTCGCCAAGCTCATGGCGCTCGACGACGGCGCGCGGCGGGTGCAGGCGCAGGAGCTGCTCGAGTACGCCGTGTGCCCCGAGGGCGACACGCGCGCCGAGGGCGGCTCGTCCGTCTCGGCCTGCGTGGCGCTGACGGGCAGCTACCGCGACTTCCACCACGACCTCCCCGAACCGCGCTTCGTACAGATGTTGTTTGAATTCGGGGCCGAGGTGACGGCGTCGCCCGTGAGCCGGGACGTCTGGATCCGCACCTTGCAGTCCGGCCAGCGGTACTTTACGCGGCAGGGCCAGCTGAACGCGCTGAGCATCACGAGCGCGCCCGCCCAGGCGTCGCCGCAGAACCGCCACCGCTGGGTCTCGGCCGTGCGGCTCATGCTGCAGCACGGCGCCGAGCCCAACGTCCAGGTCGAGATCCTGGGCGGCTCGCAGCTCGGCACCGACAGCGGCTCGCTCGAGTCGCGGCCCGCCATCGAGATCATCCGCCGCACCCTCGATGGCGAGAAGGAGTTTGCCGGCGATCTCATCATGATCGAGGCGCTTGCCATCCGCACCCCGCCCAGTCGCAAGGTCAGCCGGCGGTCCATATACGGAGGGGATACGCTGTCTGCTCCGTCGTGGCAGGGAAGCGAGAAGTAGCCGAGGCTGTCGATTGCGAGGAGAATGCCGAGATGTACAAGGATGGTCGGCGTGTTTGTATTTGCCATTACAGAAATCGGAGTCATTGATTCAGGGTAAGCTTACAGCGAGTCAAAATGTCATGTGGTTAACGATAGATTGAGACGGGACGAGGACATGTGAACGTGTGCGGTTAGAATTTAGAATGTATTTATACATGTGGGTTTTCGGTTGCTCTATAGTAATTCAATATCAAGGAATTGCTTTATCTCACAACATCCTTTCCCACCACTACTACATCCATGTCTAACCTTGTCGAGTAGGTTATCACGATGATTTGCTGCTTCTCCGGTCTATTGGTAATATACGCTATGTACCATCTCATCCCTGCTCAAGGAGACCACCCAGACTCGCTCAATCGTGGCTGCACGGAGTGCGAACTCGTCGTCGGGGAGAGACTGTTCGGGCGCCTCTTTTACAAGTTTCATCTCTACTCGGCATATGTCGTCGTCTGGTAGGTACCAGTGGCGGTCTCTAGGTATCAAGTGCCATAGATGCCGAAGTTGTAGCCGTCAATGGGAGGGAAGGTACCAGCTTTCGGACCTGTTTCAAGCTACAAAGAGGAAAAAAGGGTTGTTGACTCTTCCACAGTACGCATCAAAGAAAAATGCTGCGGGTGTTCTCTTCGAACACCTTTATTCGTCCTGTTCATGTCCTATTCCGTTTGCAATAATACGGCGGCTCTAGACCATAGCGCACCTGGCAGAACACGTAAATACAACGCCAATGTGCTGGAACATGAGGAACCAGAGGCAGATAAATATGATGACACCAGTGACTGCCATGATATACCACTAGACTGCATTCTCATACGTCGTACACCTGACATTCTCACATATCATCGACGCCCCTTCCCCCCCCTGGGAATACCCACAACCACAACAGCAACCCAGCGCAATGTCCTCGTATTCTTCCAGTCCAGGAGTCCCCCCTCCCACCCGAGCCAGGGGCATCGCCTCGTGGCCAGAACCCAGCTCCTCGCACGCCGCATCCGACGACGCGGCGTCCACCCCGAGCGCACCACCACGACCACCCGGTCCCACCCCTTGGCCCGCCCGTCGCGCCGCCTCCAGGGTCAACCCCTCCTCGGAGACCGCTACAACAGCAGCAGAAGCAGAAGCGCCGCCAACAACAACAACAACAACAACAACAACCCGACGTGGGCCGATCCCTCCTCGGCCTCCCTCCCCAACCCGTTCCTCGAGCGTCACGCCGACCCCGCCGGCCCGCCCGTCTCGCGCGCCCGCCGCGAACACCGCCACGCTCCCCACCTCTTCCAGACGTACCACTCGGCGTCGCAGGACGCCGCCGCCACGGCCGCGAGGCCGCGCTTCTGGGTCAAGCTGGGCTGGTACCTGGTCGTGTACGCGGCGTGGTCGGGCGTCGCCGTCGCCGTCCTGCGCGCGCTGTACCCGGGCGACTGGGAGCGGGTGGGGCGGTACTTTGTCGCGACGCTGATCCCCATCACCGTCGCGTCGGTGCTGTGCATCGAGGTCGTCTGGCGCGCGCGCCGCCTCGTCCCGCGCGTCTTCCCCCGCCTCGGCCAGGGGCTGTGGCCGCTGCAGAGGAGGGGGCCTCCTCCTCCCCCTCCTCCTCCTGCTCCGCCGCTGCCGTTAGTGTCGGGGCAGCAGCAGCAGCGGGAGGATATCGAGTTGGGTCTCCGGCACGTGGCGGCCGAGAGGCGGAGCGGCGGGGACGCCCGGGACAGCGCCAGGGCTGACGGAAACGACGAGACGCGCGCGCCGCATCTCGTAATCACTGGCGCCGGGCCGCGCGAGAACAACAGCGGGATGCTGCCGAGTGACGACGACGTGTTCGCGGTCCCGGTCGTGCGCAGTGCGGGTGACTCGTTCCCCATCGGCCAGAGGACCGCGATACCCACCGGCGAACCGTATCCCACCGCGGGAGGCCCCGCCGCCGCAGCAGACCCGGCAGTTGGTTCCGGGTCCCGGAACGTGAGCAGGCGTTCGAATGGGTACGACGACAGGCGCCACGAGGCGAGGAGCGTGACCCGGACCCCAGTGACGCCGGCGTCGGACGCGTGGTCCGACACCGCATCCTCTGCGGTGGGCACGAGAACGGGGAAGTCTGTGAGCTTCGAGCTTCCCCTGGACGGCGGACCGAGAGGCCCGACACGGGAGGGTATGCGGAACAGGATCTCGCCGCCACGAAACGGACGCGTTAGTTTCGCGGACGCTCCGGTAGCCTCGACTGGGAGTGGGCTGGGCGGCGGCGGAGGTCCTGCTGTTGGTCAGGCTCTTGGCAGGTATAGCAGGAGGAACGGGACGCGAGCGGTGCGTATGAATGCTATCGATCAATTTTGGGCGGGTAAGATTGACAACAAAGGATACGAGGAGGCGGTGAAAAGGCAGAGCAATGAGGGTCAGTGATAGGGAAATTGAACATGCGTGACACATCGAGTTCTCCATATCAATGCGGTGGCAGGCTCCCTTTGAAAGACCGTCTTGATCGGTTCAGACCCGAGATTTTAGTTTAGTTGAAACGTGAGGTGAAGCGAGGTTCATTGCATCCTCCGTCCCATGAGGACGGCTGCCTATGAAAACACCGAGAAACAGCCCGCTGTGAGCTGTAGTCGAACACCGATTGCCATCGCGTTCTGCAGCAGCCATAAAGTAGCTCAAGGTCTGTCTATCTTCCCTTGCCGCCATCCCAGCTTGTCTCTACCGTCCAACCGGTAAAGCAGAGAGTGGAGTATATCATTGCCCATATTTCCTTGCGCCGGATCATAGGAAAGCCATCAATAAAGAGTTGCGAGTTCATAATTTCGTTGAGTTTATCATCATTTGTTTGTTTGGTGGTTGGATGGAAGATGTGGTGACTGGTAAATGCCTAGGTACGGACTGGACGAGTCCTCTTGGAGCACCCTACAGGGAAAACATTAGTACTGATTGCGGATCGGCCAGACGAAGAGTCCGAGGAGGGCAACGGGGCACTCACAATCGCACAATGTCATTGTGCATCCATCGTTGTGAACGACGCAGTAACCGCCGCCACAGTGCAGGCATAGCTTCTGCGTGGTCGCGATACAGTCGAGGCACTATACCGTCAGTTAGTTCGTCTCATTTCGCTGTGTTGGGGTGATGTCCAGGACTCACGTTATGTTCGCACTCCCAGCACTCCTTCTTAATCTTCCGATCCTACAATGTCTGGTCAGCGATCGTTCAGTGTCGCGCACTAGATGCATAGATCCTGTGTTGGTGGAGGGGAAGGAAGGCCCTGAGCCGCATACAAATCTGACCAGGATGTCACGAGTATGCCCTGCACGAAGAATCGAGCGAGGGCCAGTCTCTGAACATCCCTACATGCATTGGAATTCATCGGATTGGGGATGGTACATGGGCACGCTTCAGGGCACGATCGGTCACCTCTCTCATCGCAGAGGCAACGTCCATATCCTCCCATTCAGATCACCGAGGTTGTATCCCATCCGTACCTTGATTTTGGGCGGCTCCATCGCCAGGACCTCGTGGTCTGCTAGGCCATCAGTGGCATCGTCAACAATATGGACATGGTGCGCGCCCATGAGCTCTTCTTGCGTGGGGACCTGATAGCAGCTCTCGCACCACCATTCGTTGCACGAGAAGCAGTAGCGCTCCCGAATGCAGTCCTCGCAGCGAGGAACGAACGTCTGCTCCCTCTGAGCGCCCGAGCTGCATGCAGACTGTTGGTGTGGCTTTGATGCGACCTTGACATTGGACGAGCGCACCGGGATGGGTGTCAACAGCGGCAGCTGTGCGACTGGCGACACGCCGTGGGTCGTGAATCCCTCCGGCGCGCGACCGCAGGAGGCGCATCCGCCGAGCGAGTACGTGGCAACGCTCCAAGGGTGGCAGGGCGTAGTGCCAGTTATGGGTACTTTGCCAAAGGCGGCCGAGTTCTGGTGTCGCGGGCCTGTACACAGCACCGAGTCGAAGCGGATCGTCTTGCTGCAGTCCAGCAGAGTCTCGGCCCATCCTTCGCCAATTGGTTTGGCAACGATGCGACCCTTTGTCTGGTACCAGTCATCGCCGTCGCCGTGGATGGATCCTTGAAGCGCTTGCGTAGACTTGTGGTTCCAATTCGCGCTGATGCTGGGCAACGCAGAACTGGGAGCAAGTGGCGTTGCTGAGGGCAGAGCGGATGCATCCCGTTTGCCAAATACGTATAGCCCCTTCAACCGCGGCGTGCCGTCCGACTGGTTCGCGCGACATGCGTAGCGGAGCGACTGCATCACCTTTTGGTGGTTCAGGTTCTTGGTCTCGCGGATCGAGAGGATGCGGACGTGGAACCTGGGGTCCACCAAGATGTCATTGACCAGCTCGGCCGTGACACTGAGCCCATCGAGCACCAGCGTCTGCACATGCTCCAGAACGTGCCTGCTCTGTAGGCTGTGGAAGATGTTCCCCAGGGGCCCCGAGTAGCCGGTCAAGTCCTGTTCGAGCGGCACGTTGCGACACACGTCGCCGCCGTGTTGTGTCTTGCCATCAGCACTGATCTGCGCTGCCTTGGCGCCTGTGATGTCGAGGTAGCGGAACGCATCAGGGGCGTCGTAGAGGAGGTCGCGGAACGACTTGGAGCTAGCGGCGAGGCTGAGGAGAGTTGCGACTGGGAGGTAGGGGGCGGTCTGTTGGAGGACGAGGGTGTTGGAGAGGAAGTCCAGCAGAGACGTCGGTCTCGTTTCGGAGGGCTCGGAGGATTCTGCACGCGTTGACAGTTCGAGGGCTCCTGATGCCATTACACACAGATAAAGGCCTGCTCTGTATGGCTGTGTTGTCGAGGGGAAGAGTAGGAGCTTGCTTGCCAAGCTTGACCGGGAGAGAAGCTGTCGTCGCAGTTTGGAGCGTTTCCGGAAGAGGCAATGACGATATGAGTGGCGTGTATATGTCAAACAGACACGCAGATAGGTGAGGCTAGTGATCTAGTGATGTCAAGAGTTTGGAATGGAAACGACACCACACACACTGCCAGCGATCCTCGAGACAAGATATAACCAGTCCCCAAGGAATGGCGGTGTCATCTCGTGGGGTACTGTACCGTATCGTATCGATAGTCGGACCTTTTGAGACCAAACAGCTCCATGGATGATGGATCGATCCGCAGGGGTCCAGAGCTTTGCATGCATTTTGGTGTGGGTGACACTGAGAGCGTCTACCTAGTAACTTTGAGTCGACTCTGGGGGTGGGTGTGTCACCGTGTGTGTGTGTGGGCGAGCGGAGGTGGCTGCGACCGACGATTGGTGCGGCTGCAAGCCGGTGAGTCGGACAGCAGCCAATGCTGGGGGAGATTCACCGGGGGATTCATGCTGAGGGTGGTAGACTGGTAGTCTAGGCTCGATAGTGGAAGCAATCGAGTCCGAGCCGATCTTGGCTCATCACTCACTAGCCGTAGCACGTCCACTGCATGCTGCGTTGGCATACCGTTCTAACGCCTTGGCCGTGGATGAGAAGCACGTCGATCACGACTTCGCTCCACTCCCAATTCAGGGGGACGGTCACTCGGCAGCTTGGCGGTTACAAGGACGTAATACATGCAGTTTTAGCCGCACGATGTCGCGTTTCGTTTCTGTCCCCGGCATAACGAACTTAATAATAGATGGCCAACTGCCGGGCGTGGGACGTTGGTGATCCCATGATCAGATTGTGTCGTTCGTCTGTCGAGGTTGTATGGGGTAACTACGGAGTAGAACCCCCACCTACAGCCTACAGGTGACTCTTCCTACACCAGAAAACCGACAAGGTACGCAACATTATTTTAGCTCACTGGCTACGGAGTACTACCTATCTATACTGTGTAGCTAACTATCCGTACTCTGTAACTTCATAACGTTGACACTTGCAAGTCGAGCGTACGGAGTACCTTGGGTGGGACCCGTCTTAAGCGAGCCACTAGCTCCCAAAGGCTATCTCATGGTGGATACGGATAATGAGTCCCCTTATTACTCCGTACTAAGTTAACTACGTACTTCAGCTAGTGGGCAACTTCATGATCCGACTAAAGACTCCGTATCCGTGTGCGAAACGGCCTCACCTGGCGACCCTTTGGCTGCGCGTGTCATAGAAAGTAGGTTTATGACCTTCACCAAGGCCAAAGAAAGGCAGCCGATGCCCGCATACAGTACGGAGTATGGGACGAACTGCACGGGTAATGTGCTCATTTGCCAAGGAGAGCTTGGCATGTCGCGATGGTCAACCGTCAGACAAGCGAAAAACAATAAAACCAAGCAGTTTAAGACCGAATGACACCCTATCAAGGGACTTGGACACCAGGAGTCCCCGTGAACGGTATCCTCAAGGCGCAGTGCTACGTAGTGCCCTGTGTTCAAACTTGAGGATGCGTCGTCTAGGAGGGACTACGTTCGGAAAGGCCCGCCTGGACGAAGCCCTTTCGGCTTGAAGGCATTTGCCCTCGTTGCAAAGAGCTTGTTCCGTACCTCGATCGATTCACGAGCACCATATTCAGCAATGAGAAGAAAGCACTCCACTCCGGATTTCGTGTCAAAACTCTCATCACACATATCGGCCCGTTCACGATGCAGCATGTGCCAGATCTTCTTCAGTCTGAAGTGGTCGACCTCGCCAAGCAACCGGTACCACCTAACTACACGCCTTTTCGGCCGCGGGGCTCTTGTATGGGGCTTCTATATCAATCCTCGGGACCAACGTTTCGTACACGAGCAAGAGCTAGTCACCCGAAGATCGAAGACGGCATTCTGTGGGCTGTCGTGGCAGATGTTTCAGACTCGCTGCCTCCGTCGTATGCTCTTGAATACCCCCTGGACCAGAACTTCCTTCTTGCAGGCGAATTGCGTAACGAGGTCGAGCTGATACCCCCCGGTGTTGGGGCTCGGCCGCAAGTTCCATCGCTTCAAGTGACGGTTGGGAAACATCGTTCCTCGCCCATCACTCTCAATCCGGATTGCGTTCTGGACGGCTCGGCCTACAAGTCCCGCGGGTGGACATATCAGGAGCACGTTTTCTCTCGGAGGATGCTTATTTCTACAGACACTCAGGTCGACTTTGAATGTAGGTCCTACTTCCACCCGGTGCATCAACAAGAGTCTCTTCGCTGTCTGCCGCGAAACCTGTTCGTCTGGGGAGTTTCCTCATATCTCAAAGCAGAGACCATCGGCGACGCACTACTCGCGAAGCTGCTTACGATATGATATGCAAGGACACAGTGCACGCCATGGACGGCGCAGAAGAAACGCGGGCGACAGGTGATATTTCAATGGTCTTCGCACCGGTGGCCTACGAGCAACATGTTTCTGAGTACACCCGACACACGTTGTCGTACAAGGCGGACTCACTAAATGCCGCCAGCAGTATCTTGGATCAATTCCCTTTTAGCAGACACTCGATATTCCACCTATTCGGGATACCACATGTGCCAAACAGCCAAAAGGTGTATAGAGAAAAGAACAATAAACCCTCGTTCCAGTTCCAGTACGGCTTGCTATGGACGCATGGCTCGCGCAACAAACCATATGGGCGGCGCGCCAGCTTCCTGTCTTGGTCTTGACTCTTGGGGCAGGTGGGAAGGCCAGGTCAACTGGCTTGCCGCTTGTCGACGACGTAGACTAGCGTATTTGCGGAGTTAACCGTCTCCTCGGTCAAGATCGAGTATCTCGTCACCAGTCCTGATACGCAAAAGCGGAAGCTGTATCGGGTGAAAGCAGGCATCCCTCTCCGGGGTCAAACGACAGGCCACGGGAGCTCCACTTCACGGCTGCCTCGTGCAATACTAAGTATACCAATCGAGGTTGCGGATGAGCAGGGGCCTAATGAAACGAACAAGGTAGGCAGTCTACGTCGTCGAGCAGTTTGCACATCACGCAGGTCGACTTGCCCCTTGTCGCCTTGGCCAAAGACATCTTCTACCGCATCTGGTTGAGTTATAGTGCGTTGTTGAAACATGTGCTCGTGGTACAAGAAACGGCCAGCAGAAGCGATCTTTACGGTGGTCGGTAGTTTGGAAGAGTTGGGGTCATAATGATCCCAAGAGAATGGGAAGAATGGACTGACTCGCTAGCTGTACAAGGATGGATGGCTGGTGTAATGTCTAGTGAGTAGTATGGAGTAACTACTTTATGGGTACGTATTACTGTGCTGTATGCTGTGTGTTGAATCTCGTGTTGAATGGGGAATGACATATCCATACAGAGCAGGCAGCTGCAGGGGTGAATGTCAGCCGAGGTCCGGCCGGCACTCGTCCAGTCAAGCCCCGCGGACGTCATGGAACATTGTCGAAGAATCCCGCCCAATGCTTACAGATTTGTCTAGTTATTCCCATGACAGCTCATGGCAATCACAAATCAAATCTTGTTCGCATCCAAGTTACCAACTATGGGCACATCGGTTTTGTCCTTTTGACTTTGCCCTTTTATTGTTTCCTCGTGGCACTTGTTTTCTGCCAATCTGCATTGCCTTTTGATTCCTTTGCCCGCCGACCGACTCAACCCCATCGCATCGTGGTCATTTGATCACGCGACACAGCCATGGCGGAACAACCCTCACTCCAATGGACCGCCGTCTTTGCAGTCGCAAGCCCAGCAGCCTACGCCTCCAAAGACCTCAAAGGCGACAAGATCTTGCTCCCACAATCGGCACTCGAACAGCTCCTAGCAGCGTCTTCATCTTCACCGGCCCCGCGAACAACACCCTCGACTTTCACCTCTTACGACCGAAATAACCCGTACGCCTCCGCGAACCAACATGCGTTCTACGCCGAACCGCAACAACAACTTCCGAACCCACTCATGTTCAGACTCGTCAATCAGGACAATGGAAACGTGGTACACGCTGGCATCCGCGAGTTTTCTGCCGAGGAAGGCGAGGTCGCGCTGAGCCCGTACCTTCTGGAGGCGCTGGGGATCGAAGCAGGCAGCATACCCGATGTTTCCAAAGGACCGTTGCTCGAAGAAGACGCTCCTGAAGATTCTGCCGATCTTACAGCCGATGATGCGAAACCGACGACGCCGCGAATCACGATACACGCAGACCAGTTACCCAAAGGCACTTACGTTCGGCTACGACCTTTAGAGGCTGGCTACAATCCCGACGATTGGAGGGCGCTTCTGGAGCGCGAGATCGTGAGGGAGAGCTTCACGACCCTGACCATGGGCGCATACCTCGCCGTTCGCGGTGTCAAGGGCGAGACCTTTCGCTTCCTGGTGGACAAGTTTCAGCCAGAAGGGAATGGCATCTGCGTGGTAGACACGGATCTGGAGGTTGATATCGAGGCACTGAATGAGGAGCAGGCAAAAGAGACGGTGCGACAGATAATGGCAAAGGGGCAGAAGGCGCCGGGGACGGCTGACGGGAGCTCCGTTGGGCACGAGATCAACATCTGGAAGGCCACTGAAGGCCAAGTCATTGCCGGAGACTATGTGGACTACGAACTGCCGTCGTGGGATCGGTCACGACCGCTTCAGATCGATTTAACTGGCCTGGAGGACGACTACAGCGTGGACTTGTTCGTCAGCCCACGGGCGGCGCGGCAAAGAGCACCACCGCGGGAGACAGAACATGTTTTCGGTGTCTTTAATCCAACAGCATTAGGTTCAAAGACACTCACAATCCAACCAACGAATGCTGAGCTGGAAGGCGCAGAGAGTATCCTGATCTCGGTTCATGGCTACCAGGGTCCCGATACCAAACCGAGGGGTTTCACATTGCGCGTCAAAAGTGCCGACGGGGGTTCGTCCACACAAACAGACGGCGCGCCGCAGGAAGGATCGCCAGATGAGGAACGATGTAGCAACTGTCAGCAATGGATCCCGAAACGTACCATGATGCTCCACGAAAACTTCTGCCGGCGAAACAACGTCGCCTGCCCCCAATGTGGCGATGTGTTCCAAAAGAACTCGACAGAGTGGAACAGCCATTGGCACTGCCCACACGACGACGGCCACGGATCATCTGATGCCTCCAAGGCAAAGCATGACTACATCTTCCACACAGAACGCCAATGTTCAGCATGCCCTTTCACCACAAACTCGGCGCCCGACATCGCCCGACATCGCACAACGTTGTGTCCCGGAAAGATCATATTATGCCAGTTCTGTCATCTCGAGGTGCCGCAGGAGGGCGACCCATTCAACCCATCAGCCGAGACGATTCTTTCGGGGTTGACGGCGCACGAGGTCGAGGACGGGGCTCGCACCACGGAATGCCATCTCTGCGGCAAGATCGTTCGGTTACGGGACATGTCGGCGCATCTCAAGCACCACGAGCTGGACAAGGCTCACCGCACCAAGCCGCCCATATGCCGCAACGCCAACTGCGGGCGCACTCTGCACGGCGTCGGTAAAAACGGGGCCGTGGGTGCCGGGACGCAGATGGGACAGGGTCCAGGTAATGAACTGGGACTGTGTTCTCTATGCTTTAGCCCGTTGTACGTGCAGCTGCATGACCCGGAAGGCAAGGGGTTGCGTCGCCGGATCGAGAGGCGTTATCTAATGCAGATGATGCAAGGGTGTGGGAAGACGTGGTGCGCCAACGAGTGGTGCAAGACGGGAAGGGCAAACCTGGAGTTGGAGGGCAAGGGGTCGAGCGCGCAGGCGGTGCTTCCCTTGATCAAGCCCCTCGTGCGCGACTGCGCTGCCCTCGAAACGCCCATGTACTTTTGCACTGACGAGGCCAACCAGCGACGAAGAAAGTTGGCGGAGCTCCTGGCGGCCGAGAAGGTGTGGGAGTTGGCGTGGTGTGTTGCGGCTTGCGAAGTCGAAGGCACAAACTTGGACAAGGCTAGGGAATGGCTTATGAATTGGGCTCCGGCTCGTTCACAGTAGAGGAGGGCACGACGCCGACAGAGGAAAGAAAGAGACGCGCATACGAATAGACGAGGATGCAGAACATATAGATGGTTCCATTGGAGCATGGCAGGAGTTGGAGGATGCATCTCTCCGCCTTTCGCGAGACGGCCCCGTTCACGTACTTGATACCCCTAGACAACTTGCATAGACGGATGGGCCTTTGAATTTTCGTGTACTTGTAGTAGTAAAGAATGGACGTTGGTACTATCTCGTCGGGTGCTTCTTCCCTGTGCTGCTACCTAGTACGAACTTGTGACCTGTCCTTGGGCGTAGACCAAACCCACCCACCCTGTCTACCTGTCCATCAAGGTGTCTGCTCTCATCGTCACGGGAACCAACCAGAGCGCTCATTCATAACCAGCCTGGCGTCGGTTCGACATGGTGGTACTTAGTGGGACTTGAAGAGGGGTCAGTTGATGCTTTTCATTACTTTTCCCTCTCATTATATGGGGTTACTTACGCAGCAGTTGCAGGAAGAGCTGGAGGGGGGCCGTATTAGCTTTGATCTCACACTCTGGTCTCACACCAAAGTCGTCCATGGGGGAAGGGGGACGACTCACCAGTCACTGCAGTTCGAGCAGGAAGTGCATGAGCAGGCGGGTGCCATTGTTTCGGTGTTTGGGGTTTGCTTGTTTGGGTAGGGAGAGGTAGTTTTTTTTGGCTTTGGGTTCTTGGAGCTTGGGCTGCTTGATACGGATGGATACCGAGAGAGAAAGATGAGAACCTCTCTGGACAACACCTCTAGGGGGGGCTTTATATACAACTTGCCTCCTTTTCCCCTCCCTCATTACCGATCGCTCCCTACTTTTCCCCCTTCTCTCTCTCTCCCCACCCACACACGCTTCCTCCTTGAGCTCTCCCCTCTCTCCCCCATCCGCCAGTCCGCTGTGACCAAACTCTACGCACTCGCCCATGTCTCCTCCGAACCTATCACGTCCCCACGAGACCCTACATCAAGTGCGGGGGCGCTCGCTGGCCGTGGTCGCTCGCTGGCCGGCCCTCGCCGGTGGTGCGCTTGGCGCGGACGCCCTGAGTGGTCAGGGATCGGCTGACGGGCAGAGGGCAGGCCGCGGGTGCCGCCGCATGGAGAGAGAGAGAAAGCTGCTGTGCTCCTATCCGACGTGCCCTCCTCCCTCTGCATGCGCGGCGCGCCGTTGCGGGATCTAAGTGGCCCGTCCGCCTCGTTTCGAGCGTCGCTGCCTGCGATTAGAAGGGTCGGGATTCCTGTTTTGGAAAGACGAGTGGAGATCGGCCCCAGGTGTAAGTCGTAAGGGGGGGGTTAAGGTTTGGTTATTGGTGCTTATGGAGAGGGTGATTTCTGTCTCTTTTCTTTGACTCGTCCGGAATTTGTGACGGATTTCTTTTACGTGATGCTGTTTTCGTGGCCGGTCGGTATTCGCGGGCTCGCTCTGCCCACCCACACGTACGAAGTACACTGTGACTACGTCGCCACGCGTTGCACTTCTGCCGGGTTATCTCCCAGCCCAACGCGACTCATGAACTGCGGCACGCCGGTCTCCAAGTTCTCGGATCCACTTACTCCTGCTCCTCGTGATGTGAGACTTGGTTCTATACTAGCAGGATGTGGGAAACGGCTACAGTAGTTTGTTCTTTGCTTGGGGGGGGTAACGTGATGTATGGAAGGGAGGTTAGTTTCTTGGCATTTCCATAATCTCGGGATTTGCACATCATTATGCCAGAATCGCGGAAAGCGATGTTCGCGGGTCGCCGCCCTTTACGCCTTGAACAGGCCCGGCGTTGGCCAGCTGGAAGAAATGTGTGTGAAAGCTTCCACGTCGTCCCTCTCGCAGGTAGCGGCGGCAACGTTGGGATCCTCGGCGCGGCCGCAAAGCCCAGTGACCGGGGCCTTGGAAGTTGGCCCTTTCTCAATACTTTCCCAACCCTAGTATTGCCACCAAGACGAGAAGGGTACCAGAAGACGTCGCGTGCAGGAGTTCCTGTTCGTATGGAGGATGCCTCAGCCCAGGAAGGGCAAGGCTGGGACGAGATATGACGGTAGCCTGGCTGGCTGGCCGGGAAGACGACGTGTGTCTGCTTGCCAGTGTTTTCTAAATATACTCTAAAGAAGCCAGGAGACGATGGAAGCCCCTTGAAGTTAGTGCAGCTATACGCGTTTACAACCTTTGACCGCATGGCGGGTCTCCTTGACGAGTTTACGTACGAGTACAGCCCTCGGTTCAAGTTCATATTTGAGTTCTGCAAGATGTTTGTTGGCCCGTCATCTCCAGCGTCGTCGACAACGAATCGATCACCATCGTTCCGGTCCGAACCTCAACGGCCCAAGCTGGGACCTCAAAGCATTTATGGCGCCATCGAGATCCTCGTTGACGAGGCGCTCGGCGCCAACGTCATCGCCGATCTCTTGTAGGTACTTGTAGTAGATGCTGACATAGTAGGATTGAGTGCACCAAAGCTCTTCGCGATCCCTAAGCAGGAGCAACAATGCAAGCGCCTCGTGTTGCACGCCCTGGTGGTCTCCTTCCGCTATGCTTATCTGGAGCAATGTCCTGAGCATGAGAATGTGCGGGACAGGCCAGACCGCGACATGCGGATGGCCAAGAGCCTCTTGCATGACTATCCTGGCCTCTTTGAAGCCTGATGGGTCCATGCACAGCGAGGCAGCCAGGCCGTGGCAGTTTTCGAGGTAGTGTTTGGTGCCGGGACCGGCGTCATAACGCTGGTGATGGTACAGCTCCAAGTTTCTGCGCCTATTGGCTATGCTGCGTTCCCGGCTTCTGGCGTGGGTCCTTGAAAGCGAGCCGTGAATCATTCCAGTCATCGTAGAAAGTGTGTCCTCCTCTATGTGGCCGTTGCATTCGTCGCAAAACGCGTCCAACAGGTACGGTAGATTCTCCAAGTATGTCTCGCCCTTCATGCTCAAGACGGCCTCCAAGATGCCACAGAGCGGATGGAAATCGCCGAATTTGATGCGGGCTAATTGGACCGCGTACCCGACAAAGGAGTCGAAGATTTCCGGCCATTTGCGTACGAGGTTGGAAATTCCAATCAGGGTTATGGGGATCAAGTAGGGATTTCGCCCGTACAGCATGGCACGGAAATAATCGCCAGCCGTGGTCAGCATTGCAAAGGCCTTCTTTGTATCTCCCTGCATGAGGAGGTAAGTCGTGCTAACCATGGACACCCCATAGTCGGTGTAAAGCTGATCATCCACCGGGGCGTTGATGGAAGCCGAGTCGAGCAACCAGTGGCCGGTCGTGACCGAGGTGTCGACGTACTGGCCCAGCCTACGCAGGTAATTCTCGGGCAGATTCGGATCTTGCCTCGTCAGCGGGAACAGGCCGGCCAGCGAGGGCTGGCGGGAACGCACACGAAAGGATATGACGCCCGGCGCCGTCGCCGGGTCGGACCTTGGCACTTCCTCTACTCCGTCCTCTCCTGCCAGGGCCGCCTGCAAGATCTTCTCGCGCTTCATTGGCGGCAGCGCTCGCAGGTAATTCTTCACGCTCTTGTCCTCCAACCTCTTGCCGCTGATGGTGCCCACGGTGGGCTTGCCGGCGGCGATTCGGGCTCTGTTCAGGATGACGAGATTGCGGACCTTTTCGAAGCTGAGCTTCTTGTGCACCTTCCACGCGTCCAAGCGATATTTGTACATACGCACGCTGATACGGCGACGTTAGAGGCAACTGGCAACGGCGGTGATCTTCGGAGTGGGGAGCTTTTCGTACGTTGCGCGGAAATCATGTTCCGCTTTCATAATGTTCATGACTTCTTGCAAGGTTTTGCCCTGCCCCTGGTAGAGATCCACGATACGGTCTCTGTGCCTCTCCCAGTCGTCCGAGTTGGCCCAGGCAGCTGCTGCAGCGCCGCCGCTCGATTCCGCTACGGTGGCAACAGTCATCGCGTGTAGAGAGCGGGGGAGACGCCTCGGACGGGAGGTCCGGAGAGGAAGGACTTCCGACTACCTAGAGGCTAGGTCCTGGGTCCTAGGTCCTACGGCTTCGGCCCAGCCGGCGTGGATAATTATGGAGGCAACGGATCAGACCGTCCTAGATTGCCGACGGATCTGGCAGTGCTGACGCGGGGCCGTGGCGGATGTGTTTGCGCAAAACGCTGGGCGATACGGCGTACAGCGAAACGTAGAGGGTTAAAATGTGGGATCCTCTGATCCTGCGACCGATCTCGTTAAATACGGCGACGGTCTAGACCCCTTTGTTCGGACAGCCTCTGCACACGCGACCATGGCTGCTGCCTCTGCCAAGCCGGCTTTAGCTTCCTCTTCCGTCGCTCTAGCCTCTAGGTGGAATGATCGGGGGTAGGACTGTCAGGGGTATACCCCCGATGATGACGGCAGTCGATCTTCAACCGTGGGGGACGTGAGAGATGCCGAGATGGAAAACGAGTTCCAAAGTTCTCCCATAGCATATTCTCAACATCATAGCCTGCATCACCGATGGAGAGTGAGTGCTGGCTGCACATCTCCCCGAGTGCTGACAACCAAAGTTCTTACTAGCGTCGCCGGCCGTCAAAGGGGAAGCTGGGAAATTCGATGCGGCTGGTTCCTCGGAGTTTGCACGCCCATTGTTGAATGTTCTTTGGCCAAATTAGCTACGCAGTTCAAAAGTCATGTTTGCTTCTCAGGGACGCGTCATGTTTCCAGGGGTAGGTAAGGGTTAAGCATGCATCTTGGGGATTGCCGTCACCTCGGAAAAGTCGGTGTAAGCAAGCGACTAGAAGTTAGAACGCCTTCAGGCATTGGAAGAAGGACACAGGACAAACCAGAGAATGGCAGTGAGCTCTCATAACTCACCAATGACTACTTGGTACGGGTCCCTATAGATTTGTGCAACACCGCGCAAGTTCTAGTGTCAGCAATAGAGAGCTCCGGTGAGTAGCATGATATATACAGGGGCAAACTTCAAAGATCGGTTTTGACTGGTGCTCTTATACGCATGTCTGAATAAAAAGCGAAGGGCAGAACAGGAAGACTAGTACGGGAAGAGTACTCACTGCCGAAAGTTATAGTTAATGTCCCACGTAATATATGACACCTACATAACTATGCTGTGCAACTTAATGCCAATATCACACATATTCAAGTATCGAGAACAGAGAAAGGTACTAGCCCTATGCAGCTTAATAGCAGGTACCGCGGGGAAGCTGGGGGTTAAACGGTCTAATTATCTCCCCCGTGATTCACTAATAAGCGAGCAATAGCGTGCCTTCTCCTTACAGAGAAGCAAGCCCCATGACATCACGATCACGGTTGCCCACAGCGGTTTTGTCATTTTCCCAATTCACCGCCAGTTCATCGTCCGAAACACACATCCATCTGACTCGGCCTTCCATCCTCTCTTTGGTTTCTTTCCACAACTCACCCAACCCACCCAACCCACCAAACACCACCACATATTCTTCCCACCCACCAACGTAGCGCCTCACTTCCGTCTGTATCATGGCTGGCACATCCAACGACGGCAACGCCGCTGTTTACGAGGCAGGCAAGGAGAACTCGCACCAGGCCAACGACTCCAGTAGGTACTCCCCTTTGTATTACACTCTCACCATTCACCTGTCACATAGACTAACAACCCCCAGAGGATGAGCGAAGCATAGCCAACCGCCTCGCTGCCGCCCACGACCAGAACGACCCCAATTCGGGCTCGGGCAAGAACAAGACAGCCGAGCAGATCGCAGGCGAGCAGGACCCCACACTGCCCGCCCGTATGCATGGCAACGAGCCATCACGCGGCGCCAAGATTGACAAGAAGATCGAGGACGAAGAGGCGGAGATCATCCGCAAGATGGACGAGAAGAAGGCGAACAAGAATTGAGAGGAAGAAACTGGGACCACGGAGAGCGATGAGCTTTGATCGGGCGTCGGTTATACACAGCACTGGTATGGAGAACCCCGTCCTGGGGTTTGCAAAGGCTGCTGAACTCAACCAAGGACACGCTCTGTAGTACTTTTTGGTTGCCAACCAACATGACAGCAGTGGGAGACCGAACCATTGGTTGATCACTGCATGATCCATCTCATCCTGAACAGTGAACTCAATGGACCCGGTTGCAGTCGCCTGCGTCTCTTAGAATTGGCAAGCGATATTACACGATAGGCCCCATGACATGCCAGCCCCATGCGTAGGAAGACATGGTACAGCTGCTCCACGAGAGTGTGCTTTTCACTATATGGAATATGACTAGCGGTGATCGAATGTGTCCAAGGTAACCTAGAAGACAGTCTTCCACGGCGTGACATTTTGAGATTTCTCGGATAACCCTACGTGGCGAGAGGCCAATCTCGCTGCAATGTATAATTGAAATCGTGATTGCTAACCCTCTGCACTTTTACTGGACCCGTCAAGCCTTGTAATATCTTGGAGATGTAGAAAAGGTTACGAAGCCGTATCCGTCGACGATTGTTGCGAGACCGTTGGGTAACTTTTCCATGCAAGCCAATGTTGATAGTTTTTTTCCCTGTTGGTAGCGACGGCAAGCTACATTTGTACGCATTTTGGCAACTATATCGAAAGTCCATCACCGTGGCGTTCCATTGGAGTAGACCAAAGGTACCTCTTGGAGTATACATTGGGATCATCCCACCCCCTGCGTTTGTGGGTCCCAGTGATAACTTTGGAAGTCCATCATGAAAGCTAAAAAGCATATGCTCTGATAGAAGAGGCGCTTCTGGAGGACATGGAATAGATCCAATCAGCCCCATCAACCTGGCTAGCTCGATATACCAAGTTATACCGGCTATGAGGATTTGTGTCTATAGTTTAATGGTTTACGACGTGGTTCCTCGGGTATGTTTACGAACGAGACAGAGATCTATAAGCGTTCCGGGACTCGGATATTCTCTCGGAATCTCTCCTTAAATATCGGACAGGGTTTCTTCGTGGCACGGACTCTAGGATGAACCTGACGGACAGTCGAGAGAGAAGTATGGTGATGGTGGTTCGTGGCATTGCGCCATGTGTATTATTGATTATTCAACCCGTTCAACGTGCACCATTTCCATTACTTGGCCAGCAACCAGCAGACGCGTACATGCATGCTAGCCTCAACCCACGGCACACAAATTCTCTACTGGTACAGGTCGGCGGTGACATCGACAATCTGGCTGCACAGGAGGTTGTTGCTGCCACCGGCGTGGCAGTAGGTGGGGATGGAAGCCTCGCCGTGGTAACCATAGCTAAAGGTGGGAAAGTCAGTCGGCTGTCAAACCAGACAGAAACGCGCGCGTGTGTGCGCCAGGGTTGGGGGGGAGGGGGGAAGAGACTCACCCAAAAGCAATCTCGCGGAAGATTCTGAGGTCGACGCTGCCACCCTCGACCTCGGTGACCTGGAACTGGTACTTGACCTTGTCGCGGCCGTCGCAGGGGTAGTAGACGGGGGCAAACTGGATGGGCGCGCCGGCCGTCTTCTCCTTGGCCGTGCAGGTGACGGCGATGACGGCCACGTCCGTCGACGTGTAGAGGTCGAAGCTGAGGTTGTCGACGGGCCCGTCCGTGCCGCCGGTCACGATGGACTTGTTGGCGGAGAAGCCCTTGATGGTGACGCTCCCCTTGACCTCGGGGACGGTCTGGGGCGCCGGGGCGGCGACGGCAAGGCCGACGAGGGCGGCGGCGGCGGCAATGGTGAACTGCATGCTGACGATGATGACGATGAGCGAGCGTTTGGGGTAGGTGGGATAAAGCAAAAGTGAGCGAGTGAGCCGGAAGGATTAATTAGCTTGGTGATTGGCGCCGAGGTCTAGTGAAAGCTAAGCTGCTGAGGAGCAAAGGGGGGGAAGAGCTCACTGTCAAACGAGGGCATCGCGAGCTCATATATCCGCGCCAAGGAGCTGCATGTGACGGAGAACCCTGGTTGACCATCCTACGTCACGCCAACCACCAACCCCTTCCTCTCTTCTCCCCTCCCCCCCTCTCCTATTCACCCCGAGGCTTCGATGGCATTGCCGGAAAGGGGCGGCTCAGGGGGCGACCCCTGCCAGTTGACATATACAATGTGACGTTGACTAGCCCTAAACCCGGGATATGGACCGCTTCTTTGTGGGGAGACGCCCGATCCGGCCCTTCATGCCGCTCATCCATAGTGTCACGGCCGCAGGAATACGAGCTTTTGCTACTCGTGTTGGTTGCAAAACCACGAGCGCAGTTGTCCACATCTCACCGCGTCGAGGTAGTGGCCTCGATGGACGGCCACGTTTTTCACAGTAGCAAACGTTGGATTCTAGAATGATGCACTATAGGGTTGGTATTTTCATTATTATATTCGTATCCACTTTTCTTTTCTCCGCGCCAAACACTGCCTAAAGAAAAAGACTCCGATGCTGTGATTGAATTTACTTGATCCTGACAAGTATACGTAACACCGATATTCCAAGCTGAAAATATGTTTCTAAAAGGGTACATGTAATCAGGTGATCCAATAACAGCAACAGTTAAAAATACCTTTATACTTTAAAATTACGCCGAGTTGCTTGAAGGACAAAGACTTTCTAAACCTTACCATAGTTTAGCTACTCTATTGTATCAACTGCCTTTGGACTGTTCTGGGTATTCAATCAACTACGATCTTGTAGGATAATAATTCACTTCTAATAGGTACAATAATATGGATGATCTCTGTAGACATGTAAGTAAACCAACCTTGTGAACCGTCTTCTCATCTTTGTTGTTAATAGATCGTACGGGCAATATCTTTACCGCCATCTAATATAGCAGCCACGTAAAGTGAGCGGTGAGCTCCTCATTGGCCCCGTAGTTCGTCTAACAATGTGCTTGTAAGCGACAAGGCTTCAACTGACCCGCATCGTCTTGGGTTGATGCTACATCATAATTATCAGGAAATCCGGATCGGCGACGTTCGTCAGTTTTGGTGTCCCACGTAGTGCTGTTGACAAAACGTCTCTCCGAGAATCCGGCGACCTCGTTCGATGGCAGTTACCGAGATATTGAATGGATCGGCCCGGGGGGTAACTAAACCTTGGTGGATTGTTCCAGGGATTGGCCGGAGAGCAGACAGACATCGGGTTCCGGCGGAGGGCAACCTTGTGATTATCAGTTCGCGCAGGGGTCCCCACAAGTGGGACGGGGGTGGGCGTGGATAATCGATCTGCCGGTATAAGTCGACGTATGAACCCCCGACCTCGACTAGTTTAACGTTTGTGGTGGCTATGTCACGTACGTCAACAAGCTATACCCCCGCGTCTGACAGAGTACGATACCAACTGCGATAGTGCATACGTATGCATATCAAAGTAAATCTATTCCATAGAGCCGGACGTAACGACATTCCGTGTTCCCGTCATCCGACTTGCCGAGACTCTGGGGCGTTCAGAGCATCACTGCTGGATCCCAGAGAAGATGAAATAAGACAAATCGTAGCAAGGCCGAGACTCCCCTGCATGTATGATGTGCCCCGTCGCCGAGGTGTACAAGCTGCAGCACTAGTGCCAGGGGCCGAACTCGCTCTTCGAGAGGACCCAAGCACGAAACGAAACTCACATTCAGGGAATGCCCCAGCCTTGCGGTGGACGATGTCTGGTAGAGTTCACGCTCGGCCGCGCTAACCTGGCAAGCGAGTCTTGGAATATCCGTAAGAGCTTGTACAATTCGCTCAATTTCAACATTGTCATCGTCGCATCGTTTTGAACCCTGTACACACGATCGTATGTTAAAAAGCTGAGCGTAAGTTCATCATCTCGAGATAAGTGGCCAAGTCTCCAGCTGCCCTCTGGTTTGGCAAATCATACTTCCGGCTACAGAAAACATTGTTCCGCGGAGCGTGTTAAATAAAGCTCGATTCCCACACCATTTGGCATTTGGTGGATTGTGATTACCATTCTGCCCTTTCTTGACCTCGTAATATATCCCGCAACTAGACTAACACACCACTCAGTCTCAAATAGCGTCACTCCAATACTCATCACTCGTAGTAGGTAGTTAAGTCGAATTCTTTGGCTATTTTGCATACCTCGCGCAGGACAGTTTGGCGTGACACTCTTCTTGGACCTTTCCATCTTGCCATATTGTCTACTCACTCCCCAATCCAACATATCCTTCGCATTGCCCGACTTGACAAAGGGGTTCAGACTCTATGCGTTAATAAGATATGATCGCTGTATATGTAGATAGGTGTACGGTTGGAAGCAACGGTCTCGAGCATCGCTGCCGCGGAGTCGTCTGTGTGGACCATGTGGACCTTTTGTGCATAAAATGTTCCTTGACCTCATTCAGTTCAGTCAGCCCAGACTCGATTTCGTATATCTCGCCTTGCTCGGTCTGAACTCGAGTTACTACAGCAGATTACTCAGGTTCCAGACCGGAAATGGAACGAGAAGAAATAAGATTACGGTTGTTTGACAGGTGTAGCGTTAAGTTTGCGGCCGTTAGTCTCACGAAATGAGAAAAGATCATGTACTGTAAAGTGACCCATCCAACAAACGAAACATCTGCTCATGCGTGTACTTTCCTCCCTCTTTCAACGACATGCGAAACCACCTCATCACTTCTTGCTCTTGGACTTCTTCTCTTTGGCCTGCTTCCCCTTGGACGACTTTGCCTTGGCTCCAGCCCGCTTCTTCTTGTTCTTTCTCTTGGTCTTCTCCCCTTCCGAGTCGTCCGATCCCGATTCGCTGCTCCCCTCGTTGTCTGTTTCCCCGTCATTCTCAGACTCGGCACTCGAATCGGACCGAGATTCTTCACTGTCGCTATCGTCGCCGTCGTCATCACTGCTAAACCTCATGCGCTTTGTTGGTGTGTACTGTGCATGTCTGACCCGGTCTCTCGCGGCAATCGCGTCTTCGTCTCCACCATGGGTCTCTGCGAGATACTCGTTGAACTGCGATGACGCTTTGGCAATGGTTCTGAAATGGCTAGTTTCCATGACGGGGTTGACGGTATTGTTGGAGTTTCGGGTCTTGGTGTACTTGGACTTGAACTCGGCCAACGCGATGGCCGTCTGGAAGGCATTGCGGATCTGCCGACCGTTCCACTTCAGGTCTGCGCGGTTCTTCTTTGCCCATTTTAGTATCTTTTCTCGGTCGAACTCAATCATAGGCTTCCCCTGGTTGTCTCGATCCGTATTGATCTCTTCTAGTCGATCAAAATTCATCTCCCAGATCTTCTGGGCATGCTTCATCGATAGATCCGGGTAGAACAGAGTCAGATGAAGGCGAGATCGAAACGCATCATCGAGGTAGCCAACCCGGTTTGTTGTTAGAAAGAGAATGCCAGGATAATACTCGAGGATTCGGAGGAACACTACACACAATTAGCCACAATCCCAAGAATTGCCGGAAGTTGGGCACACACCGGAGACGAGACCGTTGCGTTTGACATCGGATTTCTAGCCAATTATCAGCATGTGAGATCGGAGTATAAGGGGTGGGTGTGGATCATCTAACGTCTCGCTTTGCCAGGAACACATCTGCCTCGTCGAGCAGTAAGACACAGCCCCATTGGTGCGCCAACTTGAAGTGCTTGCCCATGTTCTTTTCCACTTCGCTCGGGACATGCCCAATGTCACCTGGTTCTGTCAGTCATCTTCGACGAGTGTTCCGGCTTATCTATTAGGAACTCACCGCAAGTAATGGGGTACAAGGGCCTCTTGGTGTACGAGGCCACACATTCTGTAGCCGTTAACTCGAGACTCTCTTCGATAGCTTTTCCAGGATTGATACTCACCAGCTGTCGACGTTTTCCCAACACCTGGGACACCATGGAGGAGAATGATGCATCCTTTCCCTGTAGCGAATGGGGTCAGTGAGGGTAACTAAACTTGGATGCTGTGATGGGTCAACATACCCTTCCCTCGTACGATGTCCATTTCGGGGCTTTCCGACAAACCTCCGTCTGGGGTCTCGGAGCCGCGTGAGTGTGTTTCGACCATGGCTTGCACCATCTCCTTGTGGCCTTTGGGTAGAATAAGCCTGTCCCAATCGCTCTGTTCGCTGACCCTCCTCAATCTCCGAACATCAAGCTGCACTATGTGTACCGTCAGCCACACGTCGGGTCTTGGAGGCATCCAACTTACCCCAGTTCCTGTTACGGAGAACAAATCCAGGAACCATACCGGGCATGAGGATCATCAGATCCTCGTCTTCCATGTGCTGTTTAAAAGACTCTAGTCTTTTATTGTCGCTCGTAGACATGTCCTCATAGTCTTCCATTATCCTTTGAAGCCTTGCGTCGAGCAGCTCGAATTGTTCTACTTGCCAACTGCCAAACCTTTCCGACCGGCAGCGATCGTCAAAGCAGTAAGATTGGCCACACCTCGAGATGGACAGATCGGGCCCTCCGCCATATCTGTAAAAAATCCTAGCGGAACGGAACGAGTCAAATGTCGGCTTGGTTGCCTCGGAAAATTCATGTTCGCGTTCGAGATACGCCAGTTTTGCATCGACAATGACTGGCCCATTTACCTGCGTAGGTAGTGATTGGGGTCTCAGCTTCTCTTCCAAAAGACCACAGTGTATTCGAAGAAGTTTCAACGCACCTGTTCTCTGCTATTTCCCACAGTGAGGCCTTCGTAGAGCATATGAGACGTACTGGTCAAGTCAACGAACTTCCTTCCCCTCCTCGCAAGTGACTCTAACGGCCGCTCAACCTTTCCCGACAAGGTCTGCGACGGAAAGTTGTCCAAGTATTGCAATGGATATGCCTCAAGAGTCCGTATCTCGACTACTCCTTCGAACGGTTTAAACATGAAAGCATCTCCTTCTACTCCGAACTTCTCGCCATTGAAATTGATGCTTCTGCACATGACTTTCAGTTGGTTGTAGTTTTCCTTCGTTCGCATTGCCGACGAGCCTCCTGCTTGTCCTCGCGGGACTTTGACGACCTGCGGAGCAGTCCGGGCAGACGATGTGCCTCTGTTGCCAACCAAGAAGTAAGGCTTATCAGAAAACTCATCTTCTCTGTGCGACCCCCATGCTCGCAACAGAGGCAAACCTCCCCCTTGTCCCACAACTCGGAATACCTGTGGCACGTGTCGTGCGCGTGTTCGCCACGACGCGTCGCCATCGTCGTCGCTTTCATCGCTGTCGCTGTCGCTGTCACTGTTTTTAAAAAGCCTGGAGCCCCCAGTTCTTGAAGCACAATATATCTTCTCACCCGGCGGGAACAGCATCCATAGATCCTGAAAGACAACCGTTTCCTCTTCGCCGGATTGAATTCGCCGCAGTAGTTTGATCTTTGAACCTAGGTATTTGTTCAGAAACCCGACAAACACTCGGAAATGCTCAAGAGCGATAGGGCTGTCGAAGAGTTCAGCCCCTTGAGATCCCATCGGGTCCCCTTGACCGTCTAGGTCTTCCTCCAGGGCGCCTTCACGACTTGATGAAGGCGGTACATTCCTTGCACTGCAATGAGCATTAGTATGCTACTAAAGGGGCTAGTCATGGACTACTTACCCAAATCTGCTTGTCAGGCTGTCAAGGTGATCATTGATAGCCTCCATGTGTAACAGAATGGGCCGGAAAGGTTTTCCGAAATGTAGCACAATATTCGGGCCAATATGGAAGCCTAGTCGCTTCGTAAAGAACGCCGATATTTCCTTCGATGAGACACTTAGCCTGATGAGTTCAACCTGATCTTCGTCGATCTCTTCGACAGGACCGAATGTCGGGCATGTTGGCGTTGTTTCGTCTGCTCTTTCGTACAGGGCACGGATAAGATAATGAGGGTCAACCTCCGACGTGAAAGCACCCTTTTTAGCGGGTTCAAAGAGCAAACGGCCATTAGGGTTGAACGTTCCTGCAGAATGATAAAGCATGGCCTTCGGGACGATCGTACGCAGCTCCCTCTTCGGCTCGGGATGTATTGGAAGGCCGATTGAGCCCGGCGATGACTTCTTCAACTCCTTTATTTGTATCTCCATATCTCGCAAGTAGTCGGCAAGTCCCACGATAAGCGCCGAAGCCTTGTTGTTGTTGCTGTCGTCTCGGCCCAGCTTCAGGAAATATGCTTCGTGTAACTGATCTAGACTGAGTTGACTTGCATTACTCACAGCCAAGTTGAAATTTGCTGGTAGATGGGATTTGTGCGAATGATTCAATGCCTGAACAACAGTCGGACTTAAATCCGAGTCCTCTCGTGCAGCGGCTTCTGCTGTTACCTCTTTGGCGGACTCCGGCCTAATCGGATTCTCTTCCTCGGTTTGCCTTTCGATATCGAGACTGCCGGTCGCTGGGGCGACTTCAAGACTTGTTTCATGCTCAGTTCCTGCAGCATCGAGCTGGACTTCTATTCCGTCTTGCTCGATTTCCAAACTCGATGAGTTGTTGCGCAAGTCGACATGATGAAGGGGGACCGCCTGTGCATCGTCCTCCATGCGCGCGACTTTTCCCAAGTCACGAGCTTTGGCTGATTGCGTGTATCCGTGAAGTGAAGCGGGTGATGATGGTGTAACAAGTCGTAAAGAGATAAAAGAATATATCGGTATTGATTAACTGCCTTGGGCGGTTCAGACTGCTCAACGGTGGTGCAGAGGAAACTGCTTCTCATTTGGATCTTTAGCCCAGAAATGATTTCCAAAGTCTTGCAGGAAGAAATTTGTCCAGGCGAGCGCATTGAAAGATGATGTACCTCATTCTTGGAGTACTAACCCTGGCCAGGATCAGATGCAGTCAGCCAGAGTACCCCCAATGGTCGTGCCGAGTAGAAACCTTCGGCCCCCAATGCAGGTTGCAATGCATCCCGAGGGCGACAAACCGTACTGGACGCCATTACGGGTTCTGAATATGTGATTGGCTCCGTATAACACATGTCATCGTCACTCTCACCGACTTATTGGCTTGGTACTCGCTAATTGGCCGCATGAATGCACCTACACCCTCTTGTAAATTGCTGCGTGCTGCAGGCTGTAGCCTGATCTCGGAGTGGTAGAGAGAAGGCAGGAAGGAACAGCCTCAACCCAAATTGCCGCATGGGAGTGACCGAGAAAAGACGGGAACACCCCCCAGAGTTAGTCGCTCTCCTCACTCGATAACATTCTTGGAGCAGAACAAAACTGCCGACGCCCAAGTCGAGTATCTCTCGGTGCATCGAGTGCGTGGCCCCTCACTGCGGCCCCAGGGTAGCTTCTGTAGGTAGAAGCAGCACAAGCCCCTTGCACACACCCCTCCCTCGCCAAGATGCCGAACCTGAGCTCCCTTCGCCCGGACTCGATGCTCTTGAGCAACAGTTGCGCCGAATACGTGGAGACACGAGCTGGGTCTGCTGTGCTCGCCGCAGTTGTTGGTGAAGAGACGAGTGTGCAGATCCAGCAGCCCGAGTTTGCGAAAGAGAGAGACTCGTTTGTACCGCATGGCCACACTACCGAGTAGGTCCCGACAATCCACTACAGAGCTGGACGTTTCTAATGCCATGTAGTCTGAGGGCCTTGTATGAGACCTCAAACCAGCAAGTAGAGAGATTCCAAAAAACCATGGACAAGTTCACCAACACCCTACAAACCCGCAAGAAATTCAAGAAGCTTGGGATCGAAATACGCGATCCCAAGCATTACGATATGCAATACGTGCTCTCGGTCGCAAAGTCGCTGAATGATGTGAGTGAGAGCCGCGACAACATGTCGATTTGCGAGAGGTTCTCCAATGCGTGCATCAGGGGCTATTCTAGACACAAAACCATCGTCACAAGCTTGATGAGCTTTGTTCCAAATGACGTCTACGGGGCCTTGGTTTCGGGAGCTTTCACCATGATATTCGCGGCAAGTTATATTCGGTGTCCGAATCCTACGTGGCAGATAAAACCGACTGACCGACCGACCACATAACAGGCCATGGACCATCAAGACAAGAAGCAAAAGGAGCTACGTGACGCTCTCTTGAGCATACCCAAGAAGCTGGATAAGATCCAGCGGCTTTCTGATGCCCACCAAAAGTCTCTGGAGCTTCATCAGCGGGCCAACTCGGTTCTTGTGTCTATTTTTGGGGTGTACGAACGAATCGTCGATCGGCTTTCAATGGACTTTACGGGTGCGTCCACCAACACAAAGACAAAGCGTGGACAAGGCGCGTTTTCCGAGTCTTTGTTCTGACTGTACTTATATTATAGGCAAAGTGGCCGCCAAGTTCAAAAGTCAAGATGAAGACCTTGCGGCGTCATTGGTGACATTGGACGAGCACATTGCCGACTTCCAGCAAGAGATTGACATCTGCACCCAGCATCGACTCGGCAGAATGGAAGAGAACGGCAAACAGGTCGAGATGAGCTTGAACGAGTTTCGCGCAGGTAAGTAGTAGTTACACGCAACTGTCTCAACCCGTAGGGCCTTTGGTGTCACGAGATAACAGTCAGCCAAACCTTGCAGAGTTCGACGCCAAAGCATCTCAAGTCGTCGGCCGGATCATGGAAAGTCAGATACAGATGGAGTCTAGATTTCACGAAAGATTAAAACAGATAGCGACGACTGTGGTCTATAACAGGCTTTATAGCCAATTGGCCAGCGACCCAGCTTTCAATGCCGTGGATGGTACAGGTAAGCGTGACTTGTGCTGCTTTTTCGTTCTTCCTGGCCGGTTGACAATTTTTGCAGTCAACGCTGCTGGTCTCATCAAGCATGACCCCGAGAGTAATAAGAAATTGATCAAGAAGTGCTTAAAGGCCTTTGGAGGGTTCAATCCCAGCTCCGAGTCACAGGTCGACGATCTCCTGGGAAACACCGAAACCATCGACCTCGAGGGCAAAGACAAGCTACAGTACGTCGTGGAGTCGTCCGCATTTCAAGACTGGATAGGCGAGGCCAAATCCTGCGCCCTCGCGATCAGCGCCGAGACGCCGCCGGATGAAAGCATCAACTATATCTCGCTCAGCACAGCGATGCTGGCCGCCACCATCAGCACAGCAAGCAAGTCCCCAACCCTCTCCTTCTTCTGTGGGCTGAGAAACATGCCGCCCAAGGAAGGCCACTCTGATCTCCTGGGGATGCTCAAGAGCCTCAACGGCCAACTGCTGCAGTACATGCTCTCCAAGCAATGGGACGCGGACCTTTCAGACAAGCTGGACGCCAAGGCCGTGAGCAAGTCAATGACCAGCTGCACTCGCTCTATCAAGCTGTTCAAATCACTGGTCTCTATTCTGCCAGAAGGCAGCATGGTCACCATTATGCTCGATTCCACGTCGCGCCTGACTGGAAATGCGTCAAAGGGACATGCCTTCCTTGAAACGATTGTCGATCTGATGGATGAGAACGAAGAGATCGTGATTAAGCTCCTCGTCACAGACAGCCTTCCGAGTTCTCCAATCACAAAATCGGCAAAATTCACACTTTGGGTCCCGGATGAAATTGACGGATGGAAGTGCGGCATCAATACGGAGTTGCTGAAAAAGGAGAACTTGGCTAGGTTTCGGAAATCTGAAGCGAAGAGGGGGAAGGTTTCAAATGATCGGAGAAACAACGAAACATCGTCGGACGAGAGCGAGTGAGAAGAGCGAGTGAGTAGTCAACGAGAAGGGTGAGAGAGTAGCCAACTTGGATAGTAAGCGAATGTACCAAGTAATTGTAACAAGTAAACGTGATGAGAAAAGGTCTCGAGTGAATGTAGTAGGTGGGCGAGGAAAGCAAACAGACCCATGAGAATGATGAGATAGATAGTGGACGCTTGAATAAGCCGAAGGGTGGATGAGACGTGTGAATGGCATATTCGATCATATGATAGAGGCTGGGGTATAGCATTTGTCACACTTACCGAGTCTCGACTAGAACAACGAGAAAATATGATGACGCAGATACTAGTCAGACTAGAGTGCCGGTCAAGAAATTACTCACCTTCAGTAGCAACACTAGTAAGTACCCTGCGGGCTTAATTCGATATCGTCTACATCATGCAAGCCTTGCAATCAGCACTGCCACGTACCGCGCTCGTAGGAAGCCGCGAGACGCACAGTAGATGCCACAATCTGGAAGGCGTACAATTATTTGAAGATGTGTTTGAAGATGCTTGAATTGTCCAAGTATAACAGCTGCGTAAATCTACCCATCACCGACCGCTATGCACATGACCTCCCATTCTATCATCTAACACCATTCCCAGTCTACCCAAAACGCCCGCTATAGTACATATGATACCCAACACACACACAGCATCACAGCCGCCCCTCGAACACGCCCACTTACGCCTCCGTCTTCGGCGGCCACTTTACGCGCTTCTCAGCGCGCACGTACAAGTTGGTCGGGCGGATGAGCTGGAACATGGGGTCGTACTCGACGCTACCGTCGCTGGCCTTGGAGAACTGGTAGCGGTAGACGAGCTTGGGCAGGAACACCTTGACCTCCTGCAAGGCAAAGTTGAAGCCGATGCACATGCGGGGCCCGGTGGCGAAGGGGATGTACGAGGCGTTGGGGCGGTTCTTGACCTTGTCCGTGTCCCAGCGGTCCGGGTCGAAGCGCGCCGGGTTGTCCCAGACGGCCGTGTTGTTGTGGATGTGGTGCAGGGCCGGGATGACGATGGAGTCCTTGGGCAGCTTGTAGCCGCCAGGCATGACGAGGTCGACCTTTGTCGTCCGCGCGGGCTGGTACGATGGGTTGTGGCGACGCTGCGTCTCCTTGACGTAGTGGTCGAGGAAGGTGAGTTCCTGCGTCAGCTCGGCCGTGATGGCCGTGTTCTCGTCAACGTCGTGGTCGATGAGCTCCTGCAGGAGGCGCTCCTGCATGCCGGGGTACGCGACGAGGCCGTACACGAGCCACGACAGCAGCGACGACGTCGTGGTGAAGCCGGCGCCCGTAGCGACGACGAGCGGCTCGCGGATCTTCTCCACGGGCAGCTTGTTGCCCTTGGAGTCGGTCGCGCGCAGCACGTAATCGACCATGTTCTCAGCCTTGATGGCGGCCTCGTGCAGCTCGAGGTCCTCGATGCCTCGGGACGCGTCAGCGATGGACTCGTTGATCATGGCCTCGATACGGGAACGCGCCTCGCGCAGCTGCTTGGGTGCGCCGAACGGCATCGACGCATACCAGCTGCCCATGGACGTGATCTTCTTGTTCAGCTCCAGCGACTGCGCGATGCGCAGCACCATCTCGTGGGGTCGCGCGTCGACCGACGTGAAGTGCTTGAAATCCATGCCCAGCACAAGCTTGCCGACGGCCTGCGAGCCGAGCTTCAGCATGTACGAGTAGACGTTCCAGGCCTCCTCGCGCTCGTCGAGCTCGTCGAACACCTTGAAGGCGTCCTCGACCGTCTTCTGCATCGTGGGCGCGTAGTGGCGGACGGCCTTGGGGCCGAATGCGGGCGGGAGGAACTTGTGGGCGGCGCGCCACTCCTCCGTGTCCGTGTTTCCCAGGAAGACGCCGGCCTCCTTGTTCTTGATGGGGTACAGCGGGTGGCCGGGGATGATGTTTTTGGAGAAGAAGTCGCTCTCGGAGAAGATGATATTGGCCAGGGCCGGGTCGTTGGTCTGATAGATGGTCGAGCCCATGTTGGTCGTCTTGATCAGCGGTCCGTACCTCTCGAACAGGCGCTGGTGGTTACCCAGGTGGTCAGGGTACACCTCGAAGTAGTTGCCGATGTAGGGGAGGCCAGAGGGGCCGGGCACCTCGCGCACCGCCCTGCCGTCGACGGTTATGGCAATGGGGCCTTCTGCCGCCAGCACGTCGGCGGTTGTTATGAGCACGACATCATTTGAGACGAAGCCGACTCCTGTGATGATATTAGCGGTTGGTCGCATGTAGCACGCATGGGAAGTGGTCGCACCTTTTGACTCGACAATGGCAAACTGTGAGGCAATCAGGAGGCTGAGAGCACTCTCCTCGATGCCAGCAGGTATCTCAACGTCTCTAGCAGTCGAGACATCCTCGCCTAGAAAGTAAAAGGACTTGGTAGACATGCTGTAGGTGGAAGAAGCAAACAGGGGAGGGGTATCACTGGGCAAGTTCAAGAAAGAGGAAGAAAATAGGTTAATGGTAAGCAAGAGAGACGAATGGGCCAGCTGGGGCTTTTGTTTAAACGGCGACCTCGACAAACTTTTGAAGCATTCCGTCAAGTTGTTAACTTATGGAGCTAACTGGTTAGCTGTGTCATGGATGTGAACTGCTGGCAAGGCATGGAATGGAGCCTGGAGATACTTCGTAGAGCCACCACGCCACACATGCCGAGGCAACAGAGCTCGAGGATACCGAGGTTCCGAGTCATACATGCGCCCCGTGAGTGGCCAAAGGCCGTCGGAGTTTGGGGAATGGCTGTCTCTGCCCACTTGCGAGCGCGAGGTAGCGGGAAAACAAGACGGAAGAGACTGGCTCACAGCGACAAAAACTCGGTCGGCACGCCCATCAATCTCGAATCTCGGCTTGGGTGGAGAGCTGGGACGAGAGAAAAGCGGGGACCCGAAAATGAAAATACAGGGAAGGGTGCCAAGTGGGGGTCACCGATCGCCATTAAGGCTTAGGGATCCCGCTGATAGAGAATATAGTGGATCTACTACACTGGGCCGGCCTAAGAATTTCGCCATTGGAGATGAGGCTCTCCTGATTTGGTCGCCTCGTTCGAGGGTGGATGGATGACACGTTTTCGTCATGTTCTGAAAAGCTTAACACCCACCCACGCATGTTCGAACCTCCAGGTACGGAGTTGGAATTAGTCAACAAGCCAGTTTCGGTATCCCCCGATTACCGCCATTGGAACATCATGCACCGAGGCCCAAGATGACGTAAGTAACTAGCCAGCTTCTACTTCGTACGCAGCAGCTTCTTTATCCGTACCTCTTCCCGCTCGCGTTTCGCTCTTGTTTCCGAAGCCTCAGAACGAGCCTATTGATTAGCCCAAATAATGCCGCGATATGGCCGCCTTCGACCTCAACCGGCTTCGCGTCCCCAATCTTTCCTGATCCACATCTCGCCGACCAAGCCTTGACATTCCTGCATCCAACGAGCCTCGGCTTCCCACTTAATCCCAGCTCAAATCGTGCCGCGGCGCGCTGACAAAACGGTGTGCTTTCAAATGTCCGGCGTGGGCCCCGGATAGCTCCATGTTTGTTTGGGTCAAAGGGGTGGTGGCATATGTTTTTTTGCTTCGGAGTTGCCGTTGCTGTTTTTCTTAAACGGAACGGGTAAAACTGTCTTGGTGTCATTACTTGACCCCCTCATTCCCTTGCATCTCTCCTCGAAGCCGCCGTCACACGTTCCTCGTTTTAACATATACACCCACAGCAATCATGTCAGCCGCCGTACCAGCACCGTTGGAGTCAGGGCCCGAATTCTCGGCCAAGGATGTCGCCCTTCACAGGAGTGCCAAGGACGCCTGGATGGTGATTCACGGCGAAGTCTATGACGTGACAACTTACCTGCGCGACCACCCTGGCGGCGCCGACGTGCTGATCGAGGCCGCCGGCGCCGACGCGTCTGAGGCCTTTGACAACGCCGGCCACTCTGAAGATACGGCCGAGATCATGGTCGAGTACCGCGTCGGCAAGCTCAAGGGCTCCCAGCAGTACAGCGCCAAGCCCGTCAAGGTCACCCTCGCCGCGCAACCGCTCCGGCCGTCCCAAGGCGACAAGAAGGGCGGCAGCTCGGCCGTCACCAAGACCCTTGCGGCCAGCGCGCTCACCGCCGTCGCCGTGGGCGCCTACTACGCCGCTGGCCTGTCAGACAGGCAGCTTATCCCGCGTTCTGTGTTGGACCAGCTCACGGCCCTCAACCTCTACGGCGGTAGCACCTCGAAGCGGCAGGGTCTGGGCTTCGCCGAGGGCATCCTCGCAGCGTCGGCTGTTTTCGCCGTTGCCGGCGGCTTCGCCAGCAGCAAGCTGTCGCAGATGCTCGACATGCACGACAATGTCATGGCGCGGCCCGCACACATGAAACTGCCAAAGCAAGTCAAACCCGATATTCTCTCGTCGCGCGGTTGGCTACACCCCACACACTACCAGACGCTGCCGCTCGCGGTACGCGAGGAGATCGCGCCCGGCGTCCTGCGCCTCGTCTTCGAGCTGCCCACGCCGCAGACGGTCATCGGCCTGCCCATCGGCCAGCACGTCGCCATCGCGGCGCCCGTCGGTGGCAAGACTGTCAGCCGCTCCTATACGCCCGTGTCCAATAACGCGGACCGCGGTGTGCTCGAGCTCGTCATCCGCTGCTACCCCGACGGCCAGCTGACAGGCGGCTACCTATCCAAGCTCGCCATTGGCGACGAGGTGCAGTTCCGGGGTCCCAAGGGCGCCATGCGCTACCGTCGGGGGCTCTGCGCCCGTATCGGCATGGTGGCCGGTGGCACGGGTATCACGCCTATGTACCAGCTGATCCGAGCCATCTGCGAGGACCCGCGCGACACGACGGAGGTGTCGCTAATCTACGCGAATCGCTCCGAGAACGACATATTGCTGCGCAAGGAGCTCGAGGCCTTCGCGCGCCGCTACCCCATGAACCTGAAGCTGCACTACCTGTTGGACACGCCCCCCAAGGATTGGGCCTACGGCACTGGGTACGTGAACAAGGAGATCATGGCCGAGAGGCTGCCGGCGCCCGCCGAGGATACCAAGATCATGCTGTGCGGGCCGCCCGGCATGGTCAAGGGCGCCACGGCGAGCCTGGTCGCGCTGGGCTTTGAGAAGCCCGGAGCCATTGCCAAGATCACGGATCAGGTGTTTTGCTTCTAAGCCATTCGTGTGTCATGAGGCGAAATAAGTACATGGTTTTGTTTGTCAGTCACGGATACCCTGATTAGTATAGAACGAGGGGCGGAAAAGGCGCATGTTGGGAGGGTTGGGAACTTTTGGCTTGTCTATAGAGGCGTCGAGCGAATTTGGCATTGTGTATGATGAATAGTAGATGGTTTAGATATGAGCTGGAATCAAACCAGTATTTCATCTGTTCGATTTCGATTGCCTTCAATTGTGCTGCTTCGCCGAGGGTCTATGAGTGAAGTGAGCACATGTGTTCAGATAATGGAGTACGTACCTCGGAGTCGAGCAAGACGATCTCAGTACGTTCCGTTCCTGGTATACAGTCTGGCCCAGATATGCAACTTCGCATTCACGACTGCGAAATTGCCCAAATGACCTGTGGGTTTGATGCCGGATGTCGATGGAACCACCCTGAGAGAAGCGGGTTGATTAGGTCGGGCAAATCTGACTGGTCAGCGATAAGAGAAAGGAGAGCATGATCACACTACTCTGAAGTTTGCTCACGCGACAGCTCGAGAACATGCATTTACCGCAGGGAAAAGCAGCCTTATGTTAGTGGTAGACCGATCAACACACCACACCCTCTGTCAGATTAAACTTGGTAGAGCTGTGCAGCACACAACTTGCGGTCGACACCATCCCGTACACCTACACCTCATTCCGCTTCCCAGAATAGGGGCTGCTACCAGACATCCAGCCTTGATCAAGGCATGCGATTCGTGCCAGTAGCTTGGATATGCGCATGATGAGTGGTCGACTTTGGGAACATGGAAGACCCCTCTAGCCAGACTCGTGCGAGCGTTGACCCCGTGGATCACAGTAGCTTAACTACTTCGTGCTCGGTCTTGCCCGAGTCCACATATCCTCCGATATGTCAAGCTAGACCATGTCCTACCACCTGCGGTGCAGGTAGACGCACTCGCGCCGACGTCCCTCCACCTCGAAACCCAGCCTGCCTCCCGCGCAGAGCTTCGAGGCTGCGTCGTTGTAAGAGGTTGTCCCGATCTCGACCATGTGGACGCCGGCCCACTTGAAGGCCCAACCCGTGACCAAGTTCATGGCCTCGGCGTTGGTAGGTGGCGGCGATGGGTGTGTAGAGAGGAATAATGCCGATTGACATGTGCCTGTATGTCAAGATGAAATTGCGATATCCAAGGCACGAGTGCACGAGCTTCCAGGTCGACTACATGGTGCAGGGTTGGCATAAAGCATACTGACGAAAGCGTGCTAAAACACTGCTTTTATTTCCGTCCCATCTCCCACCGAAACGAGGGTGCTGGTTTGTGTGGTGTCGTGGAGAAGCGATGCTATGTAGATGGGCTAACCTATTTGCTCTTGTGTAAGTTACTTTTCTATTTAGTGTAGATAGATCGCGGCGATTGGGAGTTTGTGGAAGAGTATCTCGAGTCGATTCGTGCTTTTCGAAATCCAGTGTAGTCTAAAATGAACCAGTGCAATCTTTTTGAATCTAATCCCCATCGCGGATCGGAAACATGAATCGCATAAAGACGAGATGAGAATGTGGGAAAGATGGATGTCGCTGAGACAGATGCGTGTCATGCACTAAATAGAAGCTCTGGTGGTGGGGGCACGAGCAGTCCAACAGTTTATGGACTGGACGACTGATACGGATTACTGAGTAATCCGTACGGATTAACTACAGATGGAGGGGATGGTTCACAAAAGCTTATCGGATAACTAACTACCCAAGTAAGCTTGTGCAGTTATGCAGCTCGGTGTGTGCTGCCAAGACCTGGCTGGTAACCAACTACATTATCAGTGATCGGCATCTCAAGGAAGGCACCGATTGGATTGGCCTCTGGATTGGATTGGCATGACGGACTCCCAACTTCGAACTCGGGAAGCACATCCAACATCAACAACGACAACAACAACAACAACAACGACGACGACGATAATATTACCCGGTCCATCTTTCGACATCTCTGCTTTACCACGCTTGGTGTTGATCAAACACTGTTCTAGTATCCAACAACAGAGCCTAGAGTACAAAATCCAAATAATTTACCCCCCGAAACCGCTTCAGTTTGACTCGACCACCATCGCAACCCAACAACGCCAGTCACACTGGAAGCGCCTATCCCATTCATCACCACGCCGCCGCCACACCGTCGAACCACGAGATCCCTACTCCACCTGCATCCGAACGACGCCGTCCCTTGCGCTACCAGAGACTAGACGACTCACCACTGCACCGCCCTGTCACCTACTGACATGTCCTTGGTCTGCCCCATCTGAAGAGCACCCATCTATCTGCAAGATACACGACACATGCAATACCTTTTGCAACCAAGAATTGCGGCATTGTTGGCGACGGCGGATTGATTGGGATCGGACTTGACCCCCATCACTCACCACATCAAGGCACAAGCCGCTCCCCGTTGACCACCACCAAACGACACCATGGGGAACGCATCCACCAAAGAGGCCCAGGCCGGCGGATCCAGGTATGATGCCGGTGCAGCCGGTAGTTCAAGACACCAGCGACAACAACAAGTTGACTCTGCTGACCGATCAAGACGAACGGGCTCCAGACCCGAACTGGCCGGTATCAACCTGCTGACCGGCGGCTCGTCCTCCAGGAGGAACCGGGAAGGCGACCGCGAACAGCTGAACCCGGATGCTCCGTACGAACGGAGAGAGACGAAGCAGGAGCGGGAAGCCCGCCGGCTCGAACGGGAACGCCTCCAACGCATCAAGGAGCGCGAGCGCAGTCTACAAGAGGGCGAGAACGTCGATGGTGGATACCTTGTCACGATGGGCGTCTATACTGCCGCCGAGGACTTTGGCAAGTCGGTCGTACGACAGCTACAGGTGAGCCGACCATCTTGGGCTCCCAGACAACTCTACTAACTTCCTGCAGATCGAGAGAAGGATAGCGCCCTTCTGGCGCGGCCTCGACGACTTCGATAACAGCTGGGCCGAACACCAGATCATCGCTGCAGCCCGTGGCCTCGACATCCCTCCTGCCGACCATGTCCCCGCCAGCCTCATCACCCAGCCGAACCCCTTCGAGCCCAACTCGCCCGCCGCTTCGAGCTTCAACATGAACAATTTGACGGTGGCCATGGGGCCTAGGACGCTCTCCGCCGCATCCGACAAGACCGGCTCTAACCCGGGCTCGTCGCTGCCCTCGCCTACCATGTCCGCGCCCCCCAAGAGCTCAATGAAGCCGCACAAGGCGCTCGCCGCAGCACTGAACCTGTCGTCGTCAAGGAACACGTCGCAGCAAGACATGGGTCCACGCGAGATCACTCTGCCCCACGACCCCTTTGTCAACGGCCAGCCCTTGGAGGTATTTCTCTACAAAGATGGCATTGAGTGCCCCATCTGCGTCATGTACTATCCCCGCTACCTCAACAAGACACGGTGCTGCGATCAGTACATCTGCAGCGAATGCTTTGTCCAGATCAAACGACCGGAGCCCCACGTCCCCGAACACCACGGCGAGAGCAACGCCAATAGCGCCGACAGCCCTGCCGCAGATCCCGAGGAGGCTGGTGACAACCTCGTCATGGAGCCCGCTTGCTGCCCCTATTGCACACAGGCCGAGTTTGGCGTCACCTACGAACCTCCCCCTTTCGCCGTGGTGTCTCGCACGCCATAAATGGTCCCAGTGTCGGTGCTATGGGTACCGCCATGTCATCGAGCTCTTCGCTGAACTCGGGTTTGTCACCCACGTCAGCCACCACCGCCATGAATGCCAATCGTCGCCGGACAATCAGCCTGTCAGCCAACGCTCCCGGCGTCGTCACCGTGGACCGCATCCGTCCCGACTGGGCCACCAAACTCGCAGCCGCACGAGCCCAGCAGCGCCGACGTGCCGCCGCCGCCGATGCCCTACATCACGCCGCTTTTGTTATGGGCGGCACGAACGATTCGTCCCGTACCATATTTGGGCGCAGCGGTCGCTTCAGTCGCAGGAATACCCGCGGCAGCGACAGTCCCAGTTCTAGCACTGCCGCCATACCAGGGGTAGATACCCCGTCAGCCCCGGACTCTGGAGCACGCGCATCCTCGGCTCTGACTGGTCCACCCAGAGATAGGATCGATGCTGCCCACCTCGAGAGTATGATGATGGCTGAGGCGATAAGGTTGTCGTTGGTCGAGGAAGAAGAGCGCCGCAAGAAGGCAGATAAGGAGACCAAAAAAGAGCTCAAAAAGAAGGAGAAGGAGGACCGCAAGGCTAGCAAGCGAAAAAGCACGGCAGTCTACGGCGAGGAGGCAAGTTCTGCTAGCGCCAGCTCCCTCAGTCTCAGTGGCTTCATCAGCGGTCGGCGGCGTGGAAATAGCTCCGCTGCAGGGGCACCCAGTCAGAGCCTACGTATGGAAGCCAGTGTCGCTGCCGCCAACGCAAGCGCAAATCGGAGCCACGAAACCTTGCCCTTATCTCCACCGACCGGCGAGGCTTCCATCTCAGCGGACAAGGGCAAGGCTGTCGACCGGACCGAAGGACCTGAGGCTTGTTCGCAATCGGCTACTCCTGCCAGTTCTTCAAGCCTTCCAATTCCAATCTCACAGCCATCGCGGGGATCGTCACATCTTCGTCAGATGAGCAACGCCAGTTCCATCTCCAGTGGCGTAGATAGTGTTCCCGCTAGCTACCCTAATCCCCAGTTCGCTGTGGACGACCCCGGTGCCAGTGCCACGAGTCTGGTTGGTGCTAGGAGTGAGGATGAAGGAGCTACCAGCGGCACAGAACCCATGTTCAACTACAAGAGTCTCTCGCAGATGGTCGGAGTGGACCTTGGCGAAAACCAGTCGACAGAAACCGGTGGTGATACTCACAGTCACCCAGCCTCTCACGATGCGGAGAAGGAGTGTGCAGAGCACCACGAACATGTGGAGCATGTGCCGATCGGCACGGAACAAATGGCCTTGATAGAGACCGTCAGGGGGGGTTCAACCTCACCGAGCAGTGTCCACATGTCTTCAGCGCCTTCACGTGCCGAGCATTTGACATTAGACATTGATGCTATCAACAAGGATGCGACACAGGCCTCTGGGCAGACTCTCTCTGCAAGCACAACACAGCCACCCCGGCTTATGATCACCCCGGAGACACCTGGAGGCATGTCCGAGGAAGCGCAAGGGTCTAAGCAGCTCGGCCACAGTGAGCCGGTGCAGATCAACGAGGTTAGCCAATAGTGGCGGCGTCCCGGGCGACGAGTACGATATCCGTGGAGACTAGCGCGGAAGATTCGGAATAGTCTCGCGAGACATTGATCGTTTCGTGTCGTGTTGTTCCACGCAATCGCGCAGGTACAACGTTTTCTTTCACATCCTTCATAGTGTGTATCTCTTTAGTGTGTAATTGGTCAAGCCGACCAGTCGTGGCTGTTGATCCCATGGCCGCGTACATCAGCGAGTGGGAGGACGAGGTGCAGGTGTTTGTGGAGTCGGAAGACTAGCGAGGCATGATATATTTCATCAAGGCGTTTGGGGATCGTCAGTGGTTCCAACTGTGTCCAGAGGGAGTTTATGGGCGAGGAAGGGGCTTGTACAAGTTAACATATAGCGGATTCTTGCGTCGTCGGTAATCATGAAGGGGCATCTGGTTTTCGGTGGCTGTTGGGATTGGAGCGTATTGCCAGTCGGGGACACGCAGGCTGGTCAGTGGAAGGGGGTGAAGAAAGGTAGAAGAGCCATTACCAACTACGAGGTTGTGAACTTGCAAGACTAGTTTGTATAGATCAACAGTCGTATCAATAACTTCTCATCATCCGTCCAGGTTTTGTGCTGCAAACTCGCATGCTCGAAATACGTCCTTCTTGTAGGTGATCCGTCACATCATCCCCAGGAATACCGAGTTGAGAATCCATTTAATAGTAGGTTATTCTATTAGCTCGACACGCATGTACAAGTCCTTGGGGCTTCGAGTCTGCTATTATATAACGTGATCTCTATGTCTAGATTATCCGGTATATCCTTGGTAAGCTGACGCTCGAGACGAGCTTTCCAGGGGAGGGTACAATTATAAGATGATGCGGTATCTTGTTATGTATACTAGTGGTGCAAGCAATCTCGTACCAGGTGCGGATATTGTTGAATATTTTGTTGTTTTAGCGTAGTAGACTAGTAGTAATCTTTTACATATTGCGTAACAGAGTTGGAGATATTAGATGTATCTATAATAATTAGTCTAGGAATAGTCCACGTTATAACAGCCTATGTTATAATATTAAGCTACTCCTGTTATAATAGAAGAAACGCATTGCGAAGTCAGCGTTAAATAAAATTAGCAGCTTCGTTCAGCAAATTATAACTACTCTTATACTACAGATTTATATTAACATATTCTTTTCAAAGTGCAATTTGTTTTTATAATATTATTCTTAATCATATTGAGCTTGACTTTAATTATATATCAATAGAGTTTATTGCAATATTATGTCAAGTTTTAGAAGTATAGGAAATAATTCCTATAAGAATTAGGAATTACGACGTAGAATAGAGGATATATCGATCAAGCTAAACATCTCACAGCCCTTATATATTTATATATCCCTTAAATTCTCCTATATATACTTCAATACTCGAGTAACCTCGCTTCGATACCTCTTTAACTTACCCTGCGTTAGTTATACTTATCGTTATTCACCATGAAAACTTTCGCTATTATGCCACTCCTATTCTTTGGGGCTATAGCTTTATCCCTACCATATAAAGAAAACACTGCGCTCCTACCTCCTAGAGATAATACTTTATCCCTTGCCCCTAGAGCATTGTTGGGAGGCTGTGGGCTTTCTGGACGTCGACATAGGGAGAAGACTATTAAAAATAAAATAGGCGAAAATCTTCTGTTCTTCTCTGGATATACACAGGTTAACGTTGTAAAGCCGTACAATTATTTCTCTTTGAGGGATATAGATCCACAGGAAGGGGTTGTGTTGTTAGTCAATAATATACTATGCCGTCCAGTACGAGTTATTGTGGAAGCTAGGGGATATTCTTTTCAATACGAAGTAGAGCCTGACTCGACTCGTCTTGTTTCGTATAACAGGCGTTTGGCCGATGAGGAGGAGTTGAAAGTTAGGGTTACGGAATTAAAGGCTCGAGATCCAATTGTTGATGACGGAAGATATTAACTAGTATTATCTGCTACGGATATCGTCGATATCCGTAAGTAGATACCAGACTATTTAGGGTAGTCTGGCCGGTTTACCTTTAAAGCTGACACGGCTCTACTAGCTAGTCACCTTCACTCTCTCTTCTTCAGGCCAGTCACAGATAATTAGTAGAAATTATACGACGGCTTCACGTTTGCACCGTACGGTCCGATTAAGGTGATACCAACAGTTGAAGTTTGAACCTAATTAGGCATATCAGTTTTACCTTGTTATTGCAAGGTAGCGTAGTAAAATTATACATATCTACTATATTTCCTAGATTTTATAAACTCACTGTTTTATACATACACTCTTTTGCTTTGTAACCTCTCAGGTATTCATCATTTAATTCCAAGTAGCAGAAATAATGCTCGTAGCCCGTGAGTCAAGCAAGGCTTTTGGCACGAGCGCTAGGAGCGGGCCCTTTGCATCGCGGCGCCGATTCCTAGTGCAGTGAAGAACGTTTAATCGGGGATATGCAGGTACAAATAAATATTCATCTATCTAGCTCGATCGTTATTTGATCAGTACTCCGTACACCTAGGGTTGTTCTATCACATCACGCTGCCGTACCCCTCGCCCATTTTCCTCCAAGCACAACGAGCCTGTGCACGGAGCTGTAATAGTATGTACAAAGTATGTAAGTTCAAAGTCGGCCTTGATTCTGCAGACGTCACTCGCTCTACGTCTTCAGTTGCGCGACAAGTGGAGGTGGACGGGGCCATTCGACACATTACGGCGGATTGGTGAATCGGAATCGCGTCGTTGATCTGTCCCGAGGACGAGCACAATCTCATTGGTACCGCCAACCACGTTCGCCCTTGCGACGATGGCGCCCCGAAAGTCGAAAACATCGCGACCGCCACCACCGTCGCGCACGCTCGTCCTCGACAACGGCGCCTACACGCTCAAGGCCGGCTACGTCGCGACTGACGACGGCAACGACAGCCCTACCGCTACCCGCCACCGCGACGAGCCGCGCATCATTCCCAACTGCATCGCGCGCGATGGCGACCGTAAAACGTACGTCGGCGCCGAACTGGAACAATGCAAGGACTTTAGCGAGATGGTCTTCCGCCGGCCCGTCGAGAAGGGCTACATTGTAAACTGGGAGGCCGAGAAGGAAATCTGGGACCGGTCCTTCTTCGATGCTTCGGCCGCGACCCCTTGCGACCCGTCCGAGACGCGCCTCCTGCTGGCCGAATCCTCGAACGCGCTGCCCGTCCTCCAAAGCAACTGCGACCAGATGGTCTTTGAGGAGTTCGGCTTCGCCTCGTACTGCCGCGCCAACGGCGCCACCTGGAACGCCTACCACGACGTCCAGGCCATCTTCCGCACCCCGCGCGACCCCCACACCGTCGCCCAGCTGCCTGCCGAGGTCATCCTGCTGATCGACACGGGTTATTCGCACACGACCGTCACGCCCGTACTGCGTGGCCAGCCCGTCCACCCGGCCGTGCGGAGGCTCGAGGTCGGCGGCAAGCTCATGACCAACTATTTGACGCGCCTGCTGAGCCTGCGCCACTACGACATGCGGAACGAGGGCTACATTGTCAACGAGATCAAGGAGCAGGCTTGCTACGTGTCGTTGGACTTTTCCGGCGACCTGGACAAATGCTGGAAAGGCACGAGGGGTGAGGGGAAGAACCAGTCTTTTCTCGACGGCGGCGGTATCGCGAGGGACTACGTCTTGCCCGATTTCCACACGATAACAAAGGGCATCGTCCGGGAGTACGATCCGATGCGGAATAAGAAGCAGACCGCGGCGGGAGGTGCCGCAGGGGCAAGGGCAGGGGAGGCGGCGTCCGAGGATATCCTCACATTGCGTAACGAGCGCTTTACCGTGCCCGAGCTGCTCTTCCACCCCTCGGACATTGGCTTGCGCCAGTCCGGCATCGCCAACCTGGTCCTGGACTCCCTCCAGGCGGTGCCCATAGGTGTGTGGCCTGCGCTCCTCGCCAACATTGTCGTGGTGGGCGGCAACGCGCTGTTTGAGGGGTTCATCCAACGTCTGCAGCAGGAGATTGTCAAGTTGGTTCCTGACGACTGCATAGTGCGCGTCGCCCGCCCGGCGAACCCAGTCACCAGCACGTGGGCGGGCGGGGCGAGTCTGGCGCGGCAGAAGGAGAGGATGGACGAGATGGCCGTGACCAAGGAGGAGTACGACGAGTATGGTGCGGGCTGGGTAGCAAGAAAGTTTGCAGGTGCTGGTGAGTAAAAGGAGAACAATAAGCAGGGCAGCGTTGCAATAAGCCTGTGATAGCTGTCTGTGGCGTCAAACTCGGATGCTCTGTTGACTTGACCATCACGGCATTGGTCGGTCTCGACGAGGACCCCAAATCTCGTTGGTCTCATTGATCTCGTTGACTGATAGCTCACATCTTGGAGTACTGTTCCATGATCCCATCATCTGGCACCACCCCCTTATCCTCCTCCTTGCGCGTATTGACAAAGCCCTCGTCGGGACTGTTCCAGCTGTAGTCCTTCCAATCCCCAAGCGCCTTCCACATGTCCTCCTCAACCAACTTTGCGATCTTGTTCCTCCTCTCCAGACTCCACTCGTTCGCCTCGGTCATCTCCCCGCTCGACGGCTCGGGGTTGATGCCCTCGACGACGCTCCGGAACACGCGCCACGTCTCTTCGAGCTCGGCGACGCTGGACACGCCCATGACGCTCACGCCCAGCTTCGCATCGGCTGGCACCACCAGCCCCGACGCCGCCGTCACCGTGCCGCCCTTGGCCGCGCCCGCTCGCGTCCACTTGTCGAGCGCCCACCGGATGGCCACCACCTCGAGCCTCTCGCCACACCCCTCGGCGAGGCGAACCAGATCCCGCACGACGCTCCGCAGTCCCGCCGGCGACGGGTGCCAGGCCGACGTGGGCCCGTCATCGGCGCCGCGCGTCGTCAAGAGGCCCATGCCCAGCATGCTCGCGTTCAGAACGACATCGACGCCGGCCTCGTCGAACTCGCGCATCGCTGACTCCAGCAGAGTGTTCTGGATCGTGTAGTGCCCGTAGCTCAGGACGGCGTCGAGCGGCTCGCCCGTCTCCTCGAGCACCAGCTTGGCGAGCTTGCAGAGCACGCCGACCGGGTACCCGCTGATGCCGACGTAACGCACCAGCCCTTTGTCGCGCAGCCGGCGCAGCTCGCGCACGGCGTCCAGGACCTCGGCCGAGGACACGAACTCGACGTCGTGCATGTACACCAGATCCAGATATCCGGCATCGCCGAGGCGCGCGATGCTACGGCACACCGAGTAGCGCACCCAGGCGGGCGAGTAGTCAAAGGCATCGCCGGCGACGCGGCCGGCCTTTGTGACGAGGACGTAGGACGCGCGGGGGTGTTTCGGCTTCAGGGCGCGCAGGGCGTCGCCGAGGATGATCTCCGAGGGGCCGTAGTACGGCGACGTGTCAAAGGCATTGATGCCCAGCTCGAGGGTGCGCGCGACGATGGCTTGGGCGGGGAGGATAGCCGGATCAAGCGGGTCAGAGACGTACTGCGTGTTGAAGGTCGCGGTGCCGAGAATGAGGGGCGGGAGGACGGCGTGGAGGGGTTTGCGGTCGGCCATGGTGCGAAAGGGGTGGGATGGGATGGGGTGGGATGTGATGTGCGTGCATCCGAGGTCAACTCCAAGTATTGAATCCTCGGCGAGTCAACGTCGCAAGAGATGACATGAGCGATGGTGAGGACCAAAAACAGCTCAGCTCCGGTAATAACGAGCGTCGAGCTCGACCATACACACCAGCACAATCAGGCAGATAGATCTACGTAGTAGATCTGGTGCTATACCCCTGCCAACTTAGTTCCACAGACAGATGCAGACAGCCTGACAGGGATTCCCTGCACGTCATCAAGGTATGCACATACGGATAGATGCACAGTAACTTACTCCGTTTAACGTGTCGTGCATCGGCACGTCACGCCACGTGGCGATGAGATCGTGTGCATGTTTTGTCTCACTAGTCATGATGGTGACTGGGGCCCCTTTTTCTTCTTTACGAGTCATCGTTCTGCTTGGTCAATATATGTACCATGCTGGGGACCCATGTGAAGCTTAAATCGAGCAGGGCATAACGGATGCGTTTACAGTGATCACGATCAACTTGATCAAGTTCTCAACCCAGGAGAAGTAGACAGTGCAGAGAGACTTCCTTCTTGGGCTCCTTTCAATGCTGTTCGCCTGTTTCGAGCCTTCTACAGCATACCGAGCGTACAAGCGGTCGATAATCCAAAGACAGCAATTGCCATCATCAGTCCCTGTGTCGGCATCAACCATCTACCCGCGGCACTTGCTTGCATTGCACCCGTACCACTGGGAAACGCCGCGGCACTGCTGCTGGACGGACGACGAGCCGTACTGTCGCTCGTGGACGTTGGATCGGCAACAATCTCACAGGTTCCGTTCTTCTCCCTGTATCCCGAGTTGTAGTTAGCAACGGGCAGGCGGACACGACTCGACAGCCGTACATCAAGACTCAAGTGATTCAAGTCGGTTCGGGAATCCGGGGGTAATCAACGTACGGAAGCTTATACTTCCTGAAGAAGTCCATAATCATCGCCGACGCGTTAAAGGTGGCCGGACCCTCGCCCGGCCCCAGCACGCGCGATGTCTGCCCATAATCATACGTCGCCGGCCAGTCGTGGTCGACGTGGTCGCCGGCATACACATAGGTGACCAGGCCCGCGTGGCGCCCAGTCCCGTACTTATACAGCGTGGCGTTGTCCTGGTCCGGACCCAGCGGCACGGCCTCGAGGGACGCGACGTCCAGGCCGTCGCGGCGCGCCCACTCCTCGGCCCAGCGCCGCACCGGCGGGACGCAGTCGCCGAACACCGGCCCGCCGCCGACGGGGATCGTGGTGTCGTTCGCGCCGTGGAAGACCAGCACGGGCACCTTGGCCGGACACGTCCGCTTCCCGCCGCAGGCCGACGCTGGCGGCGCGTCCGGGTCGGTGCACTGCGCGGGCGGGTAGTTCGTCCAGAACGCGCCGGCGACGGGGGCGATGGCGGCGATGCGCGGCGACGACCGCGCGTCGCATGCCAGGACGCTGACCATGCCGCCGCCCATCGACTTGCCCGTCGCGTAGACGCGCGCGGTGTCGACGCAGAGCTGTCGCTCCAGCGCGTTCAGGACGGCGAGGGTGAACTCCACGTCGTCGACGGTGCTCGGCAGGAGCGAGATGCCCTGCCACACCGTCTCGTTGGGGTTGAGGCTGTAGGACTGGCCCTGGGGGTAGACGAGGATGTGGTCCGGGTTGAAGAAGGGGTCGGTGAGGCGGTCCTGGTTGGCCTGGCGATCGGGGAAGACGTACCCGCCGTGGAAGGAGAGGATCAGAGGCGTCGGGGTGTCGGGGTCGTACGAAGGCGGCAGCCAGTACATGAACTTCCTGTTGTTGGTCGCCGGGGTGGACGTCGAGAGGGTGGCATGGAAGCGCTGGCCGGGGGTGATGGGAGGGGAGGCAGCGCCGCAGCCGGAGCTGGAGGCGGCGGTGGCCGGAAGGGCGAGCGTTGCGAGGATGCCGAGGGTGAGCAACATGGTGAAGAGGGTTGGAGGACACTGGAACCGGGGACCATTCTGTCTATGCAGCCGCTCTCACTTATACACGGCGGCTGACATGGCAGATACAGGGTCCCCCGACGGGGTGGCCGGGCCGCCTCTAGTACCATCCTCGAGGACTTTACAACGACGTTTACCAATGACAATGATACTATAATATCTGTGACGTAAATTCAGGTGTGGCAAGAGCATGTTCAGACCAGACAGGGGCGCCAACCCCGCCGCCTGGCTGCTGACGGGCGTCACGCAAGCTTGGCTGCATCCTCGTATTTGGTCTTGGCCAGGGGAGCTTCTTTATTGGAACTCGAGGGATCGAGTTGGTTTGGGCGTAGTCTGATGAGATGCGTTACGGCGTGCGACCAAATGAGTAAGCATGTGCCGTACAACGAGCCGATCGTCCGGATCGAGCCGGTATGGCCATCGAGCCGGTATGACCATCTTGATAAGATCATTGTCACGCACACGGACTGGCTCTTTCGTACGCTTCACCTTGTGAGCCCCCTCTTGGAGCACATGACGATAGGTACAGTCGATTTCCTCTTAGTATAAACATGTGTTCGCTTCGAGGTAGAAAAGTGGCCGTATATGTACAGCTTTTTACAGCCGTATATCCATGTTCTTATTTCTGTACCCTCTCTCTCCACTCTTGAGTATGTTCTGATAATCCTCAACCGGGGCTCACCCAAATTCAGCAGTTTTACACGCGGCATTGAAACTCTCTATATATGAACTCCCAAATAGGAGAGCTACCCACCCCAAGAATCAAAACAATCAAACACCGGGCTCTCTTCTCCGCCTTATTGGACCCTTGGAAGACCTGTTGCCAGAGCGAGGGGCCACAAACGTGCCATTGGGAGCGCCCCCGACAGTGTTCTTCGCGACCCAGCTCCCAAACTCGACCGACTTGGCCGCGGGCAGGTCGTGCCACCACCGGCCGACGCCCTCGTGGATGGTGAACGAGGAGGTGTTGCTGGCCGGGTCGGCCACCGTCTTGCGCGAGAAGGCGTAGGCGAAGCTGGCGGGCTGCGTGGCGTCGAGGACCGTCGTGTCGCCCGCGAAGTCGAGCCAGGACGTGCAGCCCTTGCACACGGCCGTGAACTTGAGCTTGGAGCCGTCGACGCCGGTGCCCTTGAGCACCTGGTAGCTCGCGTCGAGGTAGACGGCGGGTGTGGAGTATCCGCTGGCCGCGCCGTCAGTTTGTGCGGGACCACGGGGAGGAAGTGAGGTGAGGCTTTGGGGGGGGCAGCGGGAGGTTGGCTTACTATGCCATCCGGGAGGAGTGGGTGACGTCCGTCCCGTGAGGCCAGATGATGGTCAGGGGGTTATATGTCATCTGTCCCGCCCACGACCAGCCGATCCATCCAATGTCGGCGGGTCCTTCGATCTGGAGGATGGCGTCGTACGGACCGCTATCCGTCGTCTCCGGCAGGGCCAGGCGGAAGTCGAGACCATCCTCGGTCGAGTAGGCCTGGAACGTGATTCCGGTCTCGACGTCGGTGTAGGATGTAGTCTCTGCTTGGGCGTGTACTGTGACGTCTCTTAGTCATGACCACCGTGGCTGGTTGCCGGAGAGCGTGCCTACCGGAAACCGAGAGCGCCAGCAAGCTGGCGAGGAGGGGAGATTTCATTTCGCTGGATCAAGTTTCAACAGTGCCCGAAAAATACACGTTTGTTGACTCGGTGCCCGGGGGAGGACACCCATCTTTTAACCAATACAGCAGCGCAGCACATCTTGAACGCGTCGTGTCATACGCTGTATGGGCAATGTGGGCAATATGGGCCCTCGGCAGGATGGAATCGAGAGGTTGCACTGTTGCGACGCTGCCGATAGTGCTGCACCGAGAACTCTCGACGCTCTGGTGGTCTATTGCCGCCATCTTCACCGTCAGACTTGATCTCTATTGCCACATTCGCTCGAACGGAAAGCTCTTCCGCATGCAGGAGACAAAACATCACATCATGGTTACGCCCAGCTCTTTCGGGGATGTTGCCGCCAATTCGACGCGACTGAACAGCTTCATGCAGCCTCCAGGCTCCCGGTGGTGATGACAGTTGCTTCAACTTTCAAGCTTGGCTCACAGTCGGTGCATTACTCCTCATCTCTTCTTTCGCCAGATCGTCTGTACCTTGTGCTTGAAATGAGCCCGATCGGTATCTTTTATCGCTTGCCAAGGAAACCCAGCAGTCCCGGGATGTCCCTCTTTCTCCCCACGGTGATCCTGGCGCGGGTCAATTGTGATTTCGGCGATCTCGCCTGTGCACGATGCTCAACCGACCCGGGGGAGGGGGATCGCCCACTAACAGGACGATGTCCGGTTCATGTAGAGCATATCTCCGCCTTGGCAGCCGTCGGCAGGACAAAGTCTAGATTGCTGACAGGGTGCACATAGTACTAGGGGTGAGATTTAGGCTAAACATGTACAGGACCCCAGGTCTCGAACTGAAACGTCCGGCGTCCGGACACCTGTACCCTTCACACCCTGTGCTTGCAAGGCCTCCAACGGGCTGGACGAGACAAACGGACGATTGTCAGGTCACCCCGAGGGGCTAGCGAGAGCGTATATAGTACGGATATGGTCCCCCTATAGGACAGGCAACTATCGTGTAATTACAACTACTACTACGTACCTCACCTCATTCGCTCATTTGTAAATTTCACGACTTCAAACACACGCTAAGTACCTTGAACGCAAGCTCACTAGCTTTGCGTCGTTCGGCACGAGGGCACAGTTTTTAGTCTATATGAATACTATAAATTTGGTGGACTTTTATAAAGGCCAGACAATCAAAGCTAGGTACACGAGATCGTTTTTGCCGAGGACTTGGCCAACGTCCGCGTCGAGGTATAACTTGGCGTGACAAATCAAAAAGCTAGAGCGTTGCCGCAGATTGGCATCACCAGCCACGAGTTGATACATCCAGTGGCATTGTGCGAAACCGCGATGGAAGCGACTTGCAACCAGACATTGTCTCACTGTTTGGTTACTACAATCTTACTTGGACGAGGTTTATCGTGGATACTCCGCCGCGAAGCGGTCACGTTACTGATTGCACTACCGACAATTGTCGGCTATACTGCAAGGATGGGATTGTCCTCAACCCCTCGAGCAATCGGCGTCTAACTAGTAGTACAAGTGGTCATGGGTACCTCGTATCAGGGATGAGTGGCCGTTTCTCTCGAGAGTTTGCCAGACGAACTTGCATACTCGAATAAGCACCCAGGGGATTCTCGACTCTGTGCACTGAAACGAACTACAGCGAGAATCCCCACAGCGATCGTCTCAACAAGCATCTCGAACATGTTCCTTACACAGTGGCGTCTGAATTTCCGGATTTGGGGCTGACAATCCGAACCTTTCGACTGTCCAACTACTACCAAGGCTTGATGGGTGATGGGCTCTCCCGATTGTGAGCCTTCTTGTGCGGTCGGAGGAGCATATTCTCCTGAGGATAGACCCCACTAGACCGGAAGGGTTCTTGGCCGTACCGAGGAGGAACGTTACGTAGCACTGGGCCCACGTCGTAGACTTGACTGGCGGGTTGGCTTTTCCGGAGTGCGACGTGACTTCACATGAGCACTCTCCCTTTTCCCCCCAAGCACATAACTCTCGGTTCATCTGCCGGAATATTACTACTGCCCGGCAGGGTAACGTACCCATTATCAGGTACACGGCGCCAGAAGTTGGCCCAATCGAGCTTCGTGTCGGCTCGAAGGAGAGGGCAGGCAGGCATGCCCTTCCCAAGGACCGTGGGTTCGTTGATGTCCTGGATGTCATGTCATACATGGTTGCGGCCACTCGGTCGGTGATGGAGGAAATGTCATATCGTTCACCACCTACGACGAGAAGTGCGCCGTTTCTACCAACAGTCTGCAAGGTGCTCGCGATGGGCACACCGCCTCGCATACCCGGCTCAGGTGCCGAAGGCTTTGCCAGGGGCGTATTCGATGGCAAGTCGATGCTGAAAGCGGAACACGTAATAAGCCATGACCAACGGCCGTTAAGTCATCGACTGGCCTCGATATAATCCGCCGTAACCACCACCATCTGGGCACCACCGCTACCGTCACCCAGTCGCGCCTATAGGGGACGGACCACGTAAAAGATGAGAGAGGAGATATGAGAACCTTGGGCCGGGTTGAGCTTGCGCGCGACGGAATGACCGGCGTACTTATGCCTGAGCCCATGATGCAGTGAGCGTAGCGGGATGGAATGACGAGGACATGCCGACGATTCAAGGAGATTAGTGAAAGTTATATAGAGCGACTGCCGGGATGCCCCGTACATTCACCGGGTGGAGCACTGTATCTGTCATTGTCAGCATTCTTCGTATGAAAGGCGCCTTGCGTTGGAAACTGGGGCGAGGTTACGTAGCCCCGTATCCACTATCCCCTAGCTTCTTACTCCATAGGACGGATACTACACAGTACTTCGGTACGAGTACGTACTGCAGCACGGAGACACGCAGTACACAGTAGTTACTGTTAACTATGCCCCTAGCTGGTGCTCGGTGCCGCCTACTCTCCCGAGGATACGGATGGTTACACGTCAGAATACGGAGCAAGAGTGGCTTTTTGGGGCGGGAAAGAACAAAAAACCCAAACCTTATTTTGGGTTTTTGTATACTATCACTGTGTCTATAATAGTCTTCTTTCACTATTTGCTCTTGGCACATCAACGTTACAGCACAAGAGACCAATGGCGAACGACCGTGTTTACTTCGTGTTTGCTCGTATAGGCTCGAGAATTGGGTATGCACTTGTCCACAGCCAAGCTCTTGGTTCGCATTAGGCCTCCGAGGCCATTGTTCTACTGTGTAACTTCTCGGCAGAGATCAGAAACGTGCGTAGAAACAGTCATGGGTGCTCGAGAGTTCCGGGAGGGCAGATAAGATGCCTGCCTGCCTGTCCTGGCAGGACTGATTGCATGGGCATGGGACATGGCGCCGACACAGCTGGTCTGTTGGAAATGAGATTCGATCCTCGTGTTGCCGTCGACGTGCGACGTGCCAACCGGACAGAAGAACTCTCTGGTTCTAGATAGTTGGGCAGGTCTGCTCTCGCTGCACGGGGTGGATGGTTTTTAATACCAGGCGAGTTTCAACAGCACTCGGGCAAAGGTTCGTGGAAGGCTAACGGCGGGGATGGATCGACATGGGCTCGCTCCGTCGGACAGATACTGTGGTAACTAGTTAATCCGTAACTACTGGATGAAAGATACAGGCACATGCCGCATGACCCGCATCACAGTGCTGTGTACTCCGTACGAAGTAACAGTAGGCAAGTTACTCCGTACTACCGTAGTACGGTACGATGCTCCATCAAGACCCCGGACTTGGACCATGGATCCTGACTCACGGTACGCCAGGGTCCCCTCACTGATAACGCCTCGTGTCACCCACGTGGGAGGGGCTCACCTCCACCGGTTCAGCTCTCGGCAGGACCCGATTTGTTGACGATATCGTCGCCGGCGCGATATCGATACGGTTGCTGCTAAGGGCGGTAAACTAAAAGCGGAACGGTGCCGACAATGCAACACTCTGGCATATCAAGGTTTGTCTTTTGCTTGGTCCAATGTCTGACCGCGACCCTTGATGATATGGTTTGATGCCCGTTTGACCTTTGTTGTCTAGATCATGCGTTCCGGGCCCGGCAATGAACTGACGGCTGTTTCAGAGGGGCAATGGCCAAAATAGCCAATCCGTAGCAGTGACTGCCAGCTGCGCGCTTGGCTTCTGCACTAACAAACGACGGGCAGTCACGACAGTGGGCGCATGACAACTAGAGACCGACTAACACACAGACTATTAAACGTTGTGACATTTAGTATTGATCGTGCTGATCTTGGCCTATTCGGTAGGGGGGGTACGGAGTACGGCCACTTCGGATCGCACGGTATTTATAGCAGTACTGTGTACGTACGTAGTAGTATCGACAGCGACACCCGTTCCTCCACCCCCAAGGCGTCATCATATCTCGACGGGCAGACCAAGGCAAATTACAGCTGCACAATAGTGGATAACTGCCAACTTGGCTGCCTCTGCACAACGTCCTGACTAACTTAGTTGGCTAGTTGCGCCACATACTCCGTACTTATTAGTGCTTGTCGTAGTGCTCGACACGCGTGGCGAACGGACCCTCGACCAACTTATGCGAGTGATCGTTTTGGGCCGCACCTGATCCGCAATCGCAATCCGGTGGCGTGCAAGTGGTGCATAATATTGGTTGGCCATGAGTCGCGTTGAGGGGTAATAACTCCGGTACCTGCCTCATCCGATCCTGGCGATTCGAGGAAACGTTTGAGAGTCGCTGTCGAATGGCCGACTCTGATACACGTCCAGAGCAGACTAGCCAGCATGCCTCGATATCATAAACACGAGACGCGCGCGCTGCTTGACCTGCTTGCGGCTGAAACCGTTTTGGTGCTACGATCTACCGTGTTACCCGGCAGCTGCAGCCTGTAAAGCCTGTAAAGCCTGTATCCTGTAACTAGCCTGCGGCCTGTAAAGCCTGTATCCTGCAGCCTGCAGCCTGTAGCCTGCACAGCCTGTAGCCTGCAACTAAGCACTAACTAGCTGCGAACTAGGTTAGCTACTACTTTCCGTACTAGGAAGGAACATGTCAGGGTCAGCCAGCATTGACCAGCCATCGCGCCGGCCGAGGTAGGGTTGTTGGCCCGCGTATGGTTCCTGCGTCCTGTACGGTATATGCAAGGTGGAAGGAGGTAACGGGACGGAGACCTGATTTGGCGTTACTCCGATATAGCCTTACTGGTCACGACGTACGGATACCTGCAACGCTTTCCTCCAAGGTCTTATAACCCACCTTCCAGTACCATGATACGTCGGAATCTGGTCGATCCAAATACCCATCGGAATGGGGCGGCACTTTCGCATCTCGACAGTCCAAGCATGATCAGTTATGAAGGCTGCGCTGGTCCACCGTCTGCACCTCGATTTCCCTTTTCCACTGCAGGAACTCTGTCTTGATCGACTGCTGGCTGGATCGGAGCAAAAATGGACCTGAATCCCGTCGATAACCCGGAGCTCTTCCTCACCGAGTCTAGAGCGCTCCTCGTCCAGCTCGTGGTTGCCTGCCTCATCATCGTCGCCGCCATATTCGTCGGTCTCCGCTTGTATACGCGCATCTTCATACTCCACCACCTCGGCCTGGACGACTGGCTCCTCGGCGTGGCCCTGACGTTTCTGATGGGATTTGGAGGCACTGTCCTCTGGAGTAAGTGAGCCTCGGCCGTGGGGTGAAGCCGGCGTGACAGTTTGAAATTGACGCGAGGAACAGTGGTCAGCAATGGACTGGGAACACACATAGGAACGCTGCCTCAGCCGGACGGCATGAAGAACTATTTGCGGGTCAGTCCACCTCTGCATTCCAGATCACGACTAGTTGTTGCCATCATTCGTCCTCCTAACCCATGTTTCGACCCTCAGAGCTTTCTCATCTCCACTTTAGTGTACAACTGTGCCATTCTGTCGGTGAAGCTGTCCTTCCTGGCCCAGTACTATCGCATTCTGGCCTCCTCGAAGATGAGGAACGCCGTCCGGGTGGTGATAGGATTCGTCGTCATCTGGAGCTTGTGCGTATTCTCGTCAGGCCCTGTTCGGGTTCAAGTCTAACTAACATGCGGTGCAGCTCACAACTCATGCTCATAACATTCCAATGCTCGCCCGTCTCGGGCTTTTGGGAGCGAGGGCCGGGGACCTCATGTCTGCCGTCTTTACCTGGAAGTAAGTTGTCAACATACCAAAAATATCTCCAAGACTACGACAAGACTAACCATGTCCGTTGCAGTCTACCAAAACGCCGCAGGCAACATCTTCACCGACATCATGATCATCCTTCTGCCTCTGCCGATGGTGAGAGAGTTGAAGCTGCGTAGACCGCAGAAGTTGATCTTGGGGGGGCATCTTTTGCCTTGCTTTCTTGTGAGTCCCCCCCCCTTGTCCGCTTCGATTCCCTGTCTTGGAGCTCAGGCTAACGCTCGACAATCAGTACCACGGCCATAAGCATCACTCGCTTTCGATTTCTGGACCAGTCGGTCGACTTGCCATGGGACAATGCAGATTCATCGGTACGAAGCAAGTGCTAGAAACTCATCACAACCACAGCTGACACCTTGATACAGATGTGGTCCCTTGGTGAGATCTGCAGCGGTATAGTGTGCGCCACGTTGCCCACGCTGAAGCCACTCGCGGCCAGATTCTCTCCCAAAATGTTCGGCACGTCGCGGGCGCTTACAGATATCACGGGAGTGAGAGACACTTCGCGTCCAAAGGACCTTGAAAGTGCACACAGAATCATGACGAACCGCCGTACGATGAAGAATTTCAGCGACGACGAGGAGATGATGTGGCCTGTTAGCAACGGTGAGCATCGCAGGTCGAATATGCACGATGAAGGCATCGAGATGCAAAACCATACAGAGATCACGAGCAGCCCGTGCCACTCGCCGACATATCCCAATGCGGTCTACACCGGCCCCGTGGGACAAAGACCTGGGAGCGGAAATTCCATAGAAATCACGGGCGGCGACTCCCCTATAGGAAGAGAAGACGGGAATATGCGGGGAAGTCTGAGGATCATGGTCAAGCGAGATATCGCGGTGAATGGTAGTGATTAATGAGGAGGTTCTGTACCAGTAGATCCTGCGAGATTGCCAAACAGTGAGCTCTTTTGTTACTCCATGTCGGGTGAAGCAAGCCTCGTCTAGACCACTCGGCTCCTAGGCGGTACTCTGGTGAGACCTGCTGAGCTCTCGCGTCGAGATATAGAAATTGTCGGATGGGACTATCCGCATTATCGCATTGTCTTCTCGGGCACAAAGGACCAAACCACCCTTCCCCCATAGCGTTCGATTCGTCCTTGGTAACGTTGGTTTACTCTCGGGGCTCCTCTAGACTGATCTTGGACCTCGTCGGCGTCCGTATGCAAGTTTTCTCGTGCCCTACGAGACTGGGTACCGGTAGTACGATTGGCCATCCACAAGGAGAGGAAAAGTACTCGATGGGCTCATGAGGATCTATCTGAAGTTATACATCAAATGGTCGAGATGACTGTTCAGATATACGTTCAACTGCTACATTGAGACTGGACTATCCTCCCAAACTATAAATAGGTATTCATCTAGAAATCGGGACTCGGAGAGTGTTGAATATGCTTATGCAAATATAACACAAGGTTGCAACTTGCCCACGCCCTATCTGATGCCAAGGTACATCGCCAAGCAAGGCCAAAAGCTGCACAAGATCGGACGAGAACATTCTTTATACGCACGCTAGGCATTCTCCCGTGGAAAAGGAAGAATCTGGAACCGGATATGGATGGGTAACAGCCGGGACATAGGATTCATATAGGGCAAGTTTCAATAAAACTCATCTGCTCATCCTGCACAACGCAAAGCGGAGAGACGTTGCGCAAGCACGTGTTTCAGGGCACTGCTATTGCCGTCCAGATGATAGTCTGTCTGCTCATCACACCGTCGCGCATCAAAAGAAACCCACGGGACCGTCTGTACTGCTGTCTTTACACACAGCGATCATCCAAGCCTCTCCGTGTTTGCGCCCAGATGCGGTCCAACCGCCTGGACCAGCAACCCGCTCTTCCTTGCCAGACCGCCGGCAGGGTTCCCTCATGGCCTGGGCAACATTGGCCACGAGGTCAAAGGTGGAAACCTCCAGGTACCCTGCACCTTTGGGCCCGGCGTTCGCGCGTTCCTGCCGTCGTGCGTTGCGTGGCTCTCGCTCGAGACCGGCGGCCCAAGGCCTCGTTCTCGGCACTGCTCTCTGCGGACCGGGACAGCAGCACAACGATGCGTCGTGCTCCCTTCTCTTGGCCAGGCAGTGCCACGACAGACGCAACGCCTCGCCAGTGCCGGCGCCGATCTCGAGTCTGTTCAGCCCGGGCGACTTGCCGGCGATCAGGCCGACGTACTCGGCCAAGCTGGTGTTCAAAGACGTCCCGAACACGCCGCGGTAGAAATGTGTAGAGAATATCGCCCTCGGTCATGACCTACAGAGGCTCAAGCTCACGTGTGAAGATCTTGGGGAGATTTTCGCCGATCCGGCCCACCATCTGTACCGAGATGTTGCCACTGGGGGGATGGATAATGGCATCACGGCACCTTTGCAGCTCTGCCTCTACCTTGGCAGCGTCCGAGGCTAGGGAGCGAGGCCTTTGACCGTGTCGTGCATCTATTTCACATACGACTTCCAGAAGCCTATTCTAGGGGAACTCCTTGCCCTCTTTTTCAAACCACTCGAGGCTCCATGCGGAAGGAGTGGTAAGCGACATCAACTGGCAGCATGGTGACAAGATGTCGTCATCCTTCTTGACGACGTCGCACAGCTCATCGACGGCGGACTTGTCACCCGAGACGATGCAGGCTTTTGGGCTGTTCATACTTGTTACAACTGCCCGACCTCGCGTAAGGGAGTCAAGACGTCCCTGGATAACCTCGGCCGAGGCGTTGATGGCAATCGTGCCACCGTCCTTGGAGACTGTGGATGAGGCCTGGCCGCGCAGCCACGCAATCTTGACAGCAGCATCGTGCGTGACGAAGCCGGTCGCATAAGCAGCCGCGATCTCACCCGATGGAATGACCCAAGACGGTGACGGGCGGACGAACCGGACGAGAGCAGCCTGCAGAGCGGTACAGGCAGGCTGGCTATACTTGGTGAGTGCTAGGTTGCAGTCTCCCTGACCAGTGAAGACGAATGCTATTCGGGGAACAGTAGAGTCCGAAGATCTGACAACGGCAGGGACGATGACCAGATGTTTCTGCGTTTCATTGACATTGGATGCAGTGAAAAGGGGCTGCTAAGTCATAACAGTACGTTTGGAAGCAAATGCATATGTCAACTCATCCATAAAAGTAGGTGATACAGTCTTTTTCGTTGAGAGGTAAGACTGCAATTGTTCAACATTGCGCTTGACACTACCATGGTCGTTTGAAGACAGTACGATGTACTTGGGCTTCTCTTTTTGCTCGTCAGAGTGTCCATCCACGCAGACGGCCAAGGAAATGCGGTCGAGTCGTCGGGGTATTCTCTAACACGGTGATGCGGAGGGCATTCAGCTATCTCCGACCGTTCCTTTGCCTGCAAACTCGAGGCTCATCACCTTCACGCTCTGAAAGAAAGCCCTGGCAGTGTCGAAATCGAGATTTTTTTACACAGGCTGCATCCATCATCTTGAATGGCGGCGCCGCTGTCCAGATCTCGGGTCTAATCAGGAACTTGTTGTAACCCTTGTATGTGGTCCAGGGTAGCTCGGGCCATTCTCGTGTGATTTTGCCCGAGTGCAGGACGGGATTGATTGCTTCAGATCTGGCGATCCATCCTCCGCCTCGGACCCGACGCCCGACCACACACAGTTCACGAGAAAGTGTGCTATGCGAACGATAAATACTAGTGTGTCTCGTCGACATTGGACTGTGGAAAGGGGCACGTAGTTGCTGTCCACATGTGCGCTTCCTCATCCAGGGGACGAAGAGAGCGAGATCTCGTGGCAAACGGTGGCATGATGTCAATCACTCCATCGAGCGTGCCAAAGACATCATCACATTGCTCAAGATCGTACCCAAAGTCCCAAGTGAAGTGAATGCCGCGGTTGGCCTGAGGGTAACTCTGGTTGTCGGACAGGAACTAAAATCTGTGCGAATGTTAGCTGCTAGAGAGGGTAGTCGGTGACTCGTGACTTTAGTGGCAGGAGCTCTAGCCCAAATGTCGAAGCCCCGGCGTGTGAAAACCCCGTGTAACAGAAGGTCAACTCGCAACAACCCTGCCTGACGACCTATACTACATTGAAGGTTACATGAGTCATTTCTCCTTCCTGCTAGTATCCCTGGCAGGTATCATACCGGATGCACTGTCCGTCGGTCCTGTCTAACAAGTGGCCGATAGTCAACCATAGCATCCCTGCAGGGGGGTTTCCAGTGGAGACAGAAGTAACAGTGTCACAGAAGTACCAAAGTACCCCTAACACGCATGATGATAGAACTGCCGTGACGACCTGCTATGACAGCTGACTCGGTCCAAAGCTTGTTGAAATTACTGCAGAAGCAAGGGTCCCCTAACCAGTTAGCTATACTCCGTACAGTAACCTTGATTACCATGGTTCTACATTTCCTAAGACCTCAAGATATACTGCTGTATATGTCACCTTCCTCCTACCAAAACAGCTTCCGCTCTTACCAGGAACCTTGTCACGAAACCAACCACGCTTCCACGTGCATTCAGGAAGACTGTCCGACTAATCGCCTGGAGCTGGCCCACTGACGATGAGTATGAACGCCTAACGCAGTTGTGAACGACCCACCAAGGCCTTTGCGGGCGTCAAGATGGCTGGACTGTACGATATGATGGACAGTTCAGTTGAGAGTATAGAGTGTTTGAGTAGATAAAATACCAGAGTTGTCATTAGATATTACTATCGCCGGGGTGTAGGTGCAGTTCGGTATAATATGTATGCATACAAACATGAAGAACTCCTACCGTTGCGCAAGTCTAAGCCGGCAAAGTTGTGGCCATCTCACGTCCCGTCGACATCCAAGCCCTCAATAGCGTCAAACTTCTGCAACATGCGTACAATCGCAAAGCCAGCTTCTGCCAACGAAGACTGCGATGCTGTAGTTTGGCTTGATAATTGATCTGCCTAAGTTAAATTGGAAGCGAAAGCCGGTGTTGACACGAAGCGTCTGCAGTTGTATTGTATGGGAGGAAGACGCGGAGTTGGTCAGGCAGGTGTTCTGACGATTAGCGAGCCAGTTCCGATCGTCCAGTGTTCCCAGGGTTGTGTTTCGTGTCTACCAAGGTGATGATGATTAGGTAATACTGCAAGCATACATAAAATGATGATACACAGTACAATGATACTTGGGGTTTTGCCCGCGATGAGGCAGCAACACGGGCCGGAGTCCCACTTGCACCACTTGCATCTCTTCCCTTCAAATCGCAGCCTAACTTGCGTCGTGCTCTATTACACAACACCTGTCAGCCATCGCGGCAGCAATCCAACAAATTGCAATCTCCACGATGATGTCCCAGCGCATCCTAGCCACGCCGCCCTCCCAAGATGCCATCCTCAATTCCCTCCTCGAAGTTATCCGCACCCACAACGCGCGGCAGCCGCGCCTCTACGACGGCCTAGGCGGGTGGACTTTCGACGTGGAAATGCCCCTGCTTCTCAACCTGCCAGACGCGCCCCTCACGTGCTGGGAGACGCCCGCCGAGTTCGAGGCAGTCAACAGCCACTTTTCAGCCCAAGTGCACGCCATTTTCAACGCACTGCACGACCTCGAGGAAATGTCAGACAAAAGGTCCTCGGACGAGATAGACCTTATCCGCCAAGACAAAGGCTTTGGGGTCGGCATCCGCATCTTCAACCAGTCTTTCGATATCTACCCACCAGACTGCGAGCACCGCACATTCCACACCCGCCGCCTCACCGTCCAGGACCCGGACAGCCTACCTCTCCTCAACCGCGTCACTAGCCTGAGCGTCTTCCCCGCCACGAATTACCAAGCCCCGCTGGGAATGAAGATGATCCACATGCGGCCCATCTCCCCGCGCGTGCCCCTCGAACTCGCCGCCCGCCTCCCTAACCTACGCGAGCTCGACTGCCCCTGGCTATGGGAGCGCTTTCCCATAGCGTCCAAATCTCAGGGGCTGCGCATATTTGCCCGCGTCTGGGAAGGGCCTTGGCGCGATGTCCGCGCCGAGTTCGGGCGGGTTTTGCGCCATGTCATGCCCTTGTTGCCATCCTCCCTCACCAAGGCCCGTCTCTGGTTCTGGCAGCCCAACCCTTACGGCGATGACGCGGACCAAGCCGCGCAGATGCCTGACCTTGTCGGCGCCGCGTCGTCGTCGTCGACCTCTGAGTTTGAAGACATGGACCCAGTGTCTCTCGGGCTGCGGGGCCTGGGGGGTCGGCTGGAGGAATTAGATATCCGCGCGCTCATCACCCCCGATCTTTTCCATTCTGGTGGTAATGGTGCAATAGGTCATTCATTTTTGTGGCCACACATGCAGAACCTCAAAGTAGAATTCTACCCGTGTGCGCCCGACGGTAGCTGGTACTTTTCCGGCCCGAGAGGCGAAGATCCCCACCCCACAGGTTTCGCCATCACGAGAGAGGAGCACTACCCACCCGGCCAGGAAGACGCAGACGCGACGGACGATTTGTGGTCCCTCGACCAGGACGAGTACCGGTGCGACGAATTGTTCGACGCCCGCCAGCCCGACATGTTTCGTACGCTCCCCATCGTAGAGCGCGTTAACCCTTTGCTCTTGGCTTTTGTCTCGTCTCTCCAACAACAAAAAATGCCCTCACTCCAAGTTGCCGAGTTGTTCACATGGCTTACGTGGCAGCCCTCGGAAGAGCGGGCTCAAGAGTATGAAGGGAGTGATGACGCGCCGCCTTTGGCTGAGGATGCCGAGGATGAGCCCGTCATGTTCCGATGGGGGGTAAGATACGATGCGCCGAAAGGAGATGGGAAAGGAAAAGTGACGTGGAAGGTCGGTAAGGACTGGAGACCGGGAGACGAAATCATCAGGGCGTTTGAGGATCTTGTGGGCGGGGACGGGGAGAACATGGAATGGGAAGCGTTTGAGTTTGTGGTGGAGAGGGAGGTTGAGTCGAAGGCGTGGCAATAAAAAGCATATGTGGTGGTATAAAGTGCGATAATCTATGAAGAATAGTGTAAAGGAGACTCGTAGATCCCGTTAGGTGCGCCCCTGTAGCTAAGGTGTGGCACAGGATAATTTGACACAGGAGGCCTTTAAGGGATAAGATTCTAGGATCAAGTTATTAACAGGGCAGGCAGGTATTCGTATAACGGGCCCACTACTTTTCAACGGAGGGCCGACACTGCAGGCCGTTGATAGTTATCTCGCCCAAGAAGCTAGGCGACTGGCGCGGCCGGCGACACAGACGACTGGCAATCTCCCAACAAAAACTGCTACCGGTACATCACATCCTGCACTTGGGCCGGTGTAAGTTGTAACCAGTAAAATGAAACAAATCCAAACCGTCAGTTTCACGAAATGGATCGGCGTCGAACCCAGCGAACCTACCAGCACTGACTCCGGCTTGATCAATGACGTGGAAGGCGCCGAGAAGATAGTGAAGTCCTTGCGCGCCATCCTCGGCTCGCGCCTGTATCAAAACGACGCCCGCGTTCTGTCCATCCTGCGAGACCAAAAGGCGCGTGTGGGCGAGGTGCTCCGGCGGCTCGACACGGAGATCCTGCCTGCCAATCCCAAGCAAGCGGGCTGGACGCCCTGGGCGCCGCTGGGGCTAAAGGAGCGGTGGGATGAGTTCATGAGTGGCAAGATGTTGCTGGCGGTGACCAAGTCGAACAAGGTGCTGTATGACATGTTGCCGCGGATGCAGGCGCGGTGGGCGGGTGAGGCCGCGAGGGAGGCGGTCAAGCCCGACGTGAACGATTCGAAGGCTGTGGCTGACAAAAAGGCGAGGGAACAGAGGTTGATTGATAATATTGATGCGTTGGACGAAGCTTTGAGGGGGTTGCCGGCGTGGCAGTTGGCATTTTAGGAGAATCACCTTCTGTCACCATAAGTCAGGGTAGGTAGGGGGTGTTCGCTGGGGAGCGGAACACCGTGTCCCGGGTGATCACCAGTATATGATTGAGCTTATCAGCTCATGTTTTATTGTACCAGATCAAATCAAGTTAGTTTAGCTGTGACACTTTCGTCCCACCGTTGGCTGGATTCGTAGCCAAGTCGTGATGCCTGGCGTTGTGGGCCGCGATGCCGAGCTGCGGGCGAGTTTCCAGTTCTAAGAATAGTGGGTATGGGGTATAGAACGGCAAACGGTACGCACCAGAGACATTACGGCTTGCAATACGGTAGCGATGTGCTGGTTTGCTGCACCTGCCATTGTACATGGTCTTGGAAAAGTTACGTGGCGAAATGGACGAGGTTGCCTGTACCTAATTCACAGGACCTCTCAGAGCACCCGGTGAGCCCAAAATGGTGGTACAGGGAAACGTGACAGCGCTTGTAGTGACACTGTGAAGATGTAGGTGGGAGTGAGACTGGAGTATAGCAACTTGGCAACCCGATTTGGGGGACTTGGCGGGTACTTACTACAAGCTAGGCTGACCTTGAACGTCACTAGGTTCACTTTTTCAAGAGACTACGCTTTGGCCATCTAATCAAGCGACTGGGAATAGTATAGTGCCCATGCGAGACTGCTATGGAGCGCTCTCGGATCTCTTTTGCCCACGAAATGATGGTTAGAAAGAATTCACAAACCACACCACGCCGTCGTCGATGACTTTCATTATCACAGCCGGCAGGACTATTGGCAACTGCCCCATTATATCCATCTTCTACTGCAAATAACCACCATCGATGAGAGCACGGAGGTCCGGTTGCACGCCAATCTTGTCGCCAGAGGGATTGGAGGTCGGCGTACCACCCACGGCGATGAGGCTTCGCAGCTGGGCCGGCGCCAGCTTGGATCCCCTGTTGGCCGCCACCATGCCCTGGATGCTGAGCGCCGCGCCGGCGATGATGGGCGCGGCCGCCGACGTGCCGCTGAAGGCGGCGTAGACGTCCTGGTAGGCGCCGTCGACGCTCGCGGTGAGGACGTCCTCGCCCCAAGAGTGGACGTCCACGCGGCTGCCGTAGTTGGAAAACGACAGGCGCGTGCGCGGGAGGCCGGAGGAGGAGGCGCCCACGACGATGGCGCCCGAGTCGCGAAAGTCGGGGCTGGCTCTGTTGAGCAGCGCCCGCGGCGTCGGGTCGCCCTCGCGCGTGACCGGCTGGTCCATGTCCATGCCGCCGTTGGCGCCCGGCTCGACCACGGTGATGCCCAGGGCCGTGGCGAGCCGGATGGCGTCGAACTCGGCGTCTAGGATCTCGACCGGCCACAGGTCGTAGTTGGCGTCGCCGACTTGCATCTCCAGCAGCATGGCGTCGCCGAAGCCGAGGAACGACGCCGCGTCCAGGATAGCCTCGGCCTGGTTCTCGACGGGGCCGCCGCTGACGGTGCGCTGGATCCCGACCACGTGCCCTCGCGCCGAGGGGATGATGCCGACCCCTCCGATCTCGTTGTCCACCATGAGCATCTCGCCGAGGACGGCGGTGCCGTGCGGGTAATTCCCCCCGTATCTGTCCTTGACGTTCATTCCGGCCAAGAGCGTGATGCCCGCCGCGACCTACAACACGATTTGGTTAGGTAATGCTTGCTTTGAACACGAGGGTAATGGATGGAGCCGTCCTCCTACCAGATCTTCGTGGTCCAGCTGCCAACCGCGCTCTACATCGATGATGGTCGTCCCAGCACCATCGCCACCGGGGAAACCCCAAGCGTACTGAGCGTTGATGCCCACGTCGGACGAAGCAAGGTAGCCTTGTTCAGGGAACAGCGGATCGTTGTCATACACCACGCTCGGAGCCGGCGCACCGGCAAGCCGCTGACAACTCGCCACCTCCTTTTCCTCGGCGAGGCTCTGCAGAAGCTGGAGAATCTCCGGGTCGCGCTCTTCGGCTGCAGTCTCAAACTGGACCTGGTACCAGGCCCCGAAATCGGCCGGCTCGTAGGTGGGATCGAGCTCGGTTGCCCGCTGCACCATGTCCGCAATCTTGTCGGCGGATATGCTGGTAAAGAGCGGCAAAACGCTAAACTTGGCGTCTCTCTTTGCGTGCCCGGAATCTGATTGTGACTTTCGAACGAGACTTTCCACGAGTTCGGTACTGGTCAGAGAGGAGGTGCGGAGCGTTGTTGCCGCGAGCTTCACCGCGATGGCGGACCTAGGGGCGACCACATCGTCACGGGGAGGGATGGACGCACCTCTTGCCGAGTGGAGGCGCGTCAGGAGAAGAAGAGCAAACAGTAGCTTGAAGCCCAGACTGGGGGCTTGGGCAAAATACGTCATCTTCGTAGTCGCTGACTATGGCTGTGGACGATGTGTGCTCTGAAAAATCCACGTGTACGGACCCGTTGACTTGCATACGGACGTCTCATATTTATACCAGAGAAAACGCCCCGTCCATTACAGACCCAAGGCAGCGATCTCAGTCTACCTATTGCTGCTGTCAGACGAGAGCGCGTTCCATGCCCAACCTATGCTCCCAAGCTCGGTCAGACTCGGTGTGCGTTGACCAGGTCCAAACCCGATTCGTTGAGACTCCCTCTCACCGTTCACTCATGTCGACAAATCTGTCGTGGAAGCTGAGATGTCGATTCCCTGTTGTGGCGTATTTGTCAGACTCGAGGATGCGCATCCTTACATGCATATGGCTTTCCACCTTCCCAATAAGATCCGGTGACGCCAGGTCCCTCCTATACACCCGGGCTCCCCGGTGAAGCGCAGTCGGTCTGACTACCGGTGTTCCGCGTCGGTGAGAGCGGCGATGGACATTGTGCTGTGTCTATTTTTGGGTTCGAATAAGCTGCTGCAGACGGACGGCGGACGCAATGGCACCCAAGATGACTGCAGACTGCAGTAGTGTATGCTCACAGGGACACGGAACTGATCGCTGCAGTAAGAATATGAAAGTCTGAGGGAATGCAAAATGACTGTCGGCCCTCTCCTCTCTTACCTCCTCCTCCCCCCCAATTGGACAAAGACTGGCCACGAAATGGCATCGTGCCGAGATGATGGACCGCGCACACGATCGGGTCAGATGTCCCAGGAGCTCGGCTGTCGGTGCACTGCTTACTCTTTCCTCGATCATCTGTATATCGGTGGCGCTTCGTCCCCGGTTAGCGAGAATCTGGTTCGCACCCACTCGTCATACTGGGCCCTGGCTGTCGGGCGTCCGGGCATCGAAGGATCCATCGTCGAGCGCAGCTTGTGATGCTCTACTTGGTACTCCGTAATGCTGCCGTCTTTCGAGACGGGTGAACCGGCGGAGACTTCGTATTCAAGGTGGCGTCACGGGTTGCATCCGATTGCAAGGCCTTGCCGCCTTGGTTGGCATGAGTCTGACTTGCACCGTTCGCTAGGAGATTTCCCTGTTCAGTGTCCCCGGGGAGCGCGCACAGCGATGTGCTCACTGCTCGTGAGTGGCTCGGCACGGAACGCAGGACCGCCTCATCCGACTGAATGCTTTTGTTGGTGCAGTGGGAGGATATCCCTGCCCCGCCAAGGGCCGGACCTTCCGCAAGCATTGCACTGCATTGCTGCCTCAGGGTGCTGCAGGAAACGGCTGCCTGGTGGGTGAGTTAACTGTTACGTGATGAGAAGGCGTCAACGGTCAGGGGCCGGCCCATGACCCATCGGCCCTTGCCACATTTTGCCAACTGTAGTTACTAGTAACATTGCACGTCAGCCCGTCCCGTCATGTTTGGTTGACACATTCATAAATCAGGTGCCAATGTGCCATATGCTGACGTGAAAAAGACCGATTGTCCGTTGGGACCATTTCCTGCCCACCAATAAACCATTCCCAATTTCCCCCTGCTGGTATTGGCAAAAGAACAAGAGCCACCAATGAATCATGATACCTCCCTTGCGGATCAAATGTCTGACATCTCTTCCTGCTACCCAATGACGATGCCAAAACTCCAAAACGAGCAAGTAGTTATCTACATGCTGTTCATGCGTCCGTCCCTTGTAATGACCACTACCGCAATCTTCTCATTATAAAAGTCGTTTGCAACCCGCAGTCACCCACGGTACCATCATGCGCGAACATGCGGCACAGACTGGCCAGGCGCAGGCACTCTCTGCGCGACACTGAAGGAGGTTGTGGAAAAGGTCGCGTTGGTGCCCTTGTATGCCTCGGTGCCTCCTTGGACCGAGTAGATACACCAGGAACTGCGGACGTTGGCGTTCTGCACCGTCCATTGGACGAAATGCATGAGGTCGCCGGCAAAGTCCCTCTGGGCTTCCTTGGCCACAAAGATGTGCGTCCTCATGCCGGACTGGAACCCGCGATAGACGTCGAAAGCGACGCCGCCCACCGTGGCAGCGGCGAAGCGTTCGCCGGCGGGCGCGACGCCACCAAACTGTCCCAGCCAGACTTGCAGGGTCCAGTCCATGGTAGAGCCGCAGACCCCCGTGCCGTGAATGTCGTAGGCAACGTTTGCCACTACGTCTTCGGTAACTTCGTAGCTGTGCGGGTTTGTTGTTAGACATGGTCTGAGTCTCGGCCCACAGTCTCGACACTCCGTGCGCCTTCAGCTCTTGCTTGCTTACCTCCACGCCCAAGACGTCGGGATCGAGATGATGTTGGAGATGGGGGTGAAGCTGGGGCTCTTCAGCTGGGCCGCGACAAAGGACTTGCGCGAAGACACATCGCCGTCCCACGACCACGAAGTTGACCACTGAAGGTCCCTGTCGCTGGGCTTGTCGACGGAAACACACTGTGAGCCCGCCGTACCGAGGTAGGAGTTGAAGACACTGTAAAGTTTCGTTTCCACCGTGTCTTCCGGGCCGCACACGGTTTCTCTCTTTGCCAAGAGGCGAGACTCGGATGTCGAGTGCGGCGCGCTAGCCGCGAGCGCCACAAAGGATACGAGACACACCGGTACTCTCATGGCGAACGATGCTATTCAGAGTCGTAGTAGATGTAGGTGATCACAGACAGATGTTGGGTCTACAGCCTCAGAGGGTATGCGACGGTTTCCTTGTATTTGCCCGGACTTTTATGTTGATGCCAAGATGTTTGCGATCATTTGGTTCACGAAGTCTCCAGTCGTACCAGACTTGGACTGTTGGCGTCCCATGGTGCTGATAGGTCGCGTAAGTCGTAAGACGGCAGGCAACGCTCCGCAAAACCGCATTGGGGAAGCCAAATGTTCCGTAGCCGAATCGAGAAAGCCACTGACACCAGGAGCAAACCCGTCTACAAAGAGGGCGGAGAAGATTGACATGTCATCGCTACCGAACCAGTCGGGCCATCGCGCGTGACTGCAAATGTAGGCACAAGATGGTGCAGGCATCGATATAAATACGCGAATCGTGACATGTTCATTTCATGTCGGGTAGCCAATGTACGGGTATGCATCACACCTGACCGCAAACCGTCAGGATGAGGTACATAACGACACAAGCTGCGGCCAGTGCAATCCTCACCACCACCACCCCTTTCTCGACGGAACAACTTGTCTTGCGCTTTATAATCATTCACGCTACATGAATTTAATGGGTGTTAAAATCTTGCCACAGGATGTCATGACCCCAGAAAAACAGTTGGCACCGATAGCAAAGGAGTCGTACACGCAGGCGGACGTATTTGGGTGTCCTCGAGACAAAGCAAATAAAATATCGCTGTAGATCTTCAATGCTCTCCGAGTAGCCAGCCCCCGAGCTGTGACTACCTGATACTGCATACCGCCAGCTCTAGAATAGTTATATGACCATGCATAGTGTATGAAGCGCTGTTTGACGAGTCACGACTCACGAGTGCGTCGAATATGACAGGGATGCTACCCATGTATCCTCTGCTCGGACTATACAGGTGATCCACAGATGTCTTGTGCCTATATGGTATACCTCCCAACGAGATGCCATGCTCGACAACCTATTTCCTAGCGCAGGGAACATGAAGATCGTAGCAAGCATGATCCAAGTCATGCGGCTAGAGGTGAACCTTGTGTTGACTTCCAATTGAACGTGGCGTCACAGTTAGTAGCGCCTCCGTGAAGGCTGCTCAGCCACATAACTAGCTTCCAGGTGAGTTGTAACTTGTAGGTAGGGGTGAGCTCCTCTCTGCCCCGCGGTACGTACTCGATCACTCGCCTGTTCACACTCATCTCGCCTGTTAACACTCACCACTCACCACTCACACCATTCACCACTCACACCACTCACACCACTCACACCACTCACACCACTCACACCACTCACCACTCACACCACTCGTGCGAATGATACACCGAACAGCAATGACTAGGCTGGGGCAGCAGAGCGCAGCGTCACAATTCCGGCAGAACATAGGTTGGAAGAACTAACAACAAGCCTGTTTCATTCGGTAGATCTCATCGATGTCGTCAGACTGTTCAGCACCTCGACTGAGCGCCGTAAGCGGCCTTCTTCCGACAGGCTGGATCCTTGGGGAAACAGGACCCCAGATCTCACCCCTCATCGGTAGGTTACATCGTGACCTCGGCTTCGAAGCAAGACCTGACCACGGCAATGCAGTTGAAGATATGCAGGTACTTTGTGTGTCACGCGGCATTCGGGGCCCGGGCGAAAAGAAAAAAAGTCCAAACCCTACATGAGGATAATAACGGAATTCCAGCATGCCACCAGTAGGATAACACATGATAAAGCCGCTCAATACTGCGATGCCGCAAACGTCATCAGGGAGCGGAGCTGGCCATGGTCAACCTGGTCAGTTCATGGCGGCTACAAATACTGTGACATCTCACATCCGTTCAGGGGAGCGATGCCCAATGTCTCGCCCATCGATTGGCATCCTTGTCCTGCCGTCTGCGTACTAGTCTGCTACCGCACCGCGCTCTGGTCAACATGCGAGTCTCGACTCTCGTATTCCTCGTGGCGGGTTGCTTTTGCAGCCTCGCATTGGCGGATGACTTTTACGTATCTCTGCAAGGATCAGACAGCAACACGGGCGACTCCGAGCAATCGGCATTCGCTTCCCTTGCGTTCGCGCAGCAAGCTGTTCGCACTCGTCTAGCTGGCGGCCTAACGGAGGACATCACTGTCCATGTTGCCTCTGGCATCTACACCATATCGGATCCTCTCCAATTCACCAGTGCCGACTCCGGCCAGGATGGGAAGAAAGTCAATTGGGTCGGGTCCGACGCCACCATTTCTGGCGGCCTCGAAGTAACCGGCTGGGCCGCTGGGTCGAATGGCGTCTATTCGGCTTCAGTACCCGCCAACACCACGTCAAGAAACCTCTACGTGGACGGAAAGGCCTCGAACTACGCTCGAAGGCAAATAAACAGGAAGGACTTTACATTCACCAACACCTCAATGACATGGAACACCTCTACGTACGATTGGCTCATGACGACCGAGGGTATCCAGGACGCAGAAATACGTTTCATCAACTCGTTTACGGATCGCTACGCGCCCATCGAGTCTGTTGGGGACAGAGAACTGATCATGAAGGAAAACTTCTGGGCCAACCAGATCATAGGCTACGACACCGTGAACAACCCCTTTGCCGAGTTTGGGGTCTACGCGCAGAACGCAGCGGCACTGCTCCAGGATGGGGGTCAATTCTACTTGGACTCAGCAGGTGGCAAGGTCTACTACAAACCTCTGGACGGTGAGGATATGACGAGTATCAAGACTTATCTCGGCATTCAAGAGATCCTCGTCTCGATTGGCGGGACATATGACGAGCCAGTGCACGACATCTCTTTCCAAGGGCTGACCTTTGTGAGTCGGCGGTTTTCTTCTGGAGATATGACTCGTACTCACTAGAATCTCCAGGCTCATTCAACCTGGCTGAAACCAAGTCAGGGTTTTGGTTACGTTGATCAGCAAACCGGCGGGTATATTGGAACCAACAAGACGTGGCCAAACTTTGAGGCGACGCGACCCGACTGGCTCCAGATGCCCGGTGCCATTCAGATCAGTGCAGCCAGCAACATCACGTTCTCCAAGTGTACCTACGAGCAGTTGGGTGCAGGCGGACTGGGAATAGGCAATGACCCAAACGCACACGTCACGGGTATCGGCCTGGGTGCCAGTGGTATCTCGATCCTGGACAGTTACTTCACACAAGTGATGGGCAACAGCATCACTGCGGGTGGTATTCAAGCAGACTCCCACCATCCGAGTGATGACAGAATGATCAACCACAATATCATCATATCGCGCAACATATTCTACAACAACTCGGCCCTGTTTAGCTCGACAGTCCCTGTTTTTGTTTCATACACTCAGTATTCGGAGATCTCATACAACGATGTCTCCCATACGCCGTATTCTGGCATCTGTCATGGGTACGGTTGGGGTTCAAACGACGCTGGCGGCAGTGAGGAATACGTGAAGCGAGGACTTTACAACTACCAACCCATCTACGAAACCCCTACCATCATGCACGACAATTTGCTCAAGGGCAATCTTGTCCACGATTACGGAAAGATGCACACGGATCTCGGTGCGCTATACACTCTGTCCATATCACCAAACACGTTCGTATCGGAAAATTACGCGTACGACTCCAAGTATTACGGGTATTACGCAGACGAGGGCTCGAACCAGTACATTGCTATGAACAACTCGCTCTTTTCGGACGCCTCCTGGGTCGCACTCAACTACGGATACGAGAACGTCCACACGGGCAACATTACGATGATTGGAAACTGGGGGAAAAACGGCCCCAGCCGCTACGACGCGCCCAACCACACGGGAGACCACAACAATACCTACATCGAAAACTACAACGCTACTTCCATCACCGAGACGGCGATCCACGCGCAAAAAGTGGCTTACCGCGCCGGAATCCCCCTGTCCGAACGAGTCGGGCGACCCGTCTCCAACGATCCCGATCTAGCAAGCGGGTTTCTCACTATCAACTCGCCTGGCGATGGCACGATTGTTTTGGAGATTGAAAACTTTGACGACTTTGAGTTCAGAGACGTAGTCTTCGAACCCTCGGCTTCAGGCGCTTCGTTCTATCCTCTGCAGGTTCCCGACACTGTGCCTGGCAACGGCTCCAGCGTGGCCACATACACTGCCAGTGGTATCAGCAGTGGCACCCTCGTCTCGGCCGAGGCAGCATATGTCGAATCGCGAACCGGTATTTACAAGACGGTCTCGGCGTCCGCAACCTTTTCCCAATGATGGAAACGCACCGCAAGCCGCTGGGATCTTTTGCGCGTGTGGATGCAGCTCTCTCTGTGGGTCAGAGCCGAGTGTTGTATACAAACAAGTATATATCAACTCGGATCTTTGGAATGACAGCCTGACAGAGCGACGATTGGGCTAAACATCATAGGTTTAGAGAATCACTCATTCTTGACACAAGTAAAACCTGTTGACATGGCCTACGTATTCTATGATCACGGGATTCCTGCGCCACTGGCAATGTACTCGCCCCAGCGACTACTGCCTACCGAGTTACCTGTACTATATAGGGGTAATTATGACCCAGGAGTCCAAGTTTGGGCACAGGCGCAGCAATTCGACTATCTTACCCGAACCAGCCATACCGACCAACCAAGTGTTCATGTCAACTTGCCAAAGAAGGAAAAGATCTCACCCGGCACATATGATTTCGCCCCGCTCTCGCCCTGTCCATCGACGGCGCCGGGGTAATGTCCACCATCAAAGGCGAGCCAGGATACAGGATACCCCGCCTTGCAGCCGGGGTACTCTGTCTTGACGTGCACCTTGCTCCCGCTCGCCGGCTCCTGCGGGGTGATCTTGGTGCAGCCGTTGTTCTGGACGAACTTGTCGCGCAGGGCGCGGCCCGCGCTGATGCCGAGGGTGCCGTCGCTGATGCCGTGGATGCCCATGTAGGCGATGGGGTCGGTGCCGCCCGAGCAGCCGCTGAGCTGGCCGCCCGAGATGACGGCCACGCCGCGGAACACCTTGGCGCGCGAGCAGGCGATGGAGTAGCTCATGGACCCGCCGTACGAGAAGCCGATGGCGTACAGCTGGCGCGGGTCGACGCAGAGCGCGCCCGAGATGTCCGCCACCATGGCGTCGACAAAGGCGATGTCCTCGCCGCCCGCGTTCGCCCAGCCGTTGTTGAGGCCCTGGGGCGCCACGAGGATCGCGCTCTCCTGCCCGACGCGCTGCATGCCGTAGTACGACCAGAGCTCCTTGTCCGTGCCGCCGCTGGAGACGTCGTTCATGGTGCCGCCCACCCAGTGGAAGGCGAAGATGAGCTTGTAGGCCCTGCTCTTGTCGTAGTTGTTGGGAACGCGGATGATGTACTGCCTGCTCTTGCCGCTCACGGTGACGGACCTGGTCCCGGATGCGATGGGGCTCTTGCTGCATCCCTGCGATCCGCTGGCGGTGCCCGTCGGGGCGGGACTAGAGAGCACAGTCGTCGCCGTCGACGATGGCTGCTGTGGGTTGCCGCCCCCGGGACTGCAGCTCCCGGGGATGCACTGGGAGTACCACTCGTTCTGGACGCTGCAACACGCCCCCGAGACACACGCTGTAGCGCCAGTCCATCCGTCGCCACCGCCTTTTTTCTCGTAGAGCAGGGTTAGTGATGGTTTTGGGATTTACGGGAGTGGATGATACGAACACTGTGCATAGAGGGCTTGCTGGCCCACTGCCACTCGAGAACCGAGGAGCGCTCCAAGTAGCAACTTCAAGGACACCATCTTGAGCCTCGGAATATCTCTCGTCTTGGGATTATTGTTGACTTTGAACACAGCTTGGGAGACGTGCCATTGCGTGAATCCGCTCCGCTTCGTGGTCAAGCGCCTATTTAACATGGCCGGCGGCCAAGGTCCCATGTCACACAGACACATGGAGGAGGCTCATGCTACCGCCGAGTCGAATGATTTCCCACTAATCACGACGAAACGACATTTACCCGTTTCGCTTTAGGCTTAACCATGGCATTCGGCAGTCGTGATTGCCAATGGTCGGCTTCGTTCTCCTCAGTCGACGTTACAGAGGCCTCCTGAGAAAAGCCGCGTTGTTACGTAACGAGCAGGGAGACACATGCTAAGTTCCTTGGTAGGACGGAGGAGGCAGAAGAAGACCAGATTCGGCATAGCTAGGGTTACTTTCCGCTCGCAGCCGACGGATCGGTACGACCCAGCTAACCTACTCCTTCCCGTCCAAAATGTCGTGTTGGTTTGGTGGAAGAGAGGCCACCTGGACCTTGAGAGAACTCGGGCTTGCGATGACCTGTTGTTCAAAGAGCTTGTATCTAGTTGACGTATGTCATATGGAGATTGGTCGACCTCTGATGAGCACCACTACAGACTCCTAAGCAGGCTAAGTAGTAAGGGTAGCATCGAGAACGGTTCTCAAGCCATAGAAGAAGACCTGGCCAATAGATCAACAGAATGAGTACATCATCGGATATGATATGACCACGAGCCAAAATCTACACACAAGACCACAATCATGGAAGGTATCGCAGCCATTCAAGTTTTCACATGCTGAATTGCACACTTCAAGGAAAATCAGGAAATTGCGGCTGACTGAAACAGGGCCATGGGCAGCACGGAAAGCTGACGCGCTTGATGAGTCAATACCTACCAAACACAGCTTTGATTTCACCCGCGTGGAGCGCCATCGCGTCTGGCGTAACGGGGAACTGCAGACCATTTTTAACCGCGAGAAGATGGCCCTGTTCTGTAATAGTCTCTGATGCAGTGTTCCAGATGGTACATCATGACCCATACCTGTTACATGCACGTATGCATCACCTGAATTCTGCAAAGCTTCATGAGAGTCAGAAGACACAAACTCAGCGACAAAGAGAAGCAAGAGGAAGAAGAAAAAATCATCTCCAGCGCAGACTGCAGGTAACATGCCTCATAGCTAGTGGCTCAGTCTTTTGTAGCATGAGAATCAATTGACTTGCTGGACGTAGATAGATGCCTATGATAGGCCACGAGATGGATTTCGGACGTTTCGCTGTGGGCTGATGTCGATGGATCACGCATCAATTCTCGTCACGGTTCATGATATGCTGTCTCGAAGTGGAAATTTGGCCACTGTGTCGAACCTAGATGATGGATGAGCCAACATCACTCGTGATAATCTGATGACGGCAAACGGCTCGGTCCGGCGGGTTTTGTTTCCGTAAGGATGTCGAGCAGCCAGACCCTGAGCGGCAGCCGATGCAGACACCCATCCAGGAAGTTGTCTCAGACATGCTAGCCAGACTGAGACTGCGCGAACCGGAATCGCTGTGCGTGGCCATGTGGCCTTCTGCATTGGCTATAAGACATCACTGGATCGAAACCCAGGTCGATGGTGTTGCAAGTCGAATTGGACCACGTCAGTCTTATGTCTCAGTTTGCGAGACAACATCGTCGCGAGGGTCCGACATGGTCAATTCCGCACGCTGAGTAAACGGTGATAAGTACGTATGTGGACCACTTTCTCACGTTACGCATCTGGGGGTCCAGGCCATTCCTTGGTGTCATCGCCCTCGTCACAAGCGAGCGACAACAGCAGCCATGGCAGAGACTGTGGCAACGGTCGTCCAATTCCTCCGCGAGGCGAAACTGGAAGATTACATCTTGGAAGATATCCTCAAACCCTATGCTGCCACTGGCTTTGTTCTGGCCACTTTCATCATTCCCATCATCTTCCTCACCATCCCCCATACAACTCGGCCATGGCTGTACCAATCACGGTGGCTGGTGCTGCTCGTGTGCGCATCGCTGAATGTGCGAGTCGCCTTTTACAGCTCGACTCGGAGCTTCCTCGTCGCATATCTCACCGGCTTTCTCGGGTCGTGGGGAGTCACCTGGAACCTCACGCTCCTGGTCTGGACCCAACCCCAGTGGGATGCCAAGCGCGTGGAGAGGTTTCGAAGGGATCGTGTCAGGCCCGCGCGAAACGGGTCCTGTCCAAAAGACCAGAACACACAACAAGGTGGACCCAACTCCACGGGCGCTGAAACGGCACAGTTCGGACGTGTCGCCCAGGAGCCCCCTTGTGCCGTGGGTATAGTGGCCCACACCAGCTCGAGCGACACACACCCTGCGGCACAACAGACGCAGAGGCATAGAGTCCTCGGCGAGACCCGAGCTCAGGGCCGCGAAGCAACGGAGAGTACCCAAGCTGCACAGTCTGGATGGGAAACGGAGCTCGAGGACCACGAATTCACATATGCTTGGCAGGCGTTTCCAAGCGATGCCTCGTTTCTCACGCGCCTGGACTGGACGTTCGACCTAGTCACGTCGCTGCGGATGACAGGTGGTGCCTCCGTCCCCCCCCGAGCCCTCCTGATTGCGTGCTGATGGGCTCTTCCAGGTTGGAACTGGGCGATACCGGTTCTCCCTCCGTACCAGCCGCCCCCCTGGGCGCCGAACAACAAGTTCCAGATGCGGCCGAGCGCCCTCAGCCGCCGCTCCCGGCAAGGCTTCACACGCGCCGCAACGCGCTGGGGGCTCTTCTGGGAGCGCCTCGTGCTCAAGATCATCCCGGCGTACGTCCTTCTTGACCTGTCCTCCATCTACATGAGACAAGACCCGTACTCCGTCGCCGGGCCCTCCTACACGACACCACTCGGCCCGGAGCTCGAGAACTGGCCTCCTATATTCCTCACGTGGAGACGTTCGCTCCTCTCCCTCTTCCTGATCCTGAGCCTGCTCGACATATCCTGGAACCTCGCCGCCATCGGCCTGGCGTTCATCGGGCCGCCCATCCTCGGCTTCCGCGCCGACCCGTGGCACCTCCCGTCCATGACGGGCTCCATCCTGGAGGTTCTCGACCGGGGCATGGCGGGCGCCTGGGGGAGCCTCTGGCACCAGACCTTCCGGTTCGGGTTCGCCGCGCCGATCAAGTGGGGGATCCGCCGCGGCCACCTGCGAAAGGGGTCGGCCGCCACCGTCGTCACGGCGGCCCTGGTGGCGTTTGTGCAGTCCGGCTTCCTGCACGCGGCCGGCAGCTACACGGCCCTCCCGCCGACCGAGCCGTGGGGGGCGCCCGTCTTCCTGCTGCTGTCCGGCATCGGCATCATGGTGCAGCAATCGCTGTGCTACGTCTTCGAGGCGCGCATCGAGAAGATGCCCAGGAATGTGCGGAGGTTGGGCAACGGGCTGTTCTCGACGGCGTGGTTTAACTTTACGAACCATTATCTGCTGGACGACTTTGCCCGGTGTGGTTTGTGGCTCTGGGAGCCTGTTCCGTTTTCTGTTGGTCGCCTGCTTGGTCTGGGTGCTCCGGGGGGGACAGCATATGGAGATGGGGCCCAAAATAGCGCGGAAGTTGGTATAAGTGTGTGGCAACGTCACCTCTCATCGCCACTCCCCTTTCCGTTTTACACTTCCAGAGAAGTGATCCTCTATTTGCGCCATTTTTCGATCTCTATCCGGCTCACTGGAGGGCTTCTGGTGTGGACAGTAATTAGGACCCTGCACGATCTGCACATTATCAACAAAGGTTGCGAGACACTGTTTGGAATTATACCACCCCTAAACAGAACGACGGCAAGGTCAAAGAGCGACTTGAAGAACGAATATAAATCTATAAATCTATCAATCTAGAATTTCCCTTCCCGTCCCCTTTTGTTTACAGCCCTCATACCTCGTATTTGATCATTACTAATATTTCCTTCCACCCCACAATACTTTTTCTTCACTTCCACTTCTATACGTCGAGAACATCAACTCAGCTTCAGTTGCAAAGCCCAAACAGTAGGAGCAAAAAAAGTAACAACCGGAAGGTCTCATGGCACTGTTGATGCTTGCTTCCCACCACTACCCCCGTAGGAAGTACCACGCCACAAAGACCGTCGAAAAGGCAAACGTCACCCACGTCAACGAGCCCACGGCCTCCGGCATGATCCTCGACACGATGACTCGAGCAAGAGCGGCTCCGACCAGGCCCATCCACGCCGACACGGCCAGCACGGTGCCCTTGTTGTCCCAGCCTGGATGGGCCTTCTTGACCGCTTGCTGCTGGCCGCGCGACTGGGTGCCCCAGCCACTCTGCAGCATCGTGATGCAGCTCCAGACGGCGATTCCCGGCAGGGGAATCTGATAAAATATCTGCGAGACGGGCAGTAGGCTCCAGTGTCGCACCGTTGCCATGTACTGATTAAAGCAGATCATGTTGTAGGCCGAACATATCAGCAGCCGTAACGATATGTCGGCGAAGGAGATGACGTATGACGTAGAGCCGTCGCAGACGAATCTCAACGTGATTGTGAACATGGCGATGGGACCGTAGACGCGGCGCAGGGCGCAGAGAAGAGTGACAGGACCCCGGATCAAGTACACTTGGGGGTACTGGAGGGTCTCGACGTAAGTAGCACGAGACCAGCGCAGCTGCTGTAGGAGGAGGTTTAACAGCTTGGGCGGGGTGTCGGTCAGGGTGAGCACGAGGCTGTTGAAGGTGATGCGCCAGTTGTTCATCATCAGCAGGGTGCTCAGGTGCCGATCGTCATTCACAATCTTGAACCGTCAGTCAATGTTGCGCTTCCCAACACGGTCTAGGAGGACATATCGTACCGTCTTGTGGCCCATCGAGGTCTGCATGTACCACCCAAACATCACCCCCTCCAAGGCCCGGATCTTGAAGGCAGCGCAGGGGCCTGGCTGGCAGTCTGTCCCCTCGACCGAACCCGTCTGCCCTCGACAGAATGCGAGCTCACTCCAGTAGGCCGCGGCGGTGACGGTGGCGACAAGGCTGACGTGGCCGTTGTGAGCACCGAGGCTGGTGCAGCTCCCGCCTATGCCGGGATCGAGCGCCATGCACCCGATGGTCTGATCGACGGTGCCTTCCAGAACGAACGTATCGGAATCGCTGGACCAGACGTACTCGATTCCCAGATCTCCACCAAGGATAGAGGTGAAGATTGTGTTGGTGAAGATGATGTCCTTCTTACAGACATGTGGCTGGGTGATGCAGAGGACCTGGAGCCCGTCGGTACGTTCACGCAGCGCGCCGGTCGTGTTCAAGATCTCCGTGGCCATGGCGAAGACCTGTCTCATGGCCCAGTTTTTGGCGTCCTCCTTGGTCTCTTCGGGAAGGTCGTGGAACAGTTCGTGACGCTCGTCCTCCGAGCTGACTTGGCTGAGATCGTGTCCGAAGGCTCTTACCTCGGCCAGGCGCTGGGCAGCCTTCCCCAAAGGTTCGTCGAGTGAGATCATCTTTGCTTGGGGGTACACAGCCTGGACACACTGCACCATCTCCATGTCCTCGGCTTCGTTCCCGTCGATCCCAACCAGCATCATCTTCGTGCCGGTGCAGGTATCGTACGATTCCAGCGCACGCCGGAACGTGGCGCCGTCCTCGCGGTACCCCACGACCGACACAATGTATGGGACGCCGGCATTGTTTCTCTCCAGACTCTTTTCAGGGTCGAGTCTTTGCTCTTCTAGCAGCTGCTGGAGCACCTTGAGACTGCGTTTGCTCTTTCTCCGGCTTATCTCGGTCAGGAGGACGGAAAGCAAGGTGTCAAGCGTCAGGGGGAAAAAGACTGACGCCCTCTGCCTGAACTCGAAAAAGAAAAGAGAGCAGACAACAAGTCCGGCTACGGCGTTGTAAGCCAGCCTCCAGAGGCTGGGCTTGGGGGAGTGTAGTCGACCGGATGAAGATAGTTGGACATGATGAAAAGCGCCGTGTTTTCTCTGAAGCAGCCCATCTGTCTCGTAACGTGGGTATCAGACCGCGACGATTTTATAACGGCGAAACGGCAAAACGGATTCCAGACTGACCAGGGCCAGCAGCCATGGTGTGCCGTGTGCCGTGTGCCGTGTACCGTGTGTGCAAAATACGGGCCAGGCTCCAGCTGAGCACACCGCACGACTGCGTCCTGAATATATTCATATACCAGGCACACAGACGCAAGGTCCCTCCCTGCAAAAACCAGGTACGCCCAGGCTTAACGACGACGACGTTCGACGGTCAACGGGTTCGACCGCGCTGAACTGCCGCCCAGAGGTTACTCGGTAGGTAGGCCAAGCTTAGGCCAAGCGTAAGGAGGCATGGCCGTGCAGGCTCGGATTGACACGGTGGTGAACTTTGAACATGTTGCGAGGCCAATACGGAGTACCTAGTTACTCTGTCGCTGCCGATCTGAATCAGTGAATACCATGTCTCATTATACGCGTGGGGTGGGTTCACGCTATGTGGGTTCAGACCCACTTTCCAAGTGCGACTACCAGTAATAGTAAACTTCAATTCATATACGGAGTACCAGATGAAGAGCAGCCGTACTGTGTATTGGACGACACGGTGCGAGGTCTTCGCGTTCGTCTGCCGTGCCATGATCACCGTTGTCCCATGAGTCGTATAGTACTTGGTATGCGTTTCACCGTTTGTTTTATTGTACCCTGCACGTCACATCGACACACGGTGTCTCAATTCTCCGTCCGCTGCCGGCCATCGGGCGAGTCGCGACACATACATTATTCCATTCCGCCGGTGCGACCGTGTACGTGTATCCCACCGTCGTACCTCGACATACGCCCGTCTTGTTTCTTCTTCAGCCAAAACATCCACCACAGCGCAGCCATGGTGTCGGAAATGTACAACAATGCGCGTCTAACACGCCGCTTCAAGGCCTGGGTATACATATCCGTCATACTCTGCATCTTCGTTTTTTTACTCTCTCTGGACAACCAAATCATCTCGTTTGACCTAGTGGGCACGACGAAGGGCCAGTTAGAGACTCCCCTCCCCGTCGCAACCACAAGCAAAGAAAACCCCACCGAAAAGCCCGCCGCCTCAGTACCAGCTGTAGACCCCAAGGATGTGCTTGTGATTGTGAAGACCGGTGCGACGGCAATCTGGCAGAGGTTGCCGATGCACATGTCCACGACACTATCCTCACGGAAACTGACACCGAATACTATATTTTATTCCGACTCGGAAGACGAGATAGCGGGCCATCGTGTCTTCGATGCCCTGGCCAATGTCTCGTCCGTATTGAAGAGCTCTCCAGACTTCAAGACGTGGCACGACATTCGCGAGGCGAAGCAAAACAACCTCTACCTCGACCAGCAAGGCGAAGAATCCATCTGGGTCCCAGGCGCCTGGCGCCTTGATAAATACAAGTTTGTGCCCATGATGGCCCACGCTGCGCACATGTTCCCGGACAAGAAGTGGTATATCTTTATGGAAGATGACACCTTTTACTTCTGGAGATCTCTATACACCTGGCTGGCCTCCTTCGACCCCGCAGACAGCGTCTTCCTCGGTGGCCCCGCCGGCCGGCTCGGGGAGGACTTTGCGCATGGCGGGAGTGGAATCATTCTCTCCAGTGGTGCTATGAAGGCGTCGTTCTTGGCAGACCCCAAGCTGGCAAGCCGCTGGGACGACTACAGCCTCGAGCAATGTTGCGGCGATCAGATCCTGTCCCACGTCCTGGCCAGCAAGGGCGTGAAACGCCGGCAAGACTTCGCGGGCACCGGCCTGCATCCCCTGCAGGACTTGCCGCTGTGGAAGATGGCTTTCGGTGCCTGGAACTTGTGCTCGCCCCTCTTCACCGTCCACAAGATGCATGCATCCGATGTCTCCGCGCTCTGGGCGTGGGAGCAGAAGTTCTACAAGACGAATGTAAGATCTCCAACGGCGCTTCCATCCTACCACACTGGCTGACGGACGCATCTAGAAGAGAACCGTGCGCTACAAGGACCTTTTCACCGACTTGGTTCAACCCAAGCTCATCGACGTTCGTGCCGAATGGGACAACTTGGCTAATGACAAACACTTTACCGCCGCTATGGAGGAGAGCGGCGGCCAGTTACTGACCAGCGCCGAACGTGAGGCAAGGCCATGGTTTAGCAAAGCCGCTTGCAAAACGGCTTGCCAAGAATGGGACAAATGCTTGCAGTGGCGTTATGCGGATGATAACTGCTACCATGCTAAAGTGGCCACGCAGGGCCGCCGCGTTTCAACAGGTATTGAGATGACGAGTGGCTGGATGATGGAAAGGATTACGAAGATGTCAGAGGAGCAGTGCAGTGCTCTTCCCTGGCCGGAATCCTAAACGTGCCAGCTAGTTGTTGTATGCACTATTCTACTTCTATAACGTTTGCTGCAAGGTTCAGTGTCTTTCTTACAGCCTTGGTGTTTATTTCTCCCGCTGTAGCACTACGTACGATGTGCAGTTCTCTCTATACATTTCATTGTTATCAGATTATGCCATGTGGCGGGTGCCTACTGTCGGACGAAAAAGAACGCGCGTTGAGGATGGGGAGCAATATGTGTATTAAGTATTGATAATGATATGATACTCAATCAAGAGACGATCAGGTGACACATACAAACTCGTGCTCTTGTTTCATATCAACTCGGAGGTATATTTTCAATATCCTTCTCCATCCCTGCTAGTAACAAACAAGGATATAGCTCTTTGGGGTATAGTTCTGTCGCCAACAGCTGTTAAGCACTAATAATGGTAGTACTATAGACCTCGGTCGGCGACAGGTGTTGCCGCAAGTTCTCCGGGAACTCATTCTTCGATGTAGCGCTTTCAAACTATTACACTGGGGTCTGGCTTGGCGTCATACAAGGTGTCGTCGCCAAATTGTTTAAAATAGACATGTACCCCCGTAGACGCGCGTTCCGAAAACTTTGTTTTAACCCTGGCCTTTCTTTACAGGCTTAACTACGGCAGTGGCGGAAGCGACTGTGCGCCTTCATTCCTACTAAATAACACAACGTAACTCATTTCCTATTACGGATTATCTAGGCTATTCTACTATATAATTTACAAGATTGCTTTCGTCGTTAGACAAAGTTAATTATACGAACCAAGTACTCTACCATTAATTATAGCGTGGGCAAAACGTGATGGGTCTTAGCTAGTGCGTATTAGAAAGGTCTAGATCTATGAACAGTGCTGCAGACTACCGTCATTTCAATCTCGAAGACCGGGCTTCACATCCAGCTGCGTTTCATACCTTTTTTTTTTTTTTACTTTTCTTTTTTTCCAAATGTCGCAGGGAATATTGCCTTAGTGGTTGCTCTGCCATACTATGGTGGAGCCACAGCCCACACTATGGCGGAGCCACCACCTATAGCATATACCGAGCTTAGTCCACCTCGACTTTAGTAGCTGGACAAGAGCGATCCAGTGCGTGCCGTCTTGGAACTCTAGCAACCTGGCTAGGCTACTGCCATCATGCGCATAATCTGGGAGTGCCTCGCAGAGCTGCCCGTCATCAACGTGATGGGTATTTCTATGTACTACTTTATAAATCGTCTTTTTTGGAACTATTATCCATCCGTGCTCGAAGAATAATGTTATTGGTTGTAATCGGTCTAAAAAATGACGAGGCAGAATCCTCTCGGTTGGATGGCATGGCCGTTGAAGTGGTTATTTTGGATTATCTAGTGTCATTTATGGACTTGGCCTAGGCACCAAAAGACCAAGACCTCCTCGCGTGGGCCAATGGTCCAAGTTGGGCGTACGATAGTACATATCTCTGAAAGGGGGATTCTAAAACTGTGATGCCTGTCAAGTTAATAGAGGGGTAACCCTGTCAGATGCGTGCAGATGTGATAGTACCAAGTAACCATAGCCTATACCAGCCATTATGCCTGTTCGAACCCAGGTCCCCAGGTACGATCCTTTACTGGCCCTGAGAAACATGAGTTCTGAAACCATATTGATTGCCTCCGGGCTCTCGGCGATAGGTACATGCTAAAACTTTCGAGTCCAACTCAAGACTTTCGAGGGCGGTGTCTAGATCTACGTTGAGACCGTGCCGTTTCTGCGATTAGCTTAGCTGGCCCCGCATGATGTTAGGTCTATCCAGAGGTACCGGTACTCGGCCCAGTGCTATATGTATAATTCAAGGTAGGCATGTCGCCATGTGGTCAACTAGATTTAGTACAGCTCCAGGTCTGATGATTGAAACCCGTCTCTTAGCTTCCCCGGTCACAGCACCGGCATTCTACGACGAAAATCACGCCTGCGCATGATGAATTTGCCGTTACTCAACCATCCCACAGAACTGACTACATTTATGACATCCAGCCCTTGCTTTCGGCTGCTACCAATTGGTCCATTTTAACAAAGACAGCCTCTTCAAAGCGTTGGACGAACCTCGGGAACAGTACAGACGGGGAAGGCCTCGGTGGGAATAAAAGACACCCGGAAGCCTCCAAGGCAGCTCGCTAAGCTGGAGTAGGTACGACTTGCCAAGGTCTACCTAGTTCAGATCAGGACAGCTTTGCCGACCTCGGGAGTCAGCAGCGAACTGGTCAAGCCTACCGCTGGAATCGCTAAACTTGGTATCCGATTGACCATGTACAAACTCTTTCTACGAGGGATTTGTTTCTTCGTTCTCCCAACGTGCGTCTCGCTGCTTTATTCGTGAATATCTCCACCACGCTGACAATCGATCAAGACTCGGAGGAATGGTTATCTGGCATGGCTTTCGAGTGATGGTGCTGCCATGATCTGGGTGTTCTGACCGAATGAAGTTGGCTAAGCAGGAGCCCCAAAAAAAAACTATGTCGATCAGTCAAATCTTTCCCCAAGAGTCAATTGTTCGTCCTGGTTGATGGGATGCTAAGTGGGTAAGTTCAACTCTTACCAACGGTAGCCGGCCGCTCACATGGTTTTCTTTCTTGTCAATAGCGGCACAGCACACGCCAAACCGCCGATCTTGCACGCTACGGCACGGGCCGTCGTCTGTTCTGCGGGGCGGGCCGACTCGGTTTGCCGCGAAGGTTTCCGTAGAACTCGGAGGGATGATGTTGCATAACTACTTCGTAGTAGACAATAAAGTTTTGGCACTGCATTCTAGTTAGATGGATGGATATGCGTGCAGAGATCCGGTACGTTCGATAGGGAATAGTGGAGTGGGCGGCAATACTCTTGTTTCAGGACAGCGGTTGTTACAGACTTACAGTCACTTGGTTGGTCACTTGGTTGACTTTTGTTCCGAGCCAGGATCCGCAGTACCGTATGTTCGGAATTATCTTTAGCAGTCGGTATGTTATAACGGGTGGCAGCAGGAAAAGCGCTATCTGCATCCGCTTGCGCCTTCAATGTGTACATAAAACCCGACCGGAAGCGGCCCAGTGACTACCGCATAGTCGTAAACAACTCCAGATTGGCCAGGAGAGGAACCTGGAACTGAAAGACTGCAGAGTGCAGACTAACGCATCATTGACGAAACTGAAAGGTACCCTGTCGTTAACACCCGGGTTAATTGGAGGCATTTATAGCGCGAACCACGAACGAATACGGGAAGAGGCGCCTTGCGTGGTGATGTCTCGTGGTAAGCGTTATTCAATCTGTACGGAGTATTTCGTACTAACCAGCGCGTCTGTATCTAGTAGTTCCTCCGTCTAGGGAGGGCATGTGATTGGCAGTTCGGTAGCCCGTGCCAAGATCGGCCGCTCCAGTGAACAAAGGCGATGCCAAATACGAGGGGGTCGGTGGGTATAACGTCACCGCTACCAACTATACTGTCCTGCAATTTTGGATATTCAGGGGGGGAGGCGGGGCGGCTCAATCCGGTCGGGTCGAAATTGTCAATTCTTCGTATTCCTCATTCTGTAAAATCTCCGGGGAAGCTGACCTATGATCTGCTTATCTTCCGCTATCAAATCTCGTGTTGGTGGAGCTGTTTCCAACAATAGCCATCGGGTGGGGATGTGCACACGAGCTCATTCCACGCTCCAATGCACCATACCATGATCGACGGATATTGTGAGGTGATCGACGACGGAGTGATGGTCAAAAAGGCCGCCCCTGGACGGATTTCACTCGGCTTTGGCTTGGCTTTATCTACTGTTGGCCTTATTCGTTCGTTGCTTCCTGAAAATGTTGTCGCCATCGTTGTTGTCGTTGCTTCTCGCTACCGGTACTGGTCTCGTCGCCGCGCTGCCCCAAACGGAGCTTGACTTTCACGGCGATCTTGTGGAGCACGAGAGGGTGGGTTCAGTCCCAGATTCTTGGCGCTTCGTTCGATCTGCGACGGATGATGACATCTTGACGCTCCGAGTCGCCGTGAAGGAACATCGAAAGGTTGCCGAGAGCCACATCCTGTCGCGCAGTGATCCGGCCTCCCCCTTTACGGCCAGTACCTTGATGCCACCGAGTTGGCGGCTCTCCTCGCCGACTCGACGTCCACCGACGCCCGCCAAGCTTCACGAGACAGGGTCAAGCGCTGGATCAACCGGCACAATGTCACCATCGTGCGCGACACCCCCCGCGGCTTCGATATCCAGCTGCGAGCCTCCAAAGCAGGCTCACTCCTAGGTGCCGATTTCTCCTTCTATTCCAAGGGGAATGACCCTGAAATCGTTGCACGCACCGAGGCGTACTCTCTCCCTTTGAGTCTGGGTGATGATGTCGACTTTGTGTACCCGACAGTGCATTTTTTCAATCCTACCCGGGCCCGGCCTGCAGAGACAAGTCTGGATCGCCGACAACGACTACCTACAGGCCCCTTCGACTGCACCAAGTACTTTTGCCCGTCCAACCTCACGTCCAAGTACAACATTGACTACATCCCGGAGACAGTGTCGGCAAGCAAGCTCGCAGTTGCCGGGTTTTTGGAGCAGTACCCGGACCGTGAAGACTGGAACGAGTTCATCTCCAAGTTTGGACTCAGCAACGCGACAGTACAGGCCCCCTACAACGTCGTGACGCTGAACGGCGGCCAAGATCCTGATACGCTCGCCGCAAGCCAGCTCGAGGCGATGCTAGATCTGGAGTTTTCGACCGCCTTCACCGGTCCGCTCAATGTCACCTTCTACTCCGTGGGAGGGCGGCCTCCTTCGCAGTCGCAGCCTGGAAACGTTTCGATTCCCGCCAGCGAGTCTGTGAACGAACCCTACCTAGAATTCCTCGACTTCCTTTTGGCAAACGACGATATCCCGCAGGTGGTCTCTATATCCTACACCGACGATGAGCAATCGGTGCCGTTGAGCTACGCCAATCAAGTCTGCGATCGTTTCTCCTATCTCGCCCTGCGAGGTGTGTCTGTCCTCGTGGCGAGTGGAGATGCTGGCGCCGAGGGCACGCGTTACAGCGACTGTGAAGGCCCGAACGGCGAACCACGGTTCATCCCTACCTTTCCCGCATCGTGTCCATGGGTCACAACCGTTGGAGCAGTCTCGACGAACGGCGGTGTCTCCTCCTTCAGCTCTGGCGGCTTCTCCAACTACTTTGAACGACCTTCGTGGCAAGATGCTGCCGTCGAGAACTTCCTCGGGCAAACAGACAACACCACCGCGCCGCCGTACTTTACCTACAACACGACCGGCCGCGGATACCCCGACCTCACCCTCCTCGGAGTTGACTACCTGGTCATTTGGGCGAACTACACGCAGCCCGCCAAGGGCACTTCGGCATCCACTCCCGTAGTCGCCTCGATGATCACACTGCTCAACGATATCCGGCTCAAGAAGGGACTCCCCGTCCTTGGGTTCCTTAACCCCCTCCTGTACTCGAACGAGGTAGCGTCTACGGCCTTTACAGATGTGACTACTGGTGGCATGATTGGCTGCTCTGTGGATGGACACTCCCAAGACGGGTTTGAGGCAACGACTGGTTGGGATGCAGGTTCCGGCTTGGGAACGCCAGACTTTGCCAAGTTGAGAGATCTTCTAACCTAGGCGTTCTGGTGACATTGACGGCGTCTTGACAGCTGACGCCGACCGACGAGGTACTTCTGTCTGCTGGTGGCCGGTTGTCATCATGGCTCCATGGAACAAGATCGGACCATGACTGGTTAGACATTAGATATACTACCTAATATATAACTATGAGAAAAGAAACGTGTTTATCGTCGTCGTTTATGTTGAAATTGGTTAAGTGATGTTTTTGCATGGAACTTGGTATGATACTGATCGGTTTTGTATCAAAGAATGTTGAAGACATCGCGTTCAACGTTTAACCTTTTCCATTACTAACAGCACGTATATTTAAATATTCTATTGTATTTACTACTGATATGTCTTTTTAACTGGAAGCTTCTCTATTCGGGAGTTTCTAGTTATATAGATTATAAAACATTCCTCAACTTTCTAAATTAGGAACTGGGTTTTATAAGAAGTTTCATGCACGCTATGTATCCCGACAATACTACAACATAGAAGCTTATGTCATCTTTAAAATACATAGCAAATCTGAATACTACCTAGATTAAGGCTAGATAGTCATTAAGCACGTATTGCCGTTAGGAGTGTCAAGTCCGTAAGCAATGTTTATACCCACCTCTAGCAAAGAAACGGATGAATACATGGGAAACTGCTAGCTAACACCAAGGCCACACCTGCCTGTTTTAGGGCCAGGTCCACACATGAGCTAAAGTCGTGAGTAGCTTGGAAGGGTCCCGGGGTCCGTAATATATGAGCTCTGTCCTCAAAATCATTATTTCTTCCCAAATATTTCAAGGTTACATCTTCCCACCTACTTGATCACATCTTTATCAGGAACTCTTCCCGTCGCGAATGACTCCGAACCAACGACTTATTACACTCTTTAATTCATAGATACCCTTCGACATTATCCGCTCGACACGCATCACAGCACATATCCATCCAGAGGTCCCCCTTTTGCATTTGTCATTCTCGATCACCTCCCTCGCGATGAAATCAAAACGGGTGCCGAAAGCACCGTTCTTGGTTCTTGAAACAACAAACCCCTCGATGCCCAAGGCCTTCTCCAAGGAAAATGCTGAGGACGGTCGCCTCCAAAACGACAGCCGGTACTCGACCATGCGCTCCAGCTCATGCCGCACGCCTCGCCCGCTCAAGAACCATGGGCCGTATTCCATCAGTACCAGCCCAGCGACGACCGAAAGTGACGACCGGGAAGACCCTCATCAATCGTTCATCAAGTCCTCCAGTGGCAATAATCGTGATACATTTCAGCGCGCAATTAGACAGCACCGCCACCGAAAGAACAACGATCGCCTCGGTAATTTGGAGTACTTGGTTGTCACCGAGACGCCCGACATCACAGAGACTGGTTACAATGTGCAAACTTTGTGGCTACCAACTAATAAGATCGGCTCAGCGCTCCTGGAGACATACTTCCTCGACAAAATCAACAGAATAGTCGATATCGCCAGCCCATCACGAACGAGAACCGATATAGACAGCAAATCCACACGCAGACTGGATGGTGCCAGCCGAATCTCAGTATCCCAACGCAAGAGCTCAGCTGCGCAGTCATCAGCTGTGTCATCTGCTCCTTTGCGAAGCGCCATGAGACCCGACAAGCATACTGGCCTCCTATCCAATTCTTCCTCAACTTCGTTCACACCTCCACCTCTTGCCCCATCCAAGACCCAGCGCACGCCTAACATGACCAGAGACTTGCATAAACTCGCGATACTGGAGCCCGGTATCACGCCCCTTTCTTCCCGACGGAGAACACCCATTACATACGGCTCATCCTTGTCGACTGCAAGTTACAATACCCGCATCTCGAGAGATAGATATCTCCCCTACCTGTGTGGCTGCTAAGGCTCCGGGCAGTACTCTCCGAACGAAGCGCCCACTTCCTGCTTCGATGGCTGATGTACCCACAGCCAGGGCAAAGCGAGTCCGCCAGCACACCGACCTGGGCGATGATGGGAGCAGCGACGAGATCAGCTAGAATCCGAATCGCACCGTCGCAAAGGGCGATAACTACAATGAACTTCTGCTATCGATGGTAGCCCTCGAGACAAAGCTTGAACCATGCGATTGATAGATGGAGACGAAAGAGGTTGCGCTTCTTCTCCAGCACGACTTACATCGACTGGGTAGCGACCTTCTCCCATACAAGGTATGCACAGGATGCTTTGTAACATCCTCGCCGTCAATCACAGCTTGAGCGCTAACAACAGTCCCTCGAGGATTCAGCCAAATATCAAACACTTCGTAACTGAATACAGCATGGAATATTTGGCCAAATTCGGTGGATGCAGCCATGGGATGCTGGCTCCTCTCGAGTCTTTATTCCCAATCTTGTTGCACTTTTGCAGATGTGAACTCTCTCTAGTTGCGGACATGGTTGAAGCGATTCCCCTGGCTTAGCCATTTTTCTTTACTTGAGTATCAATTTTATTACCGGTCCCAAGACACATTTACCCAAGTACGTTGCAGCGTTGCTACCAACTCGTAACCTTGTGGTATCTGTAGAGTAATTTGTCGATATTGCCGGGACAGATCATAGGTGGCTTCGAGTTTTCATTTGAATCATCTCGAAGACCATGTTCAGGGTGCTCTCTTAACTGCCACGAGGCGGAAAGGGAAGGTAATTTGAGGCTTTAAACGGACAACTACTTCCATTTATCGGCGAGAGCACCACCTGGAAGGAAAGCCTGTACCGCAATATTCCCTCTGTGATACAGTTGCAGATATGAGCAAATGGCAGGACATTCCACTCTAGATCTAAGTTCAATCCACCATATACTGCGACTTGCTTTGCGATACCATAGGTATAGCAACAAAAGCGCTATGGGGTCCCTTTTGTGGAGCAAGTCCTTGAAAGGGCCTTGGATACTGCGCGTGAAGAGTTGAGTTTGGCCTGCTGTGACCTCGCTATCCCCCAAGTCCAAGATCTGCGAGACTGCGTGGGCAGCACGGAAATAGGGGCTGTTTTCCGCCGTAGACGAGTCCTTGAGGAGACACGTGGCAGCCAAGGCCTTGGGTATACCATCTATGCCGCTCTCCGGCAAGGGTGAATGCATATGGGCAAAAGTTGCCGCCATGACGCGGAAGAGACTGTCTGGTCGCAACGGGTTCACGACATGCCATAGTGACATTTTACCCGTGCTCATACGTACCCAGTCCAAATCGGAGTCGTCATCGGAGGACTTCAACGGCCACGACTCCTCCGGCGCGCATGCATTCGGGGACGAGAGGGACAAGACAGCCAGAGCCGCGGCAGTGCCCCAAATCGGATCCCGGTCCTTCGCTTTGATCGGTTCCTTTAAGCGCATGTTGAGAAGAGCTGTGCTTTGAGACCAGTGATAGCACTCTTCTAGACTGCGGCGACAGCCCATCGAGTTGTTAAGATGGCGGTCGTATGTAAGTGCCACAGCTAGAGAGGCGTGCATCAAGAACGGGAACTGTAAACCAGCTGTTAGCCAAACCCAGGCTTATAAATGTGTACTTTCGCTTTGATTCTGTCTGATGGTGACAGAGCAATGGAATGACACTTACGGCAAAGGCCAACCTCAAGAGTTCTTGATTCACGTATATCATATTAGGATCATCTGGGATCATGAGACTTCGTCCGAAATACCGGGTAATGAAATCTTGACATTTTGCGTTTAGTTGGTAGGATGTAAATTCGTCAGACGTCCAGACAGCACTGGCGATAGGGGGTTGAGGCTCTGGCTTTCCTCGCGCCGCCAGCATATTCCCTTGCTCAGCGGCGACGATGGGTTGCAGGTCGGGAACGTGTGTCATGAAGTTGCACAGCACCCCGAAGGAACCGCACCTCTTGCATTGCGGTTTGCCTTCGTCGCACTTGGGAGGCCAAGGGAATTCGTTCAGCCAAGCGCTCAAGCACCAGTTTAGGAAAGCCGAGAGCTAACCCACCTTGAGTTTCCTGAGCTTGCAATTTCGGCAGCCAAATCTCGACCTCCGCAGGGGCTTGCACCCCCGAGCCTCTCTTGGACAAGTCGAGGCCATGGGTGCTCGGTCAATTGTTCAATGGTTTCCGCAGCCTGCCTGTGTCATGTGAGCCTTGAGGGATTTGAAATTCCCAAGCTCGAAAATGCATTGAATGCCGAAGACATCCACAGTAGGTGGAGGCGGTCAATGCTTGTCGTTAGCGACACGCGCTAACCTCGTTTCGGAAACACACCTTCGACGCTAGCTCTTCCTCGGATATAGAGGTCTCTGATTGGCTGCGAGTTCAGTCCGCTCTGACACTCCAGCGGTCTATCAATAGAAGTTCGCATCGAAACGGCGCGTCACTAACAAGTTGCACCAAAGAGAATGGATTCTGAAAATAATGACTCACTTTTATAAAGAGGTGGTTTCCCAAAATCTGGGAAGAGCGATAAAACCTCGACTTGAACTCCAGCCTCTGTTCAGACATCATCATCCATCTTATTCCTCCACCCCGCAAGCTCGATTTATAGACAAAGTCAGAATGGCCACCCACCTCGCCGCCGTATCCCCAGCCAAAGGCCAACCCTTTGAGCTCCAAGCCCGCTCCACCCCAAAGCCAGGACCAGACGAGCTCCTCATCGCCGTCAAGTCGGTGGCCCTCAACCCTGCAGACGCCCACATGCGTGACCAAGGCCTCTTCATACCCACGTACCCCACGGTTATCGGCTTCGACATGTCGGGGTTAGTCCTCGAGGTCGGCGCCAACGTCCCCACCGGTACTACCGGCAATGACCAGGCCCCGTCCTTCCAACCGGGCATCACCCGCGTCGCCGCCTACGCCGCCTCCTTCTGGAGGTCCTGCGATCCAGACTACGGCGCATTTCAGGAGCGGTGCCTCGTCCCGTGGCAGCACGCCGTGACCCTTCCGGACGACGGCGTGTCTTGGAACCATGCGGCAACCTTGCCCGTCAGCGTCGAGGTGCCCCTCAACGCGTGGGATGTCATGGGGATCCCCCGGGTGGGAGAGGCCGCTGCTTCTCCTCCGGTATCTGCCGGCTCTACCGGTACCGATGCCGACGGGAGAACGAAAAAAGAGAAGCTCTCCTGGTCTGGGGTGCCTCCTCTAGCGTTGGCACCATGGGCGTACAGACAGCCCGGCTGCTGCGGGAAGATCCCGACTCTTCATTCGCCGCCGTGTACGCCACGGCAGGATCGGCGAACAAGAGTTATGTGAGTTCTCTGGGCGCGGATCGCGTGTTCGAGTACAAAGACTTGCAAGTTGCGGATGCCATCGTTTCGGCGGCCAAGGAGGACGGAGTAGTGATCCGGCATTGTTTTCTTGCTACAGGGCAGCTGGCGCCATGTCAGGCTGTGCTCAGAGCGTTCCTCCGAGAGGACCAAGAGGGAAAAGTGACAAACACAGCGAAGATCGCGTCGGCTCCGGTGGTTCCTCCGAATACGGAGGTCGTGCACGGGCTAGAGACTATGTTCGTGCTGCCGTCAATGGTGGAAAGGCAGAGACTGGAGCAGTTCCGGTACTGGATGGGTACGTACCTGAGGGAGAATCTGGCCAAGGGGACCATCAGGCCGAGTCCGGAGCCGAGCGTCGTGGGAAAGGGCTTGGGTGCTATCAATGCCGGGTTGGATCAACTGATACGGGGCGTGAGCTGTACGAAGTTGATTGTTGTCGTCGCGGAATAATCGCTTCTGGGGCATCGACATGGGTTAAAGAAGAATTTGGCATAGAAAGACAAGATAATGATGCATAGAAGCAGAAAGTCGTCTTTGAAACGCTCATGCTTTCGCTTTTTAGTTTGGAGCTTTCAGCTGTGTAATTGTAAACGTAGCTAAGCAGGGATCTAAATCGATCACTGGGCCGGCAATCTTGTTCGGCGGATCGGATGAATTCCCCGTCTACCGCTAAGGTTTTGCATATCGTGGTCTAGTTTGTGTTTCTATAGGCCATCTTCGCTGTGGTAACCTTTTGGTTTAGTTGGTGATTCAGGTATCTTACACACAACCCTAAAGATGATCCACCACCTTCAGATAACACCTTATAAGAATCGACTTCGGTGGACAGCATCTTCACCTTAGCATATTGGTGGTAAATCAAACACTTTAACTGACATAGCCGCAGAGATATCTGCAGCTATCCGGATGAAGCAGAGCGGCGAACAGGAGTTGGACCCAATCACCTCTGCAGAAGGAACGACTCATAATAACCTTTCGCATGTCCAGCTATTGACAATAGCGCACTAGATTTGAGTTCGGCGGAAGAGGGCGGTTGAAATGCCACGCTGAAATGCGGCGAAGAGTCTAGACTGCCATCGGAAACCCCGAAAGGTTCTTGTGTTGTGTAATGTGATCGTCGTTCAAACAATGTCAACACAATACCCTACTTTGACACTCGAACGTAACCTTCTTCTCCATACAGCAAATATATGGTGTTTGGTTTAAAAGGTCCACATTCTTCGGTTTAGCTCATATCACCAACAAGCGTATTCGTAAGGTTTAAGCCGTCATATGTCATCAGTCGTCGTCGAACGCTTATGGCGTGAGCTTTTTCGCCGCTCGAAGGTTATCGTGATACCACGTATACCTGGTATTACAACATCGGAGACCTAAAAGCAAGGATCGTCCCACTTCCACTTACCAGGTGTATATTTACCGATTTCTGTGTGTTCGAAGACGGACATAATAGTTCGGATCAGAACTCAAGCTTATGAGTCCACCAGGCCGTAAATCCCTTGGAAACTATTTGTTTGAGCACAATTAGCGATGCCAATAACATTATCAAGATCACTCGACCGCTTATTACCACTATGGCGTCGATACACGATTTGAAAGTCGCCTCGATGGCTGCGGGATTCTCTCTCGGCTTCGGCTTTCTCACAATCTACAAAGCTGTTAAGCAAACCATCAAAAATAGGAATCCTCTTCGAAGCGAATATATCTATATGATATGGGGAGAGATTATAGCTAATGTAGTAATTGGGACTCTGAGTTATCTACTGTTGAATGGAATTGTAGAACCAGGGTAAGTTGAATAGTTCACTTCTCAGGAGGATCCCTTGCCGAAACTGACATCTCCTCTTATGCTAGAATACATGTTTTAGCTCCAGGCTTGTTCTTCTGGGCACTTGAAGTTCAACTCATTCTGCAAATTATAATCGGCCGCATCATGATTATCACAGACTGCAAAAGAACCGCTATTAGGATCAGAGTAAGTTCGATGCCCCTCCTTATCAGACTACTATAACAAACTTTCACCTTACGTTATCAAATCATCGTGGCATGGAAAGGCTCTCAGAAGAAGTACTGACTGTCTTGTAGTGGGCAACGTTCGCCTTTATTTCGCTAATTAACCTGGCGGTCTTTTGTATCTTCATTCCTTCCCACCTATATCCCCAACCGTTACCATTGTACGTTTTGAAAAACATCTGGTGTTATCAGTCGTACCAAGCTAACTATCTTTTTGAGATTTGTCAATATCAATCTCTACTGGGATAAGGTTTCCAAGGTCCTGATCTGTCTTGTCGATGTCGCCCTGAACTGGTACTTTCTTCGTATAGTCAGAGATCGGCTTGTCGGGTACTACGGCCTTCAAAAATACGAAGCCCTTTATAAATTTAACGCGAAACTTGTAATCATTTCAGTTCTCATGGATGTAGGTCTTCGTCGGTCTGCCCCACTTTAAGATGTTCTTTATTGACTCTTTCAGATTGTACTCATTGGACTCATGTTCCTGCACAACCCACTGGTCTTTCTCCAATTTCATCCCGTCACTTACATGGTCAAATTGAACATTGAAATGTCCATGGCGAATCTCATCGCCAGATTAGCTCGAACCATCAACAGCCAGGTTTTTATAAACATAACTTTGAACGACGAACGGTCATTCCGCGATCAGAATATTATCAACCATCTCAGCAGCTATACTCGACCTGAAGCAGGGACCGATCCTCGTATACTTAGTTAGAAGACAGTGAATTTGAATCCATGCACGATATATATCCTATGTAAACGCTATGAGGAACACTGCTGCTAATGTAGCTGGGATAGAATGAATCTACCCATGCCAGAAACACTCCAAAGGACAAGATCTCGGTTGATACTGGATAGCACTGGCCTTCCAAACTCCGAGAAAGTGACGCGTGCCAGGGTATGGAATGGTAGCATGACGGCATTTCCCACTCATTGCACTTGAATTGAATTAGACTTCCTCGTTGGATAGCTGTATCCACATCGACCATATGTATCCCCTCGCTAGATCTCCCTACGATCAAAGGCCTACGATACACGTTGCAATACCCATACTGAGCCCCGTGGCTGCGCCCGTCTCGATGCCCGATATCTGCTGTGAGACCTCTTGAGATACCTGCGCCCACCACGTCAGCCAAGACTGTCGTGGTTCCAGTCGACACCGCAGCTCCCTACAATGTGATGTCACAGACCAGCTTGATGACTACATTTTTGGAGACTACTGCGGTACGCGCCAGAAGATGCGGAAACCTGACTCGATGCTGAAGCCTAACCTGGAGCTGAAACCTGACTCGGTGCTGATTTTTGATGCACTTGCAAGGCCCGTCGCCCACAATCATGCTGAATTCGACGAGTAGCTACGAAGTACCCCCTTTGGCTTGTAGCCTTGAGAACCTCGACAGAGAATCCAGAGCAGCCGATTAGAGGCTGCTATATCGGCTGGGTCAGACTGGCGCCTGGAATTTGCCCTCCAGCGTCTGTCTACTAGATTTCCAAGGTTGTCGGTCTTTCCGCTTCACTCAACATACTTTCAAGACGAAGACCGGATTCACTTTCGCCACGGCCAAGCAAAACGCCAGTAAAGGCGGTGATGTAGGTCCGGACGCTAACCGTTGTTTTACTCACCATCGGCCAGAGAAAAGCTTTCTTAGCAGTCAATCGCAACGCGCCACTCGCAACGCGCAGATCATCCTGAGGGCAGCGGCGGACAGTCTTCAGCATCTCCGTGGAAATCGTTCTTTCCAATGTGGATTCCACTTTTGTGGAATACGATGTGCGGTAGTGTGGGTACCGGAATATCCGTACAGAAAGGAGTAGGTCGAGGAGTACTGATACTGCCAGAATAAGTCACCATCCGGCACCGGACTGGGATAGGAACGAACAACTAGAACATGCTAAGTGATACGTGGTTAGATTTAGAGAGTAGAGATTCAATAATCTGGTTAAACATGAAGCTGAGAGTTCGGGTCGTGTAGTGAAAGAGATGCGGCAGCACCGAGTGATACAAGTAGGCATGTACATGACACTAGATACGATTGGAGTTGCCCCTATTACAATACACCTCTTCCGATTCCGGCGAATTCCACCACGTCAAATTATCCTACTGACATTGCCCATTGATGCAAATTCCACCACGTCCCATCATCTTGCCAATACTCCTCACCCCATCTCTCTACTGCTTCCCATTCGACCTTTTCCCCCTGTACTAACATATCTTCCTGCCTAGTTCCATTATCTAAATCTGTCCAACCATTTCACTATCGTTAGTTCAATCAAACCTTCCCCGGAGAACGCCACAAATTCCACAATCCAGTAAGCCATCTCTAGATGAAACAAACTATCTCAGGCCATGTCGCGTGCCTCACAGTAGTTATTGACATTGAGTTGATTGCAGACGGCTAGGAACTCTTTCACGTGATGGGGTATTTATAAGAGGAATCACCACCGGGGGGGGCTTTGAGATCTGATTTGGTTCGAAAGATGAAAGATAAATTTTGGAACAGTACGTCTGTGACATATATTTAATATACAATCTAGTACTGGCAAAGTGTAGCTTACAGCTACACATGTTGAGCCAACTGTTTATCGAATATTTTACTTGGAAAAGGTCAGGTTGAGGAAAGAGACAGACCCAATTTTGGGCATCCTCTACGACTACCAATGGGTAATCTTCCGATTCTCCAAAGAGCTTATATGGTTAGCCACCAGTGAGCTCCGGCGTATCCGACGATATTTTCAAGTTTTTTCAATAGAATCATCATGTAGATTGAGGTCAAGGAGATCTAATATCGAGATTGTTAGAGTGTGGTCGCGGAGCTCTCGGATGAGGGAGAAGTCAGTATCGGAAGTTTGCTTAGCCTCAGCTTAGTTTCGATGCAGGCCGAACGTATCAATCAAGACAGCTACTGAGAAAACCAGTATATTTCAGTTTTTCTTGTCCACGATGCCGTTTTATTAAGTTATCCCCGAATGTTCAGGTTCTCGCGAAGTTACTTGTAGCGTGTTGTCGCGGGCCTTTACTTAATATCCTTGACCTAGTCTTCTGAGATATGCTTGCCCTTGAACGAATGATTACTGTGGAAGTATTTGAGCCACCAATTAGTGCGTGGCCAAGCTTGGTGCAACTCAAGGGATCCCGGTCATAAGGGAAGGTAAGCACCTGCCTATCCTTGCAACGTTTGCCTCTTCTTTGTTTCGAAATTATCAGTTTCTGTCAGACGGTTGACCTATTGCCGACAGTGGAGGCACAATCAGGCTCTTTCTCTCTCAGCGTCGGTTTAGGCAATACGCCAGTAAGTTAGCTTAAAGGTTGGCACCCAGGCTGCCAATCCTGGCTTGCTCCATCACATATTGATATTCCTGCTGAATCGTTACTTCTATTGTGCAGGCCAGGATCTCATACGGCTTCTTGAACTCTCGCGTCTGATACTGCATCGTATTTCTTTCGGGCGATAATGTGCTGCTTCTACAGGATACGTTTCAAAGAATTTGGGCAATTACACCGTTCCGTGTCTTTCATTTTTGAGCGTTGTACCGCTTGAGCATGATCCCGGCCCAGAGATGCGGGATCTTTGATTTCCATGGCTTGAGGTGGAGGAGACCTTGAACGAGCCTCGCAAGACATTTGTGTGACTGGCAGTAATTAGAGCGCCGTTTCTTCCTCGCTCCTTTCTATTCCAGACTAAATTGAAGTTGTACGTACCGCAGCTCTGTCTTTGGCTTCCGGAATCATGAAGTCTATTTCCCGAATTATCCGGCGGGAAGACGTGGCAAGCAAATCCGTAGTGTCTGGTTTATTGTCATCCAAATATGATATTGCATATCTTTTACCTCGCGGTCATTTTAGCATCCTTACCAATCTAGCTAGATAGGATTTAGAAAGATGCGGCTTGCCTAGGTTGTTTTCCATGTAGCTGGGGCTTGGTACTATAGTGCCGGTTGAAGTAATAGAATGATAGGTAAATGATATTAAAATATCGAGAAAGAATCACTATTTTGGCCTTTATTTTAACTAAGATCTCACCAACTAGATATGTGTATTTATAAGCAGAAAACTAGGCTTAGAGCCGTTGTGTATCTGGAAGTAATAGAAACGAAATGACCGAAGTATTAACCAAACGGTGGGAAACAGACGAATGGGTTCTATATTACTCGAAATGAGTATGTAAGCTGTTCCTTGCAGCTACAAGTGGGTTGTAGTAGTTAACTCTGCTATCTTGAGCTATCATTTATGAGAAACCTGCCTTCAAGATATTGCCCATTGCCTAAAACATTAAATATACCTATCATTAGTTTCATGTACCTCATTCAGGTTTCTCCATTGCACTATTTTCTATAGAATTTGGGTTATCACGTCTATACACTTCGAATGCTTGAGTGCACGCGTATACGTCCGCAAACCGTCATGCTTGTGGCTCTGATTTAATACATGGAATGTCATAATACTTTTTCAGTTTGTGTTTGAAAACTTGTCACGACCTAACTAGGCGATGTGCAAATCCATTTGCAATGTATTTGCTAAAAGGTAGGGAAGAAACCCCAAGACCAATTGTCTAGTTATGGACTTTATTGTTGCTCGCGATTGGCATTTGGGCTCCCCTCCTAGCTTAACCCCTTTCCCACGTGCTACCAAGCAACGCCGTAAATACGTTTGGAGATATGGTAAAACTTATAGAAGTTGCGAGCAGTTCGGCTAATGGATAGGTAGCTCGTTCCAGCTATAGATATCCCTGAAAGAAAACATTCTGCTCTGTACTCTGCTGCAAGTTCGTATTCCTAAGTTCGTAGCGTATTAGTATATAGGAGGACTGAGTCGATCAAGGTGATTTGCGCTATCTTATTACCTTGTTCCCTCAAGGCCCTTACGGGCACTGGATCTCGTCTTCACCGGCATCATTGGTTGTTTGCAGACACTGGTAGTTCTTATGACCAGCTTCGCAATTCCCCGACGTACAGAGATAGCTGTGGGTGCCAACGACACAGTTGTCCAAACCGTCACAATTTCCATACTCTGCAGCAACACTAGATGCAAGAAATAGAGGGATAAGGATTGCGACCTTCATTTTCGTACGACTAGGTCGACCGATGGTGACTTTTCAGTAAATATAGCGGGACGTAGTAGGATTAGGGATAGGAAGTGGTGTCTGGAGTTTAACAAAGTTGAACTTCAAAAGCTATATATACGGGTTATGACTGGTTATATATAGATAGGAGATATTCGTTAGGTTTTTCTAGTAGTCCAGGTTCCTAGTTGGAGTCCCTATAACTCTATATTAAAAGGTTTCGCAATTAAGAAACAACATTATAGCTACTTTATGCGGGATAAAGTCTTAACTCTATTAACTCTTTTTTTTTTTTTTACATTCTTTCTACTACGAGTACACGCAAATATAGTAGTTATAAGTAGTGTAAAGCAAAGAAACCTAGGATCTATTGTAAGTGGTGCAGCCCGGGTAGCCGTCTAGTAAGGTGTAAAAGACTAGGGTCTGAAATCAAGCTATGTCGCTAAACGTTAAATTCCGAAAATATATCTTATTAATATATCAACGTACCTAGCCGGCAGAACCCTGCTTACAGGTTCCACTCTAATCTACTCACAACGAGTATATATCTAGAACTTGCTAAGTACTAAGCTAAGTACCCTATACCTGTAAAAAGTTGTGGAAGTTTGCAGTTAATAAACTTTATATTAACGTTAAAGTTTATAGGACGTTTTCCAATTGAGTTTAATAGATATTAACATAGAAGATTTTAAGAAGGAAGGATAAAGGAGAGAAAAGGAGGATATATATTAGTTCTAGTATCTATATAGAGAAACGGGAATTTTATAAACTTGACGACTACACTAAAAATAGATTTAATAAATACACTTCTTCTTAAGTAGATACGTACGATTATATCCCCCAATAATAGACTACTTTACGAATTGAATTAATGAATTGCATTTATGAACAGAGATACTCATGTAATACATAGACTTCGGGTGTACCGAAAAAGCTAATATTACTAGGTAATTGATCGTAATTAGTTCCTTAGCTTAAGTCGTGGTGTCTTTTTCCTTATTTAGCTACTATATTTCAGGGGGTTTCAAACTCCAACCTTATATAACGGAGTGCCGCGTAACCTTGTATAACCGCGGCTACTATCTTGTTTCGATTCTAATTAGTAGTCTACATACACGTTTTCGCGTGTTTAGGATATTAAGTAACTATAAAATTGAATGACATAGATATTAAGCATCTTATCCTGTTAAAGGAAGCTCTAGCGCCTTTAGCTTAGGCCATTACTTCAAGTACTACTATATTCTAGGGAAATCGATAGGTTTAACTCGTACAGGAAAACGGCATTAGAGTAAACCCTTTTCTAAATATATAGCTGTAATGACGAGAACTTTATTTATATACGAGTAGCAATCTCGGGGGTATTATTATACGTCCGTAGATTATATACTAGTGGCAATACTCTCGTGTTTGAATTGAACTAAGCGTGCAAATACCTCAAGGACGATTGTCTATATCCTCTTATTTTGCCTTCCCGGATATAGTTAGCTGTTACTAGGGCTAAACAATACCTTTATATCCTTGCTTTATATTATTTAGACTATATTTTAAGCTTAGAGTCTGAGCAAAACTATCGGTATTACCTTATTTAGACCTTGACGGTAAATACGCGAAGCATAGTAATATCTGTGATTGATTTACTATGGCCTGAAGAACAGAAGAAAGAGAGGAGGTTAACTAGCTGCTGTACCTGCTATTAAAGCCGGTCGTTGAATGTGGTAGGACCTGATACGTAAGCAGTCCGATATCCGACCACCCTACCGGATATCCGTTGCAGCTGTTGTAGTAGTTTCCACAAAAGCCGTTTTTATAGGGCCTACAGCAAATATTTTTATATTGTAGAACATTTCAAAAGTCTCGCTACGAAAGTTCAAGCTCATTATTACAGGTATATACTAGGTGTTATTTCGGCCATAGAGTTGAACTATGATCTCTGCAGCGTAGTACTTGCCCTGTTGTAAAATTTAATAAACTCTCTTTAATTTGCAGAAAGTTGACTTGATAGGCGCTGGTAGTTAGCTACGGATACATATTATTACAACGACCAGGGCAAGGGTATACGTCCACTGAACCACCGTGGTAGTTTCTGATTCAAACTACACCACTACATCCTTGTATTATAAAGTCGATATCCTAAGCTCCGGTTCTGATGTTCTTATCCCACGACATAATCGCTCCTGCCACATCGGTGTTGGGCATGGGGTTGGATTCGTTGCATCAACAAAGTCGCGAAAGCAGACAAGTCAGATAGACAGTAGGGAGTAATTTTGACTTTGGAAAAACGTTGATGTACATGAGAGCCAAGGGTCAAATTGAGGAGTAGGGTAAAGAAGAGAGTAGGGTAAGAAGAGCGGAGGAGAAGGTTGTATAAAACAAGTAGGCTGAATAATAAGACAAGGAAGCTGAAGCGGGGCAGAGTACGTAAAGAGGCGGGGTGGAAATGAAAGCGACGTGGGCGTGTATGCAGCTGGGCGTGTGTGCAACCAAAGCACGGGGACTAACTGTACAAGTGCCGCTACTCCGTTAAGATTGCGGGGAAGGTCGTAGCAGTAAGCTAATACGGTCATCACAATGTAAAATGCGGAGCAGGTCAAAGATAGTTCTAGCTGGAGGGAGAGATGAGGTAAAGAACGGGGTTTTACTAGTACTAGCACTACTATATGTTTATCAGCAAACTAGTGGATCGAACGAACCTAGGTAGAATCTTAATCTGTTAGTGCAGAAGAAGGAGGTAACTTTGATATAATAATAAGCGATTTAACGACGCGCTTACTTGGAATAGCTGGAGCAGTAGAAATGCTACGTTATATCCACTACTCTAATACCTAAATCTACTCTTGGTTACATATTTGTTATTGCTAATTAGTTTAGAGTTCATACGGCCATAGTTTCGAATGCATTTTGATAAGTTTTCAGAGAGCCGAAGGCTAAAAGAGCTCCCATAGGGCCGCCCGTGACATGTTTCATGGGATGCCGGAAAGTTCTATCTGCGCTGCTCAAGGTGCACCAGTAGTAAAAGAACCTTGAGTTTTGGTACAGTAGATTATGTACGAGCCTGCGACCGCGACGGACAGCTATATCAACATATCCTCGAGAGCTTTCCAACAAGACTCGAATGCGCAGCTCCGGCACAGGACATTGCTCCCAGCGTGCTGGCCAGATGAACCAGATACGAGACAAAATGACCTCCCGCTATTCCCTGTCCCGGTCAATCTCGTACCTTAGATCTCCCCTCAAAGCCTCGAAAGACTCCTCCAGCTCCTCGACAAAGAACAGCTCCAGCTCATCCGACTCCTGCGCAAAGTACCCCAGCTCCTCGACCCCGTCACCCGACGCCATGTGATGCAGATGCAAGGTCATGCGCTCCTTCCTCTGCACGGCATGGCGATAGAGAGTGTCCTCGAGCCCGGAGAGGCTGATCATCACAGACGACCGCGGATAGTCCGCGCGGGAGGATGGGAACTCGCGTTCGATGGTAACTGGATTGAGAGGCGGAGGAGATATGTCGTCATTTTGGGGAGTGGCTATTTGTTTGGTGGTGAGCCCGCATAATTGGCAGCAGCTAATGCCGAGGGGGGAATAACTACCTGGTTCGCACGGCGGACTACACCTCGCGGCGGCGGCGGCGGCGGCGGCGACGGCGACGGCGCTGTCATCGCATTTGATTGCACGTACGGGGTGTGCTGATACGTTATCTGCCAGGCCAGATCCGAAGCGAACGCGACGCGGGTTCATCTTGGCTCGTTTGTCACTGGGAGGGGGCGTAGTGGCCATCGCTTCATTGACCGTACCGCCCTCTACTGTTCGCTCCTTGCGTTTCATCATCGCAGCGCTAGATGTGGGAATGAATTAAGCCGGGGAAAGCGATGGGGGAAAGAGAAGAGGGATGGAAGAGATTTCATATTCACCGGTTCCAGGACAGCCGAATGCATGCATGCGCGCCAAGATCGGGCGCCTGCATGCACGAACGTGTGCTGCTAGCCGTCATAAAAGGATCGCCGCGTGCACGAGATAAGAAAAGCAATGTGTAACATTACGGCTCGGCAGGGTGCAGCAACCCGATAAGTGAAGTTGCGTGCTGGGGAATTGCTTTGTGCTTTCTTTTGAGAATAGAGCAGCGATGGCAGGGGCGACTCGGATCCTGGAGTCAAGAGACGCTTAACTTGGGTACCAAGACCAGGCAATCGATGGACGATATGGGACACTAGTTAGTAGGCCGTGCATGGGGACGAGAACGATCAAAAACCAATCGCCAATGAGCTTCTATACATTGGAAAGCGCGAACGGCCGGCGCAACGTCATGTTTACATGCTCGTCGGATGATCGACGCGGTGTGAATCTCAATGACGACAAGCTCGAGGGTGATTTGATGCAACGCTCGGTAGAGAATTGAATACAGACTACCAAGACGACATTTGCTTAGTAGCTAGCAGTTAAGACTGCCGCGCCAACAGTTCTAACGGTACTGACGCGTCCTTCTCATCCTGTGCCGGCAAGGTAGGCATTGCATCATCTTCAGCCTGATCCCTGCCTCAGGCCTGCAGAAAGACGTCAGAAGACACAGCAACGAACTGGACGTAGGCCTACTAACGTTAGTCGGTCGTAAGGTGAGGTTTTTGATGAATTATAGAGACCAAGATATAGTACGATCAAATGCCACAGAGAAGGCTTGGAGTGCCACTTACAGCATCAGCAACAACGCAACAAGATAAGTGAGCAGTTTCAAAATGCTTACTGGTCACTGCTATCCGAGGCGAGTATTCTCGCATGTTTACAATGGTACCCTCTCTTTCTGTAAAGTGTTACCAGCCTAGTGACTCAAATCCTTGGGACAGACATATGCAACACTAACTCGGAAATGCGTCCCACATCCACCTACGGCGACGGGTGACCTACCAACATACTGAGAACAAAACCCTCAACATCAACAAGCATCATCTCGGTCTTGCATCATCATTTATTCCCTCGCCCTGCATGTGGACAACATCAGTAGTACCACCTCAACTTGGTGATCACGACGATGCGACCCCCCCGAACCCCTGGCTGACTCCACACACAACTCGCGGCTGAAGGAGCAGTTGGGATTTGGAACCACAACTTGGCAGCTTACCGAGCTTCGACTTGACTCGAGTACCTAGACAAATAAACAGCACGGATGTGTCCAGACTCCATACTACGCCTCCATGCGAGTGGGTGGTCATATACTCTATATGCATATTTTCGCGCTTCAGTCCTGATGCGGGCATGACTGATATCGGGAGGCCTATATCCAGTACCGGGACACTGCTCCTGCATGATGCATCTTCATGCTTACTAACGATGAAGACAACCCCCATCCTTGCATTTCAAGAACTGGCCTCTCAGAACCATTCTGCCACTGCCCATCACTTGACCCTGGGTTTTCATTTAATCTGCTTGATATGATGTACTGGATTCGTGTGATTTGGACTCTCTGAAGGCTGCACGGAATCGATTCGTGTAGAGAAAGCGCATAGGGCTCAACTTGTAAGAGTCAAGGCCGTTGGCATGTCCTTGTATAGTTGTATAGTGTAAAGTAATGGCGTTTGGAAATAGGAGAATCCGAGAATGAGCGGTGTGGATGCGTAGAATAACTTTGTGCCAAACTCTGGATGACTCGGATCTCAGTCCCCTCGCCTGACCCAAAGGCCGATTCTCACTCGTTTAAGCTCAGATGCTAACTAGCCGCCAGTTGCCATTCACTGGTTGCCCCTCCCCTGTACGTCCTCAGCGGACAAAATGTTTGTCCAGAGGCCTGTTCTGCTGTTCATGCAGCCTACGTCATCTCATCAGACATCGCGTTCGTTTATTTACTCGGCCGCGTCTCTCATCTCCATGCATCGCTCGCATGCACCTCCTTCCTCCTCATGCCTCTTGAACGCGTGCAATTGGCTTCTTCGGCCTAAACACCTTCGCCCCGTCGACATCCCGCAGCCAAGAGACAACCGTTGCTTTACTACAGGCCCGACTTTTTTTTCAATTGCGACTCTGCGACACTAGAGCCTAATCGTTGAATTTTGCATCTGCATCTGCATCTGCATCTGTATCTGCTTTCAACCGTCGCGCCCGAGATTTCGCGACGACGGCGTGCGCTGCCCTAGTGCGACTCGATCCTCCGCTTTTCGCTGCGACCTGTCTCTCAAGCACCAGCGCCATTCGGGATCCCATTACCGTAATGTCCCGACGCCGTGTCAAGGAATGGACCATCAAGGCCATCCTTGACCACCGACCGCGACCCGGCGGCGCAGACCCGGAGCAAGGTCGATACGAGTACCTCGTCGAGTGGGATGGCGTGGACTCCAAGGGCAAGCCCTGGAAGCCCAACTGGGAACCCACCGCCAACGTCCTGCTGCCGGATGTCGAGGACTACTTTAACGGGTTGATTGAGAGGATGGGGGGCCGACAGCCCGACGCGGCCGGGGACGCGACGGTCGGCGAGGTCAAGGACAGCAATGATGAGGGCGACCGGACGGATGCCGCCACTGCCAAGCCACCACCCCAGCCATTCGTTGCTGCCAGCGCCACGGTTACTGCCACCACGGCTACGAGCAAGAAAACCGCCAAGAAGCGCAGTCACAGCACCGCGGCGGTCGAATCGGCAGAGAATCGCAGCTCACGTCCGAAAATGGTGGGACGGCCGAAGAAGCAACTAGCCGTGTCGTCTGCATCGCGGCAGAAGCCCGAAGCCGGCCTGAAATCGGACCAGTCCGAAATTACCGATAATGCTACCAAGTCTGTCTGGGATCCTGCTTTTTGATCGGAGCGTAGGAGTGGCGTTTTACTCTTTGTCGTACAAATTTTGGCTGCTTGTGTTGAGTGGTGAAGTTGGTGTTGGGGCTTTCAGCGAGTCGAGTGGTACATTGTCCATCCGGCTAATTCGGTTATCAGCCAATGTCCATTGCAGTGTCCTTTTGATACCCAGCACCATATCATTTTCCCTGTTTAGTGATTACAACTCAATAAGCGACCGCTAAACTTTCGCCACGCCTTTGAAGCGATGAGTCGATGAGTCAATAGGGCCGTGATCATTATCCTATTTTATCAACATATAAATTATACTTGGCAAACACAAGGGAACTGATAGGTATAACAATGAACCAGAAAATAATGTCATTTTCTCAAAGTGCTATTGACGCCTGTGCAACGTATTCAGTTGGAGTTGGTAAACTGGCTAAGCCCATTCCAAAGCCATTGCCAACAAAGAAAAAACCCACACGACATGGAGCGATCAAGCTGTGGGCACAATAAAGGGTACCCATTGTACCGGACAATCACTTATACTGCTCTCATCTTCTTCAATCACAGTGAGAGCTACTGTGGTCACCAGAGCCTCCTTCGATATCAGAATTCTCCTGACGATTGTGACCAGGGCTGGCAACTACTTGAGGACTGGCAACTGCTTGAGAACTGGTAAACGCTTGAGGGTTATCGACTCCTCGAGCATCGCCAACTGCTTGGATGCTGTCATTTGCCTGGGCGTTGGCAACCTCTCGAAAGTCATAACCTTTTTGGGCTTGGGCGCTGACATGCTTTATGCGGATGATCCTGAATACGGGATCCCGGTGATAATAGACGCCATTTCCAGCAATGAAGGGTGTTTGTGACAGCGGGTGGCCCTGGACGTGCTCGACACCATGGCGAATGAGAACCTCCAGGTTGTTTGCAGCGATGGTTGCCCTTTAAGCCGACTCGTTAACCATACGCAGTGAGAATTCGGCCAACCGGGCTTGTTCCGCAATCTTTTCTTTCTGCAGGATCAGTGGTTAGTGTCGCATAGGCATTTCGCGAAAGACCAGCAAATGCCCGTCGGAGACGAGGTTACGCACAAGACTGTCGCTGAACTGGCTTTGGACTTGACTGCCTGCACCTATATGGGCGTGGAACAGGCGGGAAATATCGGTTCTTGCCGACTCCATTGGCGGGGGAATGTGTCTGCACACCTTCCACGCAGCCTCGAGTGCGGAAAGAATGGGAAACATCGTCGGGGGGCTTCCTTGATGGTGGGAGAAACCCTCGTGGCGGCGTCTCCACTGCTAGAGTTGCCAGGGGCGACGGCAGGTCCTCCAAAGTTGGGCTGTTGTGTTTGGGGAACATCGTCGTGGTTGCTCTGCCGAGCGTCGGCGGTGGATGGATTGCCTCGGAGAGTGGGCAGAGGATGCACCTGACGGTCTTGTTGATCGGAATGCGCATTGGGATGGGCCAGTGCAAGCTGAGCTTGGGTGTTGATATGATGTTCTGAACAGAAGCATTCCTGTATGTATTGGGGGTTGCCATGTTGATTAAGATGCTGAATACGCCGGTTGAGGCGGCAGTTTTGAGAGTGGACTTGCGTGTAGGGACGAGCATGTACCTCGCCGTTCTGTTGACTGGAACTGGGATGCTCAGGATGGCCGTCTTGTTGCTCGGATTGGCCGTTGTCTTGTTGATCCGATTGGCCGTTGCCTTGTTGATCGGGTGTACTGTTTACCGGTGTTGGTGGTGGGCTCAAGTCCTCCATGCTCAAATTACTGGGTTATGCGAGTGATTAGAATGATGCGGCGCGATACGGAAACTATAAGAGTGTGTTGGATATGAAGAGAAGTAGCAGCGAATGTTTCGAAACGAATTCCTGTCGCTGGTCTGCAATGGAGGTTCTGGGAAGACGGAAAGTGAAACGACCGGCTGCTTTTCCACGTGCGGGTAGAAGCTGGAGCTGGAGCTGGAGCTGGAGCTCCCTTTGATGGAGATGAGGCAAGAAGAGACGGTGCCATGGGTACACATAGTTGCAGGTGCATTCCATAGCCTGTCAGGTACCCACAGGCTACCCTGGAACTCACCCTATCCAGTACAGCCATGATGACTTCGAGGGCGACGTTGCCGGCAATGTCGGCGGTCGCTCTTATTTCGGGCAGCTAGGTACCGTATTCTTGTTGTCAGTACAAAGCTCTCTCGACTGCTCGCCTGATTGGATGGCAGTCTTGCCTGGGTTCGTTCTTACGCTCCTAGTCCCCAAAGCATGTTCAATCATTCAACAATCGTCACAGGACTTCTGCGTGATGCAACATAATGCTTGCGATGATTCAGTCTTTTCTCAGTCTTGCCCACCAAACTACCTTTACGCCAGGTGTTGCAGTGGTCTCCAAAAAATATGATCTGTACCACCCTTGCAATGCTGGCGTCTATCTGACCAATAGAGATACGTGCTTCGTGTGCTTACCGCCTAATTACAATCTCGTTGGGATTCCAATCCTACAGTTGACTGCCATCAACGCCTCTCGGTGCCTCTATGGCTCGCTGGACTATTGTATCCTCCATACCTATTGGAAGGTCTTTGACTGTCGAGTCCTCTCCGGTTACCTGAGGGTTCAGAGTCATGAGGGCCTCCACTGTTGAAGCCCTCTGGTCTGTGTGAGCCACCATCGCTGAAGCCGCCTGGGCCGTTTAAGCCTGCACCGTTGAGCCTCTCCTGACCACTTGGGCCTCCTTGAAAACTCCCCGGATGACCTCTTGGAGGAATCGATTGACCCCGTATTCCAAGTTCTACGAGAGGTGTAATCCTATCTGCGGCTTCTAGGGCAGCAGTAGCCATTTCGCGCATACTATGTAGCCTGCGCGTCACGATGACAGCTTGTTCAATAATCTGTGACTCCTGTGACACCAAGATTTAGTAAAGTCATATGAGCATCGTCAATTGATTGGTTGATTGTGCTTGTGTGAACGACGGCGGGTGAACTATTGGGACGCGGTACCAGGAGCGCATTGTAAATAAGAAAAGCAAGAGGGGGAAAGGCCATACCAGCTGCGGCTCCCAACTCATATATTGCATTTTGTCGACGCCTAGTTCGATGAGATATGTATTGATTATGTCGTCTGTTATTGATTCCAGAATGGGTATGCACCGCAGCACCTCAACTGCCGCGCAGAGGGCTGGCCCGACGAGGAAGACGGGTGTGGGATATCCGATTGTGGTAGCAGGGACGTTGGCAGCGCTGCTGTTGATAGTCGTAGTAGGGTGGAACGCGTGTGGCCCAGCTGTCTGTGGAGGGATGGGCGCAGCTCCGCCATTCCAGAGCCGAGGGCCCGCTGCAGGGTTGCCGTTCGTTGGATGATGGACAGGCGCAGAGTTTCTGTTCGTGAGAGTGACAGTCGCAGTATTGCCGCTTGGAGGGACGACCACAGTATTTCTGTTCTGGTGTTGACGACCAGCCGCTGAGCTTCCATTCGTGGGGACCTGGGCCGGCACACCGTTTTCCACCCCAGTCCTAGCGGGTGGAGGGGGGAGTTGACCAAATTGCATATTGCCGTATGATGATGGGTTTGCTGACTCCATGGCGATGCGATATTCGTATATAATACCAAGAAAAACAAAGATATGCGGGAATGTATGACGCCGTCGTCTTTGTCTTGTGGCGATGCAATTTGGTGCGGATGGTACACACGGTCTGGACAACGAGAAGTCAAAGAGACGTTGGTTGATAAGCGAGAACCAGAAGATGAGAAGAAGATACTTGGTTGTGCTGGGACAGCAAACTATGATGTAAATATTAATAACCTACAGGCAGCCGCAACGATCGTTCATGAGTTGAAATCAGCAGAAGGTACCTAGGAGTTGCCCCTTGAAAGTGGAGCCCACGTTCCTGCACTTTCAACCAAGTGTAACGCGTATGGGTTTGTCGTGGTTCTATTTCAAGACTGAATGAACCAGTACGAAAAAATCCGCACAAAAGCTGAAAAGGGTAACGCAAAGCTGTTCGGTTCAAAAAACTCTGCTTAGGTTTGCACATCCGAATCGTTGTAGAGATCGCGGTTGGAAGCAAAGGCAGGATCGTCCTTGGTCTCCTCCAGGGCCATGAGTGTGCGTACCGTAACGCGTAGACTATGCAGCACAAACTAAAAACTAATCAGCAGGTCCCTCAGAGTCAGGGTTTGTCATTGGGTTGTACGTACGGGGATGGGTTCTTCAGCCTGCAACTCTCTTATCAGGAAACGCGCGGGCACCATGACCTGGGCAGGCAGCTCGTCACAAGGCAAGCCAAGATACTTGCAGTCCCAGCACTTGAAGATTCCGGTCTCGGGAGTTTCAACACAGCAGCCGCGCCTGTACTGAAGGGAGCTCCTTGTGCACTGGAGACAAGGGTTATGGCGAGGAGGTCCACCCTCGTTGTTACGCCGTAGCGCGATGCCGGCTTCTCTGATCATCGAGTCGTGGTCGTCATGCTCGACTTGCGACGAGTCAAAAACGCAAGCGTTGGCAAGAGTGCGGTATGCGTCAACTAGGTACACCGTGTTGAACTTGACCTCTCGCTGGCGTGCTTCAGGGCCATCGGGGGTAATAGCGTGAGCGACGAGGTGGTTCAAGGCAGCGCACAGGTCGGTAATCGACGCATCTGTAGTTCTGCTGGCTAGCTTGGCGCGAGCAGTAGCAACGAGCTCGCGAAGGCCTACATCTGGAATCTGATCTAGTTGGATTTGTTGGTTGGCCGCAGCGTCTTTGATAGAGGCCTTGAAAGAAACAAGGTCCGGATCTCCAGTGGCTCTTTCGATCAAGTCTCCGCGAACCGAGACGAAGAGAGCACGAGAGCTGAGGTCCTTGATATCTGAGCTGCTAAGAGTTACGTCACCCGCTGCAATGGTCATAGGGTCCTGTGAACCACTGGCGTGGGCCATCTTGAATTCGACCGAGACGGGTAGGTGAGAGTAACGTGGGCTGAGAGACGAGCGGTAGTGATATTCACGTTGGTAATTCGACTGAGGGATGGAAAAAAGATTAAACATAAGTTGGGAAGCCGTATATTTGTACAAGTGCATAGGATTGCAACCGGGGCGACCTACGCAGACCTCTAAATCGACCGAAGTGAGTAATAAAAGCGGAACAGTTGTTTAGGAATGGTCAACCAAGCAACCATCATATTCACATTTTTACAAACCGCAGTTCAAATTGCTCTCCATTGTTATACACCAAAGTTTTCTGATGAACAGGCGGAATATGTCTAACCTAGGGGGTGTAAATTATCCGACAGGTTACATTATGAATCCAATCGTACTACAAGAGCTGAGTGCATGCTATTTAGAGGTTTCCTGGACTTTTGTGATGAAGCAGAGATATATATTTTCACTCGAGTAATGGTAACATATATACCAGACTCTTGTATAGTAAAAGCGAGGTTTGATATGGCTTCTCGTATAACATGTATATCCCTGACATAAATGCATCAAAACGGGGTGGATTATTTGGTGATAGTGAGCTGCCCTCTGTCATAACGCAGAAGGTTAAGGGAAAGTGACGAGTGACAAATTCTTTTGCCGACACACTTTTGCCGTGAAACGTACAAACGAGGTAGAAGATACATGTATAAAAATAGCAGCAGCACCATCTGTGGCTCGGATTCGATTTTCGGTTGGCAGGGAAGGGTGGATCGATGTGTGTTGACAACCTGTAAGTTAGCAGCCCTTTGCACCGCCACTTGGGCGCCACCTGCGGCGCCATAATCACTCATGATAGTTCCTGTTCAACTGTTCAAACTTCAAACACGCACGACGTCAACGGCTAACTATGCCACTGCCATTAGCGACAATCCTCATCCCTACCAAAACCGCACTTCGAGATTGGATTAGGGTTGTCGATGCGCGTGAGCTCGTCATTATCGTCCACGGCACGATGGCTGCTCCTCAGCGACGTCCACTTCCGGCTACATGACCTAGACCGCATCATCCAGACCTCGCAATGGATCGCATCGCTGCCCCAACGCTTCGATATCCAGCGCGTCGTCATCTGTGGTGACTTACTCACCACACGGGCCACGCAGCCTACTCAGGTGTTGTCGGCATGCTATCGCTTTCTCGGCCAGCTCAGCGACCAGGTACCTCGTGTCAACGTCATCCTTGGAAACCATGACCTAGCCTACAAGCGCGAGTACGCCACATCGGCCCTGGATGCCCTGCACATGCGTCGCCTGTCACCTTTCGTCTCCCTACACGCTGATATATCATGTGAGCATTGGGATGGTCGGCGGGTTCTCGTGTTGCCGTTCCGCGAAGACCAGCGCGAGCTGACGGCTGCTGTCGCGCATCTCCGGCCCGAGGAGGCCAACGAGACGGTCGCCTTCGCCCATCTTGCTCTTCACAGGGCCATCACGCAGCGACATGTTGTCGATCCGGCCACGGGTCAGGAAGCATCACCTTTCGTGTACCGAGGACTGACGGGCCCCGGTCACTTCGACGGTCTAGCCAGGACCTTCACTGGGCACTTCCACAGTCACCAGACCATTTTGCAGACTGCGAAGAAAGGGCTGCCAGAAGACGACATCACGAATTTGGATGGGAGTGTCACATATCTCGGATCGCCCCATCAACTGACCTGGTCCGATCTCTACGATGAGCGGCGGGGGGTGGTGCTGTTGGACCCGGTGACGCTGGAGCATGAGATGGTGGTCAACCCACACGCCGTTCACTTCACTACGGCCGGCCTAGACGACATTCTCCACGACCGGGTTGACCCGGATACTGTTGTCGACAAGCACGTCATGCTTCTTGGCAACCGGTCACAGTTCCAGCACGCTTCTGCTCGGGACAAGCTCCTTTCTCTCGGTGCCCGGAGTGTGCGAAATTGGAACCCCGTGGCGCCAAGTCTTCAGTCGTCCAGCCGCGGCCTTCCTTATGGCCTTGGACTTGGTGCCACCGCACTGGCTCAAGACGCAGAGATACCAATATACTCCACTGAAGAAGACGACCCAGCACACGATTCGGCCGCTGATGTAACGGCAGTCGGATCACATGGAAAAAAATCACATAGAGATGGAAGAGCCGGAAACAATCGATAGACGGCTTCAACCACTGGACTTTGCTCGCCTCGCTGAGGAATATGTCTCGAAACTGTCGCTAGACCCGGCGCTGGAAGAACGTCGAGGCGAGTTACTCCGTGTTGGTCACACTCTGATCAAACATTCGCTTGATGACGGGTCAAACCTAAGCTATGTTGATCTGCTGGCTACGACGTCTGCAAAGACAAATCCGACAGCCGCTATTGTTCCTGAAAGCAACATGGAGACTACTCACGTTTTTGTCGCCAGCCTGCAGCACTTGTCCGTGTCCAACTTTCTTGGCGTGGGTAAGACGGTCAAGCTGGACTTTGAGAAACTGCCGTACGGTTTGGCTTTTATTGTCGGGGCCAATGGTTCAGGAAAAAGCACAGTCTTTGAAGCTATCACATGGTGTCAATTTGGACGTTGCATGCGCGTCGGCTTGTCAGTCAATGATGTTGTAAATGACGATGCCGGCCGGGACTGCTGTGTTAGCTTGACATTTAAGAACGGGTACACTATTACGCGGTATCGGAAACATCGCGAGCATGGCAACGGAGTTGTTGTCTCGCTCCACGGCGTGCCGCAGCCGCAGTACGAAGGAGCAGATATGCGCACCACGCAGGCAATGCTGGACGCTTTGCTCGGCATAGACTTTGACACGTACGTGAGGACTGTCGTTCTTGGCCCCGAGAGCGCCGCCGGCTTTCTCAGCTCAACACCGGCACAGCGTAGAGATTTGATCGAGTCGATGCTTGGCCTCTCGGCGCTGGAGGTCTACGGAAGTGCAACACGACATACTCTACGAGAGATTGATTCGGATGGGGCAAAGCTGCAGAGTCGCCGGGACGGTCTTGTCCAGACGATGAAACATATCGAACAGAGGATCGCCGATCTGGAGACGAAACAAGCAAGGGCAGAGCGCGAACGCAAAAGGTTGTCCATTGAGGCCAGCGAGTTACTCGAAGAACAGCGGCAGGCAGAGCAAGAAATGGAGGAAGAGCGAGAAGGAATGCGCCAGAGCCAAACAGATCCACGAATCAAAGACAACATCACGGCAAACTTAGCCAACTTGGAAGATGAGGGCATGAAACGTCGGGAGGAGGTCAACGAGTTGGCTGGACTGGCTCGAATGGCTGACCTTCGTATGGCATTGGATCGCGAACGGTTGCTCGCAGAGGCTAGAGTCCACGAGGCTCGGCATCGCTTGCAAGACACAAGAGCCGCTCTGGAACAACGTGGTCGCGTGGAACCTCCATCTCGCTGGCAGCACCGCCTCTCCTCTCATATCCACAGTATACTAGAGCCTGTTAAATTCAGACTCGAGCTGTCACTAAAAGGGGCCAGTCGAGGGTGTGTAATGCACTGGTCAAACCCCCTTCAGCTGTGCTCTCGCGTTGGAATCAGACTCAGGAGGCTTTGCTTGGCGGGGATTGATTGGACAATCACTCAACTTCTGCACATCGCTCAAGAGCAACGTGATTATCACCAATCACTAGGCAAGCTTCGGAGCGATATTGTCACTACAGAAGGTGAGATGCACGAGTCCTTGGACTTGATACAAAAAACACCCCAGAAGGTTGCTATGCAGCATGGTGTATCAGAGCAGCAGTTGGACGATGCGGTTCGAGCAATGGACTCATCAACGGCCGGTGACGTACATACGCGGTATGTAATGGCTGTACGTCGACTGACTGAATCTACTGCGGAACAGTTCACTTGGCGGGACAAGTTGTATAAACTCCAACAACAAAGCGACGAGTACAGCAAGCGGTGGCAAGGAATTGAGGCAAGGCAGGCGCAGGTGACGTTGAATTTCACGGAGCGGCTAAGATATTTGGAGTCTATGCGTGCAAGCAAGGAGAATGACTCTGCCACGTATGCACAGCTCATGAAGGAAGAGCGTTCATCGCACGAAAGCCTCGCCAAACAGCACGTCTCCCTGGGTGGCATGGCTGAGAGTTTGTCTTCTGCGCGCGAGCTCTTCGCCTTCTGGGACTCGGCGTTGTCGAAACGTCGAATAAAAGAGAGTGCTGCGTCCTTCCGTGGTTACGTATTGGAACAGAGTCTCAACCAGGTGAATAGCCTGGCGACACAGATCCTGGCGTTCTTATACGAGGACACGCGCCACACGCAAGAATCGGCGTCGGGGATACTTCAATCGCTGTTTGCTGCCGAACTGGGTCCCGAAGCCGACCCCAACTACGAGCCCGAAGCAGACTCGACGCCGCTGAAGCAGACATCGCTAGGCCTACTGGATACTTCTCTGGGCATCAGCTCCGCATTCGCGTACGCAAAGCGCAGCGGCGGCGAGCGCAAGCGTATCGATCTCGCCCTCTTTTTCGCGCTTCTCCAGGTCAGCCAGGCTCAAGGGGCGCATCGGGCGCGGTACATGCTGGTGGACGAGGTGTTCGACAGTCTCGATGCCGCTGGGCAGGCCGTCGTGGTTCGATGGTGCCGGTACCTGGTAGGGCGGCTGGACTTTGTCGCCGTGGTCACACATAGTGAGCTCATGGTCAAGGTGGCCGCTTCCGAGGAAGGTGATGCCAAGGAGGACGTCCCGGCCCACGTCGTGTTGGACGTGGAGATGAGGAAGCATGGAACTGAGATTACGGCCAGGGTGTGAGCATTTTATTGCTAGTTGAATGCTACTTTGCAGCACCCCTGGACCATGGAGCAATGTGCTCTTGTCATTCTCGCCTCGAATAACACACCCTTGGTTGCTGCCGTGAAAGGGTTACTATAGGGTTCGAGCTGTTCAGTTGATCTACTCTGCTACGGAGAGCGAGAAATACAGTTGAGCTCAGCAAGTAGTTGCCTCCAATAAAAAGACTCCTCCCAGCCCTATCAAGTCAGTGTACTGCCCTTTATTCCAGCCCCATAGCCATTCGCAACCGAGGGGAATTCACGCCCGGCCATCCTACCGCCACGCCACCACTACGAGCTGCCATCAATGCTCCAGGACCAGGGGTTTGGACGGGTCCCATTGCTTTCCCAACTACACGCTTGGGATAGGGCAAGTCCCGGTTCTGGCTGATGCTGCCCGACCCTGCCGCCGCCGTCTCGCTTGCGGCAATGGACGCCGGGCCGTTAACACAGTATGCAACAGCCAGCTGGAGATTGGAACAGTCGTCGGCGAGCGACGGGTTCCATCCCTGAAACTCTCCGAACGAGATGCCGAACTTGCTCTGCACCAGCGCGCAGTAGTCGCCGGACTGGACGACGTACCATCTAGGGCGAATGTCAGTCGCGCTTGTTGACCAAATTTCCACACTTTGTCTGTGATTGGTCCCTTTCCACGATGTTGGGAAAAGCCGACTTACTGGAAGCATTTGTCCGTGGTGCCCGGGGAGTCGACGTCGGGGGCGGAATGGCCGGCGAGGTCGAGGTCGAGTCGAAATCGAGTGTGGGCTGGACGCAGTATGCCACGTTGGCTTCCAGGTTGGTACACTCTTCATTGACCTTGCGCTCAGACGTGGTCAGGCTCTGGAGGCGTAGGGCTTCTCATTCTCTCCGCAAAGCATCTCGGAACGCGGAAAGAGACATACCTGGGGATTCATGGCGAGGAACAGCGGTAGGGTTATGGTCTGGTTCAGCGCCACGAGTTCGCAGTAGTCGCCCTGAGCAAAGACGAAGAAAAAAAAGCACAAGGTCAGTCAGTACTCCATGCTATCGTTCCCGAGCGTCTTCTCGTCCGCGCGAGTGACAACAGACGGATATAAAACTAACCAGTTGGACTGTGTAGTATTTTCCGCACTTGGTCGTCGTGCCTCCGGCGGCGGAACCAGGCCGGTCGGCCGTGCTTGTCGCGTAGATGGCGGTCTTGGTCGCCGTCGCGCCTGGGACCGTGGTGAAGTCTCTTTGTCCGCCCGGCGGCCCGACGCAGAGGTTCTGGCCGGCGATGAGGTTCGTGCAGTAGTTATCCACGGCTGCGGGTTGCCGTCAGTGGTGTACAGCTCTATGGTGCGCAGCCCTGTTCTTGCAGACGTGGCGGGGCTCGAGGCAGTGAGGAGTAGGTAGACGTACTGGGGTTCCAGGCAATGATTTGCTGATACGTGGAAGACACCTTGGAGGCAATGCTCACGCACGTGTCGCCACTCTGGATCACGTAGTCATCGCACGGCGGCGGAAGGCACAGGGTCTACCAGCGCTCGTTAGCTGGGTGGACAGGGGGAACTCGGGCAGGGCGGACGCGATCTGACCTGGTCGACAAAAATGTTTGTGCAGTCGATACGCAGGCTGTTGAGGGCGATCAGCGCCCCCGTCGACACCTTGTTGCCCTTGGATATCTCGACGCAGTTGTCGCCGCTTTGGACCTTGTGCGTCCTGTCGCCCACGCAGGTGGCAGTGGCGTAGCCCTGGGGAGCGTAATTGCCGAGGCTCGTGACGTTGGTCTTGAGTGCTTGTGTCGCCGAGGGCAGGTTCAGGTTGCAGGTCGCCTGGATGGCCGCCCACGTCATGGCCATCTCGGCGTCGTAGTTGGAGTACGGCGTCGACTGCTGATGCTTGAACAGATTGACGACGCACTCGCTGCAGAGCTGCTCTTTGGAGTAGCCGCCCAGTAGGTCGTCGGGGTTCACGGCATCACCCATCGTTTCAAAGAACTCTATGCCAAGTCAGCAGATGCTGGGGGGGTTGGAGATGGATTTCCAAGAAAAACTAACCTGTGCAGTAGGCTCCTGTCTTTGCATCTTTCAGGCACAGCTGCGTTTGCGAGGAGCTGACGGCGTCGACCCAGTACGTGGCCGGAAAGCCGTCCTTGGGCTGAGGGTCGCTTGCACACGCAGCAGTGACCTTGGTGCGATAGCTTGCGAGATCCACCGGACATGCTGGTCGGCACAGAATGTCCATGACGGTGGCGTTGACAACGGTGTGGTATTGCCCTTGCCCGAGTAGGCTCAGGAGCTCTACCGCGCACTCTTTCATCGGTGCCGATAACGCGAGGTTGCACTGGGTGGAAACTCTTGGGAACAGGTCGCCAGTCTGATTTGTGTGGAAGAAGAACTGAGGCAGAAGCACGTCAGTCAGTGATCGGGAGATACCGACTAGTTGAGGACTTGCAACTGAGAAGTACATACGCTCCAGTCGGCGGCAAGGGCCAAAGGCCATGATGCCATGGCGAGAACATAACCAGTCCCGCGCTTCATCATGAGATGGATTATCCTAGATTGTCTCGAGTTGTGAAATGCAGACGACTTGAATCTGTCAACATAGCCGTGCATGCTAGGCCTCCCAAGTGGTTCGAGGGGATTGGATGTATAGACGGGCATATATACAGACCGCCTCTGCAATTCCATGCAATCCGAGATTCCGCAATCTCACCGGTATAACAATACATTCAATGCCCTGGTAATATTACCGCCAGAGCCAACGAGAAATGCTCGCGACTGGACGCCTTTTTTGTGGTCGCCGGCCAGTGACCGAAAGGGTTGCAGTACTAGCTCTTGTCATCCTTGTCAACAACTTAGCGTATAGAGCCTCACTGAGAGGGTAGCTACTCAAGTTCCAATAGCGTAAATGGGTACAGTCAGCGCCCCTTATCGTCCGGCCGGCTTTCTTACATGGCTGCAATACCCTTTCCGTTTCATTCGCCCACTGGCCCAGACACTGTATATTGATCGATTGAAGTGGGCACATGATCTGACTAGGTTTAGTAAGCACCATGTCCTGTGTCCTTTCTGCTTACTCCGACTCTCTTGTTGATTGGTCAAATCTTCTCCGCCGGTGTCACGTCCAGAGTGGTGAGAGCGGATCAGATATGTATTTATGAGCTCGCATGGGAAACAAGCGGTCGTTATATTGGCAATGCCAAGTAGGAAGTACATATTGCTGACACCTTGCAAGACCAAATAGGTACACGCTACGAAGCGAAGCTCCGTGGACCATACATGGGTTGGTAGAATCGAAAGGTATGGGACTCTAGGGTTCATGGGATTGGTATGGACTTACCTCCGGTCCTCGTCGCGCGATACCTGCGTTGGTCATCCCGCCAGTGTTGGACTGTGCTTGAATACTTAAGATGACTGCATCTGCATGGCTCTTGATGGAAGTATGATTCCCTGATGGCAGTTGAATCAAATTTGGATCCTTGAACCATTCTTAGGTTGTCTAGACGTCATTGACTATACTGAGTCTACACCATGCTGTTGTTAAGTCTAGCAGTGCTTCTACTGGGTCTTTTGCCTTGCATAGACCATGTGGTTCTGGCTCAACAAGACTATTCATGCTCGCCTGAGAGGCCTTGTAAGCTTGGTTGCTGTGGTATAAACAATGTCAGTACGACTCGGATTTTCCATCGCCCCTCCCCTATACAGAACCAAGCGGCGCCCGACGCGTCCCGAGCTGGAAGAACGTTCCCACTGACAGCATTGCCAGGTCTGCGGAATGGGCCCTAGCTACTGCTCGCCGAGCAATTGCACGTCTTCCTGCGATGCGAAGAGCGAATGCGACCCCGGCTGGGGTTCTCAGTGGAGCAAGACGGCAGAGTGCCCCCTGAACGTGTGCTGCTCAGCCTTTGGCTTCTGCGGCACGACCAAGGACTTTTGCGGCGACAAGCCTGTCACCAGGCCCAGCTGCCCCGGTGGGACAAGTGCCAACCAGCGGGTGGTGGGCTATTACGAAGGCTGGTCCATGTCCAAGCCGTGCAATGGACGTAAGTACGACGACGACGACGAGAACGATCCGACACAGTTTGACATGGGCTGACAGGCAACATCATATTGAATTTAGTCACACCAGAGAACATGATATTCAACGCATACTCCCATCTCAACTACGCCTTTGCATTTATCAATCCTAGCACGTATGAGATTGCCAACATGCAAGACTCAGACACCGAATACATGCCTCGCTTAACCGCTCTGAAGAACTATAACCCCGACCTACAAGTCTTTGTGAGTTTTCAAGTCCACTGAATCGATGAAGGCGCAAATACGAGTGCACAGATAGTCTGACCTTCAACAAGATCGCCATAGGAGGCTGGAGCATGAACGACCCAGATCAACCTACAGCGCGCACCTTTTCGGAGCTCGCCGCGTCGGAAGCCCACCAAAAGGTGTTCTTCTCTTCCCTCCTGTCATTCATGGACAAGTATGGATTTGACGGCGTGGACATAGACTGGGAATACCCGTCAGTACAATCCCCCACCAAGTCCCAACATCCCCCCCTCCCTCTCTTTTGCCTGTTAGAACCCAAGCCAACCTTGATATAGTGTGGCGGCAGAGAGATCGGGCGTGCCTGAAGATTACGACAACTTCGTCACGTTCCTCAAAAACCTCCGCGGGGTGCTCGGCTCGAGGGGTCTCACCATCACGTTACCGGCATCGTACTGGTACTTGCAGAATTTCGATATCAAGAAGATGGAACAGTACCTGGATTGGTTCAACATCATGACCTACGACTTGCACGGCACCTGGGATGGGACCAACCCCTATCTGGGTCCTTTTATCAACCCGCATACGAACATGACGGAGATTGAGCAGGCTATGGATGTGAGTGCCCCCCCCCTTTATCCTTCATCTGAATCAACGGCCAGTCCATGCTCATGATATCATTGTCAGCTCCTCTGGCGGAACGACATCAGCCCGCAAAAGGTCGTTCTCGGCATCGGGTTCTACGGGCGTAGCTTCACCCTGTCAGATCCCCAATGCAAGACGGCCGGGTGCAGCTTCAAGGCTGGGGGCAACCCGGGGAAGTGCTCTGCATCGGCCGGGACGCTCATGTTCAACGAGATCCAGGAGATCATCGACGAAGGGGGTGCCGAGGTCGTCACGGACAAGGAGGCAGGCGTCAAGATTGTCACCTGGGGCGGTGACCAGTGGGTGTCGTACGACGACGAGGAGACTCTCAAGACCAAGCTCGACTACGCGAACAATCTCTGCCTGGGCGGTGTCATGATATGGGCGGCTTCCACCGACGATCGCCGCGGCACCGCGATCCGCGCGCTGTCGGCGGCGGCGGGCCGTCGGGACCTGTCCGTGGCCCTGAACGCGCGCACGGTCAAGACGGACCCCAGCAAGTGCGTCTGGGGTGAGTGCGGCGCCTCTTGCCCGTCCGGCCTGGTGCCCGTCGAGAGTTCGGGCAGCAACGCGAGCCCGCTGGGCATCGAGTCCGGGTGCAACGAGGGCAAGCGCTACTTGTGCTGTCCGGCAAAGAGCCCACCGACCTGCCAGTGGAAGGGGTCGCCCAAGTTCTGCGGCATGATCGCCAAGAACCGCTGCAGCGGCTCGGAGATCGAGGTCGCCGCCAGCACCGACGGCTGCTTCACGGGGCACAAGAGTCTCTGCTGCACCAAGACGGACTCGACGTCCAACCTCGATTCGTGCGAGTGGCTCGGATCGGCGCCGTTCTGCACAACGTCTGCCGGGATCGCGGCGGTGTTCTCGCTGGGCGTGTCGAACCCCTGGGTCCTCGCGACAGCGTTCAGCTCGTACGGGTGTCCGAACAGTGACAAGCCCAAGGAGCTCACCACGTCCAAGCAGGGAGAGGGCGGCCAGCAGACCTGCGCGTTCAACGGGGGATTCAAGAGCTACTGCTGCAAGGACCCGGAGCCTTGGAAAGACTGTAAATGGTAAGGACACCGATCCCATTCCCATGGGCATTATGGACTGCATTGACTGATGAAACCCCCCCGTCCTGTAGGAGATCAGGATCTGGAGGCACCACGTGGCTGCAGTGGAAGGAGCTCCTTGCCGGTCCCCTCGTCAAACTCCTGTTCGACATATCGACAGACTGCACGACGGGCTGCCAGAGCGGCGAGGTGACTGTGGCCACGGATGGGTTTGGCTGTCGCTCGGGCACGTACTCGTACTTTTGCTGCGCTGACCCCAACGCGCCGACACAGCCCAGCCTGCCAGAGATCGAGCTCTGCCCTCGACCCGACTTTGCCGAGCTCCCGGGACGTCCGAGTACGCCGGAAGCAGGCTCGACCGGCAACAACATCTTCGAAGAAGAGGACGTCTTTGACGACGACGACTGCCCCGATCTCCCCGGCGGGCAAGCGCGGCGGGTGGAACGGGCTCTACCACGACGAAGCCGGACTGGTTACACTGGCGGCTCCAGCAACACCTCCAGCATCCACGCCGCCCACCTTGGCTTCCTCTCGGAGAGGGCCCTTTTCGGCCAATACGTGGACATTGACAAGCGTGGCGTCCGGGGCGTGGCTATGGCGCTCTGCAACCCGAAAACCAAGGGGCAGAGTTCGAGCATCTTTGTTCAGAACCACCCGGGAACGACGACTCTTCTGGCAAGGGGCAAAGCGGCGTGGACGGTGGCGCAACCGGGCGTTTGCGCGGTCCTTGGCCTGGCAGGCCTCACCACGCTGGACCCGGCGGTGGACTGGGTTACGGAGCACGTCTTTGAGAAGCAGGAGCTGCGGGACAACATCCAATACATGATGAAGGGCGTCACGCCGGACGGCACGGCATTGCAAGCCGGTGAGGTGGCCTTCCAGGGCGTGTTTGATAGCAACGGTGTAAGTGACCTGCACTGACTGGCACTCGAGTCCTCGACCATGCCCCAACGTGATGCAGATGCGAGCCTTTGTGCAAGTCGACGGTCGCTGACAGTTACCCATCTCCCCGCAGCTCTTCTTCCAAAACTGGCCGAGCCCGCCCTCGCTCTCCGTGGCCGCGAACTGGGTGGGCAATATCCAGGACACCTTTTCCGGCGTGCTGGGACGCACAACGGACGCGGGCCTCAAGAACGAATACGTGACGAACCTGCTCATATGCGACGCCGACCTCAACGTGTACAAGGAGTACATCGTGGCCGGCAAGGAGTGGATGAGCCAGCAGATCTGGGACAAGTACTCGGACCTGGACCACGTCGGCATCCTGAGCGACGTCATCGACACGCTGAGCTACCGCTCCACGAACGACGCCGTCGCCGCGTACAGGGCCAGCAACGTCGCGTTCAGGGCGCTCTGGGGCGACTTCGCGACCCACGCGACGGCGGCCGGCACCAACTACGACTTTGTCGGCGCCTGGGACGAGATTGTCGCGTCCAGCCTGCCGCACCAGGTCTCCACGGCCAAGGCCCTCTTTGTCAAGTTTCTCGACCCCGAGATCCTGTACTGGCAGTCGTCGGCCGCCCTCCAGGCCGGACATGCACCGGCTGTGGTCGCCTCGACGCTGGCGAAACTGGTCGGCTTCAAGACGAACATTGATACCCTGATTGCGCTGCCCATTGCCCAAATGACGGCTTAGGGGGGAGGACAGGAATTTGTTGATACCGGTATGTATGGTATTAGGCGCAACGGAGGATAGAGTATTCGGTTTCGGTTAGATCAGCTAGTTACCAGGTGCTTCCACTTGAATTGTTGTCTCTGTTATTGCGTATCTGGTGTCCTCTAGGTTTGAGTCTTTCGGAAACTGTATTTAGGGAGAACCCGCAGCCTTCAATGTTCATAGGGCGTGCATGCTATCATCTCTCGAGACTCGAGCAACCCTACTGTGTCTGCCCAGCTCGCCCGCGCCCGCGCCCTCGCCGCTTCGCCATCCGTTCTGGTGAGAGATGCATCGACCACCAGATGTCCTCCAGCCTGGCCTCGGTCTCTTGCGGGCGGCCCGGTGCTCTGTCGAGCTCATCGGCACCACGGACATGGCGCGTGACGCGCTGCAGCGGCGTGTCCATGACGAGGACATCGACGAGCGATTCCACCAGCGCCTCGGCCGCGACCTTGAAGACGGGCTTGAACCACGCCGCCTCTGCGTCGCTCTCCTCCAAGCCCAGCACCGCGTCGGCAGCCACTGCGAGCAGGAACGGCGCCCGAGGCCGCCACGGCTCGCTCGTCTTCTCGCCGGCGCCCGACGCTGCCTCCTCGAACGACGCGACCGCCTCCGGGGACGCGCACAGGAACAGCCCCCAGCGCATGCCGTTCCCGAGACCGGGCTGCAGGGCGGCGTACCGGGCGCGCAGCCGGTCTGCAGTCGGTCCGTCGTCCGCGACAGCGTCGTCGACCCACTGGATCCGGAACAGGGCTCGGGCTTCCTCAAAGTCGTCGGGGAGAGAAGACGCCGTCTCGCGCGCCTGCGCCGCCGCGCGCGCAAAGGGCAGCTCGACGACCCGCCGCACCTCCTCCTTGAACCCGACCCAGCGATCCTCGTCCCCGTGGCAGGCGGCGCGAAAGACGACGAAGCCCCAGGGCTGCCCGTCAAAGTGCTTCCTCCACGACCTGAGCCAGTTGGGCGGCGGCGACGAGACCGGCGTCGGGGCATCGTCGACTGTCGTCTGCGGCTGCTGCGGCTGCTGCTGCTGCTGCTGCTGCTGCTTCTCGCGCTCCTGCTTCATCTTGAAAATGTAGCGCGCCAGTTTCTGCAAGCCGGCGTCGCCGAGGACGTCGCGGAGGCCGTCCGTCATCTTGGCGAGCTCGCCGTCGGGCAGCGAGGTCAGATCGTCCATGTCGGCGCCGAGCCAGCGCTCGAGGTTCCATCCGGGGGCCCAGTAGGAACTGGAGGCGTCCGAGTATTCTTCTTCGGGCATCGTGGCGGCAATCGGAGGGCGATGTGACGCGAACGGGTCCTCGCGGGGTGGCCTGGAGTCTGGACGGAATGGCGGTGGGATGAGGGGAGAATCCTGGAGATGGTGCCGATTGAGCGTGCTGCTGACTTGTATGCGTCTTGAAAGTTAAGCGAGATGGAGCGGATGGATTACTGAGCCCCCATCCTGGTCATAACTCCATCACCGACTTGGGCTATGCGAGCGCTTGTGTCACAGGGCGCAAGCCTTTTCGACAAGTACCAAAGTCGTGCAGAAAAGGCCTAGCCGAGCTTTGCGTTTCCAATCTCCTGCAAGATCGGGTTAAGCGCGTTCAGTACCGTCTGGTACGGGTAAAAACATGTCCAGAATAGGGAATTGGCGATAAATCCATCACTGCAGACAATTTGGAGACTCCGCTGCGGAGACGGACCTCGAGCCTCGAAGAGCTGACAGAGCCAGAGATGACTGCATGATATGACCCATCCTGTTTATAGCTTTAGAGTGACCCACTAGACTCTCTGGCGCCCAAAGTGGGCTATACTTTTAGCTCTATATTTGGTATTCTGTTGCATATGCATAGGTCTGCTGATGGTCTCTTGACATAGGTAGCTAATAGTCATGCAGCCTATACTCACTCCCGTGTGGCTATGTGCTAAGCCGACTATTCTATGGATTGTAGATAGACTGCTCTTACAAACTCGGGTGCCTCTGGGAGGACTTCCCCTTCTAGCCTTACAACCCAGATTTACTCGTGTCCCGTAGCTGCACTCTTTAGACAGCAGTGGCTCGTACGGGCGAAAATAGATGCAGCCAAGGTTTGCCCAGATGTTGCGATGAGTACACTGGGGCATGTCTTACTCCGTCCCCGCGAACCAGTAACTGCGCCGAACGGAGACAAGTTGCATGAATCGACCGCCGGCTCCGTTCACTAGGAAGTGATCCGGCCGGTGGGCGTGAAATCTGCTATCCACTCGGGCGTATAGCCGTCATTCGATAGACAGGGAGCCATGTTCGAATCATGTTCTATCAACTGGTTGACGCAGTTATAACACTCGTTGCCCCTGACTAGTGTGATTTTATCTCACGTAATTCATGAACCGCCTCCCTTTTCGGTGGAAGGCTGTCAGGTGAAATTGGCGGCTTTTCGGCGACTATGTATACTACCTCGGAACACTCCTTGATCGATGGCTCAAGAGTCTCTGGTATAAAGAGGACAAGAGGCCGCTGCTCATGAATACTCTTCCCTCGCTACCAGCTATCATCGCCCATCACCGTCACCGATCCTCATCACTTATCACATCAACCAACACTTCGCCCACAGCTCCCTTTCAGCTTTCAAGATGCAGATTACCGTCGTCGCCGCCTGTTTCCTCGCCGGCTTGGCCTCCGCCACCGCCCTCCCCCAGGCCGAGATGAGCCCCAGAGAGGGTTCGATCCTCGCTCGGGACTCGTTCGACTGCCAAGGCTCTATTCTGTGCGGTAGCACGGTCAACTTGAAGCGCGACTGCGACCTCGCCGTCAACCAGATCCTGGTCCGCAACAACGACTACAACTACGGCTCCGCCGCGTACGTCTTCTCAACCCCCCTCCCAGTCTCCCACCGCCACAGCCCAGATTGATGATACTGACTCGGTGACCAGGTCCGGAAAGGGTGTCGACGGTGCCCAGCGTGGCCACTGCAAGATCTTTGTCGCAGGCCCGAGCGAGTGTGTCAACACTGGCAACAACATGTGGAATGATTACCAGGAGATCCGCGCGCGCGGTTGTAACACTTGCGGCAGCAAGCACTGGCACACCAACAACCAGTGCCGCACGACCATCAACTATGTCGCCTAACCTCGTGAGCTTTTGACATAGGAATACGTGGCTTTGTACATTGCGGGCCTGGCGGTCTGTTGGCTGGGATGGAGATGGTGGGGAGAATCTTGACACACACTCTCATTAATATTTGTTCAAGATGCCCGTGGGATGGTGGACTGTATACTCTCTCTTGCAGCTATGGATGTGTATCTAGAAGCAAGCGTCGAATTCCATTCAAGTCGCTCACAATTATCCCACGACGGCAAAAAGGTTCGTTGATGAGTGTTACATGTGTGAAGAGTAACACTAGACTACTGTGATGTATCCCTATGCAAGTAAGCCATCACCAAGGCGAGCTATGGTAACACCTCGGTCGATTTCTCAACGCAAAGCACAGCTAAACTCACACGTACACACGTGTGCATACTTTCGAGTTATAGATATAGATGCTTACATGTCCAACTTAGACACGCACGCACTAATCCCTGTCCTCGCCCATCATCCTGTGCCATTCGCAGCCCTGTCCGACCCTCCCTCCCTCGGCTGACAAGTGCTGACGACGTCCAAGTGAAACACAGTGGCATCTCTATCGCCATCATTTGCAAATGCCCATACCTTTACTCGACCCGGAGCCCCTTCCGCCATCCTACACCTTATCACCTCTCACACACCCTTTACCTCTTGCAAATCACCTGCGCCAGCTACAAGAATGACCACTAGTCAAGATGGCCTGTACAGCGCTGAACTCAGGTTCGTAGTTCTAGATGGGCGTCGTGCCTGCATGTAGGCCTCATGTTGCTTCAGCTATATCCGCTCAGTCCAATACATCTATACGTCAAAGCAGATCTGATTGATGAATTTCTCTTACCTCGTATTCAAAGTCCCATGCATTTGCTACTTTGACGCAGTTTCCCTAGAATTTCCATCTGGTGGTTCGCCACGATGCCAACATGCGTGTCGTGCTCAAACTCGGTCAGATCCGCGCCTAGAATCCTCTCATCCAACACCCTGCCCACGGACAAGGGAGCCAGCCCGTCCCGGCCACCATACCATAGATGGACCTGCACACCGTGTATATCCTCCAGCTCGAACCCCCACGGCCGCGCAACCATGGCCGCCTCGTGCACGTACCCCCGACTCCCCTGGATGAAAGCCCCCCTGAGCGACTCGGTGAGCGCCCGGACGTTCTTTTCCTTCCTGTAGACCTCGGCATCCGGCCCCGCGGTGGCCGCGAGGCTGTCGCGCGTCGCCCTTTCGAGTACCGTCGGGTCTGGATCCCGCGCCATGCCGCCGACGAGGAAGTCCCAAAGACGGCCGACCGCCCAACCCGGGGCCATATCTGCCGCGCCGAGGACGAGCTTCCGCAACGCCCCCATGCCCTGCCGCGTCCATCGTCGAGGGCCTGTGCCCCCCACCACCGCGACGCTCTGCAGGCCAGGGAGCTCGCTCTTGGCAGCCGCCGCGCACGCGAGGGCGTGTGGCCCGCCTCCCGAGACGGACAGGATCGAGTACGCCCGGAGCTGCAAGTGTTCGACCAGCCCCGCGACCTGCGACGGGTAGTCGCCGAGGGTGCGGTTCGGTTCAAACGTCGACAGGCCCATGCCGGGCCGGTCAGGTGCGATGAGCCGGACGTTGGCAGAGGTGGCGCTGTCGTCCCATAGCAGAGCTTCGAGACGCGAGCCGGGAAGGCCGTGGAAGTAAAGGACTGGTAGGCCAGTTCTGCATCCGTATTCCGAATATCCCAATTGATGCTGGGTCGGGTTTCCACTGGCGCATGTAAAGTTCCTCGGAGTCGACATTTCTTTGGCCGACTGTAAGTCACCGCCACGGAGACCTCGAGGGGAAGGGCTTTTCTGTTCGACTCGGCTGTTCCGGACCAGAAAGTTGGTCTTGCGCATAATCTCCCTGCTGAGCGACTGGGAATAGACAGCCCATCCCACCTGCACCGCAGCTAGAACAAAAAGAATGTCTCAACGCACAATTAGTAGTTCTGGCTAGTGACACTGGGCGAATCAGAGTCAGTAGGACCTTCTTGCTTGGTCTTGGATCTCGTCCAACCCGACGCGTGATGACGTGGCCAAGGATCGGGCTTACGCACGCAGCTCCAGGCAGCAGTATTCTTTCTCCGCGTGAGTACTCGCTCGAATTGAACTTGTCCGATTAGTCCCAGGAGCTCTTTGATCATCTTTACAAAACCCGCAAGTGTCCCATCAAGCCAGGTCCCTAGCCACCTTTTCCACCCACTTAAACTCGTTATCAAATCCGACATGAATTTGCGCGGGACGGCAACCTGTTATATCACGGATTAGAACTTGGGTTTTTTTCTTGCTGACGTCCCCTTCGTCAAGTGTGATTGTCTCTGGTCTCTTCATGCCCTTCGTGGCTTTGCCAAACTCGGACGCGATATCCCATGTCTTGTATGAGACAGATACTCTGTTCAGTGCAAAATGGTTCTCCCATTTGAACCTGCACGAGCTGTTTGATTCTGCGCCGCCCCTGGACATGGTTGCATGGGCCAGGAAGGCCTGTACAATACTGTTGAGGATGTTGAACCCTGGCCGTTCAGGTTGGCCCACTCCCGCCCAGGACTCGTGTGGGAAACAGACGACAGATGCCAAATTTCTGCCATGGACCAGCGCTCGTCCAATACCGTCCTGTTGGTGGCTGCGGGTCAGTGTCTGAATCAACATATTAGCCCCCCAAGAAGGGAGAAGACGTACCATTTGCTGCTCGTCGGGGGCGAAGTTAAACTCGCGCAACTGCGGCAGGCCCTCGAGGATGGCGCGAACCGAGGTTGCAGACAGATAAGGGATAGTGCTGTCACTACTGATGCCACGGTAGCAAATCTTCAGCGTCTGGAGGTTCTTGTGCCGGAGGATAGCTTGCAGAAACCTATCCGATAAGCCAGGGTTGTTCCAGCTGTGCTCTTGGTTATAATCCGGCAGTGTCAGGCTGGTAAGTGTGTCAAACGAGGAGATGAAACGACACTTGGCCTCGAGTAATGGTACTGGGTCTCCGAACATATTGGAGTCCGACATGTATAGAGATAGAACTCGCAGACCTAGCTTCGGTGTAGCATTCGATGCTGCTACTGCTACTACTGCTTCTTCAAGCAGGGTGGTCAGAGTTTGAAATAACAATATTGACTCATCGTAGAGAGGTCCAATATCGAGCTCGGTTAACTTCAAGAAGTCAAACACCTGCTGGTACGACTTGACGGCTGTCTGGTCGATATTCTGGGTGATTAGACCGAGTGACCGCAAGGCTGTCATGCGACTATCGTCAGGCTCAAGCTCGATCACACCTCTCGGCCACGGGTTTGCGCTCAGGACCAGACTGCGGAGCGTCGACGCCGAGTTTCGAATGATACTTTGGACAACAGGGTAACGCATGTGTCCCACGCAGAGGTGCTGCAAATTCTTGACCTTGAACAAGGCCTCCGTCTCGTACGCTGCTTCTTTTGCGTCCGACGTGTTTATATTCATGCTGAGGGCCTTTAAATTTCTCATCGAGGCGAGACTCTGTGCCATGGACCTGTGCACGGCATCAGTCGATTGATGGTCTGCCACGCAATGCGCAAGGGGGTGTTCTGTTTGATACGCACCTTGTCAAGAACTGTGTTTCGACAATCACCAGGTTCTTCATGTTCTTGAAGGCCTCCTCGAAATATCGCTCGACGATATACTTGTGCCTGTGCCCTGGGTCACTCACGCCAACGACAAACTGTCGAACTTGACTAGCACATATAGGCTTCGCCTTCTCGTTCAGTCCAGTAGGGTACCTTTCCTGTTGGCCTTTATACTTGCCTTCTTTCTTGAGCTGCTTCTTTTGCGCGATTGTGAGATGCGGCTCGAGGGTGCGAATCAGTCTGGGGATGTGGGCGTGGAACATGGCGGCGACAGCGACTCGGTTGTAAAGATGCGGCATCGTGAGGGAGTAGAAGGCCTTGTTTGTTCGACCCAGAGCGCTCATTGTCTTCTTGTCACCGATGTTCTCCAAAATCATGCTCAGGATCTCGGGCGGCACCGCAGACAGTCTGTCATTGCCAGAGCTCGCGCGGGCCTGAGCCTTGCCTGGCTTGGACCTGACAGCGCGGGACGCGCGAGCAGTTGGTCTCGATGTCGCCTTGGCCTCTGCAAGAGGCGCTGCAATTCTCCCCGTTGGCAGAGCCGGTTCGGGTGTCTCCGTGGTCGCAGACGGTGAAGACTCGTCGGTTTCATTGGCCATCACGGCCTGGTGCTCATCGCTTGATTCCTGGCGAGCAGCATCACGGATTCGTGCACTTCTTCGAGTCGTGGCCATTTCAATGTCGCGTTCTATGGGCAAAGTACGCGAGAACGAGAGATGGGCAAGATTCCATTTTGGGTGATTTCTCAGCTTTTGACGTCAGTCGGATTTCAGTGACTGCTAGCTAGGCAGCTAGTTAGGCAGCTAGTTACGGATAGTTAACTACTAGTAAACTAGCTCTAGGCTCAGCTCCAGCTTGAAACCCGGGCGGCTTAGTCAACAGATGACGTCTGGGATCACTAACGCGCCGCTACTGTTTTGAAGGCACTGAAGCCTGAAGCCTGAAGCCTAGAAGACGCACGAAATGAATAAACACATCTGAAAACATCGAAATATGCCACACATATGGGGTGTCGGCGATTGATCTGCAAGCTGTTGCCTCGATACGGATAACGTCGACTAGTTGAGTAACGTGAGTTGCAAAGCGCTGTCACAGTATGACCTGTGCAGCGAGACCCGGTCGCGATCTGGCACATGTGTGACACGACTATATAGCCCGGGATGGTATACTACCTTGTAACCGACGAAACAAATCGTCAAAGCGTCCAAAAGTCGAACCACCCGAAGCTCGAACAGGGGGTGCAGTGGTGCAGTGGTGTACACTGACAACTGCCGGCACGACAGACGTCTTCATCCTTGGACAGCGCATCGTAAATCGACTCCAGTCTCCAGGGGCAGCTACTAACTACCGAGGTACGAACAAGCGAAAGCCCATGCTGTCAAGGCCCCAGTCGCACCACGGTAGTATCGGGCAGCCCATGGGGATAGATCGAACTTCCAAGATGATAACACTGCCAGAAACCCGAGTATCGTCCTTTGTGCGTTTCATCCTAGGCCACTTTGCCCGATGAGCGCCGCATTGTCTGCCCTCGGGTGTTTGAACTTTGACAACCCCCCTTTCACGGATCTCAAGCGACTTTTTTTTCCTTTTTCACGTGAGAGCGAGGCATTGAGAACGAAGCCGTCGAAGGGCGCGTACTAGATTATGTAGCCAAGGAACAGCGGATAAGCTTCTTTGTAGGGGTCCCGGTGACAATCCCCAACCCTTGACCCCAGTGCGGATCTAACTGACGTCTGGTCTGGAGCCCTGCTTCGGAACTCTCACCGAGACTGAAGGGCGGTACGTGCGCCGAGTATGAGGATCATCGGTGCGACTGTAAGTTGTAAGTACTGTCTACGGCCTTTTGTAGCCAACGATCACGTCGAGAGGCAGCGCATCCCAAAGAGAGAGACGAAGCGATCGGGCAGTACCAAACAAAACCCAACGGCATTGTTACCATAGACAGGCACATGAATGTCGATACGTTCAAACCGTGTTTGACGGTGGACCTCGGCCGCACGCGACACAGAAGCCCACAGGCTATAGCCTATAGATCAAAGGCTGTCTGCGGCTCTGGGCTCATTTCCAGCTGCGATCCTGCTGATTCCTGCAGCTCGTTTCGTCAACGTAGATTCGCATCGAATAATCAGGCAGCCATCGAAGACCCTGCGTCAGCCTTCAGGCTTCAGCACTCCCAAAAGAGCAGCACAGCGCATATGTGATATGCCGGACGGCGGACGCGACTCGCCCGAGAACTGCATCGTCGCTCGTGAGCGACAAAGTTGCGATTGGCCTGTCCTGCGACTCCTGCCCCGGTCACAGTCGTAACAAGGGTGCTGGTAGTGGAGATCTTGTACTCCGTACAGATATTTGCATTAACGTAACCACAGCGCAACCGTGGCGGAGTACGCCTTGGCGGAGCACGTTGCCATGGCCCGCCGTCTCGGCCGGTTGACCCTGGGTGGGACTTGGGCGCTGTGGGAGGAACATGGCCCATTCCGGTCACACGTCCGTCTGAATTCGGGGCGGCACATCTTGCTTGTTGAGCTTACTCCAACGCTGTGGGCTGGGCAGTCTGGCGCTTGCTGGCGTTATTCAGAACCTCCTGTGCCGCGGTTCGTTCGATGCGCGCCGACCCTGGTCGCGTGTCAGATATGCCGTGTCGGCACTGCGGCAGAGCTCTCAGCTGCCATGTCGCTCTTCTGAACAAGGAGGCTTATCGACTGCAGCTAAGGATCCGGTGATGGGCGCATGGTCTATGAACCCAAGAGATCCAGTGGAGCCAGAGAACGGCCTGTCCTTGTTTCAGTGTGCTGGGAGATGTCTATAAGCATTGTCGTGTATGCCCTCTTCTTCACTTCACCTCGATCTTGTTTACTTGGCACACTTCCTTTCTTACTCTGCTGGGCAGGTCTCGTTCGTTGACGGTAGTCGTCTGCAGAAATGTCTCTCCTTATTTTGGTCTCCCTTCTCGCCGCGGTGAGCGCAGCGCCCGCCCCGGCTCCCTCGCCCTTGCCTGTGCCGTCACCGCTCTTCGGCATCAACCCCGTCGCCCCCATCGCCAGTGTGCTTCAAGGCCAACTGGCCTCGCTGGCTTCGAGCGTGGCCAATACGTCCCCGACAGCGACCCCGAAAAGCGTTCCGGAAGCTGTCAGTATGCTCAAGGCCGTCTTCGGTCCGAAACCAACCGGTATTTTGACCAGTGGCGTCGCGTTGTTGAAGAACGGTCTCCAGGTCAGCGGCACCGTGGGAACCACCATCAACAGTCCTGCGCCACCCGGAAACATCAACTCCTTTAACAACACCAATCCCGACCCGGCGCGTTCCGTCTTTCCCAAGGCCGATCCGGCCGATCCCGACTACACCAAGTCGGAGAACGAGCTCCGGTCGGCCATCTTCATCCCGGACACGTTTCCCAAGACGGGGGCCACGAATCCGGTCATCTTGGTCCCCGGCACCGGCGGCTTCTCCGGCGCGCAATTCGAGGGCAACATGATCAAGATTATGGCCCAGAATGCGTCCATCGGACAAGCCGTGTGGGTTAATGTGCCAGGCGCCATGCTCGATGACGTGCAGTCCAACGCCGAGTATTTCGCGTATGCCATCAACTACATGTCGGTCATGACGGGACAGAAGGTGTCGGTCGTCGGCTGGTCGCAGGGGAACCTGGCGACTCAGTGGGCGTTGAAGTACTGGCCCTCGGTCCGCGCCGCCACCAAGCAATTGGCATCCTTCTCGCCCGACTTTGGCGGAACCATCGTGGCCGCGCTTACAGACTTGCCCATCGTCGACGCGGTCCCCGTCGGCCCGTCTCTGATCCAGCAAAGCAGCAAGTCGAACCTGATCAAGACGCTGCGGGCCGGGGGCGGCGACTCGGCCTATGTACCCACCACCACCATATACAGCTCCAGCTTCGACGAGGTCGTGCAGCCGCAGGCTGGCACGTCGGCGTCGGCGTTCTTACTCGACGCCCGAGGTGTCGGCGTCAGCAACAACGAGATCCAGGTGGTATGCCCGAACACACCGGCGGGAGACTTTGGCACGCACGAGAGCCTCATGTTTAACGGCCTGGCGACGGCCTTGGTGATCGACGCGCTCATGAACGGCGGTCCTGCTGATCCGAAACGCATGGACCTCGCGACCATCTGCCAGAACCTTGCCCACCCGGCATTGAATGTCACGGACGTGCAGAAGACGGAGGGTTCTATCCCGATAGCAGTTGTCAACGTTTTGGAGTTTAAGCCCGGTGTCACAGACGAGCCAAAGATCAGAGCTTATGCACGCCTCAAAGCAGCGGCGGCTCCAGTACCCACAAAATGATGAGGAGGATTGGTGATGAAGATTTGAGGGCGCGCCACGGTTAGGTTCTGATTATGCCGTCTCGTTGGAGCATGGAAAATGCTCGTTTCATTGACTGAACGCGTTTGACCACGGAGAGATATGAGTCACTGCCAGAGATGAAGTCATGTATATATCCTTTTACTAGAGACGGATTAGCCTGTCAGAACTGTGAAGACTTAATGATACCGATACCACCATCCGTCATCATCCCACAACGCCATGATCACTGCGGTTCACTTATTGACACCCCCTAAGTCATGTTTAGCGCCAAACTCGGTTGGATTGCTACCCTTGTGTTCTCGACAATGGAGTCAGCGAGATAGGACGCATCGCCTGTGTTTTATACCCGCTAAGCATCCCTCATCATCTCGGCCATCCTTTGGCTGAATTCCAGCTGCACGCGGATAGCATCCTTCTCTTTATCATCAGCCGGTCTCGGGGCCCAATATGGACACCCAACGTCCAGGTAGCTATTCAAGGTATGACTCGGGGATCCATCTTGCACGTGGAAGCTCATAAGAACCTGTTTGCGGGCTTCTGCGTGCACATCCGGAACCGCATCCACACCAAACAAGGTCCGAAATGAGGCCGTATCATCTTTCCCAGTGACGACCAGTCGACGCATGGGGTACCTGGATCAAACAGGGCCTCGAGTGTCAGCCGGTGAAATCTCTCCGAATGGGAAGGTAGGGAGGCCCCGGAGAGCCCGGAGGGAGGGGGAGGGGGGGGGATTGGACGAAAGTCTTACAGCAGACCTGCTATGTGACCGTGCGGATCACCTCGGGGGAACTGCAAGCCCAACTCGGCGGCAAGAGCTCGTGCCTGGACGCTTTCGTGTGCCTCGTATACCCAAAACCGAACAGGTCGCATCATGTCCTGCAGACGAGCATCCGCACTGGGACTGCGCCGCCGTCAGAGTGGGCCTCGTTCGAGTGGTCGATACTACTACTCACGTCGGTACAGTGATAGGAGGCTCGGACGCTCGCGGGTAGAGCTTCTTCAGCCTGTCCATCGACACCTGAAAGCCATGGTCTTGTCGGAGACGTTCGCGCAGCTTGGCGCGACCAAGATCGGGCTGCTCGGCACGGATTCTATCCACCGCGGTGGTGATCTCTACATCCGAGGGCATTTTGCTCGTCATGGTGTGTCACGGGATGTCACTGTGATTCGTGGCCTGAAGCGTAAGGTTTCCAGGTTTTTGAGCGGTGTGATTGATTGCCGAAAGCGTGGTTTAGTGTGGCGCTCCTAGCATATATATATGTGGCTTAAGGCTTAGTCGAGGGTGCGAAGAGAGGATTCGCCGGGAAACCTCTAACTAAGTGACCAGTCACCAAGTTTCTCTTATCTAATGGTCATGGCTTGCCGCTCTTCAGGCTTGCAATACGTTGCCCCATGCGTGGATTTTCCAGTAGGTACGCCCATAGCTTCCAGGGAACACTGGATCCCGTCCGTTCTCCCCATAGATAAGCACTTGGAGCGCCATCTTACCTAGGGGAGGTCCCAGCTGCGCAGGTTCGGTGCCAGAAATAGATATATTCTCCACTTTTCCGTCCTCTGCCTACAATCTGCACAAGTTACCATTCCTGCACTCCGTACTCCGTAACTTTAAATGACCCTTCTATCCCAATTCACGAGATGTGGTCAACCGTCACTTATGCTGGTCCCTCAATGCTTCTTCTGCTTTCGTATAGACTCCTCATTTATCTCAGACGATGATGCCGATCTTGTCTGCTTTTATTCCCACTCCAGTCTCCATTGTCGTCTACGTCTCGCCCTACTAGTTTTCGTTCCTCACACAAAATACACTTGAAGATATACCCTAATAAGTTGCCTTGACTCGAAAGCGGGGTCACGCCGTGACAGACGCCTCCGCGTCCCTTGGATTCCTTTCGAGGAGAAAGAGTCTCAAGCTAAGTGTTTCGTTAACGAGCTAAAGGTCGCTAAACCCCAACGTAACTGGCAACTAGAAGTTCATCACATTGCCGAATGGGGGAAGCGATAACCATATCGGACTATCGTAGCTTGAGAGGACAAGGAGATCTGAGGTTGAGGAATTCTTTAGTGTGTGTACGTCCCGATGCTCTTATCGCTGCTTCTTGATCGATTTCCACTCCATTCCTGTGGCAGCAATCAAAGCGGCGGCACTCAAGGCTACTGCGCAACAGAAAACTCTGGTCAAGCCGAAATTATAGATCGCTAGCACAGTATCCAAGTCGTGAGCCCCAACTATGCCTCTCAACCCAGTAGCACCCGTATCCAGTACGATCTGTGCATCCAGTCCCGGCAGAGACTCGTTCAGACCATGGAGCAGCTGGCTTATCAAGATATTCTGCGCCACGGACAACCAGATAGTGCCGCCCATGATCTGCGCAAATATCAGTATCACGGCCCCGGTAGGGATGTCTGTAGCTCCAAGGACTGTTTGAGCGGCCGTGTGTGCCTGCTGGATACCAAGACCGGCGCCAGCACCAAGAACCAGCTGATAGGATACCCATTGTGCAACTGGTGATGAGATATGTAAAGTTGTTGAGAGGGAGGCGCCGGTAAGCTGCAAAGCAGCACCGACTATCATGAATGGAGTATAATAACCCGATTTTGCGACACCAAACCCGGCAACAAGAGAGAATAGTACCGTTCCTAACGTGGTAGGTAGAATTCGGGTTCCTGAGTCGATAGCCGTAACACCCTGTATGGCCTGGAACCAGATAGGTAGCTACTAATTGTCAGCAAATTTGTCCACTCCGAGACGGGTGAGGGGTGCGAACATAGTACTGAAAGATATTCAGGGCCCCGCCTGCATGAAATACGAATATAGCACTGCACGCCACACTTCTTTGTTTGATAAGTCGGAGGGGGATAGTAGCCTTGTCCTGCTTTCGGATCTGGAGAGTAATGAATCCCATAGCGGTAACTCCCAAGATAACCAGCAATGAAATGACAGGAGCACTATTCCACGGATAGACGGAGCCACCCCACTTCAGGATGAGCAAGAGGCAAACAATACCTGGAATCAGTACCGCCGTCCCTGCAAAATCCATCTGGCTAAGCATCTCCCGCCACGTGTGAGAAGATTGCTTTGGTTTTTCCGGGGATGGAAGAATAATACTATAGCTAGTATGGCGCTTCCACCTATGGGAAGGTTAATGTAAAAGCACCAACGCCAAGTCAACCTTGTCGTAAAAGCTCCTCCAAGGAGAGGGGCTACGACGGCGGCGATGCCGTACATGCCACTGTAAGAGCTGACAAATATCGGGCGCCTCTCTAGAGGTAAGGAAGCAGCCAGAATGCTAATGTTGTACAAGTAAGAGCGAGAGCGATGCTTATTCACAGCTTCAAACTTACATGATAAAACCAGCATTGATACCAGCGCTACCTAGTCCGGCACAAGCGCGACCAACGATGAAGACATTTGACGTCGGAGCCATGGCACAGATCAAGGAGCCGACCTCGAATATGGCAACCGATACTAAAAAGACTTTCTTGATCGAATAGAAAGAGAAGAGTTTTCCAAAGACAAGTTGGAAAGAGGCAAAGGTCATAAAGCTAAAGGCGCATAACAATTAACTTGGATATGTGGTGAAAATAGCAAGTGGGAAAACGTACTAGGCTGATCCATACCAACCAATATCACTGATGGCTGAAAATTCATCGGTAATTCTCGGGATGGCGGTAGTAATAATCGTTTCATCCTAGTACAAGGATTAATACCACAAAGATCAAGGGATGATGATAAGGGCTGCGTTTGCTACTTACCAGGGCACATAAAAACACCGACGCGGCTAATGAGGCTATAATAATAGCTAGCGTGAGGCCTCTGGGATATTCGCCCTCACTGTTTTGCTGAACTGTGCTAGAGATGACCTTGGCAAGTGTAATGCTTTTCTCCTCTTCTGTCTTTAGGGAGCCGACTAGTTCCCGGCTTTGTCGATTTTGTACCATTTTTCAAGTAGTAATAATGTACCTGGGAACAAATATGGTAAGGATTGAGCCAAGAAAGTTTCATCTGTAGACTATATAGTACAGTACCTGGTACATGAAGAATCGACGGGATGTACAGCGATACTTTGAAAAAAATATAGTTTGCATACGATAGTTCATCCGCAAAAGCTAGGCAACTTGATCCTGCCATTTAAAGCGTGATCTTATGGGGAAAGCTTCTCTTTAACCCGAAGGCCGAGGCGGAAACTACTACGTACTTAGTAAGTCCAAAAAATGGTACGTGACCTAGATCCACTCCAGAGCATTCATTGGTCGATAGGGCTAATCCACACCTGCCTACACAGTGGGTAGTGATAAGTCTTTTTTCTGGTGATTTATTCTAGATTTAAAGACGACGTTTACCTATCTAAAACCACTTTAGTACCTCGTGTCAGAAATTAAACCTTGCAAACCAGGATACAATACCTCCGCTATTTGCTGTGTAAGTAATCCTGCATGCTACGTACCTGCTTCTTCGGTCTTGGGAATCTAGACCTCAAAAGAGCCGAGTTCAATGATTACGAGCTCCCCCTTGGGCTCGTGTAGATGGCTATTTCTGACCAATCTCAGAGGGGAGGTTCTTGGTGCTGACCCGGGCGAAGAAATCGTTGGTAGTAGATGTAGGCGTGGGGAGAATGAGTTATGAATATTGACTGATAGCCTATAGGACTTTGATGTTACTTGATTGTGATAATTGGTACACGTTCTAACTGCTAGGAGAAGACGGCCGTCGCAAGACAAATCATTCCATCAGTCATCACCGATCCGATTCCTCTCCACCATCTCCCGCAGTTGAGGCAGCGTCGGTCGATCACTCGGCACCTTACGCATACAAGCTTCGACGATAGCCTGAAGAGGCTGAGGAACAGGCCACTCAATCTGGGACGTGATCGGAGCATTGGCGTAGACCATGCATTTGATGCAGTTTCCGATGTCATAGACGTCTGAACAAGTGGTCCATCCCGAGTCCAGTCCGCCATCAAATGCAATTTCAGGGGCAGCTCGCTGACCCCAGCGGCTCTCGAGGTCGCAAACCACAAGCCGGCTGCCGTCCTCGGCGAATAAGCAATTATCCAAGCGAAGATCTCGGTGGACGATGCCGAACGAGTGTAGACAGGCCAGTGCATCAATAATATCGAGAATCCAGCGCTTGTAGACAGCAAGAGAGGAGAATCGTGATACTATAATGCGCGTCGCCAGCTTGTTAAAGACCAGCAGCCCTTCAGGAGACCTTCCAAGCAGACAGATCAGGTGCTCGTCTCCTGTACCACACGATCCACCCTGGCATCTCAACAGGTTTTCGATTTCGCTCCGGTATTTCCCTTTCTTGACGAAGTGGCTTAAAGAGTCAACCTCGACAAGCGGCAGCTGGGCTACGAGGTCTATCACGTCCTCAAAGTCGTCCTCGTCGGGCGCAGGACGATCAGGGCACTGGCCTGGCAGTCTGTTGATGACGTCGCCTATAATTTCGAAATGACCCTGGATTGAAGGCAGATCACGCTCGAGGCGTAAAATGTCTCCGGACAGCGTACCGGGAATGTCGTAGAGCCGTACATATCGGCCAAGGTCGGTGCCGTCCTTGAACCAGAACTTGGTAGACGGCAGGTGTGACGGGTCCCCAGGCACATTCACTCTCTCGAGCACGGATTGGCCAGTCGGGGGAAAGAGATTGGATTTCCGCCGCTTCCGCTGATACTCCTCTCGGAGCTGGAGGACCTCTTCACCAAAGGTATTGATCGCTTCCTTGTCAGGTGTCATGATGAATCGAGAAATGCGGAGTTGATTGTGTATGCTTGCTCGTTGGAATGAGTGGCAAGTAAGCCAATAAGGAGGATGTTGGGGGATATTGGGGGAGTAACAAACTGTGGTAAAAACTGTGGTAAATGTTGGGGCTGCCAAACCGCTACTGTTAGTCTGTGTAACAACAAGACGGTCCTTGACGGAATTCGGCGGTATACATCCCGAGAATAAACCCTTTTGTTCGTAGGAAATGTGCGAGTTAATACAGTAGATGTTCCAACTTCCGGTTTCTAAAGCATCCCGATTACATGGCTTCACAAATCACAACAATGCTTGACTGTGGCCTGGTGGCCACAGCCTACACAGGTACTTGATCAGCCCTCAGGCGCCAGACTAGTAACTAACAGTTAACTAATGGAGTGGGTGACCGACCACCAGCGATCATGTTTACCGTGTTGTCTAACTGCAATCCGACTAGCGTTTCTATTTAGAAGGCTTTTCATGCACTCCAGTCTCGATCAACAACTCACTCACCAATTGTGAACGAGCCTGTCATCAGCCACTGGTGGAAATCGGAGATGCAGGCAGTCCAAGATCGCTTCAATGGCCTTGATGCCTACACTGACAGACTGCGTGAGATTCTCGACCTGCCCCTGGTACGACAGATCACAGGCGGCATTCACGTCAATGATGCCTTGATCTATGACGCCTGGAACGCTCTGCCCCGAGACTGGACGGTCTGGTGGTCTTCCCTTCCTGACTACCGCCTCGCGCAGCAGCATCTGATAGACAGCATTGATGAGGACCTGGACATGAGCCGTGAGGATCAGAGAACCTCCACGTCTCCGACTGCGGTTGGAAACCCGCCCGAGTCATTGACCACATGGCTGGCACGACTCCGTTCAGCTTCCCTCTCACGCGCGCAACGCCCAGGGTCGAGCATCCAGCTCCCAGCGGAACTAGCGAACCGCATGAATACCAAGAAGAAGGCTGAGGTATCCGTTGCCGCGGCTTATATCCGAGATGCCTGCCTCGAGAATGACCTTACCCACGTCATCGACATGGGTTCAGGCCAGGGCTACCTCTCTGTTACTCTCGCCCACCTGTTTCCCAGACTCCGAGTGCTGGCCATTGATGGAAGCGAGTCGCAGGTGGCTGCCTCGAGGGCTTTTGCCGCGTCGCTAGACATACCCGAGACCAAGCTCACCCACTTGATCCGTTACGTGGACGGAAGCTCGCCGTTGGCCGAGGAGATGACGGCATGGGCGGGCCATGGCAGCCAGAGATGTATCCTCGTGGGGTTGCATGCGTGCGGAAGACTGTCGGAGCACATGCTGCGCTACTTTGCCACTGTGCCCGCCATCGTCTCTCTCGCCGCTGTGGGATGCTGCTACAACCATGTGATTCCTCGCTCGCCCGAGCACCCGGACGGATTTCCCATCAGCGCCTTGTTGAGGAGCAAGGAGATGACGTTGAGCGCGACTGCCCTCATGTCGGGCTGCCAGGCGCCGAACAATTGGGAGAGAGCCGACGTGGGCGGAGTGGCTTCTCCGTTTTCGCGGCGGCGTCTCTACCGGGCCATGTTCGAAACGCTACTCCACGACCAGGGATTGGCTGTGGATTTGAAGGAGAAAGTCAACTGGGGGATTCGAAAAGGCGACATCGTGGGTTTCAAAGAGTTTGCACGCCGCGCGATGCACAGCCTGGGAATCTCCAGGGATTGCGTCTCCGATGACGCCCTTGTAGCGTACGAACAAAGATATCGTCACTGCGAGGGCCAAATTGCCATACTCTGGACCCTAAGCATTTTATGTTGTAAGCTGGTGGAGAGCGTCGTTGCTACGGACCGATACACGTTTCTCGTCGAGCAAGGAGCGCAAAACGTCGATGTTGTGCCCATCTTCGACTACAGAATCTCTCCCAGGAACCTGATGCTCGTGGCAAAGAAGACGGGAGACGGTACGAATGATAATACAAGACACCCATAATGAGATTGAGAGTGGAAAGACACGTGATTGTAATGCCAGAGCTGGCCTATCTGTGATTACTGCCCATACATCCTAGAAAGCGCATCCTGCTGTAAAAGCTTCAAGTCCCTTTTCACGGTCGTCTTGGTAATATAGTGATGATTGTCCCAGACTGCAGCAATAATAGCAACATGATAAACCGACCTCTTTCCTTTTTACTTGGTTGAAAGCTACGTACTTTTTCATGTTCACGCTGTGGAAAGATGTTACAGCCCGAGCAGCGAGACCTGCTCTTCTTCGCGACAAGATGACCTACTTGTCAGTTCTTCTTCCAAACTGTGGCAACATATCAAAACTTGTATTACGTTTTGTCTCATTGTTATAAGACCATTCGTGTCACGTCGTAACGTTTTCTCGCTGCTATAGTATAACAAGTGTTTATTCACAACAAGGGTTCAAACTACGTGGCTTGATTCTTGATTGGAGTACTTGAAGTCGGCTAAACCAATGGCTCGATAGTGCTCTTGCGTATCTTGCCATCATATGGTGTGTTGCCTTTTACTTTGGAAATATCTTTCTAGATGGCACAGCTCCCTAATTACTGTTAATCTTCTCCAGCGCCACGGCTCTCGTGGACGATGGACATGCTGGTTTGGGTTTTTGACTCTTCAGTATTTCTTTTCCAACGGAGCTGCTGCAGAGTCACTGCCATGTACAATTTACCGCGAACTCACTGTTGGTGATGCTCTCCGTCCCAAAACAAAAACGAAAACAAAAACAAAAAAAGCACTACCGGACAGATCCTCTACCAGACTTATATGACCATCAAGTCCGGCCTAAGGTGGAGAACTCCGCTGTGATGCTATTCACCGATTGCTGTCGAGTGCAGTGCCCGCGGCGATTTATCACTCGGGGGGCCTCCTGCGTTGCATGACGCATGCGGGACGGTAGAGGATGCCGACTTAAATTGGCATGTATCACTTCCCCATGATCTCCCGGTGCTGCATGCTAGAATGTGTCACTTGTGTCGATCGTGTATTGGTCAAAGGTGAGAGAGGGGTTGGACTCCAGAACGAGATAGTTGTTCCGATAAGACGAGAGGGTTGTCGTTGCGTTTTCTCTCTCCTCGCTGAACCTCTATCTTAAATATCGTCCCGTATCTCTGTGTCAGAATTTGCACCTCTCTGTCATTCATAGATTCCCAGCCCACTTCTTCCATTCCCATTCCCATCACCAAACCGACCATCCTCTCCAGATGCAGAAGCAACAGCCGAAACGTCAACGCGGCCGACAGGATCCGGCCGCAGAGACAAGGACCTCGTTCAAGTTCCCGGACCTGCACCCAGCCGTCATGAGCGCCGTAGCCGGAGACGTGGACTCGGCCTGGTTCCGACCCAACGGCAACGACGCCGGTTCCAACAACACGTACACGACATTCGTCATGGGCAGCTTCCAATGCCACAAACACGGGCGTAAGCCTCTCACGTGGTCGAGCAAGAAGATTAGCATCAGGATCAGGGGGTTCCCCGGCGACGGGTACGATGTCGAAGTGTTCAATCAGCGCTGTCGATATTGCAAGGCACTTGGCGCTTTGAGCCTCGATGAGCAATCGTACGTCGAACGCGTTGCGTACAGGATCAAGAAGTGGGCAGGTGTAGTGATGGAGAAACGGCCGTTTGTGATGGGAGACGGTCCGCCGCACAGGGCTGAGCTGTGTGAAGGCTGCAAGCGGGGCTATTGCGATGATTGAGGTTGGGTTGGAAACAAGGAATGCGGAAGCAAGCACGGTCTGGATTTTGTGGTAGCGCAAGAGGTCATGGAGGGTAATGGGCAATGGGCAATCGGATTAACAAGTGCGGGTGTTTTTGTGATTACACGGTGGTCTGTTGGAATGCATGCCTCGATATCAGATACAACATCTGTCTGACAGTGTTGTCGTTGCTATAGGACACCGGTGGAATACGGAACGCCCAAGGGGCCAGGGCCCAAGTCCTCAACGTGTCCAAAGGTCAAAATGTGAATTGACTACTCGATCGACGACGATGGTAGGTTCCCTGCCAAGGTTGTGCACACCCTAGACTACCACAGTAACTTGGTGGGGGTAATCCGTACGCGTGTCGCAATTGACGCCCTGACACGTTGAGCCCTCTGGCGTTGCGTAGTAATGGAAGTTGGAGATTGGAACCATGATTAACGTTACGACGAGAACGCAGAACCATGGTTGCGATGAGAAGGAGCCAATTCGATCGACTCTTTTGGCATCCTGCGACTTATCAGTGCCACCCACTTATTCAAAATTGTGGGTTCCCGCGATATACTGTGTACGGCCAGTGGTCAAAGATAGGGGGCGATCCTCCCCCGCAACCAGGCAAGTAACGTTAAGTTACGTAGTTAGTATGCGCAGTCACAGTGGATCACTGATAAGCATCCCGACAGGCCTCGGACTGAACATGCCGTCTACCTAACACCTAACACACCAGCCTCCCGCAGTTCGTGGGTGTCCCTTTTCCGACATGGGCCAGGCCTCAGTCGCTACAATTCCCGACAGCCCGGCACGATTGGGCTAGTACTTCATGGATAAGGGCCAAGGCAGTGCGCGATCGGCCTGAGGTCCGGCTGGGGAGGTGGCCACATGACCAGCGTCGGATAGGACAACACATGGGGGGGGCACATGTTGGTAACTGGTTGGTTCAATTTTCGCTATAACAGGGCGGCGTAACCCTCCGCCGCCTCCCAGGACCCAGGGGCTCCAACGCAGTCACGGCAGTACTACCTACCTCTGCACGCCAGCACAGTGAGCACACACATCTGCACGCCAGTGACTTGCTGCTCGTGTCGCCATCCCTGCGGCCAGTATACCACAAATAATTACCTACAATGGCGCCACGTCCCGAAGAGAGCGATCGGCATGTCGCTGCAGTAGAGATGGCACCGACAAAGGGCGCAGCAGCCTTTAACCAGGACGCCAAAGACGCCAAGGCCGAGAAGAGCGCAGAGGAGGCGGGCGAGACATACAAGGTCCACAGTCCCGACGACCTCGCCGTCGACACCGTGGAGGCGGCCAGCGAGTATTCCGACGAGTACTACCGCAAGCTCCTCTGGAAGATCGACCTGTGGCTCCTCCCCGTCATGTGGATCTGCTACGGCACGCAGCAGGCGGACAAGACGTCGCTGAGCGTGCAGGCCGTGTTCGGCATCCGCGAGGACACGGGTCTGGTGGGGGAGCAGTTCAACTGGCTGAGCACCGTCTTCTACCTGTCGTACATGGTGGCCGAGGCGCCGGCCAACTGGCTGATGCAGAAGTGCAACACGGCCAAGTTCCTGTCGGCCGTCATGTTCCTGTGGGGCGTCGTCGTCCTCTGCATCGCCTTTGCCGAGAACTTTACGCACCTCATGGTCCTGCGGACGCTGCAGGGCGCGCTGGAGTGCACCATCTCGCCGACCTTTATGCTCATCACGGGCGCGTGGTACACCTCGCGCGAGCACACGTTCCGGTCCATCATCTGGGGCACGTCCAACGCCGGGATGAACATCGTCACCGGCCTGATCAACTACGGCATCGGCCTGCACGCGCAGAAGCACCCCGGCGGCCTGGCCCCCTGGAAGGGCATCTCCTTCTTCCTCGGCGGCCTGACCATCTTCGACGCCGTGCTCGTGTGGTTCACCCTGGGCACGCCGCGCGAGGTCCGCTGGCTCACCGAGGACGAGAAGCGCGCGGCCATGACGCGCGTCGTGGCGAACCAGACCGGCTCCGACCGGAACAAGCGATCCGAGTTCAAGTGGCAGCACGTCACCGACACCTTCAAGGACCCCCAGACGTACTTTTTCTTCTTCGTCACCATCGTCAACGCCCTGCCCAACGGTGCCAACACGACCTTTAGCAAGCTCATCTGGCAGTCCTTTGGCTTCTCGAATCTCGACACCCTGATCAAGGGCTCTACGCCGTACTATGCCATCTCGTGAGTGGTCGTCGCCGTTCGGGGTGTCAACAAACGTCTGGGAAATGCTCCTGTCCGCTAACATGGTCCCAGTGTGATCTGGTTCCTGGTTGTGGGATATGTCACGTTGAAGAAGCCGAATCACCGATGTGAGTTGGCGTCTTCATCCCGCCCGCTCGACAGACCCAACTCGGGCCCTTGCTTGCTTGACGCGATAACTAACCCGACACAGTCGCCCTGATGATGTTCTCGCTTGTGCCCGCGTTTACCGGGATGATGGCGCTCGCCTTGCTTCCCACCGACACCATGGTCTGGACGCGATGGGGCATGTACATCATGCAGGTATTCGGCACGCTGCCCGGCTTGAGTACGGACCGACTCTCCTATTTCCTCTTATGTCCCTCTCATATTCCTCTCGTGTTCCTCTCATGACCCTCCCAAGTTCCTCTCGTGTTCCTCTCGTCGGTGGGCTATCCGGCTAACGCTCGGCAGTGATCTGGACATTCCTGCCCTCCAACGTGGCCGGGCGGACGAAAAAGACCGTCACCGCGACGGTGCTCTTCATCGCGTACTGCGTCGGCAACGCCGTCGGCGCGCAGATCATGACGGCGTCGGACGCGCCCAAGTACATCAGGGGCATCACCGCATGCGGCATCTTGTACTGCGTCGAGTTTGTCTCCATGGGCCTCTGGCGGTTCTACTGTACGTCGGGCAGTCCCCTCTCTCTCCTCTCTCCTCTCTCGTTGATGTCGACCCCCCCCCCACCCAACTGACTTGTTTCCCGACAGATGTCTGGGAGAACCGGCGGCGCGCAAAGATCATTGCCGAGATGGGCATCTCGCCCGAGGAGAGCCAGAGGCTTGGTAGTCTCAACGCCGAGGCCGACATGACGGACCGCGAGAACATTCATTTCAAGTACCAGTACTAGGTACCGGTAGATGATGGCCGGTCTTTTATGTAACTATCGAGCTTGCATCTCTAGAATCTGTGTAATTCTCATTGGCGCGTCGTTGTCGCCGATGATCTCTGGGGACTGTTACGACACAGCATGGCGGCCGTACAAGGCACTCGTTTTTTAAATTCCTATCCACTGTGCATATATATATACACAACCTTGAACGCAGAACCGTCACCGTTATGAGTCGCCGGCGAACATGGTGCCAATCTCGGCCAGCTCATCCCACCTCGTGTCCTTGCGAATCTCAATCTTGCCTTCCGGCGTCGCCACCTTCATCTCGCCGATTGCCCTCGTGCCAAAGTCGTACTCGTCGTCATTCACGAAGCGCACGAGAATTTGGATCCAGTCCTCCATGAGCTTCCGCTCGTCCGGCGTCGGGCCAAAGAAGATGGCAAAGCTACGCGATACTTTTTGTCAGCGGATCACACGAGGCGACATCGGGCAAAAGAGGTTCGTGGGCGTACTTCCAGAACGGCTTGTCCATGGCGTGCGCGACCCCAAAGGACATGGGTGCCACGCTCTCGTCGATGAAGGAGAGACGATAGGCAATCTGGTAGCGCCAGAGGTTGCAGAGGTCCACGCCATTCTTCAGCAGGTTATACGCAAGGGCTCTGGAGGGCGCGCGAACTTGGCCATCCGAGATGATCCGACCTATAGGTACAGTATTCCGAGCATCAGTTTTTCCAGATTTCACGACGCAGAGTCCAGAGTCCGGACACGAAGCTCGCTTACCGAACGTGTTCTTCCATTCGGCCAGGTCGTCCGACTTGGGCAGTTCGTAGTACTCCACCGCCCTGTCCACCGTCTCGGGGGCGTAGTAGTTCCCGATCTGGAGCTTGAGGGCCTCCAGCGTCGGCTCTGTCGGGCTGTTGTAGGTCGAGTACAGCGTCTCCTCGTTGAGCACCTCGCCGATGAGCAGCTTGAAGTTTCGGGCCTTGAACTCGCTGGCGAACTCGGCGCTCTGCAGGTACTTGACCATGCCGGAGTGTATAAAGATCTCGTCCGTGACGGGGCGAAAGGTGTGGTTCTTCAACTTGGCGAGCGCTGCCACGAGGTCGTCTTGGCTGACCGCCCGCAGCTTGGATAGTTTCTCGTCGCCCGCGAGGCCGGCCGCGATGCCGAAATGAGCGCAGAGCTCGTCGAATTGGCCCTGTGCGTCCCCCAGACTCTTCGGCTGTGCCGGTATCGCGTTGGAGTCCATGAAGAGGCGGTGGAAGAGCAGCCCACTCGGACCTTTCGATCGAGCCGTCCCGTCGTCGGCCTTGCGCAAGTCGTACAATGCCTGCGCCTCGACGCTGTACGCACCGGCGCTCCTGCCCGCGAGGGTGATGTTGTCGGGGTCACCGCCAAAGGCAGCAATGTTCTCCTTTACCCACTCGGCCGCGAGCCGCTGGTCGAAGAGTCCAAAGTTCCCGCCGGCCTCCCCGCCGCTCTCCCGGAGGAGCGCCTCGCCGGCCAGGAAGCCAAAGACGTTCAGCCTGTATCCGATGGCCACGACGATGGCGTTGAGCCCGCCGGTGGAAATCAGCTCGGTGGGATCCATGCCGGGCTCGTGTGACGGGTCGCCCATCTGGAACCAGCCGCCGTGGAGCCAGAGCATCACCGGCCACTTTTTCTTCTTCTTCTGCTGCTGCTGCTGCCCATCGGCGTCCACTGGCGTCCAGATGTTGACAAAGAGGCAGTCTTCGCTGTACCCGTCCTGGCTGCCCAGGCCTTCGACGACGTGAAAGGCCTTTTGCGGGCACATTGTCCGGAACTTGGTCGCGTCAAACGGCCCTCCCAGCTCGTCTCTGTACGTGTGGGACGAGGGCAGCGGACGCGGCTTGCGCCATCGCCCGTCGCCCGTCGGCGGCAGTGCGTACGGGACCCCAGCATAGCGGCGGGCTTTGCGGTCAAACTGGACACCCCGGACGGCACCCTTGGCGCCCAGGTCCAGCTCGAAGGGGGTCTCCTCGTAGGAGATGGTGTTGCCCATGATGCCGAGAGAGACGCGTGGGAATGGCAATGGGCTGGGACCTGCGATGAATTCGGCACGGGCACTGAGACGCAGATGACGACGCAGCACCGAGTACCCTGTTCCGCTGGGAGCTCGGCAATATCTCCCAAGTTTGTTGGGTGCGCCAACCGACGGAGCAGGCTGCCCTGGGCGCCCGATCAACGGCCCTGTCCCTGTTCCGCTGATAACAGATGTGGGGTAAGGAGTAGAGAGTAGAGAGTGGGCGGCGGCCCGCGACCGCCACCGGGCGTCTCCCCGACTCTTCGCGTCTTGAAATAAGGCCGAGGCTCGAGGGATTCTGGATAGAGTCGGATCGGATGTAGCACGGGTGCCAGTGCACAATCGTCGCGTGCAGATGGTACGTAATCTCATGTGGTGATTGCATCTTTCAGCGCTGTTCTGTGACTTTGTTGGCATCAGCACGTCGGCAGAGTTCCGAGACCCAGTCGGCTTGGGTTGCAATAGCCTACGACTCCTCCGTGAGCGGAGACGGACAAGTCAATTCGACATAGGGGCTCTCATTTGACGCCTTATTCACAGCTTCATTCTATCCACCAACTGGGATAACAGTATAGCTCACCATTCTAGTCTTAGACTCTCAGTCTCTCAGTCTCAGATCGCGAGCTTTATTCAAAACCTTTCAACATGGGTAGCATCCGCCCAATCGTCGAGTCGGTGGACCTCACACACCACATCAATGCCCGGAGTAAAGCCCGGCATCCCTCGCCGCTCAAGGACATCATCAAGTACATGGGGGTGGACGGAATGATCAGCCTGGCCGGAGGTGAGTGAGCATGGACGACGGAGCATTGGGGCAGCGTGCCACGAGGGGGACGAGGGCGACATTGACGCCGCGCATCCAGGACTCCCGCACCCGTCGCTGTTCCCCCTCGAACAAGCGAGATTCGACACTCTGGCGCCCGCACCCAGACTCTCGCCGACGGCGCAGATCGAGCACGGCGCCAGCGACGACATCTTGACCATTGCGCTGGGTCGGGGCCAAACGCCCGGAGACTTTGACCTGACGCAGTTCATGCAGTACGGTAAGGGCGGGGGGGGACGTTGTTCTTCGCCGGCAAAGCCTTTCGCCGTCGCGGGGAAAAAAAGAATAAAAAAAAGCTGACGAGGAACCACGCGACCCAAGGCACCGGGGCCGGCAACGCGAAACTGCTCGACGTGTGTCGCGCGCTGACGGACAGGGTCCACGCCCCGCCGTACCGATACGACGTCCTCCTGCATCCGGGAAACACCAACGCCTGGGCCAAGGTCGTGAATCTGCTCTGCGAGGACGACGACTACGTCCTGGTGGAGGAGTTCACGTACCCTTCGGCTCAGGCGCTCTGGGTTCCTCTCGGCATCAGAGCGGCGCCCGTCGCCTCGGACGCGCAAGGCATCCAAGCCGGCCACCTGAGGGCGCTTTTGCGTGACTGGGAGGAGTCGGAGCGCGGAGCCCGCAGGCCCAGGGTGTAAGTCGGGCGGGAATCCTCGCAGTCGTCCCCAATTTTCCTGCGTGGGAGCACGTCGGGTACCTAATCATCGAGCTCACATCTGTCAGGTTGTACCTCGTCACCGTCGGTTCCAATCCCACGGGCGTGACCATATCGGCCCAGCGAAGCAAGGAGATCTATGAAGTCTGCGTGGAATTCGGTAAGGACGCGCCGGGGCATGGAACAATCGAGCTTCGCAGCTGACGGAACCAGACGTCATCATCGTCGAGGACGACCCGTACTACTTCCTCCAGTATCCCGGCTACGAGGCGGCCAGCGAGGCCGGGCATGACTTCCGGGTGGTGCCGAACGGCGAGTTCCTCCAGACGCTCACGCCGTCGCTCCTCTCCATCGACGTCCAGGGCCGCGTCGTCCGGCTCGAGTCGTTCTCCAAAACCATCTTTCCCGGCCTGCGCCTCGGCTACTTTGTAGCCAACCCCGCCTTCACCGAGCGGCTCCTCCGGGCGACCGAGGTCGAGACGCAAGACCCCGCGGGCCTCAGCCAGGCGTTCGCCCTGGGCCTGCTGAGCCGCTGGGGCGTCGAGGGCTACCTGACGTGGATGCAGACGCTGCGCTTCCAGTACGGGATGCGGCGGGACTGGCTCGTGGCCGCCTTCCACGCCAACTTTGCCGTCGTCCCCGCGGCGGAGTCGCCGGTGCCGCACGCGCAGGGCTCGGTCGCCTGTCTCCAGGTCGCCGGCGAGGGAGGGAGGCTCAAGCCCGTCTTCAGCTTCGTGGACCCCGAGGCAGGCATGTTCGTCTGGGCCCGATTCTACTTTGCCGACGCGCCGCGCTTCCTCGAGATCGAGAAAGAGGCAGACGTCTCGGACCCGGAGCAAGCCTTTGCCACGGAATTGTGGGCGGCTTGGGCTTCGGAACTGGTGAGAGAGAGATTTCCCCCTTCCCCCTTTCCCCTCCCCCAAAACTAGCTTCGGCGTCTCATCGTTTCTCGCGCAGGTACTGTTGACGCCCGGTTCGTACTACCATCCCTGGCAGGGCCAGGATAAATGTACGACGAAAACACGCGGAGCGCAGGCCCGGACCGCACACTTTCGATTCTCGTTTGCCACGCCGTCGGTACGTTCACCGGCTGCACTGAGCAAGACCTGGACAACAGACCATGCTGACGATACGTTACCCATAACAGAAAGACCAGATCGAGCTTGGCGTGGAAAGGATACGAAAGGTTGTTGAAAAGTATTGGGCATGAGAGTCGTGGGATCAGAGATGAAGGAGGGAGATGCAGCGGACAAACGGCAAGGCAGTTTCCGATGGCAGAATTCCATAAATCCATCGCCACGCAAAGAGTTATACAGCGTGATGTATAAAACAACAATTGTGACCATTAGGCTGTTTCCAGTTTCCTGTTCTTCAGTTTAAACTGTACACAAAAAATGCATCCCATCTCAAGAGCCGTATACCGAGGGGATGCCAATGCTCGTCTCTTCAGCGGTCAGCATCTTTAGCTTCGCCATCTCGTTGGACATCCAGGCCGTGACGGCGACAATGTCCGCGCCACAGTTGACAAAGTCAAACCCCTGCTGGTATTTCTGAGCGGCTGCGCGAGTTAGCGATGACTGGGAGCGGACAACACGTCCGTGTCTAGACACAAAGAACAATCTACCAGTAGACACCACGACAAGAAGATGCAGACGTACCGGCTTCGGCACTCAAGGCAAAGTGGCCGGCGTACTTGCCCGCAGCGTGCGCCGCTTGCAGGACCCGCGCCGAAGCCTCCTGCACCTCGGGGATCGAGGCGTGGTCGAACGCGACGTAGCCCATGGACTGCGCGAGGTCGTTGGGTCCGATGAAGACCATGTCTGTGCGAGAGCGCGATGACGCGTCAGCCGTCGAGAGCGAGAAATAGCAAGCACTAGAAAGAGGGGAGGGGAGGGGGAGGGAGGAAATGGGTTCGGTACCGATCCCCTCGACGGCGGCAATGGCCTCGACGTTTTCCACCGCCCGCCGCGACTCGATCTGCACGCAGACCATGACGTTGTCGTTGGCGGTCAGCAGGTAGTCGCGCCCGCTCTGGTGAAAGGCCGCGGAGGCAAACATGGCGCCGGCCCCTCGGCGGCCGCGCGGCCAGCTCCCGGACGTGTACTTGCACGCGGCGACAATGTCCTCGGCCTGCTCCGCGGTCTCGCACATGGGCACCATGATGGCGTGGGCGCCGGCGTCGAGGGCGCGCTTGATCATCCACGGCTCCCCCGACGGTATCCGCACAATGGGCGACGCGCCGCACGAGGAGACGGCGCCGATCTGCAGGTACATGGCGCCGTCGTCGATGTTGCCGTGTTCGCAGTCGATCAGAACCCACTGTCTCGGTTTCAGTGGACTGTCACTGTGTGCCGGCGCGTGTTCCCCAACTTCAGTCTTGGGGATGGTGGAGGCAAGGTACCTACGTCTTCGCCCAGGGGCGCAATGGTTCGCGCGAGCGTGTATCCCGGGAACTCGAGCCATTGCCCGATGCTCGGTCCTTTCCGGGCCTTGGCTCGCTCGAGAGATTCCCGTAAACGAGTCTTTCCCGTCGCGTCGACGACGGGCGTGGCAATGTGGTCTGGCATGTTGGGCTTGGGCGTGGTTGGGTAACTTGGTAGTTCTGGGCCGGATCCACGGCCATCACACACGTTCGTTTAAACGTACGCCGAGACTCGAGTATCCAAGACAGTCGGGCAGCAAGCCGAGCCGAGACCGGAGTGTCCTCGGATTTCGGCCGAGCCCTTCCGAGGGCCACCTGGTACTTATCGTCAGTCCAGTCACCTTCTCGCATCTCGCGTCCAAGGGAACGACCGTTTGTGACATCAAGCGGAGTGACCTGCATGCTGCTCGACCAGGGATGGACGCGGTCCGAAATCCTAATCTGACCTTTTCCCGAACCCTGGTCTCGGTCAATACCCCCCTATTGGTCGTGAAACAAACAGCAAGCGTCTCGCTGCCGTGGGTATAGTTGATCGGCAGAATAAAAGGCCCACGGTTCCCATGTGACCCTGGTGCTGTGCAAGAAGAAACACGATGAAATCTCTCGTGATTGCCAATTGGCGCCTATGGGTATCTGTGGTATACAAAACACGTTCCTACGCCCTCCTACACCTCCCGCATCCCTCAATCTGACACGACGACGGCAGCGCCATGTCCGACAGGTCGCGTATGCCCCGAAAGTTGTACAAGCTCCCTCTGTCCCCCGACGCGGGCGATCCCGGATTCTCACCATCCTCGCCGGCGTTGCCGTTGGTACTTGTGGCCTGTCCGATTGTCGATTGCGGCGTGAGCCTGAAGCTGTCCGCATGACGCGCCCCGTGCATTTCAATGCTTTCGCTGTCGAACAGATCCTCGTGGCTGCCCATGTGTTGCTGCACCTGTCTCGAGAAGCGAGTCGAGAAGCGCTGCTCGCCCGGGGCCGAGCCGGTGGGCCTGACGGAAGAGCCGGTCGTCTTCTGCCCCGAGGACCCCGTGCTGCTGTCAAAGAGGCGCGGGAACGCCATGGACAGGACGGTCCGCATCGCCGGCATGCAGACGACGAGGATGAGGACGCTGACCTCGGCGTGCGTCCAGATGATGGTGTCGGTGTTGTCCGCCGTCGGGTTCTGAGACTTGTTGTACATGATCAGGTACGACAGCCGGACGCAGCTCGTCACGGCAATGAAGACGCCCAGGCTCAGCATGATGGCGGTCTGGACCTTCCTCTTCGTCGACATGTTAAGCCGCCAGATGGTCGGCAGGGGCAGAAAGAGAATGACGAGATCAAGCGCTATGCTTACCCCAGTGCCCGAGTACGTGATGCCCGCGCTGTCGAGGCACCGGTGCGGGCCAAAGTCGCCTTTCCAGCCCAGCCAGTTGAATGATATGGGCCAGCATTGGAACAGGGTGAGGAGCAAGATGGCGCCGTGGAAGAGCACGGCCAGGACGATGATGATTTTGCCGTAGAGGCGCATGTTTCGGGTCGGGAAGATCTTGGTCAAGAACAAGATGATGGCTATCCGGCCAAAGGCCAAAATCAAGATGTAGAACATTTGGGCGATCCAGAACACCTATGCAGATGTTAGTGCTTCGGCTTCGTGGAGAAAACACGGGCAGTGGCAGGCCTCCGTACCAGCAACGCAGTCGTGATGGCGTCGTTGTTCAGATCCCACACGTTGAAACCGACGACGGTGAATCGCGCTGTGTGGTGACAGATAGGTGAGCGGAAGCCCAGCTCTCTCTCGCCGTCAGAGGCAACGTACCATAATGTCCCAGTCCTATAAATGCCAAGAAGGACACCAGGAGGCCGCAGACGACCCAGTCGTCGGGTCCCATTGTGCCGTACAGACGGTACCGCACGTGGAGCCGGGCGAGGACGAGAGCGACGGTCAAAACGTCGACGACAATGTAGACGTAGGCGTCGGCCATGGACCGTTTGATTGGCTTGAAGCAGCTATCCTGGTGAATCTTGGCCACGGCCAAGGATTCGAGGACAGTGCAGCTTGCCAGCATGCAGTCCTCGACCCCGACGAACAACGTCTTGCTGTTGCAGATGCAGGTGTCGTTGCTAAAGGTGAGGCATTCCGAGCTCGGAATCGCCGCGGCTAGGCATTTCAGCTACCGCCAGGATCAGCATTTGGACTTTTTGGCAACACAACTTGGGGGGGACCTCGGGGAGGAACTCGACGAGGAAGTTGATGAGAAACTCGGTGACGTACTCCGCAAGCTGGCAGTCGACCTGCCGAGTCCACTAGGAGGGAGTGGCATGCCGAGGAGAATAGGGCGGCGACGAGCAGGCCGAACAGCGCATACTTCATGGCCAATACCGGTGGATGACGTCTTTCCCCCGAGACGTCTGCAGATCAGTTCCGTTTGCTCGAATAGGTGCGAAGCCAAAGTGTGGGCGGCAGTGTGCCTCGACTCGCGAGGTTCGGTCGGGGGGGTTTATCAGACGAACAAGAGCCCGTACTCTGTAGGCTATATAGCGAGAGAGTTGAAACTTGAGATGGTTTAGAGACCCCCGAGACCGTAGACGTAATACCAGGAGACGAGAGTTGCGCCGGCGGATGGCTACTCCCTATGTGGTAGATAGGTCCCGACGGAATCGTGCCGCATCGCCTACAAGGCGGTTCACCGTTCACAGCTCACGGTTCGCGGTTCGAGGTTCGCGTCGCTGGGGTGCGGGCTCCTATCAGAGGCTGCACTGCTGCACTGCTGCAGAGCACCAGTCTCGGTCGACCGTCGACCCTTCGGCGCGGTTTCCCCTTGTGTGTCATGTTTATAGCGTGTATCCTCTTGTGCACCACTCCCGACGGTTGGCACGGCCTCTCTCGTCCGTCCCTCCATGAGCCGTGTTGGAGAGGAGGGAGATGGCGGTGCCGCAGAGGCGGTGGTGCAAGTCAAAGCGCATGGCCGATCGACCCATCACCAAAGCCAACCCTCCTAAGCGGCAGTGGGAGTGGGCCCTGAGCTCTGGTCCCCACTCCGTCCCCCCTCGATTACTCCAACAACAGCTCCCGGTTGGAGATCCCTTGGCTAGCGCAGCTAGTGGTCGGAACGAAGCCTGTAACTGGTTAATACGTTGCTGTAGCCCGGGCTCCAGGTCTCCAGGGCTAACAACACTAGTAGCTGGTCCCGTCGTCCAAGTCGAGTCCGGTCCAGACTCCGGACAACCAAGTCTACACAGTATGAGCAGTATGATCTGTCTAGTGCAACGTACATCCCAGCCGGACCTGGCTAGTGTTGGTTAGTCGGTGTCTGTGTCCGCGGGCTGCGCAACACTGGCATCTGTCCTGCTGCTGTCACAACACCGAAAGTTCTTTTCTCGTGCAGGGGGCCGCAGAGCGAGTCTTGATGCTCGCTAGCCCTCGACCCTGGGACGAAAAGAACGGTCGATACGTTTCAGCCTTCCACATGGCGATGGTTCGTTGGTGGAATCGACAGAGACCGTGAACACTCGACACTTGGACTTGAGCCCTCTTGCGATCCGTCACTTGGGCCAACTTCCCAGGAGTGGACGTCCAATGGCGAGACTGCGGCCGTATTCCCGGATTCCGAATCATGACACGCTCCCCGGCAACTGGATCTTCAACACCATCGCTAGCTGCCCTTGATCGCTCTGAACGAGCCAACAAACTACGCCAGACTACGGCTCACGCGCCTGTCTAAACCAACTGAATCCGGTACCTTTGAAAGCATCGAAACTGTAACTGCAACTGCCGTGCTATACCCGCGTGCCCGAGTCGGTCCTACCAACCGCTAGACGGGCGGCCTCTACCCCAATTCCTTTCTTTTCATGACACGGTCTGGAATCATCCCGCGCATCAACCTTTCATCTCGCCATCTCGCCGCAAGTCCATCACGTCATGCCTAGCACCCGGTCTCGGTACACTTGAAATCCACAGGTTTCGATGGCATTGGCATTGGCATTGGCATTGGCATTGGCATTGCCATTGGTGTTGGTGACTGGTGCCAGCAGCGGAGGGCGGAGGGACGTCCCACCACGACACTCATGACCAAACGCTCTCTGCAGGCCGTGCCATGCGTACCCGCGCCAGCACGATCCCCCTTGACCTCGACATCCACCTCCTCACATGTCACATCTCACAATGTCCGACGGCTCTTTGTCCTGCCCTTTTCTTCGCGCGCAAGACGTTGGCGCCTCCGCCTCTCCCTGTTCTGGCACTCCCGCCCGGCCTTGACCAGGGGTATCGCCCAGTCACGCACCCTGCCACTCCGCACGTCCTCGTTGTGCGCCGCGAGGTTCTCGTCGGTCACATAGCGGACTGTTATGCCAGGGGTCTGAGTTAGCTAACATTCCCAACACATATTCAGGGCTGCCATTGGCACATGTTGCGACGGCGAAGAAAGAGAGAGAGAGAGAGAGAGAGAGAGAGAGAGAGAGAAGAGAGAGAGAGAGAGAGAGAGGAGGTCGACCGCCAAAGGAGTCAGGCACCACGTACGCGGATTCGGCAGGTAAAAGATCTCAAACTGCTCCAGCCTAGCCATCTTGGCCGGGTTATGCGCCGCGCTGTCGCGGTGCGAGACGTACTCGCGCATCGGGTCGCGGCCGTAGTACCGCCCGCAGCGCCCGCGCGGCTCCCGGAAGTAGTAGTACCCCCCGTAGCCGCCGGGCCACGACGACGCCGCCGTCCAGGTCACCGTCAGCCACTCGCCGCCCGCGTCGCCGTGCACCGGAAACACGCCGTAGGCCCAGCGGGCGCCGAGGGCGGCCATGCACGCGGCTTCGTCCGGCTGAGGCGGCGCGAGTTGCAGGGCGTCTGTCGCTACGGCCGCGGACTCTGGGGTGCCGTACGAGCAGGCGGGAAGAAGCTGCGAGGAGGAGAACGGGTGGCCGAGGCTCGTCAATAATTCACCATCCTGCGCTCGTGTCCTCTGTCCATCTAAAAGGGGGTTTGCCCGGCGGCGAGATGATCGTCCGACTCCACAGACTGCCGCACATGTTCGTTTCCGCTGTTGACCTCGAGAAGACCGACCCTGCTAGGGGGGTAGACACACCTGCCGCTACGGACGGTCGTCGTGTCGGTGACGACGGCGAGAGCTCAAAGGAATGCGGCCAGGCGAAGCGAACAAAAGAGAACTCGTCTTCATCCGCCGCTTGCCCTCGCTCATCTGCAACAGGCTCCGTCTCGACCGAGTCCCGGATCTCCCGACAGTCGTTCTCGGTCCTGCGCGAATGGGTCGCTGTCGAGGCGCTCCCCGTCTCGTGCGCAGTGTGCCGCGGCGACCCTGCCGACCGGCGCGCCGTCTCGGACGACGTGGTCGCACGAGGAGACCGGTACCGAGGGGCGGCGGCGTCGCTGGACGCCACCGTCGCGCAGTCAGACGACGCTTCCATGCCGTTGCCCGCCGCGCGCCTCGGCTCCCATCGAACGGGCGCCGCTCGTCGCGTCATGTGCTGCATTTGCGACACGCGGCGGCGCAGGTCCTGAACCACGGCTGTGCTGGGCCGTGGTGCCGCGCCGCGAGTGTAGTCGCCGAGCAGGGCGCGCATCTCGGCCAGCACCGCCACCTTGGGCTGTCCCGTCACCGTGCCTTCATAGTCCCCGAGGCGAGCTGCTGAGGGGTCCGAACCCACGGACGAAGACGGTATCGTGGCGGGCCGGGGCGGGAAGACGCCGTTGTACGTCCGATCGAATTGGGGGCAGTTTTGCCAGAGACCAGATCGTCCGGTTATGCAGCCCGGCAAGTCCTCGTCATGGCTGGAAGCAAAGGTTTGGCGGCCGCGGAGTTGAGCCATGGGACAAGTTTGTGTGTAGGAGTTGGGCAATGCAGGCGGCATTAGACAATCGTAAACAGCAATGATGACACGCAACGGCGGCAACGTAATCCGCAGGACGTCAGGTCAGTTCACGCGCGACAGAAGCGCAACTCTAGATAGCGCGTTGCGATCAAACTACATGCAATACAGTACCGCGTACGTGCGTCATGTCGCGCCAGAAAACCAGCCTCATGGATGTTCACGCGCAAGCATACAGTTTAGTAGAGAACGCGTGAATCACCGTGTAAGAGGGGCGGAATCCCCTGTCTGTCTACCCCAGCTTTTGACCCCTGAACCCTGAACCCTGGCTTGATGTTTGTCGTCTTCCCCTGGGCCCTTCCCATGCCACAGCACATCGTCTCGACTTCTTTCTCCCATCCGGTGTCATCCATTTTGCCCAAAACACCACCAGTAGCTGCGATCAACGTGACCGCCCCCCATGAGAACCCTCCGCTGGTTGTTGCCTCGAGTACCCGCTCGAGCTCGCAACCCCCAGTCCCAGCCGGATAGTGGAGATGATGATAGTGATCAAAACAAACGGATCCCAGCACAAGAGCCACCACACGCGACGCCAACGCCACCATCGCTAGCACCGGAAGAGGACGGGGTGCGTTCGCCTGCGGGCCAGCTAAAGAACTCGCCGTCGCACGATGAAGCTTCGCCAACCGCCGTCATCATGGTGAACCTGTCCCCCAGCCCGTTTCGGAACCTGTACACGATGGTCTCCATCGTCGAGGACACGCACAGCGCCCGGCACGAGCATCTGCGCGTCGCCACCCTCGAGGCGCAGGAGGCAGCCGCGAGCAGCCGCCGCGCGCGCGTGCAGGCTATCGCCGACTTGGCCGCGCAGGGCGCGCGGATCGCGGAGCTGCGGGGCCGGAGGAGCGAGCTGCGTCGCGTGAAGAAGCACCTGGGCTTCAGCGGGGATGGTGACGAGAGAGGCAGGACGGAGAGCGCGCCCGGCTTTCACGACGAGGCGGCCTCAGTCCTGGCCAGGGCCCGGGCGGACACCAGGAGGAAGCTGCACCGCGTCCAGGCCGCGCTCCTGACGGCCTCGCGGACCAAGGCCGAAGCCGAGGCGGTCTTGCAGCTGCACAGCGAGGACGCGCTCGCGAGACTGGTCGGTAGGGCTTCGAGGCTGGCCCGCGAGGTCGAGGCCGCTGCCCGGGCCCAGCAGGATCTCGGGGATCTGGCGACGCGAATCCGGACGTTGACGCGGGAGTACCATGGCAGTCTGGAGGGAGATGCAGCAGATCTGGTGCCGCCGGCTGTGCAGGTTGTCTACGACGTGCACGAGGAAGCTGCCAGAGACAGGCTTTCGTCTCCCCTTGTGCAGCCTGCGAGCTCAAATGGTCAGCATGTGCAGCTCATTGACTCTGGCATCTTCGCTCTTCCCAGTGAGGATGAGCTGCCAGAACGGGATTCCCCCGATGAGGTGCAGCGGCCAGCGTCTGTTGCGAGTCATGGGTTCGACAACGAGGAACGGCTGACACCGCGCCACCAACAGGAGCTAGAAGACGGAGGAGGGATGGGGCTAGATGGAGCTGATCCAGATCATTCACCACATCACCCATCAACGCCGGCGCAGGAAGATTGGGTCGTCGTGGCAGAGCGACTCTTCCACGAAACGTTCCCGAGAGGCTACAGTCGCCTTAGCCATCCTCGCTCTGGCAGCCGTCTGGAGCAGGCCCTCTGGGCCTTCACATTGAGTCTCGAGGCTCAGCATGCGGCCGATTTCCGCGAATGGCAACGCCACCGGGACCTGTCGATTCTAGACGAGCTGCGCATGGTGCTTGATGCCGATGTCGCGTCCGAGGATATGATCACCAATCCTTCAAACTTTGAGGATTGCGAATTCGACGACAGTGTCTTTGATGTCGTGTCCCCTTTAGCCACCGTCGTCTTTCGATGGGCACGCAGTAGGGGGTTAAGCATCGTGCTCGGGATCGCAGTGTGCGATTGTGACAACTACCGACTGGTGGTGCCACGGATTCGTTCAGATTTCAGTACGACTGTGTGGATCTGCACCAGCGAGAGTGGTCGTTTTCGAGGCATTCAATCAAAATAAGTGGCATGGCAAGTCCAACACGTTTCCACCCGTTGTGGTATGAAAACCCCGGCACCGCATGCCATATCGCCGTGAAGACTTGATGACACTCGTCTGCTATCGCACAGCTGAGGCCTTCGAAATCCGGAGACTTATTGACTGTAAATCCCTCAATCATACCATCACCGACTTGCAGCAGTTTGATAGATTGACTTGACGTGCAATGATGCGGACACTCTGTGGAAAAGCTGGGGATTTCACCCTGGACCTCCTGGAAATCCGGAACGTAAAAGCTGGCACGGCTCGGACCGAGTCCTTTTTCTTGAGCAACAGCCAAGTTGATCATCGTAACCCTAGGTAAGTAAGATGTGGGCTTCTTGACAAACATGAAGCTGCATGCAGACTGCAGGGTGAACCTACTTGCTTCAGGATGACAGACAACACAACGACGAAAAGGTCATTATTGATGGCAACCAGTGGGTTTCCACTGCGGCTGCTGCGTTACGTCGTTTGCTGCTTCTGGTTGCGAATGGCGACTCGTGCCTGCTGGATGCTGGATGCTGGATGCTGGTTGCTGTCCAGCACTTCCTGCCCTTCCATTTCCACGACCAGCCACGCCACCATCCTTACTCCCTTTCCGCCGTGTCCCTCGTCCACTTGATCACCAACTCCACCGACTCCCCCAACTCCCAGCTCCTTCCATCACACGCGTGACCTGGCCGAGAGACAACGACGACGACGCCATGGACACCGAGGAGCGAACAAAGGAATAGGACCTCTTCATCGCCTTCCTCGCCAACGCGTTCCCAGAGCTGCTGCCCCGGGCCCGGGCCTTTGCCGACAGTCTCGGGGACCCCCAGACGCTGCTCAGGGTCAAGTCGCTGCGATGGCTGGGCCGCCGGTTCCACGAGCGCCTGCGCAAGACGGGCCGTCGGGTCCTGGACCGCCGTCGCCGCCGCGCTGGCGAGCCAGAGAAGGCAAGGTCCCTTTTTCGTCCCTCCCATCCCTCCCGTCGGTGCAAGCGGCTGACCACTTTATTCCGTGGATGCAGAGCTTGACGGATCGAAACCTCCCGCCGGCGACGCAGTACGTTGCCTGCACGACTGCACGAAGACTCACGCGCCAGGCGGTTCAGAGGCAACGGAATCGCTGTCAACTCGTTAGATCTCGAAGAGCGGGAGACACGGGGGAGCAAGCAGCCAGTCGTGCTGTCGCTCGTGGGCATCTGCGAGGAGGCGCCAGGGGTCACGCCGTCGCTCGTGTAGTGCAAGGGAAACGGATCGCCATCGTAGGCTTGGACGATGACGGAAGGGCATCTCAAACGTGACGAGGGGATTACACGGAAAAGAGGATGGGATGCATTGCCCCTGAACCGCTGCGCGGTGGCAGCGCTTCTGAAGACGTGCCGGTCGTACTGGGAGATTGCACGAGACATTCTTTCGCATCCCCAACTTGCATCCAGGTAACATTTATCTGTCGTTATTATTTCGGGTCAAATCAGTCACAATCGTATACCGAGTATGCACGAATCAGTTCAGCCCATCACCAAAGTTGAGCTCCCAATCCGTGTCTTGTCGACAGTCATCGTCGAGCTTTTGTCGGGCGTCATCGTAATCTCACCATCACTTGAAAAGCAAAGCAGACACCAGAACGCTGAAATCAAGACGATCAACCGTCCCCCAAAGTCAATATTATATTACTCGCCCTCAGTCCCTGTTCGACGATACGCGCCATGACAGCATCAGCCGCCGCCTCTGTGACCTCGACGCGGAGATCGCGTTTTAGATCGTCCTCTTGCTCAAGACAATATTGCACATCATCTGCCAGTTTCTCAATCTCATCTCGCTGCGCCGTCACGTCAAGGTCCAGCGCATCCACCTTGTCGTGGACCCGTTCGGTATCGAATCGAACCGCCGCCAGCTCGTCTTCGTACTCCTCAATGCGTTTACGCTGCTCCTGGTTTTCGGTCTGGAGCGCAATGATCCGAGTTCCTTGCTCCTGGACGAGACAGGCCTGTTCCTGCAGTAGCTGGGCTTGAGCCTGGAGGACAGTCTCCAAGGACTCCAGACGCTGCAATACAGCATCATGTGCTTTCAGGCCCCCATCGGAGCCTCGGGCCCTAGGAGGGGAGTCGCTAAGATCGAGCTTCTTGCTCATTGGCGGCCCGTCATCGGTCAGATCAACCAGACTGTAGCTGCTACGACGTCGCCGCTTCCCGTCCCTGTTGTGAAACTCTGGTCACGGTATTAGAGGGTCATCTTCATAAATGCATAGGACAGAACGTACCCGACGAAACGGGGGGCATTGGCGGTCCCGGACCAATCTCGTCATATGATGGCGGGATATCACAGGCAGCCGCCTCTCCATCTTCGCGGCGAGGTGAAGGGTCGGGCAGCGCAGGTTCCATGGCCCACATACGCCCCCCAGACCCGCCGAACAGACTGCGCAGATCGTTGTACCGTGGGAGAGCGTGCACCCCACGGCCAGCATCGAGCGCTGCGCATAAAGGTTCTAACTTTGCACGGGGAGCCCCCGTGGCTGACATGTAAATTGACAGTTGTGTTGCCCGGCCTAAGGAACGGATAGCGTCCAACACCTGACCCGAGGCGCGTGTGCTTGCGGGCATGGATGAAAGCATGCCGCAAGGAACAACAGCCTGGACGGGCTCGCGTAGCATTATCGATAGGCGAGCGAGCCGGCCTGGTAGCCTCGACTGGATGGCATCTGGGGGCTCGACATCTACGTCGAAGGTAGCGGATAGTATGCGCGCCGGGTGAATGTGCACGTCTACATGCGTACGGCCGGCGACGCTCTTTAATTTGACAGGGATGCGAAGGTGCATGAAGATATCGAGTCCAGCATCATCATCCTCGTGCTGGACATGGATCGGGGAGAGTTGAGACTCGAAGGTGATGGCGGCATCGCAGGGGTCCGGTCTAACGAGGTGTGTCTTGCTTTGGCCGGATTCAGTCGACTGGGGCCATTCAAGGGCAACGTGAGCAGTCATCGATTGAGAGGCATCCTTCACGGCAGTCGTTGATAACATGGCGCGATGATGACTGGACTGGTCTGGTTAGCTCAAGGGGGAGCGGTATACTACAACTCACCAGCCGCTCAGAGGACCGTTCCTTCGTCTTCACACTCCTCGCCAACTCGGCCGAGCAGGACAGCAAAGAAGCCGTGGTCGATGAATGGCGATCTATACCTGCTCTCCCCGAGACGGGCGAGAACGAAGCAAGATCCCTTCCCAGCACCCTAGTCTTCCAGCAGTGGCGTCTCGACTCTCGAGGAGAGAAGCGACGCGACCGATGGGTAGAAGCTAGTAGCGTGATACTGGGCACGACGCACGGCACCTAGACTGTTCCCGCTCAAGCAGAGAGGGCACGGCGACTTGCGGTTGACAAGTCCCTGAAGGAGCATGGAGATTGATGGTATATATCGCGGGTGGCTGTGGATGGAATACGGAGCAAGGAAGTTGTGTTGCGTGAACATAGTTAGGTTGACTAAGTTGGTCGCTGGAAAATGGGGATGGCTGGGATGGAGAAGCAAGCTGAGAGCACGGGCCAATCTTTGATGATGCTATATAAGTGGGGTTCTCCTTTCGTCTTTGGTGGTGGAAGTGGGCCCCATATAGATGTGCGGTTGCTCCGGAGACGGTACGGAGTACCAGTGCCCCAAATTCCAGGCGTCACGTCACACAAGTGACAATTCAAACCTCAAGGCCCAGGCTGTTGCTCTCTAGGGAACGGAGCCTCACGACAGCTGGCCGCAAGGTACGGATACCCAAGTATACACTCACAGAATTCCGCCAACAGTGTCTTCTATTTATTACCGGCTGCGAACTCTTCACTCACCGCTGCAGCCTGCAGCACATTCCCCCTCATGGTACGTGGCACGCTCACCGAGCGGCGAGATCATAGATGGACAATCACGTTGTACTCGTCTACAAGGCCTTTTGCGTGCTCGAGTTGGCTGGGGCAATCAGGGTCTCGGATGAGCCAGGAGATGGCTGCTCGAGTCAACCAGTTCCAGCACCAGGAGACGGGTAATTGAGACATTAGCGTGAAGAGGTCCTGTGACTCCTGTCCAATGTTCCCATGGCCGCTGCCTGAGGAAGTAGAGCTGTCCACGGACTCGGACACTGCGCCAAGACTTACGACAGCGTGCCATATCGTAGGATCAGCATGGCATGCGTAGGGGATCTCGCGCAGTCGGAAGTCAGGATCGAACACACCTATTAAGGCAGTGGCTGTAACCTCGTGAAAGCAGACTGTAGCGGTGGCTCCGTACTTTGTGGGCCAGATTCGGTATTATGTTGGCATAGAGTCCCATATCAGGTGAATATGGAAAATACGTTGAAGGATGCGCTAACAAGCTAGCATCTTGGAAGCTGAAGCCATGGGAGGAAGCTATCCATGTCGGCCTAGAAGCGCCTTATAGGGACCCTCTAAGATTGCGGTATATGGCCCTATATACTAAGCCCCTTGGTGGTTGCATGGAGAATGCACCATGTACTGAGTTCCGTGAACGATTCACTAACTGCGTTGCGGCGTTTGGTCTTATACCCTGTGCACGGTAACCGGCTAGCAGGCTCGTCCGGACCATAACTCCTAATGTACAATATCTGACGTCTCCCAGCCAACTCTGGCTGAGTTTTCTACAAAAATTTGAATTATAAAGATGAATGTTTCGATTCGAAGAGATCCTCCGAAATCTGTATGGGATACCAGTAGTCGTTCCTGTTCCCCAAAGACATTCAAGTTGCGTTTGCCCACCCCCTAGACGCTTACCAGACCCGATGGCTTTGGATTAGCGGCGTCAATTCGTCAGCGTCCGGGACCAGTTGGTAATATTGTCTATTTGGCTTTTGAGTCTGGTGCTGTTTTCAACATTATGTTATCATTGGCACTCTACTAGGAACATAAGTATAGAAACGTACAGCAAGTTCTTCGTCGTCCCCATGAGCTATATTGCCATCGCTATAGTCGAGAGCAGCGGTCCCAGTCGGCTCCTTGTCCGCGTCCATTTCCCGTTCACTACCGACATCGTTGACGGGTGTACTCTTCAGGACTCGCATAGGAGGAGGAGACAGGGCTGGTACCTGAGGGCAATGTACGTAAGACAGTAGCCACTGGTGGATGGTGGACTGGCACGACCTAGCCTTACTTCTTTTGCTCTCAATGACCGGGCTAGATGACTGGGACAACAAATCTCTCAATGCGGAGGAAGCCATAACTCTCGGATGGCAGCGGAAAGGTCTGGCAATACAGATCAAAAAGTGCATTGGTGAAAAGAGTATCAGGTTTGACTCGCTGGCCCGAAAGCTTTTCTAACAAAGGGACAATTGATCAGGGCATTTGTTTACTTGTACATGGAAACGTTAGATAGGCATACAAGAGTGAGGAAAGATGGAAAAATGCCATATTTTAATGAAGAAGAGATTCCAATCATGCGTTTCGCCAACTTGGGTACCAAACCGTTGGGACGCAAGGGATAGTGGACGGACAAGGGTCAGCTGCAGGCTGCAGCCACAGGGCATTCGGATTGGTGCAGAGGAGGTGGCATACAACGGACTCGTTCATTGTTTAAGCTGATTGTTTACATGGGTAAGGTAGTAATTGATGCAGATGTGTGAACTCCAGGGGATGCAAGAACGTGGGATTGGAGAATCGTGAACCGTTCGGGTAGATTCCACTGTGTGCAGTGTGGCCGTACGGTTTGAATCCTGCCATTGCGTGGAATCTGCGTCCGGAGCTTCCTCAGCTCATTATTCCCTAGCTAATAGTTAGGGTAAGCTACGTAAGCCGCGCCGCTTTATACTTAGCCCCTACGATAAGCAGGGTAACGCAAGGGTAAGCCCAGGGTAGCCTAGGGTAATTATTACTTCTTATAAACCCTAGTCCTCTTCAACATTTATTACTCAACTCCACCACGTTTGTCCGCATCTTCCTTATTAATAGTTATAACAGATTTAAGGGAACGTAGGGTAGCCTACTATAATTAAAGTTTATTTATAAGGTTGAATAGTATTGGAAACACCTAGAGTAAACCCGTTTAATGCGCATCAACGCTAACGAGTCTATTCTATTATTAGATATCGATACTGTACAGTTCAACTCGTATAGGTATATAAGGACTAATTCTACATAGCAACTCGGTATACTCCTCGACATCAGCTAAACTAGCTATATCTGTCTTTACTACTTTGTACACAATCCCGTTACTCTGTTAAACATCTTCTCTCTTAGGATGCAGTTTAATATCCTCCTCCTTACCGTCCTCCCAGCTCTAGCGGCGGGCTCGAGCCTTCCTCGCGCGGCTCTTCTCCCCAACTCGAATATCGCGTGTAATATTGCACCTAATTACAATATCTGCCCCCCGACCAGCAACGATATAGGGCGCTGCCTAAATCTTGAGAGCGGTCTAATATGTGTTTATACCTGCCCGTCGTCCAATGACTGTCCCCAGCGATGCAAGGCACAGGGTTTTACCTATGGACTCTGTAATGACGGCAATGATCCGTGTATTTGCAGCGAAACGGATGGAACGACAAGCGAGGCAACAACAACAACAACCTAAAAGATCAAGCTAGTTTTCACTCTCAAATTTAAACTCCTACAGGGTCCGGTTTCTCATTTTCAACCTTGGTCGTTTTTATTATGTTCTGATTGGTGAGATGCGCACGTATGCCGGTATATACTGGCAGCGCAGCTGCTATATACTGTGATAGGCGCAGATAAAACATGGCATGGATAAGCGTAGTTCAACACTTCGCACTGTTACATATGTATAAGTAGGAAACCTAATCTTCAACGACAGGAGTTTGTTTCCTAACTAGCCAGATATCGCCCTTTTCAATCATATTTTGACCTCCTGTTACTAATATCTCGTGGTTAGTTATTTCCGCCATGCTATGTTGCAGGATAAGCTGTGGTTATAATAAAGAGTCCATTTCTATCCCTTCTAATATATTGAAAAAGCACCTATTAATATAAGTACCTTGAAGATACCAAGTCCGCAGTCTACTATGTATATGAGTTCTGTTTTAATATATTAGAAGTAATAGGGGATATAAATGGACTCTGTAAGCCTCGGGTGAGCTTTGCACGCAGGATCTGTGTAATATCTTGCCGTTTTCATGCCATGGCCGGCTGAGGTTGTCATTAGTCGAGTGCTGCGTATCTAAGAGCGAGCCATCTCATTTCCTAACTTTCCATCAGCTCTACCGGTACATCGCTGGGGTGGAGCAGAAAACGACAACACCGTGACTGCACTGCTGAGCGATGCCGACCTACCTCAATCCATCGGTCCTGCGCGCGTGCTGTATGAGCATATAGGTAGGTATTAGATTCGATCCAGTCTGTGGGTACTGCAAGAGTATTAAAGTAATTCCCTAGAATGTCGCAATCTGATACCCTTGACTCGATTTATCATTTTAGGATCAAGACGCCGGACCTGTGGCCTTGCTTCCAGCAGTGTGGCCTATCAAAGCGCTTCACGACTACATCATGAACTCTCTCGGCACCTCAATATTCGCCTTACCCGAATAGCTCGATACTGGGTTAGGGGCACAATGGAAATGATTCGAAGGAAAAAGCTGCAAAATAAAAAAGTAAAACCTTGCATCCTGTACCTAGCTTCCCTCAATCACCCCGGGCCCGTCCTGCGCCGTTCAACTGATAGCATCAGGCTGTGTCCAAATGAGCGACGGGTTGCCAGTTACTCGTACCGTGTACGATGCTCACCCAGCCTGCAAGGAATTACCCCCGATGCGCATCGGACTACCTAGCACATGTTTTGGCCAGTCAAAACTGACCACGTCGTGACGGAGGCTGCTGCAGATGGCTGCTTGGATTGGGCTACTGCAGTTCACGGGGGCAGTGAGGGGGGCGGAGCAAGGCACCCTGATGCGGCGTGCTGACCGGAGTCGATGGACTTCTGCAAGGCTGGGAACCAAAACATCGTTCTTCGTCATCCTCTTCACTCTGTTCTCTTCGCTCTTCACCCCCTTCACTCTGTACTCTTCAATCTACGAGTCTACTCTAGATTCTCAGCTTCTTACATTGTCACAGTCCGAGCATCTCGTCCTTGTCAATTGGTTCAGTGATACCATCTGCTCTCTGCCATGGCCGAAGTTCTAGGCGTCATTGCCAGTGGCATAGCTGTGACCCAGGTGGCTGCACAGGCGGGCAGTGCTTGTCTGAAGCTGAAAAGGTTGGTTGCCGAAATTAAAGACGTGCCTGACACCATCGCCGACCTTGTGGAGCAAATCTACTGTCTTGATCCTATCCTATGGGAAGCGGAGCAGCAGTTTGCCCAAATCAAGCTGTCTCCGCAGCTGTGCAACGATGACGGGGCGCGACTGAGCACAGCGTATTGTCGCAAGTCGTTGCTGAACCTCTCAAATATGGTAGAGGAGTTCTCCACGAAGATGCGTTCAAAAACAAAGCTGGGTCGGAGCAGTGCCTCGCTCAAGTTCGTCATGAAGAAAGATGACCTGGCACGTCTGGAGAAGCGTCTGGAGTCGGCGCTTCGCATGCTACTATCTGCACAACAAAACTACATGATGTAAGTCCTCTCTGACTTGGCGCCACTTCCCAAACTCACGGCTCGATAGGACTATGCAGAGGTTACAGCCGGATATACTCCTCGCCAGACTAGCCGCACATCTCCAGTCCAGTGCCGAGATTGTATCAGACACCGACGACCGCAACACTATTTCGTCACTCAGTCAACCTGCCCATATGCAAGACACGATGGATCCCACCAGGGCTCGACGCGTTCCTAGGGTATCATCCTCCACTCGTTTGGCTCGTCGTAATAGAAACCACGTCCTTTCTACAAGCATGCGCACCCCTTCATGGCTTTCCAACGTTCAATACGTCTGGGCGCTAAACATCCGTCACGCATACTCCGGATGGGAAGTAGTTTTGCGCACCTATTTCATAAGGCCATGGTGTTCGCCTGTGTTCAAAGCGGTTAAATCCGATGATGTCAGATCACTCCAAAAGATGTTTGACTCCGGCCAGGCGTCACCATATGACCGGTTGGACTGCATAGACACAATGCTACATGCAAGTGATCATTTCCTGGAAGGATTCATACAAACTACGAAGACATGAATGACTAACCCAAGCCTCACAGGTTGCCGCTGCATACAGTAGCTTGAACGTTTTTAAACTGTTACTCGGCATGGACCTTGAATTCGGTAACTTGACCCAGTATGGAAGCCCCCGCCTATTCCACACATCAAATGTCAGTAATAAGCTGCCTAACAATAATCAAAGGAAAATCGAAAATTTTATAGGGAATGCTACAAGTAACGAAAACCCCGAGTTCGCGAGGCTCTTGCTTTGCCACGGGTACATCACCGAGCTCGATGTTGACGAAACCACAAAGGCTTGTAGCTGTCCATGGACTACAGATATAGCTGCTTTCAGGCTGGTACAACCGTTCCGTTGCCCATCGCATGCACTTACGTCTCTAAAGACGCGTATGGTGAGGGCCCGGCATTGCAGCTCTCTATATACCGATGTCGCGTGCGTCAAAGCGATGCTCTGTCCGGACTGGGACTTGGATCCCCTTCTGGTATGCAAGGTCGATTACGATGGCGATTACCACTTGATCCACACAGTTGCGGTATATCTGGTAACCAACTACCATCGCTATGATATTGAGGATAGGCCGCAGACTGAATGGACTTCGTTCGTCGCAGACGTGGTACAATGTACAGCGGATCTTCACGTACTCGAAGGCATGCACAGTTTCTATGGGCCCGATAGTTCACTGACAACGACCCCTCTGTTACGACTTATCTTTGGCTCGATTTTCCGGGTTTATGAGATGATTTATTCTTCTGGAATATCCTGGTTAGCAAGAAAAAGACGTTGCGAGATTGTTGTTCAATTCTGGGTCCGAATTTTGAACGAAGCGGGTGTCAATCTCGCGAGTTATGGCTATCGGGAATCGGAGATCTTCTATTCGACTACAAGTCGTTGGCAGGAAGTCGCATTACAAGATCTCAAAACGAGAGGAATCAGTCATGCACGTCTCTTGGGGTTTACATATGGCCCCAACGTGGAGGACTGGACATTGCTGTGGGACGATCCCATCGACACAGGCGTGGCCGAGTTCTGGCGAATGGTGGAGGACGAGCCCCTGGAGCTCCCTGGGTCATGGGTTGAGTGAGCAGCCGTCTTACTGGGTGCAAATACGTGCCATCAGGTCAGATTTGCATGACGACGAAAGGTCTACATCAGAGATGATGCCGAACCGACGGACCTGTGCAAGTTTCAAAACGGTGTATTCGTGTCAGGGGGCAAGCCGGAACTTGCATTGGCAACACGGAAGACAGTTCGCTATACCGGTATATACACTTGTCGATATCTACTGAAATGTGTATCAGTGGCCCGATAGAACGTATAGCACGAGGTTCTTTGGAGCAGACCCATGGAACTGAGGCGGTGCATCATATTTGCGAGAACACCTGCGAATCAACTAGTCGTTGCCCACCCATCCACCACCCATCATCGCCACGCTTAGCTCCAACTAGTAAACAGTTTGTTCCAACTTCCTCCCGAAAACAGTTGAGTCGAGGCTACTCTTACACGGTTCAACCTGATGCTCCATGTGTTGAGCCAACCCATTTCTCCATCACTGAGTTTTGGATCGCTTCTTTAAAAATAAAAAAATAAAAAAACAGGCTTCAGGACGTCACTCTCGACATTGAGTGCGACAGGAATGCAGCGGGCCCTGGCTGACCTCTCATGTAGTTAACAAGAAGAAGGACTAACTAACTCGGAGCCGAGTTGGGGTCAAATTAGACCGCGGCACTCTTGTTTCTCAACACGAAGCCGCTACTGCATGATACGGAGTGGCGCCGGTTGATTGCCCGTTGTTCGGACGATTGGAGAGAGTCGTTTGCATAAACTTATTGAAACTGACCGTGCACAAGATTGAAGAGGCCGTGCACAAGAACCAAACCTCGAGATAAACTTGTTTTCTCTCCGCGTTGCTTGTGCAATCACGATGCGCTCTTTTCACGCGCACAACTTGCTGCAGATCAGTGTCCTGGCTTGCATACTACTTCTTGGGCACGCATTCGTAGCGGTCGCCGCGGTGCCACGAAGAACGGCGACGGCGACGCGGGCGTACTCAGTACTGTAGACTGTAGTGACTAGTCTCAGTCTGTAGCGGGACGATGGACACCTCGTTTGCAGTTATCTGATTGAAGCGCCAATCCGTGCGTCCCGTTGGGGTTCAAGGAACTGCTGGCCTGGATCACTCACACCTGGGGGAGATCGGTCTGAGCATTGTTTCGTTATACGTGATTGTGCGATCAAGCACCGCCGACGTGGAATCGAGAATCGGACCATGGATGATGATCCAACGAACGAGGATGTTTCGCATGGGCGAGCTGAGGCCCGTTGTGGCGTTTCGTTTCACGAGACCGCGTTGGTGATAATCAGCCATGCGGCGGGCGTACGCCAACTGCCGTACTCGTCTTGCTCCGCGCGGTGATGGTTTGAAACACTGGGGAATCTTCAATCCGGATCCGCTCACGACCCGGATCCACCGTCGGGACCGTGATAGACGACTCGCATTCGTCCTAGATCTGTGCCTGTCTCGGGCTGCAGCAAGGCATTGAGGGCTCAGGGCGGTTCACTGGCGGTAAAGTGACCCGTCTGTTTTGCCGAGGTTCGCTTTCTGAAGTGAGTCGTCTGATATCGCTGTATGCTGTAGCGTGGACCAGATACGAGCGCGCATGCTGTATTACGCATACTTCCAGTTACATATAAATCCCACCGGTGCAACCATCTCACTTCTACTGGCACTCTCATCGACATCATCCTCACACTCATCTCACTCTCATCTCACTCTCATCTCACACTCATCTCACTCTCATCGCATTCTCACCGCACGCTCACGGTCAAGCCCACTCACTCCATCATCAACCCTCTTACCATCCCATAACAATCCAACTTCCCCACCGCCGAAATGGAGAACATCTGGAAGAACCTGGAGGTGCTGGAGAAGAAGCTGGTCGAAGTCAACAAGATTGCTGGCAAGGGCGTGGGTCTGGGCTTGTTCGATGTCATCAAGCTGTCGACCAAGATTGGCTCTCTGTCATCAGTCATGCTGAAGATCGTCAAAGATATCGAGGCAAGTTCCATCCCATGAAGAACCCGACGGACACACCCTCCACCCCCGTTTCTACTACAACAAGGGCTAATTATCTAACCGTTGCCGACTGTAGGTTCTCAACCCAACCGACGAACAAACCAAGCAGACGATGGTCCAGATGACCCGTATCATCGCTCTGACCGAAGAGCACGTCGATTTCTTGATCGTCTGCGCTCCTTACTTGAAGGACACGTTGCGTGTCGGAGGTATGCAGTGTTCACCCCCGTTGGCTTATCCGCCAAACTAATTGGATGGGCAGGAATGGTGAAGAAGAACATCGTCAGCACTCGCGATTCCAGCGAGAAGCTGTCCCAGGTAATGGTCCTGAAGGCGGCACCTCAGCAAAAGGCCGAGGCCGAGTCCCTGGAGAAGCGCAGAAGCGTCGCGTTCGAAAAGGTCATGGGTGTTTACAGCGGCGCGACTGGCGGAGAGGAGAACAAGATCGGGTCCGACTCGGACTGAGGCGCATAGACGCGCTGGTGTGATTGCTGGACGATGAACACCTACTCATGAGCTCATGATGGAATTTATGTCGGATCGGAACAGGTCGAGCGAGGGAGCGACTATAGCATTGTTCCGAGTCGGAGGTTTGATTTGGTTTACCGGTGGTTTTGTTTGACCTGAGTTCGTGTTGGAGAGCCATCGGCTTCTTTGCCCACGCTCGTTTTCTCACTTCCATGGAAGTCTTGGTAGGCAAGAGATTATGTATATAGTTGCCTGACTTATGAATTGTACTTATTCCAACTTGGCAACACGCTACGAACATACTCGGGAATTGCACCCTACACGCTATCAACACTTTCAGCCGTGTCCAGTGTGCCGGCATCCTCGGTGCCATGGAGAAATAAAATCTTGTTTTGTTCTGCTGTCTTTAAATTTCAAAGAACCAAGTATTGGGTCTCGGGAGACTGGTGTCGAATACTGTCGATGATGTTGGGAATCATGCAAAGAAGAATGAACTCTGCTCACGTAAACATTATTGGAGGAATGTTCTTTAGGGTTTCGTTAATGGCTCGTTTCCTTCTGTTCACAGTTGATAAATCATACCACCCATCCTAATCACTATAAATCATACCACCCATCCTAATCACTATAAATCATACCACCCATCCTAATCACTATAAATACTTTGTTTCACCAAACAAGGGAAAAGACGTATGCTTCACCACACAAGATATTAGATTCAACCCATAATCATGGAAGCCAAGTTAGCAAGATTTCTAAGCGAATTGCTTTGTAAGGGGAAATTCCCGAGAATTTGGACAAGCATTTCTGATGTGAGCCGTGGCCTGCAGGGGCTTCGAAGTGAGCTGAGCAGATTGTTCGTTATTCAAGCCTCGTAAGGCGGTTTCGGTATTTGTCATGGACTAAGGCACGATTTCTATGCTTCGAATCCTGATTGTTTATTCATATTGCCATGTCTTGTTGAGGGATGTCGTGTTTATCGGTGAAAATTGGTTCCGGGGAGGTGGGATGGGCGTTGGGTGAGAAGCGATGGAAGCTGTCCAGAGTATCAATTTGGCACAAAAGCTTTACCCTACGTGAAGCGTAGATTTAGGCTATTATAGTAGCTTATATTGGACTGGGGCGAAACTTTGTTTTATCGTTTCAGGGTAGCAGATATCATTAAGAGGTATGCAATTCTTAAGGAAGTATTATCTCCGGAATAATCCGCAGGTAGTGAGAACAAGAACGTAGAGTATGCATTCAATCAACGGAAAATCATTTCGCTCAATAATCCGAAAACTAACACGGCGTGATAAGTAACGAGTGAGACATTCAACTATATCCTCGTCCATTACAGTTCAAGTTTACCCAGACTGTAGACACAAATCTATACGACCAAACAGAACCGAGTCCCAATTCCGCGCTGGTCAGGTATAATTTGGCGTTAGTTTAATCACACCAAAAATTGATCTCAGCTCATAATCGCACATGATTATCTTTCTCCATCTACAAGCCAAGCATCGACCCGGAAACCCGGCTGTGGAGTGTAGAGCCGGGGTGCAATATGTATAGGGGCTTGGCGTGGTCATACCGTAGAACCAGCATCTCCTTTCCACCAATGAGCTCTGGATGAAGTCGTTTTGCCAGCCAAGCCCGTTCATCTGGGTCTCGGAACGACGTTGACGGATCAGGCAATTTCGGACAGCGGATGCCCGCCGCCACGGTCACGGTTAACCTGCAACAATCTAGGTTCAGTCCACCTATCAGACAGTAGCGTCGGGATGTCCTCAGCTCTTTATACATACTGCGCTCGCACGGCTCCATCATGCAGGAAGAGAATTGCTGGCAACACATAGATCCCTGGACACTTCATCGAAATGCAACTACGTTCGCTAACCCTCGTCGCGGCCCTCGTGGCCACGGCCACCGCGCAGCAGGTCAAGATCAGTAAGCCTCGACGCTCTCACGTCTACACCCGCAATACACTAACCACCGCGCAGTGTTTCTCGGCGACTCCATCACCGAGATCACCTGCTGGCGGACGCTGGTGTGGAACCAGCTGGCGTCGGCGGGCCTGACGAGCAGCGTCGACCTGGTCGGGTCCATGTCCAACCTCCAGAGCAAGTGCACCAAGCCCTCGGGGTTCGACGTCAACCACGAGGGCCACTCGGGCTGGCAGGCCTACGACATTGCGCGGAACAACATTGCGGGCTGGGTGCAGAACACCAAGCCCGACATTGTGCAGTTCATGCTCGGCACCAACGACGTCAACATCGGCAAGAGGGACGTTAACACCATCCTGAGCTCGTACACGACCATCCTGAATGCCATCCGGTCCGCCAACCCCAAGGCCAAGATCATCGTGAGTCGCCTCGTCCCCCCAAGCCCCGACCAGCGCGCAGACCTGCTGACAATGGATATGCCCCCCCCCAGATTGACAAGCTCATCCCCACCTCCTGGTCCGACGCCACCATCGAGAGCGTCAACAGCGCCATCCCGGGCTGGGTCACGCAGTACAGCACCTCGCAGTCTCCCATCGTCATCGCCGACTGCTCGCGCGCCGCCGGCTTCACCAACGCCATGCTGGAGTCGAGCGACGGCGTGCATCCCAACACCCAGGGCGACCAGTTCATCGCCCAGAAGGTCGGCCCGCTGCTCGTCCAGTTCGTCAAGGACGTCAAGGGGGGGCAGTGCTACCACTCCGGCCACGTCGACTACACTGGTCACGTCGACCAAGACCACGGCGCCGCCGGCTGCGACGAGCACGGCGGCCCCTGGCGGGAGTTGCGCCGCGCAGTGGGCGCAGTGTGGCGGGACTGGGTGGGCGGGCTCGACGTGCTGTGCGTCGGGGAAGTGCACGGTTTCGAACGAGTGGTACTCGCAGTGTATTTGATGAGCAGGATGGTTTGAACCACGACTCTAAGAGGGTGGATCAACAATGTCAGGACTTGTACCTGTCGATAAACAAAGGATACCCCATGTAGAACGCCTTGACAAGCTCAGCTAAATTTGGCGACAGGGAATGGGGAGAAAGTTGTTACTCGCCCCAGCAGAACCCCTTATATATCCCGGTATTCTTGCTCGACTGCTCAACAAGTCTTGTCTTGGTAGAGAGAAGGATCGTTGCGATGTACAACAAGCCGCTTCGGACACAGAACAAGCCCTCACCATCCGTCTCGTGTCAATTGCCGAGTGCGCCAGTGAGCCAGTTTCATGATTCAACCAGATGGTGATGCTACCCTCCATTCTCTTCAGTATCATCCTCTCCACCGCCCTCGTACTCGTAAACCTCCGTTTCATAGCCGCCATGCTCGTGGTGCTTGTCCTCGTCCAGTCCCATTAGCTGCTCCGATATCACCTCTTGACCAGCATTGCTGCTTCGAACCCAGCTTCTGATCCGATGCTCCTTGAACGACAGCTCTTGATTATGATATTGCTTCGACAGTAACCCACAATCATCATCTACCTCTGCCATCAAGCCTTGATCGTAACGCTGCTCCGAGACCAGGCTCTCATGATGATCCCGAACTAGTCCCTCTTCTTCCTTCATTGCTTCGTTTGCCTTCAACCTAGCATTAATCTTTTGTTGCCCCTTGAGTATGAATACGAGTAGTATCATGGTGCGCCTGTGTTGGGATGCAGCGTCTATCGAACGGGTCTGGTCCTGAAGGAATGGCGCGACCGTGGTCTTTGGAGATTGGTCTGGAGTTGTTGTCAGGGGAGAAACCGCGTCAATCGCTTGGTCCTTGACAGAGGTAGAAACTGCGGTTGTTGGTGACGAGGTTGAATGTGTGGTAGAAGGTGGCATCAGGGTGCGGTCGGTGCCGCATGCATTGTCGTCGTGAAGCTGCTCGGCGTCACCACTGTCAATTTGGGCTACATTTTTGGTTTCTAGACAGCCGAGATATCAATCAGGCGATTGTGCTGCTGGAGGAAGGAAGAAAAGGAATAACGCACCTTGTGTGTCTGGGCCAAATGAGATAAGTGACGATAGGTCCGAAGCGCACTCCGCGGCGGTCCGAACGAGCAGTTGGAACTGGTAAGCGACGATACTTCTGACAAGGCAAATAGCAATGGCTGCTATATAGTTGAACGAGGAGATGATAATAGCAAAGATGAAGAACGTAATGAAGACGGTAGCGAGTTGCTGGGGGCCCACGTCGGAGTCGAAGTGAATGGTGACATGAAAATGGTCGTCGGTTGCGTTGCCTTGACGTGCGCAAGAGATGGACTAGATCTCCAAAGGCGACGCAGCGACTGTGATGCCAACTAGCGATATGACGGCCTCGGTGAAGCTTGCCATGATGATCGGATCCGACCTTGTAGGCTGTGTGGTGTGACTGATGTTGATGAGAGCATTGGTTGGGAAGATGAAAGGAAAGCGACTGCATGTACTCCGTACCCAAAGTCTTATCAACAAGCCCCTCCACTAGACAGGTACGTACAAGTCAGCCTAATCATTGACCACCTGAAACTCCCAACTTTTGCTAGATTTTCAATTGCATCAATACAGATTAGGTGTATCGACAAGTTCCGTTCTACAAGCTCGCAAATTGTTTGTGGAAATAAAGTCCCGGCTCACCATCTACTCGTCAATCGTGTAAATTGCTACGGAAATTTGATTTTCCATTATTACTCTGAAGAGTTAGTAAAGAAAAGAGTCTATAAGGCAGAGGCCAACATCATGTGGCTCCTTTTCGATATTGACTTCTGTCTCTAGTCATAGTCCCCCAAGATGTATAGAAAATACGGAAATATACACAGAAAGAAATGGATTGAAAACCGAGGAATGAAGTGGGTAGGAGATGGGATTGAGAAGACGTCAAGATATAGTTCGGTATCGAGTTATGACGAAACAGCTGCCTTTATAACCTAGTCAGCTAAAGGAACAACTCTCCGCCACGTCCTGTAATTATAGCGTCCATCACAGCCGCGCGTAGGATCCATGGTACATTAACAGGTTGGAAACACGTACAGACGCCGCCAAGATGGACCCCAAGGCTTAGGATGCGGGCGGGTAAGACAGTCTGCGGATAGATCCATCATTGCCTCATAAATGCATGACTCAAGTGGGGGCTGTTTCGCTGTTTCTGCATCTGGGATACGGAGTCTACGGATGAACCGCCCTGCTGAAGTCACGGTGTGGTCACATGGTCGTATAAGCGAGTTCCGCGGTGGGGATGGTCGAACAGCGGACGCGGGAAGAGTCTTCTAGCAGAAGGCCAGAACCTGTTACAGTCCGCCAAGTGTTCCTTCTCTCCTCCGGGGAACTCGTTGCACAGGTTTCCGTGCCTGTGGTTGGTTATGACGTGTGATATCGATGGACGCGAAAAGAGGTACTGTAAATGCGGTCACATTCCCACGAAGCGTCAGCGCTACTGCTGCGATGTCAGCAGATGGGGGCCAAGGAAATTCTACTTCCAAGAAAGGGGGTTTGCAATCGTGCTCGCGACCATTGCCGTTCGCTTTAGATATCTTTGTCGCAATTAGGATCCACCACGGGCATATGCTTTATTCCATGCACGTAGCTTGCCACGACAGATAAGCAGTTATAAATAGTCATGAAATGTGCGTCTTGGAGGCTGAGCAACATCGCAAGTGCGAAGCACTCATCACACTAACCCCCTTTCGACCAAATTACCCAAAACGGATTCTTGATTGCATGGAGTATTTATATAGCCAAACACACTACATATATCATAACGACGCCGCCGTCTGGGTCTTTCCAGCAGACTAGCAGCCTAGGTACTATATGTGATCTCACGGTATTATATGACCATCCCTTTCCCTACGCAGACCAAAAAGGCCAATATTCAAAAACTAGGCAATAAACCATGACCGCCGCGAGTTACCACGTCCTCGAGGCGCTGGTCAGCGGCTCCATCTTCACCTTCATCTTCGCCTTCCACACCCGTTTGACCGTCCCTGGCTACGCCAAAAGATTCCACAAGCGAACCAGCATACCTCTCTTCTTACATATTGCCTCCGGTATCTTCGAGCTCGCGAGATTCTACTATAACCGTACCCGAGATGTCTCCCACGGTCCTGACTCGGTGGACCTCCTAGCCTGCCTAGTGCAGGTTCTCACCAACCTACACCTGGCCAAGACCTCCCGGCGCGGCGACGCTTACAGCACGCGCCCTTGCTACCAAGCGGGCGGCCTTCTTCGACTAGGGGTGGAGGCGGCCGCCTTTGCGCAAGGCAGCGACGCCCTGCACGAGGCATCGGTTCGGTGTCTGCATTCCTTCATCTACACGCGGCTTGTCATCTTTGTGGCCACGAACATCCTGCGACTAGACAAGAGACTGTCACTGCCAACGATATACTCGTACGGTGTGTTCCTCGGCGCGGTTTTTGCTGTCAACGAGGGAGGGCTGCCCCTGGGCGTGCCGGTTTATATAGGGCTTGTGGGAGCGGTGATGGGGTTGAATCGGTTTACTAGTGATGTTGTTGTTCGGTATGTCAATACTTTCCCGCATTCCTCGTGAAGTTCTAACCACTCTCCCTTCATCGCTAGGCCCATGGACAGCTACGGACGCATGAGGTCTGTCGGCGTCCAGCTTCTTCGTCGATGTGGTTTTACGGAGCTCAAGACTATCAGACGTTTAGAGAGCCCACCGGAGTTGACTCTCAAAGTCAAAGAAGAGTATATTCAATAAATTCTACCAAGGCTCGGCATAAAAAGCGTTTCTGCAACTGGTTTCGAAGTTGCATCAATCCATACAGAGATGGATTAACATGATTGAAATTGATACCCTTATAATGGTTATAGATTGATATATAACATTAAGTTTACACGATATGGGTATTAGGAGAGGTTTCATATTTTGATTAATGTTGGCCCAAGGAATCATATTAGCAAATATCTTGTTCATAGGCAATTCTCCTTTTCATCGGAGTTATCAATTTCAGTATAAGTAGTTGAGTTCGCACTATGTTCGCCTTGACTTTGCGACTTAAGACAGTCAGCGACGAGTAGGATTAGAGGTATATAGCGCCTGTCCAAAAGAGACAAATAATCCCAAATTGTATCTTCTAAAATAAGTATCACTTCAAAGTAATGGTTCGTTACGTTCACTTACAATACGAGATGACCATACTACAGTTGATAGACCCACTGTGATTTGCTAATCCGTTAATATGTGAGTATGTAAGAGACCAAATGTTGGTACGAAAAGAGTAACTTCTGCTGTCCCCGTGGACAATGGCATATCGTGCCCTGCCCACGTTCCCCCAACGTGACACGATCTTTCCCTATTGCTGTTCGAAAAAGCGATATACCTAGGAATACATTCAGCTGTTCAGATATCCAATTGATGACTAGGCGTTTAGAAATACTCTACATAGAGTAAATGCATGCAGGTGTCGACAGTGGCCAGCCGCCAGGGCGTCTATGTCATAGCCCGAGAAGTGCTGGCCAAAGATTCGACCATTCACATGTCCAGTCCCACAGCAAAAGACTAGGAATTTATTTTTGACGAGTGCAAGCAAAATTACTTTAGCTCTCTAGTCCTACATCCCAAATCGCTTCGTCCGTCCTCTGAAAGCACACATCCTGGCACTAGACCGTACAGGCGGCAGGGTTCTATAACAGCTGCCAACCAGTTACTTATCCGTATCAGGCAGTAAGGATCATGCACGGGCCATAGCCTACTTTTGTTGCAAACAATCGCCAGATAAAATCTCCACCTCTCGCCCCTTTCCGCCGCCATCTTATCCTACGAGGCGCTCCAGCTGCTAGCCATGCCGTCTCCACCTTCCCTTGGGCAAGTTCTTCGTGGGAGATACGGGTTATATACGGTCTCCAAAAAGATCCAAGATGTGGTCTGGTTTGCAAGGTTTGTAGCTCGGGTTGCGAATCGCAGATCTGGCCAGGCTAACAACCGACAGAAACCAAAAGAACGAGCTCTTTGTTGTGAAGAGCGTCAGCGGCCACCCGCGGGTCGAGAACGAGCGCGACTTTCTTCAGCGTTTTTAGACTCGGAGTCCCTACATTCGTCCCCTAGTCGACGAGATACAGGAACCAGCCGAGCCAGTCACTATTGTACTACGCCATCTGGAAAGCGACCTTTTGGAGTCGTCGATACATAAACCCCTAAATCGGAAAGAGATTAAGTACGTCTCAAGACGAATTCTTGAAGCTCTTAGTGTTATACACGAAGATCGCTATATCCATACAGGTAAGTTTCCTCCAGCTAAACATTACCCTATTAGGAACCGCTAACCGGTACGGAAGATATTAAACTAGATAATATCTTCGTAAACTTCGGGAAGGAGGATAGTGAGGTACGATTCTCCCATGTTCAGCTGGGCGACTTTGGAGGTAGCTATCCAGAAGACAGCAAATGGGCGAAGTCCGGCACGCCGGTAGGAGCGCCGATCTGGAACAGCCCTGAGGTTCTCCTGGAGCTATCTTGGAACACAGCGACTGATATTTGGTCCTTTGGTACATTGGTAAGACTCTTTGCTCGTGATCCTAAAACCTAACTCTGAACCGGGACACATATCTAACCGTATCCTATTATAGCTTATTAGCCTAATACTAGGTGGCGACTTCAACATTTTTTTGTCCCAAGGAAGCTCGCTATGGCGACGAGGATTATAACCTCGAAGGTCTCAAATCACAGTTCCGGTATTTCGGTCCTTTTCCGCCCAAGATCCGAGAGCTTGTCGATGATGAAACCTATACGTCGATTATGTACATCACTCATATTATCCCACCGGAAAAGTTGACGCCATTTCGGAGGGTTACAGAGCACGAAGTCAATAGGGATGATAAGGAGTTCATCTTGCGAATTATGCACCTGGACTGGCGTGATCGGCCGACAGCCAAGCAATTACTCCAGGACGGGTGGTGGTCCAAAGAGTGAGGTAATACTTGATGACTGTTTTAAGTACTGATATTCATAGTAATATTCATTATTTGACTTGCGTTTGGGAGATTTACCGTTGTGAATAAAGGAGTTTAGCCTCCCTCCTCAATTAATAGGTTGAGAACGGAATGTCTTGACAGAGCAAAATGCAAAACAAAAACTAGATTTCGCTAGAATAAATCAGCCCTCATTTATGGAAAGAAGTTAGTTATCTTGGAGGAGCAGCTCATTTAAAACCCACCTAAAACGCTGAAGTACAAAGTAGCAGGGGCTTTAGAATGGTTATTAGGGCCTTGGAGTAGGATACTAGGCATACAGGGTACCAGGGTAGTTACCCCTAGTACGCCTAGTACCTATCCTGCCCGTAGTTCATTCAACTTACCACACCTTCCCCCAACGTCACCCGTACGACTCTCCTGCGTTGGCTTCGGCCCGGTGAACTCAAAGATTTCAACGCTCGGCATTCTTCAAAAGTATTCCGAAATGACGGTACGACAGTGCGTCCTTATTACCCCTATTTCGATCATCAACCATCCACAAGAAGTATCGTGTCATTACCCCAAGTTACGTAAGCGGCTCCTCAAAGACCCCTCCAACAAGAAACCCCCACCTCGTTTCTAGCTCCCCGTGCGCCTCACAATCATCATTTCGGTTCAGCTTCAGCAGAGAATGCTACTCACAAAACACCACGTCTAAGCACATCTACAGTTACACTACACACAATACTTTTCCATACCTCCTTGAATCGCAATCATGTCCTCGGGGCTCCCAGATGTCATCATGGTCCACATCGACAAGTATGTGGACTCGCTCGCGCCGCAGATTCAGCCCATGATCGCGACCGAGATCGAGGTCTTCCAGACCAAGACCCTGGACAGTTTGGACGATCAGATAGTCAACGCCTTTCGCTCGCTCTTCGACAAGGGTAATGCAAAGAACTCGGGCCACGATTCGAGATCTTTGGACTCGTCACCCCCGGACTCTTACGGAGTGGAGTCTTTGCCCTTTGCCGACGAGATTGCGTCTCTTACCAAGTCCTTTTCCAAGCTGGCTGACGGGGCCGATGACGACCTCACGGAGATCTTCAACTTGACGGAAGGCGCTGGCGATTCCTCTCGGTCTCGGGACGTCGGTGGCGACTCCTCTCGAGGCGATGGAGGTGACCCCTTCAGCGGCGGTGCCCGGGGCTTTCTGTCAGCTGCCCTTGACGCTGTCACAGACCATGCTAAACAAAGTTCCGGTCAGGGCGGGCAGCAGCTCGTACTTGACGGACTCTTGGGTGCTCTGAGCAACACCGTCAAGGACGCGTCCCGCAATCCGGAGGAAAAGGCGCGCTTGATCAGCCCGGAGATCAAGGAAAAGGTCGGCGCGAGTCTCAGGTCGCAACATGCATCTATTGCCGAGCAGTTCACCAAAATCGCTCTGGATTGCATCAAGAAATGGCTACGAGGCAACACATCCAGCCGGGACATGGGAGACGCAGTAAAGGGTGAGATCTCCGGCCTGGTCACTGGCCTAGCTGGCATGTTTGGGCACAAGAAGCAATCAGACGACACGGCGCGCAGCATCGACCGCGATGCTGATGAAGGTGGTCACAGTGGAGGTGGCTTCTCGAAAGTCATCAGCGACAAGCTGAGCACGGGTTTGGCCAAGGTTCACCGAGAAGTTCGCCTTGAATTCCGCACCATTCTTGGTGGGATCGAGAAACAGTTGTTTGAGGCTCTTCCAGACCAGTTCCAAGGACCTCTCGAGAAGATTCTTGGTGGGAACCCATTCGACGAATCTCTCAACTCGCCTTCGCAGGGCTCCCGGGGCTTTGGTGATGACATCAAGACCAAGCTCGTCGACAAGATCCGCCGCCTTGTGCGCAAGATTCAGGAGACCCTACGAGAGGGAATTCTCTCTATAGTCAATGGTGGACATCGTAAGTTCGAGCGCCAGAGTTGGGTCTTTGTCCAGAACATCGTCGAGACCAAGGTGCACAAGTACCTGCCCAACGTGCGCATCAGCGTGCCGGATGACATTGGCAATGAGGGCGTTAGTGTTGGTACGCCGCAGACGTCGACAGACTTCTCGCAGCCTTCTCCATCTCAGAACCAAGGCCAGTACTCGGGCCATCCTCCCGGGCCTCCATCGCAACAGCCTCCTCGGCCTGATGATTATGCATCGCATGCACCTCCACCGTCGTACCCTCCGCCGCCGGGCCAGCAATACGAGCACCCGCAAGGGCAGTACCAGAACCAGTACGAGAACACGAACCCGCAAGGCCAGTACCAGAACCAGCACGAGAACACGAACCCGCAAGGCCAGTACCAGAACCAGTACCAGAACACGAATCCGCAAGGCCAGTACCAGAACCAGTATGACAACACGAACCAGCACGGAGGCCAGAGTCAATACCGCGGTTCGAATCAGAACTAACACCTGTGAGAGCCTCGGCATCATGGCCAGTATCCTTACATGGTCAGAAACAGTCCTCTAGCCAAGGCCAGGCTATAAAAACGGCCGCCTCATGGTCAAGGATATGGATACGGTCGGCATCTGGATGACTTGTTCTAGCAGCCTGATCAGGATCAACAGTTCACCCGTTACTAGAAATAACGCAGTTGCAATTGCAAGAATTGATGGTATTTATGGGCCTTTGCGTAAAGTTTTATGAGGTCATGCCGGTTTGAAAATGGTGAGTAGCGAAGATTATGACGCGTGAAGTTCTCAAAGTAGTGAAGAGAATGCTTAGAAACACCCGAAAACACATGGTTTCACCGTCGACAAAATGTGCGTATATATTTGCCAGTCTAGACCAAGACACTCTTATCCTTTCCCACTCTGCTTCTGCAAGACTTTTCCAAGTCCTTCCCCGATGACTAGAGATTACTTGCCTTTTGATATTGCACACTAGCCTGGCCTTCCCCAGTTCGAATTTCCTGTAGACAAGTCTCTGCCAAAGACAGAAGACATTACCACCTGTCTCAATCAGGGGTAGTTGGAGTACATGACGGTCATTCAAGTTGCCCCTTGAAGTTCCCCCTTCAACAGTCCGTGGTCACGCAAGCCAAGATCATGAGAGCGCCCTGGCCGCTGTAACATACCATTTTTGGAATTTACTACTTTCAGTACCAGGCGCTGTCTGGGATAAAGCATAAGGTGTTGATCCGGTGTGAGGTTCCTCTTGAGGGGTCCAACGTCGACTCATCCGAGTCTTTTCTGTTCCTACCTGGTAATCACTTGCCTATACCGCACTGCGCATAGGAGCGGCTGCATGTTGCCAACGAACATGTGAACACGTCGAGATTCAGATCCCAGCGTGTTCCGTCGACTTTAAAAACACTACCGTAGCAAGGCGCAGTATCCTTGAGATGAAATCAAGTCCACCTCAAACTTGCTTGCCACGGCTATAGCCGCGTTCCGAAAGGCTAAACCGATCAAGAAAACAAGATGTTGGCCTCGAAAGGTACCATCCTCCCCGCCACGCGTGTCTGGGTGATCAACATCATCGCGCCGTCTCGTCTTTATCATCACCCCCCCCCGCGCGTCTCACAGAGGAACCTTGCCCGACATCACCATGACCGCCTTGCCGCTCATGAAGATATGCTTGACTGCCGGGTCGCCGTCCACCAGCCCCGTCACTACACCCACCAGAATCTCACTGCGCCGGCCCATCTCCACGCCCTGCGTGATCTTGTAATTCACCAGCTCCTCCGCCTCGGCGTTCTCCTGCAGCGCCAGGTAGCCCGCGAGCGTGCAGGCCGAGCTGCCGGTCGCCGGGTCCTCGAAGCCCAGCTCCATCATGCGCGTGCGGAAGGCGGCCTCGGCGTGCGAGCTCTCGTCAGGGACGTAGTAGTACCGCGCGACGAAGCCCTTGTCCCAGGGCCCGGCGTCGAGCAGGCCGTCGACCTTGGCGAAGTCGATGGGCCGCACGGCCGACACCGCGGCCAGCTCCTCGAGGCTGGACAGCCGCACGAGGATCGAGGTCATGCCGCGCACGATGCTGACGACGGGGCCGTCGAGCTCGGCCTCCCGGATGCTCTGCTGGCGGCTCAGGCAGCCGGTGAAGACCTCGGCCGCGTCCGTCTCCAGCAGGTCCCGGAGCGTCTGGCCGTGCACGTGGAAGTCGTGCGGGATGGCCACGCTGACCTCGCCGCCGGGCTTCCGGCCCAGCGCCAGGTCCCCGGCCTTGACGCGCAGCGCGTCCACGTGCGACCAGTCGGCCCGCTGCTGGATGAAGAAGGCGGCGCCGATGGCGGGGTGGCCGGCAAAGGGGAGCTCCTCGCGGATGGTGAAGATGTCCACCTCGCGGTAGCGCTGCTGCTGCTCGTCTTCGTCGCCCAGGTGCAAAAAGACGGTCTCGCACAGGTTGAACTCGCGCGCGATGCGCTGCTTTGCCTCTTGCGTCACGGCCGACCGCTCGCCGGCGGGGACCTGGACCAGGGCGAGCGGGTTCCCCAGGAAACGGTCGGATGTGAAGACGTCGAGCGTGACAAAGTCGAGCTCGACGGGGGTGTCGGCGAGCATCTCGTGAACGTTCATTGCGAGAGACCTTGACGGATGAGGGCGACGGGCCGGATCGGCTGGCTTACGATGATGTGACTGAGAGTAGTGCACGGTTTCGACTCTCGAGTTAGACGAATTATGACGGTCGTCTTGACTCTTGTGATGAAGTGGAGATACGGACGTGCCGTCGAGTAATGAAGGTGCCGTGTCGGCGCGGCCAAAAGTCTAGTTCTCCTTGTACCGTCATGGTGGGGTACGAGGACGTGGTTTTACTTCAAGGCGTCGTGCGTTGGACCACTAGTAGGAACCAGTTCTTTGTCAATGCCATCAGTTCCTCTCGTGTATCTCTATGCTCTCATCTATCGTCTATGCCACACCAGGCGGTGTTTTCTATCATCTATCATCTATGGGTATTTCAGCACATCTTCATATATCTTCACTCCTCCTCAACATCTACCCAGCCAATGCGGAAAAGCCTATACCAGCTCTCATCGCCCCTGCCCAGCCCCTGGCGCTTCTCGATGTTCTCCGCGTCCAAGATTGCCAGCAGCTTGCGCCCGTCTACGCTCTTGGGGCAGTCCGCGGCGGCAAAGGCGGCCTCCATGGTCTCCGCGATACCCTCGAACTTGCCGTTGGTCCGCACGGCGTTGAGAGCCCAGAAGATCCCTCCAGGCGCCAAGAGTTGCGCGGCGCAGTCGCGCAGCCAGATGGCGTGCTCCGGTGCGTAGACGACGTCCGAGGCAACCAACAGATCGAACGGTGCGTCGAGGGCGCGTCCCGCGACGGTGCGGACCAGTCGAGATGGCAAACCTCGACCGGCGGTTTCTCGTAATCTGGGAAATTGCTCGCAATGTTGCAGATCAGGTTTTCCAGGACCGCGGAGTGGAAGTCAGTTGCGATCAGTGTCGCGCCTGCGAGACCCAGATGCGGCAGCACCTTGGCGAGAGTCAGACTGACCAGGCCCGTACCTGCGCCTAGCTCAGCTATACGCGGAGAAGCGTGGGCGGCAGATGACTTCAGCCCAAAGTGAGTGGGCGAGGCGCAGATAAGCTCGGAGAGGAGGATGGAGGAGGTGAAACTGAGAAGACCGACAGCTGTGTGATCGTTGTTGGTGACAGGTCCGTCAATCACTTGGACCTGGATCGGGGGATCGAGCACACCGTTTTCGGGCGATAGCTCCGAGATCTTCAACGTGAAGGCAAAGTCTCGCGTGATGCCCTCGTCTTCAGGGTGCTCTTCTTCGGGGGCGGTGGTGAAGGACTCTAGGATGCAGTACGCCTTGTCCGATGCTTCTTGGCGGGCCTCGTCGGAGATAAGGGTCATCTCTTCGACGCGCGAGATGAAGCTCGTCAGCCAGCGTATGGAGAAATTACGCTCAAACTCGTCGGCCCTCAGAACGGTCAGCTTCTCCCTCGCCTCCTCGCGGGCGGCTCTGGTACCCCCATCGGCATCTTCCGAGGCGTAGCCAGAGTCTGCCTGCAAGGCAATAGCATTAAAACGCTTGGTCTTCTTGGGCGACTGCAGCGCAAGAGAGAGCGCTATGGGGCAGTAGATTTTCTCGAGATTTTGAAGGGCGGCAAAGGCCTGCTCCTGGGAGATGGCATCGGGCGAGCGCAGAAGTGGCAAGCTGCTCGTAGGCTTCAGCGGTGAGGGTGAAGATGTGGTAACCATTGGATATGGCTGGCGACCAGGCCAGGAACGGCGAAAATGTGTTCGAATGAACGTGAGGATCAAACAAATTGAAAGAAAGAAAAGGACCACAATTTGGTCTAGACCCAACAAGACCTGACGATCTACCTGGGTTTGCCCCTGGAAAAGAGAAAGAGAGTGAGGGTGAAATCCGGGGAGTCAGATCTGGATCTGTACTTATCTTTTGCTTGGTGGGGCCCATCTTTAGCAACTTGAGCCAATCCAATCACAATCTGGTGCCTACCACAGTATTGACGCCACCCCCGTGGCTGACTCGTTGGTCCTCGACGCTTCAGGTTGAGTCGTAGCACGAGTTACTGCAAATATTGAAACATTTCGTCTGAGCTTTACCTATCGTAGCCAGCTCTTGATTCCGAAGAGACATAGAAACAACGGCAAAGCGCGGAAACAACTCGCATCTGGTGGCCCGCCTTCGTACCACGGCCACAGCTGACTTAGCCGTCAGTCAACCTTTGACCTGTGGAATTGGGAATGTATCTGGTTCCAGTGAGTGATGCAAGTTGTTTGAAGTAGGTTACTCTGGGTGCCACGAGAATGAGTTGGATGACTGGAAAGTTGGGACGAATCACCCGTAGGGTATGTACAGGTCAATGTACAGGTACTGATATTACATCCAGAGCGCAGTATATCACGCCGATGCTTGTGAGGAGTGATGAGCCAAAGACGCATTAATGATACCTCCCTTGCGCCCGTTTCGGTGGTTCCAGATCCAACGCGCTGGTCTCCTTGACGTTCTGGGCCTTTTTGTACTCGGCTTCGAGCTCGCGCTGCATGTCAAAGTCGAGCTGGCGCTCCTTCTTGACACGCTGCTGCTCCATGTCTCTGACGACGCCTTGGTGCATGGCCTGGGGGATGGTCAGCAAGGAGATCCGAGGGGATGCAGGAACAAACGAAGAGTGCGAAAACGGGCCCATGATGAGCAAGGGCCTGAGATGCAACGTCGGAGGTGGATGTACATACAGTCTTTTCAACTACAGCAGCAAACGTAAGTAGTCGTACATGAACGGCAAGGAACCGACTTACACTGTTGTTGGAAATGCACAAAGACAATGGTGCTGGCGGCGAAGAGGGAGGTGCCGGCCAGGGTGAGCTTTGATTTCGTCGACATTTTGACCTGGAAATGGAGTGACTGTGCTGTGAGAGATGTCGGTGCGAGGACGGATGAGTATTATGATCTCATCATCAGGCGAATTGTCGGCTGGGAAACAGTGTCGTCGACGATGCGGGACACACAGTAAATGGATCGGATCATGAGCCTCGACCAACCAAAAGATTTCCGGAGCTTCTAGGAACACGCTTCCAGAGACTCGAGTCGAGTTCAGCCACAGTGGCTGCAACCTGCCCCGCTGCAGAGGAAAGGCAGCCCAATCAGCCAACGGCGACAGCCACCAGCTGACATCAACGTCAGACAGCCTGAAGCTCGTTGCATCCAATGAACCATTGCCGCCGATAGCTTCACTTCCAGCAACCAGCTTTATCCACGGACAACGACACCACGACTACACCACCCAGCCAACCACCTTCCACCCTCGAACCGATCCCGTCCTTTCCTTATCCGCCTGTCTCCTCCCTCTCAAACCATCACAATGGTACGTTCCATTTCCCTCAGCCAACCCGCCACTGGGCACCCAGACAGCTAACTCGACTCTCATCACAGGCGGCCCAGAACTCACAGGGCATCCAGACCCTCCTCGATGTGCGAAACCCCATTCGAGACTTCCCCTGGGATCACGTCCTTCGACCCGTGCCCGTCGGACCACGCTAGGGGGTCGAAAGAGAGAATTGGGAAAGAAACGTACTGACAACACCTCGACCAGGCTGAGCGCGAAGCTTCCAAGATAGTTCAGAAGTGTATGTACACCTCATTTCGTTCCCATCTCCCGTCCTCCCTCCCATGACCTCCCATCGTGTCTCATCCCCCGACCCCCAACTGACTCCCTCCCCAGCCCGCGAATTCCGCACCAAACGCGTGCGCGAAGCCCGCGACGAGGCCAAGAAGGAGATTGATGCGTACCGCAAGACCAAGGAATCCGAGTTCAAGTCCTTCGAGTCCGAGCACAGCAGCGGCAACAAGGCGGCCGAGGACGAGGCGTCCAAGGAGGCCGACAAACAGATCGCCGAAATCAAGAGCGCCGGCGCGAAGTCGCAGGACAAGGTTGTCGCAGACCTGCTAAAGGCCGTGTTTAATGTTAACCCTGTGCCGTCTACCAAGGCTTGAAGAGTAGGGAGTAGGGAGCTGGACAGGAGGATAGAAGGGAAGACAAAGATGCGGTTGGGATGGCAAGAGTTGGGATGCCCAAGTTGAGGTGGCAGCAGGACATGAAATGCTGCTTGAGCAGACCGAGGGACATCCTGTTTCATCGGTGTGTGTGGTTGGCCAGATCAAGTTGTACGGCATAGAGTCTTTTGCGCCAGGTTGCATCGAAGCCTTCCCGTGGCATGTTCATGATCCCCTATAAACCCTCGGCCCCTATCCTACAGCGGCTTCATCGTACAGGGGGTTTACTTCCTACAAGAACTGAGCTAGCGTAGACAACATCTCCTTGGTATCTTTGCCATCCGCATCCTCAATATCCATGCCCTCCATCCGCTCCACCACCGAGTCCTTGATGACCTGCAACGTCTCATCACGCTCGGCAAGTAGGCTCTTAATCTTCCTCTGCGCACCCACATCCTCTGCCACTAACCACGCCAATACCACGTCAATAGTCTGCAGCGAAAACAGCCCCGAGTCCAGCCGGCGCGAGAACCACTCGTCGGCCATGTCTCTCCTCTCCTCGGCGCTCAGCTGTATCTGCTGCGCTCGGATGCTCTTATTCGCCTCCTCGACCCTCGCAGCGTACTCGCGCCGTAGCGCCACCAGCTTGGCTGTCTTCTCGTAGTCCTTCTCGACAAACTTGGCCAGCGTGCGGATCCGCTCGGCCGAGTTAGCCGGTAGCAACCGCAGCATCGAGGCAAAGATACCGACTAGGTGTTCCGACGTCGTGCTGTCACCCTTGTTCTTCATAAACATGGTGAAGATGGTCTTGAGCCCCGCGGCCTCGACAATCTTCTGGCAGACCTCGGTGCCTGTCGAGCCCCCCGCCGCGTGGTCGAGTAGCCGCAACGACGCGGCCTTACTCTTCTTGCCCTCCCTCAGCATGATCAGACACAGCTCCACGCCCTCGGCTTCGACAAACTTGACCTTGCCGTCGGGCTCGCCGGCGATGCACGTCAGGGCCTCAAACATGTTCTCCATGTACTCCTCCTCCTCGCCGCCCTTTTCCGGATCGCGCTTCCGGTAGGCCGCCACTAGCTGCAGCATGACGTCGACGCCGCCCAGCTCGGCCACGGTCTGGCGGTTCTTTGGGCTTGCCTGCACCAGTATGGCCAGGATTTCGGCGGCGTACTGCTTGTTCTGGCCCACGGGGTCCTCCTTGACCTGGATGCGGGCGATCAGCCACTTGACCAACGGCTGGGTGGCGCCGACCGTCTCGGCCGTCGCGTTCCGGCTGCACAGGTTCTCGAGCACGCCCAGGGCGTAGTAGACTCCGTTCCGGTCCATCTCTTCCCTCTCGTCCAAGCGCTCGAGGTTGCTCGCCAACAAGCTCAACAGGTCGGCTTCGAGGGCGGCGTCCACGAGGGCGCCCCACTGGTCCTCGGTGGCGCCCTCAACGTCGTCATCAGTCAGCTCTTGGAGCATCTCCAGCACATCGACGCAGATGTCACTGTTCTCGTGTGCCAGCAGCGACACGAGGCTGGCGACGCAGCCAAGGCGCGCGAACTCGGGATACAAGTTCGGGTGCTCGGCCAAGATGCTCAGAGCCTTGATCTCGGCATCCAGGTCGGCCTCGCTCTGGATGAACCGGGCCGGATCGTCTGCAAACTTGGCGCGCTGCTCGGCGTTCTTGTTGATGAGCCTCTCAAAGTTGACGGCAGTCCTGCGCAGCCAGGCGACGTCGATGTTTTGCTCGGCGGGTATCTGGGCGTCGGCCGTGTCGACGTATTCGATGATCTCGCGCTGCTGGGAAGTTATGCCGCTGCCGAAGAAACGGCCCTCTTCGTCATCGCCCTCCTCGTCCTCGGGTGGTGCAGCGGGGCCGTAGTCGCCTTCGTCATCTTCGGGGGTGGCAGAGCTGGTCCGGCTTCTGTGTCGTCGATGGCGGCTGCACTGCTAGATTCTTCTTCTACACGGGCGTGTCGGCCAGCGTTGTTCTTGCCGTTGAGTCGAACTGACTTGAAGACCTGGTCTGGGGGGGAGAAGTCAGCAAGGAACACGGGTGTTAAGCTGCGATTTGTTCGTGTAGGCGCGAATGAGGTGACGTACTGGGGTCTCGGAGTGGTTCGAGTTTGCGCTTGCTGCCAGCGCCCTGTGACCCTTGGTCAGTAAGCCATTGCATGTGGAAATCGTGTTAAGGTTGTGCGTACCTTGAAGAGGTCGTCTATGTTTGTCATTGCGGTGGGTGTAGAAAGATGCAAGATGCGGCCAACAATGTTTGGAGCTTCCAATTGGTTTCAACTCAAATCAACTCTTCAGCCCTGCAACTGTCGCGGTGGGAACCGAGCTCTGGGTGAAGTGCCCACTCACTGTAACTCAATCGCTACGAAGTAGAGGGGCTGCCCGCGTTAGCTCTAGTTAACATTGGGCCTCTGTCTAAAAGTACTAAAAATACAGTGTCTAGAACGCTTTCTTCAGGCCTTGGCAATGAATACCGTGGTCAGCTGAGAGTCTCTGAGGGGACAAACCGACTGCACTCCATCTTGAGACTTGAGCAGTCTAATCAATCTCATCTTTTTGCCATCTATTTCATATTTAGACTGTCTTCCTTTCCATCCATCTGCTCAGTTCCATCTGTGGTCTCACTCGCGTTTCATAGATATTCCTGACTTGCTCTTCACATCGTGGGCATCCGTCAGCTTGGTCTTCGCATCTTGACCCTGCTCTCTGTTTGACATATTTCCACCAAACATGCCGCCAACACTGATTCTTATCCGCCATGCCGAGGCCTTACATAACCAAACCAGTACGTCGAATGATGAGCCCGTTCTTCTGAATTGGTAACCGGCTGACATTCTCAGAGGACTACCTCATCCCCGATCCGGAGCTCACCGAACTGGGCCATGACCAACTCAAGCCCCTGAGAGAAAGCCTCATGCACCACCCCATCGCGCAGGAAGCAGGTCTTATCGTGACCAGTCCCATGGTGCGCACTATACAGACCACCATGGGCTCGGTGGACTGGTTAATGGACAAGGGCGTCAACGTCATCGCCGATGCCGGATGGCAAGGCAAGTTCCAGTCACCGGCCGGCCCCCCTTTCGCCCCCTTTTCGGGTAAGAGACGAACTCGCTGACGCCACCCCCTAGAGAACTCGGCCAAGCCCTGCGACACAGGCCATCCCGAGGGCTCCGCCCGCCTGACTCGGATGTTTTCCCGCGTGGACTTTACCACCCTCGACGCCGTGTACCCGGACAAGGTCACGGCGGCAGGGTCGCACTACTTCTACACCCGGGAAAGCATCCTCAACCGCGGCCAGGCCGCGCTCAGGCGGCTGCACGACCGCCCGGAAAAGGTCATCATCGTGGTCAGCCACTCGGGCTTTCTGAGGCTCGGCGTCAGTGGGTGTTTCTATATGAACGCGGATTATCGCATTTTTGACTTTGAGGAGCCGTCCGAGGACGGAACGCTGAGGCTGCGGGAGCACCAAGAGACCAAGGAAAAGGGCGGCGGCATGGGGCAGAGCTGGACGGAAATGGTCGAGCTGGGGAGCGGGTTGCCGGAACCGCATACACAGTAGATGAGACTCATAGCGTTGCGGTGTGGATATCGAGTTTCGGGATTCCGGATAGATGTAGAGGTTGGATAACGAACAATGCTTGTCAATGTTTCAAAATTTGCCCTTCAGATGAGCGGCGGCTGACGTTGTAACAGAGTATCGCATTACCTTCCAGCAGCGGCTCGGTAAACGCGAGCACGCGTACATACGTGTACTGCAATACCGGTCTCGTGGTGGATGGTTCCTTGTAACCTCCCTCGGCACGTATGAAACGACCCATGCAGGCTTTACCATCACATCACATACGCGATCCCACTAATTCGTCCAACGCTGAGGGGCGCCAAACGTAATGGTAGTGTTTTCCATCTTGATACCCGCGTTCAGACGCAAAAGACCCGGCCAGAAGTTCGGAAAGTACTCATCGCCCACGGCGTTCGTCTGGCGGCCCTCCTCGACATCGCCGGCTCCCTGGTCCATGTCGACGACGATCAAGGAAGCGTTGTCCGTGACCTGGCCCGGCACCGTGGTGGCCCACTGGTCCGTCCCGGCGAGCTCGCCGTACGTGCTGTTGGCGTACGGCAGGGGCGGCTGGGCCAAGGTCGCGTTGACGCCCAGGAGCTTGTACAGGTCGGTGCTAAACGGCAGTCCGCCCACCAGGTCCGGCTTGAACTTTGCCTGGAACCAGGGCTTCGGCGCGGGCTCGGACTCGAGCGGGTCGCCCGTCGTGTCGTGGGGGTAGATCTTGACGGACGTCTCGCCGTTGTCTTCGGTCCAGTCGAAGCGGGCCAGGTGCTTGGGGATGTTCCAGTCTGTTTTGTACGTCAGTCATCTTGGCCGCCCTCGGCCCATGCAGCGAGAATCGGCGTGGGAGAGCTCACTCGTCCGCCCGTTCCAGTTGGTGTACTTTTGACTGACGTAGATCCTGCTGACCCTGACGTTGTCCTTCTCGTCCACCACGCCGGCGGCGTCCGTGTGGTTGTACTTGTAGAAGCCGGGCACGATCAGCAGCTCGTCGTACGGACCCACGGGGCTTTCCGTGTAGCGGATGACCTGGATCTGGCCCAGGACGCCGAGGAAGTCGCCCTCCACGGCCGACGGGTACTGTCGCTCCAGAGGCGGGACCGCCTTGGTCGGCAAGTCGGTCGACAGCGGAACGAAGCTGAGGAAGTAGACGGTGCCCTTCAGCGTCCACGGCGCAGGCGCGAACTCGATCGGAGCCGTGGAGTTGTTGTCCCACTGAGCTGCAGAAAGCCCCGCGAAGGCGAAGAGACATGCGATGCCGTACCTCATGATGATAGCTGCTGGGTGCGGGCAGAGGCAGATTCGACCATGTCAAACCGATCAAGTGGTTGGGCTCATCGTTACGGAACGGTACACAACCCGAGTCTATGTATTGTGTATGCGCGGAGTCGCTGGGCACTCACTCACCCATGCCTTGTAAAGACTCACGCCAAGATCGTCGCAAAACTCCAATTCGGGTTGTTCCCGTCGATCGCGATAAAAGCCAGCGGGGCGGATGGAGTAACGAAGTGATATCATACCTACCGTTGTGTATACTGTTTTGGAGAGTATGGGGATAACATGGACCAGGAAGCGAGGTTCCGTCTGCTGCCCCTGTGCTCCGAGTATAATCCCTGTCTCGAACACGAGCTTCTCTTGAATTAACGAGGATTATGAGTCATTTGAAACTCACCGAGCTGCACGGCTTCTCAATATTTACAAATGATCACGGGTATTGAACCCTAATCGGCAGCGTCTTCCGTTGTTGGATAGGGGGTTCGTAGAGGTGAACGCTTTTCCTCCCTGGTGCGGTATAACTTGCCGGCCTAATCAATGTTCGTATGTATGATAGACGATATCGACTTCAACGTATCCGTTACTATGCACGCAAATGGATACTGCCGCCAACTTGTCTTTTTTTCTCACCGACGCCGGCGAGGCCAGACAAATTAGGTGCACACATCCATCGGAACTTTAGTACAGACCAAATTGCAGCGCCGTGATGGTGGCTAGCCCTCAGTGGTGATATAATGTCAGCGGTGCGAACCCTCCGTTTTGCCAGGGATACCGATAGGGAATGTTGATATTGAGGAGTCAATCTTCACCTCCGGCCAGTCGAAGACGCCACCCGATAACTAGTGGGTAGAGGCAACGATGACGGTAACTCGGTATGCGACCGTGGCGGCAGTGTAGAGGCTGCCTACCGGCTTAGCGGTCGTTTATGCACAGAAAGCAAGTACTTGACCCCCCTTGCTTTTTATACTACGGTTTAGTAAGAGCTGAAATTATCTTGCCTTCGTGCATAATGGCCTCCCCCGCAGTTTGCAGAGACTGCTGCCCTAGTCCTGTGACCAGCTGAACATCTGCACAGTATTCGATAGCCTATGCTATTTATGTGCCTCTCAGCTGCGCTCGAACTACAGTAGCAGCAGCAGAACTGGGGGGGGCTGAGAGGATCCGGAATATCGGCAACATTCTATTGGAGACAAGGAGGTAGTCCGATTCTGGGGTTTGACAAACTTTCCAGGCCTCCCTGCGATAGGTTCCACGAAGACGGCTGGAATGACAAATGTGTTTAACCCCCCTGAGGTTGGCTTCCCCCGACTCTAGTCTCTGGAATAAAACCGCTCCCTTGTGTCCCAGATGTCCATTCGAGACAATGGGTGATCCAGTAACCTGCCCACAGCATCTTCAAGATGAAATTGGCCAAGTACATTCTCCTCCCTGCAGCTTCGGCGCTGCCGTTGCTGGATATCATCATTAATCCCATCACCGGAAGTATCTGGACCACACTGGACGGCCTCGTCCAGACGAGTATCGGAAGTCTTAGAGGCACACTCGGCGCCACACAAGCCTATGACTATGTGGTAGTAGGGGCTGGCACAGCAGGCAATACCATGGCCTACCGGCTCGCCAAAGCCGGCTTCACTGTCGCCGTCGTCGAGGCTGGAGGCTCGTACGAGCTCGGCAAGCCCATCGTTGGCCCTGCGCCCCTCGGCGACATCATCGGCGTGGGTTCCAACCCGGCCGACTCCATCCCGACTGTGGACTATGGCCTGAAGACGGTCCCGCAGGCCGGTGCAGGGGGCCGCGAGATGCACTACGCGCAGGGCAAGTGTCTCGGTGGCTCCTCGGGGCTGAACTTCATGATCCATCACCGGCCCAACCGGGGCGCTCTGGATGAGTGGGCGAGGGCCGTTGGCGACGAGAGTTACCAGTTTGACCAGTTCCTCCCGTATTTCCAAAAGAGCTTTACTTTCACCCCGCCCAACACCGCAACCCGTCTCGCCAACGCGACGACGACGTACGCGGAGAGCGACTTCAACCCGTCTTCAAGCTCCCCCATCCAGGTGACCTACCCCAACTGGACACCCGTATGGTCGACGTGGGCCGCCAAAGGCTTCGAGGCCCTTGGCATGAAATTGACAGACCAGTACAACCAGGGCGTGTTGAACGGATACCACTATGCGCAGACAACCATGGATCCCCATGAGCAGGTCCGGTCCACATCGGCTGATTTCATATACGCCGCGAGAGATGAGAATATGGGCAGCAAGCTCACCGTATACTTGAATTCACGAGCCGAGAAGGTGCTTTTCGACAACAACAAAAAGGCCACGGGTGTCAGAGTTGCTGGATTGGGATTGCTGAAACACACCATCACCGCGAACAAGGAGGTTATCCTTTCGGCTGGTGCTGTGCACTCGCCACAGCTGCTCATGCTGTCCGGCATCGGCCCTGCAGTGCACCTCGCCGAGCACGGAATCCAAGTTCTTGCCGACCGCCCGGGCGTTGGGCAGAATATGAGCGACCACGCTCTGTTCGGTCCGACGTACGAAGTGACGTTTGACACTCTGAGCAAGGTTATCGGGGACCCCGTCACCCTCGCCGAGGCTGTAGCCGAATACTCGTTCGCGGCGACAGGCCCGCTGACCAATAACGTGGCCGAGTTCCTGGGTTGGGAGCGGATGCCCAAGAGTGCCAACCTCAGCCAGGCTACCTGGGACAGGCTTCTCGCCTACCCCGAGGACTGGCCGCACATCGAGTACTTCCCGGCCAACGGCCACATCGGCCCCTTCAACATCCCGTGGCTCGACCAGCCCAAGGACGGGAAGCAGTACGCGTCCATCATCGCGGCGCTGGCGGCGCCCCTCTCGCGCGGCAACATCTCGCTCGCCAGCGGCTCTCCCGCGGACAGCCCGCTCCTGAACCCGAACTGGCTGACCCATCCGGGCGATGTCGAGGTCGCCGTGGCCATGTATAAGCGCATCCGCGAGGTGTTTGCCACCGAGCCGGTCCGGAGCATCCGCGCGGGGGATACCGAGTACTGGCCGGGCTCGCACGTGGTGACGGACGAGCAGATCCTGGGAAATATCCGGACGAGCGTCATGGCGGTCATGCACGCGTCGTGCACCGCGCGGATGGGACGCCGGGACGATCCCACGGCCGTGACGGATAGCTTGGCGAGAGTCATTGGGGTTCGGGGGCTGCGGGTTGTGGACGCGAGTTCGCTGGCTTTGCTGCCCCCTGGACATCCTCAGTCGTTGATTTACGCGCTGGCTGAGAAGATTGCGGATGCTATCATCAAAGGGTTAGAGTAGACTTGAAATTAGTTGGGGACTTGGACGGGGGGGGACATAATTCATGATGGAATTTGACATGCCGTTACTCCGTACGCCTTACAAGCTTGGTAATTTGCAATGCAAATATTGTACTTGCCAACAAGCAACAGTGTACTGTGTAACGACTAGTACAGTAATTTTCCTAACACGATTCTGGAAAACCCTGCTGTCTTCCTCTTTGTCTCTGTTTTCCAGAATCGTGTCCGGCTTATTCAACTAGCTTCGAGTTGGAAGCTAGAACAACTACTCCGTAGGTAACTTATTAGAGATGCTACTATAAGCAAACATGCTAGGATCAATGCAAATGCAAATGTAGGTAGGGGTGTATAGCGGTTATGTGTATAAATCGCTACAACCGCTACATCCACCACGTCTACTGGCCGCCCTTGGCACTACCAATACCAAGTTGTAAGCGAGATGCTGCTGCCGCCTAGAGCTATAAATAAACTACCAGCTAGCAATCTCTAACCTTACCCCGCACTCTTGTGAGGACAATTAAACAGAGCCCACCACGGCACCAGAAATAGTGTTGTGATTTTCTCCCCATCAACTCCACTTCATAAAGTAAGCAAACATTACCTTTACATACGACTGTCGCAGCTGGCAACAGGTTGGATCGCTATCCAGTCGATGCGATGAAGAACAAAAAAAAGGCACTCCAGGTCTTGGACGCAGGCTATTCCGCCGACGGCGATGATACGCGCCCCATATTCTCGTAAGTACTCAACGTTACTGATTTGCACCAGTATTTACACGCTAACATTGGACCACAGCCCGTACGCGGCTTCTAGCGTCAAGCTGCAGTTCAATGATGGGGTTGCGTTAAATATCCTCAGTCCCCTGCTTCACAGAATCCCAAAATTGCCGTCTCCTTGTCCATATACCCACACCGTCGACATTGAGGCTGCTGGAGACGTCGGACATGTCCTTGTCCATTACCTCTTCACCGACACATACCAATGTCTCAAACCGCGAGGAGCATCGCCCGATGAGAGAGCTGCTTCAGAATTAACAACGAGCGTCCGGGTTTACGCTTTGGCTCGGGGATACGGCCTGCTATCCCTAGAGATACTTGCCAGATGCGAAATCGAGAGACTCGGGAGTAGACTGCCCTTTCCTATGGTTTTGCACATGTTGCAGAATGCATATTCAAGCCCAAGTGCAGACGACGTATGGCTGAACAACTATTTGAAGTCCGGCCTGGAGTCCCTTTTCCACAATCCTCCAGACCCACCGGGTTATGGTGTACCGGAGAAGAAGCGCCAATCGATGTCAGTGAGCGACCTGCTCTTACAGCAGCTAGTTGGACTAGTTCACGACTACCGCATTCTACCTCGGAACATGGACGCGACTCCAAAAGCCGAGGGCCTCGGACAGCCTGATCTTGTCATGTCCATGCCCGAGCTTGGGCTGCCGAGAGAGGATCTCCCAGGACACCCAGGACATCCCGGCTCGCTAGAGACACATGAGGTACGCGTCTCGACGGAAGCTGCGCGCGATATGCATGAAGGCGAGGCCGGACCCGACCCCAAGCCAGTGTTGGAGACGGAAGGGACGGATCTCCCGGACAACCTACCGGTAACTAAAAAAGTCAAGAAAGACAAGAAAAAGAAGAAGGCACTCCAGATCGAACTTGAGTCGGTGCCCGACCCGCCACTCGAGCAAGAGCCAGTACTAGCGACTAAAGGGCTCGAATTCTGGGACGGCTGGGGTGCGCTCAAGAAGAGCATAAAGGGCAATGTCTCCTTGTCTGAAAACGAGCCAGTACCCGAGCCGGTGCCTGAACCTGAACCAGAGCCATTGGTACTGGAGACAAGAGAGGACGATTTCTGGGCCGGCACTACTATTACGGCTAAGAAGGATAAGAAAAAGAAGAAGGGTATCATGTCCGTGTTCGAATCCGAGCAACTGCCCTTGCCAGAACCCGAGCCAGAGCCGTTACCGGAGGCGAAAGAGGTGGATGATCCATGGGCCAGCTGGGGGGTTGCGGCCGCGGAAAAAAAGAAAGGCAAGGCACTCGAGCAGGAACCCGCACCAGTACCCGAGCCAGTAGTCGATCCAGCACCCGTGCCAGAACCAGCACTGGTACACGTGCCCGACAGCGAAGAGGTCAAAATAGAAGCTGACTGCAGGCACCGGGTAGAGCATATTTCGGCGAGTGGTTGGAAGCAGTGTGACAGCTGTAGGCAGTTTTTGCGGGAGACCGCTCGACAGCTCGCTATGGACAATAGCTAGATATTCGATGGCTTGACTTGGATAGGGGTTAGGGGTTTCCTAGAGCGGAATATTACACAACGAGACGCGAATGTGGGAATTTCTCTGTTTGCGATTTTCAGGGGGGCTATTGTCACGGCACCAGCCTGGTCTCGCCACGTGATAGCTATAGTCGTTGACATCAAATATACAAGTCCTTCGGAGCGACCCATATATGGTGAAGCTTGAGATAAAGTGCCAGTAACGAAAGCACTGAGAAGAAATACGTCCAGTACACAGATACACCGGGCAATGGAGACACTGGCCATGTCGAGGCGAAAACGTAGCGACGGTGGCGTCGTCCGGTGGTATTGCCCATACAGCGGAGTCAACAGCGGCCTGGCATTTGATACTATGAAAATGATCTTGAATACCAAGGTAAACAGGACTTTGGTATAACGGGGTTGCACGGACTCGGCTTGCATCGAGGAATTCCATCTGGCTGATATCGAAGATGCTGTAAATGTTTATCTAGGGCCACGACAATGTTGGCAAACAAGCTGGCAACTGGACATGGCGTAACCCAGAGTTTGGCTCGGGAACAAAGTCATCGGATATGTTGTTCTTGTACCGCTGACTCGTATATATAATTTGGAACCTTTGTGTAGTAATTATATATTATTACGTGGAATCTGCGTTCCGAACTTCCTCGACTCATCAATGCCTGGTCAATGGGGTGATCTGGGTAAGACGCGCCGCTCTACGATTACCTCCTACGATAAGCATGGTAGCACGAGGGCGAGGCTAGGGTATTTATTATTTGGCACAGAATCCCGGGACTAGTAGCAAGAATAGGATTGAAAGGATAGAAAGATTCCGAGAATCAACACATAATACTCCCCCACAATTAAAACGACTCTTACGCAGGATCTCTTGATTAAGCTAGCGAGCAGAACTTGCAGCTTCCACGGTTAAAGGTAACATAATAAGATTAAGATATTTAATATTAGACGCCCTCGATAGATATATAGGTTACTATAATATCATAATATTAGATAAATGCTCTTAGTGTTGGAGGTAGTTTTACGTGCTTAATGCCTCTCTTATAATATGTAAGAAATCTCCCCAAAATTAGGGAACCTCTTGCCAAAGGTTTCTAATATAGCCGTGATTATTAACTAACTACATAAGTTAATAACTAGTGCTGTAAATTGATGTAATGTTACTTCTATTGTTAATCCAACCTTAATATACTACTACAAGTATCTGTAGATAATTATACCGGAATTAAAAATGGGGTTACTAATTGAAATGAACTACTTTGTTTCTACCAACGCTCAATAATTGAACAATTTAAGTGGAAACAGGCTTTAGACTACTTGAAATAGCTTTAATTTCGACAACATGTTATAGAAAACATTGAGATTAAGCATTGAAATATTATCTAACAATGTTCGCTATTTGTAAAGTGTTATATCGGCTTTATTTCAGTCTCTTTTAAATGTAACTGAAAATGTTACTACTTTATATTTTTACAAATACTATACCGCTATTATGAAGACAATATCCTTCTCTCGGTTTGTTCTACCTAGCCTCATTGCCGCTAGTACTGTTTTCAGTCTGCATCTCTCAACTAGTATCTTAAACCCTTCCTATACCGTTATTAGTTTCCTACCTATTATTACGTGGCCCGTCTTTGCTACTCCCACTGAAATAGAGTATAGAAAATATTGTATAAATGGTAAGAGCCTCGCTTAATAATCTACAGAAAACTCAGATACTTTTTACTGAGACATGTATTAGATATAAAGAGATCTACAGAAAGTATAGAAAACGATAAGAGTATCAATTCTATAGTTCAGACACCAAGCAAATTTAATAAATGTGCTGCCCTATATAGAAAAGTTATTAAGGACAAGAATAGCATAGAGTATATCGAGGATAAGATAAACCAGAGGTACAAGGACGATGTTGAAAGAAGATTAAAGAAGCTAGATAAAGAAGAAAAAAAGAAGAAGAAGGAAAAAAAGAAAAGCAAGGGCAAACACGGTAATAGTTGTATTAGCGCCGGCTGCCACGCTGGAGCTCAGGCATTATGTTTTCCGATACAGTGTATTAGCGCTATTGCTGATGTACTGGGTTAGAATATCTTAATACTGTAAGAAACTATATACAGGCTATATATCTTTAAAGAGTGTCCTATGGGATGGTATTAGCGTCTTTGAGAAATCTAAAGTTTCCCGGCCTTTCCTTGTACTTTCTAATAGGTAGTCGTTATATTGCCGCTTCTACTCCTCCCTCTCTTAACCCTCTCTAGTCGCCGACATTTTTTTCGGCATGCTCCTATTAGAGGAGCTTAATTTAAATTGTAGTAGCTTCTCCTCTAAGAATTTATGTTTTACTCCCACTTATGGCGCTCGTCTCTCGTGCTGGGGCTGGCCTTTCCGGGTGTCTGTACAGTAATTTTTCTGTATCTATATAGATATGCACCAAGTAAGAACAACTGAATAGGAACAAGTGTCATTATTATGCCATATAGCTACTACGGTAGTCTATCGGACACACAAGATGTGCGAGAGGACAAGAAGGACACTGTAGAGTCCTATTTCTTCGTTCAACTCCAATAGCCGAGTTATGAGGACACCTCGGTCCAACCATGACTAGGTTACTCTGCCAGTAGAACCTCACAGCACTATTTACCGCGTCGGCAGCCCAATTGGCTATCCGGTACTATCTGGTTGAAACCATGAGCACTTCTGAAATTATAGTAATATATAATTGCTCGAGTCCCTAAGTGAAGTCTAACAAGTGGCGTTTGCTTTTGGTTTTATTCCTTTCCTACATATATATACACGAGGTAAATCTTCATATTACATTATACCTCTCCTAGCGCTTGACTCGCAACTCCAGGCCGTGTCAACGTACTCCGAGCCACTATTCTGACCGCCATCGTTGCCAAGGAACTGGGACTAAGAATATCGAAAACAGAAACGTCACACCTGAGCTCTCTAAAAATCCAGATTCGGACCTCGACGGCTTTGAGCGAGTCGATACCAAAGCTGTAAAGCGGCCTCTCCACATCGATATCGTCAGGGTTCGCCGTCACTGCCGCCGCGACGTTGGCCTTGATCGCGTTCTCTACCACCAGCGCAGCGTCGCGTACAGTCGTAGAGGCGCCCAGCTCGTTCTCCAATCGCCTTGCTGACGCCTTTCCGTCATTTTCAGAGTCACTGCCCGCCGACAGCGCGGCCCGAGTGACGCGGTGGTCGAACTTGCTGTCCTCGTGCCACGTCGCGCGGCCGTCACGCTCAATGTCGTCGCTGATGCCCACGAGGAGCTGCCCCGGCATGCCTGCGATGCCTGCTCGCATGGCAGCCTCGAGCACAATCTGCATCTCGCCGTCGGCCACCAGCGCCGAGGCCCAGTGGCCGTACTTCTTCATATAATCGTCAATGGTGGACGACTCGTTGAAGTGACTCGCGTCCGTGACGAGCCCGACGTTCAACGTTGCGGCGGCGAGGCCCAGAGACCGGCGATACAGCGCGAGGGCGTCTTCGTACGTGTTTCCCGCGCAGTAATTGGCCTGCCCGCTGTTCCCGATAATTCCAGACATGGAGGACAAGAGAATGAAAAAGTCCAGGTCCTTGGCAGGAAAGTGTGGAGGTTCCATGATACCGCCATCTTGGGCTCTGTCGCCGTTCTCCACTTCTCGATTGTCATGTTTTGGAAAATGGAGTCCTGTGTTAAAGAGTCAGTATCGGGTACATCATAAATGTACGAGTCGAGAAAAGAGCTTGAAAAACTTACCTGAAGGACCATGGCGCACTGGATCGCTCCTGGCAGCGTCCATCTGTTGGCCACCCATGTCTGCATGAGGGGGTGTTCTGGGTGTGATACGCATCAGGTAAAGAATCCGCTCTACCTTCTCGGCCGACTCGCCGAAATCCAGATTCGGGTTGATCGTGATGAGTGGGACATATCGTGGGGGCAAGATGGTGATGGGCACACATAGCCGATGATCTGAAATGGTGCATGGTACTGTGTCGCCGTTAGTTGACCGCACTCCTGGTGAATGATTATAACATCTCGATACTCGCCCTCGTACCTTTCTGAAGCCCTCCTAGATAAGATTCTCACAGTCCGTCACGAAAGATACTGTGCCTTCATGTTGAGCATATCCCATCTTGGCCCACCCACAAAAGGAATTCCACAAAACGGCTGCATACTGTAACGGTATAACCGAAGTAAAAGAAGACGACAAGAGACTCTATAGTAGCAGCGATTGTGTCATACGTGTTGCCTTGCAATTTTGACGATGGTTCCAATGCAAGTTTCATGGCGGCGCGTGGGTTCGGGGCGGGGGATATACAGGAAGGGGGGGGGTTCTATCGCGATAATCAACACCAGTCAATTTCACACTGGCAAAAGGAAATTCGGCCATGAACACCAGGCGGGTTCATTCAACCTCTCACACAAGTCCCGCATGAGACATGCAGGCAACATTGCCGGTATAACTCGTCATTCGGGTGGTTTTCTATGAAGCAATTAATCAATCACGCCGTGTCGGACGGGCTAGGGGTAACCAATCTGGCCGAAGATCTACGAACAGCCAGAGTTCCTCCGTCTCCGCATGCATGCGGATGACAAATGTGTGTTGCGAACTGCGGGGGTGGTCGTGCCACGGGTTGAAAGGGCCGCCTTCAGCACGAGGATGCATGAATAAAGGTTGGGAAGTGTTCCTGTCACCTGATGTAACCGAAGTGCTAACACTCGTTTTCTCAACCAATAGCTACGAATTCCTTCCCCCGCCCCTCATCACACCATGTTATCCAATCTATGGTCAACGTTTCAAACTCCACTTCGGTATCCAGGGGTTGATCAGCTCAAACTGGTCTTGGGGATTGCCGTCTCAGCAGTGAGTCGGAGAACCGAAAAGTCCAATTCTCCAGGCACTGTGTCGATGAATTGCAGTTGATAGATCTGACTGCCCATTAGTTCGCTGTGCACAGGACCATATTGATTTTCTACTACCTATGGTTTCGCCCCTTGAGCAAATACCCTGGCCCGAAGTGTTGGGGAGCCTCCGATCTCTTCTGGCCATGGCGAACCAATATCAGGTGGGCATATACACGTGAAGCACCCGGACTGCAACAAAAGTATGGCAATATCGTGCACCTTGTACCCAACCGCCTCATGGTCGACGGGAGCATAGCCTGGATGCAAATCTTCTCGCTCAACGCCAAGGTCCACGGGGTGGATGAGTTCGCTAAAGCTCCCCAACCAACTATTTCTAGGCGATTTCAAGACAACTGTTGCTGCACCCAAGGACGAGCACCGCCGGATGAGGAGGCAGTTGAGCCATGCTTCAGCGATGTGGCTCTCAAGGAACAAGAAGGCATCATTAGCTTCTACGTTGGCAAGCTCGTAGACCATCTGGAGAGAATGGCCAAGGCCGACGAGCCAGCCGACAGATTCTCAATAGATTATCAATGGTGGACCGTATACCTGCCCCATCCTTGCCGAGCGCCTGTTCATGGGTCATTGGCGGTAGACTGCTCTTCAAGTCTTCGAGGAAACTATAGTGTGTTACCAGACTCTCGCAGATGATGAGGGATGCAAGTATTTTGGCCTCGTCCTCATGCAAGACCATATCCCCCAGGAACATGGGAACACGAGTGCAGGTCAAAGGGGATGCCGCCGTGACTTCTGTAGCTGAGATCGTGAGCTAGGTTGTTCAATCTCGGCGATGGCCGCCGACAGGTCACAGGTCTCGTGATAGGTGCACACTCACGGTCTGAGGGTGTCTGTTCCTGGACCGCCTAGGTGTGTCTGGCAACCTCGAAGAGAGGGATAACCTTTTCCAAAACGTCGGTCAAGGCCGGGAAGACAGCCTAGGTAGGGTGATTTCTCATGAGAATGTTGCCGACGGCCGTAATTGTCTTTCTTGTACGGAGTACTTATTAAGGTAGTGTTGTACTATGTACTGCTGTACCATGTACTGTTGTACTCGGCCTAATGTTTACTCCATTCCACTGAGTTGATAGACAGCATCGGATGAACAGTTGCCCCACTCGGCATAGGGTACGTACCTCGAACACACTGATCGGTGTAACAAACAGCCCGCTCAGAGTTGCCAGTCAACAACTAACTGGATTTTGCAGTCACTCTAAACTCTTTTTGACTCGGCACTTGGCTCTGGCACGTTGTATTTAGTGCATCTGTCCCTGAAGCTCAAGTACCGTGCTTAAGCCATACGCCTTACCGGTCCCGAATCCCAATCATCAATCACCAATGTGCCACCATAGCCACCAGTACAACAACGGTCAGCCAAGCTTCCAAGCTTAAACCTTCGCTCACTATTCAAACGAGGGTGTCGTTTGCGCGACCTGGAGACCATGAAAGTCGATATCACCGAGACCAACGAGGTGAACGAGGCGATGCCCGTCGGCCCCGTCCGGTCTCAGAGCGACCATCATCATGATACAGCGGCAAAGGGTGATGCTACTATGGCGGCCGCCGTGGACCAGGAGAAGGCTGAAGACGCCAACACAGACAAGGGAGAGGAGCTGGACTATGCTACGGGTGGAAAGCTCGTACTACTCATGACGGCTATCCTGCTGTGCCAGTTTTTGGTCGCCCTAGACATTGTGAGATGCTCCCAGCGCGGACCACAACTCTCGATGATTTTCTCACAAGCCACCCCCAGAGCATCATCGCGACTGCTATACCCAAGATCACCCAAGACTTTCACAGTCTGGACCAGGTGGGCTGGTACGGTTCCGGCTTCCTGCTTACCCTCGCCAGCTTTGTCTCATTCTGGGGCAAGGCATTCAAACACGCCAATATCAAGTGGGTTTTCTTGTGTGCCGTGTTTATCTTCGAGGTGGGCAGCTTGATCTGTGGTAAGTGGACAGACTACTGCATAATATGACACCCGCCCAATTGCATCCTTGGTAGCTACTAACCCTGGGCCTCATCGCGAATAGGCCTCGCTCAGAACAGCACTACACTCATCGTTGGCCGCGCTGTCCAAGGTCTCGGCGGTGCTGGTATGACGAGCGGAGTCTACCTCATCGTCTCCGTCTCAGTGAGGCAGCAGATCGTCCCTGCATTACTCGGCCTCCTGAGCGGCATATTTAGCGTCGCCAGTGTTGTCGGTCCTCTTCTAGGTGGTGCTTTTACAGACCGCCTGACATGGCGTTGGTGGCAAGTAACTCACCCCCATTCCCCCGGGCGCAGCTGACAAGGGTTCAACTCTAGCTTTTTCATCAATCTCATCATCGGCGCTCCGTCCATTCTCTTCATGGTATTCTTCTACAAACCCCCGGCCCATCAGAAGATAGAAGTTATCGGGTGGAAAGATTTCATCTATGCATTGGACTTGCCCGGCGTCGCGCTAGTTCTTGGGTCCCTCACGTGCTTCATCCTGGCCATGGAGTATGGTGGCGTTACGAGACCATGGAACTCCGGTACAGTCATTGGGCTTCTTATCGCATTCGTCGTCCTCGCCATCCTGTTTGTCATTCTCGAGTGGTACCAGGGCGACAGGGCGCTGCTAGTCGGTCGCCTCATGAAGCGCAGGACCATTGCTTCCGTTGCCGTCTTCGCCTCACTGTACGATGTTGTTCAACTTGCTCTCGGGCGCCAGAGTCTTGCCTCCTCTCCGATCTTCTAGTGCGGTATCGCTGACTACTGCTTGCGCAGAATGAACTTTGCATTCTTCCCACTTGCCTACAATTTGCCCATCTATTTCCAGGCGGTCGGTGGCGTATCCCCCTTGGAGAGCGGCATCCGGCTGCTCCCAACAATTCTACCCATGAGTACGTAAACTTGAGTTACTCCAGACGACTTTTTAGAAGAGTCCCCTTTGGACCAACCGCTGACGTGTGTCCCCTCGGTAAGCTCTGTTCAGCTTGATATCCGCTCCTGGCGTCGTGTTAGTAGGATGGTATCAGCCGTGGATGATGGTTGGCGCTGCAATTGCCGCGATTGGTAACGGATTGATCTACATGTTAGAAATCGACTCATCGACTGCCCAGTGGGTCGGATACCAGTTTGTAGCTGGTCTCGGGACGGGACTGGCTTTCCAGCCTCCCGTCATTATCGCCAACGCCATTACCCCAAAGGAGGACAACAACATGGCCATGTCGGATGTCCTCTTCTTTCAGTTCATCGGTGGCACCTTTGGTATCGGCATCGCGCAAGCCATCTTGAACAACGGCGTCATCCGCAGCATCCCGGCGCTCGCCCCTGGCGTCACCACGGCCGAGGTACTTGCCGTCGGCGCGTACGACCTCCAGAAAGTCTTCTCTGGCGATGACTTGCTGGGTGTTCTAAAGTCTTATATGGTCGGTCTGCATCAAGCGTGGATCATGAGTGTCGCTGCGGCCGCCTTGGCCGTCTTCATACCTCTATTCGGAAGCTATACGAAGCTACCCAGGACTCCTCCGAAGACCTGGGATTAAGGTCTCGCTGGAAGAGATGTTCTTTTGTAACACGAGAAGACATAAGGATGTACTATTTTCGTCCATAGTTTGCACAACGGGATTTTGTACTCGCGGCTGAATCAATATTCACGGTTGCCAGCCCAGCTTCAAACTCCTAGGTAAACCCGGGTTAGAATGGACGCCCGACGATAAAGTGCAGACAGCCTATGACCTTGTCAACTGGGCAGTGAAAAGGTTTGGCGATGCATCTGGCTTTGGCACAAGACGGACTGGACAAGAAGACAATGGCGAAATAGAAGACTTGTTGCCGAGAGATTCTCTAGTAGATGACAAGGCTTCTCTTTCGTTTTTACATTCGCTCTCTCTCTCTCTCTCAGTGGGCGTATCACTAATATAGAAACCAAGTACGATTACATCTAGTATTGAGAATACCTACCTCTTGTCCATGGAGTAGTGTCTAGATACCAAGCACATGGGCTTGAGAAGTCTGACAAGATCATGATTTATGCCTCGACCAGGTGACTTCCTACCACAAACTTGACCATCAAAGTGAAAACTGACAAGAACACAGCCTAAAATGGCTAGCAACTGCCCACGGCGCCTCCTCGCAGTCAATGCCTTTCGTGACAGCCTACGAAGCTCTCGGGCTCGCTGGCCTTGAGCACTCGATACAATCAACAGGGCGCGAAAGTGATTTTTGTGGATCAGCACCTCTACCCCCGAGTCATATCTGTACTAGGTTCAAAAGCTCTACCATCCGTCAGGTTGGTAGTCTATAACGAGCCACCCTCTGAAACAGCATCGGCGGCGGGCTCCGGGCCGAGCCTCGAGTTGCTAGATCTGAGAGCGAAGCGCCCCGAGGTACAAGTCGTCAGCTTTACAGAGCTTCGCAACGCGGGTCGGGAAACCCCGGTCGAGCCTGTTCCTCCGAGCCGGGAAGGATCTATGCGCCGTCTATTACACGTCGGGTTCTACGGGGGGGGTTCCCAAGGGTGTTCCGGTGAAGCACAAGGCGGTAGCAGCTGCCGGTAAGTCGTATTCTATACTGCCCAAACTAAATACCCAGCTGTGCTGTACCGGTATAGCTAACCGACTGCTGTCTGACTCCGACACAGTCTCGGGCCTTGACTCGGTGATAGGTCGGTGCAATGTCCCCAACAGACACGTTCCTAGCATACCTCCCTCTGACCCACGTACTCGAGTTCGCCTTCGAAAGCAGCTGCCTCTTCTGGGGCGTGACCATAGGCTTTGGTACCGCCCGTACATTGTTAGATTATACGACACCTGCGGGAACCACGCACAGAGGGGACCTGCGCGCCTTTCAGCCCACTTTCATGATTGGTGTCCCGACTATTTGGGAGCGGATCAAAAAAGTCCATCATGCGGGAGCGAATGAAAGACGACCTACTCACGAGAACGGCAGTCTACGCATGGCTGGCAGTCAAAGACATGTGGATTGCATCTGGGCTACCAAAGACCGCTTGGCTCGATTCGACTGTCTTTGGGACTGTTGGCAAGGGAATCGTTGGGTCACGCCTTCGTTTTGCCTTGACTGGCGGGGGCCCCCGTAGCAGAGAGCACACAGCAGTTCTTGTCCAGTGTGGTGGCACCCCTGATAAAATGGCTATGGTCTGACTGAGACGATGGCGTACGTCAAAGTCCCTTAACTTAACCCCCTCCCCCTCTTGGCTGATTGGACCTAACATCCTCACCAGCCTATAGTATGGGTGGCCTTATGGACCCACAGCAATGGCGCGCCGGATCCTTGGGCAGTATCCCGGCGAGTATTGAAATAAAGCTAGTTGACTATCCCGACGCGGGCTACGTCTGTAGTAACAAACCCCCCACAGGGGGAGATCTGGATACGCGGAGACAGCGTTATGGAGGGCTACTACGACAGCGAAGGAAATACCAAAAGTGCTATGGCACCCGGTGGCTGGCTTCGAACCGGTGATATTGGGGAGTGGGAACCAAACGGCCATTTGAAGATTATTGACCGGAAGAAGAACATTGTCAAAATGATGAACGGCGAGTACATTGCAATTGAAAAGGGTACGGCGAAAACTTCGTCCTCAAAAACTGGCTAACATGTTCACATTAGAAATTGCTAACAACCAAGTTACCATACACAATTGGTAGAGCGTAACATTTAACTAACCTAAAATTTGTAGGGTTTGACGACAGCAGTCGGGAAGCTAAACCGACGGGCTATTACGTCGTATCGAAAATATATGCAGCACATTAGTGAAAAGTGCTAGCTATCGACGCAGATATAAGCACGATGTAACTTTCAACTACGGAGCTATGATGTAACTTGTACAAGCCAACATTGGATTATCGGGTTCAATTTCACAATCTAGGAGTGAAAATACGGTGGTTACGCTCCTATGAAATGCTTTGTTCATAGGTACTTGTTGGTTTCACATTAGTTGATCGTACAGTTTTACATGAAATAAAGAAGATCGATATCGGATTAATCTACTACTGCTGAACGAAGGGGGATGAAGGAAGGTGGGCGTTGGGAGCGCTTCGTTTTGTTGGCGTAGTGCTGCTACCTACCAGACAAAAACTCGGAACTGGAAAAGACCTACCGAACTCGGGCCTTCTCTGCTGCTTACAAGACCCGGTAGAGCGCTGTGGATAGATAACCGTGGCAAAGGGGCCCTGAAGGTATTTTGGGGTTGCTACCTAGGTGATTTTTCCTGACTCGTCGTAACTTTACCTGACTAGTAGTAACTCCATTTGACCTGACTATTATACAGTGACTAAGTAGTATATTTATATTGCAATGCGTTATATATGACTAGCAGTGTGTTACTTTATAATCTGACATTACGACGATGTCTGACAAGGCTTTATCACATCAGTTGTTCGCTGGCCTATCCCATGGCCCCGACATGATGTCCGCCGGAAAGTCGGCCTCGGGGTCGGGGTCGGGGTCGGGGTCGGCCGAAGTGGCTTGACGATCCTGACGGACTTCATAAGGGACGGAAGGCATGATGATGGATAAATTTCCGTTTTCCGGTTTTCTTTTCTCCATAAAGTCGGAAAATCAGGCGATTCCCGTAACATTTAACCAGGAGTCATTCATTCTCCTTGCCCTCGATCTGTCCGCAGTGTTTACGCAGCTGTACTTTCTCCGTTTTGGACTTTTGGTATACCTTGGAATCCTGATACCATCACCAGCGTCATTGTCCATACGATCAAAACCAACACACAGCCATGGCGTCGGAAAAGTTCCGACTGATCGTCAAAGCTCTGAGGCATGCCTTTCCCCTGCTGGGGAGGATGGCCCTGCAGCGGGTGGCCGCGTTCTGCCACCGCTGGACGTGGAAGAGCACGAGCGACGCCAAGAACGTCGTCGTCATCGGAGGCTCCTTCGCGGGGGTCCAGCTGGTCAGGAGGCTCGCCGAGACGCTGCCGACGGGGCACAGGGTGGTGTGGATCGAGAAGAACTCGCACCTGAACTACTCCTTTGTGTTCCCTCGGTTCTCCGTCATGCGGGGCCACGAACGCGCCGCCTTCATCCCGTACGACGGCGTGCTGCGCGGCACGCTGCCGGGCATGGTCAGCCGCATCCGGGACACGGCCGTGGGACTCGGCGAGAACCAGGTGCTGCTCCTCGCGTCGGGCCGCGCGGTCGACTACGCCTACCTCGCCGTCGCCACGGGCTCGTCGCAGCCGCGGCCGGTCCAGGTGGCGTCGGCGGAGCGCGAGGACGCGTGTCGGGAAATGCAGGCGGTTCAGGAATCCGTCGAGACGAGTCGGACGATCGCCATCATCGGCGGCGGTCCGGTGGGCGTCCAGCTGTCCAGCGATGTAAAGTCCTTCTATCCGGACAAGGACGTGACGCTGATACACTCGCACGATCGTCTCCTGGGCTACTTCGGCAAGCGCCTGCAGGACTATGCGCTCCACGCTCTCGAGAACGAACTCGACGTTCGTGTGCTGCTGGGTGAGCGACCGAGGATGCCGGCGGGAGGAAACTTTGCCACCGCGGCCACCTTGACCTTCTCCAACGGTGAAAAGGAGGCGTTTGATCTCGTGGTAATTACTCTCCTCTGGCGCAAGTCCAGAATCTTCTCTCCATCTCCGCGCATCTCAAGAGCTGACTGGGGGGGGTTGGGAGGGAGCATAGATTGGTTGCACCGGCCAGCGACCCAACTCGTCCATCCTCGAGAAATCACTCCCCGGCGCCATCTCGAAACAGACGTCCCGGATCCTCGTACGGCCGACACTGCAAGTCCTCGCTACCGACGACCCGTCGGCCGCCCAACCCCTATCTTTGCCATCGGCGACGTGGCTGAGCACGGCGGGCCCCGTATGGCGAGAGCCGGCTACCTGCAGGCGGACGTGGTGGCGGACAACATCACGGCCATGATTCGCGGGCGGGCACCTCGGCGGGTGTACGAGCCCGCCATGTTCCTCGAGAGCGCCATCAAGTTGACGCTGGGAAAGGGACATACGGTCATCTATGCCATGGACAGCGACGGCTCCGACATCATGGTCCCTGAGAGGGGCGCGAGACTCGACCTGGGAATTGAGCACGCATGGCAGACGTTCGGCGCCCGTTTCGGTATGGCTGAGAACACCGGGAAGAGCTCGAGCGATGCCGTTGGACGTCGTTCGCGCTCTTCCTCGGGCCGTCTGCTAAGAGGTTTCGCTACGAGTACGGGCCATGGTGATGCACCCAAGATTCCTCTCGAGCAATAGAAGCAGTGGCTGGTGCATCCCAGTTTCACTCAACGTTGATAACTTTCTTGGCCACGGGCCACAGCATCTAGTGACTGAGCTGTCCCTGGAGAGATGGCGATAATTTTGTAAAGTGCGCTCGTCATCAGGGAGCGCATCAGTTGGATGTTTCCCCCAACCAGAGTCACACTCGCCGTCATGCCCTGGGCACTGACAATGCTACCAACCCCCGTCATGAAAGTATTAAAAATGTAGTATTGGTATCTTTTTAAAAGTACAAAAACGCCAAACAGGCTTCGGTAGGATCCTGCCAACCATTCTTTCCCTCCCCTGCTCCCTCTGCCTCTGCCGTAAGTCAATACCTACGGCCATATCCCCGTGACGAACGGATCTACCTCGGGGTAGTCCTTGACCATGCCCATGATGATGCTATACTCGTCCCTCAGCAGATCGGACCCCTCGTTGCCGTACGCGGCCATCTTGCTCATCTCGTGCCGCCGCAGCGCCACCGTCCAGGGAAAGCTCGAGTGCGCCACGCCCATAAAGGCGCTGGCCTTGAACATCAACAGGAAGTCTACCAGGGCTTGCTGGTCGAACGACAGGGCGTTCAGACGCCGCAGGTCCTCGCCCTTGAGGAGGTCGTGCTTGGTCACGACGGCGGGCGCGTCGCGCTTCTCCTTTATCTCTTTCTCTTCCATTCCCTGTGGCGAGCGGCCGCCGACCCTGATCAGGGGCTTGCTCGCGTCGACGTCATCGCCGATGGCCGCGAATCGTCGCCGGAGGTCCTCCTGGAACATGTCCACCACCGTTAGGTTCCCCGACGCCACGTAGACGACCTTGAGACCCGTGCGCCGGAGGTAGTTGAACTGCTGCTCGAACTGCTCCTCCTGGCGCGAGAAGCGCCACTCGGCTGGCGGCCACGCCCAGATGGCATCGTCCTCGAGGCGCAGGTGGGCACCGTAGTACGCGCCCGGGTTCACGGGCTTGGACGGGTCCATGCCCAGCGCGAACTTGCGGTCGAGCGCCCACAAGACCTTGGCGGCCAGGGCGCGCGTGTCGTTGCGAAACGACAGGATCTTGCCAAACTCGTGCACAAAGGCGACGCCGTCGTCCCGCACGGGGTAGTCGAGGAACGACTGCTCGATCTTGATGTGCACCGGCCTCTCAGTCTGGACGTGGACAGACTGCCCGTCCAGCCAGCTGTCGAAGAAGCGCCGCCACTCGCGCGGGTGCTCCAGGCCGGTGAGGGGGTGGTCCGGCTCGAACTGGTCGCCCTTGAGGGACAAGGGCTCGCCCTGGCGCTGCGCGTAAAAGGGAAAGTCCTCGGCGCGCTCGTAGATGCGCATGCCCGGGCACCCCTCGGTCAGGCCCGTGAAGAAGGCGTTGCGGTCCAGGATGTTCTCGAGGGGCACCTGGCTGCCCGTCTCAATGTCCGAGATGTCGCTCGCGTTGCGCAGGTGCATCGAGGGCACGACAATGGCGGCGCCGCCGTGGATGGCGTACCGCACGCAACGGAGGATCTGGTTGCGTACCATGCCGATGCCGCCGTGCTGGCCCTCGCAGGTGAAGAGCAGGCCGGGGCGGAACTTTGTGCGAGCGCACACATCACGTATGGGAGCGTAGTCGATGGGGGCCGGGAACTCGACGTCGGTGGCCCGCTGCAGGAAGACGCTTTCTGTTAGTTGTTGTGCCTGGCCGCCATGGCCACTGTCGAAGATGAGTGTGACGACGGCGTCGGGGATGTGGAAGAGCCGAAAGCTCCAAATAACGATGAGGAGGGCGCCCGCGATGAACACCACCTGAGGACGGGCGTCAAACAACATGATGTGTGGTTCTAAGCTAAACCGTCCGATAGAAAAAGAGAGTGACTGCAACGACGAGAGAAATTCCAAGAGCCACGATAAAGGCCAAGAGCCAAGCGAGCGCGGGGGCCAAGAGATAGAAGACGTCTAGATGGTACAAGGGATGCCTAGCAAAAGCTTAGCAGAGACAGGGGGAGGCATCGGGTGGAGCCCTCGGGTGGAGCAGTACTGAAGAGAGCCTGTTTCAAATCAAGTTTCAAGGCCCCCCATGCCCAACGACGAGCGCCATAGGGCGGATTGTCTCACTACGGTTTTTTTTTATATGCGCACCCCCACACGCCCGTGTACGGAGGGAGTACTTTGTCGTACTGTGAGTAGGTGTTGATTCTAAAGTACTCCGTAGCCTGGGCCCCGTCTGTTCTATCGTTGGCGGGTGGGGCGGTAGCTTCCAGCGCTTACACAGTAGTTACTCCGTATGGAGTACTTCGTACCTGGTAGTAGTTAGTGGCAATCTGGACGTTTCCTCCACGTTGTAATCCGTATTGCTATACCTACTTACCAATAATAACGCCAAGAATAAGATGCATGTACATATAATGTGGTAGTGTTGAGCTGGGTGTACGTCATGTCATGCTGGACAAGTCGCCGTGAGGCAGTTTTCACTACTCAGTAACTACATCCGTACGAATTACGGCGTAGTTACTGCTCAGGGATTGGACATCCACTTGGTCGTCCGTGATCAGGGGCAGGCCCGACAAGGCCTGTGTGCCAACTGTGTAATAGGTACGGAGGACTCCGTGCTGCGTCGTATTGTGTAATGTGTACGAAGCATGTCCTACGTACTCAGTAGACCAGAAACAGGGTGGGTATTCAATCGTGGTTCAAGCGATCCGCAGCTGACGACTGCAGAGAGGCCTAGGGATACGAATAGGGTTTTGAGTTTACCTGGGAACACGCGCTGTCTCTCCCAAGACGTTCCCTGTCGCATCTATACGATTCAATGAGTCGCCGCGACGCAAAATCTGATGCCAGCGTCGATCGGCAAGTCATTCGCCGACTACACGGTATCGCACACGCGACAGAAGATGGCCAAAAGGGTCATCTGTTGACTCTCGCATTTAGATTCGTCTTTAGCTGACATGTCATGACTATGATACAAGAAGGACTCCCTTCCTTCCACCTGCGTCTTCTACTTGGCCAGGAACTTCTGGAAGGCCTCCTGCTCAATCGTGACGTTGCCCACGGTCCTGAGCCTCTTGCGGCCGGCCTTTTGCGCTTCGAGCAGCTTCTTGCGCCGCGTAATGTCGCTGGCGTGCAGCTTGGCAAGCACATCCTTGCGAAAGGCCTTGAGCGTTTCACGCGCGATAATCTTCTTGCCCACGGCAGCCTGGATGATGACCTCAAACATCTGGCGCTGCACGTGCTCCTTGAACTTGGTGACCCAGTGGCGACCGAGGCGCTCGACCTGCGAGACGTGGACGACACGACTGATGGCGTCGACGGGGATGTGGTTGACGAGCAGCTGCATCTTGACGAGCTTCGACTTCTTCCAGCCCGCATCCTCGTAGTCGAGTGTCGCGTAGCCCTTGGTCAGGCCCTTGAGCTTGCCAAACATGTCGTCGACGAGCTGCGCCGTGGGGATGCGGTACTTGACGATGACGGACATGCCGTGGAAGAACTCGATGCTGTCCTGCTCGCCGCGGTTGGCCTCGCAAAGCTCGATGACGCGGCCCAGGTACTCCTCGGGCACCGTCACCGTCGCCAGCACATAGGGCTCGTAGGTCGAGGCCGACTTGGTGATGTGACTCTCGTCCGGGAACTCGGCCGGGTTCGTAATGATGGCCTCCTTGCCGTCGGGGTAGATGACCTTGGTCTGAACGGCCGGCTCGGTGATGATGATGCTGGCTCCGTGTTCCTGACGAAGCCGGTCCTGGAAGACGCTGCAATGAAGACTGCCCAGGAATCCGAGCCGCCAGCCGGCGCCGAGGGCTTCGGAATGCTCCTTTGACAGCGATACACTTCTGTCGTTGAGCACCAGGTGACCAATGCTGTCGGCCAAGCGCTGGTAGTCACTCGGGTCGGTGGGAAAGGCGGCGACGAAGACCATGGACTTGGGCTCCTCGAAGCCGGGGTACGGCTCCACGACGTCCTCGTTACCCACGGTGGTGAATGTGTCTCCGATCTTGGCGTCTTGGATCTTCTTCATGCCGGGGTTGAAGAAGACGTAGCCGACCTGGCCAGCGCGCAGCTCCGTCTGCGGGACCTGGGTGGGATAGCGAATGCCCACCTCGCCGACGGTATACTTGATACCGGTGGCGAAGCTGGATAGGTTATCGCCGGCCTTGACGGTTCCGTCAAACAGGCGCACGAGACAGACGACGCCGCGGAAGTTGTCGTACCACGAGTCCACGAGCAGCATCCTCAGAGGCTTCTTGTGATCTCCCACAGGGGCCGGCATGCGCTCGATGATGGCGGGTAGCAGTGCGCCGACATTCAGACCCGTCTTGGCACTGACGCCTATGGCCGTGGTCGAGTCCAGCTCAAAGGTTGACTCGAGCTGTTCCAAGACGCGGGGCACGTCGGCGGCCTTCATGTCGATCTTGTTTACGACGGGAACAATCTTCAAGCCCTCGGCAAAGGCGAGGTAGAAGTTGGCGACAGTCTGGGCCTGGACGCCCTGACTGGCGTCGACCAGCAGCAGGGCGCCGCCGCAGCTGGCGTAACTCCTCGTGACCTCGGCGCGGAAGTCGACGTGGCCGGGGGTATCGACCAGATGCAGCAGATAGTCCTCGCCCGCATGGCTGTAGATCATGGTGCATGTCTGGGCCTTGACGGTGATGCCACGCTCGCGCTCGACCTCGAGGGTGTCGAGGATCTGGCGGTTGGACGACGACGAGGAGATGGTGCCGGTGAGCTCGAGGAGGCGGTCGGAGAGGGTGCTCTTGCCATGGTCGATGTGGGCAACGATGCAGAAATTGCGGAAGCGGTCGAGGGGGATGGCAGCGATGCGGCGCTCGAGATCGGTCAGGACGGCCCTTGTCGCGGTGGAAGAGGCTGTGCGGATGCGGGTTGAGGACGCCCAAGGAGAAGGATTAGATGTCGGGTTGCCATGGCGCAGGGCCCGATGTAGTACGGGCCGGAAGCCGGTGTCATGAGCACGGAGCTGGCGAAATAAGCGCGGACATGATCGCATGCAGACCCTGCTACCCATTCATGCGGTTGGCCGCTGAGTAAAGTCAAGTGAGTGGCTGGTCGCAAGTGTGGAAGGCTGTTTCTCAATCATCCAAAAATCAGCATGCCACCAGCAACGGCATGGGAACCTTTTCGGAGGGTCCTTTCTTTGGCGTGGCGCTTATCTTATCGGAGATGTAGTCCTGATTGGTGTGCCTGATCGGTGCGCGCACGGTGCGACTCTTGATCCCTGTGTGGGGGATCACGGGTAACTAGCCCCTAGTTACGGTCACACGATAAAGTACTGTGTACGGAGTACGGAGTGCTCGAAGTACTTTGTAGACAAAGTACTGTTAGAGACTTAGTTAGGGATAGCTAGTGGACGTTGACTACGCAGTACTGTGTACGGATGCTACGTAGTGGATCCAGAAATACCCAAGATCATCGCACTCGGGCGGATTGCTCGATTGGTCTCCCAAACCTCAAGGCATAGGCAAGCAAGTATGACAAAGATAAAGCCGGATCGACTCGCATCAATAGTGGCACGTAGCCAGCAAAGCACAGTTAGCCGGTGCGCTAAGTTATGGGGCTGGTATAATGCTACACAGTACTTCGTATGTACGGAGTACTGTGCAGTGTGTAGGTACCTGCACCGTAGGGTAACTACTGCGTATGTGTCATTCGCACCTTGCGCAGTGAAGAATGAGGTACCGAGTACGCGTAGAGAGCGGCAATTGAGTTCAATAGAGTGAGCGGTGATGCTGAACTATTTACAACTCATCCGTACCACAGGTTCGCTTAACTTACGTCTAACGTTACTGTTAGGCTGGAGGGATGGCGTCGGCCAAGCGTTGGGGAAAGAGCGCCGCAAAGCTTGTACCGCCAAGATTGCTTGTCAAGGTCCTTCCCCCGCGACGAGACGACGGAGCCGCACGTCTGGCAAAAGGCTTGTCCAGCGCTGGCAATGCAGCGCACGACGGGGAAATAGCCGAAATGCCGACCCCATCTCGCCCATTCGCCAGACGGAGTGATAATATGGAGAATCTGCTCCAATAATCACTTGGACCAAGTCAGTAGTTACCCCCTTCTCCAACAATGAACATGCAGGGCCATGACGCGGAGTGTCTCGAGACCCGGGGGCGAAATGTGACAGTGTGACCGCAGGTTAGTGCGTGTGGGCTCGCATGGTCACACAGCCGGGGATGGTATAGAGGCGGCATGGACGGTGAGTGGCCAGGGCTAAGTGTTATCCCCCCAGAGCACCGCTTGCATGCAGGCACGAGGACACGAGGACGGAGGACGGTGACGGACCCGTTCAGCTAATGTATCAAGGATGGCAATGGCAGTGAGCATCGGCAATTCGTGTGCGCAGATGGGAGGAAGGGAGCTCTTCATAAGGCCCCGTACAGCGCCGGTGGGATCGAGTTTCCCCGGAAAGTCCACTGTCCCCCAGAGTCTGGAGTCAGGACGGCATCCGACCCCTACAGCCTGCCTCGCAAGACCTTCGACATGGCCCACGCACTGGACTTGGAAGACCCCAAGGCTACGGCGAGTATCCACAGCGAGGTCGACTTGACCAAGGAGAAGACGCTCGAGAGCCCCGTCGCGGACCTGGAACTTGGGCCGCGGGCGACGTATATCAACACCGGGACCGCTGCCGGCATCACGCAAGAGCATCGCGACTACCTCCTCGGCCGTCACGGCACGCTCGAACTCGATCCTTTGCCGTCGGCCGATCCGGCCGATCCCTACAACTGGCCGCAATGGAAGAAGAATGCCAACCTGGCCTGCGTGGCTTTTCACGTATGTGTCGTCCCGTCCCGTCCCGTTTTGAGACCTCTTTTCCGTAGACTGACGTGCCGAGCATAGGCCATGATGACCACCTTCATTGCCGCTGCCGTCATCCCGGCGTATGCCGAGATCGCTGAGGACATGGGCGTGACCATCCAGCAGGCCTCGTACTACACCTCGCTGCAAATCCTCGTCCTGGGATGGGCGCCGCTCTTCTGGAAGCCCATCGCCAACCGCTACGGCCGTCGGCCCGTATGGCTCCTCAGCACCATCGGCGCCCTCCTCTTCAACGTCGGCTGCGCGCTCAGCCACAGCTACTCCTCCATGGCCGTCTGCCGGGCCTTTACCGCCTTCTTCATCAGCCCCGCCATCGCCATCGGCAGCGGCGTCGTGACCGAGACCTTCTTCAAGAAACAGAGGGCCACGTACATGGGTGTGTGGACGCTCCTCGTGACCTTGGGCCCGCCCAGCGGACCCTTCTTCATGGGCTTCGTTGTGCAGCAGACGGGCAACTACCGGTGGATATACTGGATCCTCGCCATCGTCAACGGCATCCAGTTCATCGCGTACCTGTTCCTCGGTCCCGAGACGCGCTACCTGCGCCAGGGCGTGCCACACCACGGCTCCGCCTTCAAGCAGGAGTACCTCACCTTTGGCCGGCTGGACCCGCAGCCCCTGAATCCCGTCGAGTTCGTGCAGCCCATGGCGCTGTGGAGGTACCCCTCGATCTTGGTGCCGGCCATCGCGTACGCCGTGGGTTTCAATTTCACGAGCGTGCTGCTCACCGTCGAGATCCCGCAGCTCTTCATCCCCAAGTTCGGGCTCAACGCGCAGCAGATCGGCCTGCAGTTCCTCGGCATGATCGTCGGGTCCGTCATCGGCGAGCAGATCGGCGGCCGCCTCAGCGACGTCTGGATGAACCGCCAGGTCCAGAAGCTCGGCCACAGACCGCCCCCCGAGTCGAGGCTCTGGTTGAGTTATTTCGGGTTCGCACTGGGAATGGCGGGTCTCATCGTCTTTGGCGTGCAGATCCAGAATGTACCAAACGGCACGTACAACATCACACCAGTCGTAAGTTGCTGCCTCCACAATCACATTCTCTCGTCGCCGCTTGTCTCGGTCTAACACAGCCCAGATTGGTATCGCCATCGCCGCCGTAGGCAACCAAATCATCACGACGGTCCTGGTGACGTATGCCGTCGATTGCCACACCGAGCAGAGCGCAAGCATTGGCGTTTTTGTCAACGTCGTCAGATCGACGTGGGCCTTCATCGGTCCGTTCTACTTCCCGACCATGTTCGAGACGCTGGGCGGTGCTGCCACTGTTGGCATCATGGCCGCCATTATATTTGGCGCGTCTGTTGTTCCCATTGCGCTGCTGCATTGGCGCGGCCAGAGCTGGAGGGAGAGGAAGTCGTTGAAAAATGCGGATGCCAGAGAGGACTAGTGGAGGGAGAGAGGGTGGTGAACGTGGGTAGAAGCCGCAGGTTTGATATCTCGGTGGAAAAACTACTGACGCACCACAACGGAACTCAGTTATGGCATCTGCCGTATTATTTGAATATCCGACTGGTAAAAATGTGTTCCTTGACATGGAACTACACGAATCCCAACACCCAAGCACCCCTGGGTCTCACCACCAAATATAAAGCAAAAACCGTATGCTACCAATTGCCCGGTGACACCGCATGCCAGAAAGTCGTCGATGCAAAAGTCAACATGATCTCGGCGGTTAATCTTTCAGGGTCACCAATTCTTTTCTTCAATACGTCTCAGCATGACCACGTCTAAAATCCAATCGAGGACAACGTCGGCACCCTGCATCACCCCTTTGATTGTGACTGGGTGAGACGTGATCAGGCCGGTCATCCTCTGGACCCTTCTATTCCTTTTTCCATCATCATTATTCCCGCAAGCTAAGCCAATATAGCAAGGGAATAAGAGGAGTGAGATAATGACAATGACCAAAGATCAAAAGATCAAGCCCTACCGGAGCCCAAGCTAAGCCAAGGACGTACCAATTACTACGGAGCCCTCTGGGAAAGCGCAGAGACTGATCTACTGCTGGGACGTATTGATCTGGATACGCACCGTGTCTCGTTGCAGAACCTAACCAGTCACTCGACTGTCGGTATCTGATAGTGAAGATCTATGTCAGGGATGATATGATGTGCTTCCACTGGGCGGCTGTGTGTTGCAAACGTTACAAATCGCTAATCTCCTCCGTCACTGTCAGGCTTCCACTCAGTCGATTGTGGTCAACCTAGATCCTAGGAAGATTGCACCTGTTAGCTCAAAGCAAGGAGCTAATAGTGTCGGTGTTGCAGTTACGGATACCTACCTCGGGAGTTATCTCATCCAACATCGATAACGCCGAGAGTGATAGCACCGGCGATAAGTCTCGTCGCCGTTTAGCTAACGACCGGTAAATCCACCAATGTGAGCAGCAAGAACGATACGCAGACGCAAGGAATAGACGCCAAAGTCCCACCGCAAGCCTATCCAAGCCTGATATCATGCCGTCCTTGGAGTGCCGACGGAGTTAAGATGGTCCCCGTACAACGCCCATGAATCATCACCATGATATCATGATCGACGATTCGATGGTACGTTGTAACTGTGTATAAGTGCAATACCGCCCACTTAACCGTTACATATTCAATCATCAATGACACCGAGACAACTACGTAACCTAGTGACTGCTCCCACGACGAAAAACCAGAAATTAGAATGGCTCCCCAAAACCGCGCCGCTTGGCTGACCTCGCCCAAGGCGAACCCGTTCAAGATTGACGCAGCCCCCATGCCGACGCCTGGTCCCTCGGAGGTGGTCGTCAAGAATCATGCCGTCTCCATCAATCCCGTCGACTGGTTCATACAGAAGCTCGGCGCCATCGTCCCCGAAGATGGCTACCCCGCCATCGTGGGCTGCGACCTGGCCGGCGAGGTCGTCTCCGTAGGATCCGGCGTGCAGGACTTTGCTCCCGGGGACCGCGTTTGCGCCCTTGCGGAAGGCCATGTCGGCGGTGCCTTCCAGCTGTACTGCTGTGTGTCGACCAAGCTCACGGCCAGGATCCCCGACAACGTCAGCTTTGCCCAGGCCTCGGTCCTGCCCCTGGGCATGTCGACGGCGGCGACGGCCATGTTCCAGGACGACACGATGGCCCTGCCGCATCCCAAGCTCGAGCCCGTGCCCACCGGCAAAGTGATTCTCATCTGGGGCGGGAGATCGAGCGTGGGGAGCTGCGCGATCCAGCTGGCTGTGGCCGCTGGCCTCGAGGTGGCGACCACGGCGAGCGCTCGGAACCACGACTACTGCCGGTCGTTGGGCGCCCGGTGGGTGTTCGACTACAAAAGCGAAGGTGTCGAGGACGAGATCGTGGATGCGCTCCAGGGGCGGACCAGCGTCGGGGTCCTGGACGCCTGGTCGCGCGGCACCCTGGCGCAGTGTGCCCGCATCGTGCTCAGGCTCGACGGGAGGAAGTGGCTGCAGACCGTGATGCCTACTGCGGCGCTGCTGTCCGAGCCGCTTCCGGCTGGCGTCGAGATTGGCTACGGTACGCTTGCTCTCTCTCTCTCTCTCTCTCTCTCTAGAGGATTTGGATCCCGAGGCTAACCTGAACGTTCACACGCAGCGTACGGAACGACACTGGCCAACAACGACGTCGGTCCCGCCGTCTGGGGCAAATGGATTCCCGGGGCGTTGGTTTCCGGTACTCTGAAATGCAAGCCGGATCCGGAGGTGGTCGCAAAGGGGCTCGATGGCATTCAACTCGCTTGCGACAAAGGTGCCGAGGGGTGGGTTTCTTCGACAATGCCCAAGCTTGTTGTCGAGCTTGCCTAGGGGCAGGAAGGAACGGAGGGGATGCCGCATGGGTGCCACTGATCTCTGTTGAAGGTTCGGCCAGATTCGGTAGTTGTTGTACAAACAGCAATAGTACATACTACTTACTACAAGGGATAGGGAGTACTGACTGCGCGGGTCAGCTGCGCAGTCAACTCGGTGTCTCTGTACTACTGTCTCCAATCCAACAAGATTGACACACCAGGCAATTCATCAGTAGTATCGAAAACAATCATTGCACGAGGCATTGTCTCCCCAAGTTCCAACGGCGAGACGGTAGACCTGCGAGCGGACCTTTGTCTGCATGTCGGCACTGGGAAACACTCATTCGACCAATAGAAGAGATGCCCCGGTCACTGGAGAATCTATCTGCGGTGGTACTGTCGTTTATTGGTGGGTTTTAGATCAGCTGCTACCCAGAAACTAGACATCTCCCGTGCTTCCTCTTTCGGCAGACCTCCTACCCCTGTCTTCTCCAATCCTGTGCAGAACCACTGTTGGAGGACCTGTGCCGAGCAAGCCAAGAGCTTTGCCAAGCACAGGGAGATATGGGAATGCAAGATCGCATTTCCTAGCTGAGGGGTAAACATATACCGATGTAAGGGGGGGGTGAGGGTGTATGTCACATGTGTCGATGGACGGCCTGTTTCGCCGGTGTATCTTTTATGATGGCATCTAGCCTATATAGAGCCCGGCATCCCTGCCGCAGATATTACGCCAGTATTCTCCGAGCGTTCCTCAGTCTACAGTTTCCAAGTCTCGACTGCCAAGATGCATACCCTATGGCACGAACTCGCCATCGCCCTCCTCGCCCTCTCGGGGGTGGCGCAGGCAGATCAAGCCGTATGGGGTCAGTGTGGAGGAACCGGGTGGACTGGTGAGACCAAGTGCGTGTCCGGTTCGACCTGCCAGTAAGAGACGCGCTGTTCCGCCCTTCTCGCCCGTCTGACATCTGCCCACAGGGTGACAAACGAATGGTACTCCCAATGTGTCCCTGGCGCGGCGGCAACGACGACGCAGGCTCCAGTGGCAACAACCACGACAGCTGGGACTGCTCAGCCCACGGGGTCGGGCACCATCTACCTCTGCGGCGACTCGACCATGGCCAAGGCCGGAGGCGGCGCCGGGACCGAGGGATGGGGCGAGTACCTCAAGTACTCGTTCAACACCAAGAGCTATCCCGTGGCGAACCGGGCGATCGGGGGACGCAGTGCCCGGTCCTTTACGCGCGAGGGCAGATTCCAGTCCGTGGCCAACGAGGTCAAGGCCGGAGACTGGGTCGTGATCGAGTTCGGCCACAACGACGGCGGCTCGCTCACGCCGACGGACAACGGCCGGACCGACTGCTTCGGCGACGGGGCCCAGACCTGCCAGACCACGTACAACGGCGTCCAGGAGACGGTGCTCACCTATCCGGCCTACTACAAGAACGCCGCGAACCTCTTCCTCGCCAAGGGCGCCAAGGTCATCATGAGCTCGCCGACGCCGAACAACATCTGCGAGGGCGGCACTTGCTCTTGGGGTCCGTATCGGTTCGACTATTACGCTTGGTAGGTCCCCCGTGGAGACGGTACCACACATTGTACACCGTACACCGTACACCGTACACCGTACCGCCGTTTGCTCGGTGAGCTGACGTCTAGACAGGCTGGCTGCGTCCCAAATCGGCGGCACGACAAAGGGCGTGTACTTTGTTCCTCACGGGCAGTACGCCGCTCAGGCGATGACGGCTCTCGGAGCGGCGACTGTGAATGCTGGATATCCGTGGTCCGTCGAGATACCTCCCTCGCACCCCGTGGCTCTGTCACCTACCTCGGTCTTGTATAGTTGGCTAACATCATTCTCGCAGAGTCTCTTTTCCTGCGTCGACCGTCGCTCTCTTTGCCCGCTGCCCCTTTTCGGAGCCTAGAAGGGGCAGATTTGCTTCTTGGTACCGGCATATACTGGGCCAACTATACTGACTGAATACCCTTTTTGTTTAGCAACGATCATACGCACACTGGCCCGTACATGGCCGACATCATGGCTCGCAGCTTCGTTCTCGGCCTGAAGTGTGGCACCAGTGCCCTCGGGAAGGCGGCGCTGAACTCGACGAGCTCGCTGACGACGACGATTCTAGGACCTTGCATCTCCTTTAACAGCACCATCCCGGTCTAGTCTTTGGGAAACCGACGTCGGGAACGGCTTGTATCCAGCTTTGGATGAGCATGAGAGTCCGTCCGGTGGAAGAGGCTTGCGCCTGGCACAACATACGTCGATGAAAACTGGGCTCTTGGACAGTAATTTCACTGTCGACTGCACAAGACATGAACTCTGTTCCTCGAAATAAGAGGATCGCTGTGTTAACAGTCGTACAACTTTACGTCAAAACTCTCCTACTTACTGAACGTTGTCTTCTCGGCAGTACCTTTTTTTACACATAAACACAAAATCATAGATATTCACACAACGTGAGAGGCGAGGCAAGAGACGTTGTCCAAGATTAGAATCTGCCCATGTTGCCTATCGTCAAGCCGTGGTTCGGTCCACCCACCTCGATGAATCCGGATGTCTCCTCACGGATTGTCCCAGAGTAGGTCGTTCGTGGTGCAAAAACCCATCCCAAAGCCTGAACCGCCACGCGCTGTGAGAGCCCCAAGTATCCTCAGACGTGTCTGGGGCCATTGTGTTGTTCCAGGGTACCGCTTATGCTCACCCTCGTCGTGATGGTGGTACGAGAAATAGGCGGATGATGATTGAGCGGGCCCGGCGGCCGGCTCTGGCGACGGGCCCTGTCGTGACTCTCCGGGCCGCCGGCGGATATCGTGGTGAAGACGCCGGGCGACTTGGGGAACTGCTCGCCGTTCCCGGCCTCGATGTTGTCGAGGTTGATGTACGCCTCGTCGTTGCCCGTGTCCATGATCGACGACGTGAACGTCGCCGTCTTCCTCCGCGGCCGGCTGTGGCGGCTCGCGCTGATCGACTTGGACAGCTTCGAGGTGCCCGTCCCGGACCGAGCGCCCGTCAGGTCCGGTCGCGACCTGTAGACCAGGGGTCGGAGAACCGGCACGCAGCCGCAGATGACGCCCAGGTTGACTTCGACGGCGGCCCATATCCAGAGGTTGAAGCCCTCCCAGGTCACATCGTACGTCTTGAGCTCAACGTCTGCGTTCGAAGGGTGTCAGAAGAACGGCTGGCAGATCTGGCCCGCGACAAGAGGAAGAAGAAAAGATACGTACAGTATACCCAATACATCCTCATGCTCCCTGCAATCACCACGAAACTCCCTAGTCCGAACAGGACCATGAGTCCCAGCCTTTGCCTGGCTGGCAGCTTCAGCTGGTACAGTGTCGGCATGGGCAGCACGTAGACGATGGCGTCGGTGATGACGGTGGTAGCGGTCTGGCCCATCAGCGGAGGCCCCTCGGGGATGCAGTCCCTTCCGGCTTTTAACAAGTTCCAATAGCTTGACATCGGGCTAGAGGTGAAGAGGAGTTTTGTGTCAGATGTGTGTGTGTGTGTGTGTGTATGAGTGTTTGCCAAAGGGCAGCAATAGTCAAAGACCGTGGCAACTCACTGGCATTGTGTCCAGAGCAAAATCAGGAAACCGATCATGCAGGCCACCACCAGAGCCATTGAGGCCCAGGTCAGACGCCGAAATAGTGAGCCGCGCACAGCAATCCGGAGATAGCTGCATAGGATGGAGAGCTGGTTGTTGTGATAGAGAGTCAGTCGTCGTCCAGTGACAGTCGATGTGTCCAACAAAACTCGGCCAAGAAAAGTACCAACCTTTCCAAAGCCCGAGGCAAACAAGAAAATGGTCTGTCCTGCGAGCGAGACCTGTCGCCCCTGGACGAGCTGCTGGTAGGGCACATCCCACACGTGCAGGTTCCAGCCAAAGTTCTGGTCCGCTTCTCGTCCCATCTCCAAGTCAGTCCCAGAGCCGCGACGGATCACCAGTACCAGGAATGCGTACCGAGAATCACAGCCGTCGTTGTTCCGGCGCAGCACACCCCTGCCCCCACCATGAGCCAGTCATCCCACCACGGGGTTCGGAGCATGCGCACGCGGACGTATGTCCTCATCATCAGACACATCAGGGCCACGGGGAGGATGGTGAGCTCGACGGCGAGCAAGGCCGGGCCGCGCCTCGCGGGGTTGTCATAGTTGGCGGGCGGCCAGGCTTTGGAAACTTCGGGGGGGTGGGTTGCGCATGGTCGGTCCGTCGCGTCGTCGTCGAGTGGTAGGTCTTATAGTCGGGGCGGTGGGAGTCAACAAGACATGGCATTGGACTGAGTCATTTTTGACGCATCCCAGATTCTGACGAGCGGGTTCAAAGTCTTATAGGTCCCCACGATGCCGCACTCCAAAGTGCGTCGCGGGACGCACGCCAGGGGCTTATGAGTTGGTGGTGGGCACCTTGACATCGCAGCGGAGCCGCCAAGCAGCGGAGTGGCAGGCAATATCCGTACGTAGCATGCGGTACATGAGTCCGGGGCCATCACGGGGTGGGTAACTAGGTTGGAAGGGGCTCCTGTCCACAAAGTATACGGAGTGCTCTCTATACACCTCGCCGTTCACACAAAGTTTGACATCCCGCTCCCGTCACTACAACTCTGCCGTGGTCCACATACAGGATGAGTGTGTACGAGCTCAGTGGAAGACAACGGCGAAAAGTCCGAGTACAAAAGGGGAGAAGACGGCACAAAGCGTAGTGCAGACTACTGGTACGTTCTGTTGGCGTTGCGTTACATCGCAGACAAACGAGCACAACAAGTACTACAGTACTCCGTACTACGGAACAACTCTGGTCGAGAGGAACCCTGCTTCCGATGGGTCCGATCTAATGTTGCATGAGGGCCCCCCCCTTTCAAGCACTACTACGTCCCGACAAACCAATGGCGTGTGCACATCGACTCCTGGGCAGATCCGTCCTGGGCAGCTAGCCGGATCTGCCAGAGGGGCAACAATCACGGCAAAGATCGACCTGGTTTGAAACCACGCTACCGATTCCTTCAGCTGACTACGGAGTAGTTACATCGTAGTAGGTCAGTGGCGAGCTGGTCGAGCCGGTCGATCCCCGAGGGTCTAGGCGCATGTTTGCCGAGTACACAGTAGTTCTTCGGCCAAGGTAGGTAGGTGTGCATGGTAAGTTACGGAGTAAGTTATGTAGATACTGGCAAACTGCATTAGCTTGAGTACTCGAGAGTCGAGGCGTTCAGCTCGGCTATCGTGAGACTGGCAAGATGGCCTTCGTCCATCTTCCCCCAGCAGCCTATCTCGCCCAGTAACTGCAGACACAAATCCCGATGGCGTTGCTGTGTCCGTTTCGACCTCGGGGGACGCATGTACTGTGACTGTCTTCTCGACCACCTCCCCAGATTGTCAGAAAATTCTTGCAATTTTCGGCGGACGCTTCTTGTTGAACTTGCGACTCAACAATCCAGCATAGAGACGAGGACGGGGTCAAAGCCCGCACGTATCCATTGATCGTCGGCAAATCCGCCTCGTCCACGTTTTTAGCATGGATATCTCGCCGAGGCTATAACTCTAGTATAATGGCACGGAATACATATTACATAATCGAGAGTCCAGACAATACTGTGTACAAAGTAGCACGGCAGGGCAGGCGTCGTCAAGCGGGCCCATGTAGGACGATGTACCTAGAGGATCAGACCACGGTGTATAACAAGGTGGAAAGAGAGCTGCGACATGCTGGAACGAGCAAAGGGGAGACTCGATGAAACTTCCAGGGGCGGTTGAAGAACACAAATGCTGTCCTCGTGCGTCTAAACAGTAGTTACGGCTGCGACGCTGTTACTGTTACACCCCCATGTAACCAGCTAAAGGCGTTCTACCAAAGGGACTAGTTAGTTACTTTGCTAGTACGGATCGCTAGTCTCTAGTTATTACTTACCCAAAAGCTCGACACCATCGCCGCCTATTACCACCCCAATCGGGAAATCGTTGGACAAGAGTGAATCGGTACCTGGGGAGTCCCTGCGTGTCGAGCTGGTTCAACGGTCGATAGGTCAAGCATACTATTGCTACGTGATTGCACCGCGCCTCACCGCAGGGACTTCTTCACATTGAGTCTAGACATTCGGTGTGAGTCCGGCGGATTGTCATCGCGACGCGCTCTGCTAATTTCGACCGAGAAATTTGGAGGACCCTCGCGGGTGTGGTGTGCAACGGGGGGGGTTTACGGGTATTCGCCGCATTCCGGAGCGACACGCCGACCTCTGCGTCCCTCTTGTAAGGGCTCAGTTGCATCTCTTCCTCTCGTCGTCTCAGATGTGAATTGCCAGATAAGAACGTAGCATGCTGCATGCATATTGACACAGTACTAAATATAAATGTAACTTACTACTAGTCAGAAATTGACGCATTAGCAGATAGCAACGGAATATACTAGTCAGTCACCGCTACCACGAGTCAGGTAGACCGAGGTAGGTAACACGCACAATGCTAGGTGATATACCTTAATTGATAGCATTTCTCACATCCAATCGGACAACTGTGGTATATTAGATATTACTCCGATGGTTCGGTATGTGTGTATAGACCATAGGTGGCGTAATATAGCAGCGTCTAGATCGGCAGCTACAGCTATAAGGATGACCAGTTCAGACCCAGAAGTAAACAGGTCTTTAGACAAATCAGTCGAACCACAACCTCTGCACGTATTATTTCTTAATTGTTACTAACTCTACGGTTTCACCCTTATATTTTTAACCGCCGCAGTACGCGCGGGATAAGCAAGTAAGTTGATGGGAAGTCTCGATTTGTCTTGTTAGACAACTGACCGTATAATGGTCAAGCTATCGGGAGTGCCACCGGGGGGAATCGAGCTACAAATATGCAGCCGCCGAGTAGAACAAGAAGTGTAAGCGACACAATTGGCTTGAAGGTTTTATAGGCTTGACTAGTTATTCTGTATGTTCTACGAAGAAAGGATTATAAGATATAATACTTCCAAGCCCTTGGCCGTGCATGTGAGATTCAGTATTCCTAAAAGGGCCCCCCCAGCAAAGCGACAGTACGTCATGGCGGCTGCTCAGCGGATAATAGCAGAGGATAATTCTTAGTAATGACGAAGAGTACGTTAGCGATGCGAGATGCTGATGCAAATACCCGCCGGTCCGACGGCTTCCGGCTACAATTACTCGGTAATAACGTCACTATATACGAACGAACGGGCTGCAGACTCTACAGGCAAAAACAAAACAAAAAAGACTTAACACGAATCTTATTTTTAGCTGCATATGCACCGTAGCCTATCGGAGTTTCTTCTTGAGCTGGTTGCCCTCGTGGATTACTGCATATTACGTTGACTGCAAGGGCGGGGAAATATGCTCGTATTGCCAGTGGCAGACGGCTCTAGGTATTTATAGTTGTCCCTGAGTTCGAGTATAACTTGCTCCCGGGTACTATTACTCCTCCATTCCCCAAAAAAACAAAGCAGTCGTAGACAAGAAGATCCGCCCGCCCGTGACTGGATTGCTATAGAAACAGCCATAATGACGAATCACCTCATGGCAGTCCTTCTGCTACTCCTAGCAGCCGCAGCAGCAACCGCTCCTCCTCCCCATCTGGACCCCAGAGCCGCGCTGGAAGACTGTCTCCGACAGCGCGGCGCCCCCGTCCTCGTAAGCACAAGCGCCGACTTCGCCTCGGTGAGCATGCCCTACAACCTGTGGTGGAAGTACACGCCCCGCGCCATCGTCCTCCCCACCACCGCCCAGCAGGTCGCGGGCGCGGTCGTGTGCGCCGGCCGGTCCGGCCTCAAGGTCCAGGCCCGGGGCGGCGGCCATTCGTACGCGTCGTACGACCTCGGCGGCCGCGACGGCGCCGTGGTCGTCGACCTGCGATCCCTCCAGACCATCGCGCTCGACAAGGCCACCAACATCGTCACCGTCGGCGGCGGCGTCCGGCTCGGCAACCTCGCCACGGCCATCTACAACCAGGGCGGCCGCGCCTTGCCCCACGGTACCTGCCCCGGCGTGGGCGTGGGCGGTCACGCCACGCACGGGGGCTACGGTGTGTCTTCGCGCAACTGGGGCCTCCTGCTGGATACGATTGTCTCGATGGAGGTCGTGCTCGCGAACGGGATCATCGTCACCGCGAGTGCCGCGAAAAACCCGGACGTCTTTTGGGTAAGATCATCACCCCTGCAGAAAGAGAGAGCCCGCTTTGGTAAAAAAAAAAAAAAAAAAAGGGCACCATGGTTGACGGGGCAGACAGGCGCTTCGCGGCGCGGCCGAGTCGTTCGGTATAGTGACCAGCTTCCGGATGCAGACCCAGCCCGCGCCTGCGAGCATGGTGTATTTCCGATACGACATATCCAGTGTCATGTCGTCGTCGGCCGCGGCTGCTAACGCGCTGATGCACATCCAAGCCTTTGCGACCAACAGCAGCGTCGTGAACCGGAAGCTGAGCCTCGAGCTCTATGTCGAGCCCGGCGTCTTGGTGGTGTCGGGGGCGTATTTCGGGAGCCGGAACGAGTTTGTGCAAAAGGTCAGTCTGAGCGAGCAAGCAAGCAAGCAAGCAAGCAGGCGCAGATAGTACCTAGTCACCTAGGTACGCCGAGCTGACATACCCGCCCAGATCCAAGGCGAGCTCCTGCGGACCCTGCCCCAGCCCGACGAGACCCAAGTCCAGTCCCTCAGCTGGCTCGCCATGCAGGAGCTGCAGGCCGGGGGACCCCTGCGGACGCCGGTCAACTATACGGACCAGGCGGCCTTCTTCGCCAAGAGCGTCACCACGCCGGCGTCGGCGCCGGTGACGCTCAGGGCGGCCAGGGCGTACTTTGACTACGTGGCCCAGCGCCGGCTCGACGCCGACGACGCCGGCTGGTTCTCCATCTGGAGCCTCTACGGCGGGCCGGACTCGCAGATCAACGCGCGCAGCCCCGGCGCCGCCGCGTACTCGGACCGCTCCAACCTCTGGACGATGCAGAACTACGGCTACGTCGACGTCTCGGGCCCGCAGCGCCCCCAGGCCGTCACCGACTTCATCGCCGGCCTGAACAGGGCCGTCCCGGCTGCCATGCCGACCGTCGCCTTTGGCGCCTACATCAACTACATCGATCCCACGCTCACGCCGGCGCAGGCCCATGGTCTGTACTATAGCAGTGCCAACTATGCGCGTCTGCGGGCGCTGAAGACGCAGTACGACCCCGGCCAGATCTTCTGGAATCCGCAGGCGGTCGGTACGTAGGACTGGGATACTTGGTAATAAGTTGCCCGGTCTGGTGCTGGGATGGGGGTGTGCGGGGCCTCGAAAGTCTCCAGGAAACGGATACCATAACGGGTTAACGTTAGGGGTGGTATCCTTGTGCTTGGTGCTTCAGGGAGGAGGCCTGCAACGTGACATGACATGGCGATGACCACTCGACCGGTCGTGCTGCTAGTTAGTTCAGATGAAAGAGGGGAACCACCCACTGAAACAGAGAGGGTGGATGTCTCAGCTCAGCTCGCACTCGCCTGTGCCATCTCCACGACGTCCCGAATGCCTCGTTGGACTTTTGCGACAGAGCTGAAAGTGTCTCGGTCCAGCACGTCCCCCAGCTCGAGAGCGTCAAGTTTGGTCCCCAACACGACCCCCACAGCTCTCTCATCGCCAGCTCATGCCTCAGGGGCCTTCGTTCAGCCGCATGGTGCAGCGCGTCTTGAACATATTTGGGCTCTATAGTAATGTGTGAACGTAATCTATAACTCCTCCGAACAGCCGATACCACCAGGGGGACCGATCGGACCGATCCTCCGCGCGCAGGTCGTATCCCAAGACGGGCGGATATTAAAAACTCTGTAGTATCCCTGTTGTAAGCACTAAATAGATGAATAGTAACGATATGTCGCATCGGGAGCGGAGAGCCGATCACGCATTTCACCTCGAGCTTCACAGCCACGAGATCACAAGCCAGAAAAGGCCACGAGAGCAGAGCAGGACAGGGCAGAGTAGGGCGAGATGGTTTAAATTAGCCAATTCAAGACGTGAGTTAGACTAGCAATGTGTAAATATGTACCGAGCGCGATTAGATCTCCTGAGCTCCGTCTCACGACTCTTCTTTGAATGGTAAGCAGCACCCAGCAAAGACGTGGACGCTGGGTGAAGTATAAAAAGTCTCGCCCGTATCGTCTGCCACCGCGCAGACTCGAGCAAACGCTGCCGCGTGCAGTGAGGTATCTCGAATATCATAAAGGGGGTCCAAACCCCAAACCCAACCCTATCCCGTGTTCTGGGAATAGAAAAACGCCGTTTCCCATTGTCGTACTCCAGTGAAACCCAGCAACAGAATTCTAAAGAGGCCCCCGCGATCATTTGGCTCCTCTTGAAGAAGAAGACATCATCTCATGGCTCGCTTGCTTCGAAAGTAGAAAGAATTTCCATGTGCGAATCTCACGTAGAGTAGACACCGACGTATTGGATCTCCATCATGGCACCGTACCCGCCCAGGGTGGCGTCGTTGGGCGCGCCGGGCCAGTCGCCGCCGACGGCGACGTTGAGGAGGATGTAGATGGGGCTGTGGGCGAGGGTGCCCCAAACGCCTTCGTCGTTGATGTCGGCGCCCGAGAGGGTACGCCAGACCGAGTTGTTGAGGGTCCACTGGATTGTCTGGGCGCGCCAGTCGCTGTTGGACCGGTCGATGGTGATGCCCCATGTGTGGAAGCCAAAGGCCGGCAGACTGGCGGTGCTGCCAAGGCCAACGGGCTCGTTGCAGGCGCCGCCGGGGTAGCTGCCGCAGTGCACAGTGCCGTGGGCCTGGCCGTCGCCGTTGAGAGACTCGAGGATGTCGATCTCGCCGGCCAGGGGCCACTGGGTGCCGTGGCGCATGGCGTCGCCGAGGGCCCAGAAGGCCGGCCAGATGCCCTGCTTGGTGGACTGGGAGTTGTCGCCGAAGCGGATGCTGGCCTGGACAATCATCTTCTTTCCGGCTTCGGGCGTGAACGAGGCCTTGGTCTCGATGCGGCCCGACGTCCAGAGGCCGGAGCCGGACCGGCGGGGCACGAGCTGGATGGTGCCGCCGCCGCTGATCTGTATGTTCTGGTTTGACGTCGTGTAGGTCTGCTCCTCGTTGTTGGTGTTAATGGCGAGGGCAACGTTCCACAGGTCACTCGGCGACGATCCTGCATCACCCTCAAAGTCGTCGTGCCATGTGAGGGTGAAGCCGTCGATGGCGGGAGGGGCGATGGCCCCAGCAAGGGCTGGGAGCAGAGAGAGGAGGGTGCTAGTTTGGACACGCATGATCAAGTATGGGCGTGTTGTGTGTGTATATGATGGGTGTGTGTGTGCAACGTTTCCGAAAGTAATGAGTGAATATGCCGGTCCTTGCTTTGATGCGACGAGGGAGCTTCAAGGTAAAACGGGTAATCTGACTGGCAGGGTAGTAGTAGGGACTGTAGAAGTGGACGTCGAAGTGAACGTGAGAGTTCAAGATGCCACTGGCAGACAACGAAAGTAAGGAGCGTAAAGCTCAAAATAGAAATCGAGGCACGAAAAGCGAAAGTAAGTGACTGGAATCAGCACGGCAGAGGGTGAAGAGAGAGGAGTACGAGGCGTAGTAAATGGAGGACATAGCGGCTTCATATACTGTACTGCCACGATGGAGCACACCCCCCGTCGAGGGATAGCGACTCCACCACCACCCACACGCTGGTGCAGGCTAGGTATGGAGTCGACGCCCGGGGGGGTGAGGCTGCTACCTTGGTTAGCATGGGTATTGACGATGGACAAGTTGTGCTGTGTAAGTCTGGCCGCACTAGCGAGGTCAACATGGAACGGATGATAAGAGGCGAGCTTGCGGGTCAAAGAAGCGAGAGCGAAAAGCCATCCTCGGACCTCAGGACTGGAGGCAGGGATGATGATGCATCTTGGTTCATTTGGGATGCTTGGAAGAGGCCGTCATTGGCAGGGGATTGGATGCAGAGTGTCGGGGTGGGCATTGACACCGAGTCTTGGACCTCCTGAATTCCACTCGCAAGAGCTGTACCGTAGTATCGAGCGGCTGTTCCTGAGTCTTGACTGGAACAGGCATAGTGCCAGCTGAGCCACCCGAGCAGAAGAACTCTTCTCTCCGTGAGTGGGCCATGGCCATGGGGTGGAGGCTCCGTCCAGCCCAGCTCTCGACGGGCCGGGGAACGCATGAAGCCGAGCAAAAGGGGTGGGTAGCATGCGTAACTCCAAAGAACGAACGACCCAGGATATGATTTCGAGCTTCGCACAGTCGCCGTACCACATTGTGTATCAAGGCAAGCCGGCAGAGAGAGAGGCAAGCGAGAGGCGGCCCCGGAGCGAGTTGCACATAGCTTCCAACGTACTGTGTTTGACGAGCTCTAGAGAGAGACAGAGAAAGTCGCGTCGGGTTGGCAGTTGATGCGTTGTCAGCGCGAAATGTACAGTACTGTGCAGAATCGATAGGGGCGCGGGCGTCTGCTACGTTTGTGCCACCGCGAGGCACCGCCGTCGGTACCTGCAGGTTATCGTTATCCTTATCCTCATGAAACCCGACGGAAGATCGATGGGCCCTGGCAAGGATCGGAATTGACAGCGGAGGTCCACTGCCCCTGAAATATAACAGTGACTGCTATGTGCGGAGTACTGTGTACAGCGTACAGCACTCCAATATCTCGAGGCTCAGCCTCCCGGCCCGCGGGGAGGCATACAAAGTACCACGTCAGAAGCTCGACCAGCGACAAGCGCATTCGATCCGCCGTACGGAGTACTCCGCAGAACAAGATGCCATGAGTCGGACGGGTCGCTGACTGTGGATGCCTTCAATGCAAGTCACCCACGCACGGGAAACGAGTTTCGCCAGAGCTTGGGCACCGTTTCTCCCGCAGCTTGACGTCTCGGCACAGAGAAACGGACAGGAGCGGCGGCTAATGCTAGGTGAGTTGCCCTTCGTTAGCTGGAAGACGATTGGCGGCTCTTCGGATACCAGGTAACCAGAGAGAGCAGGGTGACAAGTGACAACGGTGCTGCACATTCCGACCCGACCCTATCTCTCCTCCGCTCAACGTGGCGTACGGAGTAGAAGTTGTTGTTGTTGTTGTTGATGTTGTTGTCGATCTAGTAGCTCCACGCCCCGCATACAGGTAACTGCATGGTCAATATCTTGTCGTCGCATCCATCTCGCCCCCTGCAAGTGATCGTCTAGCGATTGCTGACGTCCAGAGCTTTATGCAAACGTCATTGAAACTCTAGACCATCAATGCTCCCGGATTTTGGCATTGCAGCCGGTAAACAATGTGGTCGACATGAAGTCTGCCCTAGTTCTGTAGTCTAAAAACCGGCAAATGGGGGTAATCGGCACACACAAAAGTAGGGGCAGCAACCAGTACACTGAACACTTGGTTAGGGGGCCACAGCCGGCACACAGAGCTGTCAGGTACCAACCACCAACTACGGAGTACCGAGTACAACCGATGCCCTCCTTTTTCAAAGTGCCGCTTTTTCCTTGTGGCCCGCAACCCCCGTGCTCCAATAAAAGTGCAGAAGCAGGTTCTTTTCGCTCAATACGAAACACTGCCAGCATTCTTCTTTCCATTGCCATTGCCATTGCCAATGCCAATGCCACGTGTACCCTAAATCCCCATCATTTTTTACACAGCAACGTCGGAAACTCGACGGGCGGGCAGAGGCTGCTTGCTTGCTTGCTGCACTTCTTATCTCTCCGCATGCGACAGCCCAAACCCCCCCTCACGACTCGTAAAATCGACCGCCGCGCGCCTAATTACAGACGAACGTTGGTCCAGACCGCGTTACCTGACACCAGATGAAACTAAACATGACCGGATCACGATAGCGCTGTCGGTGAGTTCGGATAGCTGGCGACAGCTCTGTTTCAAGTTTCAAGTTCAAGTCCTGTAGCAGTCACGATGCAAACGCCAAGAGACCGGGACATATCTTGTCGTGGGATGTCGCCGCTAGCTTTGCCAGCGAGAGCGCGATCTTTGAGTCGTGATAGGGCCATCCATCACTGTCTGGCCCTGCAGAGTACAATAGACCCGAGCACGTGTCAACAATGGACAAGGTTGCCGTTACGGAGTACCGCAGTAGCTACGGATACTCCGTTACTAAGTTAATGAACTGGGACATTCCAGACACGACTACGGAGTACAGTGGGCCCAGCATTTTGGTATCCGTACGGAGGACTGTGGAATGTGACAATAGCACGTGCCGACCACGATGTCCTCCTTCCCTATGAACCACAAACACTCCACTTTGTCGCTTGAGTAGTTACTTGCCAATTACTTCCGTACTTAACTACCAGTTACTTAACTACCAGTTGGTAGCTCCTCTACCCAATACGGAGTACTCCCTCTCTCTCTCCGTATACCAAGATGGGCATTGCAAATGCACAATGATTCATGCCTCCCTCCTATCCATCCCTACCCCCTCGTACAGCATAGAGCCCCCAACCTGGACATGTCCCGATTATCTCCACCCCTTTTTCGGCCTTGCCTTTTCTCGTCTTCCCGACTCCGAACACATACACACACAAACACAATCCGACGTCTGCATTCACAAGATCCAAGTCAAACCCTCAAAGTTCTCCGTTCGCAATCAACACTCGAGATAATGCGATATTAATAGTCGTGGTCAGATCATAGTAATAAAGAACCAAGAGTAGCATTAACAAAAACGACCGGGTTTGATGTGATATCGTGGTTTGCTCCCATCCCCATTCCGAAACCCCAGTAGTCAGTAGTATTCAGGGGGAATCGCAACGAGCAAAAAATAAAAGAAGAAAAAAAGGAAAAAAGGCCAGCCCCGAACCCGTATCAAAGACTGACCGCCGCCCAACCCCCATAAAGAGTTGCTGTATAACGCCGATGACATGATGCCTTTCTTTTTCGACCTTTCTGACATAATCAACAGATAGCAGTGACAGTGGTAAAACTCCCAAGTAAAAGGGACACAGTGAACATAGTAATAGTATCAGGTCGTGATGATGCAAGTGAGGGTCCTCTCATGACCCCGAAAAAGAGTCTTAGACGTGAAGGGTGGGTGGAGGGAGTTCAGACGACGAATCTCCAAATATGTCGATGGCCGCATCCTATTCGGCGCCAATCTCCCCAGCTCCTTCCATGAATGTCGTGTTGCCAAAGTCAAAGCCGCCGTCTCCAGCGTCCCCGTCGTGGAGGAACGAGTCAAAGTCAAAGTCCTGCAGGACGTTCTCTGATTGAAGTCTGCGACGACGGTCAGTACTGGTCACGCTGGAGGAGAAAAGAGACCTACGGATTGGTGAAGTCCATGGCACCAAAATCCACCATGCCGCTCCCGTTGTCTATACCAAAACTGGCCTGGGACGGATCCAGATGGGCCTGTGGTGGAATCTGGGCCGGGCCTTGAGGACCGCCGTTTTGAACACTCGGCACCGGTCCAGGTTGCCCGTTCTGCGGTCCGTTCTTGGCAAAGTTGCCCGGGTTGACAGGGGTGATGGGTGTCGCCGGTGTTGGTGGCTCTGGCTCCTGGGAAGCATCGGCGGCGGGTGTAGCACCTGTGTTTGCGTTGTTGGCCTTCTTCGCCGCAGCAGCCTGATATTAGCAAGACGAATGTCAGCGTTCAAAAGCAAATCGCTGAAAGGGGCCACAAGAAACCGTTGCTGCTGCTGAGGCAGGTTTGCATAACCACACTTATACTATTGCTCACCTTGCTCTTTGCGCCCTTGGTATCCTTCTTCTTAGGAGCCGCTTTGGTGGTCTGTTGTGGCGTGGGCGGCGCAGCGTTGCTAACCGCTGGCGACGACGGCTGCGTCCGAGCGTTGGCGACGACACCAGAACCAGGCGCGGATGGGGGAGGCATCGCCCTCTGCTGCGGTGTACCCTGGATTTGACCCTGGGGGCCGCCCTGGGGGACCATGGGGTTGCCACCATTGGGGCCGCCCTGCCATTGCATATGAGGCCCGGCCTGACCCTGCTGTTGCGCCTGTCTCGCAACCATCACTTGCTGCGGGTTCATCTGGCCGTTGAACGGTTGACCCGGGTGCGAGCTGGGTGGCCTCATGTTGCCATTCATCTGCGTCACCATCTGACCCGCGCCGTCCATGCCGTTGCCCATGCCCTTGAAAAAGTGCGGTGCCATGTTGGGATCCATATTTGATGGCATGAAGGTCATGTGGCTAGGCGATCCGCGCGACTGCACGCCTTCGGGAAGTGGTGACGGGATGCCAACCGTATTCATCTGAGGGGTGCCGCGTTTCATCTGCTCGCTCGGGTTCGGTGACGCGCCGGCCCGGCCTCCCTGCGGAGACGCATCGGGGAAGGACTGACCGTTGGCACCAGGAGCAACGTTGGGCCCACCGGGACCAGGTGGACCTTCGCCACGCGGGAGGCCGTTGCCCATGTTGTCCTGCTCCTGCCGCGCCATCATGAGTCGCTTCTTGTTTTGCTGCTCAAGAAGCATGAGCTGCATCTGATAGTCCTGCAGGGCGTGGTTGCTGCCGCCGCCCCCGCCCCCGCCCTGACCATTACCGGGTCCGGGTCGCATACCGTTGGGGCCGCCCATGCCCTCGGCGTTATAGTAATTGTTCAGTTCGGCACCGTTGGGTTGGGGCATCATGGGGGAGCCCTGGCCCTGAGGGACGCCGGGCTGGCCGCCCATGGGCTTGTTGGGCAGTTGCTGGCCGTGGTGCTGTGTCATGTTGGCGGCGTAGGTCTGGATGGACTTTTGCTGGGTGGCGGGCGGCTGGTTCTGAAATTGCTGGAACTGCTGAGGGCCCATTAGCGTTGGGTTTATGCCGTTGGCGGTCAATAACTGCATGGCCTGCTGGGTGGCGGCAGGGTTATTGTTGTTGGCAATAATGGGGGGGTTGATGGGGCCGTTGTTGCCCACCTGTTGTTGCTGCTGTACTTGTTGCTGTCCCTGTCCTGGCATGCCTTGGGGCTGTGGTCGTCCGTTGGCCATCATGCCTGCTGCGGCGCCGGCCTGGGGGTTGAAAGGCGCGTTGCCCTCGATGCGGGGGGCGCTTGTTGGGCGAGGGCGCGTTCTCTGGGCCTCCGGGGGAAGCCGGTCGCCTGTTACCGTCCATGTCAGAGGGGTCCCGTTGCATCTGGTTCTGCTTTTGCAAGGTAATGGCCATCTGGGGGTTGCTGTGGGAAGACGGTTAGACTCGAAGAGGTCTCGTCTCTTGGCCCACACAGAGCAGCATGGGCAAAATCTCCACTTACTTTTGGTTGTTGGCCATGGCGGTCCTGGCCAGGTTCTGCTGCTTAGCCATGTTGATCCCATTCTGCATGTTGCGCATCATGCCGGGGCCGAACTGCTCGGGTCGCATCTGACGCAACATCTCTTGCTGGTTGTGCTGCTTCATGCGGTTATGTTGCTGGGGTGTGTCAGTGACCGGATTTCGTTAGTTGTATGAGTGGACGTACCTGTGTGTGGTTAATGTACTGGCTGACTTGAGGGTTATTCAGCTTATTCTGCTGGGAGAGGAGCATGTCCCAGAACAGGGCGAACCACTCGTACAGGAAGCAGCTGTCAGAGGTCGAGGATGCAAGTATAGGGGCGGGCAGGTCGCTGGGGCGCTTCGAGTCGACGTCTTCCTTGGTGTCTGTGTCCATGGGGTCGTCGCCGACGCCATTACCCAGCACGTTGCCATTCTCATCGCGCCGGCGACCGGGACTGTCCCTTGAGACGTTTAGGGGCTGTTCACTGTTGAGCATGGCGCGCGCGCAGTCGTACATGCCTTCCCGGATAAAGTAGTCGTAGATATATGTGTTGAGAAACCCACGGTTCTTAGTCGGGCTTTCTTGTACTAGCGGCGGTGCCCTTTGCTGCTGCTGCTGCTGCTGCTGTTGCTGCTGCTGCTGTTGCTGCTGCTGCTGCTGCTGCTGTTGCTGCTGCTGCTGCTGCTGCTGCTGTAGTTGCTGTTGCTGCTGCTGCTGCTGATGTTGCTGTTGTTGCTGCTGAAGATGCTGCTGTTGCTGCTGCTGCTGATGTTGCTGTTGCTGGGTGGCTTGAGGTCCTAATGCGCCGTTGTTCATGGCCATAGCCATGGGTGCGCCTGCTCCGACGGGACCGCCCATGACTTGCATGTTGGCGGCCATGTTGGCCATGTTGACGTTGTTCATGTTCAAGGGTGTCAGATAGCTGCAGCTCAGAAGCAAGCTGCAGAGCAATGTGGAGTTGACCGATGGACGGGTGAGGCAAACAGAAATGCCAAAAGCCCTATCAATCAAAGTCGATGGATGCCCTCAAAATGGACAAGGTTACGCGATGGCGACACGGAATGCAGTCGACAAATATCCGGATGGTATATGTAAATGATGGTTAATGGGATCCGTCGTATCGTGTCGTGCTGCGCGCGCGCGCGTGTGTGTGGGTGTGTGTGTCAAGCGTGTGTGTGTGAAGCGTGTACGACGTCTCCCGTGGCCGTGTGTTCGTTGAGTGGTCGCTAGAAAAAGGTGGTGCGCTGGGGGTGTTTCCGTCTCGCGTTGTTGGATGAAAGAATTAATGGCGAGACGCGGCCCAAGAAGAATAGAAAACAAAGGCCACTTCCAGGCCAGATGAATACGAGCGTATGAGAGTAGAGAAACACAGAGAGAGAGAGAGAGAGATAGGAAGAGAGAGAGCGGGAGATGCAGATTGCCGCGACCGAATAGTCCAAACTGAACCCCCGAAACTCCTGCAGAGACGCGCGAATGTCGCCGTGGGTGTGGATGCGACACTGTGATGCACTGTTGGTAACTATGTCGTCGCGTGCTCTTCGATTCTGCTGTCGGGACACGACTTGGTCGAAAGGCTGATCGGTTCCATACAAGCTCCAGTTCAAGCAACAGGACAGAAATGGGGGAATGCTTCAAATCAACTGCAACAGCGATGAATGCGAATGGGGTGGTGGATTGGATTGGGATTGGGGGGGAGTCGGAAAAACGGACGGGCACGGATGATCTGGCAGCTGTAGAGTAGGAATTGCCTGCTGATGCTGCTTTTGGCAGTGGGCGGACAGCGGCGGTAGACGGGAAGAAAGACGGGGGTTGCAGCTGCCAGCACGTTACGTTGGAAGATCCCGTGGAACGTTCCAACCTTTAGTACGGAGTAACTACACAGTAGCAGTCGGAACCGAGCTGATTGATTCTGATAAAACCACCGAGAACGTGGAAATGCGATGTTTAAATTCAAAGTCCAAAAGAACAAGTGGTTTTGTTCCTCTCAGGCTACAGCGGACGGGCGATGTGAAATGAAAGATTCTCGTGCCGTCGGGGATGACATGTGTACTTTTCAGAACGCCTGTCTCCGATACTTCCTCCTGCGTATTTCTGGTCACGCATGTCACAGCTCAGGCAGCAAAAGGCCTTGGCACTATCACCACATATTGACTGCCTGGTTCCCTTATTAGTCCAACACGAATCTCCTTCGCTATTGGGACAATGCAAAGACCGAAATGCTTCGGGGAAGATGCTCAGGGGTTCGCCCGAAATTTACAAGTAATTACACCTGGTTTGGGGCATCGAACTATGCTTACTGTATAAATTGCGGTCTGTCTTTGTCGGCGTTTTCCTTATCTTACATCACGAATAATCAATCAGATCCCCAACCTTGTACAGTGTACAGTGTACTCCGTACACTCTGAACTCCGAGTGATCAATACTCTTGTAAGTTATGCCTAAGTGTGTGTGTATATATGCGCCCCTGTGCAAAGCGAAGCTGACAGGCTGAGTGATGAGTTCCGAGGCCCAGTATCTTATCAGACACTTATCCTCACCATTCGCACTTTAAGGTCCTCAACTATGCAAGCCACGATCCTGATCGAGACTAGAAAGCCGCCCGCTGCTGCTGATCAATGGAGACCACAAACAGACCAACGATCCGCGGCGCTACTTTGTAGGTAGCGACCGTTCCCCAGAACCATCCTAGAACCATCTTCCTGCCCGTCACGCCCGCACATCCTTGTTGGCCCTGTCTCTTTGTTAGGTAATAATTATCGCATCCAGTTGTTCTGCTTCCAGGGTACCGCTCCCTACTCTAGTCACCATAAACCAACAACAAACATAAAAAGTGGTAGTTACTCCGTACGGAGCACATATCATAGGGATCAGTTCTCCTTGTGTGATAAGCCAGCCACATTGTGATATATCGAGTTTGTCCCCCCAATAAGGTATGCAGCAGTATCTAGCAACGCCACGGATGATATTGCCTATTATAACATGATCGACTGCACCTCTGCAAACCTGCAGCAGCTCCCGATGACCGGGATTTCAAGTACATGCACTACTCAGAAACCGGCGGGTAGCTCGAGCCTACCACCAGCCGCCGCCTCACCATGACCTTGCAGTGCGTTCGGCGTGTGATCCTCACGCGGGGATATTGGACCCGGGGCGGAGGTGAGGGCAGATGCGATACGCGAGGAATAACACTATTGGTGTTACTCTGACAACAAAATGCTGGGATGAACACCCGCAGCTAGTTCCCGAGTACACTATGTGTGTGCGTGCCCATTGTGCAGATTTCTATTCCCGTGCTATCCGGAAGATCTCGTCTGTTTTATGAACCCCATAATGCAATGTCAATATCACCGAAAGCCAACCCAACGCCAGTCGCCTAAACACAGTCGCCGTAAACTCAATCGTCCTCGGGCGGCAGCTCGTCATCTATGTAGCGAATCAAACTTATCCGCATCTCGGTTGTATCATTGCCCTTGAGCACATCACTGATGAAATGAGCCTCAACCTGCATCTGTACCATCTCGAGAGCGCCGCGCAGCACGCCACAAAACATATTGGAGTACCACAGCTCATCCTGGGCGCGGCCGTCGTCGGGAAGCTCGACAAAGTCGGCTAGTGGGTTCTCCTCGAAGACGAGCGAGAACTGCTTGCTATCGTTGGTCCAGTTTGTGATGGTGGGCGTGATGTTGAGGAATATTTTGAAGCCGACCTGTTCAGGGTCAGTTGATTTCACTGAGGTGAGACTAGAAGCAAATAACTTTGGCAATCATCTCTGCTGTCTCCCGGAAGTTGGAACACCGGCGCATCGTGTTAGATTTGGCAAGGTAATCTTCGATAAGGCGCAGGCCAATGTTGTAGCCCATGCGGTCCAGCTGCTTGTTGACCTCGACGTAATCGCTCTCGAAGTCCTTGCAGAGCTGGGCAACGATGGTGCCGTAGGTCAGGGTGACGAGCTCGGCGTTGACCTTGTCGATGCGGCCCCTGTCTTGCGTGTCAGCGCGGGCTGTTCGTGTGCAGTCTGGGTACGTTGTCGACTCACTTCCATATCCTGGGACGGGTCAGCTATTCGTCGATAATAACGATGTAAGGATGCATCGTGCATGCGCCAGACTTACTCCTCGCCCACGCGGGCCGCCTTGGTTGCTGACATGGTGCTCTGTCTGTACTGACGAGCTTGTTGTGTATGGTTTCAAACCATTGATGGTCGAGGTATCTTGAGCAGGGAATGAACGGAGTGTGTTTGTGTGTTGGATGTCGAATTGAGTAGGGCAAATTGGGCAACACTTGAACTGTTAGTTGATCACAGCTCGCTCCAATGTTCGTTCCCTGGCCTAATGCAGCAGGTACCACCGTACGTACCACGACTCGGCAGAATCTACGGGGTCTCGGGGCGGTGAGGGAACTGGACTTCAAGTCGTGGTGGGGGCCGATGGTCGAGGTCAGTCAGATTCCAAGTTAAAGCCCCACCTCCAGCTTAAACATCGGCCGAGGAAGATTCCAAGCTCCGGTGTATTTTCTCTGGCAAGTGACAAGCCAATTAGAGGGCGGAAGAGCTTCAACCTTGGTCGAAGCGAGGCCAATATGATCGAAGTCGCATCACCAATATAACCAAAATACAGCCCTTCCACACCCAATTCTTCGCCTCTTCACAAGGAAAGCTCTCCCTTTCCTTCTAGTAGCTGAACGACGACTTTGCGCACGAAAAAGGACTTGCATACGCGCCACAACACGACGACATTACGCGACGAAGCACCGCCAACATGTCGGAGAAGCGACCAAGACGCCCGTCAGACGACCCCAGCGGCGCTGGACAGATGATTGTGAAGAGGCAGAATTTGGGGACGGCCACAGCACTTGCGCGCAGAGATGGACCGGGGTCAGGCGCATTGATCCAGTCGGTATGTGAGAGAGTCGTGATAGCACGGTTTCCAGCATGACTTCACAATCTAACCAGACGTCTACAGGCACCCCGGACGAGCAACCTCGAAGCGCCCCTGATGGAGCTGACAGGACACTCGGGCGAAGTCTTTTCAGCCAAATTCGATCCGAGGGGGCACTTGATAGCCTCTGGCTCTATGGATCGGACCATTATGCTATGGCGTGCACAGGGCGACTGTGAGAACTACGGCATTTTGACCGGCCACAAGGGAGCAGTTTTAGACTTGCAATGGTCACGCGACTCGGAGATTCTCTTCTCGGCCTCGGCCGACCTGCACCTGGCGAGTTGGGACTTGACATCGGGACAACGGATACGGAGATACGTCGGCCACGAGGAGGTCATCAACTCACTGGACATCAGCAAACGCGGCGAGGAGCTGCTAATCAGCGGCAGCGATGACGGCACCATTGGCATCTGGGACCCGCGGACCAAGAACGCCGCCGACTACATCGAGACCGACTTCCCCATCACGGCTGTAGCCGTGGCAGAAGCTGGAAACGAAATCTACTCGGGCGGCATAGACAACGACATCAAGGTCTGGGACATCCGGAAGAAGGCTGTCGTCTACACCATGCTCGGCCATAACGACACAGTCACGAGCTTGCGCGTGTCACCCGACGCGCAGTCTTTGCTGTCCTACTCCCACGACTCGACGGCCAAAACGTGGGACATTCGCCCGTTCGCTCCCACAGAACGTCACCTGCGGACATTCGACGGCGCACAGATGGGTATCGAGAAGAATCTGATGAAGGCGAGCTGGGACAAGTCGGGCAAGAAGGTTGCAGCCCCTGCTGGCGACGGCACCGTAGTTATCTGGGGCAGCGAGACTGGGAAGCTGCTGTACAAGCTGCCAGGCCACAAGGGTACCGTCAACTGCGCCGAGTTCACCACAAACGACGAGCCCGTCATTCTGTCGGCTTCTTCAGATCGCAGGTTATTGTTGGGCGAATTGCGGTGAAATGTGGTCAGGGTAAGAGAATCGTTGGGTCCACGGATGGAAGTTACCAACGATGGAAGATATATAAGGAGCCACAGCCCAGGACACAGAAGGACGACCAGTGCGTCGCGCGGAAAGGGGGGCTAAGGCTAGACGAATCGCATCCTCCAGCTCGGCGAAGTCATGAGCATAACGTTACTGAGGCACGTAAGGTACGGTAGCGTAACATTTGGACCGCTTCAAACAAGGCTAATGTGGAATCAAGCTGGACCATAGAGCACCAGTCTGCCTTGTACGGGACACAGAGGTCTGTTGCATCCCTTGTTCCTGGAGAAAACTTGATCTACATAAGGGGGCCGGAAAAGACATATACCCATTATTACTCTCAACAGTCTCCAGGTGTTGATCAAACAGTGAATCTTATCAATTTGAGCTTGCACCAGCGTATTCCTCGGCCAGCTTCCGGCTCCCATCACTGCGGCGACGGATGTAAGTAAGATCGGTCGACACTGGACAGGGCTATTCATGCTGAATGTCGCATGAAAAAGTCGCAGCGTGCAAGACACTCGACGTCTCTCTCCAGCACAGCTGTGCCGCGCCTATCGTTCAGGTTCCGAACTACTCCGTAACTATCCATACTCCGTATCGATACCACGCTTTGTTATCCAACCGTTCGATATGCCGTTGCCGAGTATCGCCCACGAGTCAGAGCCGATCTACAACTCCCCACATGCCTATTCTCTATCCGGGCGTCCAATTTCTCACAGCTCCGTTTCCATCCCAACCATGCTTCGCCAAGCACCAAAGTTGAAGTCAATTCCAAGTTTGATGTCGGGCAACCCCAGGCTGCTGTCCTTACTTTGCGATGTGGGCTAGGCTGCTGGGGGCGGACCCTGTTTTTGAGTTGTTTATGGCGACTGCTTATGACCAAAATTTGCGTGTTATGATTCGTGTCACTGGAGCGGGAGAGTCTGCCGGGATGTCCTTGAGTCAATATCCTCTCACGAAGGAAAATACAGCTACGGTCCTACGGAGTACTATATATGTTCTTCTCGGAATGTCAGTCGCGCGCGTGACCTCTTTCTTGACCACTCGCAGTGTTCAGAATCGAGTCACACGCCGCCGCCGCAGTTCTCCAGCCCTGCGCTCGCCGTGAACCCAGAGATCTCACTCACACGGACCCTGGACCGACGACAAGCACAATGAAACTCCTCAGAGCCATCGGCCTCGCAACCGCAGCGTCCCTCGCCGCCGCAGGCCCTTGCAGCAATGGAAGCAGCCCGTCCAACACCACCTGCAGCGGCATGCTGAAGCACTGGCCCGCGCCGGCAGCCGCATCCCTCGAGGCCATGATGCGTACCAACGCGAACTCGGGCGCCTACGCTGCCTTCGATATGGACAACACGGCCTATCGCTTCGACATTGAGGAGTCGCTTCTCCCCTTCCTCGAGGGGCGCGGCATCCTGACCCGCGACACCCTGGACCCCTCGCTGAAGCTCATCCCCTTCAAGGACACGGCCAATTACACCGAGACGCTGTACAGCTACTACAACCGGCTCTGCGACATCGACATTGCTGTCTGCTACCCGTGGTGCGCGCAAGCCTTTTCTGGCTTCACGCTGCGTGCTCTCAAGGGTTGGGTTGACGAGCTGATGGCTTACAACGGCACCATCAGCACGACGTACTACGAAGGCGACGAGGTTGTGCCCACCACCATCAACCGTCCGCACGTCTTCCGCGGCCAGCAGGAGCTGTTCGCCGCCCTCACCTGCTACGGCATCGACGTCTACATCGTCTCGGCGTCGGCCGAGGAGCTCGTGCGCATGGTCGCCTCGGACCCGCAGTACGGGTACAACGTCGCGCCCGAGAACGTCATCGGCGTGACCATGCTCCTGTCCAACGGCTCTTCGCTGCCCACGACGGCGCGGAAGCAGATCGCCGACGGCGTCTACGACCCCGCTGCCAACTTCGACTTGAAGCTAACGCCGTACCTCTGGACGCCCGCGACGTGGCTGGCGGGGAAGCACGCGGCCATCCTGACGTACATCGACGAGTGGCGCAAGGCGGTGCTGATCGCGGGCGACACGCCTGATAGCGATGGATATATGCTCTTCCATGATGTTGATGTCGACAAGGGCGGGCTGCGGCTGTGGGTCAACCGCAAGGAGAGCTCCATGCAAAAAATCACCGAGATGATTGCGGATAATACGGAGAAGCAGAGGGAATTGGGGTTGGAGGTTACGGCGGATAGGGGGTGGGTTGTTGTCACGCCCGATGAGATTTTGTAGGAGGGGGTGAGATGGGTGTGCGTAGATACGGGCAGTAACCCGACACCGTTGTGGAAACGAGCTGTTCTCATGGCGTACATCAAGGATAAAATACATGCCCAATTTGTGCTCTAGCTGAGAGCCAGTCGCTTGATGCTCTTCGTTCGACTATTCAAGTGCCGTACATTCCCCCGTATCGGAAGAGATGCGGGAATATCGGCTGTACAGATAATCCTCTCGACCAATTTACCAGCCAACCACCCAGAAAAGCTTGTCAGGATAAGATTTGTTAATTCGTAGTACAGTGCAAACGAGATCAGCAATGCCAAGAACGAGTACTGGTCGATGTATCTTCATCGTTGTGTTTGCATCCATGGTGGATATTACAGTAATCTTCTAGCCTTGAGCCAGTATAACCCCGGGAAAGGTAGATAGATAGAATCCTCCAAACTCTACTAAAGATTGGCTAGGTATATATTTCGTGGTATCTTAGAGAGCGACAAGATGGCCATCTTAAATGTCAGATTTTATTCAAGTTGGTAAAGCAGCTATTTCTCTGCTTAGTGGTGTGTATTGTTAAATGTAAGCTGCATACTTGATCGCGATTGACAACATGGATATGGGAGGGGGTTATGACTTCTGTGTATCAAGACCAAGTCTTTTAAGGTAATATTAAATTTTCTTCGAGTGGACCTTATACTTGACATATACGGTAAAACATATTGCCCCTTTCGTTTTGGGCCTCACCTTCTTTCTGTACCCGTTACAACCCAGCGATCGGCCGTGATTCAGACGTCACCCGCTTCACCCAGAACCCTGCCTCAAACTAGTTGTCAAGTTGCGATCCTCTGCTAGCTTTCTAATGGGTTCCTTGGTGCTATTTTCGATATTTGGGTGCTCTCAGTACTGAGTGATGGTAGAATACGCGAAAATGCAAGGATCGAAGGGCAGGTGCAGAAAGTTTTACAAAGTACTCACATTTCTCTCTTAATCTGAGCCTTCCTGGGTAAGGGAAGACGCATGCACATCGAATTACTTGTGGTAAAGTTTAATACGACATGATAGCTTACGCGACCAGTGAACCCTTTTGTGGGGGCTGACACAGGGAAATGCTCGGTATTAAGATGTGAATTTATATCGTGGATACAGCCACGGACCGAGCTCGTCTTCTGTCTGTCAGGATGCACCATATCGTTGTGTGAGATCATGTAAACTCCAGTCTCCATGAGCGTAGGTTGCCTTCCCGGAGGTTACCGTGGAAAAGACGTGTGACGATCTTTCTGCCGTCTGCTTCGAGTACTCTTAAAGACCGAGAATCATTACTTCAGCGTCAGGGTAGTAAGGTGCTTAAGCTCCTCGTCAGATCCGTGGGTTTTCTTGTCGATGCCAAAGGTCCCTTCTATACCCTCCCTCCTCGACATACATACTCCGGGTCTCCGGCGATACCCCACGCTTATAGAATTCGGTAATGAGGGTGTGGAAATTGAAAGCGTCGGCACTATCCTTATTAATCTTTTTGTACTCGTCAACGAAGAAGTTATATCCAGGATGTCGTTGTATAAACCTAGGTGACAGTTTTAGCGACTATTTACGGGATTGGCTTGTATATGATGGTCATGGCTTCGATCTTAGCAGCGACTATAAACTTGCTATGATCACCTTTGTGTATCTGAGCGTCGAGTATTGCCGTATTTATATCCATTGACGTCAAAATCTTTGACCTTTGCTGTTCTTGCCCGATATGAAGCACCGTTTTGGGGGAGGGAGGGGATGTCCTTGATCACAATCGCCATGGGGCTTCGAAGTCAAGATTTCTACTGGATCCCAAGCGACTGCTGCCGATATTTTCATTTCTTACTGAACTCGCCTCCTCCAATATCTGCAACGTACGTATTGCTTACGTCTCACGAAACCCGGGCTACGAGAGACAGTCGCGAAATTCGCGATCAACAAGACGCAGAGTCATACTCGGCTAGCAAACATATGCTTCGATCGCCTCGCAGAAAATTGCAAGAGAGATACCTAAGAGGCACCTATACCAAGTCGTCCAGAAACCTCACATATTTTCGCCATTAACCGGCTACACCTCTGGATTCCTGTTTCGGCACTTGATCCACATTATCAGCCATTTCGCATTGGTTATGGCCTCCGGGGAGCTCGTGCCTTATGACGAAAACATCATTCAATATGAAGAACTGATGCATTGGGACCTATGCACTGGAGACCTAAAGAGAGCTGACTGACTGCCTGGACGCGGGATTTTGTGGAATCCGAATAATAACCCAAGTTTCATATGAGACAACCCACGATGGCAGACGACTATTCGCCATGTCAGAAACTCCTCACAGTGAGTATCGCGATGAGAAACTTCTCTTATGAGAAGAACACTGGACCTCGTAACTATGGGTCACTGGATATAATAGACGGATTTATAAGAATCAGAACCGTGAAGGTCTTGGCTTTCAGTTCGGTATATATTGATTATCAGCAATATACGGTAGGACAAGTGTGAAGTTTACTACGTGGTGAAAATACACTGGTCCTCGCACCATCGCCGACCGGGCGTACGCTGGTTGGAGCTAACACGAGGGTATAATCCTTATAGTATCTCTAGAAAACCGAACGGCGAGCAGTTGATCTTATGAAGCCCGTGTTACCGAGATATGCTGGAACGAAAATAACGGTCCCTTGAGCTGCATCCGTATAGTGTAGAGATGATCAAATCGGGTCACTTGTTGAAAACTATCCAGGCTGAACCGCTCCTAGGGAAGTTGGGGATATTGATCCGGACCTATTATTAGACCATAATGTCATGGCCAGGGTCCTGGCGAGTGATCCGGTTCATGCTATTGTGGTCTTTGGGTTTAAGGCAGACGGTCCAAGTTACCGGTATATAATACTCTGAAAGGTCAATAGTCGTAGAGGCGACTGAAAGTGTCGCGCCGGTCAATCCGCGCCGCTCAACCCGCGCCGGATAACTCACCCTCCCGATTGGGTGACGTTAACTAGTTTGTTAGTTAGCCTTCACTTCCCGGCCAGAGTGCAAAGACCGCTTGATGTCACTGAAAAGACGGGTGTCATCCACTCTCGCTCGCGGGCTCAGTACCGTATCTCGTTGTCAGTCACGCAGTTACCGGTACGCACAGAATATTGGACAGCTTTACTGTGAGTTGCTTGCCCGATTGAGTTTTCCGAGCCTACCCCTGCTCGGCGGCTCGCCCTGTCATTTAAACTCGTGAATGTGCGACGGCGTTGTGATTGGTCAGGCCGGCTGATTCCAAGGAGGACAGGGGAGTTGGAGACTTGCTCCTCCTGACAACTGTCCTACACAGTAGTTACCACACATCACAGGTGCCCTGCCGAGCCGAGTTGATGACAAGAGAGGCCTGGCGACGAGAGAGGATGGGTCGACTCTAGACTCTATGAAACCGTCATGGTCAAAGGCGCATCGCATCACCCGAGACGCAGTGCGTGGACGACTTTGGGGTCCACTGTCCGCGTGCGAGTCATCGTCCGAAAGTACGGTACAACCGATTGTGGGGTAGTTAGTGATGGATCTTCCAGGGGGTACGGATGTCCCACGAATCTCCCACGAGTTCCTCACGGGAAACCGGATTGCGATTGTTAAAGCAGGTCGAAGCAGGTCTTGCCCTTGCGGTCCTGCCACGTCCCCGTGATGCTATGTGACCGAGGTTAGGAGGAGCCGGGAGGGGTTCGTACAGTCCAGTCACATCTCGAGCTGTCACAATACCGACACTCGTCACATACGAAGTAACGTTGGTTCGCGGACAAACAGGCGACATGATAACTGAACGGACGGCGGGGTAGTTGGTTTTATAGGCCGTTTGTTAGGTATGCGGGCCACGGGAAGCAACCATCGCAATCATCCATCGCAAGCATCCATCGCAGCTCAAAACAAGGTTTGGTTTGTCCTGCCTGGGCTTGATTGGAGTTTATCTCCACGTGGAAGCAGAGTGAGTAAGCGAGTACGGATATACACAGTAGAAGAAGCAAGCGAGCGAGCAAGCAAGCAGCTGAGGCCAAGTACGGAGTACTCCGTAATCCGTACTCCGTAGTACGTACACGGTAGGTACTCTGTAGCCAGCCAGCTTGCTTGCCTCTCTCTATCTCTCTCTCTCTCTCTCTCTCTCTCTCTCTCTCTCTCTTGGGCAGTCTTGTCCGTACGGGTCTTGGTTACTATGTAACTACTTGCCTACTTGGATCAAGTGCAAGTGCGCTCGCGCGCGAAAAAAAACAAAAAAAACAACAACAACCCTGCCTCTGCCTGCCTTGCTTGTATTGCCTTGAATCTGACGGGCTTGTTGTGGCTGCCAAACCACTGGTACTGTGTACGTTGCTCGGTTCTTTTTTGCGCTGCGCCCGGCTCGGGGTTTATGCCATGCCGCCAATCCCACTAACTAGTTAACTAACTACTCCCCTCCCTGGCCTGGCCTGGCTGGCCTGGCTGGGCTTGTGTGCTTGTGGGCTGGGCTTGTGCTTGCGGACTGGGCTGGGCTGGGCTGGACGGGCTGACCATGAACACACACTACTACGGTAACTAGTTAGTTGTGTACTCCGTACATGGCTGGCTCTCTTCCGGCGGTGCAATCTGTCACGTTCGAGTCGTCGTGGGTCCCCCCCCCATCTCCTCTTCTGCGGTGCTGTGACGGTTAGGTCAACCCCGTCGGTTCCATCAGCAGCTGGGCTGGGACTGGGCGCAGGTGGTGGGTGTGCTCTGCCCTGTCGTTCCCTCTAAGCATTATTTTTAAGCAGTGGGCGTCCTTCCACTTTTCCCTTTTCCCCTCCACATCGCTTTTCCGTTGCAAACGACAATTCTCAACTTTTTGGTGGTTGCGCAGTTTCGGTTGGAAGAAGAAGAAGAGAAGGTTGTTCGAAGTGCGGAACAGGAAGATTGAAGGATAGTAATAACGGGTTTTAACGGCTGAGGTGAGCACTTTATTCTTGACGCTTCCATCCGGGTTCTCTTTGTCCACGGCTCTGCTCTACGTTTGCCGGTCCTTGTTGGTGGTGTGGTCTGCCTTGCCAATCGATCACTCTACTACGGTGGTGGACACCTTCTTCGTCTGGGAAGATCTCGCCCGTTTCGCATTCGCAATATCATGTTCCGCCTCTGCGGAGTGCCCGCCCGACGCACATTGCCGGCCGCTTTCGTTCGCGCGACAACGCAGTCAGTCGCCTTGGGTGTACGAGATGGATCATCCCTTTGCCTCAGCGCCGAGTTTCGCAAACAATACCGCCTACCATTACCGCTCGCCGACATTCGATTTCGCGGTTGCGACGACCGATGCGACAATCCCTCTGGCAAAGTCAATGCGCGCGTCCAAAAGACTGCCGGGCTCCGTGCTGCGCGCTCGATACTGCGACTAGAGGGTTGGGATCGCGAGGGCTACACCCACGGCAAGATTCAGAAAAACATCGGCCCTGCCGACATCCCACGCCTCGGCAGTCGTACAGTCGTCCAGGGCAAGACGCGGCCCACGTTTGCAGCACCTGCAGCCTGCGTCACGCCCACCTGCTGGGATGCCTGTACGACCTTGGCGCAAATGTCAGCCTTGTCGCCGCCCGTTTCGTGGGGGGTATCCGTATGGTATGCTTCTACCCCAACCCAACCTTGAACGACTCTGAACATATCGAGTACAAGACTCTGCGAACGCGCAGCAGATGTGAACGTGACTGCCGACCTCGTCTGGCGTCGTGACCATGGCGACAAGCTCGACCGAGGAATGGCTTGAACTGGATCCGACAAGCGACACGGCCGATCCATCACACCGCTGCAAACGGGTCGTCGGAAAATGGACAGAGAGAGAAGGAGCCTAGTGAAATACTGTGCTGACGACCGGAACACGGTAGACTCATACACTAGCCGACTCAGAACTTGTCGACTCAGAACTTGTCGACGAAGACGAAATGTCGTCTCTGTCGCGCCGGGCATGCTACAAGTGCGGCAATGTCGGCCACTACGCCGAGGTCTGCTCCTCTGCAGAGCGCCTTTGCTACAACTGCAAGCAGCCAGGTATGCGCCATTTACTTACTCATCCCGTCGTGCCAAAGTATACCCAACTCACGCTGCTCTAAAGGACACGAATCCAACCAGTGCCCTCTGCCCCGCACCACCGAAGCCAAGCAGTGCTACCACTGCCAGGGTCTCGGACATGTCCAGGCTGACTGTCCTACTCTGCGCCTGAGTGGCACCGGCACGAGCGGCCGCTGCTACAACTGCGGCCAGCCCGGTCACTTGGCCCGATCATGCCCCAGTCCGGCTGGCGTGCCTACCATGGGCCGTGGCGGTCCTCCCATCGGCGGCGGGCCTCCCGTCGGTGGCCGGGGTGGTTTCCCGGGAGGCTTCGGCGGCCGCGGCGGTTTCGCTGGCCCCCGTGCCACCTCGTGCTACAAGTGCGGTGGCCCCAACCACTTTGCACGAGACTGCCAGGCCCAGGCCATGAAGTGCTACGCCTGCGGGAAGCTCGGTCACATCTCCCGAGACTGCACCGCGCCCAACGGTGGACCTCTCAACACTGCCGGCAAGACGTGCTACCAGTGCGGCGAGTCTGGCCACATCTCGCGTGATTGCCCCCAGAAGGTCACCAACGGCGAGATCCCCGGCGTCCCTGGCATGTCCGGTGTTCCTGGCATCCCTGGCGTCCCTGGTATTCCCGGCGTCCCTGGCATGTCTGGTGCTCCTGGCATGTCCGGTAACCCAGGTAACCCCGGTGGTCCCGAGGATGAACTGTCCGCCGTCAGCGCCCCGCTTCCTCCGGTCGTGTAGGCTTCGCTCTGTGAGCTTATCCAAGGCACGCCTATGGTCTGCAGAAGTTGAGACGGTGATTCCGGTGGGAATGCGAAGACGAAGATACGAATTAACCCTCCAATGTCTACCTCAATTGTCAGCGGATGGCATCACCACGAACCCGGATGCTTGCGGCTATTATCGCCACGCTTCTCTTCCCCTGGTGTGGCTTTTGGAAAACGCCGTGTGCGTCTGTTCATGAACACGTCATCTCTTTTTTTATATTACAACATATTGCTTCCCTATTCTACCAATCTTCCTCAACATCTTCGTGGAGCGAGCGGATACCCCGTTCTTTGGGTTCGACAATCTCTTGGTTCGAACCAAACGCTGTGACACGCAGGAGTCCACCCCTCTCACGCTTCGTCATCTCACATCAACCCCTCGAGGCCGCTCTCTCATTTCCTTTGACCCATGATACTGTATGCGCCAGAAGGCTACCTCCGGGTATCGCTCTCTGGGGCCCCCTGTTTGTTGCGAACAGAAACAGCATGTTGACGCATCTCGTCTCTTGACGGCGAAGGCAGGGAGTGGATCCCAACGTCATCGTCTGGAATCCGACCCCTAAGTGTCCGTGCTTGCTGGGCCCTCGCCAATGTTCTACTTAGCCCTATTCGATTCCCCACACCACATTAACTTTCCAGGACACTTGAAAAAGACGCAAACTTTTCTTTCTCTACGAATCGGAACGAACACGACAGACGATTGAAACGCGAAAAAAACAACAACCGCATTACTAACAACAACAATATGACGACGACGACGACTCAAGACTCGGAGAACAAACAATACGCAGCAGACTGCTAGATCGCGCGCTGCATTGTTCATCAACATACATGGCTTTCCATCAGGGATGCCGGGGGGCGAGAGCGTGTGGTGTGTGGTAGCAGCAGGAGTAGAGAAGTAGTAGTCTGAGAGAAGAACAAAGCAGTGTGTTGCTCAACAGAAACCCAACTGTCTTACTGTCTTCTCGAGATGGTGCAGAAGCCTGTGGCGCGACTAACGAAGCCGTGTCTCTACGAACGACAACCTCCTGCGGAGCTGCCCGCCCTTTATATAAATGGTAAGCTCACTTGTTTATTTCTTTTTATCACTACCACACGCTGGCTCTGTCCTCCCGGCAGCCAGTCGCCTTTTATGATGATTTGTTTAGCTCTAGATCAGGAGCTGCTGTCCTGCAGCGAAGACCGAAACTTTTACATGTTACACAGTCTCTGATATTGGCAACATCACTTTCATTCTGATTTTCCATACTTGACCGATGCATGAGGCTAACCTGGTCAAGTTTTGCAGATCTGGCTGTCTATCGGCACAACTCATCATCACAGGGTGTACACTCACATATTGTGGTAACCTGGACCTGGACCACTCGATCACTGACACGGTAAGACTGCAATGACTGTTCTGGCCATCTACTTGACTGCACCGCCTCGCCTCGTAGAACTTTCGCTGCCCCTGTAAATCTCGACAGACACTGAGGGGGGGCGGGCGCGGCGGCATGTGCGATGCAACCCAATATTAGTTTGAGCGGTCGCCCGATACGCGATCCGAGCACGATGCCAACTTGGCCTGATTCTACAATCTCTACGGACGGGCCATCATTCGTCGCAATGAGTCGTCGTTGAACTTGGTCCATATTCTTCTAGCGGGCATGTCTCCAGACAGACTGTCCGGCCGCAAGTCGCGCGTATTCGGGAACGGACATGTTCCCATTGTGGCATTGCCGGATCACTCTACGTCTCAGCATTTTTCATACGCCTCGATAAGGTACACGACCGAAACAAGCAGTTCAGACGAACAGCTTTTTCCGGAGTCGAGCGTGGCCGACAGTTATGCATCGCGCATGAGAGGAAAGATTGAAAGCGCACTCCGTGTTATTGCCCCTCCAGATCTTGCGCGTGACCAGGTCATCCTTTTCAAGGAAGTAATTGAAACGAGCAAGGTTAAATGACGACATTCTCTCGCAACGCGGCTCGATGGCGATGATGAGCTCTCCAATGGTCTCTTGTCGCGAGCTTTGCTTTATTATTAGGCGTCGTCCCATAAGTACTCTGTTTAATGTTAGTTAGTCCGTCCCTGTTGTCGGTATCTCTGAACGCTTGAACCCTGTTCTAACAATAACCCATCGGTTGGTTGGGTGTTCCCGAACCCTGCATGCGTTGCCCCCAAACTAATCACTACCAAAGGTCCAAAGTACTCCGTACCCGCAATAAGCTAATACGTACGGATAGTTAGTAGTTATTCGTCCTCCCACATCAGGGACCATTCTTTCTCCGAGAGCCTCGGCGACGCTCGCGGGTCTCGATGCGGCGTAGCGCCTACGAAGTGCGAAACACGGGTGGCCCAGGACCCCTGCGAGAGCCCTGCCTCGACGTCTCATACGTGGTAGCTGCGGACGCCTGGGTGTCACAGATTCGTACCTCCACCTGAATCGATACGCTGCCATCGTTTGTGCTATCGACATGGTCATCTCTCATCTCTCTGTCCACGTTTGCCCGTGCTGCGAGCCCGCGCCGGAGTGGTGGCAGAGGTTTTCTATCGAGAGCGCGAGTCTCGGTACGGATTACCGCCTGCAGGGCCATCTCCTGTGTACCAAGGCTGTAACCAAGTTGGTTACTGTGTACGGAGTATTCGTTCAAAGACGAGACCGACCAGCTCGCCACTCTGCAAATGCCGCCCGTGGCTGGTCGTGTTGATTGACGGTTAGCGAAACGACGTCCTCCAGGGGTGCGTCCAGTGAGACGGATGACCCCAGGTTTGAGGTGCCTGCTCGCGTCTGTGTGTCCGTTCCACAAGCTGCAGTAGCGAGGTTCCCTCGCACCGAATCTTGGCACTATTCTTCCGCCGTCCCTCCTGCCTTTACTCTTTGCCGGCGATGCTTCACATCTCCTAGGAAAGCCTCCGACTTTGCAGGGACCAACCTTCTTGGCGTTTCCGCCGCTTCTCTTCAGCACGTCAGTTCTTCTCTCCGAGTTTCGTCACCGTCACTTTCGTCTTTGATCTCGAGTTATTCGTCGTCGCCGGGTTGCTAGCCAATCTCCGTGGGCGCTTCTGTTCTTTGTTTGTCGCACGAACTTTACTTTCATCTCACCTTCGATACGAGCAACCGCCACCGTTCACTTTTACTCTTTTCACCCCTCCCTCACTGACTGGCTCTGGAGCCTTTTCTTCTTCCCTCCGATCCGAGATCCTTCTTCGACCCGTTCTTCTTGTGTCCGTATTTTGGGTGGACTCGCAAGCAACCCACACTGTTTCCTTGTCTCTCATCTTCGCTGGCCCGAAACCACCCCTTATTGAGATCCAAGACATTTCGACGTTCACCAAGCAACAAACGAGCTGCAGCTATCCGTCTGTGTCTGCGCATTTGATTACATATCCAACTGGTTGGCCCGGTGAGTTCCTGCTTGAAACGGAGAGGGTTCGCGTTCGAGTTCGAGTTCGAGTTGGAGAACGAACCTCTTGGTCGATTGCTCAGCTTTGTTCCCTTCTGGTCCGTGAAATACCAGAGCCAAATCCTGCTGAGCCATTCACTTGGTCTCAGCCCAAAGCCCTGCGCGATCGGTTTCGTCGTAGACGGGCTGATTGATCCATCCGCGCGAATACCCAATCACCTGGACGACCACCTACGGCAGGGCATGAAAGGCGACTTCTGGTCGTAAATCTCGGAAATATGAATTTCGTCAGGTCCAACGTCCTCCGACGCGGAGAGTCGGCAAGTGGACAACGAGCGCCGGACGAGGAGCAACAAACTGTGCCCGAGATGGCACATCAGCGTCCGGCCCCGACCCGCCGCTTCCCGATCAGCATGCCCACACTGCCACTCTCAAGGCGTGGACCGCGCGAGGCGAGAAGCGAGCGGGCCGCCGGCAGTAACGAGAACGAAAGCCCAAAGGCAGCACGCTTCCACCTCCCCACTCTACCCTCGAATCGTCTACACATGCCGACCCGAACCGGCTGGACGAGGCGCGAGAGAGGAGCGGAGCACGCGTCGGACGAGACAGAAGCCCGGCCACAAGCCGATCCTTACCTGACCCACTCCGAATCGATCGCCGAGCCACAACCTGCCCGCGTGCAGAGAAGTCGCAGCTCCTCGACGAGGCGGTTTAGGGGCGCGGATCCCGCCGAGATGCATCTTGCGGATTTGGCCGAGACTGGCCGGCGGCGTACACGATTGCGACGCGGTGAATCGGATGGCGGGTCTGCCAGGGAGAAGCCCAAAAGATTCATGTTTTGCTTCCCCTGGGTCAAGAGCAGGCGAGTGCGACAGCAGATTCTACGCTGCTTCGTGTCTGGACTCTTTCTCGTATTGCTCCTGAGTACTTGTACATACCCCTTGATTCAACAGTACACTCTCGAGTATGCGGACAATGCTAACCACGTGTTCAGACCTCGCGCTCACCATGACAGGCAACGTCGTCAACAGCGAATTCAGTATCGTTCTGGTCCTCGTTGTCCTCTTCGCGGCCATCGTGTTCTGCCACGGCATCATGCGGCTCTGCATCTTCGTCATGCGGCCGCAGCGACCCGAAGACGAGGAGGCGGCCCGCCCGACCGCCAGCATGAGCATGTTCGGTCCCGGAGGCTATGCCGTCCCCCGACAACCGATCAGGGTTGTCCTGGCCCGCGATGAGGAGGCTGCTGGTCTGGAGTCTGAGACGGACAAGCTGCAGCCGCCTGCCTACGGGCTGTGGAGGGAGAGCGTGGTACGTTATTTCTTGTCCACCACGTCAGCGGCATGTACTAACAATCTTAACAAAGCGTGTCGATCCCAACCGCATCTACTGGGCCCGTAACGAGCAGCTTCCCGCACACGCCGAGCACCCGGAGAGACCATCATCGTCAGCATCAGGCAGCAGTGACCGCCCCGGCCCCTCGGCGGCGCGACAGCCGCGTCCGCCTTCCTACGCCTCGGAAGATGGGGTCGACTACATCATCGATGCGCGGCCGCGGTCCATAGCCCCGACTACCAACGTCCCGCTGAGCGTGCCCCAGTCGGAGGTCGACAGGATGCCCCAACGACCTGTGTGGTAATCCTAAAGGACGGGGTGTATTGTATTCTAGTGTACGATTGAGATTCGCAACCCTCGAGGTGTTTTGGTCTAGGCCCATCTGCTTTCGATCTGTGTCCTATCTGGATTAGTGGAAGGGTCTGCATAGCAATGGCGCCCGTGGAGTCTTTTCTTTTTCTTTGGTTTCGTTTGTAGACAGTCGTTGGCATTCCGAAGACGTCGCGATCAATCCATTTGCTTGGTTACTCCAGCATATGTGCTGATTGCGTGGGCGTAGGCGATGGCAAAGGTGTGGCGACGAGGCCCATGGCGAAGACCTGCGCCGAGGCTTGAGTGTGGATGCGTGGGATTGTTGTCGCACACCTATGGCTACCTACACTGCTTTGCTCCTACTCGAGTGCACTACTAGACGCACAGTTGGGTAAATATACATGCTGTAGCGCTTTCGATTGATAGCCTACCTTGTGTTGGCCTTGCCAATTGCGGTGGGAATACGGCTACTTGCGCAACAAACCCAGAGACCATTTCACCGGACGGCAGTAGCCTGAGAAAGGGGTTTATGGCCTTGGTTAACGGGACTCGGCGTACTTCTGGAGTTGGCCGGCCGTACGGCGCAGTTTTATATGTGAATACAAACCACCACTCCTCTGCCGAATCGTACCTCGTTGGTCTCACGTCTGGCCGTGACCACGGTGCCTGTGTTGCGAGTACGAGTGCTCATCAGCACCGTGTTCAAAGCTCACGTGTATTTGCGAGACCGCCTATCTATATGTCACTCTCGAGTAAGCCGTGGGACTTGGCTGCCAGCCAGCCAGCCAGCCAGCCAGCTGCCCTTGCTCCGGTATGGGATGAAAGGCCAAAGGCGGGCGTGTCCCGTATAGGTACTCCGTACTGGCTCCTCGACGAGACAGACAGACACACAGTTAACCCCGGGCCGAAAGCGCGGGCGGACAACGACGGGGCGGGGGGGAAGGGGGGGGTTATCATGAACCGGACCCCCACGGCGTTCGCGGGAATGTAAATGCATGCATGTCCGTCCCTAGCGCCTCTCTCGGGGCCGGGTCCCGGTCGAGTCATCTAAGTTCTCACTATCTGCCTTGTGGACACCAGCCCGGCCGGAAAGACTCTCTTCACCTTTACCTTTCTTTGCGCTACAAGGGGAGGATTCGCCGCAGGGTGTTTTTATAGTTGCTGCGGGAGCTGGAGAATATGTTTGCCCATTTTTGTGACTGGGAGGGAGGTGCCTGGATTGGAGGGGGAGGGGGGGGTTCGGGACGGAAACAGGTACATGGTTCTGGGAAGAGAGAAAAGGGGGGGCGGGGGACGCATGTGATGACGGTAGGTTTGGTTGTTGGTCCAGGATTAGGTTCACGAGTTTGACGCGGAGCCGGACGGGTTTCATGGTTGTGAGGTGGCGCGCAGGGATGCGCAGAGAAAGGGGAGGTGACGTTGTGGGAATACCTGCAAGTTGGGCAGGAGGGGGAGAAGATGTGTGGCGAGGACATGGTCGTATTCATTAGGGATAAACCCACATATCAAGAGAAGCTGCTATGGCCAACATCATTAAGAAGTGTGGGCAAAAGAGGGGGAAAAAAGAAGGGAAAAAAAAAAAAAGAGTCATGCCACTATCTGTGTCTTGAAGAAGTTGCTTGATGGGAAGGTTTGGATGTGCTGTAGGTAGGTCAAAGGTTATGTGAATACTATACCGCTGGCGTTGTGTCCCGAACCCGCATGACAAGGATGGTTGGAAGCCAGTACACACAGTACGGGGTCAAAGCTATTGCCACCCGTGCATACAGACTACAGTGCAATATCCGCTAGCAGTACCGAGTAAAAATAGCAAGGCCGTAACTTGTCATGGTTTCTAGCATAGGCGGATAGTCCGACGTCTACCGGTATAGAAACCTTGTATGGTTGGTTATCCATGCACCTATCAACACCATCAGACCAGCTCTGCTAGAAACGAGGTGTAGTAGTTTTGGACTGCGTATCACGTCAACGACAACACAACCGGGAATCTTTTCTCCCGACATCATCCATTACTGCGTACCTTGCACCGTGGCCCAACTATGATGTGATGTTTCGGGGAACTGGTCTTATCGGCCCTCTTGCCGAGGCGAACCTATGCCTAGGCCCTCCTCTGGGCGTTCCGAGCCAGCTTGGGTAGCCTGTCCATAAAGACTTGGACGCAAAGGCAGAGCGCGGAAATGGAGTGAGCTATTCGTACTGCATGTAGAGAGGATGGAACGGAGACGTCATACATAGCATGCATAATTCAGGCAGCACGCTGCATTGGCCGTATGGACGACGAGTGACGATGAATGACAGGCAATATGGAATATTGATGCCATTGGTTTGATTTCATGTTGCTTGGATGGACTGTTGTACTAGCGACTCTCTCTTATCGTAATTGTCACCGGCTATTTGCGTACCTCATTTTTTATATCGTGTGGGTGGGTTTCTATTCCTGTCGCTCTTCGTACATCTGATGGATAGATTCTTGTTCGTAGAAGCCTTTGTATGAGACTTGTAAAGGTCGGGTCGGCCATCAGGTTCTATCAAAGTCTCTGTCGCGCTTTGGGGCTCGCGTGTTTGAAAGGTTGGCACCGCGGTTGAGAGCTTCTTTCGCGAGCATACAGAACGTTCCATTCTAACCGTGTATCAGTTCCAGAAGTTCCCTCCATAAGCTCCCGTAAACTCCCTGGATGGCTAGTCGTGTTAGGTATATCGACAGCTCGTCTACGGTATACCCCTGTCATTAAACATATTATCCTCCAGCTTTGGATCCGTACGGGGGAGCCTTCTCTCTCCAGCCGTCGAGAAAGACTGACATCACCACCACCCCACATCACACCCCCTGTACCTCGTAACCGGTCTCCCATCCCCCCCCAACGTCGGACTGACGGGAGAGAACGTGCTCTGTAGCTCGGGCCCGTGATCGCTCCACGGCGCCCCGGGCAGCTCCAACCTCGAGGGCTCGCTGCACATCTCCTGGATGTTATAGCTCGTGCCCAGTTCCCCGGGCGCGACGGTATACGGCGGCAGCTGACCCTCCCCCGGCTCCGGCGTGGCGGAGAACGAGGTCTTGCCATCCGTCCGCCTCGCGTCCGCCTGCGCCTGCGCCTGCGCTCGCCTCCGCCGGCGGAACAGCCAGAACACAAAGACGGCCATGGCGAGGAGCATCACCGGGCCGATGACGACGCCGGCTATCCAGGCGTGCTGGTTGGGCGAGGCATCGCCCGCGGCGGTCGACGACGACGACGACGACGACGACGTGGCGGCGCAGCTCAGGCCGGGCACGCAGGCGGTGCTGGGATTGGACGGTTCTGAAAGTGAAAACCAGACAGCGTCAGTACGGTATATATCTTACACAACCCCCCCCTGAGACTGCGTACGAAGCTGAGCCCCCCGGAGCGAAAGACTGGGCGAGAGAGAGAGAGAGAGAGAGAGACGAACGCTCGTACTGTGCCCCCTGGAGAGAGCGGTAGTTGGGGAACGCGGTCGGCGAGTTGGCGCACATGATGTGCGTCACGGCCGAGCCGCCCGTGGCCGCGGGGGAGGTGTTGTATATTATCTGCGAGATGCAGGAGGCGCCCGTCGTGCTGCGTTTTAGGTCCAGTGTCAGTTCCGGGACATAGGAGCGATCACGGCATGCCCGTATGACTATAAACCCCCACCCCCGCCCCCTGGAGGCAGAGCGTAGAATAGACAGCACTCACCACGTCTTCAGCGACTGATCGTTATACACCACCACCGAGTCCCCGGCGCAGCCCGTAGCGATGGCGCACGAGTCCACGAGCCCCGTGGGGCAGCAATTCGCATAGCCGCCCGAGGACACAAACGTGTTTTGCGTGTAGCCGCCACAGGTCCGCGTTATGGCTGTCCGAGAGGAGTACAGTCAGCAGGCGCAACCGGAGCGGCAAAAGGTAGGGTCAGTCAGTCAGTCCTCCGCCGGACCAAAAGTCCTTGTTTGGCGGGGGAAAACGCCACCGGGGGACGGGGGGAACGGCGGGACAGGGAAAAAAGGGGGATGGGAGATGACGTGCTGCTCGAGTCCGGGCGCACCTCGAAGCCGCGGAACCACGGAGGCGGGGCGGTCGTTGTCATGGTTTGTCTGGCTTTGGGTGAGACGGCGATGTTAAAAGGGCTCGTGTGTGAGTCGACTGTCGGCGTGGGCGATGGGAGGACGCTGGACGTGACACCGGGTGCATATAAAGTAGGATGGATATCGTACAAGCGACACCCGCAATCATCGAAAGCGACGAAACGGAAGAGATGCTCCCGTCTCTTGAATCTGCGGATGATGACTCGGTACTTCTAGTCAAGAGACATAGTAGTCTTGGCATCGCCGCCCTCATCAAGAGGGTCTCGAACGTTCGGGGCCGAGGATCACCATGACTGTGTCGTATGGACAGGGGTGGCCAGTTTCTTCTTACTCTGTCAGCGGGTGAGGAGTTGTCAGACTGCATGCAGTTCTTGGTACGGATAGCTAGCGAATCGTCAAGCGGGACAAATGTACTATTGGCGTGCCGCTGCCTCTTCCCACATCAGGGGGGGGTGGTAGTTTACTAGAATCCTCCGGCATATCCAACCTCTCTTCTTTCAGATTAGGCCACTTATTACTTCCCTTGTCTTGTAGCCATTTCGGGGCAGTGACAGCGGGAACGGGTCTGATTTAGAACACACATCGACAGCGCCCGTCACTGAAATGGAAACATGAGACAAGGGTATCCTGCACCGTACTTGGGAGAGAGACAGGGGTGGTGGCTATACCCGGCTGATCCATTCAGCTGCTCTTGCCCGTCGCTGGGATCCCTATTTGTCGACATGCCATGGCGCATGTAAGAGCTTACCTAGCTCACGGGGAGTGCGATCTGATGTAGACGACCGAGTGGCTCGTTGTCATCTGTTTGGCGGCCGAGATTCGAGACATCCCCCAATGAAAAACCTTCCAGGGCGGCGCTCAGTAAGCGGCCATGATCCATACTCCATCTGCGAACCCCCACAACCGTCCGGCCATTCTCGGCGCTTCTCCCGGATGGGACCGCTGCTCAGCCATCAATCAATCATCCTTGGAGGCGGTGGTGCTTCCTTCTGATTCGCAGGGGGGTGGGGGAGAGCCCGTTGTTCGAATTGACGACTCTCAAAACTCTGGCCTCGGAGTGAGACGAGAGTAACAGAAGAGCACGTCAATGCTGACAATCGCTCATCTCTGTGAATACCAACGAGATGAAAGCCGCACGATGCAGCGGTCATTACTTGACCCAACTAATCCCGTGTTCTGTCTAAGACTCTAAGTAGTAACGTTATCTTGCAAGCTCTTAGCTGGGTATCATCAGCAATCTAAAGAAATAAAACCGGCATCTAACTCATGTTGCCATGCATGTCGTCTAGTCCATCCACTCCATCTCATCCCGGAAATCCAGTGTCCTTCCCAACATCATCGTCGAATCGTCAAGTTCATACCAACACAAGAAAACCATAAACCCCTCCCAAGTCACTCTCCTGTCCCTCCTCCCATCATCACTCCTAACCCTCCTCCGACTCTTTCAGACCATCGTCCCGTAGCTCCTGTCGTACTTGCTCCTCATCTGCGCCTGCAGCACCGCCTTCGGTCCGCCCACTCGCTTCGATGGCCCATGGTACCGTATCGCCCTCTTCACGGGAAACGGGCGGACCGGAGGGACAATGTGCTTTGGTACCCTGACCAGCAACGGCCGCCGCTCCTCCACGTTCACGTCCACACCCTTCCCCTTGCCCTTATCCCTCTTCCCGGGCCTCGCTGCGCACCCATACGTTATATAACCAGCCACCGCGACTCCGAGCGCGCCCAGCGCCACGTAGGACACGGGCGCACCACCGAAACCGAGTAGTGTATCGAGGAGCGCGGCGGCGGACACAGCTCCGGCGGCAGCACCGAGCGCCCGGGACGCGGGGAGCGAGGTATAGTCCTCGGCCACCATGCAGCCGAGGATCAAGACAACGAGGACCAGCGGTACGTAGACGAGGGCCCAGAAGCCGGTCAATGTCCCGATTTCGACCGGCGTCCGAGGCGTGGCGAGCGGGAGCGCGAAGAGAAGCGCAATGTACACAAGGGCGGGGAGGACGAGTGTGGGGAGCCAGGGCATGAGTATATAGAAGTGGCCTTCGAGGCCGGGAAAGTTGGCTTGGAAGGAGGTCTCCAGGTTCGCTCCCTCGTCGGCGACGGCGATGTCGCCGTCGTCGATGCCGGATTCTGACTTGGAGGGGGCGATGCTTGCCTCGGCTGGGTTCGCGTCAGTATGTTGTATTTTGTTTCGGAAGAGACTGGTACGAACCTTGCATCGGATCTGCGACGACGAAGCTGCTGAACGGCGTGCACAACGGTTGCGAGGCCACGCTCATCTCGTCGTCGCCGATGGCTGCTTCTTCATCCTTGAGCGCCGTCCCTCTCCGGGTGTGTCGCACCCAGTCGTAAACGGAGAACCTGGGCAGAACGGGGTTGGGCGACCCCGGCGGAGCAAGGCGAACAGGCCTGTTGGCAAGAGCCGCGCACGCATGATCCAGCAGGGCTTTGAGCGGCGCCGCGAAGAAGACGAGTACGAGGGCTTGTGTCAGCGACCGCTTCGTCTCTAACGCCGGGCTCATGGCGCGGACGTCGACGAAGCGGATCATGACCCAGGCGAACAGGAGGATGCTGCAGGTGACCTTGGTTTCGTCATCAGCAACTTTGCACAAAGCTATCGCCATGCAAGGGGAGGTTAATGTACCTCGGTCAAGACAGAGTTGAGCAAGTCGGCATACAAGCGCAGCACCAACCACAAAGCCAGATACGGCCGCACGACCAAAAGTAGATACCTATGCTCGCAGCGCACACAGTCGATCCCCTCTCGGTTCAGGGGCTTGCTCATATCGCCCCGGTAGAGGTCGCGCCAGTGGTGCATGACACTGTCGGGCCTCTCGTACAGCCGCAGCAGGGCCATGGACGCGACGATGACCACCACGCACACGAGCACGCAGATGCCGGCCTGCACAGAGAGTCTGTCGCGACCGACGGGGTCGAAATCGCCGGGCCCGAGACCGGGAAAGTAACAGAGCGCCCTGCTGTGCAGAATCTGCTCCCTGCCTTCTGCACCGCGCGCCGCCACCTGCTTCATGCGGGTCGTCGGGATCATGGCAGCGACGAGGGCGGCCATCAGAATGACCGTCAGGCAGAGGCGCCATTGCCGCTTGCCCGGCCGCGTCGCAAAGTAGTTGCGTAGATAGGATTGGGCGGCTAGGTTGGTGATGACGGAGAACCATGTCAAGCCTACGATGTTCCACCAGCTGTAGGCTGATAGTCCGGCCGACAGCGACACGCATCCGTAGACGAGTATGGCGAGACCCATGCCAAGCTGCACGTCGGCCATGGAGAGGACAACCTATGCGCGGTGTCAGTGAAGGCAGGAAGGCGAGGTGAACGCCATGGTGGTGATGGACGAACCTGGTCGAACGCGGCTTGTAAGCTGCCATGGTCTCTCGCTCGCGAACTACCCAACAAACGGCACTTGACGCCGATATATCGAAGGGCCGACCGAAACTTCCACAACAACACGACATCGACGGGGTTAGGTCTCCCCGTCACCGCCCACGGCTGTTCGCCTTGGACATGCGAGGCACCGGGCTGCGGACTGTGGATGAACAAGTACTGCACCAACAGAGCCAGCACAGTCAAGCACGGCGGCGCAACGAAGGCGATGAAGACCTGGAGCAGAGTTAGTTGACCGTCAGGATGGCGGGGCAGCGTTCTGTTGCCGACTCACGCCCAATCCCTCGATATCCGGGTTCAGGACCGGGGGCAGCAGCTCATGGCAGGCCTGCATCTTGACGGCGTCTTTCTTTTGACAAGAAATGAAAACTCGGTCGTCCAAAACAAGCGAGAGCGCCTCAGGCCTCGACGACGACGACTAACACACTGACACAGCGACACAGCGACACAGCGACACAGCGACACAGCGACACAGCGACACAACAACACAGCGAGCGGCACAACGGCAACCAGTTCATGAGATCCAAACTACCGCCGCGTCCAGCGCTGATCCCAAAGAGACGGAGGGGGGCATTTTTCCTCCATGTCGCATTAATAATGCGATGCATGTGCTGGCTGCCGTATCCGTGGACCGTACCTGAGCCAGCCATTCCCGCCTTGGATTGAGAGCAAAGCTTGGACCCGACGTGTCCATGTCAACCATGGGAAGCGGTGAGGTTGTAGTCGATCGCAACAACAAGGGTGCCTGAGTGGTTTGGCGACGCGTCCACACAGTCTCCATCCGTCTATTGGATTGGTGCAGGAGTGGTCTTGGTGCCCGACCGATGGCGCGTATCGTGCCAAATGCTGTCATGAGGGTGGCATTGTGCGGTTGCGACGTCAATGCGAGGACCAGCCTTCTTGCTATCTTGTGCAGGAATGGGGAACGGAGTTGGTGGCGTTGTTAGCAAGTAGATAACGTTGCGGGCCTGTGAGAGTGTCAGGGGTGATTTGATCTAGTTACTACATAGTTAACTAGTACGAAGTAACTTGAGTACTTTGTAAGCTCGAGGATTGCACATGGCACATGGCACATGCGATTGCATCTGCATCTTGTCAAGTCACCCCCACATCTTGTAATGCTTGCCCCCACTGGAGATGATCCAGTGTATCGTTTGTCCAGGGTGATGGATGGAGGCCAGCGGCTTTGGAGCACTGAAACAAGACGGCTGCATGACGCTGGGATATCAGTAAAGTGCTGTGTTTGTGTCCAGTCCTCTACTGAAGACTTTAGGCTCAGTCGCGGATATGCTCGATAGGTTTCCGATAGGTTTCTGATAGGTTGGCACATCGAACTGACTCGATGTTTCGGGCGACCATGCCAGACGGACCAGCCAGCCAGCCTCGGAAAAGGCCAGCAGCGGAGATCCAGGCCGTGAACGGTTGGCTACAGTATATGGACACCCCCAATCACGAGAATGCTTTACGTATTCGACAAGTCGTGTCTTCTTCATTGGCGGACTGGTACAACTTTCCGGCACTAATGGCAACAACTCCGTAAGTGGCCCTCGGATTTGCCTGAACGCAAGGTTGAGAATCGAGACTAGGCATCCAGAGCCCGGCCGAGCTCAGTTCGAACTGGAATAGTTGGGTACTGGTCTGCTGAAGAGAATTGGAACCGCATGTCTGTTGTGCCTTGACCACGAGGCACAACCCGCCAGCGGCCATGCTGCCGACATGATCCTTCGGGGCCGGGCCCGAGATCATCCTCTAAAGGCCAACGTCTGGCTGGGTTGTTCAAGATCGTTTATAGGAGCCGAGTGGTGTGTAGACCATTCATTCGTTACAGATCCCTCTGTTATACACGCCGCGCCGTCATTATATCGTACAAGTCCAATCATACACCATGTTCCCGCATTCCACATGCCGTCTCTGGAGATTTACAGGCTGTGCAAGTTGTTAGAACCCGCCGTGCAAGTCGTCAAAACCCGTCTCGGGTGCCACGGTCCGAGGGATGTCAGGCTTACGGAGGGAGGATGAAGTCGGACCACGAGCTGGCGATGAATGCGACGGCGGCCTGAAACGTATGTCAGTATGCGCTCGATGAAATAAAGGGCGCAGAGAGGACCTACGCCAAAGACGGCGACGCTGCGGACGACAGAGGCGTTCTCAGATGACGTGATGGCATCGTAGGCTGAGCCGACGACGCCACGGGGGGCGGCACGGCGGCCCTCGACGCGGATCTGCTTGCCGGGCATGTTGAAGATATGCAAAGTCGGGAGATTGAAGCGTGGGTGGGAGGGTGGAGGCGATGCGACGAAGGGTACAAGTCCGATGAGATGATAGAGCTTCGCTTGGATTCACAAGGCTGAGTGAGCATTGAGCAACATGGAAGGAAGAATCTTTGGCCAAAAGCTCGAGCTCCGAGCTAGCGGGATGGGAGTGGGGCTAGTCAGAACTTCGCAGCTTCGGGCAGGATCCACATGGCGTCACTGGCGTCACTGGCATCAGCATCAGATCAGTAACGTGAACTATCTCCGTTACGTGGGACAAGGCTGGCTATAACATGGTCGACATCGCATGTCATTGCGACACAGTCCAGCTTCCACCTTCCACCTTCCACCTTCCACCTTTCACCTTCCAAGCTTTCATCCGTCACCGTCACCGTCACCGTCACCGTCACCGTCACCGTGATTCTCATACACCTTTAGATTGGCCACACCTGACAGTTACGACTTACAGTACATGTATAATGGCGGCCACACCCCGCTACGCCAACTCGGGCGGCTTCATCCCGCCGTCTCTCCCATCTCCAGCTCCGAGCACCGCGTCCACCCGCGCAGCCGCCGGCCTGCCACATCCGCGATCCAAACCCCTCGTCCCCGGGTCGCGCAAGGAGGACTACGCACGAGACTACGTAGAAAAGCGTCTGCTCCACATCTCACGCCGCTTCGTCAAGCACCACGCCATTCCCGACCCCGCCGACCTCGTGACGGGCTACGCCACCGTTGACGAACTTTGCAAGGACATGGAGGACGTGGTCGACGTTTTGTGGTTCTCGGGCACACCCAGCATCCAGGTTCCTTACCTCCTCAACATTGCGCTCTCCGTAACCGACTATCTGCCCTCCTTTCCGCCCTCGCCGCGCCCGACCTTCTCCCTCCTGAAGAAGCTCGACCATTGCTTCGCAAGTCTGCTCTCCGCCAAAGACATCAAAACCCAAGAGCCATTGCCCGGCTTCGAGCGCGGCATGAGCAAAGGCATGACAAGGACCGACATGGTGCGCTGCAAGGGCTTGGCCGAGGAGACGCGGTCTATCGTGGCCGTGCTGATGAGCAACGAGGCCGACGTGGAGACGTACTTGCCCGAGGACGACGACACATCTGCGCCGCCGCCGGCTCGAACTGCACAGCACGGTGAGAAGAGAAAGGTGGCAGAGTTTGACGACGAGAATGACGAGGACGAGCACGCGGTCGAGTTTGAGACTTCTTCTCCTAAAAGGAGGAAGACGGCCTCGCCACGGGTCAAGACAGAAGAGGCTGACCTCCATTCTCCGATCCTCGACCTGTCACCACAACTGCCGTCGGCCACTGCCGACAATGCCTCCAGCGGAGATGGGGTATTCCAGTGGGCCCTCGAGGACGATGATTCAGACACAGAGGGCGAGGACGGAGAAGGACAGTCGTCCGATGCGGGGCGGCAGCAGAGAACACCACCGGTGACCGAGTCCGAACCCCCGAGGAAGCGGCCAGTTACGAGCATGGTCTCAATCCCCTCGGTGAAGAAGATGACGAGGGGGATGAGGAATTGCATATGAATGTGGCTAAAGTGTACGACAGGACCATAGTGCAGTTAGGTAGAGTGCTTGGGGAGTCTCTAGTAGACGATTAATACGTCGAAACTCAGCTTCCGCTTCCAGCCGAGTCGTGAGAGAGGCCGGCCTATCGAGGGCTTGCGTATCATTCGCAGCCATCGGAGGGGGATAGCGCAAAGCAACCCCTCAAGATGGCCACACACTCACTACATGCCACACCGATAATACGCAAGTTAAGTGAGCCCGGCTCCCTGCCCATCTATATTCCTGTGGGCTTTCAGAGCTCGCACACCATCGGTTGACCGTTGATCATCAGGACGGCAAGCCTGCGCCCTATCGGCTAGGACCAACTCCGACGCAGACGCCAAGCCGTCGTTTCCAAGTAAAAACCCCCCAACTTCCAAGGCTTTTCTCCGATTCCCACGAACACTCTGCCGTGTTGCTGCTTCGCATGTCTCACAGACGGTTGGTTCGGTCCCCAAATCTACATCCATCAGGGCAATTGTCCACATCATTCAATCAATCAGCCCAGAGTTGACTAATCTAACCGTACGGATCCGAGGACGTGGAGAGTCAACCACGAGGCGTACCGTTGGGTAAAAGTCCTTTGTCTTGTCTCACAGCAGCAACTCATCATCCGCACTGTCTCATTCTATGCGCTGTTGATCATGTCGAAAGATGGTTCGGAGATGTGTGTGTCAATATGGCGCACAGGGAAGCCCCCCTCTGGATTATCAGACCATATACCGAGGTATGCTTTCAAGTTTGCCGTGCCACCAGCTCGCAACACCTTGCAATCTGACGCAGACCCGTGTCCGCCATGCAACACAGTTTGCCAGTCGATGTGTGCATATGTGTGTGACACAGCAGGCCGCTGTTCCCTTCAAGGCCGCATGCATCTCTATCTTATCGAAACACCTGGTCGTATGAACTTGGCCACACCTTCTTGCGTCCACTCGTGTTCGTACTTTCGTATGGCGCATCGGCACTGGGCGGCTTGGAGGGGTGCTCTGCATCGTCAGGGTGACGATCTGATGCATAGCCGCTGCGTCGGTTGCAAGACCTAGCGATCGTAGATACCGGTAGTGCTGTGAGGAGGCAGAGCTGCAGCTGCCAGATAAGCACTAAAGCTGCCGGGTCAAAGGGAGGCAATAGCAGGCGAGTTGAACGAGTCTTGATCCGTTCTATTTAAACTCCTCCTGATGGCGTATTACTGTGAGCGATCCCCTACTCTCTTCATAGCTGATATCGCCAACAGCTCTCTTCTTAGCTGATACCGCCAACATGTCGGCCACGGATCTGCTTGCTCCCATGGTTACCCCCATCTTCCTCCTCTATGGCCTTGTTGGCGTAGTTGCCGCAAGACTCCTCCTGGGATACCTGAAGGACAAGAGTGTCAAGTATCCAGACGGACCGGGTTCATGGCCCATTGTCGGGAACATGGCAGAGTTCTTCAAGCTGTTACAGAGCACTGAAGCCGATCACATGGCTTTTGGGCGAAAGTATACCGGACTATGTATGTTCTGGATCGGCAGCCAACCCGCCGTCGTTATCAACCGTGCAAAGGACGCAAAGGCACTGCTGGACAAGGTACACAATCCTGACCCCTATCCTCGCTGTCTGGAGGTTGATTAACCAAGAAACGGGACGTAGAGAGGATCCAAATACTCGAGCCGAATGCCGCTGAACAGCTTCCGTGAGCGCGTGTGGCCATGGCATGTCGGTTTCACAGCCGCCGGCGATCGGTTCCGTCAGCTGCGCCGAATCAACGGCGCTCTGCTCGGGCCCAAGGAGTCGGCTGCTTTCCGTAAATATCAGGACTACGAGTCCATCATCATGATGCGTGACCTTCTGGACGACCCCAAGGCGTTCCTCGGCCATGCCGAGAGATTCTCGCTGAGCATCATCTTCAGCGCCGTGTTTGGCGTGCGAGTCGCCCGTCTCGATCATCCCCTGCGAGTGAAGTGGTTCAAGATCCAGGCTGAGCAATCGACGTGTGAGTGCTCTGCCAATCCCAGCTACAACAACGCACAGGCTGGAGGAGAAAACGTATTCTGACCTGTACACTCCCAGACTTGGCACATGGAAGTCTCCTCGTCGACTATTTTCCTGTCTTGGACAGGCTACCCAAGGCTCTCGCGCCCTGGATGAAGAAGGCCGATGCACTTTTCGACGACTCAACGAGGATTGAGGGAGCGTTTCTGAAGAGACTACAGCGAGACATGAAGAACGGCACCGCAGCGCACTGTTTCGGTCACGAGTTGCTCAAGATACAAAAAAGTGAGGGAATGAACGACGCGAACGTTCTCGGGGTCTTGCGCCAGCTCATCAGCGCCGGGGCCGAGACTACCAGCAGTGTCATCCAGAAGTTTTTCAAAGTGATGGCTATGAACCCCGAGGCTGCGAAGACGGCCCAGGAAGGTAAGATGGTTCCTCCACCCCGTTCCAGATCATACTCGACAGGCGTCTGCGTCTGGAAAACGAGCTGCCCAACGGACTGACCAACCCGGATGAGCAGAACTGGACCGAGTCGTCGGCCCCGACCGACTACCTACCTGGGACGACGAGAAGAACCTGCCCTACCTACGGGCTTTGATCAAGGAAACCCACCGCTGGGCCCCCATCATCGTCGTGGGCCTCGCGCACGCCACGACGGACGAGGACACGTACCAGGGCTACACCATTCCCAAGGGCAGCTTTGTGCTCCCCAACACGCCCAGTCTCAACCACGACCCGGAGAAGTACAAAGACGCCCACGAGTTCCAGCCCGAGCGCCACCTGGGCGACGACCTGAACGCCCACGCCAGCGCCACCCAGCCGGACTACCTGAAGCGAGACCACTTCCACTACGGCTTCGGCCGCAGGCTGTGTCAGGGCATCCACGTCGCCGAGGCGGCGCTGTTTATCGAAATCTCCCGGCTGCTGTGGGCTTTCGACATCTCGACGCAGCCCGGCGCTCCGCCTTTGGACATGCACGACAACACCGGTGAGTGCTCGACCCTTGTGTGCATCTGCCATCCCGCCATGATACCCTTTTTGTTCTATCCGCCCGATCGTCGATCGATGGATATCGGAAGAGCTCTCTTCTGCAAGAGCACATGCGACACTGTCACACTGACGTATTCCAGTCACCATCATCAGCAAGCCTCGGCCTTACGAGGTACGCATCATCCCTCGCTCTGCAGAGCATCGAAAGGTGGTGGAGAAGGCTGCTCACTTTGCGGTGCCGCATGTACCGGACTTTGACGCCGTCGAGATGGACGTGGAGGATTGATTGGAGCGGTAACTACAATCTTCATAGCTCTATGCAGTCCTTTGGTGAAACTTGTGTGGCGGCATTTCATTGGGCGTCGCTGTGCATGCTGTGAGGGGTTGCATATCGCGGCCACCCCTTCTCGGGGAGCTGGTTCAACGTCGCAGCGCTTAGGTAGGTGGTCATGAGATGGGCAGAGCAAGCGAATTGCGTCCGAGTTTTGGCGACAGTGTAACGTCTTCATCGTGAATGTGGAAAGAAATCGCGAGACCGGCTCGCAGTAGATGCCGCCGCGTTTGGAAAGCACAGCAATCTATCTACCTGGCCGCCCGTGGTCTAGCTGCGATGTGAGGTCCTGGTATCCGAGCCCCGGGTTCGTTGTCCTTTGTGTAGCTGGCGAGTTGCAGTAGTTTCGCAATGAGTTTCGGCGTGAATCTCCAATTCAGGCAGGGTGGCCCCTCGAAACATCCTCGCCTTGATCCTCATCCTCACCCTTTCCCTCCTTATCCTCGCCCTTGCCATCCGCACCATCACCACCATGCCCTCCCTTACCATCCTTGCCCTCCTCCTTGTCATCTGCATCACCATCACCATCACCATCCCCATTATCCGGACCGGGAGTCTTGACCCCTTGGCTAGCAGCAGCCCCAGCAGCCCCAGCAGCGGCACCCAAGGTGGCGCCTGCACCCAGGAACGACGGAAGGACAACAGCCAAGCCATAACCTCCCATCGCAGCGCTCTGCGCCGTGCTGAACAGCGCCCCGGCTGTGCCGGCAGACTGGATCCCGGCAGCCATCGATCCTACAAGCGAAAATGTTATATGCGTGTCCAGAGGATATCGACTGGTAACTTGTAAGAATGCCTACCGGCCACGGGCCCAATACTACTGAAGCCGACGGCGCCCAATACAGGGCCCATCAGTAGACCACCTGTCAGGGTACCAGCGGCAACACCCGCGGGGATGGCAACAGTATTGGGGTTCTCCCTGGCGAATTTCGCGGCGTCTTGGCCGGCCTGTATCGCTTTGTCCCTGATGCGGCGAGAGGCGTTTCCGAAGAATGCTTGATATCCTTGGCTAGCCATGATGGAGTTTGTTTGTGAGGCTGTTTTTTTCGTGGGCAAGAGTCGTGTCATTTGTGTGTTTGATCGGATGAGCAGGATGAAAAGGTAAGGAGGAGGGGAGGGGAAGCTTCTTGTATTTTAATCATGTCGGCCCGGACGTCCGACCTGTTTTCTCTGATCTCACATTGGTTCCTTTGGGCACAGCACAAGCAAGTTAGCTATGCAGGACCACGTCAGCGGTACCTCGACGTACTTTGAAAACATCCTCGCATTCGCGATTCTTGCTCTGCCACAAAGTGGCGAGGAAGAAAATAGCTGGCTTGGTACCTTGTTAACGACTAACAGCTCACGTCCTGTCCGTCTTTGTACATGATCCCTTTTTCACTTGTCCTTATGGACCTCCAGTCGCAAGCAGAGAATATATGGTTACCAAACCTGGATACGCACCGGGATTGGGTAGCCATTATTATATTTTTGTAGTATTTGACAATGTATCACGTAGTGTTGACAGTGTTAATCAACGATACAGGCCTTCCACAAGGCATGCAGATGCGCTGTAGTAACCCACACAACTGTGTAAAAGCGCGAAAGGCCCGTTTAGCATATAAAATGGATGGGCAAGACAAGAGCTTATAGTTCCCAACTTATTTATAGGACCGACTAGATACACGTGATGTTGAGTAGCTTACACAGTAACGTTATGCCGTATACGATATGGACCTCGGCACGGATACCTAACCAAAAGGATCGTGATTTCCCCATCGATGATGGATCTACAGGTGGGTAACTACCACAGTATTTAATAACGGGAGCTTTCCGGATCTCTTACTCAACGTAGCCAAGCACCAACCTTGTACCTATGGATCGGTAGTTATTACACCAGAGACATGGCATCAACGGTCTCTGGATCTCCGTGCACGTCGCCATTCCTTCCCTACTTGATCCTCGTTCCCCGCGCCCTCCCTCTCAGCCAGCCAGCCTATCGCAACACCGGACTCGCATTCCTCGCTGCTCGCCTTGAATGAAGATGGCCCGATTTTCCATATTCAGTCCAGCCCCATCATCTGCCGCAGACATAGAGTTCTGCGGAAACTAGATTCCTGACATCCGAGTCATGTCCATCCATCCACGGAGTTAGCAATCTCCGGCACCGTCATTACTCCGCCCATTCCTGCTAGACACATGGTAGTTCTCGCGTCAAACGATGCTATGATATGCAGTAAGTAGCCTGTAGGTACTGTGAATTATCACTTGCACTCAACCGAGTCTACACAGAAGATTCGGTTAGATGACTTGGTCATTATTTTCTGCTATCAAGTCCACTGCTATAACAGACCGGGTAGAGTGGACTCGGTGGATCGTACCGGTCAGCACAAGTTCAAACTACCGAGGACGAGAGGTGTTTGGTACGGGCCTGTAAGGCCCGTTCGGGGCGTATCAGTACGAGGCAACGTTGCAGTCGCACATTCTTTGCCGGCAAGCACAGCAAGCAGCATATGAAAACCGCACGAGGGTGTTGACTGGTGCAATTCCTGCCTTCGTTCTCCTGCATGCTCCTGCATATGTGATGGCGCGAGCACCGCCACGCCGACTTTCGAATCCGGCGTGGTTCGGAGATGAGCTCAAGGTGCGTCAATGCATCGATCCGGGCTTCGTACGAGGGTGGCAATGTGATAGAGTTGCGATGGTATATAAGCCAAGCAACTCTGCCTTGCGTTTTCCTGTCATCCCATCGCATCGATATCAGCCACTCATTATTTGCAGCACTACCATCATCAAGAACAAAACCATCATCATCATGATCGCCCTCCCGGTCTTCCTCCTCGCCCTGGCCAGCGTCGTCTCCGCGGGCTGCCCTGCCAACAGCGTGCCCTCCAACATCACGCTCTGCAACACCCCCGAGCCTGGACTCTGCCAGTGCGCCGAATGGATGCTGAGCAACCAAGACTTCTGCGGCAGCCCCAATGACCCCAAGAATGGCGACTACCCCCCGGTCTTCCCCACCAACTTCTACGCCTCGAACTGCGATAAGAATGGTTACTGTGCCGGATGCATCATCACGTGCCCTTGCCTGTTTCCAGGTCACGCCGAAGGAGTGTAGGTGCCGACGACGACCGGCCCAGAGGACATTCTGGCGCGACCTACATCACATCAACACAGTACGTACATAGGGGGGACCGGGAGACGATGGAGTTGGTGGATTATACGATACCGATGTAGCGCGAAAACAAACAATTCATCCACTTTCACATATATCCAAAGGGGGAATACTCGCAACGTGCTTTTTCTCGTGCAAAAACTATGTATATTCTCTTCGATGGTCGTGTGAACGGGCGAAGTGAAAGCCCCTGTCCGTTGCTTGAGTCGGCGTATATCGAACCCGCTGGACAGTAAGCTCATCGGCATACTATAAGAACCCTGGTGTTTTACAGTGGGTTGTCCTATTCACTTTCCTCTCCATTCTTACCCTTCGGTGTCAACAGAAGCACCTTCTATGCTCGGTTGCCCCGTCTCATTTCGTATCCGTACTCGCTATGACGTAATAGTAACGGTCAGCCTACCGAGTACAACAGTCGATACTACCAAGGCCGTGGTCCATGTTTAGTAGGTGACTTGCATCCCGAATGATGCTACAAAATCGGTTAATACCGTCTGTTTAGTATGGGGATTGAAAATACAAGAAAACGAAGAAAGAGAACAGCATCCACGTTTTTGACACCGAGGTGGAAGTCTTGTTAGAGGACATACTTTTACGAAAGTTGGCGTTAATGGTACATATGAATTATGAATCTACATGTTAACAACAGACTTTACTGTGTAAGTAAAACTTCCTGGCTGTACTCCTAGCAGTCACGGACCGACGAGCTGCTCTTCGTCTCAGCCCTTGGACGGCGGGTACTGGGCGCTGCCCGCTTATAGACGGGCCAAGCGGAAGAGCAGCTCGTCGCGATCCGTGATGGATTTTACGGCGAAATCACGATTAAAGACCATGGTGGGAGCTCGAGTGAGAGGAGAGTAGACCGATGTACGAGACCTGTTGATGGAATGAGTTCCCATTACCCTCCTTTTATCGATCGGCAACGGCGGGGTGGCGGAGGGTTATATCCAGGATATGCGCAGTCCTTCAACTGTAGGAACCTGCAGAGCCCTGCTGCGTTGGGTCAACGTCAGCAGTCGGGTATCTCTTCCACACAGGTCCCAGTGCCATATTTATAGATGCAGGGGCTGGAATTGGTAGGGTGGTAATATGATATCGTCCTGAGAGAGACGTAACTTGCCATACGTACTGATTTCATCGCAACTTGGGAAGTGAAGACCCAAAGAGACGAGAAACCGAGTATTGAAAACCACAGTAAAAAGGTCCAACCGGTCCTTGACATGAAAGAAATACTCGATTCACCATACCAGCCTCATACCATCTATATCTGTCCGGCTCGGGCTCGGGTCTTGCCGCGTTCACTCGATTCCGGCCCATCCGGATTCGTGCTCTACACGAAGGAGCTAGTGAACCAAGCTTAGATCCGTATACTCGAAAGTTTCTTCACACAATGATCAGCACTCACTATCGTCATGGAAATTTGTTGCGTGGATGAGTCGTTATGAAATGTAACGATTTCAGTAGACTGGTTAACTGTATACTACAGTATATGATATGCTACTAAAACAGGCTCTATATACATATAAAGGAGGGAATGAACAATAGAAAAGAAACCTGTGACTATCGTTGACATACGGAGTATTAAAGAGTAAGTAAAGTAAACAGCAGAAATCCGAGCCGGGAAAGTAGGCTTATTTTATAATAGCCACACCTTGCTATATCCGGAAGGAAACGCAACCTCTCTTTTCAAGTCCGAAATCCCAACCACGAGTAACCTAAATAGAAATGGAGCCCTAGATACACATTTTTAATTTGTATAACCCTAACCTAGCTACTAGCCCTAACCTCTTTTTTTTTTTCCTTTTTTTTTTTTTTTTTAACTATTGGCCCGTGATATCAGCTCCTCAGCTGCGCTTGGCCGCGCTAGGCCGGGTGCTATTATAACAAAGCGGAAAGGCAGTGGGAAGCCGTAGTTCGGCCTTTGTCGCGTGGCGTAAATAGTACGGAGTAAAGCGATCTGTTTAGGTCGGAGCGTATTCTCAACGCTATACTCTGTAAAGGAGATGAGGCTCGTCGCCACTGGCAAGGATGATTCAATAGCGAGAAACAAATGAGGATCCAAGCACTTGCATAAAGTACGATTGAATAGTAGAGGGATCGATCTAGTCGCAGGTAGCTTTATTTATACGGTAGGCCAGGTCCGTATCTTGGTACACATTCCCAAGCACCTGATCATGCTCGCTTTGGATCCGGCTCCTAGTTAGTAGTCACGATCTGCATCCCCTTTCATGTCAGCCAAGTACATGGTAATTTCCACGTCAGCCGCCTTCGGGCGATTGTCTCTAATAAGTTTAGCGTCTCCGTACTCTGGGGAAATCTACCCCAGATTCTGCCCCATAAACACCTTTGTCGACTAGTCACTAACTAACCATCTCCGAGACAAAGGCCGGAACGAGTTGTCATGACGACATGGATTATTGCCTAGTCCGGGGCTTGCAGCGCAGTCCAATCTCATCTGCGGGATACTGACGGAAAGCTTGGGAATTCTAAGCTCTAGCGTGGGGACCAACTTTCAAGGCATAAATAGCCTTGATGCCCTCCGAGTGCCCGGAGTCGGCGTGGGAGGGGGGCGTCTCATTGTCTCGGAAGCCAGCGCCAGCTGTCCTCTTTCTCGCTTCTCAAGTCTCAAGATGCGTCTCTCAGGTCTTGCTGTCTCGGCCTCTGCCTGGAGTGCCCTCGCGGGCGCGATCCCCACGACCGGGTCGGCCACCGATGGCAAGCCCAAGGGGTCATGTTCCCAGGGCGACCTGACGGTCGAGATTGACGACGGCATTGTCCACGGCACCGTCTTTTCGGCGACGCCCGACGTGCGCCAATTCCTCGGCATACCCTATGCGAAGCCGCCGGTGGGCGAACTCCGTTTCACGCCCTCCCAGCCCATCGGTCCCTTTGGCGAGATCGACGCCAAGGAGCTCCCGCCGGCGTGTATGGAGTACCTGGGCAGTACCCCGGGTGTCTACACCAGCGAGGTGCTCGAGTTCAACGCGTTCGGACTCAACGGGAGCGCCGGTCCCGTCACCGAGGACTGCCTGACCATCAGCGTCTTTGCCCCCCGCGGCAACAAAGAGAAGCTGCCGGTCTTGCTCTGGGTCTACGGAGGTTCCTTCCGGACCGGCAGCACCAGCGTGCCGTACCAGCTGCCGCCGCAGTGGGTGCAGCGCACCAAGAGCCACATCGTGGTGTCGTTCAACTACCGCGTCAACATCTTTGGCTTCCCGAACGCGGCCGGCCTCAAGGACGACGAGCAGAACCTCGGCTTGCTGGACCAGCGCCTGGCGGCCGAGTGGGTGCGCGACAACATCGCCGCCTTTGGTGGCGACGTCGACCGCATCGGGCTCTGGGGACAGAGCGCGGGAGCCATCTCGGTTGGGTACTACAGCTTCGCGCACGCCGAGGACCCCATCGTCAACAGCCTCATGATGGACTCGGGGAGCGAGTTCCTGGACATCAGCTCCGTGGACCACGCCCACTCCAACTTTACGTACATTGCGAAGCAGTTTGGCTGCGGCCACCTCGCAGCGGCCGAGGAACTGGCCTGCATGCGCAAGGCCGACGCGAACGCGATCGAGGAGTTCCTCAAGGACTACAGTGACAGGGGGCGGTGCCCAGCCTTACCTTTACCCCGATCACTGACAACCGGACGGTCTTTGCGGACTATACCGGACGGACGTTGGCGGGCAACGTGGCCAAGCTCGTACATGTCCCTCTCACCCCCCTTTTTGAGGCAGTTTCGTTGACTAACTCTGGACGTGTTTTGAGCCGACCCTACTCGGGACCAACACCCAAGACGGCGTGCCATTCGTACCCTACACCCCGGACGGCCCGAACCAAGATCTCGCCAACTTTGCGACGTTGAACTACTTTTTCTGTACTTGCTTCAAAGCGGCAACGTGAGTGCATCCATTCCACGGCAGGGTCAAAGACAGTACAGCATCTAGGTCCTAATCTCTGATACGCAGAAACCGCCTCGCCATCGGCGTCCCCGTCTACCGATACGAGTACGCGGGCAACTTTAGCAACATCTCGCCCAAGGGCTGGATGGGCGCCTGGCACTCGTCCGAGCTGCCGCTGCTCATGGGCACGCACCCGCTGTACCGTGGGAACTCGACGCAGCTCGAGTACGAGACGAGCTTCGCGATGCAAGACGCGTGGTTGGCGCTGGTGGCCGGCGGCGTGGGCGGCATGGCGGCCCAGGACTGGCCGGCGTACGACAGCGTGTCGGGGGGACGGGTCAGGAGATTCGGCGCGGGCGTGGCGGCCCAGTCCATCGACACCGCGGCGACCGAGGCGCAGTGCCCGACCAGCCTTCGCCCGTGATTCGGCGAGCTCCGGCGTGGGGGAAGAAAAGAAAGAAAGGTTGCTAGCAAGGGGGGGTCCAACGTGTACAGGGACGAGAGAACAGGACACGGTCGAGCTACAGGGTCGTGGGAGTCGATAAGACCAAAGACTGGGAAATAATGTACAATCTACGCGAGCAAAAGAAACGCATAATACATCACTACCGCCCAACAAGTCATCGGCGCCAGCGAGCCTCCTCCCATGCTCGCCGTGGGTCCTCTCCGAGCACCACTCTTCCCTGGCCCGTTGTTGTCTGACGTGCCCCCGTTCTGCCCGTCCGAGGTGGGCAGACTGTCATCGACGGAAGCGGGCGGCACGGTACCGTTCACGGCCCGGGTCGTCTTGATGAGCGGCACCAGCCCGGCCCGGACGCCGTCCGGAAACCTCCAGTCGGACCAGTCGTGCGTCAGCAGACCCCAGGGCTCGTCGTAGTCCTGCGTCCCCTCTCTGGTGTAGTAGCTGCCGCCCAGGGCCCAGACCATCCAGCCCGCCTCCTTCTCCGCCAGGTACCGGGTCAGGCACGTCGCGAAGCTGCTGTTCCAGGCGGCGGCGTCCTGCTGGAAGCCGAACTCGCTCAGGACCATGGGGAACGTGTTGGCCGCCGTGCCGGAGATGGCGTCGAACCCGGCCCGCTCCAGGTTGCCGTCGAGGACCGCGCAGCTCTCGTCGATGCCGCCGTAGATGTTGTCGTAGTTGTGCAGCTCCAGCACGAGCTTGTTGTCGCCGTAGCCGGCAAAGTCGCTGCGCCGGAACGCCCCGGTCCCCGGCGTGAGCGCCGTCCCGCGCACCACGGGGCCGAGGCTCTTGTCCGAGTCCAGGCCGGAGAGGAAGATGAGGACGTCCGCATTGGCCCCGTGGATGGCATCCGCGCCTCTTCTCACGTTCTCGTACCAGTCTTGCCAGTTGTACCTCGCCCAGACGGCCAAGTTCGTACCCGGCTGTCGGAGTTCGTTGCGCAGTGCCATGGACATGAGGTTTGGCCATTGTTTTCCCTGTCGCCATGTCAGTGACCGGCTTGACCAGGTATTCATTCCATGGATCGATGAAGCATGATGGGCGACGTACGTGGTTCGCCATGTAGGAGAGGCCCCGGGTCCAGTTGGCCACCGAAAAGTACACATCGCCCCACCAGTTATCGCCGTCGAGGAAGCCGCAACACCACGCTGCTCTCGAGACGTGGTTGTCCAGATGCACGTAAATCTCCTGTCTTGCGCACTCGGCAGCTACGGCGTCAAACACCTTGTCGGGGAGTCAGCTGGCGATGGACCTCACACGACGAGGCCGGCGCAAGTTCGCAAACACCGGCGCTGGACTCACCTGCAGTCGCGTCGTGTTCGGGCCGAACGACGGGTTGTTCGCCACCACCTGGTTGTAGACCACGGTGCCGTTCTCCGGACCCAACGCGTTGGTAAAGGCGGTCTGCATCGGGATATCCGCACCGCCGTTGTCGTAGATCTGGTCGATCATCTCGATGGCGTACGTCAGGCGGATCGCGTTCATGTCCACGGCCTTGACCTTGGAGACGATGGCCTCGACGGACTGGTACTGCAATCCCTCCGGGACCATGACGCCCAGGTGTCCCGGCCAGTTGATCCCGGCGTAGTTGACGATGGAGTTGGATGCGTCCGTCATCCAGCGTCCGGACGCGGTAAACGGGCCATTGGGCCATGCCGCCCGAGGGGCGATTCGTGCCGACGCTGTGTTGATCAGGAACAGTATGACAAGGGCGCGGGCGCACTCCAGCACCGTGGCGGCCATCGTCGTGAGATTCGGTCACAGTCTTGTGTGGCGCAAGGGGGCAGAGTCAATCGTGAGTGAGCATTCAGAAAGAGACTCGACCAGGGCCAGGCTCAGCAGCGCTGGCGACAAGGACGTCTATTGTATTGTATCGGCGCGGCCTCTGTATAAATCTAAACCTATCATCCATCTCTTTCTCAGTCCAATAACTATGATATATCTGTCCCGTGATATTGACGTTTGTCCCGAATCTTGTGATGAGCGTCCAAGGTCATTTGCACATGTTTCATCGCCATCTCACCCCGCTTCTGAATCACCAACCAGCCGAGTTCGTATTCGCCGCGGCCGACTCTGAATCATGCAATGGGGGACACGGTGGCGAGCGCACAGACTGCCACGGCGAGGTCCATGACTCTATGCAGTTCGGATGATACGCCAAACCCGCGCTTAACGGTATGCTCCCCCTAGTTTTCTCTCCGTCTTTCCGAGACCAGCAGGGTGCTTAATAAGTGGTGTACGGATACGGATACGGATACCGTGTACTTCGTACAGTGTTGAATCTGCTACGACGTAACTACCCCCGTACGGTGTCGCATCGAGGCCGAGGACCCCCTCTCCCTCTCCCCCCTCAGGGGTAAAAGTGACGGTTGACCGATAGTAGTGACCATGACACCCCGTGCCCACTGCCGCCATCGTCCAACGGCGAGTTATGAAACACCACGGCTGAACACAATGCGTCTCCTGTCCAGTGTCGTGTGGCCCCAATCTGGCCAGCGTACCTCTACCTCCCTCCTAGATCTTCGCTTCTCCCAACTTTTCCACCCGCATCTCACTCGCCACGCGGTACCCCCGCCACTCCATGCCCCAGCACCGCGACGCGACCGCGAGGGGGACGGCCACGACCACGAGGATGGCCATGGCCGTAAAGGTCAGTCCCGGCCCGATCTTCTCCACCAGGATCTCGCCAAAGGTCACGCCGACGGCCGCCAGCCCGCAGCGGACGAGGTTATTGACGGCGGCCGCGCCCGCGCGCCCTTGCCGGGGCACTGATCCGAGAGGAGCGTGCAGTTGAGGGCGAACACGGCGTTGCTCCCCGCCGCGATGAGGAACTGCAGGAGGAGCGGGACGGCGATCCAGCCGCGCCGCGCCGTGTAGGAGGGGAAGGCCAGCGTCCATCCGTACAGAGCGACGGACGGCACGAAAAAGGCCATCACCCACGGCAGCTGCCTCAGACGCGCACGCTCGATGGGAAAGTCGAGCGGGATTCTCTTCGCCGACAGCTTATACTCCGGCGCGAGGTTCCGTGCTGCTATGTACTCGCCCTCGGCGGCTTTGAAGTCCTTCGTCATCACTTTGCCAACGATGATGGATCCGACTATGGTCCCGAAGCCTGCGAGAGCGCACGAGTCGTGTCAGCCACCCACAAATGTATTTGTCTGGGAGCGAGGATTCGGTTTGGGGAGCTTACCGTTGGGTAGGAAAGCAAGTCCAATGAGGAGCTCATTCAAACCAAACACCTCGGTGAACAAGGTGGTTGTGGTCGACGTGACCACACTCCAGACCGTGTACACGATGCCGCCAAAGAGCAGGTTCAGCAGAATGTCTTTCTGCCCGAGGAGCCTGAACGTCTCAAGGAAGATCCGAAAGGTTACTTTGGGTAGTGGCGGTGTGTCCTCGGATGGATCCTGCAGGCCATCCGGGCCGCCGGTGACTTTTCGAATCAATGGCTCGTATATTCCCGTCAGTCGGACCGAGCCGTTGCCCGCAATGGTCCGCATGGTTTCGGGGGAGGAGGAAGAGGATGGCGATGGCGGTCACCGAGGAGATGATGAGCAGGAAGATGAAGATGGCTCGGAAGCCCAGAAAGGTGGAAATCACGCCCCCAACACCGGTCCGATTGTGATGCCCAAGTTTCGGACTGTGAAGTGTCAGCTGGTTACGAGGAGCAGAACCGTACCGTCACGACTTACCAGCTTGGTAGAAGGACGTATAAGCGCCTCGTTCTTCTGGCATGGCGATATCCTGTATGACTCCATTTCCTTGTTTCCGAGTTAGCGACCTATACCGGTACGCACCCATACGGAGAATTTGCAGCATGACAGTGGACTTACCGATGCTCACCGTCGATGCACTACCAGCAGCCTGAATGCCGCGAAAGATGACGAGAACGGCAAAGTTTGGAGAGAAGCTCAAGGCAAGGTTGGCGATGATGTATACGGCAAAGGAAGCGAGATAGATCGGGCGCCTTCCTAGAGCATCCGAAAACGTTCCCCAGAACAAAGGCGAGACGCCCTGGGCGACCAAATACGATGTGATACTCAGCGAAATAGCGCTGTAGCTTACGCCGAGTTCCTATGAGACTGTTCAGCACCGGGACAACCAGCTGCTTTAGCTTTGCGCCTGACAGGTTAGATGGGTACCACCTTTGCGATCAGGTCCATGGCCGGAAAGTAGGAATTTGAAGAGAGAGACGAGAACAGGCCGGCGGTGCCAATCATGACAATAATAATCCATTTCTGTTTTCGTCCAAAGACGGAGTACGGCTTCTCAGGCACCACCGTCCTTGGAGGGACAGCACTGACTGGCCTTGATATTGATGGCGACGCATTCGAGATGTAGAACATGTGTTGCGTCTTCGGCTCGCCGACCATGTTGCGGTTCTGATGGGCTGAATCCTCGGGCCACTGCGGAAGTCGCTGAGCGTCGCTAGTCATGGAGCTTTGCAACTGCGATTCCCGCGCTGCATCGGAGCTGGCCATTCTGTAATGGCAAATGCTAACAGATGGCAAATTCGACGAGAGTAGAGGAGGGTGTGTGAATGGTGTACAGAAGCTTGACACATTTGATCTAGAGAACTGGTCATCTTTAATACTGCTTTTACCACTCATCCAAAAATCCATCTAATACATCATCTTGACCCATGCCACTTGTCTTTTGTACCGTTGTCGATCGACATCCATGTCTTCTGGAGCATACTTGTGCGATTGGATAACTCTGTTCGTGGTGAATTGCCGTCCGAAGGTGCCGCAGTATTCGTCACGTCTATATCTAACATTACTCTCAAGCTGTGTCTTATTGGTCAGTTTACTTATCGAAGAGAGTATGTAGTGGACTGCTATCTATCTAATCTAAAAAGATTCGCGAGTAGAGTTGTATTGTATGTCGTTCTACTCAAAGTTTTCTAAGATTCGGGGCTTCGGGATAATATTTCCCCCAATCGTAGATACGTTTCCGGACAATTCTTTAACCGAATATAAGTTGGGTAGGATACCTAGTAGAGCCCTGTCGCAGTCGAATCCAGGGGATTTGCATATGTACATAGTTATGAAATTTTACTAGATTTATCGAGTTCGAACCTCTCTTACACTAGAACATAACTACTACGTGGCATGGCAACATGATCCTGATATTTACAAGACTTCTTTTTTAAACCAATACCCCAACAACAACTTGCATTGGTCTACAAGCAAAGGCAGTTTCAAGATAACGAAATGTTGAAGTTTGCAGAACGGGTCCTGCCGCAAAACGTTACTTACTATCCGGCCTTGGACCAGGGTAGAAACCACTTATCCCAGTATTCCAAGTTTGACAAGGTTAGTGTTAGTATCACCTTAGACCGTACGGTGCAAACATAGAGTAGCGTATATATCTGTATTGATCTCCTGCTGGCTTAACGAAGGGAAGGAGAGGAGGTTGACTAGCTAGCAGCGAGGTGCGTGATAAGTGAGGACATTCGTGGTGGAGATGACCTGAAGGTCATATCCGGCTTTTTATATAACCTGTATTTCATTTCCTGGGACGGCTCATACTTATAGGAAATCCAAGGATAAGTAAATTATTTCTATAACAAGGCATTACAAGCTCGTTTACAAAGTCCTAAATACGCCTCCGTCGTGTCCAGGAACTATAAGAACGAGCTTTTTGGTAGCGGAACTCGATAGTAGCTGTCTATTAGAGATCGTAACATTCCTCAAAAGCTACGATGCCACCATGTCCGAGCTGCTGTACTTTGATGTGCAACTAAAGTAAGTCAAAGGCGGGTCTTCAGGTGAGCAGACTAGCATGTAGAATGGGCGAGAGATCGGTAGCGGAAGTACTTTGTATTCTCATCAAATCAACCTCGGAACACATCGACGCAGCGAATGGAAACGAGAACTGGTTAGTATCTGCCGAGTAAAAAACAGGATTTGCCGCAACGTGGACTCGAGCTCGCCGAGCACGTGTCACAAAGCCCATCCAGGGAGCGTATTGCGGGTGAATGTAATTGCCATGCAGGCAAAGAGACTTCCAACCACAAAGTATGCAGGAAATTACACGTGTGACTCGGTTTCAGCTGCTGCATGTTACCGGGGCTAACCTATAAGACGGCCTGCCGCGTCGTGCCGGAGTCATGATGGCACGGATAGGGGTAACTACGGAGTAGATCACATGGACCTGAGACGGCCCGAACATTGCGTCGGACCTCGACTAAAATTAGAGGACACCATCTTTCCTCATCGCCTAATACGAAACCAGGCGGTCAAGGGGCTTAGGCTTCCAGTGCAGGCTCGTTCGTCTGGTTGTGTGCACCATTTCGAAGCGCCGACCTAGTTTCGCGTGCTTGGTCAGTGGTCGTGAGCACCATGGCGAAACTTTGTCATGCTCGGAAGAGCGTGACTCGCCCGGAGTTCTGGAAACTGGACCGGTGAATACTAAAGTGACTAGTCACTTACCTCAGTATATTAGTTTCATCCTGCCAGTTAGGTTATACCATGACCCTTTGGATATATTTCAGGTCACGACCCCAGATTGTTCTCGTTCAAACCCCAGCCAGAAGACGCCACGAACAACGAAACGAAAACGAAAGAAGAAGAAAAAAAACCATTCATCATGTTGCGACGATCAAGGGCAGCACCTCCCGATGGTCTCAAGATGCGCATGGACATGTCCAAGGCATGCTTCCAGGTCAGCGTTGAACCGCCGCTCCGTCCTGGCAGTCGGCAGATGGTCATCGTGCGAACGGTGTACAGAAGAGACAACGAGAAGGATGCCAGTCCGTCTCCGAGGGTGTCGGCACCTGCATTGACCCAACCACCCCCCGGACGCCGAGCTCGACCGTCCTTGTCAATCCCACCCCCGAAGGCGTGAGGACCGTCACCCTGAAAGCCCCAGCACCGGCGACGCAGCTAGTCACCGTCACCCTGTCACAAATGCCGGTTTCGGATCTCACTACGACAGCCTCCTCGACAGCTCCGTACTCTTGCCCGTCATCGCTCGAAGGAGGTGCTCCCGAGAGTGTTTCGTCTCTAGCGACTGCATTGCTGGCCGCCAACACGGAATCACCGCAAGCGACCGTCGTTACTCCCGGACTCTCGCCAGAGGCTGCTGGCATTACACTCGTTGTGGCTCTTTCTGTTCTCGGTAAGATATGCCACTGCCTGCCAAGGGTTGGTTTTTTGAAGCTTTGCTAACCTACGAAAAGTCTCAGTATCACTCTTCATATCCGCAATCCTCATCTTCATTCGGAAGCGGCGATGTTACAGGTTGGAACGGGTGGGTGGTGATGTGAAGCAATCTCATTAAGTCCAAGGTGGAAGTACTCATGTCCTCGGAAACGTGTCTGACTGACCTTTCGGGTGAGAACTTGCGGAATTAGACAAGAAGGGAGCTTTGAGTTCTGCACGGGATATGTACCTACAAACAACACTTGTCTCGATTGCCTATACTCCGTGTGACAGCCATTTCCAGTGGTGTCAGACGAGTTCCGCCCACCTGACCAACTTGACCTATTTTGTTCACGTAAGACGCAATACGCAAAGCCCCTGTGGAGAAGTCCAGTATGGATTGCTATTGCTTTTTTAGTATTGCGTACAGCGATCAAGATGCCCGAGATCACCATCAATCGCACCCTGACGTCAACCGATCACACCGACGCGATATCCATGCCACCGAGCTCACATCCTGGTAAAGACAAGGATGAGCTCCCTCCCCTTGCCCCTCCCCTCCCCATGCGAGGCCAGCCATCGTTTATCCTTTGATGGTGACCACTTGGAAAAGCTTGAATCGATCTCCAAAGAAGCTCATGCGTCTGATACACAGCCACCTCTGCCACGATCCTCTTGTGAGTATAAGACCATGTGCCTAGACAAACTTATACTGACACCTCACAGGCCGAGGTGGTTGACTGGTCCAGCAAAGTCTGCGCTCTTGTGCGGCGTGCCAGCAACGCGAGCTCCACATGTATTCACCATGTGTTGCATAGTAGGGGACACTGGTGGGATGTGTTCAAGATCCTGCCTAGAACGCGGCATGGTACCGCATACCAAGTCACACAGGCAGGCCCCAGGGGGCTGAGTCTGTTATCCAGGGGTGCACCATCTCGCAAGTCCATCTGCACTGTTCCGGCGGGCAAAGTCCTCTGACGACGTATTGCTCACGAAAGATGACGAGGAGGGGCGGTGCAGTCATAGCATCCAAGTCTTTGTCCGGAAACGCTCAGTGTCGAAGGTCTCTTGGCACAGCTTGTCGCAACCTCACTCCAGTCTCCATCATCGGATTGAGACACATCACGATACGGCCCGGGTCGTACCTATGGCCCTTCCCCGCCGGCCCAGGTTCCGGATACACCATGAATACATGGAACGAACTAGTGGTGCCCCCCTCCCCGCCGTTTGTGAGTGGCGCTTTGGTATGATCCTGCGGCCGATCTTCACTTTGCCACGTGCAATGCCCACTTCACGCCGTTGCGGGCTGCAGCGTCTATCCTTGGAACGCTGTCCCTCGGTGAACATTTTCGGATGCACCTGGGGCATAGGCCTCCTGATGCCGGGCAGGCGGGTACCTTTCTTCGCACCCAAATGCCATGAAACGCAAAGTAACGAGAGCAAAGAGGGTCTCGGTCGATGCCAGAAACCGTAACTGATTCACCACGAAAGCATATTATTTTAGGAGTGGTAGAGACTAGAGATACACGGTAGGAGACGAGGGTGAGAAACTAACCCCTCAGTATGAGTATCTTGGACGTTTCAGCCGATCGTGGACCAAACACATCCCCCCAACCCAGGCCCTAGAGTAGATATCTGAAACTCCCAAGTAAGCGTAAACGGGTTTCCGGTCGAGATCGTAGACGGCCGAGCTTGTGCTTGGATTTGCTCGCGTCATACTTATACCGTTTGTACTAATACCGTCCATACTAATACCGTCCATACTAATACCGTCCATACTAATACTGTCCATGCCAATACCGTCCATAGCGTTCATACTTGGCCCGCTCATTCCTCAACGCGCCTATCTCTCCTCGCCTGGGGGACAAGACCTAAACTGGACTTTCGAACTGCTCGTCTTGAACAACCTCGATGGCTTCCGGCCTGGACGCGCTCGTATGGCGTGTCAACAATGTCGTTGCCATGACTCTACTGTCGCTCGGAATTACCGCTACCCAGCAGTTCAACCCACCGGTGGCGGCATTCGGACAAGTTCTCAACGTTCCTGGCTCGGTAAGTACAACGCCCGCTGTCTACAAAGCTTTTTCTTCATTATACAAAAACAAAAAAAAAACGGGTTCTAAAATCATGTCACCGCAGATGGTGAGGTACGACCAGGACTTCCAAGACGGGCTGGCACTCGACCTCTTCTCGCCCAGGAGCCGCACCATCATCGTGAACCAGAACCTCTCCCCGCTACCGGGCACCTTCGTGACGGGCTCGAGCGGGGAGCCGTTTGTGGGCATTGGCGCCTACTCGTACGTCGTGCGCATGAACGAGCCGGCCGACGACCTGATCGCCAAGATCGAGCTGCCCTACGACCCGTTCGCGCTCGCCCGCGTCGGCATCCAGGAGGCCAACACCTACGTCGGCAAGCTTGCCCCGGACGGCCGGAGCTGGATCGTCGACGAGACGACCAGGAACGTGCACAGGTCCGAGAATAAGACGCGTATCATCAAGATGACCTCGGTCGCAGGCGAGTACAGGCTCCTTGCTAGGCTGTCGCAGGATACCTCCAACATCTTTGTGCAGTACGGGCAGGGCGCGACGCGGACCTTTAACATCACGGCCGGGGGGCCACAGGAGGCCGAGTTTGTCGACGGCCTGAGGTTATCCGTGCTGTCGAGAAGAGATATGAGGCTCAACGTGGACATTCTGAACGGAGTTGATCCCCAGCTACTACCCCAAGGCACGAGAGCGTTGAATAGCTTTGCCTGGGTCATCCAGTCGAATGACAACTCGGGCGTTGTGTCGACTAGGATGAAGTTTCCGGGTACGAGTTCCCACCATCACCCCCATTGCCACCCACTGTTATGATCCCCATTACTGACGACCGCCCAGTCAACCTGGCCATGGTGGCTGCTATTAATCCGAATATTGCGACGGTCAGCATTCAGGTGGCAAGGAGAGAGTTCACCTCCAACGTGGCAGAAAGGTACACGTCGGTTTTAAATTCCAACATTGTCGTCTCGGAAAACCTTTACGGCTCAGTCAGTATGCAGGGTGGCTCTTTGCTGGATGGGCAGTACGTATTGATAGTACCAATTTAGTCAAGTCATTCGGATGGTGATGCCCGTGTCTCCGTACCCGACTCGTTGACCGTCCGCGTACAGAATCAAGAGCTGGAATAGTAAACCCCCAAACTCAAATGCACCGACATGCTGACCTACCACGAGACCTCATCATCCAGGTGTGTGGCCGATCGTTGGTTGCCCTAACCCGAGGCCATCGTGACAGGTAAGGGAGGTATAAACTCGGCGGGCGAAGAGTCTAGTGTAGCAACGACCAACCATGTGACGTACAGTGAAACACATAGTCGAATGAACATTGTGCTCAGACCATGGTTCCATTAAGGGTATATGTGCATCAATTCGTAACCACCACCAAAATCAGCCCACGCCTCACCATTGGTGCCAGGAGGTGGCATAACCTCCTTTGCCAACCTCGAACTGGGAGAACATTCAACAATCCCAACTTGGCCTATCATGACATTAACCAATGGGTTGCCCGGAGCTGCCCGTACTTCCGGGTCGGGACGGTGGTGTTGGCATGCTGACGGATTCTCTCTCCATGGTGACACTGCCCAACATTTCGCTGAGTGCGGGTATTCCGTCCTCGCCCTCGCTGTCATCACCCTGCTGACTACTCGAGCTGCCGAGACCACCAGCGGCTGCCTCGGCCACCTTGCGCTCGACCTCGGCCAGCCTCTCCTTTTCGATGGGGTCCACCAAGTCGTCGTCGTCGCTCCAAGCCTCCTCGTCGCTCTCGTCCACGTCGGGCATGGCCAGCCTTTTCCAGAAGCGTATCTCTTGGCGCCTGGCCCTCGCCTCCACGCGGCGCTCCATACGGTTCTCGTCCTCGTCGTACTTTTTCCTGAACTCGCGCAGCAAGGCATTGGCGCGGCCGGCATGCTCCTGCACATCCCAGATCTGCTCACGCAGCTTGCTGTTCTCGGCGCGGGCCTCAGCCAGCTGGCTGCGGTAGGAGCGGTGCCAGGCTGAGACGTCGACAATGTGCTTCTGCTTGTAGGCGTGGAAGTGGGTGAGGAGGGTGGACAGCACACGGGCGTACGCGGTGACGAGGCCGAAGTTGGCGTCGCGGCTGCTCTTGGCGCGGTCGAGGGCTTCGGTGAGAACAGAGACGATGGTGTCGAGGTTGTTCTCCTGGGCTGGGTAGAGCGAGCGGGTCAGGATGTCAGGCATCGGGAAGACGTGTTTTATATCGGCGACTCACCAAATATGTCATCGGCGGCCTCGGCTAGCACCTCGTCGTTGCCCAGACCTCGTTCTCTTGCGCGATTGCGTACTCTGCCCAGACCCGTGACGATGTCTTCGGTGACGCGCCTGTTCTCGGACAGCTGCTTGGAAAGCTCCTCGACCATGCCGTAGATGATGTTGAGCTCGGCCTGGTGTCCCGCGGGCGTAGGTCCGACGGCCATGGCGGAGGCGTTGGCTGGGACGCCTGCTGGGACGCCCTGCATGGCGGGACCGGACCCGTTGATGCCGTTCATGGCCTGGCTGGGAACGAACTGGGCGCCGCTGGCGAGGATGACGGTGTTGCGCAGCTGGATCTGATGATGCTGCTCCTGGATGAGGCGGAGGCGCTCCTGATGGGCTACGGCGGCGGCGGCGGACTCGGGGTCGAGCTCTTCAAGAATGGGACGCGGTGGGTGGGGATGGCCGGGACGGGGCGGCGGCGGTGGAGGAGGTTGCAGCTGGGGGGCAGGCAATTGACGACGCTGGGTGGCAGTCAGTTGGAAGGTCTCGTTGACGGCCGCGGCTGCTTGCGACAGGACCGAAGACGGGCGCTGCGAGTTGGAGGTCGAGCTGGAAGGTGCAGATGCAGATGCAGATGCAGATGGTGGTTCTGGCCTTGGTGGCATCTGGGAGACGGCGGCACGGCGCAGTGTTAACCCAACTTGGTTAATTCGGGGTTTAGGTCCGTGCAAGGTAAACACCGATTGGTGTGTCTTGTGTTAAAGCGGCCCCCACAAGCCCCAGAGACTACTTCGTAATACACAGTATCTAGCTCGTTGGCAGATGGTGGTGGAAGTCGTGGTTGCTGTTCGACCTTTCCGTCAATTGGAGAAAGGCAACGAGAGAGACACGCACACATTGGTGATCCAGACAGGTGTACCTAGCCTATAAGGATGCTCCTACAGATTGTTGCCGGCTGTGTGCGTGTGTCCGGGGTTGGTTCGCTTGGATGATGTGACCTGCATCTGCACCATGCAGGAGCTAGGAGTTGGCTGTCTGTCAGTGACGCGGCAACTGGAGCACCAAGCAACGGCTGCATGCAAAGACAGACACCCGTTTTCTTGTTATCCGCCATGACTCTCCTGCTGCACTGCACGGCATTCATCCCCGCAAGTTCGCTGATGACCGTACCTGGAGCTGGAGCCGGACAGCATGAAAGTTGAGCCTCAGTAGCGACTAGCAGGGGGGTTGCTCATTTGGTCGACCCGCTCGCTAATTGTGCGCACTAGTTCAGATGGAGAGTCTTCCTTCCCCAGACAGCCACACACACACCTGCGGTCCTGCAGTACCTGCAGTGACCTCGTTCCCTCTTTCCTTCCCTTCCCATGACCAAGTACTATTGAAAGTAGGGAAACCCGGTCATCATCACACCTTCGTTCCACTACTTTTCTTGGTGGATCACTACTGTGGTATTTGTCATTCGGCTGGTCGACCATTAATGATCAGACATCTCGTTCAACCGCGTCTCGTCGCGTGGCCATAACCCTCGAATCTCGAGTCCATTCGTCGTCTCCTGCTTCATCATGTTACGAGCAGCGGACTATTGGCCATGGATGGCATAGTTATGCGGGCTAATCAAGCCGGCTTCTCTCTCACGGTCTCACCGACCATGTCGCTATCGGCTATCGGCCATCAGCCATCAGCCATCAGCGGCCAGCCGTCATGACCGTCGTACGTCGTAACGTTGCGGCACTTGGTGTACCATGTACCGGTCGGCGGTACCGGTAGTCCACGTGGTGGAGCTTCATTACAGTGCACCACGCTGTCTTTGCCCCAAAGAGGAAGGTGGCACGGTCAGCTCATGACTATAACAAAGCCGATTGGCGACGGACCGTCATGGGCGGGGACCAAGCGGGAACGCAATGCTACGAGGGAGGGAATGCTTGTTTTCTCTCTCTGCGCGACCTGCCCGACTTGGCAAGTGGCTTTGCGTCTGATATCGAGCATGGATCTCATCGTGGTTCGTCCAAACGACGCCGGGTAGGCAAGTCGGATGGGGTTCGTATAAAATACGCCGCTCGCCGTCTCTGACTCTCTGGTCCCCTTTCTGGCCCCCTCTCCTTCTCACGAGCAGCTCTGTCAAGAACCTCTCGCGTCGTGTTCATCATCGGTCGAGCATCGAAACTCCCGATACTCCTGCAAAGCCACCCTCCTGCAGCAGCACCGCGCAGCGCCACGGACAAGATGCGCTTCGTATTTCCTGCTCGGCCTGCCGCCGCCGCCGCACTGCTGCTTGCCGTCGCTCCTCTTGCCTCGGCCCTGTTCGGCAACACTCATTTCAGCGGCATGGAGGTCGGTCCCATCGAGGACGGCGACACGGATCTTCTGGGCACCAACGGCACTAACGGCTGGGGCAACTTTGACCAGCTGTTGGATCATGGCGATCCCGCCAAGGGGACCTTTTCGCAGAGGTGAGTCGCTGGCCATCTTCCGGGGAGTCGCGCTCGAGAGCTGACCTGAGAGCCGCACCCAGGTTCTGGTACGGCACCAAGTTCTGGAACGGAACTGGATCGCCCATCTACCTGACCACGCCTGGAGAGCAAGCGGCAGATGTAAGACGCCTGTTTCATCCAGAATGTTCAACCTCCTCACCCGGCTCGACTTACTAACACGATCCCAGGGCTTCAACGTCACCTACACCACGAACTCTCGTCTTGCAGGTCTGATGGCCTCCCGTACCGGCGGCGCCGTCATCGTGCTGGAGCACCGCTACTGGGGTGGCAGCTCGCCCTTTGAGAACCTGACCATTGCTAACCTGCAGTACCTGACCCTTGACAACGCCCTGCAGGACCTGGTCTACTTCGCCAAGAACTTTGACCCGCCGTTTGACACCACTGGCGGCAGTCACCCCTCCAAGGCGCCCTGGATCTTCACGGGCGGTTCGTACTCTGGCGCCCTTGCCGGCTGGCTCGAGGCCCTCTACCCCGGAACTTACTGGGCGTACCACGGCACCAGCGGTGTCGTCGAGGCCGTCAGCGACTTCTGGACCTACTTCGCCCCCGTCGAGGCAGCCGCACCACGCAACTGCTCCAAGGACGTGTCGGCCGTCATCGAGCACATTGATGCCACGCTCCTGCATGGCACCGATGCCGAGAAGAAAGATCTCAAAGACTTATTCAAGCTCGGCGATCTCCAGGATGCCGACTTTGGCGCTGCGCTCGAGAGCGGTCCCTACACCTGGCAATCCACACAGTTCTACACCCTGCCCCAGACTGGCAGCGTTCCCTTCTTCAAGTTCTGCGACTATGTCGAGGGAGTCGCTGGTGGCGTCGAGGCGCCCAACGCCACGTACCCCAACGCTACCGTTCATCTGCCCGGCAGCTGCGGTGTTGGTCTGAAGAAGGCCCTGACTGGATATGCCAAGTGGTTCACCGAGATTTCTCTTCCTGGCAGTAAGTCTCACCCTTGAGCATTTTTGCCTTTTTTCATACCCTGCGCACACCATAATGGACATGAAAGTTGACCCCCCACCCAGCCTGCGAGTCCTACGGCATTGCCGAGTTTAACGGCACCTACAACACGGAGTGCTACAAGTCTCTTAACCCTAGCAATCCGCTCTACAAGGATCTCCGCGTTGATAACAACTCGGGTCGGCAGTGGATGTGGATGCTTTGCAACGAGCCCTTTGAGTGGTGGCAAACGGGTGCGCCCTTGGGCACCCCGTCCCTCGTCTCCCGCCTCGTCGACGTCGCCTACTTCCGTAAGCAGTGCGACTTGATGTTCGGGGCCAACAACTTTGGCATCGAGGCCGGCAAGACGATCGACGCCTTCAACGCACACACGGGGGGTTGGGACAACGTCAAGGCCACCAAGCGCCTCATGTACGCCAACGGCCAGTATGACCCCTGGCTGGATGTCACCGTTTCCGCCGAAATCGGACGCCCCGGCGGTCCCTTGCAGAGCACCGAGGCCCTGCCAGTCCGCGTCATCCCCGGCGGTGTACACTGCAGCGACCTCTACGGGCAGAACTGGGCTGTCAACGACGAGGTCAAGCGGATTGCCGACGAGGAGGTCGAGCAAGCGGCGACCTGGGTGGGCGAGTTTTACGAATTGAAGGCCAAGAGGGAGATTGGGTGGAGGGCATAGATTTCCCTCGACAGAGACATGGCATAGAATGCTGCGGGGCGTTCAAGAAACAAGATGCACTCAGTCGCGATTTCTTTGATGACTGTTAATGGGAATATCAACTTGCACGACATGTCGCCTTGCACGTGTCCCACGAAGACGATCATCACCAGCAGTCCAGGCGAGACCAGGAGAAACTAGGCATAGAGTCGCGTTCCTGCTGCGTCCCCTACAAGCGGTCGTCTAGCCTCGAATCCGGCGTCATTGAATAAACGCCAGTGCAGACGTCATCTTTCTCAAGATTCAAACCCGCACCGCACGGAAGTAGTTTTCGAAACGGAGGCGCGGAAACTTGCACGTAGCCGACGCCACGAAACGCCCGCTTTGGCGATGCTCACATTCGTCTGTCCTGTGTGTCCAACTTACGGGAGGGAAACAATAGGGGCTTGGGACGATTGCGCCAAGGTACGAGGAGTGTGCGGGCTCGATGCGGTCTGAATGGACGCTGGTCACTTACCCCTTTCGACCCCTGACACATCTACGACCGATCAGATCAGATCGGAACCTACGGGACCGTGACCGTGACAAATTACAATTGGCTCGCCTGCATCTACATCATGTTTGCGCTTTTGCGTGCGAGTGTGCGCACCTGGTTAAGGGAAAGAGAGGGTATGAAGTTGGGATCTGAGGCGAAAGGTTTGCCACTTCAGTGAAGTTTAGACCATCCTCGATCTGCGGCTACTTTCTTTCAATTGACAAGCTTTTTCGCTCAGATATTCGTGTCAGATCTCTTTCCCACACCCCTTTCTGTTGCACTATATCTATAGGTTCCTCCGTGCCTCTCTCACACAGGAACTGATGGCCTCGTCCATCTCGCCCGGCGTTCTGTAGCACACATCGAGCTGCCGGCAGCTCTGTCCACTATTTTAAATACCACGCCCGATTCCTTTAGGCTAAAATTTAAGTTGAATCCCAAAATGAGACTGCTCTTACTCATACTAGTCTCAGGGACCGAGGCGCAGGTTCTCAATGGTCTCGTCGACGGCGTCGGCAGTGTCTTGGGTGGCGTCCTCGGGACGAATCCAACTGCTGCCACGACTGCTTCTTCCAAAACGACGACTACGGCGGCGGTGAAGAGCAGTGCGGTGGCTACTACGTTCTCGACGTCGACGAGGACGACGGACACTACAACTGCGGCGGCGGCGGTGCCAATAATGACGACGACGCAGGTCACTACTAGTAGCACTGCTACGACGCAGGTCTCTACTAGTAGTACTTCTACGATGCAGGTCTCTACTAGTAGTACTTCTACGACGCCATTGACCCAGGAGACAACGGTCATTGCGACTTCGCAGTCAAGGACGACGACGACGACGGAGCCACCATCGTCTATCTTGTCTGCGACTCAGTCGCCAGTTATGACCACGCCATCGTCGTCGCCGCCGCCGCCGCCACCTGCTCTGGCGCCGGCGCAACCTAACAGCCAAAGTCCAATTCCGGCTCAAAGTTCAGCTCCGAGCCCCCTCCCAAGTTCGACTCCGAGCCTTCTTCCAAGTTCAACTCTTATCCCAACGTCAAGTCCGCCAACTTCCGACTTGCCACCAAACCCAACACCCGAGCGGCCGCCGCCACAGACCGGAGGAAACCCAGTCGAAATCGGCCCGGCCCCACCGCCCGCGCCTACGTCAGTGCCTAGTGAAGCCGGTGTGATGACACCGATGCCCATGTTTACTTCAAGCATCAATCTTGGTAACCTAGGGTGATGGGGGGCGGATGGCTTTGGGGAGACAATGGGGACGAAGCTGTTGCGTTGGAGGGATTCCACTCGGAGAGGGTTGAATCCTTGGCTGGTAAAGTAAAGAGTCTTGACAGCATGAATCCTTTTACAGGAATCAATTGAAGGATGGTAGCTGTGCCGCGTGGATGCTCTTATACGCGGGCTGAGGACGGGATGGATGGCTCGCACGGGACCGAGGTAAGGGGGATTCGATACTGATAGCGTCTGCAGATAATCATTAAAGGAACATTGCGAGAACGTACTGTACAGGTCTTTGGGCATTATCACCGAGTATCACTTCGCATTCATCCAGGGTAAACTCACTCAGATCGATTGAAATTTCGGCTTGACCATCTGCCCCGTTGCGGCATTTTGTTCTGAGGATTCTCTGGTCACGCCTCCCATTGCTGCAACTGGCACCCAGACCACCGCCACTGCAATTACGTTTTAGTTTCATAATCATCTTCATGGTAGGTATAGGGAAATAAGCTGGGTGGAATGAATCGCGGATAACGCTCAGATTGGTGGGAAATTGGTCCCTTTTTATAGATCAAGTTGCAGCGGTAGTTTTGTGAAATTCGATATCGCTTTGTTGACTCTACGTCGTGGTAGTTGATGATCCTGCTTGACATCAGCACATCACGAGCGACTAGTGGAAATTCGACAGGAAGCAATTTTCATCACGTTGCATACTCGGTGACCATCAATACGAACACGGCATTAGTGCACCAATTGGGGTGAATCTAGACGGTTGTCCACGGCGCTACAGGTCGAACGAACGCTGATCGGGCACCGTGATGGTCATCTCAAATTGGAATATATAATTTTCGATACAAAGGCCTGATTCAATCCTTGTGGATGACTCATTCGTGTTCCCAACCGCAACTTGACAAATAAAAAAGCAGGATCGTGAATTCTGCCTCGGCACTAGAGTATGCTCGAAATCTCAAAGAAAGAAAAAACCAGATATCCAGCACCGTACACCGGACCGCACTCATGCCCTGCTAGAACGAGAGCCGATCCGGGAGCTGATCTCAGTCGTTGTCCACAGTCCATGCACTCTAGTCCAGGTTCGTATCGAGTCCACTAATTAGTGCACATCGTCTTCGTGCAGTGCCCCTTGGTGATGGTAGTATTGGGAGTGTCGAGGGCGTCCTCGTCGGACCCCTTCGTTTCCGGCTCAAAGTCGACATTGTAGCCGGCAGTGCGCGCTTCGGGTCCAGAGACGCCGTGGAGGACGGGGGTCGGGGCGGCAAGTGCCAGAGCAGCCATGGTGGAGGCCAAGAGGATGGAGAGCTTCATGGTGGAGATGGAGATGATGGAAGGATGAAAGAGAAGAGGCGGGCCAAAAGAGCGGATTGAGCGGCAGGATAGAGAGTCGGTTATAGTTTTAAACAGTCTTCATTTCCGGGCGCTTGGCGTGGACAGACTGAGTACGGAGTAGAGTGTATACAGTGGATCGCCTTCTCGACATCCTGGAGCCTGGAGGGTTGCTCGACGTCCTTGGTCGTGTTCGACATGGTCTCGACTCTCCACAACAATAAGAAATAGCACTCTAGGTAAATAACGTTGACGCGAGTTAAGTGATGAGAACCTTGCCCTATAACAAACACAGGATAATGCAATATAACCTAATTACCACCATCCCAATTACCAAATTACAGACTTTTAGCGGTGAATTTCCATCGTGAATAAATCCATCATTGTAGAGTAGAATTCTTTTTACTGCCTACTTTTGTCCATGATGCTATACCATCGATAGTAGCCACAGAATTGGTCCTTGAAAACCGTTCTAACACCCAGGCCGAGGTCCTCCATGTGATCCATGTCCCACAGATCGAATCCAAAGTGGTGCCATTTTTCAAATGCCGTACATTGTAAGAATTGCAAAGTAACGTCAATAAATATGTGGTAATGAAATGTATCCATCGGTGGCTTCACTAGCTCTCGTAGCATACATTCTTCAAAGTTGGTTACGTGAGATTGGGCACACACCTGGCCTCCTCCAAGCTGGGGAAATGGCCAAAGGCTAAGCCGTCGAGGACTGTGCGCACCAGCGACTGGATAGGCATAGGGATGGTGGCGGTCATGATAGCCTCGAGGACTTCGAGTGGTGCCGAGTTGAACAGGCGGGCGGCCGCCGGGGAAGCGTTGACGAGGCTCCATAATGAGGACATATCGGATAACTGTTTGATGATAGGGAGGAGAAGCTCGGCGGGAAGAAGTCCGAACACACCAGGCGACAATGCGATCCTGGATCCGTTCGCTCGATGGGGACGACCCAACAGGGCGGCTTGTCTCCGGGGAGTCTGTGGCCGGGCGCGAAGGTTGCATCATGCATGGTGTCTGGTGTCTGGCGCTGGTTTGCCTGCTGGTGGTGGTGGTGGTGGTGTTGGTGACGAGGGAAATGAATACGAGGCAAAGCGGGCGTTGGCTTAGAATGTGCCGCGAAAGTCGATGTTGGGTAAGGAGAGCTTGGTTTGGGGGCTATAAGTAAATGCGTGGACTAACACGAAGTGGATAAGCAACCGTCACTACTGTATACTTCGGTATACTCACCAACTGCAATCCCGGTAGCCCACGGCGGCACCCCCGTTGGGTTACTGATCCGAAATTCACTCCTCGATGTACATAGTACCGGTATAAGTTAGTGACAACAGTCGGTGGGGACCGACGGACCGTGGGGAGCATACCGGAGGCCCGACCCCGCTGGTACGCTAACATGTAGTACGCTGACAGGTTATAGGCCAGGTTCTCGTGCAGGGCTGAGTGGGTTGGAGTGCGATGGGTTGAGGTGGACGGTGGACCACGCACGCGAACTGGGACCGGCTATAGCACTGCTGCCACTGCAAGGGTTCGTCGGGCACTATTTTATATAACATTGCCATAACCAGCACATGGATAACGGGGCGATGACAGGTAAGAGTCAAGACCTGTCACCTCACCATCGGGCGACCCAGGCAGACATTTCGTTCAGTTCCACACGGTCTTCCGCCCGCAGTCATGTCTCTTCTTCCCGTTTTGAAGCGGTGGTGGCGGAGGCCAAGGCAACCGCCTTTGTCTCACTTCTCATCCTATCCGTCTTGCTGCTTAGCTATATCCCTGCCACCGTCCATGACGTCGTCTCCCCTACTAACAACCCTTCGATTGTGATCGTTGGGGACTCTGTTTCTCAGGTGAGCTTACGACTCACAGGCTACAGTCTCACGGTTCACTCTCCACTTATATCACAACTGGGACACGGAAGCAGTTGTGCTGACAGCGTCTCCAGGGCCGTAATCGTGACTACACGTGGCGATATCGCCTTGCTTCGGTACGGAGCAATATATTGGGACTCGACTCGAGATGCTTTTCTTACCAACCTGGGATGGACTGGCACGTCTGCCAGCTACCATGGCATGGTTCCCGGCGACTTCAACACCACGGCGGTCGAGACCTGGGCCGATGTCGACAGCGCCGTCTGCGCCGGCCTGCCGCAAGGCGGCCAGGGTGCCATCGTGGCCGGCGTCACCCCAGGGCCTCCTACAGGCCCCAGGGTCGACACCATCAACGAAGGAGCCATGGTGCAGCTGAGCTGGGACGCCGGTAACAACGCCTTTACCTACGGTATTTACGTGCGCTCACTGCTCGAAGATGACGCGCCCTACGAGCTGGGCGGCTACACGGCTGCCGTGATTTGCCTGCAGATCACGTTATTGATACCGGGAGCATGGAACTGCTAGTTTTGCGCCATATCCACCAACGGAAATAACTCGTCTCCCATGTCTGAATGTGTCCTGGGGCCCCGAGACATCACCTCGCCTGACCAATGTCCGCCCCCGCCGCCTACGGGTGCCGTTGAGCCCAACCCGAACCCAACGGCGACCTGGTCTAGCCCAACCCCTACACGCATATCACTGGGTGGAGACGCCGGCGGCGATGGAGGAGGAGGTGGAGGAGGCGGAGGTACTGAAGCTTCCGTTGTTTACATCGACCCGGAGATCTGGAGTACAGTCGACCCAACTGCTGCCTGTGAGCCTCCATGTACCCTAGTGCTTCCCCCTGGACCGTCCCAACAACTACTATCGGCTTTCCTCTGGCCGCTGAGACAATTGATGAAACCTGGCCGGAGGCCACATCGGAGGGAACCGACGTATACGGCACCACGACCATCACCGTTGTTATTACGATTGCCCCCATCACCACAACCCGAATCCCCGTGTCCAACGTTGTCGTCTCTTCAGGCTCGTCCTCTTCGACTCTTGGTGTCATCATTCTCGGGACAAGTTTGATCCCTTCACCTGTTACGATACCTAACGCAGACACCACACGGCAACACCTGGAACTACAGCCCCGGGCCAGTGCCCCCCTTTACAGGCCCGCCACCTGGTAGCAACCCAACATCGTTGCACATATCCCTTCGGCCCGCCTGCGCCGACATGTTTGGGCATCGGATGCGGCACAGTCTGTATTATGGGTTGTGGTGGGAGAGGCGGAGGCGGCGGCCCTCCTGGCCCCCCATGTTCCGCCGGGTTGCATTGGCCCTGGCTGTAGTCTGTAGTCCTGGTCCCGGTGGAAACAACAACTGTGTCGGTGCCGGATGCAGCATCAACGACGAGCAAACAACGACGTTTTCAACTTGGACAGAAGAGTGCTCAACTCGAACTGTGACAGATATATGGGTGTCCTGCAGCTCTTCGAGCTGTACGAGTAAGTCGAATTCTCTGCCGATGCGGCAGAACGTACTGACAGTTTTGGGACCCCACAGCTACCACGGCAATGAACTCCTGTCCGGCGTCAGTTCATCGGCTTCAAGAATGACGAATAGTTGACTAAGCCCTTGGATCTAGCCCGACTGTCAATACCACTGATCAATTGGTGTAAGTTGCCACCCATTCGCTCAACAGCTCTGTCGAGCCCATATACGCAGGGTTGGTATTTTATTCACTAAAATTCAGTCACTACATATAGTCCCTACATAGTAGCAACTAAATTCATAGAGATTGACCAACAGCATGAGTTTATTTATATACGTAAAGTCACTACACAGAATTCATTTATATCCATAAAGTAACGAGAGTAAGTTTATTTATATAGGTAAGCTAACTACACTTTAGTAACTAATTGCCAACCCTGGGTAGCACGCTTATGGTTATGCTCCCTGCCGTGAGGCTTGCCGTTACCGTCCTTAGAGGGCTCTTCGGGCTTCTTCTCTTCGGTCTCCCCCTCCTTCTCTCCCGTCTCCCCTGTCTCTCCCGTCTCTCCTTCTGTCTCTCCCGTCTCCCCTTCCGTCTCCCCTGTCTCTCCCGTCTCTCCTTCCGTCTCTCCCGTCTCCCCTTCCGTCTCCCCCGTCTCTCCCGTCTCTCCTTCCGTCTCTCCCGTCTCCCCTTCCGTCTCCCCCGTCTCCCCTGTCTCTCCTGTCTCTCCTTCCGTCTCTCCCGTCTCCCCTGTCTCTCCCGTCTCCCCTGTCTCCCCTGTCTCCCCTGTCTCTCCCGTCTCTCCCGTCTCTCCCGTCTCCCCTGTCTCTCCCGTCTCTCCCGTCTCTCCCGTCTCTCCCGTCTCGCCCGTCTCGCCCGTCTCTGCTGTCACTGCCGTCCCCGCTCGAACCTTGAGCTTCGCGGCATAAGCTGCCTTGGTATCGGTAGCACGCTTATGTTTATGCTCCTTGGCGGCAGGCTTGCAGTCGCCGCCCTTGGCGGGTTCTTCGGTCTCCCCTTCCTTCTCCTCTGCCCCATGTGCACCTCCTGCCTCTTCTGCGCCTCCTGCCTCTTCTGCACCTCCTGCCTCTCCTGCACCTTCTGCCCCATGTGCACCTCCTGCCTCTTCTGCGCCTCCTGCTTCTTCTGCACCTCCTGCCTCTTCTGCACCCCCCTGCCTCTCCTGCACCTTCTGCCCCATGTGCACCTCCTGCCTCTTCTGCGCCTCCTGCCTCTTCTTCACCTCCTGCCTCTCCTGCACCTTCTGCCCCATGTGCACCTCCTGCCTCTTCTGCGCCTCCTGCCTCTTCTGCACCTCCTGCCTCTCCTGCACCTTCTGCCCCATGTGCACCTCCTGCCTCTTCTGCGCCTCCTGCTTCTTCTGCACCTCCTGCCTCTTCTGCACCCCCTGCCTCTCCTGCACCTTCTGCCCCATGTGCACCTCCTGCCTCTTCTGCGCCTCCTGCCTCTTCTTCACCTCCTGCCTCTCCTGCACCTTCTGCCCCATGTGCACCTCCTGCCTCTTCTGCGCCTCCTGCCTCTCCTGCGCCTCCTGCCTCTTCTGCACCTCCTGCCTCTCCTTCACCTCCTGCCTCTCCTGCACCTTCTGCCCCATGTGCACCTCCTGCCTCTTCTGTACCTCCTGCCTCTCCTTCACCTCCTGCCTCTCCTGCACCTTCTGCCCCATGTGCACCTCCTGCCTCTTCTGTACCTCCTGCCTCTCCTTCACCTCCTGCCTCTCCTGCACCTTCTGCCCCATGTGCACCTCCTGCCTCTTCTGTACCTCCTGCCTCTCCTTCACCTCCTGCCTCTCCTGCACCTTCTGCCCCATGTGCACCTCCTGCCTCTTCTGTACCTCCTGCCTCTTCTTCACCTCCTGCCTCTCCTGCACCTTCTGCCCCATGTGCACCCTCTGTTTCTCCTGTACCTCCTGCCTCTCCTGCACCTCCTGCCTCTTCTGCCCCTCCTGCCTCATTCCGGGCCTTGACGATCAAATCAGCAAGTTTGACCTGGTCACGCCTAGCAGGCTTCTTCGAAACGTAGGGGTAAGTGGCAAGGGTAGATGCCCCTGGATCGGCCGGCTGCGCCTCTTCGGTCCTCTTGAGGACCTTGAGATCCCTGACAGCGACCGCGTTCCTGTTCCCGGCGTAGCGAGACACGATGCGAGATGGGTCTGGGTTGACAGGAGCAGCCGGAGCAGCAGCTGCCAGAGCCGTGAAGGAGACGAAGGTGGCGATGGTAACCTTCATGATGAAATGGGCAACAGAATCAAGTCGAAGTAAAAAAAAAAAAAAAAAAAAGGCAACGTCTAAAGAATAGAAGATGAGTGAAGAGAAAGTATGATGATTGGTGGTGAGGGTGGGTAGTAGAAAGGGTTTCGCTCATGGGGTCGCGATCAAGATTATACTTATACGGGAGGGGCGTTTCGTTGTCGAGGACAGCGGCGAGTCGGTGAGTCCTTGACTCGTCGATACCTGCATTTACAGTTGCCTCGCCTAGCGAGGCTGCGCCTGGATCAATCGGATGATGACTGGGACGAGGGGTCGAGAATAGGATCGCGCCCCTTGTCACGATCTTTCCGGAAACATCGGTTTATAATTATGCATATCGCCTGCTGTGTATCAGTTGTTTCTATTCCTGCCTCGACTGACAGCCGAGGACGAGGCCGATTGGGGGCAGGGCGGCAGCAGCCCTATAGTCAATGCATTCGGATCTGGGCTGCTTGATAGTAGCTTCTCGATCAATCGGTCATGTCGAGCTTTGTCGTTGGTATTTGGAACGACGGTTGTTTGGCAACAAGAGTGTGGACTCTGCAGCCCTTGTAGACTGGCCATCCGTACCTCTGCCTGCACGAAGTTGCGCAGCCATGCCGTCGTGCAGTGAACCATGTCGGCGATCGCAGTGGAAACCGACCGAGTTGGACTAGCCGGCTGTCATCCATCGTGATCATCCCATTTATCCCAAGTCACCAACTATCGACAGCAGTAACTATTCAGTCTAGTCGGTACCAAGGACCTAGCCCCTGAAATGACGAACAAAAACAACCTTGAAGTTATCAATCTATCTCCATCGCGCGAGGTAATCGTGCGACCAGATTCGCGATTCAAAGACCGTATGCGTTACAGTATCTGTGGTCAATTTGGAATACTCGTTGTTAACTGAAGACTATAATCGTGCGACCGCCCCACCCTATAGGCTATAGCTATCCGGATCCTACAAAGTCTAAGTTATTTTTAGACCAACTCTAACTGCCAATACTTCGCTTTGCCAATAGCCCCCCCCATTTCTCCACGTGGCTAGCTAGTCTAGGCTACGAGTCGACCCCCATATATCCCCGTCTTTCGGGCAGACCCTGCGTTGTATCGTCCCATCCCGGACAAGACCGCGGACAACGTGGCAGTGGACAGTCGAGGCGACGTCAGACTCCCCAGCAATAGAGGAGCAGCCTCTAGGGCTATCTACAGTACCAACCTGGGCGGACCGAGTACGAAGGCATTTGCCAAGCAGCCAAGGCGTCAGTGGTGGTTGCGGAACCCTGCGCATAGGGCCTCCCCATTGAGAGATTATCCGGGAGCAAAGTATATCTACGACGCGGCGCGTTACAGATTAGTCCGAGTAAAGAACGGGAAGCTTGTGACAATACCGACAGATCGACAGGCACAGGTTACAACTTACAAGTGACAACCGTCTGATTGCTGTTCCAGTGCTGTGCAAATCCACGCGCTCGTGTGCGACAGAGGTTCAATGTCCACAAGTCGACACTACTACGTCTTGCCATGGGATGCGAGCATAACGTGCGTCGGAAAAGAAAAAAAAAAGCACTTCATCTCATACTCTCATTGTCCCTACACGTGACTGCTAACACACTCTAGTCTCGCTACATACTGATCACCGCCGACTCGGCCAGCTCGACCGCCTCGTCTTTGGTATGCTTTAACTGCCTATTTGTCTAGACGCGCGTGTCCGTGGCCACCATCGCCCTACACGTATTATATATTATCTAATAGCTATTATCTTCCTCGTTGTCCAGTCTCGATAGTCCGGTAAAGGTCGATGATATGGCCTGGCCATGCGCCCTCTTCCGGCCCTTACGCTACTCGACTGAGTAAGGGTCCGGCTTTGGCGTTGCCTCGTCAACTACGTCTAGGGATCCTGGGGCCGGCCCGCATGCCGGGCAAGTAGGCGCCGACGAGCCCGATATTAACCTCGGCCGCGGACTAGATGGAGACCTTGGTAGTATAGAAGGTAACGTTAGCCGACGACGACGCGGGGATGCTTATAAGTAGGGGCTAGGCGCACGACGGACGGCTACGGGAACGAAGCATCCCACGGTAAAGACGCCGGCGATGAGTAGGCGCTTCTCGGGCGGGCAATATAGACGTAATATTCGCAGTACCGGCAGCACGAGGATTACCACGTTAGTAAAGATGTTAGGCGCGGATCGGGCCAGGTAGACGGCGTAGAGAGACAGGCACTTTACGTACGGAATCGTGTAGTATTACTACGCCGAGACGGGGCTGCAAGTGTCAGATTAGAGGTGGAAGCTACGTAGCTACTACGTTCGGATCAATATACCTACTATAATCGGTAGAAAACGAGGCTCTCAAGGCCGAAAACGCCTTTCTTCGAGAGTAAATCGAGCGCCTTGGAAGATTG